>JAYKKI010000017.1:37070000-38353333 GCA_039881145.1 Druceiella hillmani | reverse complement strand
AGTATCGTTAGAAATGTCTTTTAAAGTAATTTTTTATTTCCTATTTCACTGTTTTTATTTTTAAGATCTGTGCGCGAAATATTAAATTTCAAAGGGACGTGCAACGTGCCCTCTACATTTTTAAGCTATGGGTTGTAAAAGTCTGAAGCAAAAATGAGATTATTTCGGTGAACATACATCAACAATTTTATTAGTTGTGAACAACTACGGAATCTCACTTTGTGAATATTCTGGCCCGCTGGAAGCATAATTATTAAAGCATAATAATTATATACAGTACTAATTTTATAAATAAGTTTTATTAGTTTTTGGTTTTTATGCCATTTTGAATGGGTTGGCATAAAAAGCTTTAACCGGGTGCAACATTTTCACCTTTTTTTAAATGAAAACCTACAAAGTAGTTGCAGGTAGTAAGGAACAAAGAAGTATATAAAAATGTTTAAACAGAAAATAGATGAAAATTTATAATACTTAGTTTAACAGTTTTGGAGAGATAGAGTAATAAACCGACACATTTCATATTAGTAGGAAAATTTCTTTTAAATTATGATACTCAGTAAAAGCGTAAGGTAAATTCTGTATACTAATGAAATAAAGAATTTATGTTTATGACATCTTTACGTGTCGGATTGTGTTGACTAAGACAGTTGTGCTAAGTGGACATCACCTGTGCCTGCATGCTCAGCAACTGTGTGATGGCGTGTCGATTCGACCGTATTGCTATGCGCTTACGTATGTTGGCAAGCGACATTTAAGAATAGGTATGGCATGACGATTTGATAAATAATTTGGGGTCCGTTACTTGGAGATAATATATACAGGTAGAGTTACGGTTTGTACAGGTTCTAACATAAGTTAATATTTATCCAGTTTATACAATAGAGAGGCTATAAAAGGGGTCCAAAAATGGTTTTCGGTGGAGTTAACTAAAACTCCTGTCATGTCCACAGGTGCAATTAGAATTTGTAGGCGGCAGTTTGCGTCCTGGCAGTCTATTCTGTATCGTATGTGATTCAAATCCGCATATTTATCCATATTATTTTAAGATAAAAATAAGAAGTGGGTATGCATAAATATATTGCAGATATTTTTGATATGAAAACTTCTATATATTCGGCGGGGTGTGGCCAGATCTCAAATTTCAATACAATGAAGTTATATTGAATTTCGTGAATCGATAACTCTGTGAATAATGGACTGATAGGAAATTAATGAAAAAAGCTTGCTCTTTTAAGATTAGTTAGGTTATTTCAATAATCAAAGTAATCTGAATGCATAGCAGTTGTTTGCGAAGAAGACAGTACCTCTTGAACCCATAAACCTAGTGGGAGGTGTCTATGCAAAACCTTTATATAGTTCTGATAAGATCTGTGTGTAATGGCTTAATAACAATAGTCAAAATTGTATGACTGCAAAATTGAAAAATTATATTTTTTCTGAAATATCGGCCTATATGAGATAAATCTATGATCAAAAGCAAAGGATACTGCAATCAGAGGAAAGTGTCTATCTACGAGAACCAGGAAAGCGCTTAAGCGATTTTGGCTTCATTAACAAAAATCTAAATTGCATGACCGAAACGTTGAAAAATTACATTTTTCCACCCTATGTGAGGCGATAATACGACCAGAAACGAAGTAACTTTTTTTTATTGAAAAAAAAAGACTTGTATTTCTTTGATTAAATTCCTGCAAATATCCAAAGAAATTAAAGAACGGTGACTTTTTCCGTGAATCCTGCGGCTGGGACGCGACTCAGACCATTTTGTTTTCTTGATAACTTTTTTTAACTACAACAAAGTTTTTAAAACTAAAAGTCTGTTAGACATTATGCACAAATTGCTACACCGATTTGAACGAAGTTATGACTGTTCAAATACTCTTGAACTAAAATAAATTGGGGCATATTTAATTACGCTAAGTTTCTCTGTTTTTGATGTATCTCCTGGTGGAGAAAGTAAGAGAATATCTTATATGAGTTCCATCCAGTTCCATCTGTTATGCCAATGGAATTGCTGGGTAAGCCAATAAATAAAAAAATATTATTAAATGACTAGGCTGGAATCCATTTTGGAGTCTTCAAAAAACCTCAATCAAGAGAATCCACCTGAAACAACAATCAATGTACGTGCTATGATAAACCAACAAGATTTACCTGGTTAAAACCGCAGGGCGTACCCTCCATGGGCGGCGTTTTCTTAGTCTTGCAGAGGTCTCGTGATGCTGCGTGTGCGCACCACAGCACACTGCATGGCTCGTCGCCTGCTGCGCCGCTTTGGCAGAGTTCGTACCTATATCGATTGAATTTTTATTTTTCTAGACAAATGTTGGAGGCTAAAGAATATTAATAAATATTTCTAAGTTAACTGTAGATTTTTCCGGGAACTGGTTATTTATTGACAGTTTTGGTGTATCATTTGAAATTTCTCTAGAAATATGTACCTACCATTTTGTTCGATAATTTATTAAATACAACATTTTTCCTTAGACACGAAGAACAATAATTATCAATTTTACATTTAATAACTTCCTATTCAGTGTACTGTCGAAATAATTAAATTTTTTGACTTTGCCCCAACTTAACTATACATGTCAATACCTAAGACCTTTTTATTTACTGTACATAAACATAGTATACTCAACCTCAATATAAAGGAAATATTTCTAATTTATTTTACGGGATCGAAATTAATGTGATTAAGTGGGGAGTGAATAAGAGATTGGTTTATAAAATTAAATTAATTTTATTATAATTTGTATTATTTAAATAATTAAATAGCAACAAATAGAAAATATTTCCATATCGCTCGTATTTTTAATAATAAACAATGTTTTTCGATTGAAATGTGGATTTTCAGGGTAAATGTGGATTTCAGGGTAAATGTGGATTTTAGGGTAATTAATTATTGTTTTTCGATTGAAATGTGGATTTTCAGGGTCATTCATTATTTTTGCATCTTGCATTATTTTTTTGGATGCCCAAAAAGAAGCGATCCAATAAAATAAGGTAATTAACTAGTTTAATAATAAGAAAAAGAGATTGATTAAGAAAAAAATAGAATGTATCTAGCGTGAATGTATCTTTCTGACACGCCCGAGATTTGTTTGTAATAAATTCTCCTCAGACCTTCTTATAATGAAACGACATGTGTTTTCCGGCGCATATCATATCACTGGTTCTCGTCAAGTGAGTTAATGGATCGTGTGATTACAGTCAGACCAATGCGATTGCAGTGAGTGAGGTGAACGAATTGAACACCAAACAGAAGATTAAGCGACCCTTAGTCAATTATTTTTCGGAAGTTGTTCACCTAATTTTTATATGGTTTCTACTGGCTAATCTGTTATAACATATGCTTTTAGCTCATTTAAAAACATTTACTTATTGATATTATACGTTTAGTCACGTATGTGGCACCATTTTCTGAGGATTATTAACCCTATGCTGTATAAATGAAGTAAAGCGAAGAAAAATTACTATCAAACAATCTCCTTTTATTACTAGCTAATTGTAACATGGTATGTAAACATGGTAAACAGGAGAATTTAAAAAATTAAAAAAGTTCATTCGATCAAAAACATATCGTGTAAAAGGTAAGTTTTATGACCCCCAAGTCACCACTTTTTAATGTAGAGTCAAGGTTACAGCGTCCTATTCAACTAAATTTTTGTTAAAGAACCCTATTTCATTTTGCGGTTACACAGAGCTAGAATGTGAGGTTACTACCGACATTTAAATCTGTATTTGTTAAATCTGTCTTACTTATATTTTTAAGAAACCAAATGAGACCAGCAAAAATGGGTCCAGACGTTACTGAGATAAACGTAATTTTTAAAAAGCTTGTATTTTTTGGAATATAAAAAACCAAACAATTCAGCAATTGACAATCAGGAAACAGGAAAAAATAGAATTACAATTTGTAACTATAATACGAAACAAAAAAAGCTATCTACATGAATGCGCAAATATTATATTCTTAAAATATAAAGAATAGTTAATTGGAAATAAAAATGATGATAACTTTTTAGAAACGATTACTAAAAATAATCAATGCCTCTTGCTTTTTTTAACGCGTAGCTATTGCCTAAATCGATTAAAAATAAACTGTTAACAAACATTGACCATGGTTCTGTTGTTGTCAAATTTTTTACCTATTATTGAGGTTTACTTTTTTCGACAACCCTGCCAAGCCTGTGAGCGTCATGGATTAATATGGTATATCTGTGGATGGAGGATAAAACAAGGCACAATCTAAACTTTGTTTTATCTCGCTTGATCAAAGAATTCCGTAGAAATTACATTTAAATATATTATGAAAAATAACCAAACTTTTTATAAAAAAATACAAGATTTGTCTTTTGTCTGATCGAAGATTTTGATGAAACTTTTAAGGGGCTTATTTTTTAATTTTCTCTATATAACAGTGTAATTTTTATTCTTGTAATTTTAAACCTGGGCCCAACACTATATGGACTTTTTCCGATCTCCTTTAAAATATTACTTAACATACTTTGAATACATACATATATGTGCAGATCTTAGTTTTACAAAATTAACAATAGATGATATGACGAAAAACGTATGATGAAGATATCTAGAGAAAGAACACATCATTCGATTCCCCATAATCCTGGACCTATCAGGAGTGGAATTGTGACTTGGAAGACGAAGACAGCAATTGTTAAGAAAATACGAATAATGAGAATAAAAGTAACGCGCTCATTGGTGGAAAGTTGAAACGAGGCCATATGACGGACGTAGTCGTCTGCTAATATGCGAATTGTGGCATCTCATCTGCCAGTAAACACATTTTGTTGTTGGAGCTAGTTGTTATTTCACACGCTTGGATAGTTCAGCGTAGATGCCAGATGCTGTGCAATACTATTTTTTATTTTGTGAAGTGATTAAGTATTCAGAACTTACTTCAAAAACTAAGAAACGATATCCAATTCTTGTGCATTTATATGCAATAGTGCAGAATATCGTAGAGAGCAAGAAATATCATTTCACAAGCAAGTAAAGTATACGTCACAATTGTCGAATCATAATAATTTCGTAATAAATAATGAATGGTTGTAATACGAGTGACTTGAAACGAAAATAATATAATGTAGCATTAGTATCTTATGCGTTCATTTTATATTTTATATAATTTACTGCTCAAAATAACATTAACTAGTGCCGTTACGAGTTCATTTTCATAATGTTGTCCATGAATATTACACGGACGGTGCGTGGTTTAATAAATATATACAAATAATATTTCTTTTCATTTTTATTTCATTCGGTTTATATATTTACTCGCGGCGTATTGCATACGAGAAACATATTATTTATCAACAATCCGTGTACTAGGTCGCCTGGCGGGTTTCTTTCCATGAATTGTTATTTATATAGCAAAATGGGCAACGCTGTAGCTGGCAGCCATTTTAGCTTGGGAACAAGACACCCCCTCCCTGGTTACAGACTTGATATATGAAATGTCGAGTCCACTCCTTGTAGCTACATATCAACAGTAAATATATGTTATTTGTATCCAATATTTTCTGTAATAATTCAATTTAACCGTAAATGTGTAATAAGATTGAGTTTTCTACTCGACTGTAGCTCCAAGACACAGAAGACTTAAAATACAAATTACTTTCCGTAAAAGGAGTTATAGCAATGTAGCAATGTTTGATTTAACGGGAGTACTATCGTACATCCAGGTAAAAAAGTTTACAATGGCGTATCATCTATAAAAATTAGATTACAACAATCGTTTTTACGTTATGCTCTAAAAAATAAATGACAACAATAAATGACAAAACGACAAACACATACCTAATATGACTACGTTGAGTGTTACTGCTGTTATACTTTAATATAAAGTATGTTAAAGTTGTCAATGTAAAATACATGCATATAATAAAAGGGTGTATCCCATATCGTGTAATATACCCATGGCCGAACTCCATTTGGCACTGCTCGTTCATGGTGAAGCGGTACTGGCGCGGCGTAGGCAGCGCGTGGTCGGGCGACGACGGTGCGTCCGAAAGGCATGTCCATTGACTGTGAACAATAAAGAATATCGCTGTATTCTAAATATTTTATAAATTTAATCGATATGTTCTATAGATAATTTTGTTCGTAACATTTGTAAATATTTATTATGAGAAAGTTCTGTTCCGGTTGAGGTCTTTATTTTTTTTGGGATTACGTACCCGGAAAGTCCGAATGGAGACTTATTGTTGTGGCGACGTCACCTGTTAAACTTTAAATTGTATTTAAAATGAATTAAAATCATATTTTGAAGGGATTCGCAAAAACGAGCAATTATTTTATCTCTATAGGCATGTATGAATATAGTTGAAAAGACCTTCCGAACAGAGAATCTGTTTTTCAATGTTTAGTAGTGAAACTTCTTTGGTCGGGATGAGGGTAAAATGTCAAATTTGAATATCGTGCAATATTTTTCATGCAATGTTTTTATGCAACATCTGAATGTAATGAACCTATCGCAAGGAGGATGGAAAATAGGTACTTAGCTAATAACCGAGAGAGATAGATGAATACAACAGAATAAGACAAGAAGTTTACGTATGCACGAAAACAGACAAAAATGGCGTTCACTATCAGAAATTATGTGTGTCAAAAGAAAAAAAAGCCGTTTTGTACATTGTGTGTCAAATTTTTACAGTTTATGTCAAAATTTTGTTTATTTATCTAGTTATGATTTATTTATTACTAATTTTGAGTGTTCTTGATCCATTATAAGACTAACAACATAACATATGTACTTAATTTATTTATAAATATGCAATGAACCCGTTATATAGTTGTCGCAAATATAATTTACAACATAAGCAATACATTCAGACTTCCTTCAGCCGCATTTAGCCGTATTCTAGTATTGGCATCGAGGCTATTTTTTAAATGACTATTGTCCATGTAAATTTATATTATGACATTTTATTGATTTTTATGAATGTATGGTATTAACATTTTCTTATACGAATTTTGTACAATCTATGGACTTACACTTTTATATGGTATATTTTTTTAATACTTTCCTTAACTATATATAGTGCCCTTAAGCACATTTTTGCTACTTTGAAGTATACGCACGCGCGAAAACAAAAAACAAATATTTAGAGTTAATTAATATTTCTTTCTTTCTCTCTCTCTCTCACTATCGGGCTAAAAGTAAGTTAAATTTATAATAAGGGCTAAAAGCCCTTATTATAAATTTAAAATAGAGGTTCAGATGGCCAAAGAAGTTTTAATTCTACCATATATATGTAGTTAATTGCACGAGTTCAAATTTTTTTTACTGAAAAATAAAAAAATTATGGACATTATAATTGGACCCAATTTGTCACTAAGTTTACCTCCAAAATTACGTTACGTAGGAAGCAATCCGCTCTTATGTTCCTCATATTATGTATTTAAATAAAAATATTGAACAGAACTAAATATGATATATTAAAAACAGTTATGGGTAATAAAAACGTAGTATTTTTGAGACATTTATGATGTTTTTAAGCGTGTAAAAGTAATGATGGGCAAAACAAAGTGAAATTAATATTAATATTCAGAAATACCACAATAGAAACACTATGTATTCTTAAAAATTTATATATATGTTAGTGTGTACCTATAGCCTCCTCCTATCGTAAGTTTTACTCGTATTTAACAAAGTTATTTTAGAAATTGTATCTGAATTACACAA
Source organism: Druceiella hillmani (assembly GCA_039881145.1). Classification (NCBI taxonomy): domain Eukaryota; kingdom Metazoa; phylum Arthropoda; class Insecta; order Lepidoptera; family Hepialidae; genus Druceiella; species Druceiella hillmani. The sequence goes on along the minus strand of JAYKKI010000017.1, from coordinate 38,345,622 downwards.
GAATGAAAAAATTAAATAAAAAAAATTGAAATGTTCATGAAATTTTTTAAATTATTTTTGTTATATTAAAATGACTACACCCATCGGTAATATTAATCTCACACCCGGATTCTGACGTAATCTCTCAACCGGACACATTCTCTCAATTGGATATATTTGTTGAGAAATTGTGTCAGAATTCGGGTGTGAATGTTACTATGACACAATCTCTCAACCGGATATATTTGTTGAGAGATTGTGTCAGAATTCGGGTGTGAGTGTTACTATGACACAATCTCTCAATCGGATATATTTGTTGAGAGATTGTGTCAGAATCCGAGTGTGAGTGTTACTATGACACAATCTCCCGACCGGATACTGACCACAGCGTTGGGGGATAGCAACATGATCTTATGTCCTTTATTCGAACTAAAAACGATCCCATGGACTTTGTGGAGCGGTATTACTTATATTTATCTTTTATTATATGGTGTCGTTGCGAGTGATTTGATCAAAGAATTTGAATATTCATGTTAACGAATGTTCTGCTTCAATGTATATTCAATGTATATCACATTCTTCAATGCACGTAGTTAACTACAAAAAGTTGCGAAACGCATTTTATAAATATAATAAAACTGTGCCAGAGTGAATTCTGTGCATGGAAAATATTAAAAAAAAAGCGTAAACATATAGGAAACTTTTTATCTGAATATTACAAAGTAAATAAAAACCTGGCTTGGTAAATATTACGACATTGGTACTGCCAACGCGTACCAATGTCGTATTAGCAAACTTTATGCTGATAATTATTATAAAAATAAATAAAAAAGACCAAAGAAATGGTAATGTTCATTATTCCTAATAACTTTTCTTATTCCGAATTTCACGCGAACGAAGTGGCAAGACGGCTAGTAAGTAAATAAAAATCTAGGGTAGATATAAACAAAACAATTAAGTTAATTGACTGCTTATGTTTGAAGAGAAACTGAGAAGGATAAAGGCTGTTCCCGGGGAGGTAAAATATTGGTGTAATTAATTTACATAATAGTACGGATTCCGCATCTTGGAAATCAGTTTTAGTACATTTCTTGATGATATAGTTAGATTCATAGAAGAAATACAAAATAAATGTTAAAGGTATCCTGAACACTAAACCTGCCCTGCGGTTACTTTCGCGTAGAATTATCTTAATCATGCTACCCCTTGCAGTCATTAAACGCAACCGTTTCCTTCGCCAAACGACATTGGTCGTTGAGTTTGGAGGTATAATGGCGGGGATACTCAAGATGATTAGTCAATAAACAAGCTGGTCTCTATGCCTACCGCCATTTAAGTATGGTTCCCTTATTTCTATTGAATTGTTCATGATGTCTCTGCTCTTATGAATTATGGCATGATGATCTTGCTTTCTGATATTATGGGTTTTCCAAAATAAAATTAATTTTTTAAAACGGATGTTTAGTTTCAGAGATTAGCACAAACAAAGAAAACAAACACGTAAACTTTTTCGCTTTGCTCCTATGAACGTAATGCAATTACATATATAGCCAGTGATCTCAGAGATTCGCATGAAGAAACGAATAAACAAACAAACTTATCCGCGTTATACAATATTGGTATAGATTAGGTTAAGATAACATATTATTGGTATAGATTAGGTTAAGATAACTTCCTACTATTAGAAGGGCGATAAATGGAAATTATGAATATCTTAATCATTATAGAGAAGCAGAATAGCAAATAGATCGCACTAATCATAAATCGAACTCACAGCAGTCGCTATTTGGACCGAGAAATATGACATTTCTTTCAAGTAACTTTAACTTTGAGAGTGCTTTAAGTTATTAAGAAAGTGATTTGAGTGGTTAAGAGAGTGTTATAAGTTATTAATGTTCATTAAGTACATAGTCTACACATATCTCTGTATGCAGTTAAAAATAAGTACGATGGATATTCAACAGGGGTGGAATTTAGTTTCATGGAAAAGTGATTATACAAATGTTTGCCGGGAATGTAAGCAACTGAAGACCGTAATTAGATGAAGATTACTGAAATAGCCTTGGGTGTACTGATTGATCAATATAAATGTCATTGTAGTATATTATTAATTGATAATCATAAGTAAAGGATAGACTAATAATATAGTTTACGTGGTACTGGTTTTCAAAGTTTTAATTTTTCTGTAGACATGGGTCCACTAATCTAGAGTAAGCATTCAATGAAAGATGTAGTAAATCAATGATTACATATCTACGTTATATTAAAGGACATACATACCAATAAAAATTCAAGGTACTAATCGAAATTGATTTATAGATTTATTTACAGTCTTAAGTGTAGTGAGAGAGTAGAAGGAGATCTGATACAAAGAAAACACAAGTCATTTTAATTTGTATGAATTATTCAGTCTTATATTACAATATACAATAATTCCATTAATTTATGTTTTCGTTATCGCAATAACGTGTGTTCTCTTTGAGAAGACATATTATTGCGATAACGGAAAATCGATTGAGGGCTTAGTGTCGATTGAGCAAATAGAACGAGATTTGATCTAAAGAAAATACAAGTCATTTTAATTTCTGTGAATTATTCAGAATCTCAAATTATCATGTACAATAATTCCATTAATTTCTGTTTCCGTTATCGCAATAACATGTGTTCTCTTTGAGAAGGCATATTATTGCAATAATGGAAAGTCGATTGAGGGATTAGTGTCGATTGAGGGAGTCGAAGGAGATCTGATCTAAAGAAAACACGACAAGTCATTTTAATTTATATGAATTATTCATAGTCTTATATACGTACAAAAATTCCACTTAGTTTTTGTTTCCTTTGTCGAAATAATATGTGTTTCTCTCCTAGAGGAAATATTATTACGATAAAGAAAATATAATTAACATAGTAAGAGATTATTATATAGTAAACCATATAAACAAAAATAAATCCGTCTGGTGAAACTATATTATTTATGAATCCAGAAACCAATCTATACAAGCAATGTTAAGTCATATGTTTTGACAGAAGAAACATTTCCTTTAAAATATAGTTACTTAAAATACGATACCGTCCGACATAGATATTCTCAGCTGAATTTCAATATCTATAGACACATTCATGTAAGCAAAATTTTGAGAAGAAAAATAATGACACTGGCCAAATTCACAATTTTTCCGAAAATTTAAAAAAAAGCAAGACGTTTTTTGACGTTTTAGTAAATTTTCATATTTTTTGCTCTTTGCCACAACCGAAATCAGGTTTATCGGCTAAAGAATGTAAATAGAAAATATGTTGGAAATATAATCGATTTCCTTGAATACTTAGCAGTTTAGGGGTATGTTATTTCCAATACTATCCCTAAATGAAATTCAGAAAATGGAGATGTTACTTAAAATGCGATTGCGACCATCAAAATTAACAAAATTGTCGATTATGATTGGAAATTTTAGGAAAAATTCATCAATATTTCATACCACTTCAGGGTCTCTTACAAAAATTATATTATTATTGTTTGCTTTTATTAAATAATCATACCGAATTATAAAGGTAATACAATTTTAAATTGGCAATTAATTTAATACATTTTCTAGTTGTATTGTGTAAGGAAAATTGCTTTAAAAATTTGAGTTTAAACTCATTTCTTACTATATTTTCCTTATACTTTCCTAATATTAGTAGCTTATGGGCTGCTGAGAACAAAATCAGACTGAGAACAAAATAGTCAATATTTTTTTCGTATCTTATTCTATTCTTGAGATAAATTATGTCAACGTTACTGTAAAGATTTAAGGGTCCTGCAGTATAGACACACTAATCAAAGCAACGCAGGATGCGATGCATCTAACACCTTATTCAGTCTTCAATAGTGAGCAATACGAGTTTTATTTAGCAGATGGAAAAACGAGTTGTCTTTTTAATTCGGTGTTTTTCTTAAGTTTTACACAAAGATGTTCCGTTTATGACAATTAAAGGTTTAAATAAAATATTGATTGAGACAATATTGAAAATTAAAAAAAATATAGAAAAATAAATTATTTCTTCAAAATAAAGGCCCAAAGGAGAAAAAAATATAAATTATTTTAGTCTTATAATATTGAAATGCATCCGAAAAAAATTCCTGTACCAATTGACCAACAAAGTTTGTTTATTCAGGATAAAGAAACTTGTGCTCTTAATCACTTTTCTCATTTAATGTTTAAATAATAATAAATAAATAAAATAAATTTATCGGTTTATGTACTTATTTATTTTTTTAAAAATTAAAGAAAAAAAATAAAAAAAACTTTTTTTAAAAAATATTAAAAAAAGTTTTTTTTCAAAACCTAAGAAATTAAGTAAAGAGAATGGCAGAAAAAATCATGCTACGAAAGCACATAGTGCTTTCGCTAAATTATGAAGTAAATATTATTTGACTTAACATTTAAACACGCACTGCCAGTACTAAAATTTAATTGTTTGTGTACTGTCGTAGCTGGGTAGAGGACAGTTCACCAAGGAATTTCGTTTTATTTCGAAGTATAGGGAGAATGTCCAGCCTTTAGAACGCAAGTGTTGGTAAATTCTAAAGTATATTCGATGATATTAAATGGAAGACTAAGAAACAAAGAGTGCACAATCCTCTAACGTCCATCAATTCGAGTTATATGTTTTTTATCTTTGAGGTCTTAAACATACTGGAGTAGCAAGCAATATTGCAGCCTATTTGATATATATATATATATATATATATATATATATATATATATATATATATATATATATATATATATATATTAGCAAATTTCCTCCATAACTTTGAAAACAGCAAGTATCTGAATAAATAAAATAACACTTTGAAGTACATTTTTAAATCGATTAAACGTGCCTCTTTGGAACATTCAACTGATTCACTCCCCTCATCATCATCTACTTTATTTTTCACTGGGGACCTTTTATAAACAGGGCCCATCGCTTGAAAGGTCCAAGTGCCATTTACAAAGTTTTAAATATCACCTAAAACACTTCATCCCGTTATATTGAATTACCCGTGAAACTTGATAGCGTCGGCCCTGACGCGGAGAATATAACTGTCGGCTCCTTATCCACATATAATTTAATACTCGAACCCTAATGGAATTTGCGTGGTGAAACTTTGAAACTGAAATAATTAACGCTTCGTTTTAATGGATACCAGTAATTTGTTCGACTCACTTCGAAGAGATGGGGAATCTTGGTATAATAAATAGGTTTGTACCTATATATTATCCGCAGAAACAGTCTATCAGTTCGAATATACACAAAATTAGTTGCGATTCTTGAATACTATGGAACCTAAAAGAAGAATAAGAATTTTTGTGGAAGTTTATCTATTGGTTCATTTGATGGCAAGTTTGCTTACGACCTGATTAGTGATGTATCAATTGCCGTAAAATTGATACAATTTAAGTAATCATTCATAGGCGAGATCTAACAAACAAATATTAATTTACATCGACTCATTATTCGAAATAGCATTCCAACTGCAAATAATTATATAAAGATATTTTAACAGTATTTGTAAAAATTTTCTTTTCGTTTTCTTTTCGCTTTTCGCGTAGTCAGGTTTTGGTTTTTTGACAAACATTTTATTTTATTACGAAATTTTATTTAATTTACTACTGCAAATACAAAGTCTATTTGAATACTACATACACTGTATATTACTGGGCAATGCGTATAATACCAAGTGTTATATTCTTAAATGTACATCACTCTACTGTGAGATCACTGTGGCTGATCGTTTTCGCGGTTTACAGATGTCATCATAGTGTATTGTGTCATGTACTCAGTTATATATCTATGCGAAATCATGGCGAATTAATTATTTACACCAACGGCACTCTATTATATTACTCTTGGTAGTTTCTATGGGATCTTGATTATTTTTAAACGTTTGTTTTGAAGCAAATTTTTTGGCTTCGAAATAATTTTACAAGTTTTTTTTCTTAGTTATAATATTTTATTCAACTTGATAGGCATGCGGAAAATAACGTACGTTTTTATTTCACATATTTTGTTGGTTTTCTGATGTTTTCAATACAAGGTAATGATGATATATTAAATATCCGAGTGTATGAGAAATTTAATACATATATTGATAGAATTTTGATACTTTATTGAAAAAGGTACGTCATCCGTTAACTTTTTTTGTGATCCCATAACTAGAAATTATTGGTAACTGTAAAATATCAGATTCTGACATTTCCACTTCTTACTACATTTGAGACCTAATTGTTTGAATACCTCACGTTTGGGTAAACTTTGTCTACATTTTCACATTACTGGAAAAGCACCGATCAATTTCTTAAGATGTTTAATTCAGTCAGGGAAAATGTAGTCGTTGATTAAAAATTGAATTCGATACCTTACTAACTGACTATCGCCACGTGTGATCTAACATTTTAATTCTTCTTATTAATGTTTAAATGCTGGTTGAATATGTAACATTACCATTTAATCAATATTGTGTGTCGGGATTATGAAGAGAAGTCCGTTTTAACTAAAACCGATTTTTGAATGAAGTTTAGTGCCATCTTTCTAATAGCCCACCTGAAGATGTTGTAATATAACGAAACCTGGGTCGTGATAAAGAACTTAAAGAAAGTGGGAATAATACTACATCAGGTAGTTTCATTTAATTGTCATTAATGTGCGTTGACAGTCATTAATCTGATCATGCTATTCGTAATTTATATTGATTATCTCTTGTTGAGATTCATACATGTCAAGTAATGTCCTTTACGAATTTAAAATAATAATAATAATTTTATTTTATTTACGAGAACTTTCGCATAAATTAAATTCGGTGTAAAAATATTTGTTTTCTGCGGTGCCCCTTGATTCAGGTATGGTAGAAAAAACCTGTGAAATCGCAATCAACAATGTTACAAACTTTTTTTATTACAATGTCTCCTTCGTTATATGTGAGTCTCCACATCGCCAAAAAGTATGTATTCTTTTTCACTTTTTAAGTATGCATGCATGTAATAATCTGGACAACAATTCCAAAAGGACCTTCCCAGTAAACGTTACAATTAAAATCATCATCATCATCATCATCATCATCATCATATATATTAATACGCTAAGGTTAAGATGTTATTCTCCCTTTTTAGAAAAAACCTCACGACTAATCCACATAAATTATATATCATTTTATAGATAATTGTTTGCTCTACCGGCACCCACAACTAAAAAATTTATTATTGCTATTGTTTTTGCAAATTAATTAATTATTAAAATTATATAGACAAAACAGCAATACTGCCATCTAACGGCTCAACGTCAATATGATTGACGGTCGGTAAAATTTTTGTTTAATTTCAAATCCACTCACGTATAAATAAAGTGGCGCTTTAGCTCAATGCTTTTGATACTTGCGCCTCTATATGTCAATTTTAGTAAAATATTTGTTTGATCTGTCATCTGAGCTTCATAATGGAATAAATAATGCGAATACTTTGCACGGGTCACGCTAGTTTATATTAATAAATTAAAGATACCCAGCAACTAAGTTATTTTCCCACGTCTATGAAAGATATGCTAGGCAATATATTTAATTAGTGAAAGATAATATTATAATATAAATATATTCACATTTTTATATCTACGTCATTGATTAGGTTCTATTCTTTAAACCAGCTTTTTACACATTCAAAAGCTGTATTACTTTCATTTAAAAATTTGAAGTGTTCATTTCATTTTGTCACAAAAGTAAAAATGCTTCTATATTAAAACCGAAAATACAATTTTTTTCTGCCAACTAGTCAACCAACTTTTTAAAGCTTTTCGCATATAGAATTTCACCTATTTCCGAAGTGTTACATAATCCTTCCTCTATTTGTATAGAAAATAGTATCATATCCTTTCAAAATTCTGACTGATTCAAAATTTTTCAAACAGTTTCAAGGTGTAGCTTCATCCACATCAAAATAATTGAACAGATTTGTAGGATCGTTTTAGAATAAATTATTCATTGGTGTGGTTCTAGCTATCTGTATTGTTCCTACATCGTCATTTACGAACTTGTTAAAAATGTTACGAGGTTTAGAACTTAACCCAAATGGTAGAGCATTAATAAATGACTAACTTTAATTTTGGAATAATAAATAAAGGACCATAAATCGCCTTAAGGCTGCCAACGTTTAATTGTACCCTATAGATTCAGAATTGTCCTTCAGCTATATCCCTTTCATAATTGTTTCTGAAGTGTGACTGAATCTTTAAAAAATTTGATTTTTTAAAATATTTTGGTAAAACATATTCAAAATAATATTAAATATTTTGCACAAGCAATAATAAAATAAATAATCATAAGAGCGTATTTGGAGAATCTATTTAGATATCACTGAGATAATTCTAGCTATTATATACTATAATTATAGCTAGCTATTTCTATGTGGTATATGCAAATACATTAGCTTTATTTAGATATACAATCGTTCTCATATTTTATTGGCAAATATTATTAATTTTAAACTTAATATCCCAATATAATGTTATTAACATCGAATTTAGCTGTTTTACTCTGGCTTATATGGAGTAATCTTGATACCTTCTAGTGTGTCTACATAAAATCGTCGACTAACATATATATATATATATATATATATATATATATATATATATATATATATATATATGTATATATATATTAAATAAATATATTAAGAAATATGATCAGCTCGGTACAAAACAGAGCTCCCCATATTGAGAATAGCTTCATAACCTTAAGTATCAAATGAACGTTATTTCAAAATTACGATGAACTTATTTGATTAGAGAGTGAACATTTTATAAAAAGATAAATAAAAAACTACAGGTAAACTTTACGCTTTATATACATCCTTTGATTCGTTTTTAATTTTTTGTACGCAAACACTTCTGAAAGTCTGAATACTTATTAGAATATGATTACTATCAAAAACAAAGTACTCTTTATATACTCTTCTTGAATGTATAAATTTTAGACTCCGTTATCCCATCCTCGATTACAAATAGAGTATTATGCAAATTTAGTCTAAAACAAGAGTTTCCTCAAATTGTTGACTGAAATTTGAGCATTTGAATATAGCGGTCTATTCTCAAACCATCACCAGGGCTGTTTCGGGCCCCTCCAGGGATCCGTAACATCTCGCATGTTGCCACACAAGTGGGCAGCAACCTTCGAAGATTCACAATATCACGAACCTACGAAATATAAAATCATGTATGTCAAGCCCTTGCATCCAATATGATTACAGTCCCTGTTCAATGAGATATTTATGATTTTCATTTTTTTAGAACGCATTTTGCGACTGTTCTAAATAACTCAAAGATTTGTTTTTTTAGTAAAATCATGGTGATTAAAAATACCACGTCCAAAGACAAAGAAAGATTTTGTTATTCTACTTTACTATTTTGACACATTGTAGTCTCCAACAAAACCCATGCCAGGTTATCTCTAGGCTAAAAAAGATTTGAATTGATGCGGAAGTCGCCAATGCCCGCGTATAACGTACACTACTGATCAATCGGGCGATAACAACCTTATCTGCCAACAAGCACAGATTATTTTTCAAATGCGGCTTTTTTTATCAAAAAAGGTTCTTCTTCTAATGCAATGGCCTATGGTTTTGAACTATGTATGTATTTCTTACCGATATATGTAAAAGCAGCCGATGAGGAAGATATATGGTTTGGTATTGACATTATGATGGTTTGGTACTGATACCAAATAGTTTAGTACAGGGAACTTGTTTATGTTTAAATGTAAATTTGGAAATTATGAAACAGAAAATATTGAAGGAGTGATTAAACATGTAACCGTAGTTGTAACGCTTCAGGCTACAGTTTCATTCTACAGCGATTATGCCAAATGCTTCAGTGTCGGGAATTCTTTTATATATAAATGTGGACTTAGAAATAATAAAACAGAAAATATTTAAATAATAATTGAACATGTAGTCGTAGTCAAAATGATTGAGGCTATAGCTTGATCTCATAGCTGCTACTATCGCAAGCAGTTTATAGAAAATGATAAAATAGAAAATATTGAACGAATAGTTAAACACGTACCAGTATTTGAAACGATTTAGTCTACAGCTTTATCCTATAGCGACTAGGAAACTAATTTAAGTAAGAACCCAACTAATTAATCTAAGTAAACTGAAACATAACACAGTTCTCATTTAAAACTAATTTAAGTGGGAGCGATGCCGAATTTTCAACTTTGGTTATTTGCTTCTAAATCTACACAAAGTTTAAAAAAGAGTAAATATTATCAACGTTAATTTAAAACAAAATAACGTTGTATGTGTTTTTGACATATTTTAGCCCGTTTGAGATCCCATCAAAGACATATTTAAATCATATTTTCTTCCACATAACATGCTTTGTTCGTCACATTCAATTTATTTGATTTTTATTTTGATCCATATAAGACGCGCTGACTGTTGATACAAGTACGCCAGTATATACAGTTACTCTCGCATCCTTTCATACAACTTTGATCTTTTCATTAATCTCACAAGAGTGCCACTTGTGTTGTCATTCATGTGTATTTGTCGTTTTATTACCTCTTTTTTCTCATCACTTAACGATAAATTTCTTATGTAGATGTTATATATCAATATTAGGATGGGAAACATTTAATACCAGAGATCTTAAAAGATAAAAAAGAAACTTTTACGAAAGAGTCTTCACAAAAGGGGACTTCTCGTAAACTTATACATCGGCCAAAGGTCTAAAAAGGAGAATATAAGAATAAAAAATTTGTGTATTTATGTGTACACAATTAAATGAAACTACGTGATGTTGTATCCTTTCTACTTTCTTTAAGTTTTTTACCACGACCTAGGTTACGTTGTACTTGAAAATGTATTACATTTTCAGGTGGGCTGTTAGCAATCGATCCCTGATAAAATATCTCTGCTAACAGCCCACCTGAAGATGTTGTAATACAAAGAAACCTAGGTCGTAGTAAAGAACTTAAAGAAAGTAGAAATAATACTACATCACGTAGTTTCATTTAATTGTTAATAATGAATTTCTATAGGATTAACGCCAAATATATTCAATGTATGTACGTGTGTTAGACATGAGCGCGAATGGCCTATTCAATGGCGGCGGTGTGATCTGAAAATTCACATGGCGGCGGCGTTGCGGCGGCGTGGCCGTGAGTCACGGATGTTTTATCAGGAATCGATTTTTAAAATAAAAAATGAAGAAAAACCATATTGTTGTTACCAAAAAATAGTTCATATTTTTTAATAAAAGAATGGAGGACATTGCTCTTAAATTTTATAAAATTTTTAAAACCATCAACTCACATTTTTAATGAAAAATTATCATATTAATTTTCTTAAGCACATATATACTACCAAATTGGTAGTATAAAAAAATTAAACACTCAAACTAATGAAGTACCACAGTTATCAAATTTCAGTCAGTTATCAAATTGGAGTTCCCAAATTGGTAGTATTACGTACAGAGATTAGACATTTATTATAGTACTGTTATTGGTATTACCAATAAAAAATTTTTTCAATATAGTATAACTATATATAATTAATTATATATAATTTTTATTGGTATTACCAATAAAAAATGTTTTCAATATAGTAAGGGAGTTAATATTTATTAATTGAAATTTAAGACTTATAAACAATTAAAGATCACATTTACTGAAAAATAACTGTTTTAGTATTATTGAAAAAAATAAACACTATTTAAACTGGGCATAGCGAGCATACATTTCAATCGCAGCACTGTGTAATTATTATATTATTTGTTAGGTAATTCAAAAAATTAGCTTGTTTATGGATTCTTTGTAAAATCCATAATTGTCATGAATAAATACTAACCTATTTAACCTCAAAGGATTTAACCGTGAACGTTTCGCGGTTATCACGAGTCCAGCTGTGGAAAATACTCTCGCTAGGCATGCTTGTGGCAGGTATATTTAAGATCGAGCGTGCAAGAGCATATAATGATGGCATAGAAGTTTCTAGTAGAACGTCTCCACCGTAAGCCTCTAAATTTTCAGAACTTGCTGTCCCGAAATATATCCAACATTCTTTTTTTACTGCACTCTCGGAATCATGTTGAGTAGAACTGTGTTTTCGCGCCAAATCCAGTAGAAAGTTTGAAGAGCTATAAGAAGAACTCATCCCAGCTATAGCGGTAGCATTAACTTTATTTTGAGGAATATCTTCTCTTACCAACCGACTTCTGATCATTGATGATAGAAACGAAACCTTAGTATTCATCAATCTCATCAATGACATGTAGCCGACAAATCAAGTAAAGTTGCCGTAACGACTACATCAGTTAAGGCAAATTGGGATTCCACATCGTCTAACATATCATTTTTGAGCATTCTTATTACGAGAGGTTCATTATTGCTCACTTCTTCAAGCAATCGATTTATTACCGCGCGAAATACTAGAGCCAATTTCTTACAATTTTCTTCAAATTTTCAAGAAACTTCACGAGAGCCTCAATATTTTCATATTCAATATTTTGTAATACGAGACCACGTCGTTCTATTTCATTGAGAATTGTGTTTATAGGCTGCTGATTTGCATAGTTAGAAATGTCACCGTCTTATGCCATCAGCCATCTTGCGCTTGTGCTCGTTTTAATGAGGGGGATTGCAAACGTTACCAGGAACTTGAAGCCCTTTCACGTATCTCAATTATTTCCGTTTCAGAATCGGTCGAGTAGCTATCTTACTAATGTTCGGAGAATTCTTCGATAACAGAAAGTAATTCATTTTGTTCTGTAGATGCAGCGGCTTCAACATATAACGAACAATCTTTTTACATTTTTTCAAAATATTGGATATTTTTCTGATGTTATCGATGCCATTTACGTTGACTAGATTATGTAGAGCATAACCAAGGCAAAGGTGGTTATCAAATCCTAACAAGTTTGCAGCTCTTATCATATTGCCATCTGCATTTGTGTCAAATAAATCTCTTTTTGTTCTATTTTAAAACAAAGTAATACCTCCAGAATTGTGTCACGGATTGTTTTGCCAGTGCGTTTCCTGATAACTTTCTTTGTAGCCAGAGTAAATTTGACAAGGGTTATGTTTCCAGAAATATAATGATAAGTACAAGTGATATAATTGCGCCGTCTGTATTTATTGGTCCATATATCGGCTGTCAAGTCACCAAAACGAGGACTTTGTATCGAAATGAATATACGCCAGCATACTCTTATACACATCTTCCTGTCCTTCTTGTGTTATATTGTGCCTTGAGGGCAAGTTTGCGTCGGAAATAATAATGTACTTTATTAGAAAGTCAATCATTGCATGGTTGTCCACACTATCAAAGATCTAGCTAACCAAAGAGCTAAATCTCGGGACAGAGACCACTTATAGCTATTTTTACTACTGCCATTGGTTTTCAAAGCTCTCGGTGAAAAAAATTGTTCGATGCTTGAAGGTTGAAGGCAGGATTTTTGTGTATCTTCTAAACTATATGTATATTTTAAATGTCTGAGAAGATTACTTGTGGCCATACTTTTGTGGCATATTTGTGTTCCTACCGTATATGTGACTAACTGTCAGTGACAGTGTATGGTTTAAAAATAACTTTGTACATGCACTTTTCTACAGAACACGTCAATTAGATAACATACCTAAAGTCCAGAATAAATACTCAGAAGAACAAAAATAATTTACTTTGCAAGTAAATAACCCACGTCCTAATTTTTTGCATTTCGTAGGCTAACTCCACAAAATACTTGTTCACCTAAAACAGTTCCTCGTTTTCCATTTAATTGTACTTCTAATTGGCCGAATTCTGTCCAATAAAAACTATGTGTATGCTTTGTGGAAAAATTTTACACATGTCTTAATAAAATATAGGTTATAAAAATGCCTTTTATTTTCGTTTTGTAAATGTCAACACTAGTCGAAGACACCCCCAACGCCATTGTTTACGCCACGCAACTAAATTTCGCTCGGTGAAATACACGACTCGGGACTATGGTAAGGTTGAATAACGATATGTTGCAACGTTGCGCCGCGTGCGTCTCTCGACGGCGGCACACTGACGCAAATGAAGAGTCCAAGTAAGAGTTGTAAGGAATTTTGACCCATAAACATGAAGTTAATTATCTAATAAAAATATATTAGATGGTTTTTGAAAAAAAAATACTACACTAGTCGTATGTATCTCAGCAGGATCTGCCAATATTTCGGTTCCAATATAGAGTAGACGTATCTCCTTGAAATTGCTCGTGACTGGCAAAGTAGAAGGAAAGAAGACTGCTGTAAGGAAGTTCCATACTCTGAACCGATCAGATTTGTTCCATACTCGTGATCTTGGAGTTTATTATTTGGTGGGAGTAAAGTATTTTGGTTTTCGGGAGTTACCAATATGGATAACCCAACTTATAGTCTTCCTCAATTAAACCGCCCTGAGCTCAAATTTATTCCAACTATTTTAAAAGTTCATCCCTGGATTTATTTATTGTGAAAGCAAGTTTCTTTCAAAGCAAATTACTTTTACCAGGTACTGCAATTGTTTACAAGTCAATGACATATTCAGCTGTAATCATTAGGATACCTGGAATATATGCTTCGGCAATGCCCGCTGGCCTACCAACGCAGTCAGCACTCGCGTTGCGTCCGATGATTGCGGCAGTACACGGCGCGGATCTTATAAGTATGCATATGCAGACGGGGACAGGGGAGGATCAAGCAGGCAGAGTATCAATTTTTACATCACATGGGCGGTAGTCATTTTAGTTTACATCATAGAGAGCTGTTTTTAAGACACTTGAACTCCTCTTTTAAAACAACCACTAAAGTTAGATTAATGATTTCAGACTTTATATTTTTACTTAAGTTGTATCTAAATATAAATGCGCTTAAGTCAACTTATTATGCCGCGTATTCCAGGAATTATCTTGTAGAATGTAGGTGCCTTTTCCGGTTTTTATTATTTCAAACCCTTTTATAACAGCTCCTTTGTATTAGGTTGGCAACTTATAAACCCGCACTTTTTTCGATCGATTTTTGGAATATTATAGAAGCTTTTAGAATTTTCTGGTACCGTATATAGAGTGTGACATTTGAACTTTTGTTCAGTTTGCAATTGAGTAATCGAGTAAAGAATAAATTAAAAAAGGAAGTATTTCCACATGAACTTAGAGAACCCTTGCTCCATGATTGTCTTTTTCGGCGAAACATCAGTGAAGTATCACGTAATATATATACACAACGATGGGTGAAAGTATGCCCTCTTACGACACAGCAAACACAAGTACTATTTCCAAAGATTTGAAGAAGGAAATTTTGACCTGTCTGATTAAACTCATCCAAAGGGATCTCCTAATATTGATTTAGAAAAATTTAAAAGCCTTACTGAAACAAATCCCAGATTGAGTTTGCTTTATTTGACAGAGCTATTTTTATGCTTTTATACTGAAATAGAAAAACACTTCATACTTTGCGAGAGAAGTGAAAATATTCCGCTTGGCTCTCAAATAAGCTAACACCATTTCAACTTCAGAGGAGAGTTAATGTGTATTTGGAGCTAGTGAGTTCCTATCATACCAACTAGAGGCTAAAGTATGTAGTTACAGGAGATGAAAAGTAGGTGGCTTATGTCAATTTTTTAGAGTAAACGCCAGTAGCCAGACGCAAAGATCTTTGCTAACTAAAGCTGAATTAAGCGGTAATCAAAGGGGAAGTGGGATATTTAAAAGCTTCGAGTATGTTCAATCTAATTTCTTTCAAACATATGTCAAGAAAAAAAGGGATAATGAAGAGTCGGTAACAGAAAAAAAGCACTGAAAAATATCAGGTGGTTTTACTGCAGAACAAGAATAAGAAATTGTTTCACAATTGATACAGATGTAAAGAGGCTTGTTTGGAGTAACGATGAAGGAACTTTGCCAATTTGCATTCCAACTTGCTGAGAAAAATAAATAGTCTCATCATTTCAATAAGGACACTGACATATTGGCTCTGAAGTTTTATGAAATCTCGAAATAAGTTTAAGAAAACTTGAAGCCGTCTGGACACTTGAGATGTGGGATTTAATAAAGTTGTTTGTTTCACATTATTTAAATTTATATAATAAAATAGTCAACGAACACAATTTTACCGGCGGTAGAAATTAGAACTGCGATAAAGCGGGCATCACAGTAAACCCAAAACAAATATACGAAAAGTCGTTACCATCAGGAGACAAAGACAGGTTGGGGTGCTGACCTCTGCTAAAAGAGGAAACACAGTTACTACTGAAATAATTATCGCAATTATTGAATTATATACGCCCCCAAAGTTAATATTTCCGTGAAAAAGAATTCGAAGATGGATTGCCTGCGGGTGGATTGGCTGAAGTATATGATTCTGGATGGACGACCGCAGGAATTTTCGAGAAGTGGTTTATTATGGTCATCGAGTTTTCAAAGGCAAATAAAAAAAATCCTGTGTTAATTCTTGTGGATAGTCATGGGTCCCACGCAAAGGTTTTGCATATAAAATATTTAGAAAGATGTAATGGTATAATTTTGCTCCACATTGCTCACATCGATTACAACCTCTCGATATGAGTAATGTGGAGCAAAATTATCCTTCATGAACTTTAGTTTTATTGTGAAGATGTATTAAGAAAATGGTTGAGAACACATTATGAGTACTAGCTAAAATCTTTGTCAAACTTTCCTCAGCTCTGCTAACGTGAAAACCGCAATAAAATTGTTTAAAAAAAAACAGGAATTTGACCTGAAAATACATGAATTCAGATTTTCTGCCACCAATAACTATAGACATCGAATTAGATTCTACTCAAACGGATATTATTGAGAAAGATATGGAAAACATAAGCACTACAAAACTATTGCTTATTCAATCGGTTGAGCTAGCTCCGATAGAAGACAATAAGCGCATAAAGTGTCTCTCCACTACTTCCACGTACGCTTCTACTTATCAAGTACATAAAGGACCACTCCCTTTTACAGAAACAAAAAAAGACAGTTCAAAGAATGCCTGCCATTATACGAACCATTACATGGCTGCTCATGGATGCCAGATAATCCAATTATAAAAATCACCACAGCTGCATTTTCATGCGTTTCGCTGAAAGATCTTATACCATTGCCAAAGTGTAAGCGGAAAAGAAGACTTATAAGAAAGAGAAAAACTGAAATGTTTATGGAGTCGCCCTATACATTAGAGTTGAAAAAAGCTATTGAAGATGTTTACAAAAAAGCAAATTTGAAAAAATTATAAAGCAATTATTTAGCGATGCAAGCAAGAATACAAAAGACAAGATAAACAAAAAGCCAATAAGCAAAAAAAGGGAAATGAAAAATGTAAGGGTGAATGAATAAAAAATATAATGACAAAGATTCTGATGAAGGAGAAGGTACAAATTATTTCTACTGTTTTGAGCTATACCCAAAACCAGTGAAAGATGTTCTTTTTTATGTGCAAAAGATGGGTTCACTTATCATGTACCGGTTTAGATAGTGATGATGATGGTTATGTTCTTGTTTGTAAATTTCCCCTGCAATAAAATTTTAGAGTAGTCACGTAGTAACAAGAATGTGCCCCATTCTGCCCCAGGGTGTGGGGCAGAATGCCAAAATGGAACTATATTATGAGCTTTTGCATGAAGTCATGTTATATATTTTATTGATTTCAAATTGTCACTGCGTTTTTAAAGAGTCAAATAAAAGATTACGTATGTATTCATTCGTATTTTTACTTGAAAAATCAAAATTAGGTACCTTATTATATCCTACGTTCCCCTATACCGTACGAGGACTCCCTTCAGGTCACAATTCTTGACCAATTTCGTTGATTCTGTTTTCTATCGTTTATTAACTATTAGATATAAGCCTACGTCTTTAATCATTATAATGTATAATTTACAATTAAATACAATTAAATGAAACTACGTTATGTAGTATTATTTCTACTTTCTTTAATTTATTTACCACGACCTAGGTTTCTTTGCTCATATAATTGCTTATATCATCTTTGCTAATATCCCACCTGAAGATGTTGTAATACAACGAAACCTAGGTTGTGGTAAAGAAATTAAAGAAAGTAGAAATAATACTACATCACGTAGTTTCATTTAATTGTGAATAATGAATTTCTACAAAATTAACGCCAAATATATTCAATCAATGTATAATTTAATTTTCATAATAAATTTTCCACAAAACTCTCTTTTTTTCGTGTCCGCAATTACTATTGGTTTCCATTTTGTACGGATTTTCTTGCCACTTCTCTCTCTGCTCCTTTTTGTTTTTAATCTTTTCTTTATTTTTAACTTTTTCCTATTTGTTTTATAAACAATAAAAAAGCGGTGTGTGTACTTTTGATTTTACTGACAACTTTTATTATTTAGATTTTGAAAACGTTCTTCTCATTCCATGTCTTCTATTAAAATTTCATTGAAAATAATAATGTTTAAAATATTGTCCATTTTTGTTTTAGTTATATAAGGCTAATATTTTGGTAATATTTACTTAAAGTAATATTGTTTTTTTAAGATTAAGCAAGAGTAGCATTATTTGTACCTACTTTTTAAGGTATGGTACCTTGTGAAAGTGAAACAAATTTTAAAATATTTAAATAATATTCTTTCCAGTGCAAGTAAAGTGGGATTGAATTTTTGTTTTTACGCTGTCATACGAATAAGGTAATTTTAAAAATGAAGTTAATTTTGCATTGAACATTTTTATTACTATTATACTGGTATGTGATTAGAAGTCTCAATTAAAATTATTTATGGAATTTTCACAGCGTAATAATAAACCGACAAGCACGAAAACAAGTTTTTATTGCATTGTAGAGACGGAATGAATTAAAAAAGTACTTCATACGACACAAAACTAAAAATTGAAATCACAAAGTAATCTCCGGCGATTTAGCTCACAAATGCACGAGCAATAAACTGTTATGAAACTCTCACCGTCCGTAGCCAGTTTAAAACATCTATGTTTGAAATGGAATACCGTTTGAGATACGACACGATCGGATATAGATACAAGATAGCTATTGTGCAGTAGATGTTTGTATATTTTTAGGAAGAAATACTTCTCGCATTTATTTTATTTTACTTAGCAAGGGCACGTTAGGTTTATCCAATATTGGTCGGCTTATAACTAAATTGCGAGTGGTAAATATAACCGAGGCACATATAAAATCAATAAGACTAATAGCGAAATCTTCTTGAAAATGTCTCTAAAATTGATGCCAGGGTGGAAAGGAAATCGGGCCCAAATGAGCAACAGTTTCTGTTGAAGTAATTTAAAACTTTCATAACTCGGCTAAAAACGTACATAGCGCCGCCATATTGGTTTTGTTTTAAAGAGAAATCACGATAGTTTATATCCGTATTGTTCCACGAAAGTAAGTCGACCAACGATTTTTTCCGTAAAGCAACATTTAAAAAAGCTATAAAAATAATTTCAAAGCTAGAGCTATATATATCCTACTTCTTATAGTCCATGTTTAATAAATGTAAGTTGCAAAAAATTAAAAACAAAAAAAAATTATTTTATTTCAATATACAATAATACAAACATGATAGACGTTTTTGTGATAATTAATGCGGCAGTATCCTATATCGCAATTCCTTTGTTTGACTAATAATAAGTGGAAAAAAATGAATATTACAATTTTGTCTATGGTGTACTACTGTCAGTGGTAACAAAGTAAAATCTTTGAAGACTTTTTCAATTTTAGACTCGAGAGATTTGATTGTAACTTCAATGGGAGTAAATGAATATTACTGACACAGTAAACTTAAAATGTTAATTTAAATTCTATATTTAAAAAGAAAACAATTGCAGATAATTTAGGTTTAAATTAAATTTTAATCTGTGTGTAAAGCTATATATTTTGTGTATAATTAAAACTATAGCATGCACTTGAATTTTAAGAATATTGTGTTTTTAAATCAGTCGATATTAAACTATAAAATATTTATTCAGAAATTTCTAAATTGTTTAATGGGGTAATAAAAAAAAGTTATTTTTTAGTACTGTAGACGCATTCTGTAATTGCTTTTGGGAGATTGCAGAATTTCACAATCGAATTTGTTTTGTAGACTCATTTGATTAGATATATCAGTTTATAAGATAATAAAAAGGAATACCCTTATATAAAGTCAAACTAATGACGAGATTGCAATAGTAAAATAAAACATTTTACAGTTTATAAATAGCAATGGATAATCTACCATTTTTTTAAAAATATAAAATTGTTTTTCATAAATCATAAAAAAGGCATTACATAATTTATCAAGATTTTCTTCACTTTTCTTTTGTCTACAAGTAGGCTAGCTGCTACCACTTAGACTAGACTTGACTGATCGAACGCGTTATTACCAACGAATACATGGAGGTATACCTATTGTTATCTCCATGTAAAAATAAAGTACCTTTAGCAGCTGTAAATTCAGTTGAAAAAATCTATACATAATGTCAGTAAGTTGTTAGTCAAATTCCGTCAGTAGCGTCTACTTTCTTCTAAAATTAATTTTGTGTGGCCATTTTAGCCATCTAAAATAAAGATTTTTGAAAAACGTGTATTTTTTAAATAAAGGCTTTTTCACTTTTGCTGGCACTGAGAGTGTGAACGTTTCCGCTAGTTTTCAATTTGTGGTGAAATTAGCTAGTATAGTTCGTACGCGAGTTATTTCAATAACGCGAGTATGTTTCTGCAAAAATCTCGCTTTATATTAATTGAGGTCTTTGTGTATGGGCTCATTTGTGGTTCATTACGTAGTCATCTAGATTCTTGCCATATACTCGTTATATTAATTATGTATTTGATCGAAACTTCTATTCACCGATATTCGATGAATTTTGCGGTCTTCTTTTAGAACGTTTGTTGCGGTCTCTATACGATGAACCTTTTGGTCTTTACAGTAATTAAACATCGAGTATATCGAGCTAATCGAAATTTGTGTTATATATATTTGGTAGAGTTTTAGACTTCAGATTTTAATCGAATGAGAAGAGCCGAGTTAATACGTATATTTTTATTTCGTCGGCGTGTCCTTGGCGCAGCAATAAAGCACTGGATTATTTATGGAACGCGACTGAAATTTAAGTCCAAATCTCGATGTTGTGTTTTTTCTTCTTTAGTTTTCTTTTAGGAAATAATATTTATTTATCGAATTCAAATCAAAAGCACATTCTTATCATACATTTATTAAAAATTTACATAATTTTACGTCAGTAGTTTTGTGTTCTAAATGCATACATATCCAGCTATAGTTCCATAGAAAATTGGATTGATGGCGGTCTTTGTTCGAATCCCACTGCTTAAGTTTTTTTATATTATTTTTACAAAAATATTTTTTATTCATATAATTCAATTAAAACTCTCTTTCTCCTACGCTCGTACAAACTCACGTTTAAATCAACATTCATAACTAAGACATATATTTTCTCCTTAGACAAATGTATTTATTTATTAGGTGGTGAATTTTATAAGTAATTGCAAAATTAATTGCAAGTGATCGATTTAATTAATTTTACTTGTTTTTTAATCTTTTTTAATCAAAATTTCTCCATTGCAGAACGATCCTATTTTTTCATATATTTTTCCACAGCTTCACTTGCGTGGATTTTTTATTAATGTCTTTACAATATGAGATATATTTTACTTTTTAAAACGTTTATATTTGCTTTACTTGTGCGTAACCTTGCAAACAAATCCAGCATGCCTATTTTCACCGACACCTAATTATACTATTATTCATTTGAAATATTGCAAACTTATGTATTTCTGATGGAAATACTATCAAAAGGTCCTCCTTATCACCGAGCAGATACGATGGCGGAGAAGGAAGGTGGTCATGGGAACTACACAATGATTAAAAGCAAACCCGAAATTTGGGACAAAAAGGAAGAACATATTTCTCGTCTGAATTACAGACAATTCTTTTTATTTAATTTACATAATATGAGATATTGTTACATTATTTACGTAGTTAATTTACTCCTCTGGATTAAAAGTTTTTTTTTAATTCTACCTAATATTTTTATTTATGAATTGGAACAGATTGTTTTTTTGTATGATTTTTATTAAACGATTATTCAAATGTTTATTAGTTCCTCCATCAGTTCAAATGTTCAGAGCCAGGCTTCAGAGAACGCTGGAAAGAAATAAATATCATTATTTCTTTTTCGGATTTAGTTTCAGCTTGAAATGGTAGAAAATGGCACTACGGCTTTTTTTTTATTTTTCTTGTTCTTCTGATAGCTGGATTCCTAAAAATTAAAACTAGGCACTATCAAAGTATCGATAACTTTTGAGTATCGTGTGTACTATTCCGATACCGATACCTTCGTACTCGATAACTCTCATTTGATACTTTTATTCATTTGAGTACATATCACATGGAATCTCTGTCCAACGTATGAAAATTACGTCCTTAACTCTAATAATTACTTTTGAGTTACAATTAAATAGTTACAATATAATACAAACAAAGTATTGTCATGTCATACTATAATTTGATAAAAGACATCGTTTACTTATTTCATTTCAATCAAGGCAACCAACTTAGCGCTAACGCATGTTTCACTTCTTAATCCCGAGCGAAATGATTAAACAAAATTATTATTTACTTTAAATAGGTCCTATTAACAAAATCTAGTCGCTCGTGAACGGATGTTTATTAGTAAAAGTACTAATTACACGTGTAGCAACGTCGCTTGTATTGTCCAACAAATTTATAGACTATTCGTATTACCTTGATCGCTTATACTATAATCAATGTGACAATATGTGTTCATTATTTGTTTGGTAACCAGTTTTACTTTTCTGTATAATTAAAATAACGTTGATACAACAATAAGAAATATTAGTATTATTATAGTATTAATTAGTATTTAAGCCATCGATCAGGCCAGGCAACTGGAATGGCTGTGTACTATGATTTTATTTTCCACATGCGGCTTTATTGAGGTAGCAGTAACTCGTCACTAAAAATTAAGGGCTACTTTGGCTTTTGCATGCTCTTTATTGGACAAATTTGTTTTAACCTTTAAATTAAAAACACGGCGTAAAAACACAATTACTAAATGTTATATTTTTATGTGAATAAGAATTTAAATACAAATAAGTAAATCGTTTCTAAACTTGTTGACGCGCTTTCTTACTTCGTCATTTCTAAAATGCGTGCAGTCTAGAAGTAAACAATTTGGAATCTATTTCATACAAATATTTGAACTGAGTAACAATGATAAATATGACAATTAAGGATCCAGTAGTTTTAGGGCTAGCCTGTTAAAAAGTAATATGCCCTATAATACAATACTATGTCCTTCTGATGAATCTTGATAAAAGTATCTCAATAAACTGACTTTACAGGGCAACAAATACGACATTTATTCACCTCTCGACTATCTTTAAAATAATACAGTATCACATAACGAATTTTAGAAATTATCATTGTACTTTATAAATAATAAATCCTGTAATAAAATATTTAAATATCTTTGGACAACTCTTATTTCTTGTTCATAAGTGCAGTTAAAGGGTCATGAATATTTGAATTTAATGGTCTGTAAATAAAACGAAGCGGCTAACGTTTTCTTTTTAAATAGCCTTACCCCCACAATAAATTATTGTTAATTTAATTTTAAGATTATTATACGTAATGCCACATTTTGTAAAAATTATAAAAGTAAACTTTTATAAAAAAGTATAATTTGTATTGAAATAACAAATTACCATATCTTCTTTGTAGTTAGTCGATTCAATAAAATATGGCTTATATGTTATATCAGAGTCGACAGAATAAACTATTTATTTTTCGTGCGTAAACAAATACCTTTTTAGAGACCCACATTTTAAAAACAATATTTGTATGTTGTACTTTTGTTATGTTACCCTGTATATTTTTTATTTGTAAATATTTTTAATGCACAGACAGACTAATTCCAAAATTTTATTATCCCAACTAATGAAATGCCAAAGTATGTTTGTTTGTCTTTCTTTCACGTCGCGATGTAGCAAGGGATTCAAATAATTTTTGAATAAAAATTATGGAAAATTTCTTGTTTAAAACTGAATATGTACACTTAATGAATAAGGAAGCAACATCGCAACGGAGCAATGAGCCGACGCGATTTTTTGATTCGTTACGTACGCAATATCAAGCAGCAAAAGAATCACTCAGTTTAATCTTTCATTTAGAGTCCTGTATACAATATTATAAATGTAAAAATGTGTTTGTTTATCCTTTTTCACGTTACAGTTGAACAACCTATCGACTTGACTTTTTACAGAGAAAAAGTTGGTACGTCGAGGACTGACATTGGCTATTAATAATATAATCCTAATTAATATTTAAAATGCAAACGTGTATTTGTTTGTTCTTCTTTCGTGTCGCAAGGAAGCTACGGATCAAAAGTTATTTCTTGCACGAAGATATTTGGTGGACCAGGAAATGACGTAGGCTACTTTCTAACCCAAGAAAGCTTATCCTAACTAATATTATAATGTAAATTATATTCTAAACGCGAAAGTGCTTTTCTTTGTCCTCCTTTCGCGTCGCAACAGGTCTACGGATTGACGTGTTATTTTGCACTGAGATGGTTGGTCGGCCAGGAAATGATATATACTACCTTCTAACGCGGTAAATCTTATTCTAACTAATTTTACAATCCCAAATAATATACAATAGTAAATACGAAAGTGTACTTATTTATCCTTTTTTAACGCTACAACGTAAACACGAAACGTAAACGTGATTATAACGGACGACGTAAACGTGATAATTTGCATGTAGTTAGTTGCGAAATAAATGGAATGAAACCGAATCGAATAATAATAAGACTGAAAAATGAGATTAATTAGGTTATCAATATAACGCTAGAATAATTATGGCATAGAAACTTTAAAATTACAACAGTACATGTTGCATCGATTTACATAAAAAAACTGTCATGCACGAATGCTCCGAGGGTTCCATACACATTTAGGCAGTTATAAACATTTAAGTATACATAGTATACAAGTATTTGAAAATTATAGTTTTTCATAATGTTAATATATTTAGGAGTTTCGAAAATAAGGACAAATTTTGGAATATATTTTTAAAAATCCAATTTAAAATTACAAAAAAAAATTTGTGTATATATGTGTTCATATATTTTTTTCAGGATATTTTTGGAAATATAATACCTAAATTATTGAAAAAAATTACCCTTATAACTAGACCTTACAAACGATACTCCATACCATATATGACATTTAAAATAAGTTTCAGATTCTTATTACCCCTCACCAATATAAAAAACTTGAGAGGTGTCAAGGGACACCCGGATGGAACGAAGTTTCTTTCGATTAATTAGTGAAGGAATTGTAATCAAATTTGATTTCTTTTAAGTTATAATAATAATTATTGTTATTATTTTTTATTATTTATTATGTACAAAAAACCTGTATACACTCAACAAAAATAATCGTCGCGACACCACACTGTTCAATGCGAAATAGAAAGACGAAACGAAAGACAGACAAAGAAACACGCGCACGCCGCACGGCTTGCAGCGCGCCCGCTAGCAACTATAGCAAAAAGTGTCGTTACAACTTTTGGTCTTAATTTTTTCCGTCTAGCCCCCTTTCGCAACGCGCGATAAGGAACTTCGTTCCAAAACTTTTGAGCGTAAGCTATTAAATATGTGCGGGTTAACGTGTTATTACCATGCCAAATCAAGTTTTTACGTCGAGCGGTTTCTGAGGATAAGCGGTTGTAACAGATAAACGAACATACATGTAAACATGTGAGTAAACTTATACGGTTGGTTAATCGAACTATATTTACACCAATAGTGCAGAAAAAACATCGTGAATATTTTTATTCAGAGCAGTCACGAGACGACTGACTTGGGGCGCATCACAGCGCGGAATGACAAACTTGTATTACAAAATATATGACAAACCGAGAAGATATTATTTTAATAAAAATTTTTCGTTTTCTCATTTGCTAATGCGTCAATCTAAATTATTTTTATACAAATTAAAGAAGAGGAAATGAGCATTTTACTGGTTTTTTGCATTTCAAATTAAAGGATCACTGTTTGGAATGAATCCTCTAAAATTTCCCCTTTTTAGCGATTTTAGTGGGAACGAGTTGAAAAAGACGATTTTCATGAAATAAATATAAGAAACCAATAAAAAGTAATCTGAAGGAATTTTGGATAAAGGGTTGCTTCATCTTTCTACACTGTAATCATTGTATTACATATTTCCAGAAATTTGAAAAATGTTAGCAAAATGGAGGCTTTTCGTCAAAAATTTAAACACGCTTTTAATGATTTCATCGAGAAGGATGGGAAGTTCAGGACTTTATTCAAGTTCACTCTCTTCTGTAAACGTTTCACTGATCTCTTTCGTGTTTTTGTTTTTTCACATTGCTTTTTTTATTTATTTAAATAAAATCGTTGATCAATTAAATTCTCGTTTTATATTCTTTTGAAATTAAACACTTTTGGACGATTTGTATCAAATCTTTTATTTATATTTGCATAATTTATGTTGTAGAGTGTAAACATTTTCGTAGGTATTCTGTCTAAAAAAAATGTTTAAAAATAATAAAAAAATCACAAAAGCAGTAACAAATATATATGGAAATGAAACGTTGATAGTAAATTGCAAAAAATATACATAAATATAATTTACTGAAAATGTATCGATACTTCGGGGTATCGATACTTACTTCCTATGCTTTCATTTGTGCGATACATTTTTATCAATAGTACTCGTATGTATGGTACTATTGATTCAATACCGTTTCTTTACTTACAACTAAAAGGAATACAATTTTACTAAAATGGTTTTCGAATCATGCCATCGCATCCTAGGCTTCTGCTAGTGTTGTACACACTACCAGAAGCCTGGGATACGATGGTGTGATCTAGATTTTCGCGATTCCCGGATAAAAGGGTGGGAAATTTGGATTGTGGGATTTGTGGGAGACGTCGAAGAAATGATGGAGATGAATGAGCCATGTTGTGTAATTCCGATGGAACAGATTTTCTTTCAAATCAGCAAGAGCAGGACAGATGGTTTAATACATCATCTGAATACATGCTAAAACTCTTTCTGAAATACACGAAACATATTTTTCAAGATGGTTAACAAATTGGAAGTAAATTTTAATTTTACATATTCAAATTGTAGTAATTAATTGATCATTGACGTGTTCATTGGTCCAACGTTGTTCAGAAAAAAGTAAAACTACCGTCAATTTAAATTATAACTTGGCATATCAATATTTTCTTTCACGTAAAAATATAATATGGATGCAGCATGTCCACATTTATTGTACTAAATCGGATACATCTTAGTATTAAATGTTTCCAATACATAATAGAATAAATTCTGATTTATTAATTACTTGCCTTAAGTAGCTATTAACATTTCGTAGCCATTATAAACGGGTAAAAGTGTAATTAAGAAATGTGCATCATTGCGATCCGCGGCGAACATTTGAAAACAAACAATTATAATTTAGCTGGCTAGCAATCAAGCGAAAACATTGTTTCGTAAACTTGCAAACTCAATTCATAATTGGATTAATATTATACCGTAATACACGAGACGCGCTCGTTTCGATTGTTAGTGTCGTAACTAACGTAATAATAATGGGTTTATATTAAGTTTCATCCCCCTAATCTCATCCCTTCCCTAGCGAGTTGGTCCTTTTCCCGCGCCGACCGACGCTTTAACCAAATTTTAGATTAATCCATCATACATATGTATTGGCGTCGCTTTATTTCTAATTAAGATATACTCCCGGCGCCGGCGCTAATAGCGACGGCCTTTGTTTGATTATTTATTCTGTCGACAACAGACAATATTTGAGTTGGGTACTGTCGATTATGATGCGGTCTCCGAGGATCAAGAGAGTTATGATAAAATACTCTAAATATAAAGATTGAAAGATACGTATGGAATTTTTTTTAAATTATATGCACATTTTTAAATTTAGAAAAAACTGGAGAGAGTGAAACTATTATAACTTGGGTAACTTAATCAATTTTTATATAGTTTTGCGGAAAGGGGATCTGCTTTCTATTCAATTTTTGAAAATTTTTATTATGATATAAACTTGACTTCGAAATTTTTTCTTAATATGTGTACTGCTACGGCTCGCAAGTTCACTGACCACGTTGATTTGTCAAATTTTTATTAACAATTTCCCTTTTCGTGCTCGGCGGATATCGGCTGATGATTTGAGATATCCGTTTTATCCTTCCTTCCTCCCTCTTTGTTCATTACTATTGTTAACTTTTTTTTCAATTTTTAACTTCTTACAATTGTTTATTAAGTTGTAAAATGTTTTTTTTATTCATTAACTTAATTATTTAAGCAACAAAAATGTTTTTTTACTTTTATTAATAATTGCAACTTACAGTAACTTACTAGCCTGAATGGTGAGGCAAAGCGCTGAAAGTTCCTTTAAGTACAATGTTTATCGAAATAAGTGCGATAAGTGTATATTGGTATATTATGAACTCATTTCCGCCTCATGCTTTAGTGACACGGAAACAGTGGACTGAAATGAAAACATATCCATTTCTGTGTTCTGATAATTAACGATCAAACGATTGTATTTATATTATTTAACAACAACATTCGTCTGCGACTAATATTAATCCTGTGGAAAATTAATATACAGATCGATTTCGGTTGTTCAAGTTAATTCAAATCTAGTGCCATCTATGGAGCTCAGTCGATTTTTATATTAAAACATGAAAACCTTGACATTTTTTAACATTATTTTAGTATTTTTTTCAATATACTCAGTGACCAAAAAAAGCAAAATAAAAAGCCGACAAAAAGATTAAAAGGAAATATTTTTTCAAACAATTTGAATTTTGTCTGCGGAATAACATTTTCAACAAGGACACATAATTCGTTTCGCCCACCCGTTGACCCGATTGTCACAGTTTTTATAGCTTTATATATTTGTACACCAGATGTGAAAAATAGATTTATTATAATGAAGATCTGATTTCGTATGTAACAAAATAGCAAAAAAAAAATGTTTTCAATGAACCTACATGCACACACATAGTGGGATCAAAATGTTTTCTCCACATTCCATCAAGTGGAGTCTTGGGTAGAGTAATGACCCATTATTGGATAGACCATTTAAAATGAAGTTTAGTTCAATTTACCATTTCTCACTTTTCCCCATTTCGTTTAATGTATCCTCCATATTTTACATTTATTCAACCGTCGGCTTGAGCAATTTGCAAATTTCCTTAACGGCACTGGGTGGAAAATGTTAAGGAGCTCTATGACTATTCTCGACCTTTCTGTAAAAATAAATGCCAAAATTAATTTTGTTGTTGTTTTAATAAATTTGATTTTTTTCACTAGAAGTCGACGTAGACAGTAATTTTTTTAGACATCTTGCCAGATATTTATGACGAAATTAATAAATATTGTTTTGAAAGACTTTAATATTATTATTTAAATGATGATATCATAATATTTCAATTGATATTTAAATACTGACGAGTCAAAACATGACGATAATCATCATCACCATATATATTAATACGCTAAGGTTAAGATGTTACTCTCCCTTTTTAGAAAAAACCTCACAACTAATCCACATAAATTATATATCATTTTATAGATAATTGCTTGCTCTACCGGCATCCACAACTAAAAAATTTATTATTGCTATTGTTTTTGCAAATTAATTAATTATTAAAATTATATACACAAAACAGCAATTCTGCCATCTAACGGCTCAACGTCAATATGATTGACGGTCGATAAAATTTTTGTTTAATTTCAAATCCACTCACGTATAAATAAAGTGGCGCTTTAGCTCAATGCTTTTGATACTTGCGCCTCTATATGTCAATTTTAGTAAAATATTTGTTTGATCTGTCATCTGAGCTTCATAATGGAATAAATAATGCGAAGACTTCGCACGGGTCACGCTAGTATTTATGTATTTATTTTACAAAGCATTAAAGTATAACAATTTGTATTATGTTATTATACATAAATAAAAAATAAGTACATGTTAAATTAAACTCCACATTCGCATAAAAAAATGTATTCACTCGAGTGAAGCAGTAGGTTAAAGCATAGTAACTTATATTTATCACACTCAATGAATTGTTTAAGTCCTGATTTTTTTGAAGTATTCTTTTTATTAAAATTATTAAAAGCTAAATCACACGACCACAGCTTTTTAATAAAAAAAATATAAATTTAATTTAATCATATAAGTTAATAACAGTGAAATTGATAATGAAAAATGATTATTAGACCGTTATTTAAATCTACTGTCTTTTAAAAAATTACGTAGCCGGTTTTTGATATAATTCATCTAAACTTCAATGAATTGGTGAACTTATTGCTATAGGAATAATCATAGAAAACAGGAATCCATTTTTGTCGTGGAATCATGAGACATTATAAAATTAAGTATTCATTAAAATGTAATATAATTGGAATTGTGAATAGGAAATAGGGATAGGATAGAAAACTCAAAGTAGTACCGACGCATATACATATATATATATATATATATATATATATATATATATATATATATATATATATATATCACTTAATTTTTATTAGCAACTAAATGAAACTACGAGATGTAGTATTATATCTACTTTATTTGAATTATTAACTACGACCTAGATTTCGTTGTATGACAACATCTACAGATGGGCAATTTGAAAAGATGAAATATACATATTTGTTTCGCAATATAAGCCAGTATAATAGGGATATATCGAATTCGCGGCTACACATTCTTTTTTCTTTCTCTAAGTGAATTCGGATTAATAAAAAGCAGCTAAACTCGAGTTTCGTACTTCGATTAAAATGAAGTTAATCTGGTTATCGTAAATAATCAGTAATACGGACTTTCTAGCACAATGAATATTTAATAGTATCTAATATACTTAAGCAGGGGTATACATATATATTATCATGAATATCCCAAATTGTAATATCTGGAAACATAGTTATACCAAAATCACGGTTTTTTTTATAATTTAATTTTCAGTAGCTTTGGAGTTAAGGGGGTGGGAACATACATACATACATACATGACATAACGGTCGTAACGGAGGGCAGACGGACACCTGAGTGATCTCCTGAGGTTCTTTAGAAATTTATTCCGTTTTTCTCTTTTGAGGTACAGAATCCTAAAGACTTTGCAAAAATATTTTGAGACATCATCTCGAAAGGTGAAGTTGTACGTAAACCTGTACTGAGATTGTGTTAGAAGTAATTAGTAAGAGAAGTATTTTATTAGAAAAAGTAACAAACTGTTATTTCGTTTAGATTATTACTCGCATTTATTTTGAATGAGAAAAGTTTTATCTCAAGTGGACTGAATTACTATATTAATTATCGCTTTGAAAAGTAACGACATATCTGTAAGAAATGAATTTAATTTAGCAATTACAAGCTTCATCTTGTACTTGACTAAAAAAAGACTCATAAAATTAAAAGACTCATAAAACTAAAGCAACATTGTACTCGTGTATAGCCAGTACGAGAGCTCTATAGCACGAGTTAGTTGTAAGTTGGAAGAGACGAAAGACGCTGTGGATTTATCTTTATCTGGGTCATGATGCGGTTGAATAATCCAACATAATGAACTCTGTTAAACGAGACGCTGCCAAGTTTTGTGCGCACTTTGCGGAGATGTGCGGTCGTCCAGATCCTTGCTCGATTCGGTGTGGTGTAATGGGTATTTGATTCAAATTGAGCGGATACGTATAGACTGTTTCAATTATATTATTTTGCAAGAATTAAACTTTGGTATTCACAAATGACGTAAGTGAGAAGTAACATATTATACAAAGCGTACTTATATGTATTATACATGTATTCCAGTTAAAATATCAGAAGATATAGCTTCATGATACATAATTGAGCTGTCAAATTTTTGGACAATTTTTGAGAGCTTATGCTAAATTCCCAATTTTGCGAAAACATTGAAGCAAAATTTTACGTGGTCGATTGGTATTTTAACAAAATTGGTAAGAATAATTTTTATTACCTGATAACGTCAGAGGACGAGTGTTATGAATTTCACAGGCTATGTATGTAGGTATGTATGGGAGTCAGTTTGTTCCCTCATACAAACTAAATTACAAAAGTGATTTCAACAAATGTGGTGTCTTTAGATTTGTCTTGATCCAGAGAGTATCCCAGGATATATAACGTTACGAATTTCACATGTATCTCGTGCTTTTCAGCCATATTTTCCATAGCCGGGTTTAATTTTTTCTCTCGTTCTACATTATATCCTCCGTAATTTCTTTTCTGGTATCATTTTCGTACAATTTATCATTTAAAAGTTTGTAAAGATTCATTGTTTTTAATACTTCTAATTTTCAAGGGTAAGGTAGAGTAGGGAGCGATTAGATATTTGGCCTTTGATTCAAGGACAATTTTCATTATATAACGTTATCCCATCATTATACCATGCATACTGATAGAATAAGCTTAATGGAAGTAGTCTGTAGTCATAATATTACTTTGAATAGAATAAATTAGACATTAAGAAGGTTTTCGTTCTTTACTCGACTTTCTTTGTGGGATACATAGCTTTTCCTCTGTCCGAAAAACTTGTTCTGATTAAAATAATTCAGAGCGGGTAGAAATTGTATATTTGATTATGATTGAAAAATCAAAAGACTAGCTGTGGCATATAATTAAAGTAGAAATGATTTCTGCATTTATTTATTTCCTTCCATGGTCAAGGAAGATCTTAAAGTATACAAAATATTGTCACTAGTCTCATCAAATTTGGAATAGTTTTGTATACTGTTGTGCATCAGTCACTGCAGAGGCCTACTTAAATCTCCTTACAGCACAATGTTCGTACAGCAGTAATTACAACAGTAAGGTATTTACGTAGCCATCTGCTGTTAACACCTATTAAAAGTTAATAATTTATTTGTTAACAGTATTGGATTTGCAATTTGCACAACGGAACATGCTTTTAAGTGAAATTTTGAAATTTTTTAAAAATGTTCAAAATGAACGAACTTATAGCATACATATTTAATCTTTTGACTAAAGCAATTGATTGTTCTGACACGTAATGTAAGGTTTCCATTTCAGTAATATTGAATTCATTCCGTATTAATAACATGCTATTTCTTCTTATTACACTCAGATGTCTGTTTGTGGTTTAAATTAATTAATATTGCAAACAGAAGATCACATTCACCTTCAGTTTTCGAAAATAATTTTTTGTGGCAATTCTATGCGTTCTTACTTTCATTGCTAATTATTTTCATTAATTAAGCTTACAGTGTAGTTCGAAAACGTTTCAATATATAGAACACACGTATCTGATTGGATGCGTCAGAAAATTCTGCGTGAAGTACAGACTTTTCTTTGAAATCGTTATTAATTAACATATTTTTGACTAAATACCATTTTGGATAACATTTCTTTAAAATTTGATCATGTAACTGGTAATGGCACTACTTTCTGTGGTGGCCATTAAATTAGCAACGAGATACGTTCATGTTATTAGCATATACAAATTATTTAATTTGCTAGTACCATCTAATATTAATAACCCGGGATATGCTACAAAATGGGATTGCATCCGTATTGTTTGGTAATAAATATCAAGGTTTTATCTTCATCAACAGCATCATTTACTATACAGTCATCAATATCTAGTAATTATTTTCTTAGTTTTTTTTGCAGAATGCTGCTTGCTATTATTCTAAATACTAATATTGTGTAGCGAATAGGTTTGCACTAGTTATATACTGTAGGTAAGCCTGGAATAGCTTTTTATTACATTTTGTTATTAATAAACTTTGTTACGTAAATTTTACATTGCAGTGTTTTAGAGAAGAATTACCATTGCTTAGTTTACATTGATAACGGTTTCATAATTAGTTAGCGATAGGTTAGCGATAACTTTCATAAGTAGTTAGCGATACCAATCGTGATGATATATTATTTGAAATATCCACAAATAGACACAGCGAACCAATTTCAAACCCTAAACGAAAACAAATAATTGAAAATGACGTTTACTTTAGGGAACTTTAGGTTTTTTTGTTTTGCCACGAATTCGCCATACACTTTATGTTAAACTAGTCGGTGGCACTATTATGCCGCAAAACTTGCTGTTACTTAACTGGTATGTACTAGTGGCACCCTATACATTTCCTTTTATATATGGATTATTTCTTGGGATATTCTTGCTGTGAAAAATAAGTAGGTAGCAATTTTGTAGATGATGAATACTTACGGCAGCAGTTTCTGTAGTTGGTTGCGTGTGCAAGTGGACCAAGCGAAGTGGTGCAACGTGGCGGTGACTGTGGGAGCCATCACGCCTCCAGTACCGCAGGCGGCTGTGTCATGAGTTGCGCCGAGTCTGAGGAACGTCACGTTATTTCAACATTAGTATGAGTATCCTTACTTGAAATAACTTATTGACATTTTATTTTAAGTTTTGATATTTGTTTCAGAGAGGAATCATGTCTATATGGAAATATCACGTTTCTCTAGAATACTTAATCTAATTTGAGATTGTGTACTTGAGGTCTAGGTCAAGAAACATAATTTGGTTCAGTAAGATGAGCATATTAATGTGTGCAGAGTTTTGCCTGAGAGTGTACTTCAGAATGGTAAAGTAGTTTTAAGAAAATTCTAAGAATACGGTCTCCTTAGTGATCATGTTTTAGTTGAAAATGGACTGATAGTTGTGTCATTTAGGTCATT
Source organism: Druceiella hillmani (assembly GCA_039881145.1). Classification (NCBI taxonomy): domain Eukaryota; kingdom Metazoa; phylum Arthropoda; class Insecta; order Lepidoptera; family Hepialidae; genus Druceiella; species Druceiella hillmani. The sequence continues at coordinate 38,310,878 of JAYKKI010000017.1, read as the reverse complement.
TGTAGAAAAAAGGAGTAGTTTCTTGCGAAGAGATAGTTTAATTCAGATTAATGAAAGTGTTCCAAGGTACACTTGTCTCTGTAGACTGTTTTCCATGCCTCAGGGGAGGCAATTCAACTTGTGGTGAGGATAGTATGTATACTTTCAAACTCTTGCAAAATGTAAAGGGAGCATATTCCGATCGACAAAGATTTTTTTTATCTGTGGGTGCTCAGGCGATTCAACAAAAAGGCAAGTTTGAGAACTCGGGAGTCCATTCCGCTCTTGAGTTATACCATTCAAACGTATTAAATACTTGTCCTACAAAAACTAAAAAATTACTAATTAGATTGAGGCCGGACAAATTACAGGCTATTATACTTATTGGTCCATAGATACTTTTTGGTATAATCAGAAAAGTATTTTAGAGGTAAAGGCAAAAAATTGGATTTTATTCCCGTACGATAGATATGTAATAGCTGGTTTGCTACTCTTGAAGAGAAATCTATAACAATATAACAATGTTTGCGACATAATACGAGGTTATTTGATTTAGTATTAAATTGTGACCGTATCACATATTTTTATTAGGGTGATTCATACATACCGCACTTTTATAAAAGTTTCGTTTGTTCGAATTTTCGAGTAACCTCTCGTTTTATATGTAATTCTCAGGTGAGGTATAACTGGTAACATCCTACATTTATTTCAATCTAATTCTTAATTCCTGCAACTAGTGATCACAATATAAGGATCGCACCATCCGTGTCAGTCGTTATTCTATTTAATATAAAAAAAAGCAAAAAGCTCAAAGCGTGTTGCTGTATTCAAACTTATTTAACCTAAATCACAAACCAATTTTCAGTCATGTCAACGCTCCTTTCAACGTCGTAGTGAACAAAACCAAGTAAATTAATTTCAAAGGATATATTCATGACCAATATTTACACAAACTACCAATATTGGTAACGGAACCGTTAATCGAGTTACTGTATTTGTCAAACAAAGGGACATCAACTGATACTGTACAACTCGCTGCCGAGGAGTAATTGAGAGTCGGGTGTGAGGTTGAAGTTTAATATTTATTCTGCCAACTAAAGTGAATGCGATCTTAATCGAAGTGCTTGTTTAAGTAACAACTAAATCTTAATGAGTATCGACTATCTTAGACACAAGGGGAAACTTGTAATTGATCAATTAAATATTTTCGTTACTTTGGTTGTTCATGTTTATCGAACTTTTTACATATTTGTATTGTTGCGTCTATCGTTTTGTCGATTTATTTTGATTAATGATGTGTTTCGACATTAGGCGATATATAAATTGACTGTGGTAAATAAATAATTATTTTTCAACTTAATTAGTACTTAGATTATGCTTAACGTATATAGTTTTTTAACTTTTCTATTGACGAGAGACAATTGCAGCTAGGATTAATCTACCGAATCCGACATCTCACCATGGCAATGTGACGACTTTAAAGAAATAACGAAAATTTATAAATTTATAGTGGTATATTATACAATTTGTTTTTCTTTAGTTTCAAGGTGATTCGCTATTGCTGGTACTAAGTTTAGATTTATATTATTTCATTTGCATAACATAAAGCGTAGATGAAGGCGAATATTTTATGACGTTTCTATTTGTATATTTTATATTTCCATTAGATCTGATATTCATAAATTTTTAATTTTAGGATTCAAAATTAAGTACGTGTTATCCATCAGTATATGACGTGTCTGCCCGTATGCGGACGTACATATTTACTGAGGTATCTTAAGTATTTAGATATATACATACATACATAATACTAGTTTGTCAAATTTCGAAATCTTGCGATTTCTATTAAAATTTGCCACGTATCGGGATCGAGATTAAATTCTTATATCATCGTGGGATTATAAAGTGATTTGTTATTGTCGATCGATTTATTAATTTATTAATCGGGATCGATATTAAATTGTTATATCCCCGTGGGATTACAAAGTGATTTATTAATCTCGGTCCATTTATTAATTTATTTATCGGGATGGATATTAAATTCTTATATCACCGTGGGATTACAAAGTGATTTATTAATTTAGATCGATTTATTAATTTACTAATTGGGATCGATATTAAATTCTTATATTACCGCGGGATTACAAAATTATTTATTAGAAAATATAATTTTATTATTTTTACTTTCCATCATTTGCGTCACGTTAAGGTACTACTTTGTTAGTTTAGTCACGTCTGTATGCAGGTAATTGTTTATTACATTTCTTCAACAATTTATTCTTTTTTTTTACTTTAAAAAGATAACGTAAATCTACAAAAATAAATATGTATAGTACATACCTCTTTAAAAAGGTAAACAACTCAAAGTACTAATAATATTAGGGCTATAATATTAATATATTAACTAATCGCTATTTTGGACTGACCATGGCTGTCTGCTGGTTAGTGCTCACTTCACTTGTATATCCTCAAAAGCCTTGTTAGTATTGCGGGAAACTTGGAGAACCAGAGATCGTAGTTCCAATTATTTTCAAAACATGCCTATTTTCGAACATTTTTGACTTCTATTCTCTAAGGACTTGTATATGGGTATTAAGTGAATTTCGTAAAAATGGACCTGTTGCGCAAATCTCGACTTAAATTTTGAGATTATATTTATTCATTGATCATAGTCTCCAGATTTGAAATCCACTGGATTATTTATATAGACATATGTGAATTGTAATAGAAACGTGTTTATTATTTGCACAACTGATTCTATGCATAGAATTGAATATGTTTAAAGCATGTTTCTATAAAAAATATATTTGGAATCATTGGAATCGCGACTCCGACAGTGTTTTTTTTCAGAAATTATGGGTAATTGTCATGTAGTTTCGTAAGATTTTTAATTTTGAAATGTCAGTGTTTGTTTATTATGAAATGAAAAATAATTACATTAAAAATGAAATAAATTCATTGTCGAATATAATAAGTATATATTTATAATGGGATAATAGCTACTTTCATTCTGTTTCAGTGTATTTACTTACAGCACAGTTGCATTTGTGATGCGCTTGGAGTAATCACGAAATAAGCCGGTAGCTTACGCTATAATATATATTCATTCTGAATATAGCCGTAAGCTACGGGCTACTAGCGTATCCTCGTGCTACAAATCGGCTGCTTGGAATGACGTAATAAACTTTACATACTTTTGCGTCTCCAATACAATTGTAATTTTAAGTTTGTTAAGTACGATGAAGTTTGTACTTTTCATTAAAAATTGTATGGACTGGTAGCATTAGTTTTATGGTTCGGACTATAGGTTGTATGTTAAATTCCGGACTTCGTTTGAAAACCGTAAATTAAATATATTTAAATATTCAGGATAACAAGCTATGTGTAATTGCTTATAAGGTACTGCGCGCCACTTTTAATTCCATGTAAATTTGGACACACGTTTATCCTGTAATTAAAGAGTGGCTCTCCTTTTATGCAATTGTGACAATTGCGTCAATTTTTCAATTTTCATTTGTTTTCTCGTAGAGACAGTTAATCAGTCAGTCGACCCCGTGAAATATGTAAAGTTTCATTGCAATTCTTTCGTTTCGTTTATCTCGTTTCATAGATTCCCTTTGCTTTGGTTTGTTCCTCTCTTATTCAAATACAATCTTATTTAAATTTATTATAACGTGTAATAACTGAACGAGACTCGTATTTATTCATATTTATACAATTTCACTAATCGTTTCGTATACGCATCATTTCAGTTGAGCCAAAAACAAACAATTATAACGCGTATATATATATTTATATACATATGTATTATACGCCCATACACATATATACATCGGTGGATAATTGAGCATAACGTCGGAAAACGGATATCGGATATAGCATAACGAACGCAATCAATAAACAACAGCAGCAAGGCGCTGGAAATATACGATACGCAAAGATTGCCAAATGAAAATTTTCCGATGATCGTGAAATGAAACCTTCAATCGTGTGGCGTAGTTAAATGAACGTTAGTTGACCGTGAAGTAATTTGAAAACAGATTTGATTACACGAAATTAAGCAATAACATTCACATTTCTTGTTTAATTTGTAGGGCTTTTTACTCGTCATTGTATAAATATATATGTATGTATGTATATATATACATATATATATATATATATATATATATATATATATACACACATAAAAATATGATTGTAGGTTACTTTAATATTTCGTAAAATCTTAATAATAATGAAAAAAACCTATTCCTTTTAAAACGTATGATCTAGTGTGAGGCAAAGTTAGGAAAAATAAAATAAATGCTTTGCTTTAATAATTATATTTAAAGAATTGTCGAATAATGGTATTCTAACTTTAATTTATTTATTTAAATATATTAAAGTTGACGTTTAATGTAAAATGTATATGGTGAACTAACTGCTATAGGAGTAATCTAATAAACTAATTAACCATAACAATAAGTTTAGAAACATGTTAAGAAGTATTCGTAAGAGGAGGCGCGTTTTGGTAAATAAGCTTTCAGAGTGACACTCAGTGCCGTGAGCAGACAGATGATTGAATTTGCCAATAAGTTAAAATTTTGGTAAGTGATCCATCCATTCGGTGCTTTGGTAAGCGATCCGAGCGGGCGGTTATCATTCCCAGAATTATTATTTCGGGATATTCGTTCTCGAATATCATTTTTAGAATTACTATTTTGAAATATATATTCTCGAACGTCATTCCTAGAATTATTATTTCGTGATGTACATTTGAGGGAACGTTTAGTCGGACTTATCGGATGAACAGGCAAATGGTTAACAAATGACGATAAATATGTTTTGCAAGTTTTAGTTCACATATAATTTTTGCAAGATTTTGAAAATATTTTATAAAGCTGTTTTTGAATTACATTTTCATAAGGACTCTACCTTTACAGACAGCTACCGACAAAAAAATTATGAAAACTGATATCAAGTGTGGGGTACTTGTTTTCTTTTACATTAGGTTAGGTAAGTTAATTTCTTGTCAATCACTTTGTTTTTATTTTAAAGTTATTAAAAAAAATTAAGTTATACTGAGTGGTGAGACATCCTTTCGCTCTTAAATAAAATGTTTATATTAAAGATTTTATTAGATTTTATTTAAGGCTAAAATTTTTTTTGGTTTTTTTAAACTATAATTTTATTTTGATTTAATATATCGCATTGGAGCATTGGTGTTTTGTGACGTATCCTATTTAAATAACAATATTTCTATTAATTAACACTAATTGTTCTTTAATATGTAAGTGAGTACTCATAAATTATTAAACATCTATTTATAAGTTATTCGAAAAGTTTAATGTATATTGTTTGAGTATTCTTATAACATATACGTTAATACCTCTGTACTTAACTCGGGACATGGAAAATGTATTCATTCCATTCAGTATCGGTGTCGATATTTTTCTACTCTATAACTCTTAATAAATACTCATAAGATTTTACAGCAAGTTTCGTATTGAGCTTTTCTCTGATTATATCCGTAATATAATACTCCAAGATGCTTTAGAATTGCAACTGAGTAGTGACAATACATTACTACTAAAAGTATAGTCATGTTGGCAATAAATCATACTGTTTGTAATTTGAGAAAAGAGGTCATTCGTTTGTTCCGTTTTAAGCAAGACAACAAACTTAGCGCTGAGATATATTTTAGTGCCTAATTCAACGGACAAAATATTATTATGTTTAAGTATTCCACAACAGAAGACAACAACTTTATTTACTTTCATTTTGCTCTATAATCGTTTCCCAGATCCGTTTCTTGTTTTCGTTTTCCTACATTGGTTTTTAAGTTAAATTAAAAAGTTGATTAATTCATTTTTTGTTTTACAGGTAAAACTTTACAGTTAAAAACTATATGATTCGAATCAAATTTTTTCAAGGATACAAGTTGACAGAACATCATAAAAGCTAAAAGAGATACGTATCTCTTCTAATTTAGAATACAAGGAGTAACTTTTGAATAATATACCTAATGTAATACTCAGGTAAAGTATCGATATCTTGAGGTAGCGATACTTTTCTTTCGATATTTTTAGTCAGTCGGTACCTTTTTTTCGATAATGCGCGATACTTTTTATTCGGTATCCCTGCTCTCGATATCGATTTATAAGGCTAACACTTTAGACGGAAAGTCAATAAAATATGGTGAAGAATAATAATTGAAGAAAACCATCATTTTAATTACCGAAGAAAATTTTTATATGGAAAAAACTTTGCATTTACCTACCCGGAAAAAACTTCGCATAACCTTTTATGTTTGTAAAAATTTCGTAAAAATAATATCTTAACTCAATGCTTTATATTTCAGACAATAAAGGACAAGTAACTTTATTGAATATTTCAGTTTTATTTAAAATAATTTAGAAATCGTACCATAAAATTATCTATGGAATCTTTTAATCTGCTTTAGGGACTGTCTAACTCAATAATACCAAAGTTGTTTTCCAAGATTGCCGATAATATTTAATAATAATTATTATTTTGAAGTAAAGCTTCTTATGGCACACCTAACGCCCATATGCACTACACATAGTCAGGACTGTCAGTCGGACTTACTAATAGTTAAAAACGTATTTCTGTTTCTCATTAATTGTCAGTTGAGTCGGAACAAGAGGGTAATTTACTGACAGTGCCCTTTTGCACCGTCCAATTACATAAGTATGTATACAAAACTTTAATTTTTAGCTATTAGTAAATCCAACTGAGAGTTCTGACCCTGTGTAGTGCATCAGGCATAAATGTCGCGACATACATTCTGTCGTCACCGTCATCGGCTACTTCCGCCTTTCTTGTTACGTTCGCTTGAGAAGCATTCTCATCGTTACTCAAAATATATTTCCCTACGCAATTATTTCCTTTTGAACTTGAATCGTTTGAATTATTATTTCGTACTTTGACTTCATTATGTTATTTCTAATTGATGAAGTAAACAATTGTTTTATATTCCATAACTAGTGCTGGGTATCGTTAAACACTTGCATGTGCATCAACATTTTAGAAAGAACGGAGTTCTTACCACCTTAGTTCCTGAAACTAAGAAGTTACCGTTTAGAATGAAATTACCACTAGCTTTCGAACTGTTCATCTTGTTTGTGTTATGCTTAAACTGGTATTTCCTTTATCCGGTGTGTTACCCTTACCAATTTGCCTTTTGAAAAATTTCGTTTATTGTCAACGAGATAAGTCTACACTGGAGTTGTTATTTATTACCGGCAGCGTTTTCAGTTAATTGAATAATACGTAAAGAGATTCTTTCGTATTGTGCAAACAACTTTTAAAAATGATTTCCCAACCGGTATATCAAAAAAGCTTTTATCTTTTTTATTGCAGCGTAAAGCGCTTTTTCGTAAGCTTTTTCCAATCACGCTACGAATGCTGAATTTGTTTTATTATTCACGGCGTACATCTATATATTTTATCCGATATACTTATCAAGCAATACATAAATTAAGTATTGACTATATTTGGCGTTAATTTTGTAGAAATTCATTTTCATTCAATTTTTCGCAACTTAATAACTACGTGATGTAGTATTATTACTACTTTATTTAAATGCTTTACCACGACCTAGCTTTTATGGTAACACGACATCTTCAAGTGGGCAATTTGTAAAGATACCTTTCTTTATAAATAGCCCACCTGAAGATGTTGTCCTACAACGAAACCTAGACCGTGGTAAAGAATTTAAATAAAGTAGAAATAATACTACATCACGTAGTTTCATTTAATCGTGAATAATTAAACATAAATTAGGTTTATGAAATGATATAAGTCCAATCGATTTAGACATATTAATATCAATTGTAACGTATTCAAATTTTGATCAAATTTGTTTTTATAGTGGTTTCCGAGATATTTGACGTCAAATATTTTTGATAACTTAATCACTACCTTATTCAATGAAAGATTACCAAAATTTATATCCGTTTTCAGAAGATTTGAAGTCTTGAAATTTGATACATATGCTAGTAATGAGATTTTCAAAATTATTATTTTTTATAACTTTATTATTTCATTTTTCTACTTTAGTGTACCTAATTGATACATATGGTGGACTTATTGCTACGAGAGTAATCTTATACAGTCAACACAATCTTATACAGTCAACACAACACTAATCCATCGCCGCTCGACGGGCGGCCGGGAATCGCACCCGGGTCCCCGCGATTTGCCCCGTCCGCTAAAGGTCGCATGCCTTGTGATCAACACAAGACATCACGGCGACGACATACTAAAAAATATGCAAAGAATATCTTAGCACCCTTATTTCTAGCTATATTGTAGTTTAGTATATCTTGAGAGACATACTGAAAAATTGTAAACAATATACCACTACCTTTATTTCTAGCTATATTATAGTTAGTATTCCTTGAGAGATATACTGAAAAATTGCAAACAATATATTACCACCCTTAATTCTAGCTATATTATAGTAAGTATACTTTTTTCGCAAAGGGTTTTGTTATGAGGAATACAAAAATATTTTCTTTATAATTTTAAATTGAATTTTTAAAACGATATTCTACAAACTATAAGAATATAGAGCATTCCCCCACCTAACAGGGGGGGGGGGGGGAGACTTGAAGAAAAAATTATGAAAAAACATGTTCCGTAAAATCTGACTAGAATATTATGGGAAAACTATTTAAATTATCGTAGATTTCACAATTGTTGAAATTTGCTCCATATTTTACACTTAGAAATAGTTAAGTAAAAATACTGTGCACTAGAACTGTCTATAAGTGGTTAATTATGCACGAAACCCTCATAATATAATTCTATCCGTATAGGCTTTTTTATTTATTTTCAAATTAGTCAGTAATTTATTGTTAGGTATTAAATATAAAAGTATCGAAATGATAAAAGTATACAACCCCCCAGAGAGAGTCGTATTTAATTCCTCTTTCAAAGCGGTTACAACTAATAATCTTCCCAAACGGGTTATAATCTTAAAGGCATCTCAAATCGAATAACTCCAAATGTCGGTAGGGACGTCGGTACCGACGTATTAAAAGAACCCTGCATCAGCACGCTTAAAAATGTTATAATAAATATTTCTAAAGCTTACTGTGCGAGATTTGATTAATGTAGATCTTGAATAATTAAGGCGTTTTCTCGCTAAGGGTGGTCTCCTTAATTTGTCATACTTAGTAGCGCTGTTTGTCGGACGAAACGAACGATACAACTCGACGTACAGGAGCGGACGAGGGTCGCGTCTCGGCGTCACTCGAAGGCCACCGTTTGACGCCAAGTGATTTATTGATGAAGCGACAACAAATTATCGAACTCATGTGGGAGCTCACGCAGCCGACCGCGGTTATTAGTCGATAATGGTATTAAATATTGGCTGGCGTGCTAGAGGTTGACCCAATCGAGCGCTTGTGTCACGTTTCAGAACCCTCACCTGTCACTGCGAACTCTGATGAAGATCCGTCATTCAATATCTTTGAGTTATGGAGTTAGCTATCAAAGGTCGGTTTTATTGATAATGTAAAATTAATAATACTTGACATAAATTATTATTCAATAATTATGATGTTTTAAAATAATTAGATAAGCGTTTCGTTATCTGATAATATAGCATCTGTGGATAGGAATAGATTTAACTCAAATAAATCGGTCAACTACAAATAGAACTTGCCCTATGAGTTAGTAACCTTTTTGTAGATAACATTTCGCATTATTTAAATTTGAGATATTTAATTGAATTTTTTATTAAATCTTTTCTTATTTTCAAGCAGGTGCATTCTTTTTTCTTGTATATTTGATTATTATATATTATTAAGTATAGGATGTAAGATATATAAGATCCAAATTACAATTTTGAGGTCGACCTGTTAAAAAATGTATATAAAAATGCCAAATTTAATATTTTGAAAAATTATTGTTTCCTGTTCAAGGAACTTTTTAACTATTGAATATATTTGGCGTTAATTTCGTCGAAATGCATTATTCACAATTAAATGAAAATACGTGATGTAGTATTATTTCTACTTTCTTTAAGTTCTTTACCACGACCTAGGACTCGTTGTATTACAACATCTTCAAGTAGGCTATTAGCAAAGATCTTTGTTAATGGCCCACCTGAAAATCTTTGCTAAAGGCCCACCTGAAGATGTTGTAATACAATGAAACCTAATTAGTGGTAAAGGACTTAAAGAAAGTAGAAATAGCACTATATCACGTAGTTTCATTTAATTGTGAACTTTTTGAAGATATGGCACATGGCCATGGAAAAAAAATTCTTCACACGGAGCCGTCTTGAAATATAAGTTTAAATCAGTTTTGCTAGAGCCAAGAGACAGCATATTATTTGTGAATTTAAGTCCCTCTCTTATATGCGCGAAAACCGGTGAGCGCTGCAGGATGTTGGCTCGCGCTGCAGGCAGACGATGTAAACGATGATTCCATTTATTCACGTAACAGTGAGTAGCATAAAGTATTACCAAACTCAATATCCAGAGGACATCAATATAATTATTTAATGACTTAAAAGAAATCTGACTAAAAGCAATTCCCGTTTCCGGCAGCTAGGGAATGTAGGTAATATAAATCGTTATTACATTAAACGCTGATTATTATAAAATTACCAGATTTATAATTACTTATATCGTAAAACTCGAGGTTGGCGTACTGGTCGGTAATAAACCATACTTCGAGGCGTGCAATATTGAAGTAATTATATTGGTTCCTTACACTAAATTGCTTCCCACACTAATTATTTTGCAGACGTTGTAACTTTAAACGCTGTTTCCCAAAAGTTATTATTTTTGGTTCTGTTACTGTTGTTTTAAACCTCGAAAAAATCTCGAAAAATCTTCATAACTATAAATTACAAAATTACGGTATGAAAAGAAAATTTGATTCATGCAAAATTATTTTTCAATCAGTGACCAAAATTGAAAATGATATTATAGAGCTTAAAACTAAACAAAAACACTTGTCTTTATTTCACACGAAATAAAAATTTTAGGCGCATCCATTATATAGTTAAAAAGTGTGGAATGAATGCTCACTCTAATCATTCTAGCTACAAGAATGCATTTTGCACCAAACACAGTGTGTGTGTGTGTGCGTGCGCGCGTGAGCGTATGCGTGTGTTTATGTATTTTACTCCTTCATACTTTTTACGGGCTTAGGAAAACCATAAAGCGTTTTAAAAAATTGGAATTAAATTATTAATCAACTTCTATTTACATATTTTCTATTTCCTTGTCCTTACTTATGTTTTAATCCCTGTTCAAAGTAAAACACTTTTCGCTCAATACATTTTTCAAACTTTAGAAAGACGTGCAGTCTTTCTAAAGCTTTGCAAATTGTCACATTCGTGTAACCACATAAATTAATTACATAATACATAGAGACGTACTATCTCATAATATTCACGATTATCATGATTTTACTCGTTATTACCGCAATCGATAATACATACAAAACTGTACATAATTGCAGATGATATCGCGTAAGAAGTATGAAGCTGAAAGTATTGAGATTGAAAGTATCGCGTAGATAACTAATTAAACGATACAACTATTGTACACATCGGTTACGCGGTGCAGGGAGCGGCGTGGGTATGTTTTTTGTTCGCCGATCCGATGGCGCAGGAATTGTAGATTAATTAAAAATTTTAATGTGTCAATAAGTTAATTTAATTGGTAGTGATACATGTCAAAAAACTTGCAATAATTGTTAATTTTTCATTGTATGATTTAGTTAGCGTTTCTTAATCGCTCTTCAAAAATTGGTTACTCATTGAGATGTAACCGTATATAAATTGAGGAAGATGACTATAAAATTTAACTTGATAAGGATTGAGACAGTTTTGCAACATCAGATGGAGAAAATTGAGTTGCAAAATTATTTTTTTTAACGGTAAAAGGCGATTTAAGGATTTTATATAATACATATACTGTAATGGATTATAATGTAGAACTTTATGGGAAGCACAATTTTGCCATACGTTGTTTCAATGTATATCTGACGATTTAAGTAGTGCTCCCCAAAATATTTCCTCTATGAATACTTCTTTGCCGCCAATTTGTGAAACTAAATAGCCAATTCCAATAAATTACTTCAATGGATTATATAAAAGTCTCGTTTTTAAAATTAAAATTTATTTTTTTATTACCATTAATACAAATGGTCATCTCCAAGAACTTTCTGTATTACCATCGTATTAAATGAGTCTATAAGACGATTTTTCTCAACTATTACATTCCGATGTCAGAAAAAAATAGTTTTTTGCTCCATCCTACATGGCAGTAAGTATATCTAGGTTTTTAATCCCTTCTATAGTCTGAATGGTTTGATGGATATGGAATTCATGGAAGAGATGTCGTTGAATTCATTTGGTTTAATGGGTGATTTTAGTTACTTGAAATCATCTTTGCTAATAGACCACCTGAAGATGTAATACAACGAAACCTAGGTCGTGGTAAAGAACTTAAAGAAAGTAGAAATAATACTACATCACGTAGTTTCATTTAATTTTGAATAATGAATTTCTACAAAATTAACGCCAAATGTATTCAATATTTGAAAACAAATATTTTAATATTTTATTTGTCATATTAATTCTATCATTTAGAATTTTTAGATTTCAATAAAAAAATCATATACTGTCAGAGTAAATAATAATAAGTACTATCAGAGTTAGTTGCTTAACATCAACATTAATCTAAAAAAAATTTATCAGTTTCGTAATTTTTGAATGACGGGCGATTATTTGCAGCTCATATATTTATAGAAAGTTATCGTATGTGAAACGCAAAATTTTTCTGTGATTATTAATTCAACACTATAAAATAACTTTCAATTAATTTGATGTAAAATTCGATGACCTGAAACGAGCAAAAGATACGATAGGTTTTTAGTCGTTCTTTGCACTTATATTATCACAATGTCCTTCGATTATTAGGCGAAGGTTATAATGTTAAAAACTTAATTAATATTTTCGTTATGGGATTGGTATTAGAATTACAGATTCTATCATATAATTATAGAAACTATGAAAGAATCACGTTAAGAGAAAATTCGTAGATCTCAATGAACATAGAGTGAGTTCATCGACCAAACTAAGTTGATTTCGTATTGTCGATATTATGTTTACTTGACATCGCGTCAATGTCGAAAATAAGAAAAATAAATAAGGCTACATTTGAACCCAATTAAAGAACGAATGGGAAAATAGGAATTGGATCGAATGGGAAAATAGGAATTTTAATTTTTCTTTTATTGGAATCTCTAATCTAAATGTTTCGAAAAGTACTTGAATTAATATACAGTTTTACTACGTAGATTTTCGCGCACGGAATTTAAACTTGTCTTGACTAAGTTTTAAAGTTTTCTTAATTAAGTTTAAAAACTTTATCATAGTTAGCGGCAAAGTCGCCAGTTTATATTTTAATCACGAAGTAAAGTAGTAAAACGCCATTTGATCTTAACTTTTGTGAAGTATTTTCATTATTAATGAATATGTTCTGTTTACGAAATTTTTATATTATTGATTTACACTTAAATGGTATAAACAATTCAAAACACTATTTTTCCTTATTGTTTGTTTTTATTCTTGGTTCAACAAAGCGTTATGTGTACGAATCGTACTTTTGACTTTTTGATGATTTGTTTGTATATATTCCTGCAACCCACAAAAATAGTCAGTAGATTTTGATGGTGTTTTAGTGCCCCTTAGCCTTGAAGGAAAAGAAATGGAACCCATATAATATAACTTACGTAGTCGTCTATTTCTCGATCGGTTATTGTTTTTTTATAAAACGTATTAATCAGCTTATATTTCAATTAGCAATACTTATGTAGAAAATTTAGAGGCAAAAATAAATTAATTGAAAAATGCTTCTTTAATTTATCATATAAAATGGAATGGATATGGTATCGGTATAGGAGTTATTGAAATAGATATTATATGGAATCCAAAACCACTTTTCAATAATTATATGTAATGCAATTCTGAAGATATTGTCCATAATGTCCAAAAAAAATATGTCCCCGTCTTCCATCTCAATAATTAATATAGTCAAAATTAAGGGAAAAACAGCGTTTCTAAGAGTTAATTTAAACATTGAATATATGTGGCGTTAAAAATTCCATGCATCGTATCGAATTACTCTTGTTTGTTTGATTTAATTGAAACCGAAATGTTCTGACAACAGGGTAGTTGACTTTCTCTACATTTACTGTTTTTGCTGTCTACAGAATGTCATGGAAATATCAGTGTTGAGAAATTAAAGAACAACCAGTATTTAAAAAGTTACAAAAATTTATCAAAAAAGAAGCGAGTTATGAACTTCTAAATTGGGATTTAGAAGAATTATCTAATTCCCCACGTAGAATATCATGAGCATTATTAAAAATGTCATTACGATTCAGTATTGCTATCTTCGTATAAACGTCTAAATACTTTATAACTCGCACTATTTTTAAGATCTTTAAAAAAAAAGGTAACTTTCGTGAGCTTTTTGATTTATGAAATAAAAAAAGAATCAGTTAAATGCCCTATTTAAATTATTAATTAATAGATTAAATTCTAATATTATCATTTTGAATAGATGACATTGTTATAATGTTATAGTGACCTGGGTTCGGCCGCTCGTCGAGCGGTGCTGGTGTGGTGTTCTGATTGACGGTAAGAGATTGCTCTCGAGTCTCAATAAGTCTGCCATATGTATCAATTAATGTATTAAAATATATGATTCATCATCAACAACTTATCTCCGTGCACTGATACAGAAATTAATCGTGATTATTGAGAAGTTTCTTTAAAATAGACATTAGCGATGTTGATGTAAAAAAGTTTCCTACAAGATATTGTCATTTAAGTGCTAATGTAACTCAAAATGATTAAACTTTCAAGAGTTTGCTCGTTTTTATTTAAATAACATTAAATGGTATAAACAATTCAATGCCATCATAATAATCATAACCTCTATTTTTTACTTATACAGTAATAGAACTTAAATGCCGATAGATCCGCATTTAGATTAGGAAATTAAGTTCATAATTGTAGTATTCCTTTGCTTCATGAATTTTCCCCAAATCTACTATTAAAGTATCAAGAAACTGTTTCTAAAACATAATAGATACCGTTTGATCGTTTGACAAACGCTTCCTACGAAAGTTTTTCTCCTTTTCAATTATTGAAAATCTTAGTTTCATTCGAATTAAATTACATTGAACCATTGAGGAATAACCTTCCTTTTACATTCGCTTGCTTTATAGCTTTACATCATAAAATCAAAGCATCCCGGGCTAGCTGCCAATTGCTAATGGACCGATATGGATCATTACACACGTACAGATTGAAACTGCAGAGTGAGTCTGCTGAAGGATAAAGCAATGTTAAAGTGCTTATCTCTATTTATTTATTACAAAGAAGCACATAAGTAAAATTTTAAAAGTATTATTTAGAATAGATCTATATGGATCATGGTCAATAAATGGTTTGGCTGGCTATAGGTCATTATGCACGTACAAATCGAAACTGCAGAGTGAATCTGCAATTTTCAAATGCTTATCGGATTCTACCTCTCGATTAATATGTTACAAACAGGCACATAATTACAATTTTAAAAGTACTTTTCAGAATGGGCCGATATGGATCATTACACACGTACAGAACGAAATTGCAGAGTGAGTCTGCTGAAGGATAAGGCAATTATCAAATGCTTATCGCATTCTACCTCTCGATTAATATATTACAAACAGGCACATAATATAAATTTTAAAAGTTTAAAAATCAGCCATTCAGGTAAAAAGTGTTCTACGCATTTTACACGTTTATTTATGTGATATTATTATATTAAAATTGAAATCGTTGGTAAGACCTAAAGTAAATGCACCGCGTTTTTTTAATCGTAAGAAAAATAAGAAGCAAAAAAGTTAAAAGCAGCGGAGCACATAATGGAAGCTGAAACACTAAATAAGGGAGTTTTTGTAGAAAACTGTTTACATAGATTAAATTATTTGAAAAATTACTGTGAAAATCAAGAAGTATCTATTCTGATAATTAACCAAAACATTATCACCAAAATTGATTGAGAATTGCGAGCTATAGCGTCTCCTCAATGTGTAAATAATAATTATATTTTTTCCTATACACCCCACAACTCTGGCTCGCAATTCGAGGGTACGATACTTAGAAGTGAAATTACTTATCTGAAGTTGTCACTAATATGGATTTCCCGGAGCAATAAATTTTAATAATACTGTATATAATCAAAAAATATTATACAACGTTATAATTCTCACACAATCTTCGAATGCTTCTTAAACCCCAAAGATGTTGTCCTTTCAAATATCGTGTCACGGTATTGTTCAATTCAATTGTATTGTTCATTTCAAGCGAGCACCGCTTGTCAACGTTCTGCACTTTGCGTTACCGCGTGGTACAGTTACTGTCTCTCTCTATACCATCAATCTTTGTTGTTTTTAAAGCGAAAACATGCCCTTTTGTTGTGTAATTACTTGTAGAAATTGCAGTGGAACTAAAAACGTATCAAATGCAGGCGTCTCCTACCATAATTGAGCAATATACTTAGATATTTTATTTTCATTTTACAATTAAATCATGTCATATAAAACGTCTTCAAAATGGTGACGTTAGCGTACGTAGTGATGTGGCCGAATCGATAGTTTAATATTCACGAAACGTGAACAATTGTATTTCCTATACATTTTTAAAATTTTTTAGCAATAGCGTAGCTGATGCAATAGGTTTTTGTGAATATAAATTACATCTAGATTATTTCACAAACACGCACTGTACGAGTAATCTTTTAAAAATTATTAATAATTTATTTGATATTTTAAATTCAAAAAATATCCTCCAATTTGACTTTAAAAAACCTATGAACCCATATAATAAAGTAGAAACGTTCCAATTTTTTGCAAAGACAAAAAGTTATTTAAAATCATTAAAGCTGGTCGATGGCCACGAATTAGTAAAAAGCAACAGAAAAGTAGGTTTTCTTGGATTCATTACTTGTATGGAGAGTGCTCAGGCAATTTATACAAAAATGGTAGAAAAACGGACTAGTTTGAATTATATACCGTTTTATAAATTCAGCCAAGACCACCTGGAACTTCTTTTCTGCAATATTCGCGCTCACCGCGGTTCGAACAATAATCCCACCTCGAGACAATTTATGAGCACATATAAAAAAATACTAACGCATGTGGAATTAAAGGATATAGATAGCTCTAGAATATACTTCTATTTTAATTTGTACTTCACTTCAAAATATTAATAACATAATAGGAAAGTATTTATTGTACGATAATAGCGAAGATAAAGTTGATAATGTAGATAAAAATGACGAAGATTATAATATAGAAATTCTTTCAGAATTCAGTGAACAAATAGTAATATAAGTATATTGCAGGTTTTGTAGTCAAGCGTTTGTCAAACAAAATTAAATGTGAAAATTGTCTAAATGCACTCTTTGCGACCGAACATACACCAGATCATAGAGTTTTGAGGGAAAAAGACAAAGGAGGAATAGTTTATTCTTCGATTAGTGTAATAAAAGTATGTAAAAAAATTGAAACCGTCATTAAAATCCGCGTTATGTTCAATTCCGCAATTCAATCTAAAGACAACAAACAATTTTCAATGAAAAAGGCTTGAAATTATGTATGGATGAAGATTTATTTCAGTCGATGAATAATCATCAATTTGATCGAGCGCCATTAAATAACCAAATAATTAATTTGAAAAAGGCAATTATGGAAAAATACATCGAAATTCGTTTGCACTATCTTACGAAAACAAGAGACTCTAGGCTCTCGAAACGCCATTTCTTCAATAAACACTTGTTATTCAGCGGCCAGTAAATACCTGTAAAAAGACACTAGGATCAATATTCTTACTTGAAGTTGATTATAAAAAAGTGATATGCACTCATATGCGATCTTAATTCTTACGTCATTATACGTTGGACACAAGTTAAAATATATATGTATTTCGTTTACGATGGCTATGTCAAAGTTCATGGCTATTTTATACTAGTTTGACTGAACTAATTAGAAAATTAATCGAACTTTAAATATATTTATAATTAAATAATAGTAGTAAAAAGTTTTGTTTTAAGTATACATATGAAAATTTAAATTCTTACATTTATGTTTTTACAATAAATTTTTCTTTTATATTTTATTTATTACGTGAACAACCAATATTTTAACTATTACATATAATCTAGTTGTAATATTAATTTTATCGAAAATTTTTAAGTTTTCAAACTATCGATAAGATAATTAATAATATCGACTTCACTAGTGCCTAGTTCTGTGTGAAATTATGAAAGTGTGAGTGTACATGCATGAGATTTTTACGCACACGACCATGTGCCAGTCATTAATGTTGATTGGTTTGGCCTTTGTATGAGTAGGTTAAAAACGGGTGTACGTTTATATTGCTAGACGTGCGTCCAAGTGACACGCTGGGTTTCCTACGTATGTCTTATCTAGAGAGAGCGGGCCGCGCGCGTCTTCCAACATCTTTGTCAAACCCTGTTTTGCATAATTTTAGATGTAGAAGTTTGGAAGTAAGGGTGAAGCAGAACCATATTTTTATTGCATATTTGGTAAAATACGTCTACATACTGTAGACATAAACCAGTAATCAAATTTTTTGAAACCCTTATAACTAACCCTTTCAAACGACACTCTACGGTACACATGGAATTATAATTTTTTTTTGTTTATTTAATTTAATCCGCCCTCACAATCTTCGTATAAGTATTTTTGAGCGTAGGCAAGTAAGATTGGTTCGGGTTATATACTTTATTACTATAGCTGTTTATGTGTTAAGAGGTTTCTGAATAAAATTTTCATAACCCCAATTATATTTAAACAATACCGTAATTGCGTAAGCGATATTGTTTTACAATATTTTTATAAAAAGGTTTCATAGCATTAAGCAAAAAAATATATTGTTATATTTCTATTCCGATGTTTGAATTAAGGGATTACCTTAAATTTGTAACACCATTCATCTGATGTGTTTTGACATAATAGAAATGCGATTTGTTGCTAATTTCAGATAAGGTTGGTATGTCGAGGTATGATAAGGTTGGTATGTCGAGATCGGACTCAGCGAATGGTGTGATCGTATATTATTGCCTAATCGTGAATTAATGCAATTCTCCGAAGCTCGCTCTGCACGTCAGTCGTAATATCGATGATGTCATCGCAACATATCTACGTAGGTAGATACGTACACTCGCACATTTCCTGCGAAGCGAACTGCTATTTGTTCAATTCAATGAATTTGATAGGCACCATTCGCCACATTGATTTACATCATAAAGTGATTCTGGACGGCTCCACGCGTTCGGGAGTTAATTTCTGGAACAGAATCGTTTGTTTTTGCTACTTCCAGTTGGCTTCTCATTGGAATCTTTATCTAGATGAATACTATGTATTTTACACCGAGATATACAGATGTATACGTTATCTAAAATTACGGACCATAAATACGATTTTACAACCATGATTCTTGTCTTCGTCTTTTGCAACCATGATTCTTAATTCTTCTCTTTGTTTTTGGGTTGTACGTTACATTTTGTGGAAATGTTGCAATGAAATTTTGTAACGAAACGACCTGGTAAGTATTGCTAGAGTCCAACACTACGATAGTTCTGTTCACACTTAGGCTATGTATTTCCGTTAAAATATTTACAAATATTAATATTATCTCATCAAATTAAACATTTCAAGAAAAGTAAATATTGTATATTGTCTGATATCTCTTCCTTAAAAAACTATACATGAATTATGAGCTTGTCCCATGATGAAATTAAACAGGGTTCACAAGAAGTTTTCCAGTATATTTCAAGGCATTTTATGAATACTTTTCGCTTTCATATTTTAAAAGTGAGAAAAATTGAATTTTCCCCATATTGTTTACATTTTTGTATAATACTATCTATGGTTAGGTAAAGGAAATTCAACACATCGTTCTCTGTGAACTTGACACAAAATCAATTCCACCGTATTTGCACACATACGGCTCGGCTCCACGACCCAGATGCATTGCCCTTAAATTTTATTTACATACGTTAAATGGAATTTTGCAGAGAGCATGTTTACAAATATTGATTATGGACATTACGTAGCAGTCTTTGTATGATTTAGTGAAGCCAGATGTTTTTTATTTATTTTATAAAGTTGTATGAGCAGTTAAAATAATGTGGAGTTGAATAAATCTAAGATCTTCAATAATTTTATCGATTTTGAGTTAGTAAACCTTAAAAGGTATAAGGTATTGGGAAAAACTTTATACCATTATATCCAGAAGCAGTGCGAACGTATTTTTTTTTCTAGCAGTTATAGTATACACCAATGTAGTTTTTAACAATAATATCAATTTACTGGTAGTACTTAATTGTAACAAGTTTTTGGGAAAATTTAAAATGAAAAATGATTTATTAAGCTAATGGTAACTTATCATATATTTATTGTGTGGAGCAATCTCGTATTCTGTCTGATAGCTGTAATGCCTGTATGATAGCTGTATTGTAAGTTTCATATTATAGGATGACTCCTACAATAATTTCAATACGTTGATATTTATGACCAAAAATAGTAAGATATTTTTTGTAGGAGCTGCTAAATCCTGGTAGTCTTCAGTATATTTAAGAGACAGGAAATAGTGTTATGTTATGAGGCCCTATAGACTACCGTTTCTGAGACAAATAATTTACAAAGAAAACGTCAGAAGAAACATACGTGCCTAACCAACACGTTCAGTATAAACGTGAGTTAAATAAACTATTAACAGCAGAATTAAATCTTTGATATTAGTCCACCTGAAGATGTTGTAATACAACGAAACCTAGGCCGTGGTAAAGAACTTAAAGAAAGTAGAAATAATACTACATAATGTAGATTCATTTAATTGTGAATAATGAATTTCTACAAAATTAGTGCCAAATATATTCAAACTATAACTGCTTGACCGATGAAAGAAACAGCAGAAAGAAAATCTAAACATACTTCTCATGTCATTGAAAATGGAAAGCCCTCAAATTAAGAGCTTTCCCTTTTCAAAGATATAAGAAGGGGTCTCTTAATCTAAACCCTTATTCAGTAGTACTAAATTTTCCTTATTTTAGTACTCAAGTTTTGTCACTTATTTATGCACTATTTTTGAGGTAAACTACCGCACTATACTCTACTTTTGTGAACTCTTTTCACTAGACTACTCATGGAATTTAGTCCTCTTGAGTAATTTAGTTGGGTTCATGTTGTTAAAGAGCTGGAAGGCCTCGACACCCACTGTTGATGGAGCCTCTCTTCACGGTACCTGGCTTGTTTGATGATAGTCTGCTAAACAGTGTCAATTCCTGGGTCTTTGTGGATGTCACTATCTCTAACTTACTAAAGGGCATCTAGAATGTTCTTTAATACTTTATTTTGAAATCGCTCCATTACTTGCATGTTACTTTCGTGCATCTCCAAAGTTGAATGCCGACTTTCCACACAGGTGGATCCTAGTAACCATCGTATTTTTTGTATTTTACCTATACCAAACTCTTGGCATTTTTACATGTGCTTTCTTCTAAGATTTGTGTCATGGGTAATACTCAGGTATTTCATAGTACTTTCTTACGGAATATGGGCACTGTTTATTCTGACTAGGTTATGTTGGATCCTTTTGTTTGTGAGATCGATGCTTTCATTAAATTTGACTCTCCACTTTTGGTCCAGCTGTAAATTTGTTTTTACAATTTTGTAGTTTTTATTACTTTTTTGTGATTGTTTTGGAATGATAGTTGCCGTGTCCTCAGCGAAATCGGCAATGGTATCTTGATTCAAGTCAGGGATATTTCTGGTATATAATATATATATATATATATATATATATATATATATATATTATATAACTTGTCTCAGAATATTCTTTTGTTGAACCCCAGCTTTAATTTGTTTTATATCAAAATGTAGTTCATCCTGCTTGAGTCTGAAGCATCTGTCAAATTTGTATGATGTAAGTAGTGTGAAATACTATTTAGGTAGATAATTGCGGAGTTTGGTGTCATTCTCTTGAGCCATACTTTATCAAAAGCCTGCATCACATTCAGAAAGATGGTGAAACATACTTTTTATCGACAGGCGAGTGGTTTTCTCTAAACAAAAATGGATGTGAAAGGAATATTTTTTTTTATTTTATTATTAATTTTATTCTTTTCAGTAGCAGTTATTGGAAGCAGTGATATTTATTTATACGATATTACTTGACGTTGTAGTTATCCTTGTTTCCAGATCATCAATACTTCTGCTACTTGGAACCTGAATGAAGCACAGCTTAAGTTGACAGTTTCGTTTGGTGGCTGTTTTAAGATCTCACATTTGATGAAATCAAAACCAGGTGCTTTTTTTGGACTGATATTATCTCTGCTACTACCTCATTGAAAATAATCGGTTTAATTGCCACTCTCTCTAGGTTCATTTCAAATTTTAGGTTCTGAGTAGCGTCATTGAAGGTGTTTTTATCTCTGGGGTTTCTGGTTTAATGTTAGATCTTCTGCAGTTTTTTCTTCGCTATCATTTATTTTGGATAGTTATTTTGCTTTCCATTCTTGGTTTAATTTATGGTGTATTATCTTATACTCTTTGCTGGATATTATTCGTTATTCGTTTTTTCTACTGCCTAGTATAATAAAGGATAGTACAATTCTCTAGTTGCAATTTGAACCAAGTGTACCTTTACTACCTGAGTTCAATTACATTATTAATTACATCCGGTATTTTATTTTGTTATGTAGGTTTGCCCGTTGATATTATGACACAATTCAATCGTCTAAATGCTCTTAGAATTATTTTCCTTTGGTGGTGTTTACTCTAGAATGCGTATGCTTCACATTGTATGGACCTTTCAAAAAATTTTTTGTAGTGTTTTTCTTTTTAGGCATATCGCGGTGGACAACATACTGTTACAATAGTAATTTTGCAGTCTTTAGTAGTTATCCTAATAGTTGTAACCTCAAATTCTGGGCTTTGATACTCTATTTCTTGACGGTGGCTCTTATAATGACAGCACTATATTATAGCCTCGGAATATAATGAATAATTCTTTGATGAAGTGTGTTTCGAATATAACATACACATCTACTTTTCCTGTTATAAATGTTTATAGTTTGGAGCATGTAGAGGTTCCATTGCGTGATACGAAATTACTTAGGGATTTTTAGTTTTAGGTCTCGCTCCTTGTGAAAGTTTTTTTGGATGGTTGATCCTGTGATTCATCTTATTCAGTGTATCCAAAATTTGCTGTAGTAGAACTTTAGTAGTTGCGTTCGAATTTTTCTCTTGTATTTTTTTCATAATCAGTTTTGCCGGTAATTACTTGACTGTACATTTGTCTGTCAGTTATTGCTTCACCTGCTTTTCTACAGTCATTTTCAACCTCAGAATGTTTTTTTCATCTTTCCGTTTCTCACAATATGCTATGAGCTTTCCGGTGTACCTAACGCATCTTGGTTCTTTAGTATAGTATTTTTATGTGTACCCAAATATCTGCCAATTTTTAACTTGAGATCATAGTCATTTGCCAATTTTTAATTTGAGAGCTATTTCAAGGGAGCTACTTCAACTCTGCAACTCACCATGTTAGTTATTCAATATGTTTTGTATAGATCTTCATTTTTTCCAAAGGTTAAAATAAACATATCTAGCGAGTTTTTTTCACGTAACCTTAATTCAGGAGCAGCTTCCAAAAGCTTATAGCCTCTTTTACGTAGACCATCTTTACATTTTCTAATTTGCAGTTATCATTGTCATGATTCCTAGAGGTTTTGTATATTGGGAGTGAAAGTCAAAAGAAAAAAAATCGATTTTTCGTTTACGATATGGTTATAAAAATTACTAATATAATAAAAGAGAAACGTTGTCGATGTATTTGTTTTTATTTCCCAACCAAATTTTGCATATGGATAATACACATCATATACAATTAAATGAAACTACGTGATGTAGCATTATTTCCACTTTCTTTAAGTTGTTTACCACGACCTAGGTTTTGTTGTATTACAACACCTTCAGGTGGTCTAGTATCTTCTGCATCTCATCTGGTATTAGCAAAATATAGAGAGTAGAAATAATACTACATCACGTAGATTCATTTAATTGTGAATAATGGATGTCTACAAAATTAACGCTAAATATATTCAACACATCATAGATTAAAAAACAGACTATATAGAATTATTGGAGTAGAGTAGTGAACACAAACATTTAACAAAATTATGTTGAAATACTGAATGTGTTGCTATTAATTTAATTTTTAAAACTAGTTTTGCACATTCCACTTCAACGCTAAATTTATGGATCAAATATTGCTCGAGTGTTAATGAATACTATCGTCTATCCTAATTGCGCTGCTAGATACTCTGCACCATAAAAATGTTAAAGTCAGGTCTGGAAAATTAAGTTCAAACTAATACTTATCTCGTAACTATTAAATTTATCTACGCTATTTTTTTGAAAAAAAAGTTCTTTAATTTTCCTTGGATCAGACGGGTAAAGCTGCGGGCAAAAACCAGGAAAATTATAAATTCAAGTTTTAACATAATTTAATAAATGTCAAATTTAATAAAGTCAGCCATTAAAAATAGGACACGTGTTGTTACCTCATTTTCAATATCATAATTATGAATTGGGATAAATAATTGTCAAAAGTTTTTGTTAACTATTACTTTGTGCTTGTACACGAATTATTTTCTATTTAAAGCAAAATAAAATAAGATCAATAATAAATATATTATGCTGAGCTACTTAAACAATTTTCATAAGTTGCGATTGGCTTGAGAAAAGCCGTCAATTACACCTGGTATATTCTTCAATGCTAATTTTGTAGAAAATTGGACGTGACTCTCAATCTGTATAAATTAAACAATGGATGTTGTCATAAAATAGTTGGAGTAATGAAATAAGGTGATGGACTCACAAATGCGCGAGCTCGTGTGCAACGACAAAAGCGGAAGAGAGACCGTCGTCACGCGCGAGCGCTGCGCCACGTGCCGCCGAGCAGACGCCGCCCACGGGCGCGAAGCCAGCCGGCCCGCCCAGCGCCGCGCGCGTCAGCCACACAGCCGCATCATGCCGACGATCTGTTGGACCGCAGAGATATTTATGTTTGTTTTTTCTCATACATTTTGTTATTACAGGAAGACTTGAGCCCTGTTCCTCAAACACAATCTTTCTTAAATTTTATAGAAAATCGTATTTGTACTATTCTCAAGACTTCTCTTAACATTATCGTAAAGATAATATTTTTTCATGAACCAAGTTAAAGGGATATAAATAGAGCACATTTACTACATTATACGTATATAGTAAACATTATGGTAAGAGAAGAAAACATTTAAAGTGGTACATAATAACAGATGAATCACCAATACTCAGAAATTTATCTTTAGGTGCGCTATCTTCTGCAAAAGTGGTTCAGGCAACGATATCCAAACGCTCCTTTAAATTTTATATCAGCATAAATATTTCTCGGGAGTTCGCTGCAAAAAAAACGAAAATGGCCAATTTTCCCGTTATTGTATTTACATTTCCATGTTCAACGAAAAGGCACAACTTAATAATGAACTGGATCTGGATATCAGAAAATTATCCTTGATAATTAAATTTTGTTCGAAAATGTTCTACTTTTACTAACTGCCCTGTCCATTTATTCTCTGTTATTCCATCTCAATTTATTTCAATACTTTTATTATAATTTAGCTTGTTAGATTATAAGTATCAGATCTAGTACGAAAACAATATTTCCAATATTAACAGGATATTTCACATTATTTTTATTTTGTATTATCAAAACTTTTTTATATTAAGAAAGAATGACAATATTGAATTGTGATGTCATTTTTAATCAGAGATTTATGACACCAGGACCAGATGACACCTAAATACATGATAACGTAACCAAAAGGCGGTGTTTAATATTTAGGAGTGTGGCTTAATGCAGTGGCAGTACGTATATGAATGAATATTAATATATAAATATAAACATTGGTTAAATTTATCGAAACGTTTATTCAAACTTAGCAGGGCGATTTCAAATTAGTCACCGTAATCACATGAAGCGGCGACACATTGACAACTATCGTATTGCATTCGCTTTATTAAACAATACATATGTATAAATTAACATCATTTGTCTAATTTAAAAAGGGATGTTTTCTGCTTTTGTACCCTTTAAATAAGTGGATACACCACTGTAATTCAAATGTTTTAAAATCACAGACAGATACTTCAATTTTATTTATTTTTTTATGAAGTTGAGCTGAGAAACCTTTGCGGAAAGGGGAAGTGATTACTTAAAATTAAAAGTCTTTTAATTGTGTACTTCATTGTATATTTATTCATTTACATTTATTTAAAATTGGTGGAATATTTTTTTTACCAAGCTTTGTTATTAAAAAAAGTATATTCTTAAATATTAAATAAAATCTTATTTATAATAAATATCATATAATTAATCTTAAGCTTTCTTTAATCTTTATCTGTAATAAATTCCTAATTCAAAATATATATCTTCTTTGGTTTCGTTGTATTACAACATCTTCAGTTCAACATCTTCAGTATTATCTTTGCTAATAACCCTAAACTGTCAAATGTAATACCTGGAGATCTAATACGTGAAACGTGAACTTATTTTCAGGTATCACATTTAACTATTTTTAGGGAATTTCTTGAAAAAATAATTTACACAAACTTCGAAATTTCGAATAAAACATCAAATTCAATGCAGCTTGTCAATATAGCGTCCTCGCCACCTGGAAAATCAAGGCGTTACGACAGTTTCGAGTTAATCAAAAATGTAGAGTACATGCAATCTCACTCGATTTCTTGAAAGTAAGTACAGAAAAAAGAAATGAAATCATTTATTACGATGTTTAACATTAAACCAAACAGAAATTATGACGTCAGTCACATGGACGTCTGTCTGAAACCGTAGATGTAGCCTTTTGTGGCGTATATCTTATTTTATTACTTTTTAATCAAATTAAAAAAAAAGTGTCCTTAATTTTTTGCGTGTATATTGATATAGTAAAGTTTAAATTGCTTGGAATTTATATAAAGTAATGAAAAAAGTAATTTTATATAATAAAACACAATTATAACAGGTAGAAACAATGGCACCATACTATTTAGGTTTGTCACAAACGATTCAAAATTAAGGTAGCTTAATTATCTCAACTTCAATCTGTGCCGATCAGTTTGAAGCTATTCCATGTATCAGGATGTTGCGTCTCAATTGCTTTATTTGACCGTCTTACGTTACACGAACACATCAAAATACTATTTTGTGTAAAGTGTTGTGTAAATGTCTGTTGGTAGTAAAAGTGAGAAGATACATTGCAGACTGGCATTCAAGTATTATATATTATTATCTTAGGAATAATAATAAATATTCCTTGAATATACAAATATCACGTATTTTTTAGAATACAAGATAACAAGGATACCTAAATGTAACTGGTATAATTAAACGCTGTAATAAATGTTATTTTTTTATGCTTCCAAATTAATTTCCATGGCCATGCACGAATCGATATATAGATAATTGGCGACGAATATGTTAAGATTAAAAAAAAATAAAATTTATATTAAAAATCTTAAAAAAATTATAATTTATATTCTAAGTCTACAGATCTACGGCACGTTTTCGACAACCATTTACCCTGTCCTTGTATCTATATTATTTTAGTTTAATACATTTTTTATTACTTTAATGTAAAATGGATAAAGTACAAGATATACAGGAATATACCGACCGAGACACATAGAAATTATACTTGTAATGATTCTATTTGTAAAACCCGAATTTTCGACAACAACTCTGTCGCGATACACTTCAAAAGTTATACCATATATTATTAAATGATAATGAATTACGTTATGTTTTCCGGTTTTATTTATTTCCTTCACAGTTTTAAAAAATAATCAAACAAAAGAGATAAGACAATACTGAGTTGTTTGCAAATATTTTAAATAATTACTATCTGGAAGATTTGTCGATTCTTTTGTCTAACGAAAAGCAGCTGTCTCAAAAATGAGTTACATTAACCCTCTTCGGGTATACACACGCACGCATATATATATATATATATATATATATATATATATATATATATGTATATATATATATGCATATGTATTTATTCATGAATTTTATGAACAATTTTGATTGCAATCAATTAGAGGACTTAAAAAATTTTGTTCAGATTGTAGAAATGGCATGATGCAAATAAAAAATAGTTTCAATTTTGTTGAATTTCACAAAACACGACTGGCTGAAAACCACTGAGTTTGGGAGGTACTTATTTGCCTTTCAGTTAAACCATGATGAGGATACAAGCCTTCTTTTTCTTCTTAATCTACCTTCTTGGCAGAGTGGTCGTAGTCATGTTGTCAAGTGTGTTGCGGATAAGTGATGCGCTATAGAATAAGTCGCCTTTCGTATTTATCAGCTTTTCTCTGAGTGCACTCGTGTAGGGGAACGTCCATGGCTATCTTGACTTGATCTATTCATCTTATTGGTCCTTTCCCATATAGTTTGGTACCTTCCACTTTACCCTATGCCACTAGGTGTTCAATAGTATTATTGCTCCGCCCCTAGACAAGTTCAGAAAAATTCATTATTACGCAAGTTTGTACAATGTCGAACAAACGCTGCTTGATACCGAGTTTTTAGAATATAGTACAGAACTCAGTCTACGATTGTTCAAGTATTCTTCTCGAATCCAACACTTTCAGGACGTCTATACTTTAATTCTAGCCACAAGCTTGCCCAATACAAATAATAAATTTCAGTCTTTGTATTTTCACTGTGATTTGCCCTTGTTTTTCTAATAAGTATTAAATAAATATATAAATAAATAAACTTGCTAGGTCTATCATCTCAACCTGTTAAGCAAAAGTTGAGTTTTGATAGTTTACAATTTTTTCATTACTCGTGACCACGTTTGCACTCGAATCTTTCCGTTTGCTAACCAAGTTGTCGTACAAAAAGTTATGTGTAAACGTGTAGCATGACACTTTCTGACCAGCGATACAATGTTCCTACTTTATATTACCTATCGCAATCGGCAGATCGAAGTTCCTTCTATAACCCGTCCTTATCCCTTTCCTATCCCTAACGTGTCGCTGTTTTTCCTTTGTTTTATTTAATTTTATATTATTTCGTATATTTCATACCTTCATCTATATAAATGTCCTTATTTTATTTTGTGTAACTAATTACCATTTACTAACTACTTATGGTCTACCACAGTACTTGTGTTCTCGTCTCATCCATTGTGACTGGCTGTAAGAGATTACTCTTTTATCAATTAGTTGGCCACTGTGTACTCATTTTTCTATTCTTACAATAAAATTTCATAAATACGCAATTAAATGAAACTACGTTATGTAGTATTATTTCTACTTTCTTTAAGTTCTTTACCACGACCTAGGTTTCGTTGTATTACAACATCTTCAGGTGGGCTATTAGCAAAGATTATAGCCCACCTGAGATGCTAATAGAAAGAGAAAACTAATATCCCACCTGAAGATCTTGTAATACAACGAAACCCAGGTCGTGGTAAAGAAATTAAATAAAGTGGAAATATTACTACATCACGTAGTTTCATCTAAATGTGAATAATGAATTTCGACAAAATTAACGCCAAATATATTCAAAATCAAAAAATAGTTTCCTTGGATTAGAAATCAGAGGAGAATGATTCGGCTTCTTCTTTATATTTCATTTGAATCGTTTCAAAAAATTACGTCGATTTGTTGATCCATTTCGACATTGCTTTGTTATTCCATATTTATGTGTATTTATGAAATTTTATTGTAAGAATAGAAAAATGAGTACACAGTGGCCAACTAATTGATAAAAGAGTAATCTCTTACAGCCAGTCACAATGGATCAGACGAGAACACAAGTACTGTGGTAGACCGTGAATAGTTAGTAAACGGCAATTAGTTACACAAAATAAAATAAGGACATTTATATAGACGAAGGTATGAAATATACGAAATAATATAAAATTAAATAAAACAAAGGAAAAACAGCGACACGTTAGGGATAGGAAAGGGATAAGGATGGGTTATAGAAGGAACTTCGATCTGCCGATTGCGATAGGTAATATAATGTAGGAATATTGTATCGCTGGTTGGAAAATGTCATGCTACTCGTTTACACGTAATTTTTTGTACAACTTGGTTAGCAAACGAAAAGATTCGAGTGCAAACGTGGTCACGAGTAATAAAAAAATTGTAAACTATCAAAACTCAACTTCTGCTTAACAGGTTGAGATGATAGACATTGCAAGTTTATTTATTTATATATTTATTTAATACTTATTAGGAAAACAAGGGCAAATCGCAGTGAAAATACAAAGACTGAAATTTATTATTTGTATTGGGCAAGCTTGTGGCTAGAATTAAAGTATAGACGTCCTGAAAGTGTTGGATTCGAGAAGAATACTTGAACAATCGTAGACTGAGTTCTGTACTATACTCTAAAAACTCGGTATCAAGCAGCGTTTGTTCGATATTGTGCAAACTTGCATAATAATGAATTTTTCTCAACTTGTCTAGGGGCGGAGCAATAATACTATTGAACGCCCAGTGGCACAGGGTAAAGTGGAAGGTACCGAACTATGTGGGAAAGGACCAATAAGATGAATAGATCAAGTCAAGATAGCCATGGACGTTCCCCTACACGAGTGCACTCAGAGAAAAGCTGAAAAATAGGAATGGCGACTTATCCTGTGGCGCATCATTTATCCGCAACATACTTGACAACACGACTACGACCACTTATGTGTATGTATACCGACCAAGAATGTAGATTAAGAAGAAAAAGAAGGCTTGTATCCTCATCATGGTTTAACTGAAAGGCAAATAAGTGCGTCCCAAACTCAGTGGTTTTCAGCCAGTCGTGCTTTGTAAAATTCAACAAAATTGGAACTATTTTTTATTTATTTCATGCCATTTCTACACTCTGAACAAAATTCTTTAAGAGTCTCCTAAATGATTGAAATCAAAATTGTTTTAATGCTGTTTATTTTTTTTCCAATTGAAATGCGTCCGAAACCTGATTATCCAATTTTGACTCCCTCTAGTCAAAAAGAATATATTAAGCCCTGGTGAATTCCCCTCAAATCTTTGAGTGCATAGGATTTAGGATGGTACAACACTTTCTCAACATCGTTTTTTATTATTTTTAATTTAATTTTCTTCACAATTAAATGAAACTACGTGATGTAGTATTATTCCTACTTTCTTTAAGTTCTTTACCACGGTTCTAGGTTTCGTTGTATTACAACATCTTCAACATTTTATCAACATTTTGTGAATAATGTATTTCTACAAAATATATTCAATAAATCAATCAATTAATTTTTTTATTAATTTTTAGCTTTAAATTAACAAAAGTAAGGAAAAAAATATACGTATATACAATACATTACAATATATTAAATCTTGTGATTTTACAATACATTAAATCTTGTGATTTAAGAATACATTAAATCTTGTGATTTTATAATACATTAAAATGTTGTGATTGCAAAATACATTAAATCTTGTGATTTAAAAATTGTGATTTCGTCAACAGTAACGGAAGACAAAACAATATAACCTGAAATAAGCACCACATTCACAACCAAAAATGAAATAAACCTTTAAGATTTGTATGGGTTGTTTTTAGTACAGCATCCGTGTAGTCGAATGCCTCTGAATGACTAATTTGTTTTTGTACCAACTTATTCCAAAGACAGATGATGATGAAAATATATTATTATAGATTATAAATCCCTTTCAAAATTACCACAAAAACCTGTTTACAAGAAGATAGTTTATTATGTTAATACAATGTAACAAATGTATCATTCAATTTGATTAATGTTTGTTAATTGGTATGGAAATAATTTTTTTAGGTTATTCTACATAATATAAGGAGGAAATAATTTTGATTCGAACTCTTATTAGGGAGAAATAATTTAATTAACAATGAAAAACTACTTTTTGCTTTTAAAGTTTTCCTGATATAATCATTGAAAAAACAATAAGGATACTGAAATACCAGTAAAATCCATATTTTTATGTTGAAATACCGCCAAGGTTAAAAACCGAATAAAGAGATCGCCGCTTCGTTTTAATTTGTTGGATGGATTGTTGGATGCTTAACCCATACGTTTACGTTGAAAGAGGTATCTCATAAACAGGATGAGATGCGAAAGGGTTCATTGATTATAATAGTATATTTTGTACTTAGGAACCAATAGAAGTCGGCTTATTGTACAATTTCTAATATATATAATTACATAACTGGATAAACGATATACTTACATAATTAAATATGGAAAAATAATTGGATAATAGCCATTTATTCAGCTTGTTATGAAGTATTATCTTACACGCATTTTGCAAACCATATCTTGATGGCTACTGCAAAATGTTTTAATGTGAGCATGACACGTTTTCATAATGTCTTCCCACTCTGCCAAATATTCAATATCTCTCAATATTTACGACTGTAAATTATCCACTAGAAGTGTCAATGTTAGAGTGTGCAAATGGCCTAGAGCGTGACGAAGCCATTCGGTTTAACGACTCGAACAAGCGATGTCGAAACCACGTTCGTTCCGAAGCGAGGGATGACGGCTCTACATAGATGGATGCATCACGTCAGTTTTGTGGTAACCCTGAAGATACGATTTTTCAGTATCAGGGTTACCATTTGTTATTAAAGAATATTGAATAATAGAGACCGTAACTTTTGGTACTTAAATTTGTGAGATTATGAAATTTTTACCATCTTTTTTTCCGACAACTTAAGCATTTGTGTAAATCTCAGATTTTTTCGAACCTGGAAAATCAATTTTGATTCCCATTATAATTTAATTTTTCATAACTAAATGAAACTACGTTATGTATTCTTATTTCTGCTTTATTTAAATTATTAATCACAACCTATGTTCCCTTGTATGAGAACAGCTTCAGCTGGGCAATTAGTAAAGATATCACAATTAAATTAAACTACGTGATGTAGTATTATTTCTACTTCATTTAAATTCTTTACCACGACCTAGGTTTCGTTGTATGACAACATCTACAGGTGGGTAATTTATAAAGATACTTTAATTCCTTTTTAACAAAAAAAATTTTAACAAAAAATTTGTAAAGAATCTTTACAAATTGCCTATTAAACGTTTTTATTAAACTATTTACAAATATTTTTCATAGTTTTAAGTTGAGTGGTTTCGGAAATAGGGGGGGGGGGTGGAAACATATTTTTAGCATAATTTGCAGTTTATCTCAAGATGTACCACCTAAATTAATAATACAAATATTTTTGAGGCTCGTAATTATTAACCTTTTCCAGTGATATTATACATAATTATGAGCTATATATGGAATTTAAAAAATCGAGTGCTTAATTTTTTCACTCAAAAATTTCCATGTCAATATTTTTTATAGTTATCTATTGAATTTGGTTAATATGATTTACTGTTATACTTAATTTCAAGTTTTTCTGTCAAGTGGTTTCAGAGAAAACGGCTTTGCCATACAGATGAACAGACACGTAAGTGATCTTTTAGGGTTCCATTTTTGGGGTTTACTCCTTAAGAATCGATTTTCATATATAGCGCCCGGTATGAAGTTTTATGAGGATTCAAATCAGAAGTTCAAAGCGTTAAGAAAGTGTAACCGTTAAAAAAAGTGTAACCGTAGAGTGAGATATCGATATGTTAATTTGGGATTTTCTTATGGCGTGATCGTAATGACGGAGTGTGATACATATAGTTCACTATCGTTATCTTATATCGAGATGTAATCATTAAATGTCATTACGTGTGAATATTTGGTATCTTCTGTCTTACGAAATTAAAATGTCTCTTTAAATTTTAACTTCTTAGCCTGACGTTACTAAATGTTTTTAATTTTGTTGTTATATAAATTTGATCTCGTACATTTGTGTTTTACTTGCAAATAATTATATTGCCAGCATTTTTTTATTAAAGAATTTTATATTTACATTTAATGATATTGATATTTATTTTTATATACAGTGTTACCTATTTTATACATTCCAAGACAATTGTTTTCAAGGAGTAAACTTCAGTAGCGCGTCGGAGCTGACACGCACAATTTTTAATTTTGAGGTACGAAATTTTAAAAATATATTGTTTTTTGACGTGACAGATAAATTTAATTATAAGACGAACACCGTCTTACAATTAAATTATCGTGCCTTTTCACTATTGTAAATACCATCTTATTATAAATTAAAAACATTCATTTCAGTTGAGCCAATTTTATAATCTTGTCGCTACGTTTTTTTATTCGTCATTTACCATCAATTAACTTGTTTTATCGATTAACCTAAAACCAATATAAATTATTCCAAATTATCATATATTGCATAGTATATACATTAAGTTTGTGGAAATTCATTATCACTCAATTTGTATTAACAAGTAAATGGAACTACGTGATTTAGTGTTATGTCTAATTTATTTAAATTCTTAACCGAGATCTAGGTTTCGTTGTATGACAACATCTTCAGAGATTTCTTCAAATTGCAGAGATCTTTTCGAATTGCCCCTCCACCTGAAGATGTTGTCATACAAGAAACCTAGATTGTGGTTAAAAATTTAAATAAAGTATATATAATACTACGTCACGTAGTTTTATTTTACTCGTTAATAAAAATTAACTGCATATATAAGCAAAAAAATACATGTATACATACATATATATATATATATATATATATATATATATATATATATATATATATATATATATATGTATTTTTGTTTTTTTGTACTATTGTTAGTAGGTATAGATAAAAAGTGTTTCATGTTAAATATTTTTATTTGTTATTTTTTAAATAATTCCGATTAAAAGATATTGTGATACTTTTGTGATATATTTTTGGCTATGGAACTGATATAATAACAATTCAAAATTTAAACTCTGGTTCACTCATAATTACTTAAAGTCAAATAATTGCGTCAGTATCTTACCTTTTTGAGAAATTTCAAAACGACCTACGGAGCTTAAGAATAGTAAATGAAATTTTTATTTAATTTTAAAATACCTGTCTAAATCTACGAATATTATTTGTTTCCACTTTAAATGTACGGAGAGATACATTATTTTTTTCTGAATTTATACTTCTTTAGGCGCATTATGAAATAATGATGGTAGTGAAATTTTACTATACGCGTGCACGATGCAACAAATATCGACAGGATGAAGTTGGTTACTAAACGTATATTTACATGTGTGTTGAGACTGATACCATATTCATAATAGTTATTTAATTATTAAGTAATAATGATTGTATAAAAATATCAATTTTTTATGATTATTTATTGGGTAAGAAAGTAAATGTAAAGTTTTACAATTTGTTTGATTGAATTTTGATTTTACCAATCGTATTTTTAATCACGCTCCAATCCTTTTATTATTTTATTTACATTAATTAATTACGAGTCAAAATAAAGTTATTTAATATTTTGCAACATTTTAATTGAACTCTTTATATGAAGTATATAGTTTCATAATCATTTCACAACCATATCCTTGTAATTAGTACAGTTAATAGACCTATTTAAATTAATTTTAAATAGGTCTATTAACTGTACTAATTACAAGAATATGGTTGGTAGGGGCGAAAATATGAATATAACGAAATTATAAGGATGTTATTTTTGTCATTTGGCTACGGAACTTTTAAAAATGGTATCAATGTTATTGATGTATAACCTTTCCCAATTTTCATGTGCTGTAGTGTAGTGTAGTCCGGTTTAATGCTTTTTGCATATAGATGCAACGATTGAATGCTTTTTACCTATAGATTCAACGGTTGAATGCTTTTTGCATATAGATTCAACGGTTGAATGCTTTTTGCATATAGATGCAACGGTTTAATGCTTTTTGCATATAGATGCAACGGTTTAATGCTTTTTGCATATAGATACAGTCCATCTGCATTGTTACTACTGTTAACGATGATGTAACTTCATGAAAGAAATATCGGTATATTTTGTTTTTTTAAACATAAAAAGTATATTTGTGTTTTTCAGGAAAACTGCACGTCTCATTTGCAACTTTTTTTAGCTTCGTGTAATGTGGTGCTTTTTGCCTTATATTATCTAATTGATTGGATGCACTATTCTCATTACGGTTTATTTTTTTTTTGTATGCAAAGGAATTTTTGTGAAAAGTTACATACTACGATAAAGCCAGCCAAGTACGGGTCTGGTTCGTGCATCGAGAATTTCGTACCTCCTTTAAAGAAAAAATATTTTATTTATCTTAAATAATCATTGATTTAGATTTTCTACACTAATAAATGTTTAATAATTCCTTTTATAATTAAGCACGGAGGACATATGTATTATCATGAACATCTCAAATAAAAAAAGATAAGGGGCGCGGACATATTTTTAGCACAGTTACCAGTATATATCTGGAGATAAATTGCTTAACATTAGGAAAAATATTTTTAAGACCCCTATAACTCTTTCCACCGATACCTCATACTATATGTACAAATGTGGAATTTAATTTATCTCGAGTATTCAATTGGCTCCTCTAAAATTTCGATATAAATATTTTTTAGTTTTAGCTATTGTGATTTGTGCAGCTTAGTATGCTTTACTACTATGGAAAATTTCAAGTTTCCATGTCAAGCGGTTCCTGAGAAAAACGTCTTTGACAGATGGGCGCGTAAGTGATCCGGTAGTGCTCATCGCCAAGTACCGCCGGTCAAAGACCGGCTCTTCTTAATCCCGGAACATAGCACAACCGGTTATCGGGGTAGTTTCAAGTTTGCTGCAACAAACAATTGGAATGACTTCCCTCTCTCTGCTTCTGAAGACCCGTTGTCGCCATGATGTGTTGGGTTGATCACAAGGCATACAAACTTTGACGGCGTGGCGTACCGCAGGACCCGGGTTCGATTCCCAGCCGTTAGTCGAGCGTGCTGGACTGGTATTATGATTAGCTGTAAGAGATTGCTCTTGTAGTAATAAGTCCGCCATATATAAATATATATATATATATATATATATATATATATATATATCAATTTAGAGCCATTAAAGTACATAAAGAAGACGGCTGGATCCATCGATACTTTTAAAAGGTCAGTTCACAAGTGGCTTTTGACCCAGCAAATGCAACATTTTAAACAAAAAATGTCGGCATTTTGAAATTATTTTTATTATTTCTTTCTTCTTTCTTTCTCTTGCTTTTCAAATTTTGGTTTGTACTTCTTCTCTTTGTGCTACGTCTCCTCCTTAGGTAATAACGTATAAATTGTTATATGTTCATATATAATATCTGTATTCCAAAATAATTATTAATATTATTAAGGTAAGGGTTCCATATCTTCTTTCGAGGTACGAAACGGTTAATTATCGTAAATATTATGCAAAATAACTGTTCCCTTCCCTCCCTCTTTCTTCTTTCCGTTCTACTTATGGCGTCCTCCTACTCTTATCGCGTTTAACGGTATCCGTAATGGTAACGGGTAAGAAACAGAAGTACCTTCTCCACTCTGCAATTTATCATTTTATATTTACCTCTGTCTTTCTATCTTTAATTTTTCCTATGTCAAGATTAAAAAAGTACATAATTCGTAAGATAAAGTAAAAATTGATTAAGGGGTTTTTCAGTTCGTAATTGACAGGGGGGGTGAGATGAATTTAGGAAATCTCGTTAGAATAACTATACACATAAATTTGGAAATATATTGTTCAGATTAAAAACTAAGGTGACGTTGAACCTCATAACGTAAAAATATATGTACCTAATCAATGTTGCTAAATTTGCATCTTTAATAATTAATGTTCTCTCTGCACAACCCTAGACAGTAGCAGATGGGAGATGGAGCGAAATTACCGGGTGTATAATACGAGGGAGGAACATAAAATAGTACTTATGACAAACACCACATCACGGCCCGCCCAGCATGAATTATTAATGAGCCGTGAGAATCAACAAATAACGAGCGAAGGGGGGTGGTGTGGAGGCAGTCGTTGCGCGACGCGGGGTGTCCTTGTGAGATGACAAATTCTTTAGGCTAACACACGAGACGACGATAAGTACGAGTGTGGGCATTAGGCGTGGATGGATGGGGCTGCAAATATCGTAATTATTGTCTGAAACGGAACAGAAATATGAACGGAGTTATTTTGGTAATGTGATTTAAATATATGAATATCGAAACGTGTGCTTGACGACTCAACATATAAAAACCGAGAGCCAGCTAGAGTGAGGTGTATTGCCTATTATATATTTCGCAGGCGTAAAAAAACGGTACATGTTTATAAAAGTTATGACATAGAATGATCGCTATATTTCTCCTGTAATGTTCTAATCAGGTTTTATAAAACCTACATTTTTAATGATTTTTAGTCTAGTAGTTTCGGAAATAAGGCGGAGAGGGGGGATGTTCTATTTTAGAATGTTTCTAGATTCTTTTTTTAAATATGCAATTTAAATTTTATGATTTAGAATATATTTACATTTTTGTAAAATATGCCATTATGAAGCTTCGAATATAAAGTGAGAGGGGGGAATGTTCTATTTTCGAATATTTTTAGATTCTTTTTTTAAATATGCAATTATTGAATTTCGGAAATAAGGTGGAAAGGAGAGATGTTCTATTTTCGAATATTTTTAGATTTTTTTTTAAATATGCAATTTAAAATTATGAAAAAATATTTTTGTAATCCTCATAATATCCTTATAATTTTTTCAAATGATATCATCCATGATACTACTACCACCAAATGAAAACAAATTTTTTTCGTCTTTATTTATCCCGTCTTTAATTCTAATTTGACCATTTAAAAGAAATTAGTTTGCGCAAAATATGTAAGTTAATAAGGTATTTCTTAAGTTTCTACGTTGAATGGTTTCTAAGAAAATCGGTTATGACAGATTGGCTAGAGTTCCCCAAAAGATGAATTCGAAATTATTAACTACATTCAATAAAAAAAACCAGCCACGCAATTTGCTGGTTTTAAAGCACCAAGTAGGGGTATTATATTTCTTTGGAAGTTACTTGGAAATTACTGGGAAATGGAATAAAATACTATGTATTTACTAAGTGGATCAGACCTCCACTGACTATATGATATGAATGTATTAATTCATGTAATTCAGATTGTAAATTGTTTCAGTAGTCTACGCTATCTAACACTATATATTTACATAATTTAAACATTATTCTAATAATAATTTAATTATTTAAAATTACCGCTAGATGGCGCTAACGGTAAATTAAAACTTGCTATCGTTCCGATTATCATTTAAATTTATTTAAACTGAGTATTTAAACAAAACTTTTTATTGAATTACATCAGTTTATAATTAGCAAGCGACAATCGTTATAGTTGTATAAGTAATGACTAGAAATAGGTCTCAAGGTACAATACATATCGGTTTTAATAATGTTTCTAATGTACTCGTTAGAAGGCATTACATGCATTTTATAACAAGTACCGAAATTCTTGTTGAATTTGTTTTTGAAAATTGATTAGCTTCATTAATTAAGATTCCGTAGTTGATTATACTTGTATACTCTAACACATATTACTAAAACCAAATGAATTTCCCTTAAAGAGATCATATACTTATGTTATACATTTATAAACAATTATAAATTTAAGCCTATTTTTTTATTTGATCTCGAATATTAGAAGTATTTCTCTTTACGACATTTTTTTCACAGGTGAATGTGAAAAACCCAGCCTTTTCCTAGACAATCGCCTTCAAAGTTCAAAAATAAAATATAAAAAATATTATAATATACTATATTTAATAACAAATGTTATAAAATTCAAAAAAAAATTACCTTATAAAATGATATTTAAAAAGAGAACATATTGTATGCCTATGTATATATGTCTGTGAATTATACAGTGAATAAGGTGAAAGAATAAAAACTTTATTGTGAATTATATGAACTATGTATATATGTCTGTGAATTGTATAGTGAATAAGATGAAAGAATAAAAACTTTATTGTGAATTATATGAACTATGTATATATGTCTGTGAATTGTATAGTGAATAAGGTGAAAGAATAAAAACTTCATTGTGAATTATATGAACTATGTATATATGTCTGTGAATTGTATAGTGAATAAGGTGAAAGAATAAAAACTTTATTGTGAATTATATGAACTATGTATATATGTCTGTGGTTATTTTTAAATCCTTGGAAAATTGTGTAATGGATGTAATCTTGCACATGCTTACTGTTCATGGAATCTATTGATATTGCATGTTTTTAAGAAATTGCTCTGTCTCTATTGGATTGAATTGTTTTATCTGTATTTAAGGAAATTGTTCATCTGTATATAACGATGGCAAAAAGTAATGATCTAATAATGGCATAAAATTAATATAACGCGTACGTGCATATTGTGCAGGTAATACGATACTCCCTTATTTTACGAAGACCCGATTTCGTGGGGGAAGGTAGGGGGAGAATCAGTCGCCTTGCTGTCACTGAGAGTGCAATAACCGCAAATATGTTCCGCGTTCCACAGCGATAGTAACTATATTGGTAATTTATAGAATTTTAACGTCAATAGAATGCAATTATGTTGTACTTCGGAAATTTCACATTCCTCGCTTAAACCAATTAAGCCACGAGCTCTGTGTATGTGATAAATTTCTATGCAAAATACTAGGTCGAACCTCTTACGGTTCACTTGAAATTGAGTTTCTGTTTACTGAAGTCAGTATCTTTAGTAATTGTTATTACGATTAATCTAATCCTGTTCTGAAACAAATTGTTTTATGGCATATGTCAATCTACTTAGCAATTATAAACCTGCAACTCTAATACTTGCGTCTAAAAGTAAAAGTGCTAAAAAAAGCTATTTGATATAATAGCTTTTCTCTACCTACATCTCGCTTCCTCTGTTTTCTATTCGACATGTAGTACAATAAATTCTCTATTAAACATCATTCTTCACAACGATCTAGGTATTTTTAAGCAACTGGTGGTTTGCTAGATAGCTTTCTATTTAAATTTCTTGTATTTGTCTCGTAAATTCTCTATTTTTAAACGCTATCTCAAATAATGGCATGATAATTTTTCAACACATATACAATAACAATTTTGCTCGTCCGTGGATCGGTAATATTTGAATTATTTAGTTATAATGTTTACCACAAACGCATTTAAATTAGGTGCAGCTAAACTCTAGCGTAGGGACTAAATTCTGGAATGACCCAATAGGTAAATGCTAAAAGAAAGTACGAAATACATCCGTTACAAAAAATCCATTTTTTTTCCAATTTTTTTGTGTCTAGTTTCCCAATTATATAGAACCCTCTGGGCAAAATTGGTGTAAAAATGTCAGGTAATAATTAAAATAATATCGATTCCATAACTACATCTATAATCATGAATTTATTCTAGACCCAGACTGATTCGGACACACTGAGTAGTATCATATATCCTTTTGCCTTAAGCGGACGTTTTATTTTGAACGCAATGTCTATTTTATGAGTTTAAAAGCATACTTAGAAACACGGGTGTTTATAAACTTGACGGTATTTATCATTTATTTGTCATATGTTTTATCATATTTTAAACCGAATCTATTTCCGTACTAGATATATATATATATATATATATATATATATATATATTCTTTTTTTTTTTTTTTTTTTTCAAGTTATGAAATACCTCAATGGGTACGAGAATATGTAAATAACGTATTCTCTTCTATAGATATATAAATTGGGTAACATTGATAATCTTCGCCAACGTAATTGTGAAGATTCTCAATGATATACAATTTTCCAATGATAATTCCTAGTAAAATATTGTAATTTTTCAGTACTTTGAATATTTTAAAAATAACCTTAAAGTGATTTTATTCTCATGTTATCGACAGCTTTCGGAACTTCGGCGCTTGATAGTTTCCCAAAAGTTTAAGTGCTATTTAAATCAGTATTTTAAAATGCTTAGCTTTTTAAATAACAATTAAATACGATTATCATTGTCGGTACTCAAAGTTTTTGATGATAATTGATTATCGAAGGCTTTAAATTTTTTTGGTTGACTTTGAAAAAACCAATATATACATTTTTATCACCCTCCTAAACTACAAAAATACGTATTTTTTTTAATATGCACATAAAATTCGTGGGGATTTTTTAAGGTTTTTTGTATTTTTTATTTTTATTTGTATATATTTTTATTTTTTTGTATTTACTTAGGCTTTTTTTAATAATTTTTGTGGCGCGGTTTTATATGGCACTATATTGAATTTTGCAATTTCTATTGTTATCTATAGTTGACGTATTTAAATTTATTAGTGGCTTACGGTAACTCTAAGCCACTAATAATAATTGTAGATAAAAATTACAGTCAGTAAAACAAAATATAATGCTGAACTTGACGATATTTTTTTACCACGATCCATTAGAGTTGTGAGCAAAACTCATATTTGTGTTAATTTTCTGGGACTGGATACAACTGAATCGATCGTTTTGTAAACGTTCTGCAAGTTAGATTGTATATATATATATATATATATATATATTTATTTATATATATCCAGACCTACAAAGCCCATGAACAAGAAGTATGTATAATTAATTGAAATTCGAAATAAATTAAGACACGAAAATACAATACCATATTCTGCGTCACCACATACCGCAATCTAATGTTTTTAACTAAGAAAAAGAATCAAGTAATCATTTTAAAATCAAACTTTGTTATTTTCCGATGTATTGATAAGACATTACCAAATTTTCTGGGGTAGGATACAATTGAATCGAATGCAGAAGTTTTGTAAACGTTCTGCAAGTTAGATTTGATTTATATGATGGAATATATTTATATGAGGATATATATATATATATATATATATATATATATATGTATATATATATATATATATATATATATATATATATATGTATATATATATGTTCAACAAAATGATGAATGTATATGTATGTATATGTAAGTATGTACTTGTTTTTTTATATGCTTGTAGAATCTGAAGGGAGCATCCGACTGACTATAGATTTATTTTACTTAGTAGTGCTCAGCGCAACGAATAAAGAAAAATTTCCGAGTTCGAAAATCCGTTATGTTGTGTGTTATGAGTTATGCTGTCAGGAATATAAACCAATGTACTGCGAAAACTAAGAAAAACTGATTCGATTAGTACCGGACAAAACGCTGGGTATTCGTATTGGTCTAATTATTTATAATTATAATCGAAACAGTATTTTCTCAGGAAAAAAATAAAACTGAATTTTCGAAGGGAAGCTTCTTAACGGATATTTGGGATGGGGACCTAACTGAGGAAAAGTGAAACGTCACGGATGTACGCGCTGATGACACGCTCCTCATTGGTCGGGCAGCGGGTATTGTTGTCCATGCGAGTGAGTGAGGTGAAGTA
Source organism: Druceiella hillmani (assembly GCA_039881145.1). Taxonomy (NCBI): domain Eukaryota; kingdom Metazoa; phylum Arthropoda; class Insecta; order Lepidoptera; family Hepialidae; genus Druceiella; species Druceiella hillmani. The sequence goes on along the minus strand of JAYKKI010000017.1, from coordinate 38,267,377 downwards.
AAAGAGACGAAATGCAAGAGCAGCGCCTATCTGTTCAATTTAAAATGTATATATATATATATATATATATATATATATACATGTATATATATATATATATATATATATACACATATAAATTAATTATTAATTAAAAGTTGAATTTTATTTGTGACGCCTAAGAAACTTTGCTTCTGTCAAGTGTTCCACGACACCTTACGTCTTTTTCATTTACCAGTTACTGCTGGATGACGGTAGTCTGGCATGAGGAGTTTGAATCAGTTATCGAAAAAAACTCTCTTCATCTTTTATTTCATCTAAATTGGTCTAAATTTAGATTTAAAACTTTACTTAATGCCGTTTCGATTAATGTTTTGTCTGACCTTAATCCAGACAGCTCGTTTTCTTCAGAATTGTGTCTTCAATTCACATCGTTATGTTAGTCTGTTTTACATCGACCTTTTGTCAAATTAAATAATTTAAAATTACATAATTGGAAATAATAATTCCATCGAGTAGTGAATTATATAATTGCACTGTGTAATGGACGGCGTACTTGTTAAATTCATTTGAAGCGTGGGTCGTTAGTAATAAAGAGTCGGGGTTTGTACGGCGGAAGGAGTGTCTCGTCATTTTAATTAAATCTTTATTCACGATTAAATGAAACTACGTGATGTAGTATTATTTCTACTCCATTTAAATTCTTTACCAGGACCTAGGTTGTAGGACAACAGGTCATGCATAGATTCTTTACCACGACCTAGGTTTCGTTATATGAAACCTAGTTATAGGTCGTGGTGAAGAATTTAAATAAAGTAGAAATAATACTACATCACGTAGTTTTATTTAATTGTGATTAATGAATTTCTACAAAATTAACGCCAAAAATAGTCAAAATTTTTAATTCTTTAGGATTTTCTCTACTGAATAAGAAAATGGACGAACAATGGCAGAATTAAGTTATGATATCAGTCAAAAGTTTTTCATTATTTTCAAAGGAAAATAGATTTTTTATTATTTATATCTTTATTTTCTCTCGGAACCCGCTATTTTACGTAAAACTTTAAAATTTATGGCCATAAAATAAAAGATAAACTTTTAAAATTAATCTTTCATTATGACTCTTTTGAAATATCGAGGCCGTCATTTGTCTTGAAAATTTGGCGACTATCTTAATATCGTATCTTTCGTATAGAAAGAATTTTACACGAGATTTTTTTTAAGTTGTGATGAAGTCCCATTCCGTATTACTGTTTGCAATGGTAACGAATTTTCAGAAGGACCCCCTGCGTCGATGGTGACCAAAAATAATGTCACTTTCTGCTGCTCGTGTCACAAGTAGACGAGAAAATTAATTAATTTATGAGTAGAAACGGAGTATTTTAGGACTTATTAGAAATACTGATACGAGTCACACAACACGAATACCCGCACATCAGGGAGTTTTGTGTTAATCAAGTAAAAGCCAAAAACACTATAAAGTGATCACACTAATTAAGATCGCAATGAAACTATGATATGGTCAGCACATTACCTACATAAATTGAATAATTTAATTTCACAATAAAAATGAACAAACTATCTAGACTGCGCGTTGGTGGATACAACCAAATGGAAAAGTGCTTTTAAACCTCTGCACCACGTAGTGTTAACTGAAGCATGTTTTAAAATATATCTTGAAATGTTGCTAATATTCTATTACAACTAATTGCTCATGGAGAAATGTGCTATCCTGACTTAACGAAAAATATTTGTACAAGTTGGAACGTCTTCAAAATGTATGCATCCGGTACATTTTTGGCCCAGAAAATATAATAATATTTCTGAATATACGTCACTCCTCAAATGACTGAAGATCGACGCCAACTTCACATACATTACTTTTTAATATATTAAAAAATCCTCAGAACCCAAATTATCTTACTGGTAAATTTAAAGATTTGTCTGCACACGGCCTTGGGCTACGATCTGAAACACTCACTCTACTTATTCCTAAACATACCTCTACCTCTTACTAAAAATCCTTCACTGTCCTTCAGTGGCAAAAATTTGAAATTACATGGATCCTGACACCAGAAAAATTACGTCCCTAAATATTTTCAAAGATCGAGTGAAAAAGTCCTACCTCTCCTGATAATTTTTCCTTTGTGCTGTCGTCCTTTCTTGTCTTATCATCCCAAATCATGTCAATAGTTTGTATTACTTATACTTTTGTATATTTTTGATTTTGTTTCCTGTCTATTGTATTATAAATAATTTTTATTGTAAAATCTCTTACACATACACAGTACATTAACTAAATTTCATTATCAATTGTTATCGTTGCCTGGAAGAGGTTGCTCATGTAGCAATAAGTCCGCCATATGTATTATGCATAAAAGTTGATAAATAAATAAATAATTGAATGCGTATATTGATAGCACGTTATGGATATCAAAGTCTAACACATTAGCATTTAGTCAGTACCTCTTATCAGGGTCTTATGAGCTTAGAAGCATATATTTCGCTATTGATGGATAACATTAACTCGCATAGGGAACTGTTTTAAAAACAAATTTTAATTGTCGTAATAAATTTCGATAATATAAATTTGTTTTTAAAATAGTTACCAAAAAATTTTATTTAAATTCCTATTTTCAATACCTATACCTAATATAATTAAACAGAGTTAACACTCAGAAATTTAATAAAACACTCCAGATATTACGCTTCAAGGTATTAATATAATAAAGAAATTTCTATTACTCTGTTACTGATCTTATCCGGCACCAGTTTGGTGCCATTTAGGCACCATACTAGTGACATGTGTAAAAATAAAAATAGACCGTACTTGTCATCCCAGACGTTTCAAACTCTAAATGCTCAAACCTATTCTCTAATTTTTAGACCTATGTCTCTTTCGCGTAATGCGCACGGTTAACTTGTTCGACTGCATCGCATTACGTCGCGAATCGCAATCACCTGATCACATGCTATATATACGAACAGAAACGACGCTGACCGAACTTTGCCGAATCGAAGGTGAAGCAGTGGAGGTTAGAACTCTCACGTAATGCGTAACTTTGTATCACCTTCCGAGTGATATTATCTTTGTAACATGCATCACCTATCCACGTCTACTAAAAACCCTCTCTAATGGATAAATCATGGTTTTCACGGCGGGCAGTGGAAGTTATACTTTTATCGTTCCATTATACGTTAGTTTTTCTCTTCTTCAGACATGTATAAATAGAACGATATAGAGCGAAACATATGATTATCTTTTCCGTTGCCCACTAACTTCGACCCCGCTCCGCCGATGATATAAATTATTTCGATGGCGTCTCAAGTAAGCTCGCTGCGCGTCGACGGGACTCTATTTTTGTCTGTCTCTACTCTATGTTTTTATTACATAATTATCTTAATATTTTCCTTTACTACAATACTATAATAAGAAATTTCATTTTTAATATGCGTAGCGGTCGAGCATACTTTTTCTTTAACATTTCACTTGTACTTGTACTAAAAACAAAGCTGATAATTAAATGGCTTATAGCCAACAGGTAAGAGGCGAATGTTCAAACATTGATTTCCTCCGCGTTAATCCTTAAACCGACTTAATTTTTTAAAGTTAAAAAAAGACGGAACTCTTATAGGGGTTGCATTTCCGCCTGTCGAACGTTTTTCTCAGAAACCGCTTGACGTAGAGACTTGAAATTTCACATGATTATAAAGTACATTAATATTTCAATAGCTAAGATCCAAAAATATTCATACAGACAAAGTATAAATGTGAGAGGGAGGTAACGAAAGCGGCTCAGAAATATTTTTGCATAATTTACAGAAAAATATGCTCACCCCTCTTTTTTGATACTACCGAACCTGTAATTATGAAAAAAACAAGATTTTTAGGAAAACTAGTTGTAGGAAAACTATAATGATGATTCAAGATGTCACAATCTTTCAGAAATTCACAATAATTTAAATTTGTCTACATAGTTAAGTGTATTAGGTGTTATTCAATATATATTGCGCTAGGATGTTCATGCTTGATGATTTATAATAAATAAAGAAATGGAATCTTTGACATTATTTTAATTGCATGCTTACGGCAAAAGAAAAAAATTGTTATCTTTGTGATGTTAACTTAAAATTCTCGTTTCAAACTGAAAATTAAATCAAATATAATCTTGAAATAGTAATTTTCCATATAATTTGAACCTAAACATTGCGATTCACCTATGTTTGAGAATTTTACTAAGCTTTTTGGATTGATTACGAGTATACCTAATATAAGCAGCAAGCTAGATTAAGAAATTATAGAAAGTCGTGAGAGTTGTTAACTCAGACGTCTTAACAAATTGACTGTATATCATACGTCACTTGAAAAAGCGGTTGTAACGTTCCTATCTGATGAAATATAGTTTCTTGTATTTGCTCTTTACTGATTCAGTTTCTCAGGAATATAAACTTCATAACGTACCGATTTATTTAGAAGAAAATGTCGCATTAATAACATGTTAATGTTCTTCAACAAACTTGTTATTACAGAACTTAATTACTCTAAACTTAGTTGAACTAACATTAACAAAGTTGAAAGACATCAACAGGCTCTAGAAACAAATTTCGTTTTCATTAGCCAATGCTGAAGTTTGTCCGCAACTCAACTGCTGTAATGCCAGCATCAAAAACACATTACTTTATATATTCAAACATGTGATATCGCAAAGATTTTCAAAAGATGCTAAGATGTTTATTTATTTCATCGTAATGGCACATAGCTTCTATTTATACATTTACATCAGTTTCCACTCTACCATCATTCGAGAGGTCCATTTGTCTGGGCTTTAAAAGAAAGAGATGCTGAAGTGCATTTATATCTACACTTGATATGTCAACATTCAAATATAATTATTCTTGTATATGTAAGGTGAAGATAATTATTAAGTATTACTTAATTAATAAAAAAATATCCCACCTGAAGATGTTGTAATACAACGAAACCTAGGTCGTGGTAAAGAAATTAAATATAGTAGAAATAATACTACATCACGTAGTTTCATTTAATTGTGAATAATGCATTTCTACAAAATTAACGCCAAATATATTCAATATTTAAAAAAAAATACATATTTTGCCATATAAACGATTAGAAAAATAAAACGACTTGGCCTAAAGAAAGCCTTTGAATATGCTATTATTATGAAATTAATTTAATGCTGCTGATTTGTACAGATCGGAAAAAAATATTATATTTATTAAGGAGTTTGTTTTTTATGGACATCTAAATGAAAATACAAAGAAACTATGTCAAAAACAACTTTAAATTTTATTATTTCTAATAACGCCTGGCTATTATAAAAGCGCCTCTGAATACGGATGAAATTAAAACTTTCTCATTAGACAGACAAATCTGGAAAGTTTTCAGCAAAATAAAAATACCCTAGTGGTCTAATTAAATTATACTTCAAAGTAAATATTAAAAGAAAACTTCTACAAGCAAGACTGTGGAAGATTTTGTGTAATGTTTATTGATATTTGAAGTCAATGCCTAAATTATTCTTAACCTTGAATATTCTTTACTATAAAAGTGGAAATTCACACTCGTCTGTAAAAATATCGCAAGTAATCAGATCGACAGAGCATAGGACTTCTGAGGAACATGATATAAACAATAGGTTCGCTGTTACTTAGATAAAAAAAGAAAAATTGTGAAAAGTGAAATAAAAAAGCATTGAGGTAGTCCTGCAGGGGCTTAAAGAAAAGTATTCTATCCCCCCGAAAATAAAATATTAAAGCAAATATAATCATTAATATTAAGAAGGCCACTTTGAAGCAATTTGGTCGCTTGAAACGCAAAAATAGTGAGATGCGAAACATTTTACATAGAAGAAGTAAGTGGGAAGATGTGAGAAATTTAGAAAGGCACGTTGAATATTTTGAAATAAATTATTTTCTTCTAGATTGTATAATCTAAAACAAGAAAATTTCCCAACGAAAAGAGCATTTGTGAGGAAGGACGTAATCTCCATTTATTCACACTTAAGTATAATAATTAGTTGGTAGCCGAAAACTGCCGATATTTGTGAGATAAAGTTGGTAGCGTAAGATTGTCCGCCGACTCTCCGCCGACTTACTGCACGAGTGAATATACGCAACTACCAAACAAGTGCCAGCCGTCGCTGTTAGCGCTTGTTCGATTGTATGTTCTGTCCTTATCTTCGTTACCGCGATTTAGTCGGCGAGAGTCAACCCGATTTTTCTGTAGGACCAATATTTTTGAAACTTAAGCCCTAAAGTATTAAACATCATATTATCTATTTTTTCTGATTATTGTCGGTTCTATTATACTCGATCGTGTCTGTTTCGCCTGAGTCTGAAGACGACAGAAGGTACATATAGAGATATACATATATAGAAAATCGATTGAAAATAATTAATAGTTGAATAATGCTGAGAATAGTTGAATAATCCTGAAAATAGTGCTGAGAGCGTATAATATTATGAATTGTTATTGAATAGAAGAACGACGTGGAATGATGTGTTTTACGAAAAGCTACTTAAAGCGGACGTGTTCTGTATGCGTAATTTGATTTCCCATGAATAATTAAAATTAATTAACTTTATCTAATCACGTATTTTTCTCGTTAATTTTGTATTATAATCTTATAAAAATGCCGACATAATGTATTTTGGAAATCGAAAAAAATTGAGACAATGGAAAACTGAGACCTACGAAGCTGTATATTCAATTTAAATAAAACTATATGGTTCAATTTAACTGAACGAATGTTGTAATCAGGCTCAATTTAAAGTTATAATCAGGCGCTATTTAAATTTTTTTTTCACAATTTGAAATGAAATCGAATAAACTGAGTCCTGCGAAGTTGTATACTTAATTTAAATAAAAAATATGATTCAATTTAACCGAAAGAATATTAATTGAAAGTTGTAATCTGGCGTTATTTAACATTTTTTTTACAATTTTGAAATCGACTAAAATTGAGTCCTGCGAAGTTGTATATTCAATTTAAATAAAATAACATGATTCAATTTGACTGAAAGAATATTAATTGAAAGTTATAATCAGGCGCTATTTAAACGTTTTTTTCACAATTTAGAAACTCGTGACTTTGAAAGTGACGTTTCAAAATGATGCTTAAAATGTTTATAAACAGGATTTAACATTGTAAATGAAATTTGAATTTCATTAAGACTCATGATAAATGGACATTTCCTGCTTTGGGATGCGCAACAACAATTTGTTTGTTCCCAATTTAGTTATATAAGTTTAATAAAGGACCTCTTTATTGATCATATAGGGGAAATCTGTATATTAATCTGAGTAGGAAATAATAAGGAAATTTATAAAAATTTTCAACTGTTTCTGAAAAAAATTACTCTCGAAATAGCGATTTTAATGAAAAACAATTTATTTTTTTTTACAGAAACACGTTTCAAATATATTCAGTTTAATACACAGCATATGGACACTCTTTTTAAATGTTATGCGACGTAATAATTGACTAACCTTTACTAGAAATTCTGAAGAAAAATCTTGTATCTATTTATTTAATTATTGCTATATATTTTCTTTTTGATTTATTTTAGTAATTTTTTTTTCTATATTGTAGATGTAGGAAATTATCTAAAAATAGCGAAATGAAATGAATTTTTATTTTTTTTTCAAAGCTCTCCCAATTTCGTTTCAAATTGTATATTTTGATCAATATTCAAAATTTTCAAAATTCAAATCCTTGCTAATAGCCCACTTGGAGATGTTGTAATACAACGGAACCTAGGTCGTGGTAAAGAATTTAAAGAAAATAGAAATAACACTACATCACGTAGTTTCATTTAATTGTGTTCTTTTGTACTACGAAATAAAGCCATGTATCTCCATGTGACCCCACGTAATATGGACCCATTTTCTCTTAGTGTATATAAAATTAAAACTACGAAATAAATTAAATCTTATTTTAATTAGTAAATGTTGATGTTTGATGATTCTTACGTGTTATTTCTACGGATGCACCTAAATTTATGCGACAAAGGTTTCAAATTCAATACACGTGTTTATAAACAGGAAGTATGATGATACACGTGGAGAAACAACATTAATTGAAACAGGAAATGAGTACCTTTCTCATTACGGCCCACGCAACGTGAAATCAAACAGTTTATCACCGACATTGAGATCAATCGCGGATACGAGATATCCTCGTCTAAAGGAAACATAAGAAGCCGCCCCAGTGTTCTAATGAAACTCTTAATCATTTGAATAAATATTTTCAAAGTAAACTGGTTCTAAAACGTTTCTAAATATATTAGCCATTTCCAAGCAGTGTGGTATTTATTTTATTGTGTCAATAAATTGATTAGTTGCGTCACAAATCAATTTATTGACACGAACAGAAAATAAATAAAACTGACAATTACATTTACCAAATTGCAAATCATATACCGCACCTAACTTTAAATATAAAATATGTCAAGTGCATGTCGCTTCAACGAATCGAGGGTTCCGTGAAGTGAAATTACTTTGTTTATCATAAGTCATCACTAATTTCACTGCACTTGCTAGCGCAATAAATACCTAATACCTAATATAATTGCGTGCAGTATCTTTGGAAAAATTAAGAAGTACTCTGCAATCGTAGCTTTAAAGTCCCACTTTGAATTAATCTTCTCCAGTGCTAGCCTACAGATGCGTGACATCTTAGACTTAGAAAGTCTACGACGCGTTGACTACAAATCGAAGCTTTTGCAAACCATCAAACAACGTAAAGTAGCATATCCGAGGCACATGCTCAGATATTATAGATACGAGCTCTTGCAGCTAATAATGATGGGAAAATTTGCTGGGAGAAAGCCGATCGTAGAAGGAAGTCGTGATTGCGCAGCATCCGAGAATGGATATGGATTACGAGTTCCGACGAAATCTTTTACCAAGGTCAAGATCAAGTATGCAGAATTGACTGCCTACCTTCACTAGTTGGAGAGGAATCCTTAGAAGATAAATATAATTAAATAGGTTGGCATGTATATTTTAAGGAACATCTCAGAAACTATGAAAACTAGAATCATCGTCTCAGTTTTGTTACCAATATTTGGGTAGGTTTTTAAAAACACTGATGTTTCATAATTTTAGGTACAGTACTTTGAGAACTAAAGGGTAGGTGAAACATATTTATTGCATATTATTAGTAGATCTCAGAATACATACCACCCAACATTTAAAAAAATATATACTTTTGAGACCCTTAAAACTAGCCCTTTCAAACGATGTACTACGTTTTGAATTTGAATTATTGAATATAAATTTGAATGAATTGAAGTTAAAAAAATATCGAGTACTAACTTCGGTACCTCAACATCTTAACATCCTCGTATAGATATTTTTGATTGTCAGCTGTTGAGACACGTGCGTGTTAATATACTTTGTCACTATGCCAAATTTGATGCCAAATTTGATTTCTATGTCAAGCGGTTTCTGTGAAAAATGTGATAGACAGACGTTGTGGGAGATAGATGGACACGTAAGTGATCTTATATAGTTTCCGTTTTTCATTTAGAGATACGGAAAATTTATAAGAAAATGTTAAATAGAAATGATTAGTTTTAGGTTTTATTGCTGTGGAAATTTCTCAGTCATCTGTTAACTCTGGGTAAAACACCATATTTGAGTCTCTGTCATAGGGTTGCTTTTTTGAAATTCATACGTGCTAAGATCCAATTAAATATCACTAAATAGTAAAACTTTTTATTCCTGGCTCGTTTATACTTCCCTTGTTATCTTTCCTTATGCTTGTGGTACTGGACATAATAGCATCGCTGAGAAGTATGATATCACCAGCAGTTGCGGTAAGGCCGTTGGCAAATATTCTACAACATTAATACTTTTCGTAAACGTTTCATTTATAAATCTACAAAAACCATATATGTAAGTATGTAAAGAAACCTCAGCACCCTCTTTCCTCCTACTTCCTTCCTTCCTTATCCGACTCCTTCCTGTCTAGTTGACTTAGTGAGTTAGCGTCAATATATTGATTTGTGACTCAACTTGATAAATATAATTGTCAGTTCTATTTACTATCCGTTAGTGTCAGTAAATGGATTTGTGATTCAATTTGATAAATGTAATTGTCAGTTTTATTTATTATAAGTTAGTGTCAATAAATTGATTTGTGACGCAATTTGGTAAATGTAATTGTCAGTTTTATTTATTTTCTGTTCGTGTCAATAAATTGATTTGTGACGCAACTTGATAAATATAATTTTCAGTTTGATTTATTATCAGTTAGTGTCAATAAATTGATTGGTGACGCAACTTGATAAATATAATTGTCATTTCTATTTAGTGTATTTCGAAATATTGTGTCGGTTTCATAATAACATATTTTTCGTTAACAATTGACTAGACTTATTAAAGAGGTGATAAACGGTTTGATTTCACGTTGGCTGTAATGAGATAGGTCTCATTTCATTATAACAAAAGTCTCATGTCATCTCAAATTTCTTTTCGTGATATTAATCTAACTATCAACGAAAATAGCAAACTAAGAATTAATTCAAGGTAACTATTAATATTTTTAGGTGCTTCCATACCCATCTCTGTTTCCCAATTGCAACGGTCGCTAAATCCGTCTGCCCGTGGCCTCGGACTGATATATCAACACCGTCCCGATTCTGCGATGTAAATGTATTTCTATCATTTATCCAGCGAATATAAAACTGACTTTCAAAAGGCGAGGCTATTTGGTTGCACGCGAAGCTCTTTAGTTTTGCGAATGCTCAAATCATAATTGAATTTCATGTTTCTTGGAACGTGCTCACTGATAATCAATAATTTTGATCATATTGAAGATAGAAACTGACTTAAAACGAGTTTTTTTCGCACAAAATATTTTCTTAATCCAATAAGTTGTATCGTGGTATAAATTAAAAAATTTCCACATTCACCTTCAGAGCAGCTTTGGTAGATTAATGTAATAGTCATGACGTTTGATTGGAAAGAGTACAGTACGTGTGTAGTTAGATTATTGTCTAACTACCAAAACATTACGTATATTTAAATTTATAATTTACAGAAAGGCTGATCTAACTGACCTGTCAAATCTATTATTACTGTAATAATGATAATTATTTTTTATTTATTTTTACAATACCTGTTAGTATAAACTTTACTAAAAATGCTAATATATGTCGTAGGCAGTGCCAATATCATAATATTTATGTGCGGGACGACTGGCAGTAGTCAGAGCCCCTCACTTGACTGTTGCTGGATTGGAGGATTCGACGTTCACCAGATCTACGTCACTGTTGACTATGCAGTCAGGAGAAAGCTCGCTGGGTCGATTACCAATGAATACTCGTCGTCGTTTAAAGACAATTTATTTATTATTTACATACTAATTATAAAGTGTACCTACTATTGCAACAACTAGAAATTGGCCTCGAACTGATCGATGACTATTCGAAGACTATTGGTCGGTGACTATTCCGACTATAATTAGGCAGCGTCATGATTCCTCTTATATGTCGCTACGTGATGCCTTTGTGCGGTCGCCTGTTGTCACGCCAGGGGTTATGATCTTACGGTCCCTGATCGTCGCATTGGTTAGCGTGCCCGCCCGGAAATATTTATCAAGTAGGAGTTTTTTAAATTTATAATATCAAGATAAAGGTTTCTATATATTTCTCGAGGAAATAATCTATTACCATACCAAATTTCATCATAATCCATCCAGTAGATAGGCAAACAGACAGACGAACGTTATAAAAATAGGTTTCCTTATTCCTGTTATCATTCGATATACTTAATTAGTAATTTTTTTTAATATTCTACATGTAAAAAAAATCAATTTTATTATATGTATATATTATTATTGGAATACATTAACCCCGTGCGCCGAAGTTGACACAGGCCAAGAACGCGCGGTGCTGCACGAGAGGCGATACGCATTACGGGCGATATGGAACTGAGTGATACGCGTTAAACGTTTCGGTTCTGTGCATCACTTGCGGAGCGAATTGACACTAAGTTTAGGCTTGTAACCACAAGTGACTCAAAAGTTATTAGTATCGTACATATTGACTAAAAAACAAAAATTACTACTATATACACCTAAAGCAAATATATTAAAATAATAAAATTTTCTTGAATAAATATTTACAGAATTAATTTCTTAATCTACAAAATCGTAGCAATAATGGTAAAGATGCAGATACAATATAAAACAATAAAAACCAGTTCGAGTTCATTAAATTCCATTGGCTTATAATTTATATTAAAGTAGGAATTAATATATCTCCAAAAATCAATATATTTTTGTCGTAGTTTAACAATTCTAAAATAATTCAAGTGATGCACAGAACGGAATCATTTAACACGTATTACTCAGTTCCAGGTCGCGCGTAACGCGCATCTCATCTCGTTCAGCACCGCGCGTCTGTTTCGACTTTGGTGCACGGGGTTAATATATTCCATTAAATTTTGATATTTATATATATATATATATATATATATATATATATATATATGTATATATATATAAATATATAATAAAACTGTAATTTTTTTACATGGATAATATTTAAAAAAAATAACTAATTTAGTATATCGAATGGTAACAGGAACAAGAAAACCTGTTTTTATAATGTTTGTCTATCTGTCTACCTATCTGGTAATTTGTTCTTCAATCAAGCAAAATTTACAGGATAGATTATGATGAAATTAGGTATAGTAGTAGATTATTTCCTAGATATTATAAATGTCAAAAACTTTATAGATATTATAAATTTAAAAAAAATCCTACTTGATAAATTGTTCCGGACGGGCATGATAACCAATGCGATGATTGGTCTAACATTAATAACAGTAATTCATGTAATAATTTTTTTTTCTATCCATTAACATTAAAATATAAATTCAAGTTACTACCAAACTCATTGGAAGTTCTTAAAAAATTGTCGAGTCTGAATAGAACTCAAAAAGCTAACATTGTTGACTGTTATATATATTAAACATATTGAATTTGGCTACGATAAATTCCTTTCCTGTTTTGCTGTGTGATACAACAGACAAAACTTCTAAAATTTTGTCTTTGCACAAATTTAGTTGTTAAAGTGGTGAAAACTGAAAAAGGCAAAGAGTTTTGTTTGGGTATAAAGGCAATGTTAGCCTCTGCTTTATTTCATATAAGCATTAAAATTTCAATTATAAATGTATTAAACGTGTTTTAAATAAACGTACGTTATATGTTTAAAATAGATTTGAACCTAAAATATCCATTAGGTCAATTTATCTAATCCGAATAAGGATAGGAAAATTATTTTTATCGTTAAATAAATTTTTATACAAATACATAGTTAAATATTCCTTAGTCCAGTTTGGTTTGCGAAGATCGTGAAATATGGTTGAATATACATTTTATTTACGTACAAACAAAGATAATCTTTAACTACTGACCAAAAGGTAACAAGTGTAAATATTAGTGTAATTATAGATTATAATTTATTGCATAAAGTAATTTTTTGTGGCCAATAAATGTATGTGGACATTCATCATTAAATAACGTTCCGATCAGGCGTTTTAACTTGATTGACTAAAATAAATAAGAGGACTAGTAATATTGTATCAGGTTTTTGGTATTCGACTCAAACAGCAAGTTATATGTTAATAGCATACATCAATGGTCTTTTTTAGAGTTCCGTTCCTCAAAATGAAAAAAGCGGAGCCCTTATAAGATCACTTGGTTGTTCGTCCGTCCGTCTGTCGGTCAAAACATTTTTTCTTAGAAACGGCTTGATGTATTAAGTTAAAATTGTCTTACTCACTGATCATCAAAACCTATAGGGTATTTTCGGTCGACCTACAATCTTGAAAGTTGGCGTAATGGCAGGTCTGATAGCACTAGTAAAGAAAAAAGTTTAAAAGTTTATTAATAAAATAATAATGTATGAGTTAAGGTTAAGTTGTTTTGGTTTTATACTTATACTACAAATTTAACCTCAGAACCAGTATCAGTTACCTTACAACATGTGTATAAAAACTAACTTACTGGCTAAGAAACTGAAATAATACGATTTGATCTTATAATACATATTTTACTGTGTATACTTACATCGAACTTTTAACGTTCCGAAATTCTGGTTAACAGAAGTCACTGTTTTGACGTGAAACATCCACCGATCGTCAATTTTGGGCAAATTTCTATTGTTGGCTTTGCTAAAACCTGATTTTATTGTGAATTGTACTTGCCTTTTAAGGTACGTTTGTGTTACTGTCACGTGACTGTGTCACTGTCACGTGACTGAATTCGTAATTTTGCCGAATTATTTCCCAAAATAAAAATAATCTTTACTTTTAATAATAAATAACTCTAAAAAATAGGCTATTATCCACTAAGATTATAATTAATCATCAAAAACTACAATCTATCCGATTTTTTCTTAGTGGAAAATAGCCTATTTTAAAAATGTACAATTCCACACAGAATTAAAAATAATTGATTTTTGAATGTTTCTCTTTACTGATATTATAAGATCTCCAATCGTGAGGACTTTAAGATTATAGGTCAACCGAAACTATTGAGCGAAAACCTATAGAGCGGTTTTGATAATACTATAAAAAACATAAAATACAGGTTAAAGAACCATACATTTAGTTGCAGGAATAAAAAACCTGGAAGTTTTTACAGCAGTTTAAGGCCTTAGGCCTCAGTTTTCCATATTAATATCAACTTGACGCGTCAAGCCGTTTCCGAGAAAAACAATGGCTTTGACAAACAAACGGACGGAACCCAAAAAATTATGGCAAAGCACATGTTATTTACGATAAAATTCGCAATATACTAGCAAAAGTTTTATATTAACCGAATAAGGAAAAGCGACAAAATGGAAATATTAAATGCGGCAAGAAAGAAAACGAGCAAAACAAAGCCATTTATTAGAAGTAAGAAATAAATAGATATACCTCCTTGTATACGGCATAAACTTTTGTCGTCGTGTTATGAAAAATAATGTAACTTCAGACGACTTTTAAACACAGCCACAGCCCGCATAACGTAAAATTGATTTCATAATCCAGTTGTGTGAAGAGTTACAAAAGTTCACTGCTAACATATTTCGTAACAAAAGAGACCTTTCGTCTTTGAAAAAGAAATTAAGACCATGAATTATATGATCATAAAATGGCGATTGAAAACAAGACGGAGTGTGAGAATTAGTTAATGTATTAAATAAAATAAAAAAAAGATAATGTAGATTGCACTCGTTATACATCGCTGACTATTTGAGTCGTCATCAATATTCAGAAATGTAGCTTTATTTTCTAGAATTACGGTCTTGTAAATGTTTTAATTTGCCGAGATGATGCTGAGATTGATCCGAAATTTCTACAATTCAATAACGAAATACGTCTTTGCTTCTCAGGGATCGTTAGTTATTATAACAGACCCCAGTCTTTCATTTTTTTTTTAAATTTCACAGAATTCTATTCCATTTTGTTCAATGGTTTCGAATTTAAAACTCAATGGTTTTAGCGTTGATTTTTAATAAATATAATAATAATGTTTGCACATTTTTGTAATCACCTTTGCAACGTTATAAATAAAACCACATCTCGTACAAACACATGGATAACACTATAATTATAACAACATAATCACCTTTGCAACGTTATAAATAAAACCACATCTCGTATAAACACATGGATAACACTATAATTATAACAACATAATCACCTTTGCAACGTTATAAATAAAACCACATGTAATCACCTTTGCAACATTATAAATAAAACCACATCTCGTACAAACACATGAATAACACTATAATGATAATACTATGTTATAATTATAGTGTTATCCATGTGTTTGTACGAGATGTAAAAACCACATCTCGTACAAACACATGGATAACACTATAATTATAACATTATTAATTACAATTTTATTTTTTACTTTTTTAACATTTTTATAAACTTTCCGTATATACCAAATGAAACGTTATATAAGTTACGTAATATAAGATACTTAAAGGTTACAATATTTCATGTTAAAAAGAAAGAGTTATTTTAAATTAAATATTTATAAATAAAGATAAACATGAAAGCAAAATGAAGGAGAAACACATTAATTAATATAGCTCTTTTTATAAAGTAACATCACAATAATTAGATTATCCTCTTTTTAAAATTTATGTAACAATTAATAAATCTATAAAATGTAAGTTTCAAATTGGACCCTGTGCTTTTAAATAATCGCAAAAAAGTAAAAACAAAAAATAAATTGGGTCTGACAGATGAATAATTTAAGATTTGTTTAACTTATGAAAAAGGTTATTTCTTTATAACAGTAATAGATTTTAAAAAAATGTACTAACAATTTGCTATGGATAAGATTACTAATTTAGTTTATTGATAGCCATTGGTTTGGCTGATCTTTCGATAGCTGTACTGGGCGAAATATCTACAGATAAAGTTGGTAATATATTTAAAGGAACACATAGTTATTTTATACGATATTGTTATATCCTTATTAACCCCTCTCATATCAATATGGCTATATACAGAGAAGTTATATCTATACAGCGAGATATGTTACTGGCGAACCTAGTTTATTGATAGGGATTGATTTGGCTGATCTTTCGATAGCTGTACTGGGCGAAATATCTACAGATAAAGTTGGTAATATATTTAAAGGAACACATAGTTATTTTATACGATATTATTATATCCTTATTAACCCCTTTCATATCAATGTGGCTATGTACAGAGAGGTTATATCTATACAGTGAGATGTGTTACCGGCGAGCTTTGTATCCGCAGCGAACGGACCGGGTTATCTGCGTCTATCTGTTTTATTTGTATGTGAAAGGGTCCGATGTCCATTATCCTTTTTTCCTTAATTCAAAATTTACATATTATATACTCTCAATATTCGAAACGGGAAACGATGCTGGAGGTCCGGGAGTGTCTTCATCCAGAGTATCGTTTTTCGTGCTATTTGGTCGTAATACTAAATAAATTGGCGCGTTAATAAATATGCTACGAAAAGATAAGATAAGTAGAACAAAAAACGAGTATTTGATTAATATTTTATCGTAGATCTGCGTTATGATGTCAATCATACCTGCCATTTTTATTGTACGAGTATTGTATCAATTACTATTTAATATTTTAGAAATGCGAAAATTTTTCCTGCAATGGGCAACGTAGCACGGTAACGTTTCATGTTATCTAAATACTAAGTAGTTCAGAGATAAAAAGGAAATATCTTGATTAAGTTTAGAATATCTAGATTTATTTCAGTTCTAATATTGTACTCGGATCCTTTATTAGTTTTATTCGACTTCGGCAAAATCTAAATTTCCATTAGATGGGGAATATGTTGATTACTAACTCAATTCTAATATTGCACTGGGGTCTTTCGTGATTTTTACCCGACTACAGTGATAAAAAGGAAATATCTTGATAAATTGCTCAGTTCTGATATTATACTCGGATCCTTGATTATTTTTATCCGACTACGCGATATCTAAATTCCCATTAGTTCAGAGATAAATGGAGAATATCTCGATTAATAACTCAATTCTAATATTACACTGGGGTCTTTCATGATTTTTACCCGACTATAGAGATACCAAAATTCCAGTTGTTCAGAGATAAATGACTCAGCGAGTCTTTCATAATTTTTACCTCACTTCAGCAATATGCAAATTTCCATTAGTTCTGAGATAAATGGCGAATGTCTTGATTCATAACTCAATTGTAATATTCCAATTGTGTTTTTCATAGACTACGGCGATATTCGAATTCACGGTAGTACGAAGATGAATAAAGAATATCTTGATTAATAATTTAATTCTAATATTGTACTCGTCCCCTTTATTGTTTTACTCTATTACAGCAATATCGAATTCCTATTAATCTCCATAAATAGAGAATTTATTGATTAATAACTCATTGTTTAGATTGCATACGTTTCATTGCTTCGTTGACTACGTCGATTGTGAAAATTTACAGTATTTCAGGGATAAAAAGAGAATATCTTGATTAATAAGAGAATTCTAATATTATAATCGTGTCTTTTGTGGTTTTTACCCGATTGCGGTGAAGATGAAAACAATGATAACAAATACGACACTTTGTAATGATACAACATATAGGTATGTATTTATGTACATACGTGGATATCTATGTTTCTTTATAGCTTTGAAATTACTTGGCAGAATGGTACGTGATTTGATTCGTGTTGACTGCGGAAGTCTCACAGGCTATAAAATGTAAATTCAAAATCAATATGATTGTCGATAATGTGATTCTCGGTTTCACGGAGGAAATGTGTGGTAAAAAAATTTAAGCAACTCGCAATGGCATATACCTTTCTTTCATAAACTTGCGTCTTTTCTATTCAATAAAACCTGATAGTTGTCGCACCACTGTGTGATTGATTCAAAACAAATATTTTTTTTTGTTTTGAAATGTGTAATCGTTACCTTAAGTTAAATAAATCGCTTTTATACAATTTTTTTGTAAATGCATTATAAACAAATAAATTTTCACATAACAAAATTATTTTGGAGTGAAGACATAATTAGATGTTATTTTATTGAAATATATCAATATAAACTTAGCGGAATAAGACAAAATCATCAATTGGTGCATTTTGTCATATTTTATTGAAATATCTGAATATAAACTTAGCGGAATAAGACAAAATCATCAATTGGTGCATTTTGTCATATTTTATTGAAATATATCAATATAAACTTAGCGGAATAAGACAAAATCATCAATTGGTGCATTTTGTCATATTTTATTGAAATATATCAATATAAACTTAGCGGAATAAGACAAAATCATCAATTGGTGCATTTTGTCATATTTTATTGAAATATATCAATATAAACTTAGCGGAATAAGACAAAATCATCAATTGGTGCATTTTGTCATATTTTATTGAAATGTATCAATATAAACTTAGCGGAATAAGACAAAATCATCAATTGGTGCATTTTGTCATATTTTATTGAAATATATCAATATAAACTTAGCGGAATAAGACAAAATCATCAATTGGTGCATTTTGTCATATTTTATTGAAATATATC
This sequence comes from Druceiella hillmani, assembly GCA_039881145.1. NCBI lineage: Eukaryota > Metazoa > Arthropoda > Insecta > Lepidoptera > Hepialidae > Druceiella > Druceiella hillmani. Next base: position 38,248,303 of record JAYKKI010000017.1, on the reverse strand, counting down.
AATATAAACTTAGCGGAATAAGACAAAATCATCGATTGGTGCATTTTGTCATATTTTATTGAAATATATCAATATAAACTTAGCGGAATAAGACAAAATCATCAATTGGTGCATTTTGTCATATTTTATTGAAATATATCAATATAAACTTAGCGGAATAAGACAAAATCATCAATTGGTGCATTTTGTCATATTTTATTGAAATATATCAATATAAACTTAGCGGAATAAGACAAAATCGTCAATGGGTGCATTTTGTCATATTTTATTGAAATATATCAATATAAACTTCGCGGAATAAGACAAAAATCATCAATTGGTGCATTTTGTCATATTTTATTGAAATATATCAATATAAACTTCGCGGAATAAGACAAAAATCATCAATTGGTGCATTTTGTCATATTTTATTATTAACAACACAATTTTACTCATTCAATGTTTTTTTTTAAATAAACCAATTGTTACATTTGTGTAATCAGAATTAAATTTTAAAATCTTTATAAATACGGAATCCCTGAAACGGAAAAATGAAATTCTTATTAGATCACTTATGTTCCTTTGTGGGTCACAGTCCTTTTTTTTTAAATCCTTTTGACTTACAATCAAGAAATTTGGTAAAATGACTATTATCTACTAACCCGCATATAACTTATTTAACATTCATAAATGTGACTTGGGAAATTTTAGAATGGACAAATAAAGCAGATTGATTTTTTTTCAATTTCTTGCACTGTGTGGTATATCGATTGAGGAAATAATTTTTAATCATTTCAAAACTATTTATTTTAAAATTTTTATCAGAAACCGTTTCATGTATAAACTTTAAATTTGACAAAACAATAAAGCATAGTTAATACCTAATTTCTATAGTATGTTTTTTGAGGGGGCCAATAAAGTCCTAAATTTTTTTTCATTGTATCTAATATTAATTGAAATATATTTCCAAAACTATTTTTTTAGAAAATTACGTAAAATAATTCTACAAATATTTTTAAAAAACCTAATAAAAATATGTTTCTCTTTATACCAAAATTTGTAAATTCCAAATCATGAAAAAAATAGCGTTGCTGAAAGTTTACCCATAGTTTGTCGGAAAATTATAGCGAGATTTATATATGATGGAGCTTTTGATATGTCCACGACATTTTTACGCCATTGAAATCTATAATAGGCAATAAATAGATAAACGGAAAAATATGTTAATATTTGAAAATAGTTTAATAGAAACACTATACATTTTAAATGTTTACATATGCTTAATTATGTATAGAACCCTCCTAGTGCGAGTTCTACTGGTATTAAACAGGTTTTATAAAAAGAATTCACAGTTGCTCAGAGTAAAAATTAGATTTTAAAATTAGAATATTTTTTGTACTACCATTTTTTTATTAATACGTCTACTTTTTTACAGTTTATTTTTAATTTCTACGACGCTACTTTATGCTACTTTATGTATTGTTTATTAAATACAAAATGAGGCAAATATTACATTATAATTGAAGAGAGATATTGTGCTATAAGTTTTTAGGTCTTGCGCTTAAATTTACTTTAAACCTCCTACACCCAGTCTTGAGATCATGGATTCATCATTGTTTGCACTAATAGATATTAATATTTGAATGAATGAATTGCTGTAGACCTACGCAGTGTACTACGCCGTAGAACACAAGTAATTTGTACATTCGTAAAGTCGATGTTGCCACAAATCTCTTCGCAATATGCGGTCTATGCGCTTACACGTACACGAGTACTACACGTACGGTGTACCGCATAATACAGACGTGACTATGATTGTATATCTCGATTCATAGCTTTATACCCGAAATGGGATGCGCTACGATCGTGTTGAGCCATATGGGGTTCGTGGCATATTCTTTGCATACATTACGTTAGGAGTATGACGTAGGGCTACAGAGTGAATAGCCGTGACGTGGTAAGATATCTATCTTTTGCTTCTCTAAAAATGGCAATTCTTTTGGAGGCAAATACATATCTGGGTAATTTTTTTTTATATTCCACTTAATGGGGTAGCACATTAAAATATGATACTACGAATTTTAACGCCTATAAGGTAATTTTAGAAATCTGTCTCTTTATTTGTTTTTTTTTCCGATCTGTTATCTTAATCTATTGAGCTATTGAGCAATGCTTGTACATTGCTATCTTAATCTATTGAGCTATTGAGCAATGCTTGTACATTGAAAATATTAGTGATCATCAGAACAAAGAGTTTCAAATAGCGTATAGGCAGTAATAGTAGAGACAAAACTGATACCAAGTTGGAAATTTAATGAGACATTATTTTTTCTCACTATTTCTCTCGGTAAATGTATAAATTGATTATTAAGTTCATGTTTTACAGACATATTAAACTATATTTTAAAATACAAATTTATTTTTGCAGCTGATTTAAATTATTTGTATAGAGTTTCTATGAACGTTTTAGAGATCTCACTATATATATCATAAGTTGGTCGACAATTACTCGTAAACTGATAGAGTTTTCATAGTTGTAATATCTTTTAATTTTGTTATATGTTCTATTATTCACAATTAAATGAGTTTCATTTATTTGTGAATAATACAGAAGATTAATACAAAGATTTTATTGCTAACAGCCTATCTGAAGATGATGTAATATAACGTAACCTAGGTCGTGGTAAAGAACTTAAAGAAAGTAGAAATAATACTACATCACATAGTTTCATTTAATTGTGAATAATAGAACATAAAACAAAATTAATGCCAAATATGTTCAATGTTCTGTTATTGCGAATACTTTTCACGTATTAACAAATAGCGGTTTAGCTGGCATAGGGGGGAAAATTCACACCACTTTACATGTAGTTTTAATAAAAGCTCTTAAAAAAACTTTCTTTTTAATGCTTTTATTTCATAAGTTTGAAGGCATTGTAAATATCGTCATTTCAAATATATAGTACTAATAATATGCGAGTCAAACGGCTGTGCAAAGCGGACAGATGGACGTACGGACACGGTAAATTATAAGGTTTAAAATCTTTAAATAAAACTTTAAATTAAATTCTTCAAATAAAATTTATCTCTAACCGTGCTGAAGAATGTACTGGCAGTTCACTGCAAAGAAGTGGTTGCGAGTTTAAAAATATCAAGACCGTCACCGAGGCCAATGAATATGATGAGGGGAGCTTTCTTGCGGATCTGGCATTAATGACTTATGTATAATAAATTTTGTAATTGAAAATTTAATAGAGTTTTTCTCGAAACAATTTTTTTCAATCTGGCCGACACATAACTCAAGATACCATTGGCCGAAGGAAAAAATTGTTTATGAAATTTTCATAATCCATTCTTTATTTTGAAAATTTCTATTTTTTTCCGGTCCCTTCAAATAATAATAATTATGGCACCAAAGATGTTCTTGTAAATTTAAGGGACCGTCTCATTTGGTTTCAAACGAACGAGATCCGAGATTTCATGTCAGCCAAGAGGATATATTTTTTGAGAGTTCTTCATTTACCTTCATATTTTTTGTTTCAAAATTGATTCAAAACTATTTCATTGTCTTAGTAATAATACGTCCATTATGTTGTCAATAAAAAAATGATCCCCTAAATAGGTGCTTTAAAATTGTATTTAAGATTTTTCTGGCACAATTATTTCGATGCACAAAATATTTTGGTTAATTTTAAAATAGCTTCAGTTATTATCAACACTATATAGAAGCCTACTGAAGACAGCAGATAGACTTTAGAGTTTGCAAACATAATAAATTAAAACATCAACTGAGTAACCAACAACAATACTATAGTTTGACTACGGAACCATATAAAAAGAGAAACTAATTATAGATGTGAAGATCAGAATAGACTTCCGAATTGCAATATTTAGTGATAACAATCAGGTATTATGTAGATATATAGGCAATCGGACCCGGTTTTTAGACCACATTTAAAACCGGATACGAATGCCTATTTTTTAACCTTCTATTTTGTTTCTGCTTATTTTCCCCACTCTGTACAGTCAGAGGCGAACGCGCGATGGGATTGCCCGAAGCTTCAACAGCGTTCAACACTCGGTTGAAAATTGCCGTGTAAATGGGCTCTTAAAGTGACATTTACACACGACGACACTTTAAGCGTTCGTGTTCGTTTCACCGCGTTTAAATGCGCTTTGTGAAGTTGAAAACTTTGTTGTGTACGAACATTTTTCAATTTAAATTTAACGTGAAAATGTTTTATTTTAAAAATAAAGCTACGTTATTTCTAGTGTCAGTTAAGAATTCTTGTAAGCGACATAAATATTCTGTCTCTTATTGAGCAAGATTCTATTTATTACCTAACTATTTGTGACTAACTGATAATACTTCTCTATAAGTTGTTTTGTGTCAGTCGACGTATTCATTTGCTTTGCGTTAACGATTCAATAACTAAACTAATTCTAATAACATCTTTATGCTTAAAAATTAAAAGAATGATGAAGAACTCATGATTATATGTGACTAACTGTTCGCCCCGCTTTATCCCGGTAAAAAGGGGCTATGATTACATTTTCTTTTATTAACTTTTTTGCATTTGATATTTATTTACGGTTAGTGATTTTCCAAAAACTCTGGGACAGGTTTTTCTTTATTATTTAATTATGTCGAAACTTTCATGCAATTTTCTACGCCTATTAAAATCGAATTAAGATATAAAATCTTTAGAGATTTAATTTAAAGAAAGCCTTTTTTGATGAGTGACTAGAACTCAGGATGAACTGAAGATAAAGATAAATAACGAATTTCATATGAATGGTATTTGATTTTTATGCGTCTCATATATGGCATGATGTTATGGACCATATACGAAGCTATATGGAACTAGCAAACACACTGTGTGATATTTTGTAAGTTCATTAGTTTTAAATAAAAATTAAAAAGAGCCCTATGATTAAATTTGCATAATAATTGCATATAATTCCAGTATTTTCATAATAATTGCATTTAATTCCAGTACTAAGCTGTGTGTAAATGTACAATTTGCATATAATTCCAGTACTGAGCTTGAACATGAACAGCCTGCTGCGGTTTATGGATAGGTTCTATATTTATAAACCGGCGTTTGAATATACACATATATAATTATACAGATGTTAAGTCTATTGTTATGACTATATAATACATTTGGTAGGTTAATCAGTTTTAACCCGAGTTTTTCTTGGGGGTAACCAAGTACCATTCTTTAGAAATTGTCCTAATTACTTCAAATACATATTGAGCCTTGAAAGCAATTGAGCTTCTTAGCCAATTGTTTGTAGTCGGTCAAAGATCTTCATCAATTAGGTATCGTAACCGTTGTACATCTAACTCAACAGAGCGTTTGAAACGAGGTGCAGGACACTTACAGAGCATGGAATGGAGAGCACGGAGATAGAAAGAACTACAAGGAAGAATAAAGATACGAGTGAAATGTGTAAAAACGAAGTGAAATGTGTAAAAACTGCTCAAGACTGCAACAAATGGCATAAACTGAAGAAGACCTACAACTTAGCGGTCCAAAATGGCTAGAGAAGAAGAAGAAGAAGGCAGGCCTAAATTTGATGCATTTTTGATATTCCACTTGTTCTTTTCTCACATCTTCCATATAAATGTTTTATGTTACTTTTTCACAGTCTATATCGTTATCGATGTCCATATTTTGTAGTACTTTTGAGATTGTAAAGCGCGTTCAACTTCGAATTGGTTCAAGAAACTGCGACGCGAGTTTGTTGTACTTCAATTTCTTAGTAGATAAGTTCCTTAGTACCAAAAAGAGACGCATTTTTGGGATCGTTTGTACTCATTGGCAGATTTCACCGTCTTCTAAAGGAGAGATCACCAAATCATTTTTCCCAAGATTTGAGCAAAGTCTTCTTACGAGCAAGTAAAGAAGACTTTGCTCAAATCTGAATACTATACATCATAATTATTCACGGGACACATTATATTACTATTCGACGAAAGCATTGGGCAGCACATATAGAACACTATTAGGAGACTTTCGAAGGCTATCTCTTGCGTTACAGATCCCAGGAGGAGTTTTGGGGTGATTCAGGTATGGTCTTGGGGATAGTTCTCAATGGATAGAGAATTGTATAGAGAATGGCTATTGGTCGAGAAAGGTTGTCGAATAGCGACCACGATTGATGTTCGATGGGGAAGAAAATTTCTTGTATAAGATCATGACTGATGACTGTTAGGGAAGAGAGGTTCTCGAATTACGATTACAATCGATGTCTGAAGGGGGGGGGGTTCTCGAATAGATACCGCGACCTATGACATTTGGAGATAAAAGGTTCTTGAGTAATGACTACGAGCGATGATTGTTGGGGAAGAAAGTTTCTCAATAGTGACCACGGCTGATGAACTTCGGGGAAGAAAGGTTCTCGAATAACGATTGCGACCGATGACCATTGCAGCGGAAAGGTTAGCGACCACGACCGACGATCGTTGGGGAAGAAAGCTTTGACAAGCGATAATAACCATTGACCGTCGGAGAGGAAACGTTCTCGAATAGCTACGACTTCCAATGACCGTTGGAGAGGAAATTTATATATGTATATATGTATATATGTATATATATATATACATATATATATATATATACATATATACATATATATATATATATATATATATATATATATATATATATATATATATATATATCAATAGCTAATACTCAAAAGATTCAAAAAGGGGCAAATTAAATATTCAAAAGAACTTTGTTTTAATCCATAGGTTTAGTGGGATTCCCTTTGATAAGTATATCTCGTCAGAAATTTATTAAAAAATATGGGAAAATTATGTCCTCCTTATTTCTGGAAATATTACATTCAAGAATATAAAAATCACAGAGTTTATAGAAGCCTTTAAAAAGTTGTAATAAAACTATGACAATTATTTTAGCTTTTTTGAGATATTAATGATATTTTTACGGTGTGAAAAATAGGCAATATATTTACACATTCAAAAATAATAGCGTATATGAGTTCAAATAATGTATTTTAGGGCCTAAATACGAGTCATATAGTAAATTATTAAGATATAGCAATCGAATAGCTACAGAATACAGCAATCGATTTTTTCTTTCATTACGGCTTTTTTATTCCTAATGGGCAAGGTCATGCTTTGTTACTTATTTTGGTTGACTTGATTTGCTGCTGTTGTTCTCTGTAGTAAATAATGTGTAATGGGCTCATAATTATTTCTATATTTAATTTTATACTAATTTATTAAGATGTATTCAAATTGTTATATTTATCTTTTATTATTCACTTTTTCACGTCATTTAAACTGTTCGAAAGTCAATAAAAATAATTCAAGTATAATTAAAAATTATTCACTAAAAACTAAAATAATCTACGAACTACGAAAACATACACAATTTACGTTTACCCATTTATAGTACCTAGATACGACGTATCTACATACAGTACGACGTATCTACGTACAATTTAAATTTTACAAATACTGACTTAGTTCGATTTCCCTAACGACTCTGATGATTTATATATAGAACTGTTGTGTGGTAATCATTATGCAATTAATGGAAAAACTATGTTTTGGAAGCTTTTCCTAAGAATTTTCATAGGCGAGTCAATTGTATGACGTCATATAACGTGACAGAGTTTTTATGCGTATTCTGGAAACGTACTTTTAACACTAGTTTTATTTACAAACAACGCATTTTAGGTAATTTTTATAAGCTAATAAAATAAGAAAACACTGCATTAAAAACTTACACCGTAGCTACTTTTCGTTAATAATATCTTGCCATGTTATAATCGCGTATTTCCAATACCTTTAGGTCATGATAACTGGCGTATTATAAAATCATAATTTGTATCGAATCTACCGTCTTTAACACTGAATTAACTGTTCTTATGACTGATGATATTAGTTCCGGTACTTGCTTGTTAATACAGGGATATTTTAAAAAATCATAACAAATTAATTTTTTGAAAGAATAAAATTATATAATACCATGTTAACTCTAAATATTTGGAAAATTAGTTAGGAATAGGTTCCAAAAGTAAATTTGAATAAAGATAAGATTAATTCTAAAATAATCTTTGTAAAACGAAGCTTTTCCGAGTTGTTGTCAAAAGGTTATTTGAGACTGAACAACTTAGAACTATGAATTTTGTGAACTGTGGGAAATGTTATTAATATAATACTTCAAATTATTTTTTTTATTTGCTTATGAAAATACGCTTAGGTGATACGTGTGTACATAAAAGAAATAAACAATACGATACACAATTTAATATAAACGATGGCATTAAATTATGTATGTATAAGTAGTACCAAAATCCATAATCAAATTAAACACGATAGGATTCATATTATTTACCTGAAATGAGCTGTTAATTTCAACGCGAATGATTATAGACAACAGTATTCACAGATACTATAGAAAATACTCAAAGGGGTAATACTATATCAGTATCATTGGATGTTTTTATATGTTACTCTTTGGCAAGTTGCGTGAGGGCCAAAAAACCGATTTATAATTACCAAATTATAAATCGGTTTTTTGTCCTTTTAACAAGCTGATTTTGGCTGTATACGAATATGTCTTGTCATACATCGTGCTGGACACGTTAATTTCGCACCCGGACGACTCAGATTCTACGAGGCCGACGCCGTGACTTTTATCAAAATAACCTAATTTTATGATTACTCATGACGTGGCATTTACGTAAATAATCTAATTTTATCATTATTTATGTCATTATATTTATATAAATAGTCTTTTATGACATATTAATGGTAATTTTATAATTATATTAAGACATAGGAAGAAAAATATTTTTCCATTTTATTTTTAAGGCCTTTTTAGTGTTTTGTGTACAAACACAGTTGCAAATGAACATGACGAAATTATAAATCCATCTGCCTGTCACATCGTCATAGTTTCTACAGTTATAAACATGCAATTTTGTAAGTATGTGTTTCAGATAAATATCTCAATTAACATGTAGCAAAAATTTGTTTTGTCTATTTTTTCAAGCTATCTTCTCTTATTAAGAATTGGGGATGAAAAAAATAATTTCAAGTCATAGTGTGGGGTATTGTTAGAAAGGTTTTTACAATGCAGTTTAAATACTACTCTTTATACTCGTTTATGAATTATCTAGCTTTAAAGTTGAGGTAAAAATCTAGAAAAATTCTCCAAAGTAATTATTTCCATTAACCCAACTTCATTAATTTTGGAACAAGAAAAACTTTTTAAATATGGGGAAACAACGCAGATGATATATATATATATATATATATATATATATATATATATATATATATATATATATATATATATATATATATATATATATAAACATACATATAGTTATATACGACGCAACTTGGATATATTAACAAGTTATCTTTAGTATTTACTTCTATTGTATTTCAATTTGGACGTCTTTCATTTCCTTACGCTTTTCAACTTATCTGCATGAAATTTTGTAGACAGATTTTCTAAAAAAAAATAAATAAAAAAACATTAAATAATACATATAAAGTGGAATCGTATCTTTCAATACTAGAAGAGTTACTGGATAAATCTTAAATTGTATGCGAGTTTGCTTATATCACTCTTCATTTTGCGTAATATTACACTTTACATAGGTTTATAATGTATATATGTTTATTAATAATTTTTGAATCCGAAGGAAAAAATAAAATTTTAAACTAAGTGCTTACTTAGTAAATTGATATAAATTTATTTTATTAAAATTATTCTAATTAGTCGGTACATAATGCATACTCAATCATGTGAATTTATATATAATAAAATTGATAATATTGTCAAAGGTAACCGAAAAAACAATTAGAAAACAACGACATAATGCGTAATTGTTTACGCACATCAGGATCGTATGAGTCAGGAATAAAAACAGAAACCCAGATGAATTAAAACAGAAGCTAGGTACTATACATTTCTGACAATAATTCTAAATGATAATCATTTACTAAATTGTATAAACGTCAATACAATGTAATTGTCACTATCATATAAATTTAAGATATCCACAAAAGCATAGTCAAATGTAAACTATATTATCAGTGAAACAGAACATAAAATAATAATAATAATAATAATGATTTTAAATACTAAATGTCTATTTACAAAAATATATTATTATAAAATAGTTTGAAAAATTACAGTAATATTACCAACGATAATAAATGAATTCACAATAATTATTGAATATAATTGGCGTTAATTTTGTAGAAATTCATTATAATTCAATTTTTTTCAACTAAACGAAACTACGTGATGTAGTATTATTTAAATTAAAAAAAACTACGTGATGTAGTATTATTTAAATTCTTTACCACCACCTAGGTTTCGTTGTATTACAACATCTTCAGGTGGGCAATTTGTAAAGATCTTTACAAATAGCCCACCTGAAGATGTTGTCATACAACAAAACCTAGGTGGTGGTAAAGAATTTAAATAAAGTAGAAATAATATTATATGACGTAGTTTCGTTTAGTTGAGAAAAATTTAATTATAGTAGTAATTATAAAATATTTACTTCTCGCCTAAAGCTTCATTCACTGTATTATAATTTTTTTCTAGAAGCATGTTCTTCACTCGGCTCTGGCTATAGCTACATAAAAATGTCCGAAAATATTGTAGCAACATAAAAATCTACAGTATGTATTGCTAATTATTACAGTTTTTGTTCTGTTATGAGACATTGTATATTGATAAATCTATATGAATGCAATGTATAACAGAATTTTAAAATACAAATGACATCTGCAAAAAAGTTGTCTTAAGTGTTGAGAATACAGTTAATTAAGCCTAAATTATTATTATATAAACAGTGGATGATACTATTCAAAATATGTGCTTTTAATATATATAACGGTATGACAATTTCCTTTTCTTATTTCCTATCGATTTTCTCATGGCCATTCATGAAATTTATTTTTCATAAATCAAATTAAAAGGTTTTGTACAGTTCTGTAGTTGTATCTCGTTCTCCATACCTAAAGCTTTCTCGGACTCCCAAATTCATTATCATCTTTATGCAATATTAATGTATTGAAGAGAATTATGTTCATACTAGGTATTATCCGTGATTTCGCTTGCACCATGCAAGCAATTGCTACCCTAATTTATTGTTGATGAAATAATATGACGCTATCGCGCTTTATATCTTTCTGCGGTTAAGACATCGATAGCGCGATATAAAATTAACTAGTGTTAATCTATGCCGTTATTCAGAAGGTAATACGGAGTTTTTTTGGAATTTGTTCGTGTTCTTTAAACAGGCTAACAGGTCAACTGTTTTGGGGTACACCGTAAGTTTTAAAATTGAAATTTTCGCATTATTGTTAGTCGATAATGCGTAAAATAGTAGTAACAAATGCGAAAGATCCTTCCTCAAAATTTAAATTTTACGCATTGTTGATTAAAAATAACGCGTAAAATTCAAATTTTAATGAAGGATCCACCACAATTATTACTACTTGACTACAGATAATATTGAATGCATAATATTGTCCATCGGCTACAAAATTTCGGTTTTCGGTTTAATTATGGTTTTTGGTCAAGGAACCTGTAATTGTTATGTTCTGACATGTATGTAAGCTGTTATGAAATGATATAAATATGACAATGTAGTTTCGTTATAATGTTGGTAACACCGTTATCTTCTAAATATTGCCTCTTCCTGTTAAAGCAATAGCTGTCACGTTGTTGGATCTGTTTTTCCGTGTTCACGTATTACAATAAAATAAATCCGTTTTGTTCAAGTTAATCGATATAATTTATTTAATCAAAACAAGTATACCCAGAGATATATTGATAGTATGCAATGCATACGGTAATACGAAAAAATGAACTTAATGGAAGATACTACCGTTAAATACGAGGGAAATAAATTAAACGTAAATTAAACACACGTTTTAAGAATATTCTTTGAAAAAGCTTGAAGCAGCATATAAAATATGTATATAAAAATCATTTTTTTACGTCTCAATGATACGTGATTTTAATCAGCTTTGATGCTATAACAATAGACCTGAAAGCATTAGCGAGTAGCATTTACGCATAAAGCACATGAACGACCATTGTAGACCATTACGACCATTGTAAATGGCGCCTGATAACTGTCGACTTTTTTGGGACAATGTCTTCCACCGAATTATTGTGCAACACGCATACCGCTGATTGAATTTCTGTTGTTTGTGCTAGCGCGTGTTCAGCAATGTATTCGTTCATTTCCCCCGCGCCTTATAAATCCTAACGTTCGTATCAGTGAGTGTCGGCCAGATTCGCTCCGATTTTTTGCAAACCGAGTTTTATGGGACGTGGGCGTTAAAGTATTAAATGTTCTGTTTTCGATTATTATCGGACTTTTGCCTTGCGCGATAGAATAAATATAATTGGATATAAATTAACAGTAACTAGATGACTATAAATAAATATAAATAGCTCTTTGCATGACAGTATATGTTAGCTCTCCCACGTATTTACTGCCGTTGATTGTATTATTTTGAATAGTATGGTGATGAAATAGAAAGTAATCGAAGGAAACGCACCGTATTATAACCATGGTTAGAAGGGCCTAAACCTTTATACTGAGCGGTGAATATAAGGTTTTAGTTTTAATATCGATTCAAGCTGAATTTTAATTTTCTTAAGTTGTTAAATGCTTAGCAATTTTTTTTACATTTCTTTATAAATGTGATTAACGTATACAGTGTTTCAAGCAAATTTGAAAAATTTAGCTCAACTTTAATTAAGACAGCAATCATCAATAAGTAGATCACAATTAAAATAATGGCTTTAGAACTCAGTAGACATCGAATTAAAAAAAAACCCTGTTATTATTATAAAACATACCGGGGCGCGCATTTTACTAACTAGATGGGAAGAGGAAATTATATATTAGGTCATTCTATTAAAAGTTACGCGTATATTTTTTCTCAATTGTATTAGCAAATGTTATTAAAATTTTCTTTTAATATAAATACATGTCCATATTTTCCAACTTCTTTCGTAGCCTTCGAAATCCTTGAAATGTGGCTCATTTGTTTCTCTCGTGAATTTCCACTTCCAGTGCTCCGCACAGGTCTGACTATTCGTCGAAGTGACGACCGTTCAGTGCACTATTTAAACTGTGAAAGCAATATGGGGAAATTATATCAAGAGAGTAGGGCGGCTGATCCCAAGTCAATACCTGATTCTCGAAAAAATCTGCGAAACTGTAAGAGCTCTATGAGCTTTAGCGTTGTCATACAAAAGTAAAACTAATTAATTTATTTCGGTTCATTTAAAAGACATGTAAAATATGTGTTGACAGATAGACGCACTAAAGTTCACTAAAGAATCACCAAACATAATTATCAATATTTCGCGCAACCTGTCAAACTAGGAACCGAACATGTATGTGCATGTTTGAATGAAATGACCTAATAGATGATATATTAGTTGCATTCTATCATTTCCTGCTATCATGTGTTTTGTGGGGTTTGACTTCAAAAACAAATGGTTTTGTTAAATTATGATTAAAACAACGGATAAAGCATTCAATAAGCAACGAAGCAAGATATAAAAATATATCCAATATTTTAAGTTTTAACTTACAATGTTCTTGGCGTTAATTCTTAAAAAGCTAGGTTCAATAACCATTTTTGTAGTTTCGCATCAGCATATCGGTAATCAACTTACGAGAGATATATTCTCCGGTTTCTAACCCCTGTATATTTATAGTTAGAGGGAAAAAAGTCTCTACAATTCATTACGATTTACACCGAATATTTTGCTTTTAATTCGATTGTTTTCCCGTTTTTCGGCGAAAACAATCGAATTAATGGCAATCGAAATATGTACGATTATAGCTAGTACTGAATAGATTATAAATATAAAAATTACAACTCACCAGGTGGGGTGTCCTTAAGCAGTCGGCGATTCCATCGGTTGACGTCAGCGAGCGCGTCGCGCGCCGGACGGCGTCGAAGCCTCCGTGCGTCCAATGTCAGCCGCGTCAGAGCCAACCGTAGCTGAACGCCCAGCGACGCGTCGCTGAATATCGCGCTCACCTGTTACAACGCTTACGTTTGAAGTAGTCATTTCATAAAATCGTTTCAGTCAATATTTAATATATATTTTGTTTTTTATTACAATTAATTTTGGACACAATTAGAAACGATGGAAATAAAAACGGCGCTCATGCTCACGCCTAATTATTAAAACATTTGGCTTTTAAAGCTTATTTTTTCGATTTGAAGAGAACATGAAAACTTCACAAAAAAAGAAAAAAAAGTGTCGTTCATTAATTCCAAAAAATTAAATACGATTATCTAAAAGATTTTGGTGAATAAAAGACTTGGAACATAGTTATTAAATATTAGAAATATTTGACGCGTCTGGTATGTGTATCAATAAAGGTAAAATGTTAGAAATTTTACTGATATGAGAAAAATTATATGAAATGTAGTACTGCTATTAAAATGGCAATCGTTAAATAAGAGTATGGATTGTTTTACGGCACTATATATTAACATTTTAATACAAAATTTTATAAATTTGATTAATGAAATATATGAGCAGAATATAATGAATAACAAAACTAATTAATCATAGAGGTGTTTTTGCATATTAATCGAGTAAAAAGTTAAGAAATTTTATGAACATTTTCAACAATTTCTGAAAAAGTCATTGTCATTGTTTTTTCAGAAACATGCTTCAAACGTACCCAGTTTCATACACAGAATTACTAGCATGAATAATAGACACATTGTAATAGCCAGTATAAATACATACAGACTCTAATAAAAAGATGTGATATATGTGAAACTATGCATTAAACTGAATAGTAAATGTTAAAGAATTATATGAAAATTTTCAACCGTTTTTGAAAAAGTTATTGTCAAATTTGCAATTTCAACAAAAAAAATTATATGCACTAAGTTTAATGCACAAAATTATTTATATGAATAATGGATACGTTCTTTGTTGTTGTATCATTACTTTGTCTTTTCCTTGTTTCAAGTTGCCACTTCCTGTACCTATTAAAACGCTCCTGAGGACCAGGTCAAAAAGTAAAAATCTATACTAATTACGGATTCGATTAATATCAACATGAATGTAAACTTTACTTCTCATATAAAATTAATTTTTTCTCATAAATTTTTGGAGATAACAGAAAATTCCAATATCGTATGTTCATTCGACCCGTGTATGGTTACCATTTTTTAATCATCTGACTAGCATTTGCTAAAATTATATTTTTCACACAATCGCACACGGAGGGTACGTTCTTCGTTTGAAGTGATATTACTTCATTTATCATAAGTCGGATGTTTTAGTGCAATATATGTTTAAATATCATCGTAAATATCTTAAAAACTTTGACACTAAGCTAGACACCATTTTAATTTTGTGCAGATTTCTTAAAATTCTCTTTTTCACAAAATTCAATAGTTTCAGTAGTCCATAGATACGTTAATTTGGAAAATATTGTGGACAAATTCGTAGGTACATTAGTTTCCGAAATATTGGGGATAAATTCGTAGGAATAAATTCGTAGGATAAATTTGTAGGATAAATTCGTAGGCACATTAGTTTCGGAAATATTGTGGATAAATTCGTAGGATAATTTTGTAGATACATTAGTTTCGGAAATATTGTGGATAAATTCGTAGGATAATTTTGTAGATACATTAGTTTCGGAAATATTGTGGATAAATTCGTAGGATAATTTTGTAGATACATTAGTTTCGGAAATATTGTGGATAAATTCGTAGGAATAAATTCGTAGGATAAATTCGTAGGAAGATACGCAAAAAAATATTTCGTCGTGGGGTCGACGAAAATTTTTTTTTGCATATTTTCAGTACATCTATGAATATACCTACCTACCGTTCATATCTGCTACTAAAAATTAAAAAAAAGACAAATATTTCTGAAATTTCCACAAGTTCTCTCAAACGACATCCTCATCAGTTCATGGCATCAGGGCATGGTTCAAAAGGGGTTTGGGATGTATATAGAATTTAAAAATAAAGTTTTATTTATTTATTTGCTCCCCATCTCTAACATTTCCATAAAAATATTTTTGTGTATCATTCTTGAGATGTATGAGGGTTAATTTGTTTTATTACTATGGAAAATTTGGAGTTTATACGTCCAGCTATTTTTGAGAGAAATGGCGGTGAAAGACGGATGGAAAGTTTGGAGTGAACTTACATGAATTTCGTTTTACTTTTTAAGGTCCCTAAGATGTAATTCAATAGACAATATTGACGGCCATTTTTCGTCTGAAAGATCTGTTATTGTCGTTTCAATATTTTGTTTGATTTATTGTTACTTAATATTTACAGAATTTTAATCTTACACAGCTACTAGTTTTAATCTAAAAAGGAAAACCGATGCATATAACAGGGCAAAGATTAGTTACAGCCTTGTCCAGCCGTTGCCAGCATATAACGTTCATATTTTAGCGTTCATGCGTAAATTTCTACACCATTTTAAATTAATATAGTATAACTCATAAGGTTATTATATTTAAACTACTACACTTCTTTGATGTGTTTTACCTGATAAAGTTCATTCACCTAATATCAATAAGCCGAACGATCTTTTAATAAATTTCTCAGTTAAACTCTACAATTTATTCACAACATATTTAGTTAGAACCAAGTTAGATTATACGTTTCACTTTTACTCTTCAACTTGTTTCGAGACATAATTCGAGATATCGAATAATGATCATTTCAAACTTCCCTTTCTTTATATTTGCAATTATATTTTCTCCGACTTCGCATTCATGCCGAGTGCGCCCATTTTTAATCCCCTCACGTAACTCTTCTCCGAGATGTTGTGCATTTATTTTATTTCGTTAGCATTCGATTTGCTTTCGTAGGTTTTTTGTTTTTATTTAGTATACATTTCAGTTGAAAAGAGAAACATCAAAGGAAATCGAATGCGGAATTAGTTTTCTTTCAATTATGAAACAAATATCTTGTTACTTGAATTCCTTCATCTCTTGCCTCTAGTTATTTTGAGAGTAAATTTAAGAAATACATTTATATAAAATGATATGTTTGCTTAAATAATAAGATAAACTTATTTGTGACATTATCAGAATCAGACGCTTTATAAAGTATCTGTTCTTGTTTAATTGCACACTTAATGGTCATAGTAAAGAGCGAACTCTGTTTCGTGTCTTGATAGTATATTTTTGTAATCAATTTATTTCGTATTGATGGAATATTTACATTAATTGTTGGACGGCAACTTTCTTGGTATCTCACTCAAATATGCAGTAATACAATTTGGATGGTGAAATTACAACAGGACGCTGTAATTAATTTATTTTTCCTATAGTGTACGAAAAAAGGTTCAAATTAATTAAAAAATATAGCAATGTTGATTTAAACTTATGATCTTTTCCCTTAAAATTTAATGATTATTTGTCATTTGTCTTTACAAGAAGAATATTTTCTACCGCATTCACAAGAGATACACAGAATGTTTTTAGTGTATCATAAATAGACGCAACCAGCAAGTTTACAATTTATTTATTTTTAAAATAGTCTTCGTGGCACCCTTTGCATCGTTTTATTCGGTGGAACCACTGAAAGATACAGTTAGCCCACTTTTTCCTGGACGAAGAGACTTCCAAGGAACTAGTACTTCTTCGTCGGGGATTTATGTACCTCGCGGTGTATCTTTTATTCTTGGCAATAAATAGAAATCGCTTGGTAAGAGGTTGGAGTTATATGGCGGTTGATCTGAAATTCTTACACTCAAAATATCCAGCTATTCATCTGACTGAGTGTGCAGATTGTCGTTGTCGTAATAATCGAAAATTTTACTGCGAGGGTATTTTTCCTGAACTTTTTCAAAATAACAGCCAAATATTTATCGATGTGCTAGTCGACGGTAACTGTTTTTTTACACTTTAGAATAATTGTTGTATATTAAACTGTCCATCTGAAAAACGAGGCTACCATCTTTTTTCCAGCACTTCATTCTTTCTTCATTTTTGTAGGATTCTCTTCAGAAGGAAATGTAGTTCGCAGACAGCTACTTAATGTGTGGTTCCTAAGAATATTTCCAGATTTAGTAACTCGTAACGATAACAAATATAGCATCTGAGTGACCTCCGTTGAATTTTTCTGACATTTTGTAACATCAATGAATGAGATGGTGTTTTTCAGCTTTGGCCAGGTGATGGAGTATCCACCTGGAATAAAGCTTCTTGATGCCTAAATGTTCATGTAGCATTTGCCACATATCCAAGCTATATCGATCCAAATCTACTGATAGGTCACCCTCTTTTTAGACTTAATCATGATCTGCAAAGCATTTATGTTACTTTCAGTGTTCGATGTTCAAGAACGTCCCTCGCGCAGATTATCCCTGAGATAGGCACAGCTACGTTTGAACTCACGATTTTCTATAAAAAAATTATTTATTAAATTTAAAATAAATGCACTTTGCATTTGTTACCTCAATGGTTTTCTAAAGGAGTTGGAATCGTGAAATTTGAATTACTTTTTTTTGTTACCATTACCACAAATTGCTTTGTTACCATTTCAGTACAGGAAATATTTCATTATAATAACAATGTATACTATGTATATAACAATATATACTATTTTACTATATTATAAAAAGACAAATAAGAAATTAAAAATAGCAGTACATGATAAAAAGACAAATAAGGAATTTAACAATAGTAGTAAGTGACAAAACCGATTCAACGGTTCGACTTTCGACCTTAAATTCGTTGGGACTATAAATAGCATTAAATTTAAAAGAAAAATTGTCTCGATATTATTATGTACTTCCCACGTATAATAAAAATGTCTACAGAAAGTAATTATAACTGCAAAATTATGTTTAAGAGAAAGGTGTAAGCTTGTTTCTGTTTCTATATTTCTTGATTCCGTTTCTTTATTTTTCAGTCTTTGAAATCTCAAATGAAATTTGAAAATTATTTTTTATTTGTTTGAACACTTCAGAAAATTTAAACACGCAGGAACTGTTCTTATAAGAGAACATTTACGGAAAATATAATATTTTTCACCCTCATAATGCAATTCGGGTGCCGCATACATGTTTTAAATTTATGTGAAGTATTTTAATATTTTTCCTTTTAAAAAGTTTTTCATGTGTACATTACTCTCAACAATGTGATTGTTTTATTGGAAATGAAGTATATTTAGGTTATATAGAAATATCAAATATACCATTCTAAATTTTTTTTCTCCAAGTTTTTCTATAATTGAATGAAGAAAGATTACGCGGAGATCATGAAAAAAATTCAATGACGTGAAATTTTGTAAGGTGGCGGAAATATAAAACCAAACGGTTTCATCATGAAATAGTTCTATAACGTTTGGAGCGGTCAGTACTTGGGTAAGTGATAACATGGAAAAATCATGTAAGTTTTCTTCCATTATATGGGGACGTAGTCTGCTAAAATAAATTGCAATTGACACTCTCAATGTGGAACACGTGTATTTATTGAGTCATTGGGTTCAAGTGTTTTTGTACCGTTCCTTTAAATAAAAGAAACTCTTAAAGAATAACGTATTTAACATTTATAAACACTGCACATGATTCGTTTAGTAACAAATCCATTTAAAAATAATATTAACAATGACAAGCACCTATTAAATTTCGAATGTTTTTCCACGTTATTTTTGTCATATATCTTATGTATATGTATCCTTGTTTGTATATTATGCATTTAATGGCAAAAGGAAGAAAAAAAAGCTATAAAAATATTTCGTTGCAAATTATGTTAATTTGCATGGAAAAAGATTTGTTACGTGAATTTTTTTATATAAAGTAAACAAAAAACGGTCTTCATCACTATGTAAAACAAGGTTTATGATTCTTTATAGTCGTCTTATTCATTTCTGAAGAACTGCATTCGTGGTTTTATTTACTTTATCCGGTTTTCAGCTATCCTCAGGTCGGTTGTTACAGGAAGACCAGTAATAGCGATTACTCGGTCATACCAACAGCTACATGATCGGCCACGGGGACCCTTTCTTTCCGCCTTGCCCATCACAACTAGCTTATGTGGTAACAGATCGTCGAAAGTCTAGTTTTAATGTTTAGCTTCTGATAATAAACTTGTTCGTTCTTTTGTTAGTCCATGGTATGCAGAGCAACTTTTTCCAGCACCGTATCTTGAATGTCTCAATCTTCTTTCGTTCCACTGATCGGATCGTTCACGATTTTGAGCAATATAGATATATCGAGAAAACCAGTGTTGAGAGTCTCACTTTAGTAATATTCTAAACCTTCCTTTCTCGCCACAGACGTCAGTTGACTTATTGTAGTCTTGGCCATCTGCATCCGTCTCTTTATTTTTCTTCCACTTCCTACTTAATCAGTCAGTAACATCCGAGATAGAGGAACTCGCCGATAACCTTTAGACACGAGAGCTCTCCAGTCCGAGAGAGTTGACCGGTTTTGTCGACGATTTGTCTTTGACTAGTTGATAGTGAATCTAATAAAGAATGAACTAGTAAAAGAATGAACATTTCCACTCTTGTACTCTACTGTGAAGAATGATTTAGTATGCGGATAAAGGTTTAGTGTAAGTTTTATTTTAATAGAATGAAAGAAAACAGTGAAAAACTTACTACTACTAAAGTGGACTCGTTCAAAAATTATTGTTTTATTAACCCTAGTAAACCCCAGGCTATTATAATTAGGAGTCAGAAACTCGTCTCCGTTTTACACTTGAGACTTTTCATAACTGATGCTAATCAGTATTGTGATAATTTTTTCTCCAAGTGTGAAAGATCTTGGCTTACTCATCAACAGCCTCAAATAAATAATGTTTATCCCAATTTTCTTAAAAACAACCTTCAAAGAATTACTTCAATTAAAACTAATATTTCAAACAATTTTATCATCGATTTTATATACTAGACTGACCTCACCGAAGGTCGATTATGTTCTGAATCTTTCACTTCATTATTGGATGAAAATACGTGACCGTCGCAATTTAAATATTCTACTTTTCTTCAATATTGTGAACAAATCTTACAATCTGCATTATTTTAATTACTATATTTAAAGTCCTGGATGTTTATGGCCGTGGATTATGTTTATTTTATGTTCTCGTTTATACTTTTCCATACAATTTTCGAAACATAAATCACATTATCGATTAATGTTTCGAAAATTGTCTGGAAAAGTTACTGATTTCTTGTCTCTGCTCTTCACTATTTAAGTTAATACAAAAAATATTTTTCAATTTCAATGTATTGTTAGTTGTTGTTATATTCATAATTCTCAAGGCCATAATATTGCAATCCTTTACAATATTAAGGTGTTTTAGTTGACAGGAAGTAGCTTCTTTAACAGCAATAAGTTTATAATGCTTGATTTATGTATAGATACTTCAACGTTTGCAATGAATAAATAAATATATAATATATTATAGCGAAGAGGCTAGCAAGGGTTTCTGTTCTTGTGAAATAACCTGATGCTGAATTGATCCTTAACGGTTTTTATGTAATTCTATCATAACCATGGTGATTAATATGGATGGAGAAAATCGATATAAACTAGTGTGGAAGTTATTTAAATTAAGAAGGGTTTATTTAGTTTTGACGATAACTCTTTAATTCATTTTAACATTAGTCATATGTACTTACGATGTTTATTAGTGCGAGCACGTAATGACGGGCACGTGCGCGACCGTGGAACTGCACGACGGAGCGATCAGCCGCTACCGCGAGTTGCAGCCAGCGTACCTTGTCCCCACTCGTGTTGCGTGCTGTGGACAATAAGAAGGTAGTTAATCTAAACGGAAAAGTATAAATATACAGGATTTTGTTACATTGGTATAGCAAGTCTGCTTATATTGGTTCCTGAATACAAAATAAGACGATTATAATTGATATTTTTTTTTCGTACCAAGTCTCATTCTAGAGATGTACTATGTCAACGGATCCGTAAGCGTTAAAGATCGTGCAGTAAATGCACACCGATTGCCGAATGACATTATTACAGCGGTATACAACGCACCGCACCGAAATCCTGATTTGGCTTTTAGGAGTGATTGATTGCGAGTATTACTTCGCCGAAAGAAAAATTATACTGGCAAATGGGGGTTTCCATAATTTTTTTTTGACATGGGTTTTTATGACAATAAAATTCCAAATTTAATTACGAGTAAGAAAATGTTTACGACAAAAATTATTTCTCCGTAATATGATCACAAATGAAAAACTGCTGTTGTTTACTTTCGACTTATATTTTAAAGAGGTATTCCAAAAAAAATGTTGTTGCTGTGCAATTAATCACATACCTGTATAATTACCAACATACCTGTATAAATAAATACATACCCATGTATTTATTTGTTGAGTTATTTATGTAATATAAAAGTTTATTGAATATATTTGGCGTTAATTTTGTAGAAATTAATTATTCACAATTAAATGATACTACGTGATGTAGTATTATTTCTACTTTCTTTAATTTCTTTACCACGACCTAGGTTTCGTTGTATTACAACATCTTCAGGTGGGATATTAGCAAAGATGCTATCTTTTTTTATTTTTTTTTTTATCTTTTACATCACGTAGTTTCATTTAATTGTGGATAAAAGTTTATACTTAGAATTCTGTCTACATAGGGGTAATTAAAAATTTAAGAAACGTTTTCAGTTACACCAATAAAAAAGATCGTTAGAAAGGTAATTTGCATTTTAGATTATTTACTGCTCTTAATTTAATTACAAGATGACGTCAATAAACAGAGTAGTAGCGTCAAGGAGGTGCTATAAATAGGGCTGTTTGTTCAGTTATATCGAACATTGAGGTTGTGGTTGCAAAATGCGTGTAAAATGATAGTGGGGACAGTCACACAGCGTAATGATGATTAGGTCTTACAAATGTGTAAATATAATAATTTTTTACTTATCTCCATATTTCACAAAAATATGTTAATTGCAATTATTTTTCATTATATTTTTAGTGTAACTTTGCAGAAATTATTAAAAGAAACATAAGGTCTGAGTCGTATTTTAACGAAAAGAAACTGGTTGCCTTGTTGTTTGAGGATTATTATTTTAGGTCGCTTCTAGAAAAAAGCATATGAACGACAGGTTTCGATTCTTCGATGTGAAATTGCTGAGAGACCAACATTTTGCATGAAAATAATCGCCTTCAAACTTCTTAGATAACTGTTTTCATAATGTCTCAATGTGTAAATATTTCATAGTTATTATTCAAGAAAATTCTGAGCTTAGTTTCACTGCCTGTACTTTACTTTTAACTGCTAATGGATAGTTAACAATTCTTATCCAAAAGGTGCTCCAGGACCAGGAAATATTTGCTCGTTCGTTAGCTCGATAGTGGCATAATGCAACGGTAGTGACATATTCATAAAGACAATTTTTGACAATTTTATATAAGGGGGTAAATTTATTTGTTCTTTGCTTGGTATACAGATACAAACCTTTGAAACTTTTTGGTCGATTTTTATGAAACTTCCTTCAAGATTATTACTATCTGTGATATTATGCTGTGTGCAAAAGATAACATTTCTTGTTTAATAGTTGAATTGTATCGGGCATTATTAATTGTTTGGGCAGTCATAGGTAGTTTAAGGGCTTTTACTTGGTTGCAGAAATTTGCGACACTTTTATATAAAGTGGCAAATTTGTTTGTTCCCTAGTTATTATGTACGTACTTATCTTCGAAACTACTTCGCCCATTTTATAAAATACAATCCATGATATTAACGCTGTGTGCAAAAGTTAAGATATTCTTGTATGCGGGTTTAAATGCATCGGCTAATATTAATTGTGTGTGCGGAGATACAGGTAGTTTAAGGGATTTTACTTTGTGGCATTTATGGAGAAAATTTTCGGCACTTTCATATAAAGGTATAAAATTGATTTGTTCGCTGGTTGCTGTATAGATGCTAATCTTCGAAGATACATGGCTGATTTTTATGAACCTTTCTTCGAGGTTATTAGATGTATGCAAAAGGTAAGATTTTCTTGTGTGCCAGTTTAATTGTATCGGTCATTATTAATTGCGTGGACAGCAACACAGATAGTTTCCAAGGTTTTACTTGATGGTTTGCTTGAAAAAAAAATTCTGCACTGTTATAGAAAAGGGTAAATTATTACAAAATACATTTTACTGTTTCAATTACCGATGAAGTTTAAACACGATTTAACTTTAAGTTAACCAAGTAATACCAACCGAATTCTAAGTATTCAATTTTAATTTTCTATATTAACTAAATTGTGGTTAGAAAAGCTAATGTGACAGTTGAAGAAAATATATTAGTTTTAAGCAATCTCTTTTCACAAGCATAGTCCAAGAACAGAGTCTTGATAAGTCAAAATATTTATAGAAAATTTTGCTCGAAAACGCCCAATGTCAGATTTAATTCAGGGATACCCTATGGAAATACAAACAAGATGCACAATGATGCACTAGTAATCTAAAGCGAGACGTGGGAAACTATTTGTATTTGGTATTAAAAAATACAAAAAAGAATAATTCATATATTGTGAATATATACCGATAAAAACTATGAAGAACTCAAAGATAAATGATGAGAAATAACAGAGTTTTTTTTGTTTCCATCCATATTTTTAAGAAGAATCATTTTTCTGATAAGAAATTCGATTCACAGGAATCCTTTAATTGTGACGGTGATGATGACCAGGAAAAAAGTAACTAGATTTAAGGACAAGGGCCGAATCAAAATCGCACGTAGATAACAAGTTTATTTACTTAAAAACAGTTTCACTCTAAACATTTATTTAAATATTATTAACATGTTAATTTGTATTGCTAGCACGAAGCATCAACCTTACTTCGGTTAATTAATTTAATACATCTGAAATGAACTCGAATAATACCGATTATAGGTGATGATAGTTAATAAAATTTTAATAAAAACTTCTATATTATAGGCCAGGGAATTATTGATCGGTAGGTCTAGAGTCATGCGGAGATATCAGAGGTATACAATGACTTAGTGTATGCCATAGCAATATTATAATCATTAGGAGTATTTTTGCACATTGAACTGCTTTAATATCCGCGTGCAATCTTATAAAATCAATCTTTTGTGTTGAAGATATTTTCATAAATACCTGTCAAATATTAATTGTTTTTCTAGAGATATAGTTCTAAGAAGTTTTGTAATTTTTTTTGTATATTTGTATTTTGTTAATGGCTTGACACAAATGAAATAATATAGAATTATTATATATGTATTTATATTGTTTCAAGCCATTATTTATAGTAACACTGTGTCATTTCGCGAGAACATTTTTTTCTAAACTGTGAACACAACTTTACCTTTTTTTTTCTTTTTCTTTTCAAAACAACTTTTCAATACAACTTTAGTACAAAAATATTTACTGTGCAAAAGTTATGTAAGACTAATATCTGTTGTGGATGAGTTTTAAATTAACATCACATAATTTAATAAATATACGTTTGAAAACTAGTTTAAAATTCACATTTATCTTCAACGAACATGACAAGTTAACGATAATTTTATTTTCATCTCCTCTTCAGTTTTAACCTTCATAATCTGAAATGTTATTAATCGTTTGCCGCAATTTAAATTATTACTCGGATCAGAACTTACGTCAGTCAGCTGCATTTATTTTTACCACCCGACAAACGCACGCAGAAGAAAGCTCAACTGTTTGAAAGAATTCATTTCGTTGGTTTATTAAAAATACTTCCAGCTCACAAAAGGATTTTTAAATGATTTATGTTCAGTTGGCTCGAGAGAACAATGGCAAAGGGTTCGGTGCTATGCAAAAGTACTTTAAGTCAAATTGTAACTCGGTGTTTATTACAGCAACGTAAGGCATCGGGCGAGGTTTTTGATACCGAAAGAGGGAAAGAGTAACGAGGACAAAGCTGATGGATGGTCTGAATCAAGTCCTTTTGTGACATGTAGCGCCGTGGAGTGCGATACTGCAATTTGGGTCAAGGAATAAAAGTTCGGTCGGATTAAGGGAGGATCATCCCTGATAAATTAGGCGGGTTGATAAATTGGCTTGTAGCTCTACTTCCCTTCGACAAGATTGAAACTTTTTTTTCATGAAATAGTGTGTTGAGTCAGATTTATTTTCAGCATAATTCATAATAAGATTTTTTATAAAACACTTTTATATAATTAAGATAATTAATTATTTTCAACAAAACTCACGTTACAGCCTTGAGTTTGAAAATTAATCTTATAATTTACAACTTTATTTAGAGCAGAGTAAAACCGTGGGATATTTTATCTGAATATTACAGATTAAAAAAATTCTGACTTGGTGAATATTATGATATTGGTACTGCCAACGCCATCTATTAACATTTTAGTAATAGTAATGATAAAAACAATAACAGTAATAGTTTCGAGAGTGAAACAGTGATTCATAATTTTGAACTTATTATCAGATATGCTTCACGGTTTTACTCAGGTAAAATCACGGTTTAATTCTCGAAACCATTACTTTTATTGTTATTGTCATTATTATTACTAAAAATGCTAATATATGGCATTGGCAGTACCAGTATCATGATATTCACCAAGCTAGGGTGATTTTAAATCTGTAATATTCAGATAAAATGTATCCTATATGTTGCTTGAGGGTATAAACTGTTACCGTGCCAAATTTCATCAAAATCAGTCGAGTAGATTCATGTGATTGACGAACAAATTAACATGAAAACGTACAGGCAAACAATCTAAAAACAAATTTTCTGGTTTCTATCATCATTTTATACGCTAAATCAATCGATATTTTTAAAACATTTTCCATGTCCAATTTCACTAGTTTATAGTTTTATTATATGTATAGACTGTGCTTTAAATATTTAGTATCAAAATACAGTTAGTCGTCAGTCTCTCAGAATGTATTTGAGATAACTTTTTGACGATAATAGATTTTAGAAACTGCTATAAATTTTGCGAAATAATCGGCCTAGCATTAAAATATACTTTCATTTAATTGACTAATCAATCTATTAGACTCTTATCGATGTTACAATATATTATTTTCAGCAGTACTAAACACAAAATATAATTTAATATTTCTGACATAACTATCTGCATTTTTGTTTATCACAATATTTCAACATCGATTCAGTTTTCACAGATCATGAATTGAAATGTCTATAGATGTCATATAAAAAAGAACTTAGTAATTTATAATATCGATCAGTGTTTCGATCAGTTTTTATAAATTATTAAATAAAAAAACTAAGCAGTTAAATAAAAAAACTAAACAGTTAAATAAAAAAACTAAGCAGTTAAATAGAAAAACGAATTACTATAAATTAGAGAAGTTATATTTATTTACAAGAGTTTGGCACTGAATATTTGTTTTAACAATGGGAGTTTTATTATCATATTACAATTATAAAATCAAACATTAAATAAATTTGTTTGGCTTGAATTTCATCAAATTATAGACATAACAACTTAATCTTATTAAAGTTTCATTTTAGCTTTCATAACTTAATGTCACGGAATGTGTGACTAAGTTTTAATATGAATGAACTTCCAATAAAACTTAGCTTCATCATGTTTTGTAACAGAGTTTATTCCACAAACTCTTTTAATGATTTTAAACCGTCTTCCTTTTTTAACTCTCTAATGATATGTTATATTAATTTAAACAGGATAAATACCTAAATCTTATTAATAGAGAAATGTAAAACTTATAACTTACGAGGTCAAGGTCTGCTGATCGGCTCTATGGTCCCTAATCAAATGTTATATTAATTTAAACAGGATAAATACCTAAATCTTTTTAATAGAGAAATACAAAACTTGTAAATTCTATAACTTGTAAATCTTATTAATAGAGAAATATAAAGCTTATAACTTACGAGGCCAAGGTCTGCTGATCGGCTCTATGTCCTTAAAATAAGCGACTTCTCCGTTGTCCTTTTCATCGTCTGACTCCCACGAAACGTCAGTAACCGTGTCTTCGGACAGGTCGTACACTCGCGGAACAGCTGTCAGCACGTGAGCATCGCGAGGCTCGCGGGCTGGTTCCAGCGTGTACAGGTCACCTGCGTCTATTACTGCGCCGTAGTAATTTTTGCCACAGGTGGTGAGTGCAGCGGTAGACTTTGAATCGTGGAGGAGGCGGCCGGCGTAGAACTTGCAGCCGGCCGCCGGTAGTTCTGTCTTCTCTTCCAGGTCTATCAGCCAGTCGTGAAGGGTGAAGAGATTAGCGTCACGCCGCGGTCGCACGAGGAGGGGCGCGCGCGGCGCGCTCACGGCGCACGCGAGCGCGAGCAGGCAAGCGAGCGCGCGCGCCGGTGCCATGCTTCTGACCGGCAGCGGGCCACGTTTCGACTCGACCGATTATTTATAGCGAGTGCAACTTGCCGTCGAGTTTGTTTTGTAACGTTGCGGCTGTAATGCCATCTCGGGACTGCGCGATGACGGTGTGTTAGGCAGTTATCTGATGGAGATGAATGAGAGCATTTCAATTTACTTGTGCGTAAATCTTTATGTAAGAAACGTTGGCGGCCTTTTTGTATTTGTTTTCTGATGTTAACATCCGTGATATGGCGGAGCGTAATAAATAACGGTAAGATTTATTATGAAAAACCGTTCAGTGTATTATGTAAACAACGAGTTGGTCGTATTTCTTCTTCATAACCAAAGAAATTTTTTATTTTATTACAGGAATTTAACACTCCAATGCCTTTTTTGTATAAGAATTTAAAAAAAAATTGCTATTGTGTCTGTAGGAAGAGTATACAGTTCGATTCGACATGTGTTTTTTCATTTTAGTAAAAGATGGTTAGAATCACTATAAGCAATTCTTTGGACAAAGGTCCGAAACGTACGTTCTCGTAACATACAGACAAACAAATTTATGTTATATATGAAATCCAAAAAATATTATTTTTATTGAAGAGAACTTCTTTTATACTTTTATACATAAAGTGCTAATCCACTGGTGTTTCACAAACATGTTGCTAACCTAACCCCATCTGTTGGTCAATTTAAATAAATATTTTTATAATTATGTCGGTAATACTCACGAAATCTTGATATTTAAATTATACACCATAGATAACACTGTTGATAATTACAAAAAATAACAATTTATTGAACACATGTACTGAAATATTAAATGACACACCAATTCCATTTACGTCAACTGTTAAAGAGTCTATTGATCGATAAAAATCTTAGCTGGTAGCCTCAAGTAAATGATGTTAGTTGTCGTATCTTCAGCAGAATGCACTCCCTTAAACATCTTCAAAATTTTCGAAACATTCAAACCACACCTCGCCTTTGTCAAACACTCTTACAGCCACTACTTGATTACGGAGATGTATGCTATCCAAACCTTTATGACTATCGCATATATATTAGAAAACCTACGAAATTTATGCATCCGCTTTGTTTTTGGCTGCAAAAAATATGAGCGTGTATCATTTACTCAATTCAGAGCGCAACTTAAATGGACGGAAGTCCGTAATCGGCGCAATCTTCGCATTCCCACACTTCTCTATAATATTTTGAATAATGCTGCTTATCCAATTTTTTTAGAAGCAGATTTAGTTACTTGTATGCACACGATATAGGGCTACGCTCTGAAAACCTACTCAGTCTCCTTGTTCCCAAACATGTAACCACCTTTCATGAAAAGTCCTTCGCTCTCAAGACTTTGGAATCGAGTAACTCTGGATACCAGGAACTCGCCCTTCTTAAATGTATTCAAAGATAATCTAGAAACGTTCTTCCTCTCATAATCCCTCTGTTCTACCGTTCCTAATTCCATTTTGTTCCCCATTTTCCTTGTTCCCAACCATGTCAAGATTTATGATTAACAATTTTTTTTTGTTTTGCATTATTCATATGCAGCTTAGTTTTATTCATTTGACATTTTTTGTTATGGCCTAAGTTTCGTTTTTTTATTAACGTCTTTCACAGTCATCTACATCACAAAATGTGTATTGAGAATAACTGTGGTTGACTGGAACAGATTGCTCTTGTAGCAATAAGTCCGCCAAATGTATGTATGTATTATATGTACGTTAAAGTATAAATGAATAAACAAATAAAATAATATTGATTACCTTCATATTTAATTACATGACCGTGTAAGTGTTATTGACATCACATATTATTAATTATAACCATAGTTTAACACAGACTTTTAAATGAATTTGATAAAACCAATTTTGTATCACTTTTAATTATTATTAGATATTAACTTGTGATTAACTGACCCTCTGTGTCAGTCATTCAAGAATTAATCATTAAATTATAACTTTAAAAGAAATAAGCTATTTTGCGAGTCTGCACTGAGTTTATTACGCTCTCCTGTTCCACATTCATTCCGATCTTAGAACACATGACGTTCAACTATATCATCGACGATTAAATAAATACGCCTATGTTCATCGTACTAATTATTATTGCGTTCGCAATGTAATACACGTTGAGTTAGTTCTAGTTACAGAAATATCTAGTATCAAAGCGACTACTATCATATTCAAACACTAAATCTAAGGAAAGTAATGTGCTTAATTTTTTTAAGTATGTTCATCTAAGCGCCGTCTTGTTATAAGAAAAGATTGGAAACTCACGTTAAAAGGAAAAAGTCGTCGCTGCTTGCGAAGGAACAAATGTAAACTAGTTAACGTTAGAGTAGATTGGCTGAAACTTGAAAGGTTTTATACGTAAAAGCGTACCTTTTGTAAGAAGATTTCAGACTCTAGACTTTCAAATAGGAACTTAAAAGCTTATTAATTCAGGGGAGTTCCTTTCTGTAAGTGAATTATTAAATGAATGCATTTATGTTTGCGAGCTCTGAAATTTTTACTTTGTTATTTGTTTTTTTTTATTTTGTTATTGAATTCTTTTATTTGTTTTATGAAATTTATTTTATATTGTATTCAAAAAATTCAACAATATTCCAAAGTAATTATTTTGTACAAGCTTTAATCTGCTGGTTCGCAAGAGGCGAAAAAATTTATTCATTTAAAAATTTGTAAACGTATTATTTTCATTGTTTGTTACATAAATAAGCATTTTTTATTTTCGCAAAAATAATTATAAAGATCAAAATGGTTGCATGTAAGTTTAAGGCAATGTTATTCACTTACTATGTAAATATACGTACGTGTATACTTTTAGTAAGCTCCTTTTTTTGTTCCTATTGGGGTAATTTTTTAATTACCAAAAAAAAATAAATTTTATTTCGGGATATTTTATACAATTATTATATCGACCTATGAACCCGTAGGATTCTTTCTGTTGTATCGTAATTAATAATTTAATTTTGTTCTTATTTTAATACAAAATATTTCGATTAATTTAAGATCTTTTTTTATCTAGGTTTCCGAGAACTACGGTGTTTGCTTGAAATAGTACTTTGGACTGAAAAAGGGGTATCCAGAATTTAAACTTGAAAATTTAATAAATATTTTTGGAATGCAATATTAATCAGGTTAATATTACTCACGTGGTGGTGTTTATTTAATTTTAAACCGAATTCCCGTTCTATTATTTTTTTTAAACCGATTTACCTAATCTTAGTCTAGAACTCGCCGAAGTGCTGTAAGTTAAATGGCTTTCATTGCTTTAGCTTTTTTAAAATCATTGAAAACGAATTAGAACCGTGCCCTCATGGTTCTGATTCTATATCTTCTTATGATAGTAGCTAGTTAATGTTGTATCATTAGAAGAATACTAAGTGACGTTAGCTTTGTGATAAAATTCGCTTAGTATGATTAGAGCTCACGGGCTGATCCTTCCATACTCAATAAATTATGAAAAGAATTTCATTAACAGTTTATACAGTATTGTGGTATGAAATTAAGGAATCAGAGAAGAAAACTTAAGAATTTTATTTTTATTTTCTCTCAAAGTATGAATGCTCGGAACTGTTTTTCCCATGTACATTTAGTGTAATCCTCGTATTCTGGGTTACACTGAACGTCCATGGAACTGAATATTTACAGCAGATAGCAAAAAAATTAATTCAAATTTCAAGAATCGAATTATTTGTTAATCCATAGGAATAAAAACACTGCATGAATTTGTCATTAGTTTTTACAAATTAGTGCCAATTTGAAAATTGTGCGTATCACGTCTAGATTAATTTAATTGGAGAAAATTTTCGTTCGATGATTTTGTGAATGAAAAAATTTCAAACTTGCTGGTTGGTTTCATTTTTGATATTCTAAAAACTTTCAGCTTGATGGAAAGTCTCATGTACGAGATTCACATGAGCCTTTCCATCAGCTAGAATTATTTCTATTTTTTCGGCTTGTAAACTTCTGGAATATTTTCTTTCGCTCATATTTGGTCGACGTATGTTAAAAATATGGCAAAAAGAATATTGTTGAATAGATAGAAACGTTGTTAAAATAGTTTTGGAATTTGTGAATAAAGCCATTTCGTATATTATAATATCCCATTTGATTTTATTGCTCCACATTTATATTTAATTCCCCTCGATACCTTTCCTCGTTTCAGACTCCTATGTGAAAAAAAAAACAAATAAAATAAAAAGAAAATTCCTCTACTTTTCCAAACTCCAAGTTGAAATCAATAAAGTTACTGAGAAAAAAGTCACTACATACAGATAGACTGAAGTCTCACCAAACGGTTTCCGTTTTCAGTTTTCCTCTAAGGAACTTTAACGTTATTTTTTTGTACATTGGGAGTTAACGAATTGCTAATGCAGAAATAGTGTTTCAGATTTACTGTTTGATCCCGATCCAGGTTGTCCTGAATAAAAAAGTTAACTTGCTAAGTATTAGTAGTATTCACACTACGAGGGTTCTGTGTGCTGTTAGGTGCTTTTGAAAGTTTAATTCCTCAAGATTAAATAGTTTTTAAATTAAAATATTTATGAACATTAAAATAAGTTTTTACCGAGTAAATACGTGTCTAAGTATATTTTTCGCAGGAGTAGAAATTTTGTGAATTTCTTATTATTTTTGTAATATTTTATATTTATCTTTTTAGATTTTTTTTTAAGTATATGATAAATGTTAGAGAAAAATTATAGTTTTTTACGCAATTAAGTTTTTGAGATATCCCTGGTAACAAGGGGTCTATCGTTGTTTCTCAATGAAAAAAAAAATAAAAATATATGTTTCTTCTACTCAAACAGCTCTTTGCAGCGATACTCTATATACATGTACACAAAAAAAATTGGAGAAAGTCAAAAATGAACGTGAACATTCAAAATATAATTTTTATTGAAGTACTTTGAATTGAAGTCCTTTGTAAAGTTTAGGATTAAACAACAAATTACGTGTGAATTTCAAGTTCCTATATTATTTAGTTTAAAAGAATAATTTACAAGCTTCATTCATCACAAAATAACATGCTAAAATTGCATTCATCACAAAATAACAACTGATGAAGCACCGTGTTATTATTCAATAGAAGTGAATATTTTTCCTGAATTATTTCCATTTAATCTTGGTTTGAAAGAAATCTCTTAAATTTGGAAATTCACACTTTTCTAAGTAATGCAATTTGGAATCATGTTAGGTTTTTTTATTTAGTTTACGGCCTCTGTCACATAATTACGTAACAACGATGGTTTTATTAAATTTGGAATGTACAAAACGTGGCTTGCGATCTCATGAAGCGCTCAATATGAATTAGTAATATCTAATCTCTGAATAAAACGACTTTACTGAAACCTCTCGCCACTTTTACAACGCGACTAGAGCAGATGTCGCGGAAACAAAAAAAAAAATAAAAAGAAAAAAAAAAAAAAATATATATATATATATATATATATATATATTTTTTTTTTTTGAGACCCCTGTGTAATATCATGTTATATTATTTTACATTTTTAAAAAGGAACACTTTTAACTTCGTCCTGTTGCTCCATCCATCCCCTCTACCAGCCACACAATTTGTAAAGTTTTACATACATGTAAATAACATTTTCTAAATAGATTCTTCAAATGGGGATTTCAATTAATATGCAGAAAAATAATTAAAAAGAAGGTTTCGTGGGCCTCCCCGCGTATGTAAAGCAGGGGTGAAGCAATTTTATCTCTCTAAATTGTGGGATGTCATAGAATAGTTTTTCTAAGGAAAATACAGCTTTCGTTTATTCATTTTTAAACTTCGTTTAAATAATTTATCGCTTCGAAGTGGATTCCAATTTTCAACCTAGGTTTTAAAAATTTTGGTAAAAATTTTAGTTACCATCATTTTATTAGAACATCGAAATAATATTACCTTACGTTAACTTGCATTAACGATTACTAGGGAAACTACCCAGAGCATAGATTTTTTCATGTATGGCCAGAAGAAGTTAATTATTTTGGACAATTTTGTTATTTTTGGCAAAATTCGTCATGTTGGTGCCATTTGCGAGGCTTTGCTAAAACCGGTATCTTTCTGAAAATATTTAAGCTAAATATTTCTTTAAATCTTTTTAAAATAATATTGATTTCACTATACTTTTCTTTATCCATGCTATTTACGCAGGTTTCGGCAACTGCAGCAACCAACATGACAATCGGGCGGCCGTGGCTTGATCAACCCTGACGTGACAACCAGCGGTCGCACAAAGCGATCACATGGCGACATATAAGTGAGGTTACGACGCTGCAAAATCAGTTCATTTTACAGTTCACTTCGTAGTTCAAGATCTAGTGAACATCAAATCTCCTAATCAAGTAACATTCAAGTGCGGGGCTTTTATTACTGTTTGTCGTACCGCTCAACGTTTATTTTGCAGTTTATGACGTGTAGCGCGCTAGTTATTAAAATTAATTAACTTTTTGATATATACTCAGCAATTTCCGAAATAATTTCTTTTGTTAATTACATAGGATAACACGCTCTGTAAATTTTTTCTCATTATGTCCTTCGTACCGTGAATGTTTTATAATATGTTTAGCTTTAAATTTCCGAAGGCAGCAGATATAGTACAGCTTTTGAAAAAAAAACACTTCGATTTGGGAAATTATCCGGAAAGTGACAAAAAAACTTACTCTAAAACTTAGTAAAAAAAACTTAGACTAAATTTGAAAAAAACACCAATTTTATTGGATTTGGACGTTAACCATATTCAGTTCCTACTATTTCACGACACGTATTAAAAACCTGGTTTCGGCGATTGTAAGCAAACTGGATTACGCATCGCTTCTCTATTGCTATGAAAGGCAGCAGAAATATTAATTTGGTTGCGAAAAAAAATTATTTCCTTATTACATTTTATATCGAGATAACAAATTAAATAATAGAAAAATTATTGCAATAATCTTAGAGTACAATATTAAAGAGGTTAGGATTCGATCATTTAAACTATTACACTACAGCAAGCTTGAATTTTTTTTATCATTTAAAATGTAAACATGTGTTTGTTAAAGTTTCACACGATGAAATATAGAACGTAATATCGAAAAAGAATACACTTGTAGTTATATGTTATACGTTATGGAACTTTTGTTAAATAATACGTGTCGTTAGCAACGAGCAAATAGGATCACCCATGCGTACACAGTAGCGGCGCGGCAGTGTGGCGACATTTCGGGTGATTGATGAGCAGCGGCGATCGCGATTACGACGAAACGTTTACGTGTATTCCCACACAAGCGTTTTTTGTCTCTCCCCTTCGTAAATATTTCCGTCTGCGGGCGCATTGTTTGCAAGTCTGGCAGGCCAATCGGTATCTAGTTTTTCGGGACGCTGTCCGGCTACGTTAATAATGATGTCTTTATCGAACTTTCAAGACCAATTTTAATTTTTGAGAACAAAACAGTCTGCTGGACTATGGCCAAGAGAATATCTAATTTGATGGCTATATTCTCTCAACTGGGATTCAGGTTTTTAATTTGTGACGAATTTTTATATTCACATAAATTTACTGTATTACGTGTTAACGAGTAATTTTATCCAATTATAATTAAATGAAACTACGTCATGTAGTATTATTTGTACTTTCTTTAAGTTCTTTACCACGGCCTAGGTATCGTTGTATTATAACATTTTCAGGTGGGTTATTAGCAAAGATATCTTCAGGTGGGCTATTAGCAATCTTTGCTAATAGCCCACCTTAAGATGTTGTAATACAACGAAATCTAGGTCGTGGTAAAGAACTTAAAGAAAGTAGAAATAAAACTACATCACGTAGTTTTATTTAATTGTGAATAATGAATTTCGACAAAATTAACGCCAAATATATTCAATATTTATCCATTTAGATAAGACTCTAGAATTATGTAAGAAGATTAATTTTAATTTTTGAGAACAGAACAGTCAGCTGGATTTTGGCCAAGAGAATATTTAATTTGGCGTCTCCGTTTTCTCAACTAGGATTCCGGTTTTAATTATTTATGATGAATTTTTATATACATATTGATTTACTGAATTACATGTTAACGAGTAATTTTATCCATCTAAGGCGCTAGAATTATGTAAGAAAAAAAGAGTATGAAAACGTTGTTGTGAGCCAGTTTTGAATTTGTGTATTGAATTTATGTATAAAGATAATGAGATTAGAATTTATTTTAAAGTTTAGCAGTACACTCTATAAAAATATTTAGAAAAATTGTAATACATCTGAAAATAATGAGAACAGTGAGGCTTTCAGAATGTAGGCTAAAGCAATTAGCAAATAAGTCAAGCCACGGAGATTTATTAGAAATAAAATTCCACGTGGGTTGTGACGATAAAAGTGGGGTTTATATTGAACTCTACGGTGTAGCAATACTTAATCGTAGGTTAATTTAAAAGGACAATAGTCATGTGTCTTCCTCCTCTCCTTCCGCAACAACTCCTTTCGTATATATTCAAATAATAGGTAAAGTAGTTAGCTATTTTTCTCGTTACTCTATCTATTTGACAATTACTTGATTGATATAGAAGTGCTGAAAATTTCGAAAATCTGAAAAATTTAAGAAATTTTCTACAGCAATTGAGTTTATAACATACGTGGTGAAAATTATTAAAATAAATTTGTTAAATATAAGTACAATCGCGCTACGAAAGTTCCATTCACACTTTAGTACATATAAACGTTTAAGTCTAAAAACTATTTTTATTAAATATTTATAAATATAAAAATGTCTTTTACCGTGTAATTATTTTACTTAGTTCGTGTTTAACAGGCATATAAGTAAATAGTCGCTATATTTTTCAGGGGTCTTTCAGTATCTCTGTTTTTTTTATAATTTTGATTGTAGCAGGTTTGAAATTACAGGATGGATATGGAAGCGTATTTTTGTTGCCATTTTGAACAATATCTGGCTGGTATTTCGAGAATAGTTTTGCAATTTTTCATACTTATCGTTCAATGGATATTGGTATATGAAAAGTAAAAATTCCCTAGCCAACTTAGCAGCATAAGTCAGTTTAGCTGCAATTCCTGATATTTGTATTTCTCGTAAAATACCTTATATATATATATATATATATATATATATATATATATATATTCCAAGTCACCAAAGGTATTTATGAGTCCTTGACTTTTGATTTTGGGGTGTTTATTATTAGTAG
The DNA here is from genome assembly GCA_039881145.1 of Druceiella hillmani. NCBI lineage: Eukaryota > Metazoa > Arthropoda > Insecta > Lepidoptera > Hepialidae > Druceiella > Druceiella hillmani. The sequence goes on along the minus strand of JAYKKI010000017.1, from coordinate 38,210,789 downwards.
CCTCGTACGTGAATTAATATCTTCCGGTGAAGTTTTCGTTCACTGGTATTAATACAATTTAATAAATTGCTTTTTTAAGGATGGTTTTTACATTATTTTTATAATTATTTTCGTTAGCAGAAATATTTGAAATAATTGTATTTTCGGGCTTCCAAATAGCAATTACTTTAAGACTTTTCCTGGGAAAACAAATTATAGCATTATGCTTGGTATACATCACGTAAATAATTAAAATGTGAGACAGATAAAAGGAATCGTTGGAACGTTTTTGAGAAAATTAATTTTTATTGTTTTCTCTCAAGATGAGTTTTCAAAATTTTAAACTAAAAAAATGTTTAAGAAAACATCGATTTATGAAAAACTAGCAAATTTTAATTTTATCTAAATTAACCTCTTGGTTTTGGATTTAGATCGTGCGATATACGCAACTTTAATTTTTTTGGCGATTATAATATTTTCTTCAGTACTATTGTGAAAAAAAACAATTAATATTTTTTTCTGGTATTTTGCGTTGTGTACGTTTTATGATTAATCAAATCTGTTAAGATTGAGCAAGACTCATACTTTAAGGGCTCAGTACAAATTTACGTACGTATGAACATAATAATGTTTCCACCCACATGATACAAAGGTTTAAGATTATATAATTAATCTTGCTCTAATGAAACTTTTTTACTGCTCCTTATTATATTTTCTCTTTAGAGCTTTCGAGCAAACGAGAGAAGATATACGTTTTTGCATTCATTGCTTTTTAGCTCTCTTTTATCTTGAATTTTATACAAAACATTAATATCGTAAAATTAATATTTTCATTCTCAGAAATTTCTGTCTTTTTAACCCTTTTCTTTTTACCAGTTTTTATTAATTTTTGTTGTTAATTAATAATCATATCCATGACATTACGACCACAAATAGAATGTTACATAAATGCAGTTAGTTTTTTGGCAATTTTTTTCAAAAATGGTATTCGAATAATCATTTCTTTAAATTGTAAATGACGTACGATTTTTTTATTACGATTCGTGTCTTTTTCATCAAGTATTCAATTAAAAGTGCAATATTTTCTGAAACGTACTCCTCCGGAGGATCTAGTTAGGAAATAGGTTTGTCAAAGATGGTCGTAGAAATTACTTTGACGTAATTATTAATACAACATGTGTGAATAATAATGAAGATTATGAGAAGAAGGTTTTTGGTACAGATTTATTTCAGCCTTATGTAAACATATGATATTAAATTTTCTGTCGTTGAATGTCTTATCAGTACATCGGAAAATAACATTTGATTTTAAAATTGTTACTCTATTTTAGAAATATCAAATACTTTTTCTTAGTTAAAAAAATTATATTGCGGTATATGGTGACTCAGAATATGGTATTGTCTTTTCATGTCTTTAACTTCATTTATTTCCAATTTCAATAAATTATACATGCGTGTACTTCTTGTTCATAGCTTTATAGTCTTGGATATATATATATATATATATATATATATATATATATATATATATATATATATATATATATTATGTTGTAAGTATTTATATTTATATTTCGATATTTCAAATAGGATGGATTTAAGCATTGAAATGGCGTTTGGTGATTTGAATAAAGCCCCACTTCGATTGGACGCTGAAAATTGTCAATAAAAGTCTCAATAATAAACAAAATTCCTACTTATCTTTCTTTTTAAACTTAAATTTAAAAATATGAAATAACGTTTGCTTACAAATTTTTATTTCTTTGGTTAAAGCAATATTTCCATTGAAATTTTTGCTGATTTTAGTTTTTCCTTAATTTTCTTGAAATACCTGTTTTGTTTCTTACTGGTGTCATTTTCTATTCAAATAATTATTTTAATTTTCAGATTCCACAAAGAAAAAAAGAATCCTTGTAACTTCGCCATACTATTCCGTCCTTAGTCCATCTGTTCATAGAGATTCAGACTTAAACACTTTATACTTTATCTATCTTGCACGACCAGCAGAAAGAGAGGCCGCTGTATGACAAAGTAAGGTAAACATACCGCTTAGTCTGGTCCTTCACGTCCCAGATGTCATAATTCTTAAAATTTGCATTTTTTACACATGCAAGTTTTAGGAGACATATATTTGGTTAGTGAAAAATAAATATTTGTAAATAATTTAATAGAATAATACTAAATACCATTAATATATTTATAAGTGCTTAAGTAGCTGCAGAATCCTCGTAGCGCGAGTTCTACTCGGGCTTGACAGGTGGTTTTTTCATATTTAAGCCACGTTTGCAAAATTTTACCCCTGAGATATATATCTGTCTAGAAAAAAAGGTGTGTATAACACCACATTGTAGACGTGAAATCTTTAGTAAGTAATAGAATCACACTGGAAAATTTAGAATTGGTAAATGTTAAAAAAAATTAACATTAATAGTAGCCGTATACTGGCTATACATTTACCGAGGACAAATCAAATAAGTGCAGCGCACATTCAACTGACCATTTTATCCACTTTGACGCCAAATAATATCATAATAAATACGATCTATTAAAGCATACAAACACGTCCATTTAATTTATAAAAGTTAGGCAATTACGTACAAAATACACCATATAATAATAAACATTTGTCTAAAACGAAAATGTATGTCTTCATTATAAACGTGGGCTTTAAATACATAAGTATACCTCGAGCGTGGGAGATAGGCCGTTTTATTTGAATTCCATTAATACATAATATTTTCACAATTAAATGAAACTACGTGATGTAGTATTATTTCTACTTTCTTTAAGTTTTTTATCACGACCTAGGTTTCGTTGTATTACAACATCTTCAGGTGGATTATTAGCAAAGATGTTGCATATCTTTGCTAATAGCCCACCTGAAGATGTTGTAATACAACGAAACCTAGGTCGTGGTAAAGAACTTAAAGACATAAAAATAATACTTCATCACGTACTTTCATTTAATTGTGAATAATGAATTTCTACAAACTTAACGCCTAATATATTCAATACATAATATTTTTATAATTTTATAAAAAATGAAGATATAAAATATTAGAAGAATTTTCTAGAAGGATTCTCGAAACTTCTAGAAGGTTTTACTGTAGGATATAAATGGACCAAAGTGCATTCAGCTGACAACAGCCAGCGCCGAAGCTTTAAGTCAATCACATATAATGGATTTAAATTGATATCAAATACGGATTCTATTAATTTACGAATTTCGTCTGGGTTACGATAGAAAGACTGACACAAATAATATATGTCATGCGATGGGCGGGTCCACGGTGTCTTACGCGACGGCAAAGATTTGATTTAGAAAGTTCAGGAATGAGGACTATGATCTTGAGGACGAACCTCGTACCGGACGTCCTGTTGAATTGGACGTTTAACGATTGCGACGTCTAATTGAGGAAGATCTTCAACTGACGACTCGTCAATTGGCATATGAGCTACATTGCAGTCATGGCACCATAGAAACATATCTGTCCGAATTGGGAAAAGTTTAAAAATACTTTATATGGATATCCCACGAGTTGTCATTATACCACCTTCAGTGCTGATTTGATATTGTATATATTTGGCGTTAATTTTGTAGAAATTCATTATTCACAATTAAATGAAACTACGTAATGTAGTATTATTTCTACTATCTTTAATTTCTTTACCACGACCTAGGTTTCGTTGTATTACAACATCTTCAGGTGGGATATTAGCAAAGATCTTCTTTCATCATCTTTGCTAATATCCCACCTGAAGATGTTGTAATACAACGAAACCTAGGTCGTGGTAAAGAAATTAAAGATAGTAGAAATAATACTACATCACGTAGTTTCATTTAATTGTGCTGATTTGATATTTGTCAATAGTTATTGACGGTAAACGTAACTTCGACTGGCTGAATCAGTTAGTAACTGGCGATGAGAAGTAGGTTCCATATGTTAATTATACACGCAAACGTCAATGGCTGGGTGTTAGAGAAACAGGAGTTTCAGTATACAAACCTGAAATAAGTGCCAAAAAGGTGATGCCCAGCTGCTGGTAAAATGTCAAGGGTATTATTCATTGATGGTTGCTTCCAGAGGAATCTACAATTAATTCAGATATTTACTATAAACAATTAGATCGATTAGTTAACAAATTGAATAGTCAACAGGATCGAGTTTATTTTTTACATGATAATTCTAGACCACATAATGCAAAACGTACTCGTGATAAATTAGAGGAGCTCGGCTGGGGTCTACTCACTCATTCGCCATATTCGCTGAATATTTCGCCCTCTGATTACCATTTATTCAGGGCTCTAAATGACCATTTACGTGAAAAATATTCGACTTTAAAGAAGATCTCTAAAACGACCTCGTACAATTTTTTTAATGAAAGTCATCGGAACTTTACGAGAAAAGCATATTGTCACTGCCTATTAGATGGTAACATGTAATAGATAATAATGGTGCATACTTAAATTAAATTTAATGTAACATATACATTTTTTAATAAAAATTGTTGACAGTAACTCGGAGTTAAAAACTTATTAGCCAACCCAATACTATCCATACGAAATATAATGTTTTACCGTCCAAGTGATCAAACAAAAATATACCATTTGACTTGGCTGCTCAGTTCGGCTGTACTCGGCCTGGCGCCGAGTTTATCTGAAGTCGACAAACCGTTCAGCTATACTTAGGCCGGTTAGGTTACCCGAAGCGCGTTGCACTTGGCATGACGCAAAATTGCAAATTTTATAAATGTAATAATATTTTGGACAAGGTGAGTCAAAAAAAGCTTTCACTTCAAATAATCGGAAAACTTTCATTTAAAATTACTTTGAATACTTTGGTTCTACAATTTCAATATAATGTAGGCAAATACTAAATCGTAATAATAAATGTAACCGACACTCTGTTGTCCAGTTTTATGAAATTATTGTGACCATATTAAATTTAAAAGAAATTATAGTAGATCATGTAGAAATGAGAAAGAGATATTGAATTTAAAAGAAATTATAGTAGACCATATAGAAATGAGAAAGAGATATTAAATTTAAAACAAATTATAGTAGATCATATAGAAATGAGAAAGAGAGAGAGAGAGAGACAAACAGATAACAAGGAACAAAATAGTGTCAGGGTAAATGTCGTAAATCAATACAACTCGAAACAACAGCGAGTACAGCGGAGCGAATGCGAACGTTTCTTCTATGTTCAATATTTATAGTGACTGTCGAACGAATGTTCGCTTAGAGCATCGCTCCCCCTAGATGCACGGCCCTTTTGTTTACGCTTAGCGGCTAAAAATGGAACAGAATTATTTCAGTAGAGCACTGCGTAGATGTGTTTATATCTTGGTTGTTAGCTAAGTGTTAAATGCAGAACGTAAATGTGTTTTTAACGCTAGTTATCGAAACTATTGAATTAGATATGATTCCGTGCGATATCACATATTTAATCTACATCAAAAAACCTACCGAGATTCGGTACACATTTAGGTAGTTATACATATTTAAGGGTACGTAATATTTCCAATTACACTATTTAAAAATATTAATTTTTCACAATGTAAACACTAATACCTACTGTGTCTTTCACATGCGTAAAAATAATGGAGTTAGAAAATCATCGATTTTCCCTTTTATTTTTGCTCTAAGACCTCCCACTGTGCGGATCCTTAAAGATTGTAGGTCGACCGGAAATACGCTATAGGTTTGATGATCAGGGATTAAGACTATTACATAAATAAAAAATATGCTTTAGTAAGCTTTCTTAAGGTCCATATTTTTTGTTAAGTGAACCAAAAAACAGTGCCTGTATTTATGTACGCGTATTAGAAGTTATAATTCTTTGGCGTAGTAAAAGAATAATTTTATTTAGCACGCAAATAATTAACGGAAATAAAATTATAAAAAGACTGAGAGAAAACCAGAGCGTGATTAAAACATCTAAATTCAACCAAATGGCGAAATTCTTAAAATGAAAATTGAAATTTTCTTGAATAGCGTAAAAAAAATTTAAAAAATAAATTATTGAATTGAATACATGATGATTTAATAATTACAATGCAAGTAAATATATACGGAAACTTAACCTCAGTTAGAGAAATACACTTAAAATATATTTTAAAAACCTTATGAGCACTATTTCTATCACGAATATTCACAATAAATAAATGTTTTTTTTTGTTATATGGACCACTGTCAAATTTCAATTACTAAAAATATTATTTAAAAGCACAGATATTACTTAGATTTGTATAAATATAAAACACGTCTTGTGTATTTACAACTTCACCCTGTCGATTTCTGTTGCATTGTGTACGCGCATCGTGAGCAACTTCATACTTTTGTTTTTGTTGCATCGTGCGTGTACATGCGCGTATCGTAAATTGTCATTCTGATCAAACTTGAATTTTTTACGGCAACGAATAACGACAAAAATAGACTTTAGTATACGATATTAATTTCAACTTTACACCTTAAGCCTTTACCGAGAAAAAGGGCTTTAACAGACAAACGTACGGAAAACCAAGTGTTTCTATACCTCTCATTTTTTTTCATTTCAGTACTGAACACTAAAAAGATAAAGATTCTGTTACTTTAATATATGTGTATTTTTGTTTAAGTGCATGTTTCCTACGGCCACTTTTCCTTTAAGTATGCGGAGAAATTTTGCAAAGGCTACTGTTTCTTTGTGTAACCATTTACACGTATAACAGAAATATGTAATAAAATAGAAAAAAGGAACTGTTTCGAATTAGATATTTGTAATTAACTAATCGGTTAAAGTTATTTTGTAATTAACTAATCGGTCAAAGTTATTTTGTATTTATACGTTTGCGCTAAAAATTTTGAAATTTCCGATATTTAACTATATCTCTATATAGTGTTATGTTAAATTGTGTTGGTACAATTAATGCAAATTCTATTTGAAATATGTTTATTTTAGTAGTATGTAATTATTTCTAAATTTTAATAAAAGTTGAATATATTTAGCGTTAATTTTGTAGAAATTCATTACTTACAATTCAATGAAACTATGTGATGTAGTATTATTGCTACTATGTTTAAGTTTTTTAACCTAGATATCTTTGCTAATGGCACACCTGAAGATGTTGTAATACAACGAAACCTAGGTCGTGGCAAAGAACTTACAGAAAGTAGAAATAATACTACATCCCGTAGTTTCATTTAATTTAATAAAAGTGTTTACTATAAGACAAATTTTGAATTACTTTTAATTTAGAGGTTTTCTATTTAGTATCTGTTCCTATAATTTTTCTAATATTTTCTTGAATAAATATTTCGGTTGATTCACAGATACTGTTCAAGATACAAAAATATGAACATTTCAAGTATCGAGATAAGGTGATGTTTATGTTGACCCATTTATCACATGAGATTAGCTGTCGCGTCAAATGTTTTTGATATGCAATCTTGAACCGAATAGTACACATTTCCTATTAAGTGGAATTTGGTCCAACATAGGCAACACTCCCTTATATCTTAGTCATCTATCTATTAAATCATATTAATGTGGAAATTTAATCTACAGACGACGTCGATTATTATTTTTGTAACTTTTAAAAAATAATAAATATTAATGTGGAAATTTAATCTACAGACGACGTCGATTATTATTTTTGTAACTTTTAAAAAATAATAAATATTAATGTGGAAATTTAATCTACAGACGACGTCGATTATTATTTTTGTAACTTTTAAAAAATAATAAATATTAATGTGGAAATTTAATCTACAGACGACGTCGATTATTATTTTTGTAACTTTTAAAAAATAATAAATATTAATGTCGAAATTGAATCTACAGACGACGTCGATTATTATTTTTGTAACTTTTAAAAAATAATTTCATTAATCGGGTTTCCGAAATAATATTAATTTTCGTGTGTTAATTATAAGTAATATTCACAGTTAATTATAACACAATGTGAGTAAAGTTAATATTAAAAATAATTAATTTTTGACAGAGAGTTTATATTAAAGAGCCATGTAGAATAATTAGATATAAATAAATAATATACAACCAAGGATTTCAAATGCATGAGTTTTTACGTACATATTTAATTTTTTTTGTTAATATATGATATTGTCCTTTCTTGTCTTTCCCATCCCAAATCATGTCAATAGTTAGTATTAATTATACTCTTGTGTTTTTTGTTTTTTTTTTGGTTAAATTTACTACATATAATTTTTATTGTAAAATCTCTTACAGTCCACCAATTAAATTTCAATAACAATTGATATTTGACTGGGAGAGATTGCTCATGTAGCAATACGTTCGCCATATGTATTATGCATAAAAGTTGATAAATAAATATTTAATCTAACTTAACCTTTGTTATCTTTTGAAAAGGACATTTTTAAAAAGAACATTAACTACTAAAAGATTTTTCATGTCTGGGACCAAATTAATACTCTCACTCTATATTTAGTCATGATTGTTCTAATAGCATTTTATCAGTTCTTGCTATTTCTTATTCAAATATTTGAGATTTATCAAAATACAAACTCTATTGAGAAAGCATATGGACTATTTACAGACGCGATGTTTCGGATTTTTTTACTTAAATGTTCTTTTGGTGTGAAAATGTATTTTAAATTAATGCCAGGCAATGGCGCCCAAATGAACGACAGTTTATGTCGAAGTAATTTTAAACTTCAATAACTTTGCTTAAAATAGACGTAACGTCGCCATTATTTCGCTTGCACACAATTGATCCCTTATTTTTAACCCAAAGATTTGAAATTTGCTAGGGGTATTCAAAAAATTTCAAAGTTTTATATATATATATATATATATATATATATATATATATATATACAATTCTTCTCATACCATTACCCTGTATTCAATAAATGTAAGTTGAAAATGAATGAAATGATTCAAAAGAAGAATTTTATTAAATTTTAAACTACTAAACACGACGGATGTTTTTATGAAAATAATTGCAAATTGTTTTATGGATCAGATGCTATATTTGCATCACAAAAATATGCTTGACCGAAATAAAGGCACCTTATGTCCTTACGTTTAAGCTGAGTAGTTTTGAGTATCTCATTGTTTATTCACAATTCGTTGTCCAGTACTATCTACATTATAATGTGAGAAACAATAACCTAAATAATTCCCCTAGTAAGTTCATCCAAAATAGTTTTTAGCCTGGAAGCTTAGCAAACGGATGAATCAACAAACAAACAGAGAATATTTTACAGACAAACTATTTTGGTTTTTATTCACTCTTAGGCATGTCATGTGATGTCCTGTATTTTTAAGGTCCCAAATCTTGAAAAAAAAACAACCCTTAAAAGGTCAATCTCGTGTCCCACTGTCCGTTTGATGTAGCCGTTTTTCTCGGAAACCGCTAAACGTAAAAACTTAGAACAGTAATAAAGTTTATCAATTTGCACATATCTCAATAACTAATATTCAAAAATCTTTATTTATAAATTTCAGGGGGTGTTTTTTTTAGTTTGGGGCAAATTAAGTACTCGAAAAAAAGTTTATAAAATTAGGTAAAATATGAAAAAATTATGTCATTTTCGAAAGTATTGAACCTAAAGTTATGATAAATAGGGTTGTTAGAAGCCTACGCATTGTTGGAAAATTACGATAATACGCGGTTGTAGGAAAATTAAGACGATGATTCTGTATGTCTGCTATGAGTATTTACTTAATTATATAAGTATTATTAAATATTTATTGCACTAACAAGCAATATTAGTGATGACTTAGGATAAGTAAAATAATTTAATTTCAAACGAGGTATGTAACTCTCTATGAGCTAGCCAGCAGGCAGAAACCCTATCAGCAGGCAAAATTGAACACAACGGTCATTCATTCAAATCCAATGCCAATACTAAATGCAATATCACCCGACGATCACTCATTACTGCATCATTAACTCATTTCGACAACGAATTGTACATATACATTTTTAAAAAATGAAGCGGTTCGATTATTGCTCAGAGAACGTTATGCAATAAAATTTTAGGTTATTTCACTGTTAAGTTAAAAAAACTTAAAATAATTCTTAATTTCTTAATTGAATAAACCGTTTGTATGTGATGTCAGTTATGTGGGTTGACATATTTGGTTAAATATAGTATTGTGAATTTACGTCAATGTGATTTTACATCAATTTGAATCCTTAATTCTTATATATTCAATTATATGTGATTTATAATACATGATTTATGTATAATTTATTTTAACAACAAATTGATCTCTTAATTCTTCGACGTTTATTTTACAACAAATTGATCTCTTAATTCTTTGACATTTATTTTAGAACAAATTGATCTCTTAATTCTTAGACATTTACTTTGCAACAAATTGACCTCTTAATTTATTGACATTCATTCTACGACAGTCCATTTTCTTAATTCTTTGACATTTATTTTAGAACAAATTGATTTCTTAATTCTTAGACTTTTATTTTACAACATATTAATCTCTTAATTCTTATAAATTTATTTTACAACAGATTGATCTCTTAATTCTTTGACATTTATTTTAGAATAAATTGATCTCTTGATTCTTAGACATTTATTTTACGATAAATTGATCTCTTAATTCTTTGACATTTATTTTACTTCAATTTAATCCTATAATACTTAAGATTTCCCTATTCTGAAATTAAAACTAAATTGTGTAATACTCGTACGGTATCGATTTTTAGCATATTGATGATAACGCTGAGAGGCATAAACGAGTACACATGCCTGTCTACTCACGCAAGTCGTCCCTCTGGTATTGGAACAGTAACACAATCCGGAGGAACACATACGGAGCGAGGGTGTCAGGCGAGTAATGAGATGATGAATGTGCCGAGTAAATGTTCATTTCGCTGTGAATAGCTTAATGTCGAGGGTGTACTTTAGACATTATTTTGTATTATGTCGGTCTCAGCTTAGATATATATTCCTGAAGCGAATACTCCTTTTGAAGGCAGGTGTAGATTTCGATGTAAGATGATAGAAGTCCAGGATGATAGAAGTCAACATATTGAATGTGTTTTCAAGTCGTGAGATGCTATTTTAAACATTTGCTAGACTAAGACGGCAATATATGAAACGTGAGACAGCATGCCACTGTAGAATTTGACAGTCACTAAACGAAACAGCACACGGTCCGCTCTACCGGCTGAATAAAAAGGCCCCCACCGCTTGCACTCGTTTCTTTTCGCTGCCGACCACCGAAGCGCGCAGAACTCTGCGCGCGGCATAATGGCTATGGTTCCACCGCTAGTACCGCGCTCGAATTGAGGCGTTGCGATGCGCGGGCTGCGACCATGATTTTTAACGATATGTGGCCATTGCCGTTTGGTAGGTGAGATGATAGCAGCTGCATTCTGATCAAGGTAACGTTGAGAATTATTAAGATTATACTAATTTTTCTAAATTTAATTTAAATAAAATAACATTTGTATTAAATTACAAGGCTACGTGCGTACTCGTAAAGTGACATAATATTAAAAATACCTATTGTTTTACACAGAGTGTTACAAATATGCGTATAATAAAATTAGTTATAAATACTTCAGAATTAAGAAAATTTCACTTTAAAGATATGGGTTTTCACAGTTTTTTTCAAGTGTTTTTTTATTTGTGGGGATCATGTGTTGTATATATTATGTCAAAATCATTTTGTTTTGTAATCATGTCTCTATCAAACGTTTGTTTTTGGAAATATAAATTATTAGTGGAAATATAAATATTTCCCAGGACGTTGCTCAATTTTGACTCTTGTGCGTGTTATAATAAAACAAGAGAGATGATGTTTGATTAATTCAAACCAATTTATTCACATTATATATATATATATATATATATATATATATATATATATATATATATAATATAATATATATAATATATATATATATATATATATATATATATATATATATATATATATGCATGTGTGTATGTACATATACGAGTGTCTTAAGTTTCGAATGTGATCATGTGTATTTAGGCTGGCATACATTAATCAGAATAAAAGAAAGGCCAATAAATAATTTCTTGCTTCAAAATTTACCCTAAAAAAAGATATGCAGGAGTTCAGGGATTAATGCAGGAGTTCAGGGAACAATTTTATTTAGTATAATTAATGCGAAGCGAAATAAATGTATTGTCTGATGTGTAATAAATTTAAGATTTTTTTTTGGAAATGTAATATTAGTTTACGACAAGATCTGAAACAAATAAGGATATTCGGTTTAACATAAAATTTTACTGCTCAACGTTTTTAAATTAATAAATTAAAGTAAAAAACCATGCCTAAAACAAAATCTATTAAAATTAATAAGCAACATTTTTCTAATGTCCTCTCTAGATGAAGTGAGGGTTGGATTATGTTAGCAAAGGTAAAACCAAAATTAACAAAGCTAGCAAATTACGACAAAATATACATGTTTATAAACATTAGTCTGTGTCAAGATGGACTCCAGCTCCATCGTGTACCCTGGTCACCCTCTAGAACTCAGTTACCCAACGAGAAAAATCAAACGAGCCTAATTCAAAGTAACCATTTACCCTATTGCGGAGAAACTATTACCACCACATATATGCTCCATAGTCAGATCCTGATCACCATTCAGATTCGAATACTCATCGAGAAGATTCAAATAAACCACTAGATATCTAACTTGAGGTATCTACTTACCTATGTCAGCCTGCCAGTTCCATCTATAGATCTAGGTCACTACCTATGGTTGGAGATCCTGCAACCACCTTCCACCTCCCTCATCAAATAACTCATTGGTACCATAAAATTGTATCGTCATCGAAAACCTATCGGTATGCAAAATTTAATCTCGGTTTGATGAAGAAAGTGATTTTAAAAATGACTTCAAAATTGTTTACTGAAGAAAAGAATAACATTTTGTAATATTTGTTTTTTTCATATCTTCTCAAAATGTGGGTAGAGACTATAGAGAATAAAGAAGGAGGTAAGAGAAACTAGAAATAAGGACGTTGTCTTCAAAACTATTTTGAAATAAAATACATTTGTCACTATTACGTTACGGTACTGGATAAATTCCGTTACTAACTCCTTCAGGGGTACGACAGTGTTTCGATTGTCAAGAACTCTATACTGATTCTACCTTACTGCAGGTTAATTAAACACGCAGTAAAATAAATATCAATATGCTCACACGAGTTTGTAGAACAAATCTAAGACTACGGGAGGATGATTGGAATATGTTAACGAAATCATTGAAACTTAGCTGTATGATGAATCTTAAACAAAAATTTACGATTTTCTCCATTAAAAATAATGAATCTGTTATATATTTAAGAATATATCGATTTCGAAATAAATATTCGTACAGATACACTTGAGTTAGCAATGCGTTTATTGCAATTTTGTGAGTTCATTCACATCGACGAAAGAAAACTCATGCCGCCACGAAGAGGTTAAACCTCGTGTCCGAACAACTTTTGTGTTAACACGGCAAAAATTATTATTAATCAAGAAAATAATATTTATGTCAAACTATATATTTTTATAGCAACTTTATCTAAATACCTGAAAATATAAGATGATTGAAAACAAAAGAAATTTTTGCGGAACAGTCAAGGTACGAAATTTGGGGTAAAATTAAATCTTTTTTGGAAAGTAATAATTTATGAAAAAAACGGAAAATATGCCGCGAGCGATATACTACCTAAGTTAAGGTTAGTAACGCGCCGAGGACTATGACACTAGGGTGACTAAAAATCATATGCTGTGTTACACTTATCAAATTAAGTTTAGTAACACGTCGAGGACTGTGTGGCACTCGGGTGAGTAAAAATACACGCTATGAGCGGTACACCATTCAGGTATTTTTGTTTAGGTAAGTAATCATTTAGGGAAAAAAAGAAAAATTCAGAACCCCAGTTTAGTAATACTAATAACGAGAGACGATGAACGAAAAATAATGTTAGAATTTTCGCAAAATATAAATATTCATAGATTAAATTACCATTTAAAGAGTAAATATACCTAAAAGTAGAAAAAAAATTATAAAGTAATTGGTTAATGCAGTGATAAATCATATTATTCAAATCTATAAATATTTATACCGGCCTATTGAGTACGGAATTGTTATTAATAGCCAAGATAGAGACCAATATAGGTGTCAAATGCTCGTAAGTGTCACCTAATTGAATATTTATAAACTCGGAGATGATAAAGCTAATATTTTAAAAGTCAAAATTTACTCCGAAAATTTCACCGCATTAAACATTAACTATACGTCAAAGATGTAGAATCATTTGAATAATCGAAGTGAAAGAGGATTTCTGAACAAGAAAAGAAATTGTTATTAAATATGATTTACAAGGGGGCGTTTTTAAGTTCGTGGAATGGAGGATAAGGAGTCAATAAAAATACTAAATTATTTTTTTTTCAATATATTTACCTGCTACCCTAATACATTTTCAGGTCTTTCAATTAGCTTATATATACCTTCATAAAAAATGTTTCGTCTTTGCCCGAAAAATAAGCTGAAACTACGTCCTCCACTTCTTCATCGCTTGAAAAGCTCTTTCCACGAAGTTCTTTTTTAAGGTTTGGGAATAAATAATAATCACTGGGAGGAAGATTTGTTAACGGGCGCGTTATCGTGCAAAAGCAGGTCACCTTTCACCTTCTTTTTTCTTTGATCGCTTCTTTCAACCTCTCTAGAATTGACACATATTATTCTCCGTTTATGGAAACACCTTTATTATTAATATAGTCCGTGTGGCTATTACCAAAGATATCTTTGCTAATAGCCCACCTGAAGATGTTGTAATACAACGAAAACTAAGTCGTGGTAAAGAACCTAAAGAAAGTAGAAATAATACTACATCATGTAGTTTCATTTAATTGTGAATAATGAATTTCTACAAATATAACACCAAATATATTCAATAATCCTATTTAAGTTACACATTTCGATGTTTCATAAAATTTATAAAATTTACAAAACTTTAAGGTTGTGGCAAAAGGATGTCGGTATATGACGAAGAGTTCGCTACCGTTTGTTTTACTACGGAATCCTAAAAAATAATTAATGTCATTTCAGTTATAAATTTTGTCCTAGTTAAACTGAGTATATATATTTTGAAATTAATGAAACTTTGAGGCTATTACAAAAGGACCGGAGAACATGACGAAGTTATAAGGATTCCCTACATTTATTTCACTACGGGAGCCTAAGAAATAACTCATCCCATTTAAGATATAATTGTTATCCCATTTTAACAGAGTATATAACAAAAACCAAAGCCACTTATATTTGTTTGCAGAAAATATTTGAAATGACATCACAGACAGCAAGACATCGTAGGTAACGTGAGACGAAGACAGTCAATTCGCAAAGTAAATTGGATAGAGAGCTGTGAGACAAAACACGTGTATGGTGAGGACCTTCGCCGTGACCTTAGTAAGTAGCGGCGGAGTTTCCTTTCCCATCGGTCGACGATAATTGAGATTTATGGCGGAGCTGTGACCGGAGACGATTTCGTGGCTAGGACATATTTATTATCACGCCCCTAAAGCCTCTGTTGCCAGTCGTTATTGTAAAGAAAGCTGTACTTTCCTCTCTTTGTCAGGTCTACGTTTACTGTGACTTAATTACATACAATTTTTTATGAGTATATGGTAGGGAAGTAATAAAAAAAATACAATCAAATAAAAAAATAAATTTCTGTCGAGCGAAGAAGAATATATATATATATATATATATATATATATATATATATATATATATATTTATATATATATATATATATATATATATTAGGGTGTCCTAGGCTACAAGGGTGAAAATTTTTTTTTCGAATTTCGAAAAGCATACCCTCTCTTTTTTTACATTTGACTCCAAAAACGTAAATATTAAATATTATTGCCATCGGATAACAATAACCCGTACCGACTTGACGTTAAAGTTGAATTTTATATGTTAGTATGGAAGCTGTAGGACAATCGTAAAGTTTGTTTATTTTCAGTAAAAAAAACACATGTTTAATATATATTTATTATAAATAAAAATTAATCATTAAATTTTCTTTTCAAAGTTAGCTTTTTACAGTCAGGATATACTTTTCTGTGTTCTTGGACGCAATGTAATAAAAATTGCTTTTACTCCTCTTCAACAGTGATTAAGCCATGAAAGTCTTGCATTAATTTAACCGCTCTTTCTGCTGTATCATTAACTGCTCTCAGTGTCAGCAGCTTCATTTCAGCTTGTTGGAAAGAATCGTCATTTGGCGATGAAGAAGGGCTCTTGTTCAGAAAACTGTCATCAATTTTAAGTCGATTAAATAAGAACTTGCTTTTGACAGAGATGAAGTCATCGACGTTTTTCTCTGAAATTAAAATATAGGGAACGGTTATCAATCGTATAGTAAACTAAAAAAGAAAATCAAACCATAATTTACATGTGATGCATACCAAAAAGTGGGTCACAAAGTTCTACTTTGGATGCGACGTAACGTTTATCGTAGGCCGATGGGTTTTCTTTAGCTAAGTTAGAAACTATTTTTACTTTAGTTTCTTGATCGACATTATCGTCAAATAAAAACAAATCTTTCACTTTCACTTCATTTGTCAAATACCATAAATGCTGACAAAACTTCTGTAAAGCTGCTTTGGAAATGCTTTTGTCTATTGTTTCGGAAGCTTTTATGGTCTTCAAAAAGCACAAATCCTGATAAGGTGCTTTTACTGCTAAAATGCATTGGAGCCATGGTTTGACGTAGGATGTCACAATAAACAGACAGACATCTAACAGTGCTGCCTTATCCTTGTTTGAAAGTCTGAATTGGGAGCTTAGTAATGATATTTTTAATGAATAAATGGCTCTCGCCATGCACCGAGCTTGGTGCATGGCACCTGGAGGCCGAATCTTAAATCTTCTTCTCTGTATCTCCACCAAGAAATATTATTGAAAGCTGAATTAACTCGCGATAGTCATCTCTAGTTATCTCTTTAGTCAATTCACATCGGTAGAATTGTAGCAGTTTATCAATTTCTGAAACATTTAAACAACATAACTTTTCTCTACAGATTTGAATTTTCTCAGCATCGACATTTTTCCAGTTTTCTCGGAATTTTTTGAACAACGGAATGTCTATCTATGTCTTTGTATTTAACAAGTCGCTTTTCCTCCTCAATGCTTCTAAGGCGCGCCTTTTCTTCTTTTTCTGTTAGATTTTTGTCCACTCCGGCTAAATAACCAGGGCGACCTGGTTCTCTTTGGCGCTGCAAGAAGATCCTATCTTCATTTATTTTAATTAGCTAAAGCGCATCGGCATTAGCAATGTGAAACAAATTGTTTCAGTTGGAAAGAAACTCTTGTCGACGCTGTTCAAACACTTCTTGTGTTTTTTTTCGCATTTTTTTGCAAATCTCTCCAAACTTGATATAATGAAACTAGTTTCTTAACACAGTTAGATATTGATTTAGTCGGTATACGTGCCTTTTCCCAGTAAATAAAGCACTCACGAATAGTAAGATTTACACTTTCATTGACACTTAAATTCACTTCACGAATATTATAGAACAGACCTGCCAGTACTTGTCCATTAGAGGGAAGTTTCGAACCGGTTATTTGATGTTTTACGTCCCCTAATAAGAATATATCGTTTTTGGAACTTCGTAAATCCACAGATATGTTGACGACTCAAAAATAGTGCGTTTACTAATAAAACAAACAAGTAATAACAAGCATAGCGAGATTTCCGTCTCGCCATACCGTGCAAGTACAGACAAGTTTTGATGTAAGTCGGCACGGGTTGTCATGATCCTAAGTACGCAAAACTTCATTTTTAAATGTTTTGAGACCATTCAAACAAAATAAGAGGGTATGCGTGAAAAAAATATCACTTCAATTTTTTTGGGACAGCCTAATATATATATATATATATATATATATATATATATATATATATATATATATATATATTAATTGGGGACATACAGGAAGCACGATGTCACATTGCTTCATAGTTTAAGGCAAACAAATTTGCTAAATTGAGAATGAAAGAACAATAGTATAAAAAGCGCAATCTAAGTATTTAAATGATTTTCTTATGTTTTATTCCTACCCAACGAACGATAGAATTTTGTAATCGATTTTTGATCCACAAATGTATTTAATTTGGATGAAAACGCAGAAAGGGAACATTTAAGTTGATCTGATAAAAAGTCAGAAGATAGATAAAGGAGTTCCTGATCTGCCTATACTTCGAATTAGAACTAATTTAATTCGATTTTATGAGCACAGTTCCATCGATCTGATCTGCTGATGGAATTGGGAGGATTCGTCGAGTTAAGTCGTTGTTTTGTCGTGATGAATCGTATTTACTGCAAACCACCCTAGGTTAGTATAGTCGAATACTTTGTGGTATTAGGGTGACTAAGAATTATATACTGTGTGTGTTATACTACTCAAGTTAAGGTCGGCAATGCGCCGAGGACTGTGTGGTACTAAGGTGATTAAAAAATTATGAGCTGTAAACGTTACATTACCTAATTCAGGGTTTGTATCGCGCCTGTGATTGTGTGGCACTAGAGTGACTAATAATTATATATTATGAGCATTACACCGCCCAAGTTAAGGTTGGTAACGCACCGAAGATTGTGTAGCACTAGAATGACTAAAAATGATACACAGTGAGTATTACAATAGCCACGTGGCTATTAACGTTATATATTATGGCTAGTAACACATCGACGACCGTGTAGCACTAGGGTGTCTAAAATTACATGATATGAGCGTTACACCACCTAAGTTAAGGTTCGTAACCTGCCAAGAGTTTCGCGACACTAGAGTGACTAAAAATTATATGTCGTGATTGTTACATCACTCAAGTCAATGTTGGCAAATCACCGAGGTACACCTGCGACACTCCATACTAGCCAACAGATTTAATTGCCTACACTATTACATACGTTCTCGCCTATCTGAAATTGAAATTAATAAATTATTTGATTTAAAAGTGAAACCAAAAGCAATAATGCAAAGTCTCATAAAAATGGGAAATATTAAAGTTCCTAAAATGAACTCAGTTAAGAAATTACTTGAGCGATCGACGTCGTGCGATATACGGTCAGCTAACTATAAGTTTGGGAAAACTTGAAACTTGGATACATTCACACTCAGACCTTCCTTTGGATTCGTATGAAGTTTTTGTGGTTTGATACTAAATTGATGACAGTGACGAAAAAACTCGCTTTGTTATGCAAACAAAATATTTAATTGAAATTATGAAAGATGGCAGCGTTGTTCACGCTGAGGCCACATACAAAACCATCTAGTAGGGTTTCCCTGTTTTGGTATGTGGAACCACCAATAAAAACCAAAAGTTCCACCGTGTTTGTTTAACGGTATCAAGCCATGAACAAAATGAAGATTTCAAATTGATGTTCCAAGGACTTAAGAACCAAATAAATCTTAAAAGTTCATGGAATCCAAAAATATTGGTTTTTGATGCTACTAAAAGTATCCAAAATGCATTTCTTGAGGTTTTTGGATAAAATGTGGTAGTTTGCATGTATTGGGTACACAAAGAAAAAAATTCAAGAAAGAGTAGAAACGATAAAACACTGATAAGAAACTGAGCAATAATATTCTGAATGATGTTAATACATTACATTCTATAACAGATAAGAACATATTTGATACAGCTTTTGAAGCTTTTCTACAAAAAAATATAAAGATCAGATTGAATTTGTCGCTTATTTTTAAACACAGTAGTTACTATAAAATCGCAATTTGTTTTTGGGAGCGGCTCCAAATTCTCCATTAATCAACAACGCTCTGGAGACTTTAACAGAATAATAAACGATAGTGAGAACGAGATACACTTCGAGAACGTTTTCTTCTATCCAGGTTTTTGGGGGTTGCAAAAGAAATGGTAAGCCAGTGATCCAATAGGATCCAGAAGACAATTACGTTGTCAAAATACCCTCTTTACCTACAGAGGACTGGACAGATGCTTATCAGTGGGCAAAAATACCCAAAGAGGTGGCTGTAGTGCGTGCAGATGACAACTATAAATATTGCCAAATTCCTGCTGGTCAAGCGACTAATTGTGACATTTATGATGTATAGTGGGAAAGTTTTAATGGTTTTAAGAATAACAATTTCATTAATTGGCTCGTCTTGCTGCCAGCTGAGAAAAATAAATGGAGAAAGGGAAGATGTGATAGTCCAGCTTTTTTCAATTTCTATACATGCCAGCACGTGATTGGTTTGGCAATATGCCTTTATATTACTTGAATACATTCACTCAAACAGAGTGTATTATAATGATCTTTGTAAAAGAAGCGCCCATTTTGGTACCAGCAATGTTTTATTGCTATTTTTATTTGATGAACAAATTAAAAATTTTACTTACCCGCTGATTGCTTACTAAAATCACATTAAACGTGGGTCGCTCAATGGAGCTTTTATATTTAATTAGCTAAGCAAAATAATTTAGAACAGTCCAGTACGATATTAATTGCAGACTGATTTAGAAATATTTGCTGACCATAAGTTACTAACCAACTAGCCATTTTGGCTGACCGAATAAATTTTTCTGTTCACAAAAATAACAATACTTTGCTAACCATTTAAATGATACCCATTTAAAATTGTGTAACGCAAAACGCATTCCTCCGACTTTTGTCGGTGGTGAGACGGCGGTCGACACCCGTCGTCTTTTGTCGGAGAAGATCGGTAGCCGACTTTCCATCGACTTAGCGCATATGTCAAGACGCATGCGCCGCCAATATAATCTTCGGATCGGCGATAGTCGGATAGATGGGCCCCAACTTTTTGTGGGACTGACTGTTGACCGACGTGTGTGTTAAAGCATCAAATATTAAATGTCGTATTTTCTCCGACTTTGTCGGATCAATTATTATCGATCGTTTGCGTTACAAGTAATAGCTTTTATATGCCGATTGTTTATCAAGACGATAACTAAAGAAGAACGCGGTGAACAAGTAGAAAGTATGATAGTCAACTGTCACTACCTTAGACGATTTAAAACAAACAAAAATAGAGATTCCTACGAAGTTTGTATTTTCTGTTCCTTCTTAACATTTGTATTACTCGAAGGCGCGTTTTTCAAGCCAATAATAAATTTAAGGTCAATCGCAGTCTTTCAAACAAAAATTCAGTCGAACGGACGCACATGGTTTCTTGGTACATTTTCGTTTTTTATTGGAACAATAGCTGTTAAATCTCATTTTTAATTTTTCAGCAAATTTTCTATTTTTTTGTTTAATAGAGTCAATATTTTCAAAAATGCTTCGTCTCAGTGATAAGTATTTTTAAGATTCTATGGTCCTCGTAGACGTATTAACGCTTTTAAATAATGAATCTACATCGAAAGATTACATATAGTACTACATCACTGAAATGTATCATTTATTGACTTCTAACATATAAGTATTTTATAATTAATAATTGTTTGTCTAGTTTCTAATTTAATTTCAAGATTGTTAGTTACAGATACGGCAAACGTAGTTTAAATATTTCTTTCTGTGTCTTCATTTTATCTCCGCGATGTGAACGTTCGCAAATTGATTCTATGGCTGAACGCGTAACTGAAAGAAGCAGGGTAACGCATAATAATGGTAACGTACTCTACGTTATCATTATTATGCGTTACCACTAAGTCAAATAAGCTATATTTTTAATCAGCAAGCAGGCAATTGCTTAACACTGGACTGGGAATTGTGTAACGTCAATATAACAAAGTGACTGATGAAATATTTGCGACACTAAATCCTGCTCTTTTCTAAAGTGCAGAAATCCTCACAATGACTAGAAAAGGTCAATCATTTTAAAAGTACAGATATAGGTAGCATAAAATGGTACCATAAAAGTGTCCATAAATTACAAAATAGAAATAATATTTGTTATTATTAGACATTAAATCGACGCCATAAACAATCCGAGTTTGTTTCTAGTTTATTGTGAATTGGAGTATCCATTAAGGCCTAAATGTAATTAATATCTCAGAAATACCAGCTACTTTACAAAATAAATAATACTCTATATATTGTTGCCATTAAGAAAATTTCACGTACGTAAATTTGTTATCTTTTTTGTTTTTAAATATAGGTACTCAGATCTGTCTCTGACATTTAAATGTTCGTAAATCACTTACTTCAAATGCTAAATGACGGCTTCATTCTTTGACATTTAAATGAGATTGCCGGATTTTAGATTCGAATTAAAATTTTTAATAATATTAATATCCATTTAACTTAGTTTTGAAAATAATTTTCTAATCGGGCTGAGTTAATCCATACAGTAAATACCCTCTATAAATATATTCCTACTCGAATTTTTTTAAACAAATTCACTTAGCTCGTAATACAATTGGCCTTCGACGCTAGTATTTAACGATTAGTTGGTAGAAAGTTTTTGCTTTACGTAATTAAGCAACCTTGACAATTAAATGATTGAATAAAAACGTTTTTTCATTAATAACAGTAGGATTAGTACAGACACATCATTTTTTTCTAAGGATAACCCACTTAATCAAATTTATCAATACGAACCCGCCGCGATCTTGTAGTTGGTTATTATCATTATTTCGTAAAACTATTTCAATTAGTTGACGCATGTTTAAAATTGTAGGTGGTGCTGCTTTCCTGGAAGTTTAGTGACATGATTATTAAAGCGCTAAAAAAAATTATCATAACTTTGAGATTACTGAAAACGACAGAACTTTTGTAAATTGGCCTCTGTTTTAGACTTCTTCGGATTAATGTACCAAATGAACAATAGAATTATTTTAGCTCCAAAGTCCCTTTACGCAGAAAGTGATGTGTTTTTTTTAATTTGGCATCGTTCTGCATTCTAAAGTAAGTTATACCTTAATGGAACTAGCCCTACCCTTTAGATATATAAGGAATTTATATTATATGTATATATGTATATATGTATATATATATATATATATATATATAAATATATATATATATATATATATATATATATATATATATATATATATTAATTTCTAAATGCACATAGATTAAATCTTACCACATGGTCACTGGGTTGCCGCTGGCAACTTGTCCGGTATAAGTACTTATGGATGCGTACGGATAGATACGTATGTACGGAAGGAAACGCTAGAAAGGCTGCAATTATTTACCAATTCGCATATTGTTTTTTTTTAATGAAATTTATTTCCCCACTCTGTTGAAAAATTAGACCGTAACGAAAAGTGAAACACATCGGTACTTTGGGGAGCGAAGGATGGATAAATAGCAGAGCGCCAGTAAAGTAAGCTAGCTTGTTTTAGTTTTCGTTATTTATCACTATGTTTTAATTACATTGAAATATTTTCTAAATGTTTTAATTACCATTTTTACGTAGTTCTCTGCTAATTATAAACTGCACCAATGGTCACTAAATTTACAACAATTAATATTAATATTGAGACAAAAAGCATAAAACTGACCTTTGTTTCTGCAGCAATGTAGGGGCACTTCAATATAATCTGTATGCAATTACACATCCGATTTTAAAAATTCTTTTTAACACTCTTATATTAGTTTCACTTGTATGTATGTACATATGTGTGAATATAATGGAATATTTCAATTAAATTTTTAACCCACTTGTAGACGGCTGAATTGTTTAAAATTTTGCACCATATCAAGAATCAAGAACTGATGATAATTAAATAATTTCATAACTAAAAATTTAGAAAATAAAATTATAGTTTAAATAAAACAACAACAGATATGATAACAACATGTGATATGAACTGAAAATAAAAAATAATCTTTAAATATAAAGATTTTGGTCAAGAACTAAAGAATGTCTCACAGTTTGGTATAATATAATTGTTTTTGGATAAAATTAAAAAAATAATAAAGTGACAAACAAAAAAAATTAATGAAAAAAAACTGTGTAGTACTCACGACTTGCGTTTTAATATCACGCTCCACACGCTCTTTTATGCTACAGTTTATTTTTTACTTTTATTTAATATTGCTACAAAAGCGTATTTTTTAGAACGATTATATGCTATCAGATCATAACGCTATGATGACAAAAATATAGAATAAAGGTGACAAAAATATAAAAAAAAGATGAGGACCTCTGCTTAAACGTTAAGGGGTAGAAAGACATCAGCTTGTGTATTGACTGATTATGTCGAGTATTCCGTCGAATCCCGTGGTTGGGGGACTAAGATGACTGATGTCGTTTGGAGAACGGAGCGCAGGCAGCGAGGAAGGGTAAAAAGCATAATTAAAATGATTCTACGTAAGTATCGCAATGGAGAATCCTTTCAGAAGGCTTACACGGCGCTAGGAGTTGTCATGAGAGTTTTCCATTATTTACATGAGAGTGGATGTATTGTGACCTTGTTTAATACTTTAATCCGAGGTATCCTTGAAATTATGCAGTCATCTGATCTCTGCATACTTTTTAAAACTTTCTCCAATATAAGTGCATAAGTTGCTTAACTTATGCACTTATATTGGAGAAAGTTTTAAAAAAGTTAAATAGATTTTTATCTAAAAAAAATTATGTGTATAGTACACAGGGATGTAATTCTATTCAAACGGAAATTGCTTTTGATCATCCATTTTTTTAATTATATTGGTAATCCCTTTGTTTTAGTCACGTCATATGCTCTTGACTGTTAGGGGAGATGACCGAGTCATAGTTTATTTCACCTGTCTAGAGTGTGCACGAATATCTTGCAGCATTTACCTGTTTTTCACAACGAGGTTACTATATTGAACAACGAGGCATTGCGAGAGGGGGCTATTTTTTTTATTTTTTCTTCTTCTTTGACCGCTTTCGGAATGTGATTACGGAATTGCTTGGTGGTTCATATTTGATAATTAGTTAATTTTATGTTTAATTTGATTTAATGCATCTTTCTTCTCTGTTATATTAAATATTATTTATGCTATGTGTGTTATAAACGCTTATAATTTTAATATTTGCATATCGATTATTTGCATAATCGGTAAGTTGGACAGAGGGTATTTTTTGAGAAACAAAATAAATAAATTAAATAAATAAAATATAAAAATGCATATTATTTACTTCGTGAACTAATAAAATTCATAGTTTAAGAATAAAATAAAAATGTTTAGCATTATTAGTCGGCGGTATTTGAATCTCATTTTTATGATAATATTTTTCATATGATTAATTTACATAAATTGACACAATTAAATGAAAATACGTGATATAGTATTATTTCTGCTTTAGCAAAGATCCTTACTAATAATCCACCTGAAGATGTAATACAACGAAACCTAAAGGTCGTGGCAAAGAACTTAAAGAAAGTAGAAATAATAGTACGTCACGTAGTTTCATTTAATTGTGAATAACGGATTTCTACAAAATTAACTCCAAATATATTCAATAAACTGACACGTTACATATTGAGGTTATTAAGTTGGCAACATAAAATGTTCCCTTCAAATCATATTAAATTCGTAATATTATTACATTCTAACCATTGTACTTTTGGACTTAAAGTATGCTTTGCGTTTCAAAATTGTTACGGTTAATTAGTGAATGTCACACTGAACGTTAATCAAGAAAAATTAAATAATTTGAGAACTCTTAATGATAGCTGTATGAACTAGATTTCATTTGATAGAGTATTTAACAAAAGCATGTTTTATATATTGACTTTATGTTAACACCATCCGATGACGCAATCATACTTGCAAGATTAAAGACGAAAATAAGCATAACGATGCATATTAATTTCATCTAACTGAAGCTTTTGTTATGCGAGTACAACGTAAGAGGTTTTATGATTGGGGATTATTTAATGGGAAACCTCTTTCTCAAATAGATTATAAATAAATACCCATTATTTAGTACCACCCGAGTCGAATTGTAGAAATTTCACAAAAGATTAAAAATGTTCAAAATTACCATAATAAACAATAGAATGGTAATAGAAAGAATGATAAAAAGAGGGACAATTTAAAAATATCGGAATGTTCGATGCTGGGCGTGAACGAGCTTGACGGAAACGCCTTGAAATTGAAATGGCATGCGATCAAAGTGAACAAATGCCAGACAACATTCTTATTCGCTATGTGGCCATCCTGGCGTAGCTTACGTCGTCAAACTGACGGGCGTGACCTAAAACAGCCGTGAAAATTTATTTTTTGCATTTCGTTACCCAAAATGAAAAAAAAGGAACCCTTATAGGATCACTTTGTTGTTATTCCATCCTGGAAAAGCCTTGAAATGGCTTGAGATTGAAGAAGTTGAAATTACTATCGTATACTGATATAAGGCCATTTTTTTAAATATTACAATTTTTTACCATTTTAAAATGTTTTTGGTTAACACAATAAAAATGGCTCTTTAAAGCTAATTTTTTGTTATTTATACCGTCATCAAAACTTTTAGGGTACTTCCGGTCGACCTAAAATCTCGAAAGTCGGCATAATGGATAGTCTTACAACACAAACAAAGGACAAACTAATTCTATGTGGAATTATACATTTTTTTATATATATTTAACGTTTCAAAAAATGAAATTTGTTAAATAGTTTAATAGGAATATTACGTACCATTAAATGTTTATAAATATATAAACGTACACGAAACCCTCATAGTTCTATTCGTGCTTGACTGGTTTTTGCTATTAAATGAAAACGCCCTAGATTCAAACTCGACGGTTCACAATAAAGGTTCAACCTAGAACGTTTAATGTTTTTTGTAAAATACTGGTAATAATGTTAATAAGACTTTATTATTAATGGGCTTTGATCACTTTCGTAATCGGAAATAAAACAAGAAGTAGATTTATTCTTATTTAATGTTTGTACTTCACTATTGGTATTCTATTGTGACGCACGACATATAATTCTTAAGACATTGATGGTATTAAAGGCATTATGTAATGTGTGAAAATAGACTTTGTTATTATTGGACTTTGACCACTTTCGTAATCGTAAATAAAACAAGAAGTAGATTTATTCTTATTTAATGTCTTTACTTAACTCCTGGTATTCTATTGTGACGCACGACATATAATTCTTAAGACATTGATGGTATTAAAGGCATTATGTAATGTGTGAAATAAGACTTTGTTATTATTGGGCTTTGACCACTTTCGTAATCGTAAATAAAACAAGAAGTAGATTTATTCTTATTTAATGTCTTTACTTAACTACTGGTATTCTATTGTGACGCACGACATATAATTCTAAAGAAATTTATGGTATTAAAGGCATTATGTAATGTGTGAAACCGATTGCAGAATTTAGCTTCAAACTTTATATGCCTTGACAACCATAAACATATTTTGAAAATCGCTAAAAACATAAAAGAATTTAATTTGTTAATTGGTGAACTTCATACCTCAAGGATTTATTGCGGTCCAGATTACAATTTCGTAGTAAAATTTAGTCTGTATATTCATTGATCGAGTAACTTTTACGTCATTAAATGATTAATAAATAGAAAAGTAAAATTTTACTTTTACGTATTAAGTTAAAATGAATTCAAGGTGGTATTTTGATAACTACTTCTACATTGAAAAAAAAGTCACACGAGTTAACTTAAAGCTATTAATACAATGTCGTTACCCTCGCATGGTCCCAAGATCAGGACTTAAAATAAAAATTTAATACATTAAATCCAGGTGGTGGTGGTGTAACATTAACATAAAGCTCATGAATAATAATGATGCCATTGTTAAGGGCTTGTTAAATAAACACGCAGTAATTAAAATATTCGCCCAAACATTAATTGTATATGTTATGTTTACAATGTAATTGCTTACTCAAACTTGCTCGGTCACTCGGCTCGCGCATGACTGGGATTTGTGTGTCGAGATTAAGCAAATAATACAATTCTACATATGCCCTTTGTGAATTAGCCGAGCAACTTGTTGACAATGCGCGACGAATTATGGGCAATGCAGACTTTTGTAGGTAGTAAGTTGGCGGCCGAATTTTCTCAGATAAGGTCGGTAGCCAATTTTCCATCGACTCAACGCATGAGTTAAGACGCATACGCTACCGACTTAATGTCTCCCGTCTTCGTCGGTACATGTGCAATCATATGTTTTGTCTTTTTTTTGGTACAGGTTTTAGTTTATAATGTTTAGATCGACGAAAGTCGGCCAGAGTAGCTAAAATTTTTATAAGACCGACTTTTGTAGGACGTGTGCCTTAAAGTATTAAATATCACATTTTCTCCGATTATTGTCGGTCATTTGCGTAAAGCTATATATTTTTTTATAAGCTTAATAGCGTTAAGCTACACGAGGATAGTACCGAGTAAAATTCGCCGTTATTTTTGCTTACCGCTCTGTACGATAGAAGAAATTATTGGATAGTTTTTTAAAGTCTATATCATTGCAGAGGGCTAAAATTATAGCCAGGTAGATAAATAAAGAAAACTGACTAAATTTATAATTTTTTTATGCAATGTAGTGCCTAATAACATTAATATTATTGAGAAAAGATATATTTATGAAAACAGTAAAAAACAAAATTATTTTCTTTATTTCAAGTCTCAAGTTGATTATTGATTTATTTCCAAAAATTTATAATTTGTTGCTAAATTAATAATAATTATCGATTGAATCTAAATTTGTTTTTTAAACATAAATTTTAGAATTGTTTTATTAAAATATTTTATATTTTTTGAGATGATTGAAGATCGACTATGATGATATATTAAGGAACTCTACAACGAATGAGAGGACCCCTTCTAGCAATGTGATATAGAGTTTGAAATCATTTGGCAGGTCTTTATGACTACTTTAGTCACAGATGATGGCCGATATCTGACGATGGAGTTAAAAGTGGCGGAAGAACTCCTCAATAACGAGTTTGGGCTTATTGTATTGACGAGTCCTTTGGTCATAAATAGTGACCAGAAATGGTTGGTGCAAAGTTAATGTCAAGTCGAATGAAGAGTTTTTATGTTTGTGTGCGGATATGAATGAGGGTCGACTTGCCTGACAGCGATAATTCAAATCGCTAACAGTAGCTGCGTTTTCTCAGATTTCAAAATCGTTTTTTTTGACAGTTTCAAGCAGAATAACAATAGAAAATATGATAACAAAAAACATAATGTTGTTGTCGTGCCTATATTGCTGGATCGACTTCAGAAATTATGTGTATTTACTTCTTTCGGATCCTGTGACGGAGCAGAATGAATGGAGCATGTATAATGAAGTTGAAATATATTTAATAAAAAATATCTAATAAATAAAAACTAAAATATTTGAAAAATAATGCGTATAAATGCTAATAAAAAAATTCAAGTGAAAATTTAATAGATTTTAACAAAATGAAAAAAAAGGAATCGGAAAAATTTTAGGCAGTGAATGCGTTCTGCAAATGAAAAGTGCGAATTTAACCGAAAGAACAAAGACTGGTCAAGTGCCTGTCGGAACACGAACAAATTATGACCCGTAGTTGTCTATAGGTCTTGAAATTATTGTTGCAAGTCAACGGTAGTAATTATATTTGAAAGTCCTAATCAAATATAGAATCAAAGTTTAAAAGTTCTAATCTAGAATTTTGTGATCGGGTGATGCCTCCACCGCTCGAACTGAAACGTCGCAACGTGTGGGGCTTAGCCACAGTTTACCACATGCTGGCTTTGTCCTTGATCACTATTATTTGGGATTGACCTTATGTTCTATTATTTGAAATTGTCTTTTGTGCTTAGCCATAGTTTACCACATGCTGGCTTTGTCCTTGATCACTATTATTTGGGATTGACCTTATGTTCTATTACTTGAAATTGTCTTTTGTGCTTTTTGCGATTGACCTTATGTTCTATTACTTGAAATTGTCTTTTGTGCTTAGCCATAGTTTACCACATGCTGGCTTTGTCCTTGATCACTATTATTTGGGATTTCTCCGACAATTTGGTCGGTCGTCTGGGTTACGCGTAATGGAACCTGGATGCGCTGACAAGTATGTAATTAAGCCTCTATCAAGTTTACAGCAACTCCCACTCAGACAGGATAAGCAGTGAAGATATAATAGCTATTCTGATATATTTTTACAAATTTATTTCTTTTCGTACATACTTCCATACACATTCTTATATCGTTACCTTTAATCTTCTAAATATTCTTCAACTACCCATGTATTTTTGGTCTTCCATGTTTTATTGCCCGACGCAGTCCTTCCATATACTCGTAAACACTTTCAGCCTACTTATTTTTAACATTTTGAAAAGATATGTAGATTTTTTTTTCTGATTCCGTAACTCAAAAGGAAAAACGGAACACCTTTGAACTCACTTATCTGTCCGTCATAGGTGAACTTTTCTGAAACCGTTTGGGTTAGAAACTTGAAATGTATCGTATTAATCGATCATAGTAACCGATACATTTTGCAGTAACTAACACTTTACATATTTGTGAGATAAGAAAATATTTCTAAGGTAATTTTTGTGAAAATAATATTGATATTTGTAGATAGTTTATGTGTACATAGATACACTTTATTATTTATGCGTGCCTAAGTGTGTATGACATCTTCGCTATGTGAGTTTTACTGACATTCAATAAGTTTAATTTTTTGGTTTATATTTTTACATACACGTTTACTGTGCGAGACGATTGGTAATAGCCTGATCCCCTCACTTGACTGTTGCTGGATTAGAGGGATTTATTCGACGTTTACCAGATCTGTCGCTGTTGATTACGAAGTGTGGAGAGTGCTCGCTGGGTCGATTACAAATGAACTCTCCTCAGCGAATGTAAGACAATTAATATATATTTTACAATAACTATTAAGAAAGTTGACTGTATCATTGTTAAACTACTGATATGCACTGTTAATGAGAAACTCTGAACTGCTTGATCGAATTGAACACGAACTGAATTGAAACTGTTGGAAATATGAACTACGAACTGCATTAAATTACGTTGATTTTTGCACTGCTGTACTGTTTCTTATAATATGCCTTCTCGTGATCCCTTTGCGCGGCCGCCGGTTGTAACGCGCGGATTTATGAACTTCCGGCCGCCATATAGTCGCATTGGCTACTACGGTTGTTCGAAATATTTACTATATTCGACGGTACGTGATTAATTAGATAAAAGTAATTAATCATATACAGTCAAATGTACTACTGTAACTGTACACGCTGATACTTATATTAAGTATACACAAACTTATTCTTTGTTCGCCTCTAGCAACCTTTAAAAATTTATGAATATTTTTAAATATCTTTTTTTTAAAATATCTTATAAACTTTAGATACGAATAACGATGTTATTGTTGGATTTTTTTTTAAAATAAACGTTTAATTGCATTTGTAAAATAAATACAGCATTTCAAAATTGAATATAAGACGAAAATTTATAATTATTATTCACATATTCTTGAAGATTGCGTTTGTTTCGAGGCAGTTCGGGGTATAATGGCATTTACTTGTTGCATATACATTATCTTAACTTGCTGGATTAAAAAGAGAAACACTATTCTATTCAGTACAAATTCTAGAAATACCCACCGTATTTCTATTGTACTGAAAGGACATGTAAAATACAGCTGAAAATACGACTAAAGATATGAGACGTCTCGGTTAACACGGATTGTCTGATAACACTATTTATTATATTTAAATCAGATCGGAGTGTTTATAATAACTTTTACCAATCCACTTTAATTGCCGCAGTAAACCTTGTTTTCAATATAATAGTGTTTAAGTGAAAAAGTTTTATGATTTTAAATTAATTAATTAATTGTTTACTTGATGAAATATGGTAAGAAAAAAATGTGGATATTTTTATTCACCTACATACGAGAATTTCCCTCGGTTATTTTTAAACTTCAAAGCCAATCTATGCTATATATTATTACTGAGTATTGGCGCTTCTCACTCTCTCTCCCTCTCTCTCTTTTACACACCCTTACGCATATACTCACAATTAATCGCTACATTCGACATGGCACCGACTCCAAAAACCTTTAACAGTAGCATTATTTTAAAGATTTGTTCACGTTTGGAAACACTATTTTACCGCAAAAGTTCTACGAACTAACTAAGGTCTAAGAACTAAATACTCTTATTTTAATTAATCAAAATTGTTAATCGTATCAATATTGTGCAAATCTATTACAGCCAAGAAACGTTATTTTACAGCAAAAGTTCCAACTAAATACTCTTATTTTAATTAATCAAAATTGTTAATCGTATCAATATTGTGTAAATCTATTATATATGCCAAGAAACGATATTTTACTGCAAAAGTTCCAATTAAAACTTATCATTTAAAGTCGATTTAATATTTTGTTATTATTTTTACTTGATCTCTGTTCAAATTTTGATAAAATGTTATGTATTTGTGTATAAATCATAACGATGTGCAAATGCTACAAAGTTTTATCAAAGCGCAAAATACAACCTCGTCTGAAAGGCTTGGTAGAAATTATGTTGATCACAACTTTATTTATTAATAAACCAACCAATTCTCTTATAAGTGTTTAACAGAAAAATAACTATTAAATTCTGTGCATCTAGATATGAAATTCGACTTGGTTTTTACAGGCAAAAACGGGGTTGCTTTATATGTCACTCAGCCTTATAGGGTTGACGGATAGGTGGAATGAAGGACAAAAGGATAACTAGAATTAAGTTAACATAGTTCCTCGGAAAAAATAAGAAAACAATAACAATAATGTCAACAAGATGAAAGATGCTTTAAGAAATATTGACAGATCAAATAAAACCGCTTAGCGCAGTGTCTCGTGCTTCAGTCCATGAAATATTTATTTGGACGGAAAGCACTTGTTCAACTTGAGTTTGATGTGTACAAACAGACAAAGAACAAACGGGTCAAGTGCGGTTACTCGTGCGCGTAGGGTCCGAGATGCCATATCAGATCTTGGCAATGGATTGGATATATTTTATATAGATATAAAATTCGATACTCGCTTGATATGTAAAAAATATTAAATACTTGTAAATCTTGAGTAATGAAGGTTTTGGCCACACTTGATGCATATAAAAGTTGAAATATTTAAGAAGGAAATATTTAAGTATTATTCCTATTTACAAATATTAACGTTGTTCTTCATCACGTAAATATAGCGTTAAAATCCTTTTTTGTGACACTTTTTCCCCAAAGTTACACAATAACTTGTAATAAAAATACTGTCACAGCCACGGCCAGTATTTTTAGGTACTGAATACTAAATTATTCACAATTAAATGAAACTACGTGATGTAGTATTATTTCTACTTTCTTTAAAGAAAGTAGAAATAATAAATAACTACATCACGTTGTTTAATTTAATTGTGAATAATGAATTTCTATAAAATTAACGCCAAATATATTCAGTACTAAATTATTCATTAAATTACATCCACCATTGTTCGTTAAGAAAAAAATATCGTATATTTATTTTGAAGTTACAAGACAAACGTAGATAAGAACTGTCAAAAATATTATACAAGCGCCAAAACCTCATATTGAATTACAATTTAGATATATGTATATCAATATGGATTATAGAACAAAATAATCAATAATTTTAAACAACAAGATAACTCTAGATATTTATTTACATGTGTTTACATTCACAACATCTCTCGACGTGATAACATAAACACAAAGCAATTAATGCCTTTATCGTTCTTTGGCCTGTATCCATTTACGTGCTCACACACAGAAGCATCCATTTTATAATTACTGTCCGTTAAATATATTTCAATTTGATTCACTATTATTTTTTCGTAGCTTCATTTCATCTTTATCATTTTCGTGCATAACTCTTGGTGCAATAATGTATTATATATAAACTAATATATTTTTTTTTGTTGGTCATTATCTGGCTACTACACCGGTGTTCAAACTTTTCAACCTATCAATTTTTGAATACCGTCGTCTGGAACGTGTTTCTAGGGGTAAATATGTTTAATATTTTTGTTAATTTCTCGAAAACTATCAAATGTTGAATCATCTCCATAATTTTCCGATTAATTGTAAATAAATTTGTATTAGCCCAGTTTTATTAGGGTTCGTACTCAAAAGTAGAAATGGATACCTTTCAAATTGTCTGTCTGTTTTGTCACAGTCATTTTTCTAAAAAACCGTTGGATGTGGAAACTTGATATTTAGCATAGTAATATAATATATTAACCCGCACATATCCCAATAGCTAACACTTAAAATATTTATATGAAAATTTTGGTGGGGGGAGAGACAAATTTTATACTCGAAATTGTTTTGATTATAATCGGGATTCAGATCAAATTTGCGTAGAAAACCTTTTGCAAGCTTGTATTATGCATTGTCTCTTGAGGATACGTATCGATCCAATGAGCAGTTAATCCAAAAAAACTTCTTTTAAGACTAGATCATATATCAACAACAGTCCATATGTATTGGGCAGTTTCTTACGTCAATTTAATCTTGGACATTTGCAGTGCTCCTGCTCAGTGTTCTTTGGTTGATGACACTTATACAGTGGTTTTGCTAACCTAAACTATTTAACTTTGTGACGAAAAAAGGGTCTTCTACTGCATTCAGGGGAATCAATGAATTGACGAAATTATGTTGGAGTTTGATGTTGTCGAATGCTCGCTTCTAGTTTCACCACGATGTCCCTTTTGTCTTACCTGCTTGGAATACTCGTGATATTCCGTAAAGGCCACATCACCATTTTTTCTCTTTAAATGGTTCAAAAAATTTTACAACTTAGGCTCATACTTCATCATCTTGTCATCAGAATGCTTTTGACATTAGAATATATAGAGTTAATATATACAACAAATTTGCCATCCAACAAAGTTCGTGTCGTTTTTACACAGTTATAATTCACAGACACATTGACTTTCATTAGAACTTAGTAAATTGTTTGAACTAATTTGATTTGATTGAGAACTATCAGTGTCTAAAATATCTAACTCCGTAACTTCGTTAAACGGATCACTCATTCCAAAAACCAAAAACATAACAATATGTACTAGTAATTTGACTAACCGCACAGTATTCGTAACAGTATACAACTGACTGAGGAGAGTATTCAGATTATAAGCAATTTACAAAGATAAAATAATTCTCGTGTGACCACAACAATAGATAAGAGAGAGTTCACCCTCTCTCACCCTTAAACACAAGTCTGGCTCCATCATATTGCATTAATTCATACAAAAGCCTTTCTTGTGCCGCTATTATTCGTTAAATTCCAGAATCAGGCACGTAGGTATAGCAAGCAGGTAAATGAGTTCTCAAAAATTATCCAAAATAATATATTGCTGATGACTTTTTATTCGAATAATTGTCGAGATAACAATTTATTTGAATAACGCTGCTCTGATAGTTAGGCTGCTACCGCGACTCGTCTTCTACAATTTTTAAAAAATTAAATATATTTTGTATTATTTAAAAATTATAGAAATTTTAATAATTCATAGGTAATAATTTATCTAAGTACGCTGGCAAACTCGGTAACCAACAAAGTTCCTTCCGCCTTATTTCTGCGTATTCGCGGTTTTTTTTATAATTTCAAAACTAAAGAAATTGGTACAATCGAACAAATCCAAATTTTTGCTAAGTCTTGTATTAAAAAAGGAAAGGATGCGGTAGCACATGGCAAATGGGAAAAGTTTAATATTTCTTAAGCGGAGTTAAAAAACTAAAAGCCGTAAACAGAACCAAAACTTCATTTTATATGACCTTTATAAAGATATACTTTTATAACGTACTCTAACAATTTTTTTCATCTTACTTCATAATAAGAGGAATTTCCTTAAAAATCTGGCTAAAATGTCAGATCTGGCCTAAAAGTGTAAAACTACAAAAGTGTGACAGACATGATACAATCACAAGAGTTCCGTATTTGACAACAGAAACCTAAAAAACGTGTTAAACAAAACTCCTTAACAACTATGTTTATCTATTTTCGGTACGCAGGGAAAATTAATCTCGTTAATATTGCTGGTTAACAAGTTGGGTTCTAACTTTTCTTTCGCGAGTGAGTTGAAGTTCCAGAGTTAATATCAATGAATTTTACATAATGCGTTAAAGTAATTTACAGGCGATTTAACATAGGTTATAATGTAATGTAGTAAAATTTAAAATATATTTATATAACTACACCGTCAAGGAAGAATATTGTACGTAATTGTGAAGTTGTAAGTAGTTGTGGTTTTAAGTTGCCTGAATGTTGTAAGTTGTGATTTTGTAAAATTGTATCTCAAAGATTTAAAAGACCTAACCAAAATAAAACAATACGAATCCCTAATAATATACTAAAAATAAAATCAAATATCGTTTAATAATAAAATTAAATATCTTCTGCTTATTTGTTTGTTTCTCTTTCATGCTTGAATATCCTACCAGATGTGAATTTCAATTTCTACATAGATAATATAAATCCAAGATTAAACCATAGGCTATATGTAACTATACCGTCACTTACCGGGGCAGAGCAGTGAAGGTAAACGCGAAAAAAAGTATGCCTGCACACGAAAAACTGAATGATATAGGAATGATTTGGTAGCTGGTCAGCAAGAGCTTATAAATCTCTACATTCTTATAGTTGATAATTTCATATCACGTTTATAATTGATAATATCACGTTTATAATTTTCATAAACGAGACATAAGAAAATGGATTCAGGAACGTGTTTGCTAATTTAAAATTAAGTTTAAAATAAAATATTAAAATTTAGCCATCATTTGATTGAAGATTTCAAATGTTCGAAATTGGATGAAACTTTCCACCATAAGTTTATTTTGAATGATTTTAAGAAGCTTTCCAAAGTTGCAATTTTTATAAATGATAAAAAGAATTGGTAAGCCCATCTATTCCAAGGCCTTGTAGCTGACGGAGCAGGGGTTTGATTTCATTTGGATGTTATGGCTAAACAATCAACGATACCGTGGATCGAGTAAATTTAGACGAACTTTCACGGAGAAACAAATTCTGTTATATTGTTAATTATGATATTAATATTGCAGATATTTAAAAAGAAAATGTTCGACCCGTTTTTAAAAAGTTAAAGTTTTTAACTTTTATCTTGTACAAATGATTACCCTGAAATTTAAGACTGGAAAAAGAAAATTAATAAAACGTG
Organism: Druceiella hillmani; assembly: GCA_039881145.1. Lineage (NCBI taxonomy): Eukaryota > Metazoa > Arthropoda > Insecta > Lepidoptera > Hepialidae > Druceiella > Druceiella hillmani. Next base: position 38,173,736 of record JAYKKI010000017.1, on the reverse strand, counting down.
TGTCAGAAAACATGAAACTTATTACGTTTTGTGTGCGTTTTACAAAACAAATATACCTTGAAGTAAGTTTTTCCTGATTACTTTAATCAGGTAAAATAAAATAACGAATCGGAATTATGAAAGAAAATGAGGTTTTGTGTACCATTTAGAATGGTTGAGAAAACATTTATAAAAACAAAGAGGCGGAAACAATCGAAGGCGCACGGAGACACCCGACAATGGAAGGTAAACGGGACATACGACAGTGTCGCTTTTGTCTGTTTACCTCTTATATTTTTTCATACTCAGGCGTTCCGTAAGAAGTTTCACTTCCGAAGACTACTGCTGATTACATAAGAAACTATTAAATACCAAATTTTCTCCAAATCGGATCATTAGATTAGGTATTAGACAGATCCTCTAGCATGCTTGCTCTCTCCACAACACGCAGTTTTTAATTTTCGAGTACAGCAATGTAATTATTTTAAATCTATTTAGAGTTAGTGAAAAACAGCCATGTAAATAGCCATTTTTAATCAGGGCTCACTTGTAAATGTCAATGAATAACAATGGAAATACCGATATTAAGACTGTAAAAGATATTTTAAACTATGAACTTATTAGTGGTATGATTGGGTATGGGATAGAAATAAAATTGAAGAATAAATTAAGAGCCAAAGGGAAACAATTATTTTGGCACAGCATTGGTTGATGTTTCATTGCATAATGTTGCAATATATAGTCTCACAATTCAGATTTGAAAATCTGTCAGAATCAATTCCCATTTCAATACATAGGAGTAATCACAGTTTATCACATAAATCATTTTAGTATTTGAAAATAAAATAATTGATATTTCAAGCAATGGTATGGTGAATAAACCACCCAATATTTTTTATTTAATAAAAATCAGTTAAAATGACATTTGTCGCATGCCGATCCTGAAATGCAAAGGAAATATTTTGTTTGCATAAGAAGCAGTTATTGTATGAAACACTAATTTTTTAAGAAATTATTTTTGCAAATATAATCAGTAAACCATGGGACAGTAGACGTGACACAAATATAGTTAAAATGATCAAAAATTGGGATGAAAAAATTGAGAATCAAGAATTGGGAGTCAGATGGCTTGCCACAAATGCAGTTCACATGATCAAAAATTGGTATTAAAAAATAGGGGATCAAAAGTTTGGAGTAGATGGCGTGTCACAAATATAGTTAACATGATCAAAAATTGGGAATATAGTATTCACAAATATAGTATTCACACGATCACAAATTAAAATTTTTAGGGTCCCATAAATTAAAAGGAAAAATTTAATCAACCCATAAGGTACCAGTGTCCGTCTGAAGCAGGCGTTTTCCTCAGAAACCGCTTCAAGTAGAAACTGGAAGTTTGACAAATACAACTGAACAATTTTAAAAAAGTAATCCTTTGCTATTTACAAGACTATTAAATTTAAAATTATGAAAAAAACAGTGTTTAGAAGCTTATGAAAAGATGCAGGAAAACTATAGGGATGGATAATTTAGATGTCATTATTTTATGAACATGTATAACTATTGGATATATTTGGCGTTAATTTTGTAGAAATTCATTATTCACAATTAAATGATACTACGTGATGTAGTATTATTTCTACTTGTAAAGATGTAATACAACGAAACCTAGGTCGTGTTAAAGTACTTAAAAAAAGTAGAAATAATACTACATCACGTAGTTTCTTTTAATTGCGAATATGTATCACGTTTTTACGCCTGTGAAATAAATAGTAGGCAATATATTTATAATGTGAAAAATTGGTATTCAAAAATATTTTAATAGAAATACTACATACTTTTCAATTTTTATAATAGCTTAAATGTGTACGGAACACGGGTAGTGCGAGTTCTGCTCGTCCTTGACAGGTTTTTATTTGTTGTACAAAACAATTCTGTCCATTTCGGTTTTGAGAGTGGACTTATTTTCGACGAGGTCTTTTTTTTTGTAAATGTAACTAAACATTATTTTTCTGACTTCCCGTTTTTTTAGACAATACTCCTGGATAGAGGAGATAAAATTGCTAATAAGAATTTGATTCGAAAACAAGAAAAATGCACTTATGAAAATCATTTATATTAAAAATAATGAACGTTCGTACATATTTATATAGATTACTATTAAATATACCAACCTCTTAACCAGCAAGTAACAAAACATGAACCCTTTGTAAACTAATATAAAATAACTTATTAGAAAGTACCCGAATCATACTCTTCTCGAGAACTACGAACAATGAAGGCGGTACGTACCCGCAAAAGGTACTCGCGCCCGTCTCCGATCCGGGCCAACTTTTGTTTATTCGCCCTCCAAGCAGGCGGGTAATTACGATCCTTCTTTGTTTATTTTACGCCGTGTTTTACATCGAGTAAACAAACTCCATTATCCTACCCGTCTACCTGCCGGCGTGTCTCCGCGCACCGCGCCGCCCCGCCGCCGTGCGAAGTAGTGCGAACTCGCAACGTACCAGGCCATTATTCGGTCGCCTTTTACGGTTGAAATCTTTGTCCGAAGGGGATGTCTGAAGTGTGCGTGAGGGAGGATGGGAATGTTCATAAGGGTATGAATTGATGGTCGTTGAAATGAACAAAGGCAAAACGTTGAGAGAAATTATAGTCGGAAAAACGGATCTTTGAACGAGTCGATGAGTTTGTTTAGCGATTTCATTCTCTAGACGTAAGTGATGAGATATAAAAGAGTGACCAATTAAATTTTGGAGGATATTTTATATATGCTTATAAAGAGAGCTATAATTTTGTTAAAATAAAGGATATAGAGCTAATGAGAACAGTTTATATTGCAACCTCCTTTGACCATCTTAGGAAGTATAAAACGTATCGATGATAACTTTCCCTTCTTTTACACGTATATGTATTTCAGTTTGCAAAATATATTAGTTTATATATTAATTTGTTACTAGCTGAGCCCGCGATTCGTATGCCATACTACGTAATAAAAAATTTATCTTTATATATTCCCATCCTCGAACCATGCTTGAAATAAAGTGAAGAAAGTGAATATAAGAAAAAAATTAAATTAAAAGTAGTTTTCTGTCTGACAAAGCTTCGCTGTGAACAATGTTAGCAGTAGAGCCTACCAGTGACGTGTGCATAATGAATGCTGGAGCATTACAAATATTGGAGGAAGGAAACAAAATAAACTTATTTTGAATGCATATAACATCGGAAAATTTTGGGTGCGGAAAACGACTGATAACTGCGTCTGCCTTCATGCGTCTGCCCGCATTCGGGTTGCTTACTAAGCACCCAAACTTCATTGAGCGATTTGAAACACACGTAGTGTCGTCTATTGTTGTAATTTTTTATTGTTGTTGTAATAATGCAACGAAAATGATTTTTGAAAATTTTAAATTTCCTCTAACTAAATGTCGGTTTCGAAATTTTCCATCTAACTAAATATTACTTCAATTTAGCCTCTACACTTTCATAAAACTTCATTTGAATTGGCTTAATATTTATTATGTGATGCGTGCGCGAACAGACAAACAAACAAATAAAAATCCCCAAAATGATTTGTGTATCACTTATTCTTCATGCCTCCAATATTTTTTTTTGTAAATATATTTAATATCTAGCTACGTAAAGTTTTATTATTTGCACAGATTGCAAAATTATTTCCACAATAAAAGTAATTCCTTTAACTTAAATCAAATTAAACAATCAGTCTCGTTATAGGTTCGAAAAATTTTGTGAGAAAACGTTAACTAAATGAACACAGTTGAGTTTATATGAAGACATATCTTAAGGTAAACAGAAATTGGATAAAAAGCATGAAAGATATGGTCATCAAGAACTATTTTTGAGTGTTGGATTTCAATTTATTCTATAAGATAATTACGGTAGGACGAGTGTCTATAAAACAAAGGATTTTTATTTCTGAGCACAGAGTGAAGCTGTGAGTGAAGATATAAAATTACTAGATTCATAGGATGCTATGATATATGAACCAACAAATAAACTGAATGAATCTTCAATCCTATTTCGCTAAGAAACATCGAGCACGCCCTTTTCATTACTGGTTGAGTGACTGAGTATCATTACGAGGTCAATATTGAAGGATTTTATATCATCACTCTATAAAATTTATTGATGATAACTTTCCATATAAAACTTATTGATGGTAACTTTCCGTATCGAGCACAGTTTTATACAGTGATGATTTCTTATATAATTACTGTATAAAACTTATTGATGATAACTTTCCTTATAAAACTTATTGATGATAACTTTCCGGATAGAGCACGGCCCTTTTCATTACTTGTTGAGTGATCGAGTATCTTTACGTGGCCAACATTGAGGGTTCTTATATTATCATTGGGGACGCACACTGGTTGAAAAATGTCATATTAAGTCATTGAGATATTTAGACGAAAAAACGTGGTGAACTTTATAGAATTTTGGTCTTTCTAAAAATTGGATTTAGAATAATTAGAGAATTATTATAAAATTACAATCTGTCCTAGAATTCTAAAATTTTAAATTATAAAATTACAATCTGTCCAACATACAGTCTGTCCTAGATATACACAGTGTTCAGAAACTTCGAGAGTACCATTTCCAGCACGGTACAGGTCTGAGCTGGTCATAAGACATGATCTTTGTCTTGTTCATGTTCATTTTAAGAACTATATGTTGAAAAACTCTGCTTAAGTCCCTGAGCATTGTGCCAAGGTCATCCAGCAACTTTGCCATAACCTCTAAAATCTGTTTTAGGTAAAGTAAATGAAGGTAATAGAATATTGTAGAAATAAGCTTATATAAAATATCTGCAAACCTTAGTTTACGGTATACATTACGTTATACATATATTGTAAGAATTAAAGATATTCCATAATTATTTTAAAATTGTAACCGCATTTATTCTTTCTGTCATACCTGTATCATACCTGGACTGTTTGTTATCTTCTTCGGTAATATCTTTCCACATTTATTTTATGTGTATGTCGCAAAATGTGTAGTTTAAAGATGGCGGACATAAATTTTATCTTGAATGTCTCAAAAACTATGACGTCTAGAATCATCGTTATAATTTTCCTACACACTCTGCGTAGGCTTCTAAAAACCCTGTTTTTCATAATTTTAGGTTTAGAAGTTTCGGAAAAGATAGGGGAAAAAATTGTTTGCATCTTTTTTCTGAGCGCACACTGTCTAAAATCATGAAAATATATTTTTGATACCTTTATAACTAGCCCTTTATAACGATAACCCGCTTTAATTATACATGGAATTCTAAAATTAGGATTAGTTACTTAATTTATCTCCCTGAAACTTTTAATCGAAAGGTTTATGAGTGTTAACTATTTAAATAAAGGTGGATTAACATACTTTATTACTATGCCAAATTTTAAATTTCTAAGTCAAGCGAGTTTGGAATGAAACGGCTGTCACGGACGCGCAGTGCGTGGTCTTTTAAGAACTCAATTTTTCCTTTTGAGGTATGTAATCTTGAATAAAATTCTTTTTAGTTATTTTAGTTTTATACTTGCTTTTAAATTTTTTTAAACACTTTCATGCTTTCAGTGTTTGTTTCAGTGTAATCACTTGGCCAAGACACGTCTTGTGACACCTCATTTTTAAAAAAAGTTTGGCTTTGATAGTACAATAAACAAAAATAAGAAAAAAAAATTAGACAGACTTAGAAAGAGCTAAAAAAGAATAAATATAAATTAAAGTGCGATTGGCAATACTAACAGTTTAAAAACGGCAAGACAAAGTATGCCAATGTAATAGAGTCCTAATGAAGAAGTGAAATGATACCGTGACCACATTGGAAACTAAATAAAATTCATATAATTATGACGTTTGTAATTTTACTGTCGATAGTCATTTGGTATGATTTGTTTCAAGTAAACCTTGTCAAGTAAGCCAGTCTGTGCAACCTGGACGCGTAGATTTGTCAGATGCCTGTAAAGTAAAAAAGATGTTTAAAACCTTTGAGACTATACAATGGCAATATAAAGACATCGCTGAAGTAGCCAAGATCTGCACGGTATTTGGAAAGACCTACACGATAAAAAGTTGTTAAGACAAGCTCAAATGAAGGATTATCGTACAAGAAACTCTTTGCACTGGGCTTGAAGAAATAGTGATAGCACTTAGGATTCCATTAAAAAAACTACTCCCAATTCAACCTTAGTAGATATCGAGTGGGACCATTACATAGATAATTTGTTGTATTTGCTCAATAATAGCAACTTATTGGAAAAATTGGGAGTACTCGCAATATGCTATAATTTATGCAGCCAGTTTCGTAGTGCGAAAATTGTTGAAAGTAATTACATGTGAAACGTGCTTAGGGCTAATTATAGGACTCATCATTTCCCAGCCTCGTTACTTAAGTACAAATAGAGAAGTGTATTCATTCTTTTCATGGCATCTTCTTTTCATTTTCTTATGGTGTTTACCTGTTTAACAAAATGAAAAGACGACGTACCAACTGATTCGGAGAAATTGTTAAGAATAAGTGTTTGTTCATCTTATGATAGAACTTTTATAAAATCCATATATAAATAATTTAGACAATTATCCAATTTAAATAATGTTTGATGTTTACGGCTCAAAACAAAGTGACGAAAAACTAGAAGAAGTGTACCTTAAATTAGATAAACATCTAATACACGATCAAAATCGTTCTATGTCAGACTTCGAACGATCAAAGGAAATTATATGTTTAACGTAGTTTTTAATTGATTATTAGGATGATGCGACATCAGTCAAACAGGGGTTAATAAATAAGGTTTAGCAAGAAACCTTGCCAAATACTTGGACACTTCTAAGAATTTTCAAAACTTCTTTAGTACTCTAAAATTTATTAATACATTTTTACTGTCAACTCTTTTAAAAAATAACCTATGTGATCTAGCTATTCTTTTGGCCGCGCATAATATTATCTCAGTTATTGATGTATTGCGACATTATAAATTTGCAAGTGCAAAAGAAAGAAAATTTAATTTTTTTTAAAATTAATTGTCAATTACCTTTGGTTAATTGACAATTAAACTAACAAGCAAGCATAAATACTATTTGATGCTTGTTGGCATAATTGTCAATTATGCCAACAAGCATCAAATAGTGTTTAACCCGTTTAATGAATTTATTTCTTTCTCTCTGTGGCAAATATATAAATTAAAATTTTTCCGGATAGAATCCGATGGTTGACTTCAAAATTGTATTAAGCAGATTAATATAAATATTAATAGTAATGGACATCTTGTTAAAAAGTTATTGTGTACAAAAAAATATTTCATCGTGATCCTTTGTTATTAAAGATTAATAAGTTTTAATTATGTTTATTATATAAAAATATTTTAAATAAATTCCTTTGGCATTAAATAAGGGCGGCTAGAATCTCGCTCCATGCTAAAAATAAACTAGGGTCAGAGCTGGCAACCTACACCCAAAGGCTTTAAGTTCTTAGCTCTTTCCCCATTAAGACAGTTTAATTGTAAAGAAATTTATTGTGAATAAATATCTATTACTAGCTCTTTCGATTAAATAGTCGAACATATCTCACAGGTTTCTCGTCTGAAAGAATTCTCGTCTGAAGAAATTGAAAGTGATGCTACATTTTGTTGTGCCGAGTTGACGAAACTAACTGAGGTTATTTTAGTTTATGGGAAAATACTAAAAATATTGCAATGAATTCTTCAATTCAGTCTTAGCTTCTTATTGCAATTATAAGCAGAGCAACAGCCAATCTCAATGCATTTAGAAAGTTCAAAAAAATTTATCCATTTTTAAAGATATTTTTATTACAGTTAAATGAAACTGCGTGACGTAGTATTATTTATACTTTATTTAAATTCTTTACCACGGTCTAGGTTTCGCTGTATTACAACATCTTCAGGTGGGCAATTAGCAAAGATTGTTAATTGGTAATCTTTGCTAATCGCCCATAGAATCTTTGCTAATGGGGTGGGCACCTGAAGATGTGGTAATACGACGAAAACTACCCCTTTCTCCAAAATTACCGCCAAATATATTCAATATTATTATCACTTATCTATATTTTTGAGTTCCGTACCTCAAAAGAAAAAAACAAAACCTTTAAAAAATCACACACGTGTCTGTCGGTTCGTCTGTAATAGCCTATTTTCCCAGAAATTATGCGATGCAGAAACTTGAAATTTGGCGTCGTAATATATAAATAACTCAGATATTTTGCGCTAGCAAATTTCGTAATAATCACACAAAAAGTAAATAAAATAATACAAAATATTTTTTTTTATTTTATATGTCACGTGGGGTATTATTTTAACGGCCTCGTAATGAAGAATGGAAAAATTATTCATAATTTTGTACTATTTAAAAATGACTCTCGAAAATATGTAAAATTAAAGCATCCCTTCCATTATTTCCAAAATTACAAAACCAAATATGAAAAAAACAGGTATGGTAAAATCTGACTAGAGCGATCATCCTTGATTTTATAGTTTTTTAAATATATGTCATGATTTCAACGAAGGAAGTGAAAGGCATAGGTGTACAATATATTTCCGTTGTGAAAAATGAATATTTGTAAATAGTTTAATGGAAATAATAGGTACCCTTAATTGTTTATAAGTACCTAAATGTGTCCGAAATCTTCGTAAAAGACATGAAAAGAACGAGTAGATCGCGTACTTGACAGGTTTTTTTCTAATAATTGCGTGGCTGCCCAATCACCGCGTGCGAAAATTTATACTACTGCTGAAAATAAGAGGATGCTGTTGCACGAGGGTTTTTTTGTATCTTCAATGATGAATGTTTGTACAAATTGAAAATATTTTCGGCCTCAGAAAATACGATCATATTTCTGAACACAGGTTACTTCTCAAATGGCTGAATATCCGTGATCGACGCCAACTTCGCATACTTACATTTCTTTTTAATATATTAAAAATTCCTCAGAGCCTAAATTATGTTACTGTCAAATTTAAAGATTTGTCTGCTCACGACCTTGGGCTACGATCTGAAAGTTCAGTCACCCTACTTATTCCTAAATATAACTTTACCTCTTACGAAAAATCTTTCACTGTACGAGAGCAAAAATTTGAAATCACCTGGATCCTGACACCAGAAATCACGTTCCTAAATATTTTCAAAGATCGAGTGAAAAAGTCCTGCCTCTCCTGAATCCTTTTTCTCTGTACCCTTGTCCTTTCCTGTCTTTCCCATCCCAAATCATGTCAATAGTTTGTATTAATTATAGTTTTGTATTTTTTTGTTTAATATATAATTTTCTTAATCAATAACTAAATTTCAGTATCGATTGTTATGGTTGACTGGAAGATATTGCTCATGTAGCAATAAGTCCGCCATGTGTCTGTGCATTAAAGTTGATAAGTAGATAAATAAATGAATGTAGAAAATATGAACCTACTTTAAGATAAAATGTTTACGATCTTAACGCCACATGCCCTTCGTAGCACACAAGCTGTCCCATTCAGGGTCGACACAATTTCATAATGACGTTACTCCTCTCAAATTTAGAACCCTTAGAAACAAATTAAATTTGGTATTTACGTTCGTCTCCGCGCCCTGCTTATTCACCTCCGTCCTATCATAAAACTGAGGAAAGTGGCGTCAAAGTGAGTAGACGAGGCAGCGCCCGAGACGACACGACTTGGAAAAAGCATAAAGAGTGTTATAATTTGAGTGGGAGCACGAGTCCGGCGGCGGGTTTACGTCCCCATAAACGTGTTTACGGCTACGCTACGATGCTAATGGGCCATTCATCACTCTGGCGGTAGCTAGCGACGGGCTGCTACGCCTTTATTGTTATTTGTCGATAGCGCCGTTTGATGCCGCCTGACAGTCTGTGAGCGGAGCGCCGAATGAAAACGCCTGATTGTGTTTGTGTTTGCACGCGATTTCGCGCATTGGATCCGTCGATTTGTTCAGTCGTTAACGGCATTGCGCGTACGTTGAAGGTGATTTTGTAAAAAAAAATTGTGCGTGTTAGCGTCGACACGCTACTGGAGTTTATTCCTTAAGTCTTGAAATGTATAAAATAGGTAACAGTTGTATATAAATATCAATATTATTAAATGTAAAAGGAAATTTCTTTAATAAAAAATGCTGATAATATAATTATTTTCAACTGAAATACAAATGAACGAAATCAAATTTATACAACAAAATTAAAAACATTTAGTAACGTCAGACTAAGAAGATAAAATTAAGAGAGACTTTTTAATTTTGTAGGATTGAAGGCACTAAATATTCACAAGTAATGATATTTAATGATTACGTCTTGATATAAGCGAACGATGTAAACTATATGTGTCATACTCCGTCATTGCGATAACGCCAAAAGAAAATGTCAATATGTGTGTCACACTCCGTCATTGCGATTACGCCATAAGAAAATACCAAATAAATATATTGATATTCTCTAAAGATGGGCAGAAATGTTGTGCTGAGAGGCCCCCTAGCGGTTACACTTTTTTTAATGCCCTGAACTTCGTACGCTCTGAACTTTTGATTTTACTCCTCATAAAACTTCATTCCGGGCGCTACATAATAAAATCTATTCTTAAGGAGTAAAAAAAATGTGCGGGATTGCGTTGGATCATGGCCGTGCGTCTTTTGATGTAAATCATGTAGCTATTGAGAGTTAGCTAGTTGTTGGAAATAAATTAAAACAAAATTACTGAGAAGCAGTTTGCTATTAAAGCGGAATTTTTTTCTTGCTCATTTTTTGAAGTTAAAATAGTATGTTATGAAAGAATTGTTCATTTATCTTTTTGACTATGGGCCAATAATCTAATCACGTTTTCTCAGGTACTTTATTATCTTGTCTATTTTTTTAATATTAAAGAGTCTGGTATATAGATTTTTTTTCTGTGAAGTCCAGAACTTCAAAAAACCGAGACTAATTCAAATGTGATGATTGATTATTGAATTACATACTAAAATTTGAAAAATGTTATCAAAGCTTTATTTTCTTTACGTTTTAGGTTTTTTTGGGTTTTTTGTTACTTATTAGGTACATTTGCGTTCACCTATATATATTTAATAAATGTCTTAGAATCTATTGGGCAAATTTTGACAGATGCGTTATTAAATTACACGAAAGGAAAACTTGTGTTTATATTATTTCATTTTATATATCAAAAAATTAAGGTAATTTATAATAGAATCCAAAAAAACTATTTTAAAAATAGCAGTTTGGACAAAACGATATAGTAACATTTAAGATATTATAACAAAATAATTGGTAAAAAAAATTTTGCTCAAGTATTTGGTAAAAAACTTAATTTTCTTACTATTTTATACGACTGAATAGAACTGAATTAAATCTAATTGCAGCTGCATTCGAGCCTTCATAGTTGATTGCCGTGAGAACCACTAGTTTTTCGTTGAGAATCAAAAAAATAACAATGGAAACACAATTATAGGTAATATAATTCACAATATGTGAAAAATATAAGAACAAAGAACCTACGTACGTTTAATATTACCCTATGAGATTTTTACTTATTTCCTAAAATTTTAAGGACCGAATTGAGCTGATTTCGAAAACAAACACTTCAAATGTATTTCATAGATTAGAAGCGTTATCTTGTATTGTGTTTTTTCACAACTAAATGAAACTACGCGAAGTAGTATTAATCCTACGTTATTTAAGTTCTTTACCACGGCCTAGGTTTCGTTGTATTACAACTTCTTCAGGTGGGCAATTTGTAATGATTGCTATTTGCCGTTAGTTTTGTAGAAATTCATTATTCACAACTGAATGAAACTATGTGATGTAGTATTATTTCTACTTTATTTAAATTCTTAACCACGACCTATAATCCATTCAATTTCAAGACGGAATGTTTACAATCAATCGAATTTGACAGTATGGTTGGCACAAATATAATATTCGATCAGCTGCGACTATTTATAAAATTCATTGCATTATTCGCGGAGTATTATTAAAGTACAAACTTAATCAAAATATTAACTTCAGAAAGTTTCACCATGAAAAATGTTATAAATACAAGTATTACAATATTATTTTATTCCGAATTCTAAAGTTTTACATGGTAAAAATGGACAACCCTCCATTTTTTTATGAAATAGGCAGGCGTTTCAAACATTTTGTGAAAATAATCAAATCTCGACGCTGTAAAAATGTAGGCCGCTATATATGCTATTCATTAATTTTATAAGGCGTTAGAGTAAGATAGCTATAATGTGTCAGCTTACGCTGCTATATTTCTAGATTTGAATTACCTTATATACATATATAGTTATGGTATATTTGGCGTATGGATAATTAAACAAACATTGTGACGTATCTCATTTTCTCTTCAAGTAAGTGTTGGTACTAAAATATTTTCCATTGTAGCCTACAAATTGTGTACGTACTTTAGGATAATGTTTTTATAATAACTGAGCTTTTTTCGATGTATACCTTCGATGATTATTCTTAATATTAAACATATTTATATCAAAAACATTAAAAAAGCTTTAATGTTAATATCCGTTATAAATTGGCCGCTCCATAAGTATAAGATGGCCACTTAATTTCGGGGTCATTTTTCATCTTTGTTACTTTTTTTGTTACTTTTTTCTCGTGTAAGTTTTTCTTTTCTGTTTCCTGTTTCTTCATTTTCTTGCCACAAGGATTGCAAGAATTGTTGAATGGAATAAAATTTACGTGCGGCCATAATTTACAAACAATTTATTGTGACTAATCTTCTATTTTTTCAGTCTCGTAGTAATTTTCATCGCATTCTACGCATCTTCGGGACCGGAATTTTCACCGGCTAATTCTATCGTTTCTTCTTCCTCAGAACTTGAATGTATATTCATTTTTTGCTTTTTAATATTAAAATTTTTCTTCATAATCTTATTCTTTTTACTTTCTCTTTTCTTTTTTCACTAATATAATCTAGGGATGCCAGTACCTTTGCTATTTACTTGGACAGTTTCCGAACGCTAGTAAGCAGTTCTACAACTAGGTACATATCAGTCAGGTGCTTTGAAGGCGGGTCTTTTTGTAAGCATCCTCTTTAGATCTTTATGTTAAAGGCCCGGTTGGTGGTAGTTCTTTTTGAACCCGTTCAGACATAGGATCCTCAAGTATCATTGAAAACTCTTCAATAACTCTGTTATTTTTAAGATTATCAGATATGTAAGCATCATCTGGAAAGATTAATCCGGAATCTAAATTTAGAGCCATTTATGAGTTTGTTATTCGATTTGAAGTTATGTTATCAACAGGTTATTATATTCAGCGAAAAAATAGTAAAAACATACTAAATTTTAAAAATATTAACATTGCAACATCAAATATCAACGTACAAAAAAATTTCAGGTAAATTGAAACTTTGAAGTTTAAAAACACTTTTTAATTTTTTTTTTTCAATAAAAAATGTATCCAACGACGTACACGTTCGAGCAGCATTTGCTCACCAATCTTTTCTCACGACATATAGAGCAGACAGTAAAATGTTTCGGTTTGTCGTTTCATCGAACGAGCTATATAATATTGAATTACTACGCTAATACCTGGAAACTCAGCCTTAATTGTATTTATATACATTATAGCGCATTCGCAGTGATTCCTTATGACGCATTTTAATGGTCGTACAAAAAGAAAACGCATTATGAGCGGCATTGTGTACTAAGCGGAAAATAATATAATAATTGAAATATTATTCTAAAAAAGAAAACATATATCTACGTTTGTGTTTTGTACAAGTAGTTTAAAAAATAATATATTTATGTCAATGGCGGCAAATGTAATGTTTAACTCATCTCAAAATCGACAAATAATTAAATATTTATTTCATACTGACATACCTATATAAAATTTTATACTACTCGAATAATCTGAAAAACCTTTGAATAGATATTAGAAAGAGAATAAATGTAATACTCATTTTTATGGTCAATACACCTTGAAACTTAGTAAATAATATTATTTTGACACCGTAATTTCGCTCGACTTTCAAAAAATCATCAGTTTATCAGATAAAAATGCCGATTTGTGCTTATGAATTTTGCTCGACAATAAACTTTATTCTCCATTCGGATATGTATATCTGGTAAAACTAACTTATTAGTCTTTGGTTTGAGGACAACCGATGGGCGTTCGTATGATTATCTATCTGTCCACCTGTTGCACGAACAACAATTGTATTGTGTTAAATGTGTGATATTTTTAAGTACAAGTGTAATTAAAATGGCAGATGTTCTTCTAAGGACAGTACCTATACAACTATTCAATAATACATATCACTGTAAAATACTAAGATTTTCGTCATATCACTGTAAGATAAAAAGAATCAAAATGATCTGGACACAAAAGAAATGATATGTGGCGAAAGGAAACACTACTTTTAAATTAAACGATGTCAAAAGATTTCTACTTGGAGCAATGTCACTTAATAAGCCCCGCGGCGTGGCTGAACGAACATTGTTATTGTTGATATACGATGTAATTATTGTTGATATACGATGTAATAGATAGATTTATGATGAATAAATTCTGCTAATATGTTGTGTAATAGATATGATATGTTCTGTACTACTATTTCTCAGTGGTGTCGGCAAAAGGCCGGCCTCGCCGGCACTAGCATTAGGCACAGCCATCTTTGAATATCGGTGTGAAGCCTAGATGCATTGTGATGTAATTTGTATATGTATTCAGTGTATTTTGTCTGTGAAATGTTACTGTATTTTGTGTATTTTTATATATTAGTTCGTTTTAAATAAATATTTTAATGGGTACTTAAAAATTAAGTATTTGCGATTACTTTGTAATAATTTTCTGTATAACTTAACATTTAATTAAATGACTATTTCTATCGAAATTTTTGGTATTATTTTATTATATGTCTTTTTTTATGTAATACTTTTAAATTGTTCAAAACACTTCACCTTACTTATCTGAATTTCTCATAAATATAAAATATAATCTATATAAGTTACGTATGTGCAAATGTGCACACTAATAAAAAAATATTTTTTAATCACAAATAGCAAATAAATCTGCGTTAAATTACTAACGTGAATGTAAGAAAAAGCTTTGCAATGCTTGAACTGCTAAAAGTGATTGTTTATAAACATTCCATCTTGAAATTGAATGGACTATAGGTTTCGTTGTATGAAAACATCTTCAGGTGGGCAATTTGTAAAGACTATTAAGAATTTGAATCTTTACAAATTGAATTCGATCTGAAGTCCATCTGAGGATGTTGTCATACAACGAAATCTAAGTCGTGGTAAAGAATTTAAATAAAGTAGAAATAATTCTACATCACGTAGTTTCAATCAGTTGTGAAAAATTAAATTAAAATGAATACCGACAAAATTAACGTCTAATATATTCAATATTTGTATTATGTTTATAAAATAAGATACAGTTGATTGATTCTTATCTATATTTTCCAGTTTCTCATAATTAGTGTGTGAAGAAAAAAACGAATAAGCTATGAGAAGACAGAGAATAGTTTGAACTTGCTGGAGTAGCGTTATGGCGCTCGAGTTTCTCCACTTTTCAACAGGTTCGGCTCCAGTTGTAGTGGAGTGTTTTGAAGTTCGGTTTCTCAATAAACGTTTTGATTTGAAATGCATTCTTTAATTTTTAGTTAGACGAGTCATCCACTGTGGTGTGGTTTCGGCCAAATTTACAACTGAAAGTGAATTTTACTGGCACTCATCTAAACTAAAACTCGCAAAAGAATCTTAACTAATATCTCAACTGCGAAAGTTTGGACAGGGTAATTTTTTATGGATATACATAACATTTGACTATTTTGTATAAATAGACTGTAGACTGGAACAACATATGGGTTATTTTTATCTGAAGTAATTTCCGAGGGATAGCATTGATCTTTTACGACGTACAGGAAATTCATAATTGATCATGTAATATCATCTGGCAGCAACATCCTGTAAGTTTAATTTTAACAGATGTTAACTCCAGCCGTGTATCCTGAATTCTCAAATCCGATTGTGGTGCATACAGGATCGTTTTACCTTTTACAACTCGATCACGATATTACAACTGAATGCGTACGGCTTTTGAAAAAATTGTAGAAGAGATAAAACAGCTTGGAGTGACTACGCAACTGTAAGTTCTAATCATACTACGTCGTTAAAATATTGTATAACTTTTTTGAATTTAACTTTCTAGCCTGACCCACGTCTGAGAACTTTACTGTCACTTCCCGCTAACGAGCGAATACGTTTTACTTACCTAGAGTGCTCGTGAATATTTTATGGACATTATCTGCCTTGTATTTGCGATGAACACGGCGTTACGACCGATATCTAATCTTAATGCTGTTTTCCACTCCTTTGGTAGCTTTCAAGATACCATGGTAATGTATTGTCGTTAATTCATTGTTATTTCATTATTTTTAATTGTTGCTTATGTGTTTTTTTATTTTTCCCTGTGCTTTGCCTCGTATTTCATTTTAATGCCTATTTTAAGATTATTTTTACCTTCTTTTGGATAATGTTTATATCCCTGAAAGTTTCAATGAGTAATGTGAGATATGTTCAATGTAGTTGCCAATCCTGTTGTTAAGGACCCGCGAAGATATGGCAAATCAGCTATGGATCAAGATTATCTTCATGAACTCAATTTTCATGGAGATCTTAGGTGGATTTTTGATACTATTTAAATATTGAGCCATCATTTTCACCCAAGAATGATAGTTCATATTTAATTAGTGTCAAATCTTTACCAACGGGGTAAGAAGTCTAAGAGACTTGCTAAAAACAAAAATGACTTGTTTTTAATAATTTTAAAATTGATAAATACTCTTAATATTGTAAATAGGAATTTTAAACAAAAAATACTTTCCATCGCTTTAAATTTATGGATCAGATCGACCGTGAGTGTCTACGTTTCAACTCCGGAGGTCATTATGGGCAGAAAACACAGAGTACAAACCATCATATTTAATGATTGCGGACTTTTTTATTTACGAGGGACGATTTTCAGAGCGATGAATATAGATTAAAATGGAGTTTCCTACGAGCTGAATATTCTCACGCTATCTTCAAGTAAACTTACCGAAATCCGAGTCTACTCCACTTTCATATATTCATAGTTGAATATATTTGGCGTTAATTTTGTAGAAATTCATTATTCACAATTAAATGAAACTACGTGATGTAGTATTATTTCTATTTTCTTTAAGTTCTTTACCACGACCTAGGTTTCGTTGTATTACAACATTTTCAGATGGAATATTAGCAAAGATTTTTTGAATTAAAACTTCATTACATATTGTCATTCAAAATTCATTACATATTTTCATTCAAAATCTTTGCTAATATCCTGAAGATGTTGTAGTAAAGATGTTGTAGTGAAGATGTTGTTGCAAAGAAATTAAAGAAAGTAGAAATAATACTACATCACGTAGTTTCATTTAATTGTAAATTCATAGTATTTAGCCAAACGAATAGCTAGTACGTTACTGTAAAACTAGCTTTTATTTGAGTAGAGAATATTATAAAAAAAATCAATAAAACCAACTTTAAATTATTTTAATTAAAATTATTTTATATTTCTATAAGATAAACTTGCATTACCTCCGAACGAAATTGCAAAGTCCAGTAAGCGTCTTATCACTACCTGAAAGTTTGGCAGCATGCTGGAGAAATGTAAAATAATGTTAATTTGATTATTATATTTTTGTTGAGAATATTAAAATTATAACAACTCTTAAGTCATCTTTAATAGTGCCAGCTGGAAATTTTCCCATGTTTAGCATACCAAAGTTTCAAAAATTCTCCATGTACAGTTTAGCTTCATATGGTGGAAGGAAAAAATAAATTTCTCATATAATTGATACAAATTTATATTGTTGACACGCTTTAAAAGGAGGATTTACATACAAAAGAAGTGTATACACTTCCCTCCTAACTTCCTTCCTGGGTTTTTCTTTAGTGTTGCGAATTTTAATTTACATAAAATAATATATCCCGTGCATACCTGGCTGGCGGTTTCTAATTCCAATGAAAAATTAAACATCAAAGGCATGCAGCAACCGCAGTTTAGATGAAAAGTACTTTACAAACAGTATATGTGAAAGTTTCGTTAAAATGTCACACTTATTTACACATTAAAACTGGTATACTGTGACGGATAAATCAGGTAAATCCAACTTTGAGAAAGAGTTCAATCGGAGAATTCAACTCAACTGAGCAATATTCTGAAAACTTCATTACATATTTTCATTCAAAATACCTAATGTTTAAAAATGAAAGTGTACCAAGTGTGTATTGCCAGTGATATCTAACGGACATGAGACATTCCCCTCACTAAAAAGATTTAAATTACTCAATTCAAAACCTCGTAAAAGGTATACCAGGGTATACTTTCCCACTATTTACAATTAATTAGTCACTTTTTGTTCTATGTTACATCCAATAACTTCGTGCGAGATCTTAAAATATCCACGGATAACTTAGATTTGTAAAAATGTTGTCAGGGTTATATTAAAGATATTTCCATCCGATTATATAAGATTCTCAGATTTATTATCGGGCATTTAGAGACTTTATCGTTATATACTGCATAAAAACCCTTTTCAAAGCGGGTCTAACTCGATTATGGCTCCATAAATTGTCAAATCTTGATCGTACTCTTAATAAAATAGCTCTATTATTCCGTAATATCTGAGTGTCGGGATTAGGTTCGTTTTATCCCTTGGGTCTGATATTTAGGTTAGGAATATTTCGTCTAAAATTCAAAAACAATATTGTGAGGTGTTCTCCTGTTTTACGTGCCCAAGTATAAGTCTGGTGATCGCCACTTTCTCGATTTTGACATTTTCTCTATCTTGAAATCGTATGTATTCGATAAATTACGATATCGCATTTTATTTTTGAACTTATACTTCTTTAGGCGCATTATGAAAAAAATATGAGAGTGAAATTTTACAAATGGCGTGCACAATGCAACAAAAATCGACAAGATGAAGTTGCTCACTAAACACATATTTACATAAGTGTAGTAACGATACTATACTCATGATAGTTAATGAGATATTTGTAAATACACAATACGTGTTTTACATTTATACAAATCTAAGTTATATCTTTGCTTTGAAATAATATGTTTTATTAATTGAAATTTAATAATGGTTCATTTATTAAAAACATTTATTTATTGTAAAAATTCGTGACAGAAATAATGCTTATAAGCTTTTAAAAAAAATTTGAAATGTATTTTTTTAAGAAAGGTTAAGTTTCGTAAATTACTATCATAAATTACTTTATCATTTATTAAATACTTCAAATTAATAAATTACAAACAATTTTTGGCATATCTATTTTTTTTTATTATTAAATATCTTTTATTTAGATTGTTTTAATAAATTTAACAATTCATTACGTACATGTGTTTATATTAAACGGAAGGCTGAATATTCAGCATTCAATTTTTAAAATAAAATTTAACGTAATTGATTTAACAAATTAATGAAATTCAAATAAAAAAGTAATATTATTAAAATTGTAACAATAATAATTGCTATTATTAATATTATTGTTATTTACTACTATGTGAGTAAATAAATTTTAATTTGTAAAATTTTATTTACAATCACGCTCCAGTCCTCTTATTATTTTATTTCCATTAATTACTTGGATGCTTAATAAAGTCATTCATGTATTATGCCAAATATATATAATTTTTAATGCGCTTGCATAAGTACACGCGCAATTTTATTTGTTATTATCGTTTTGTGATATCATTATATATTTGAGATGTTTATCACTACCCTATGTATAAATGTCTAAGGCGTTTTGACTTGTTTAAATATCTTCCACTGAGATAAGGATACACATCTCCATAGGCAATTAATAGGCAGTTGATAGGCAGTTGAATATTTGAGAAATTTTTTTAATGATACTTGATGGAATCCGTCCTGCTAAAAACATGACGACTAATATAATTTACTTGAACCTGTCAAATAAGATTTTAATCGATCAGTAGACCCAGATCTTTAACAGTTTACATATATGGGGTTACTCTACTGATCCATAAAATAATCCGGAAAAAGGAATTCACATCACAAATTTTTATTTTACTGCAAGATCGTAAATTTTATGTTTATTAATTTTGTGCATAATAAAATCTTTGCTTTAAATTACAATCCCTTATATCGAACGATTTAGAAGTTACGTGCTAAAAGATTAATATTTTTCTTCTTATTTTTAGAAGACTAATAAAAAGATAGTAACAATAATAATACACTCTTTGCAATAAATACTGAAATTTTCCAAAGTCTGTTAAAATGACCACAAAAAATTATATTATTAGTTATTTTTGGGAATATTGTCTCTTTCGGAACGTGACACCAGTAATGCTTCACATTTAGTTGGCAGATATTTTCTTATCTACAATAGGATATTTGGAGGTGGTTCTACTTCACTGTATTTCGTAGAATTATTAGGACTTCGAACACAATAAGTGACGGTGTCAAGTGTCAGCTTTACTACAGTACTCTATGGTCAGAAGTTATTAACGCATTGTCTTCCTGCTATTATTTAGCAGATTTTATAAAGTATTGGTGTTCCGTTGTCTACATGTCAAATCTCTGGAATTTAAAGTTGTGCTGATACCAAATAAAACCGTGTACAGTTCGTGAACGAATTTCTGGAAAATCGGTACATGGTTGTAAAGTCGTAATCTATATAATGCAGTTTTCGAAAATTTCCGACATCAGAATACCTTCAATAGCATCCTATCTTTAGATGAAATATGTTAAAGGGAATAAGGAAAATAGAGCAAATCAGTTTTTTTCACATTTAATGCCCTTTGATTTTGAATCATGTTTTTGTAAAAAGACTATAATATTTACTAAAACTTATGCCTGCGTCACATCCTGTCACATATTCTATACAAAAATAATCTCAAATTGACTTTATCTTTAATCGGTTGTTCGGAATCATTCAATCATTGAATGAACAGGGCTTTATTTGGAACAATATTTGCTTAGTGAATTAGAATAAATTTAAAATGATTGTGTTGTTTGTCACACAGTCTGTGTGTTACGGACTTCTAACTTCTAAACGAAGTATGGCAGGGATTTAAAATTAATGCCTAGTATGTAGTTGCTTACCGAAAATTATAAATGGATTATGGACAAATATTTAAAAGTATTTAAAATGGCTCAATATTTGCTTAGTGGATTAGAATAAATTTAAAATGATTGTGTTGTTTGTCACACAGTCTGTGTGTTACGAACTTCTAACTTCTAAACGATGTATGGCAGGGATTTAAAATTAATGCCTAGTATCTAGTTGCTTACCGAAAATTATAAATGGATTATGGACAAATATTTAAAAGTATTTAAAATGGCTCAATATTTGCTTAATGAATTAGAATAAATTTAAAATGATTGTGTTGTTTGTCACACAGTCTGTGTGTTACGGACTTCTAACTTCTAAACGAAGTATGGCAGGGATTTAAAATTAATGCCTAGTATGTAGTTGCTTACCGAAAATTATAAATGGATTATGGACAAATATTTAAAAATATTTAAAATGGCTCAATATTTGCTTAGTGGATTAGAATAAATTTAAAATGATTGTGTTGTTTGTCACACAGTCTGTGTGTTACGAACTTCTAACTTCTAAACGATGTATGGCAGGGATTTAAAATTAATGCCTAGTATCTAGTTGCTTACCGAAAATTATAAATGGATTATGGACAAATATTTAAAAGTATTTAAAATGGCTCAATATTTGCTTAATGAATTAGAATAAATTTAAAATGATTGTGTTGTTTGTCACACAGTCTGTGTGTTACGGACTTCTAACTTCTAAACGAAGTATGGCAGGGATTTAAAATTAATGCCTAGTATGTAGTTGCTTACCGAAAATTATAAATGGATTATGGACAAATATTTAAAAGTATTTAAAATGGCTCAATATTTGCTTAGTGAATTAGAATAAATTTAAAATGATTGTGTTGTTTGTCATACAGTCTGTGTGTTACGAACTTCTAACTTCTAAACGATGTATGGCAGGGATTTAAAATTAATGCCTAGTATCTAGTTGCTTACCGAAAATTATAAATGGATTATGGACAAATATTTAAAAGTATTTAAAATGGCTCAATATTTGCTTAATGAATTAGAATAAATTTAAAATGACTGTGTTGTTTGTCATACAGTCTGTGTGTTACGGACTTCTAACTTCTAAACGAAGTATGGCAGGGATTTAAAATTAATGCGTAGTATGTAGTTGCTTATCCAAAATTAGAAACGGATTATGAACAAATATTTAAAAGTATTTAAAATGGCTCACAATTTTATTTCAATCTAAATGGGGCTGACATTTTTTTTCTGCATCGATATACCATTAAAAAGAGCTCTTTGAGTAGAATACAAATCTGTTTTTCATTTGTTTTTTATCTTAAAAACAACTATTATTACACAAGCATACAATTTTGCGATCCCTTCATTAAAGCAAAAATCAAACCATTTCAAGTGAATAAGTGAGATTTTGTTATTAATTTGTCTGACTGTTTATTTTCATGGCTTTATTACTTTCTCTTGAGCAGAGACGCATAGAATATTAAGTTCACGACGTGTCTTGTTTGTTCATATACAGTCTTAAGGCCAGAAAATAATAAAGTTGGCAATTACTTTTGTGCTTAGCTTAGATATGTTTATTGAATATTGACTTTTTTTTAAATAATCACATTAATGTAAAGTCGGACGTAGATAACAGAAAGAAATAGAGCAGACTTTCTAAATATTTATTTATGAAAAACGGAACTATTATCTGGTTGGTTTTTAATTAATCATTTTGAGGAACTGAAAAAAAGTTTCTATAAAGAGGACAATATATCGCCACATGACAGTTGTGACCAGTTTAGTTTCTACGTCGACCATTAAAGCGGATTTAAATATAAATTTTTTACCATGCATAATTTAATTTCTTCGTCAGTGCTTAGTATACTTTAAAACCCACATCGAAATCCCAAATTTTCAGCCCTAAAAGCCACAACACGATAAAGGGCCAGCCCGTCATCACCCGAAAAGTAATATAAAAACAACGTGACAGTAAAAAGGCAACTTCTGACGGATATGGGCAGATGAAACGCATTAAAAAAGCTCTCTCACGTGTTTGAAAACTTTTAAAAAAGCTTTCGAGGAGGCGAAAAGTGAAAGTGAAAGGTCGATACAGAATAGGTTAGCTTGTGGCTAGGGGTGGTTATCCGGGGAAGGGGTCGGGGGTGGGCAATGAAAAGGACAAATGGGCTGGCAACGCGCATGTGAAATGTGACATAATGTTTCAGAAAGCCTCCTAACGGTGGTTGTTCCGCGCTGGATGAATTTAAGGCGCCTTTTATGAGCATGTGCATTTCCATATTTTAATATTTGAAGGGAATTTTGTGTCGGTGCGTGTTGATGGGAAAACTTCGTTAGATGGAACAATTAATTATGCAATTAAGGAATTTTCAAATGTCAGTATTTTCGAAGGTGTGATCATCAATATTTTTAATGAATTTTTCTTTATCATCCTAAACTCGACAACTAAGCAATAGTTTTTATAAGGAGGCGGAGGCCAATATAATTTGTTCCAATCATTGGTCTTTCTCGCCTACTAGTGTAGGTATAAAAATATATGGAAATTGTTGGGTTGAGACTTTTCATTTGGGACCATCAGCAATAGATTTTATATGAATAAAACAAATTTTTGAGTTAAAAAGGTCAAAAACAATCTAAACTTTTATGACATCTGTGGTCATGTTATTTCTGGGATCTACCTATTCCCCCTTTGCTAAAATCAATTGAGCCATTTTAATCAAAGAATGAATAAAAATTCGACTTACATGAATATGAAAAAAGAGAGAAAAAGAAGAAAATGTAAAAAAAATAAAATTATGAATAATATTTTATCAAATAAAATTGATGTAATTAAATTAGGACACGCATTTTTCTGGTTAGCCATTAACATCGTTTATTAATGTAATTTTTCACTTTGTAAATATACCAAATATAACTGATATTGCCAAATATAACTTTCAACAACACAAGATAAATAATTGTCTGTCTGTATCTTATTAATTTGTTAATGCAAATTAAACCAAATATTTTTTCATTGTAATTAATAAACACCGCTACCATTGTCGGGGATGATGACCTTTACCGATGTCGGGAGACAATCGCGCGCAAATGTGCAACACTTTTTTTCGAGTAATTTAAAATTTAAATAATTCGGCTAAAAATTGACATAGCTCTGAAATCTAGGTCTAGTTTTAAAAAGCAAAAAAGTTTATACTAGTATCACCAGTGCCAGTCGAATATCATCAACAAGTTTCTTTTTATAAATTAGCATAAACATTTTACTCTAACTTAGACTGTCGTAAGTAAGATTTAAACTGAACGCACTCATTCACTAAATATTAATCTACGTCATCTGGATAATAATCAATAATATTGCGTACACTTTTCAGGTCTATGTTTTTCATACTATTGTATTGTAAATTCATTAAGAATTTGAATGTTTTCTATATGTTTTACAGACTTGGCTTCTTTTATTTAAATTCATAATCAGCTTTTCTAACGCAACGTTTAGCGTGTCGCTTTTAAATTTTCTGCACTGTATACAGAGACTTTATCGATAGATTTACCTAAAAATATTAAAATAATACGTCTCTTGCTTATATCACTGTATTCTATTCCCACACTAGTACTTAATTGTTTAGCTTTTTCTTCATATTCCTTTATTTTCTTATCCAATTTGTATCGCATATTGCTGACGAACCCTTTTAATGACATAATTAACTTACTGCTTTCACAAATATTTAAACCAGGGGTCTGTAATTTTTTCTTAACTAAAGTGAATCTCTAAAATTTCTTCTCAAAAAATTATTAAAATTGCTGTACTGAGTTTCGTCAATTTGTCAAGTAAGTTTTGTGCCTCTTTTCGAAAATCAACTTTCTCATCCTCATTTTCACTAAAACTTTTGAAAATGTTAATAATATCTCCATAATTTTATTTCAAAGTTTTGACAGCATCATATTGATGACTATCTGGTTTGACTTAAACTTTTTAACCTAAATTTTAGTTTTGTTTCACGACTTAATAGTCCCATCTGTGGGCCGAAGAAGAAAAGAAACATATTTTTTGCACTACTCCAAAACAGTTTACTATTTCATTTGCAACCTTAATGGATTCTTCACCAACTAGGTTAAGGGAATACGCAGCACATGTATTGATCCGTAATATGGCGGATCAATACAATGGTGTACAGCTTGTACACCATTGTATTGATCCGCCATATTAGCGGCGTTGTCGAAAGACTACCCTCTACAATTATCCAGTAAGAGTCCATTTGTATTTAAAAAAAATTCTAGAGTATTAAATAAAAATAAGCTAGCATGACTACTAATTTGAATCAATGATACACATCTTTCATACACTTTTCTCTGAAAACAGTATCGTAATACAGTAGTCGGTTGGTCCTTGTGCGACAGATCAGGGGTTAAATCCATCTTAATTGAATGCTATTTTTTGTCGTCTATCATCTCAATTATTTCCTTAAATACTGTTACGTATGATATTAGAGATTTTGGTCGCAGTTCTCGTTTTTCAATATGTTCACGCATGAATAGGTCGAACTCTGCTAATAGTTCCAGAGCACCCTTAAAATTACCATTATGTGGACAACCAAATACTTCCTCGGAATCTCTCAATGCTAAAGCCCCTTATACTCCATGACTACTTTTAAAAGGTCAATACGTAAGTGGCTTTTGACCCAGCAAATGCAAACGGAATAAACGGAAAATATCCGCTCTTCGAAATAATTTCATTTAAATTATATTTATTATTGGTATCTTCTTTTCTTTGTCCTATGTTTCCTCTTTAGGTAATAATGTGTATGTGTTAGTGTATGTATGTATGTATGTGTATATATGTGTGTATGAGTATATATATATATATTTGTTTATGTATGTATATCAACAGGTACTAGCTGTAAACCGGCTGTGTCGGTGTTGCTTATAGCACAATTGTATAACCATAATATGATAGTAAATGATAATAACCTTTTTGTGGATAAAATATTGAAAAATTTAAGGTTAAGGCGTGTAACTTAATTTTTAATTTTAATTTTGTCATTAGCCCTAAGAAAATGTTTGTACATATCTATTACTTTACCTGTTGTACTTTATATCCACAAATAAATGATATTGTTATTATTACTTAAAAAATTCACCATTGTAATAACCAGTTTTAGGATAATTTTCTTGTCATTATTTATTCTTGGATATTATTTATTAGTTGCTTCTGAAGTTGCTTGTCTAAAACAGACTTACTGTCTTTTCGTGTTAACCAAACTAATATTGAATTCTTATTATTCTTTAGAATTTTCATAATTTTCTAAACAAGTTCCTATGTATTTCCATTCAGAAAATCCGGTTGTATATTGAGAAGGAGTTTTAGGAAAAAGTTTGCAAGCGAAACAGAATACTCTACCAACACTGATTGAATAACATAACTAAGATCTTTCCAGTAATGGCCCATTTTTCATTTTCTTAGTGAAATGTCTATTTGAAAATGGTGTCGTTAATAAAATATTTTTTTAGCGATACTGGCCACAAGCCCCGTCAAAATATTTCACAAATTCAAATTCAATATTTGCTGAATCTTTTTCCGCATTGGCATTGCTGTCCTCTTGCTGAACAATAATATCTTTTTCAGAGGGATCAGAGAGTTGCTGGCAGTCAAGATCCTGTACATTTTCATCACGGGAATTTTTTCTTGATTCTTGATATTCCGCTCCCTTCGGTAAGATCATTTTCAGCTAAGTTCTCTTTCCTTTCGCTTGTTGATGGATTTATAACTGTTGCATTTTAATTGTTATGTTCTGATTTTAAAAAAGTTTAAATTTTTGTACATTTCTTTTCTTTTTTTTATCGATCTAACTACAATTTTCGCATTTAAGCTCACTTTCTTATTTTCTAGCAGACAAGACTCGATATTTTTCTGAAAAAAAATAAACAGCTTGATTATAACTATATATATATATATATATATATATATATATGTGTGTGTGTGTGTGTGTGTGTGTGTGTGCATTTTTTTCTCTTATAAATTTTTTTATTGGTTACGTATCATTCGTTTTTTCTTTTCGCATTTTGCAATCAAATCACAATCTTTTGCAGTCTTCCACAAAACTAGTTTTATCAGTTGGTGCGCTGATTGACCGTAAGAGATTGATCCCGTTCTTATAACTTCACCTTATGTATTTGCGATTTCTAACAATATAAACTCTCGAATTTTTTAGAAGAAGACAGTATGAAAGAAGGCAGACAGTATGCAGATTGTACCGGCAGTGAATCTCTAACCGATATGATAGGCCTGTAATCAGTAATATAGCCAAATTCCTTAAGATGGAAAATATATCAAATGCACAAATTTTGTAAACGTCCTAATTTATATAAGCAATCTTCAGTAAGATAAACATATCACTTATCTCCATAATAAAACAATGGTAGCAAGAGTATTCGACATATTGTATTCTGCCGCAGAGGTGTAGGCCTCCTTCATTCTATACTACTTCCCTTGATTTTGACCTTTTTAAAACCATTTCATTCCAAATGTTCTTTTCGTGTACCGACGCATATTTGACCTTCCTTGGGGCGCTTTTCGCGCTACCGTCTCCAATATACTAGCACTTTATACCCCGAATCCTGCTTTTTGGCAACGTAGCCAAATCATTACCACTTAAGCTTCGCAACACGTTTGATGACGTCGACGATTCTGCTCTTTTCTCTAAACCACTTTTTCTTTTTAGAGTGAACCCTACCCTTTCAGTTACTGTCTGAGCCAGTCTGAATTTAATCTTAAGTACAGGAAACATTGCAAGTAGTTTGTTCAGATAAAACTTTTATTTAATGTGTAATACTGTTTAAAACTCCTATACGTTTCAGAGATAAGTTTTAACAGGGGTGCTTTATGGGTGCGCGAAAAAATATAACTCTTAGTTTACATTCATATTATAAGATTTATGGGGTGCACGAAAACATATTTACATGTCTGTACAAAGATATTTTAAAATATATTATTTGGCTACACATTAGTTAAAACTCGCATTTTAAGCATCTTATAAAACTTCACGTTTTGTATGTCTAAAACTAAAGAAACTATAAAATTGTGGTGGACGGACTGACATGAGAAAGTTACTAGTTACTTTTTTACTGTATAATACTAGAAAGCTACATTTAATTTGTTAAGAGATGGATTGAAGCAATAAATGAAATGAATACTCTTATAACTACAAATAAACCATTCCAAAATATATTTAAAATAAATAAGCGAAAAACTCGACTAACCAAATAAATTATATAATATTCCATGTTAAGTGTTACGAAAGCCATTTTTCCGTAAAAGGTGCCTTTCTTGCACGTGCCCTTAATAATAATTTATGAAGCTCATGAACCGGTTGTGTATGAAATTTAATCAAAGCAGATTTGACCTAAAGCTGGTGGAATTTTCCTGGCAATAAATGTAACTCGCCTTACCCTCCAATCACAATGAAATTCACGTGGCGTTGAGTTTAAAACAAATTACGATCAGCTTAATTACGTAATGAACTGATTGCTGCTTCGCCTCTTAAAAAAATAACGTTAAATGTCTACAAATTGAAGTGAGCAGACGCGCATAGGTTGAACTTTCCCGAACATTCGAATTCAATTCAATTCGCGACAATATAAAGCTTATTATCTAACCTTTTCAGCTTACTGGGTTATGAGATATAATATATTTTGTGCCTATAGACAGAAAATAAATTAAATATACCAAATATATAGCTAATATACGGTTAGGTGGTGCATCAAATAGTTTATGGTTGTGAGATAAGCGATACGTTTCGTAAACTTTGTACGTATTAGACGCTTGGATGCAAGGTTATTGCTTTTAGGAAAAACCACCGCTTATATAATAAATCATGTTTCATAAATAAGTAACATTTAAAAACTTTTCAAAATTGCTAAACTTATGCTTTGGAAGCTTTGTAAGGACTTGTAAAAAAGGTAAATCTAATAACCTACAATGCAGATGCAGATACTTTTAATGCAGATGATATTACATTAAAACTTAGGGTGACATTCTGTTTGTTAAGCTTAAATAAAAAATTATGTTGTTAAATTTAAATAAACTAAATAAAAGTGGGCAAAGTTGCTAATAGCCCATCTGAAGATGTTGTAATGCAACGAAACCTAGGTCGTGGTAAAGAACTTGAAGAAAGTAGAAATAATACTACATCACGTAGTTTCATTTAATTGTGAATAGTTAAATTTTTGTCTTAGTTCAGCTAAGTCTCTAAGCGTTCACGCATCATATAATGTGGGTTTTAAATCATTACACAAAACAAATATGATTATCGACAAAAAATTTAAAAAGTTGCTTTCTTTCTTTTCTTTTGTACATTTTTTATTTCTTAGTCGAAAATTGAAGATATAAATATTTATAAAATATTT
Source organism: Druceiella hillmani (assembly GCA_039881145.1). Classification (NCBI taxonomy): domain Eukaryota; kingdom Metazoa; phylum Arthropoda; class Insecta; order Lepidoptera; family Hepialidae; genus Druceiella; species Druceiella hillmani. Next base: position 38,144,256 of record JAYKKI010000017.1, on the reverse strand, counting down.
CATAAAATTTTTGGAGTAATGACAAAAATTAATACATTATCCTTTGTCATTTCTCTTTGAAAAATATTTCTATGTTACTCGAAATCAACAAAAAATACGTTTTTCATAAATAAAATTTATCATCAGTTTTACTTTCTCCGCTAAGGATCTAAATGTGCACTGAGACAGCAATGAACAAGTACTTTAATATGACCCTTAATTGTATTTAAAAAAGTTAAATTGTCATTTTCAATATTTATATTCTTTGCGACATTCCCTAACAGAAGTTATTTAAACAATCAAATTTAAAAATGCTTTAATAACCGCACTTCGTAATTCCGTAGCCAAATTAGAAACCCATAGTTGTGCAAGGTCTATACGTCTCTCTGTCTGTCCGTATGTATGTCACAACCATGTTTATCGCAGACTATCAGTATAATTAATTTTATTATACATATTATATTAATTTAATTACACGTATTTCTCTATGGAGTTGAAACTTGTTCCCTGCGCTTACAGGATCGCCGAAAAATTGACGCCTTGGTGATGTGGTGTTGAAGGTGTATACTGATCTTTTGGACCGCTTTCCGCACTAACAACTCTATCCTGAAGGAACTCAAGGTCAAGGAATGACTTTCATCGACTGTGCAACTGCCAATACTAAAATTCTTTGGCCACATATCCAGGAACGAGCGTTCGATCGAGAGACTGGTGGTGCAGGGCCATGTAGAGGGCAAGAGATCTAGAGGACGATCACATACTCAATGGACCGACCAAATTAAATCAGTAATGCAAACTACCGTAACTGAGCGCTCTCGCAGCGCAGCGAACCGGCAGAAATGGAGAAACATTGCTAAGGAGGCAGTTCAGATCAGGAAGGCCGAATGAAGAATAGTCACGTACAAGTAACCTCAACTTAGTACATAAGTCATCAGATTAACCACGGCCACTCTGTCAAGTGTGCACGACTAAGAAGAAGTATTTACAATACCTATAAAGTTATGAAATAAAATTGTTCAAAGTTTTATAGAGTACTTCCCTATATGTAAAGGTGGAGTTATTTTTTTCGTAAACCTTGTCGTATAGGGTATCTTTGAATAGGTCTTTCAAAAATTTTGGAGTATATTAGGAACACTTTTTCGATGTAGAGGTCCGTTTAAGAAACATCTGGTTTTACAAAGGCTACTTTTAATTGGCTGGAGTTACGTGTCCTCACCCGCTATCAATTAAACCGCTATTTTGAAATTCCTGAAATTTATTCGCAATAGTAGAATATATAAAGAATTTAAAATGAAAACTATCACAGTTAAATAGGAGTTATTACCAATAGTCGACTAAATTATGACACATAGTTCCTGTAAAAAGTTTACAGAAACTCCACACAAGTGTCTTAAATCAACTGCAAAAGCAATTTTGTATTTTAATAGGTATATTTTTTATATCTGTAAAAGATGTATTATGTTGAGAAATAATATTATCTAAATATGAACCATGCCTTAACGCCTGTGAAAAAATACTAGGGTATATATTTACCTTGAAAAAAAATTTATATTTATAAATATTAAATTTTTATATTAGATATTTTATTAGATATACTATGTACCTTTAAATGTTTATAAGTAACTAAATTTGTACGTAAACTTCATTGTTCTGCTCGTACTTGCGAGGTTTTTTAATTATCTTAAAAATAATATAAGTTCAAAGTCTAAAAGGGTCCTCATAATAGGTTCTTCAAACTGCAAATAATTTTTCGAAAATATCTTTCGAATATTTCTTTACTATACTCTCGTTGCACTAGATTCCAGTATTTCTTTATTACACTCTCGTTACACTAGATTCCAGTATTCCTTTACTACACTCTCGTTACACTAGATTCCAGTATTTCTTTACTATATTCTCGTTACACTAGATTCCAGTATTTCTTTACTATACTCTCGTTACACTAGATTCCAGTATTTCTTTACTATACTCTCGTTACACTAGATTCCAGTATTTCTTTACTATACTCTTGTTATATAACAATGTTACGCAGCTTGGGGTCAAGGGGAACGTAAGCTTTTTTTTGGCAATTAATTTCTCTTCACATCACCAGACATTGTCTTTTATAACAATATGTGTTTAATTATATTATTAATAGTATTTTTAAGGATTTTTTTAAATATTATTCTTTATGATATTAGAAATATAAAGCAGTATATCAATTGCAATTTGAAGCAACATATTTTTAATATTGCATCTTTGTGATATGCTTTATATATAGCATATAAAGCATATCACAAAGATGCAATATTAAAAATATGTTGCTTCAAATTGCAACAAGAAATCTGTCTTCTTTATCATTTTAAATTGTTTTCGAACAATAAAATGTTCACTACCAAATATCTCAGACCATTCATTGTCAACCAGTTCAAAAATGAACAAATATTATTGTTTATATCGTTTGTTCTCTAGCGGGAAAATTATCTTTGACGTGTCGATTACGCAAGCCACCATCATTGTATTTATTTTTCAGCGATAGAAAGAAAATGGAAGGTAAGTAATTAGTTTTTATTAGGCGATCAGGCAAGAAGCGATGGAAGCAGAATGTTTTCCCGCTTTTCCTATCAAATTTTTTTTATATTAGATAAATAATTTAATTGCAATTTTCTCTATGCATATTTCTTTTGCACAATGAAAATCTGTTTTTAGGGTTCCATACTTTAAGAGGAAAAACGAAACCCTTATAAGATAACTCACGTGCCTATCGGTCTGTCAAAAAATATGCGAGGTAGAAACTTGAAATTTGGCTTAGTATCCATATATTATTGACTACTGTATTAATATATTCATAAAACTATTAAATAACAATATTATTTTTTATTTTATATTGTATGTGGGGTATCATTTATAAGGGCTTAATTGTTTGAAAGAATGTAAAAATATTTTCAAAATCAAAAATTTTGAAAAGTAAAACACCATTGGTAAAATGAGATTACAAGATTACAGGTAAATTATATAGATTATCATAGATGTTATAATTTTTATGAAATGTACAATATTTTTACGCATGACAAAGATAGTTTCCATCTAAACATTTTTGGATGCCAGCCAATGATGTACATGCATATATAGATAATATATAAAATTGGTCGTGTATGTAACTATATTCCACTTTGCAGCCAAAACTACATATAGCAGACGTACAAGATTTGTACATGATAGTAGCCTCAATTCTCCTATCGTACACTACGGTGGTTGCGCCTCAATAACTTTAAGGGTATGAAGAAATGGGAGCTGAAAGTAGTCAAGCTCGAAAATGTGTGATTTCCAATATAAAAGGTTAAATTTTTTCTAAAAAGTTCTCGAAATTTGAAGAAATTTCTACAATGTTCTGGAATATTGTCGAATTCTCCCACAACCCACCCCTTTTAAAAATGTATTTGATTACAATTATATATATATATATATACATATATATATATATATATATGCGCGTTAATATGTTTACTACTACGTTTGATTTAAAATATCTACGTTAAGTGGTTTATGAGAAAAACGGTTGTAGAGGTACGGAATACAAAAATAAAGGGACTAAATTTTCCTAGGCGCCAAAGGGTCAGGAAAAATCGTCAGAAAGGATCAGGAAAAATTTTTGACTACCAGGGTTTTTTCCAAATAAAAACAATATATTTAATAGTTTGAAAGGCCGTTTACTATTAATTTCATGAACAACTATTTAAAAATTTAATTTTTTTATTTATTTAATTTTTAATAAAAATTTTAACTAAAAGAAACTACGCGATGTAGTATTATTTTTACTTTATTTAAATTCTTTATCACGGCCTAGCTTTCGTCATATGACAACATCTTCAGGTGGACAATTTGTAAAGATTGACTCTTACCTAAAAATTGATTTTATTACTAATAAACCGTTAGAAAATATCACATCTCAAAAGCTTTTAAACAATTTTTTTATTTATTTAATTTTTTACCTTTACTTATTTTTTATATTAACTATTTGACAATTTGTCTTCTTATTTATGTATTAAATGTTAATAATCATTACATGTATATAAATAATAAACAAAAACCTACTGGAATTAAATCAATAAAAAACAGCTAATGAGTCGTTACAAAAACATAAGTTATGAAAAGTGAGTTACGTAATTTTTTATAAATATGCAAAACAAGGTTAGTTAAAAGTTTTCTTTCAATTAAATAAAGTAAAACATTAAAGTTTTCAATTTTGCTAATGCGGATTTGTTCTCTCGCTAATTTGATCTCACATTAAGAGTATTAAAAGCAATCTCTGCAGATTTTATTGGCTGTACATTTGAGGCTATACAGCTAGCAAAATTTTGTTACAGTGGTTTTCGGTTACTGTAGTTATGGCTACATTAATTGTTTGTTTTTTTACAAATAGCAAGAAATTAATATATCATTGATTTAACTAACCCGCAGCTCGCTTAAGAAAATCAGCGGCACAATTCTATAAATCAAATTAAAATATGTTTGATGATACTAATCAATAAAATGCTTTTGAAAACATGTCAATTTAATTAATTTAATCAAAAGCAATAAACATATAGTGTTAGCTAAGCTTTTTTTCCAACTGCGGTGATGTCAAAAAAATGAGTATAATATTTGATTTGTAACTTACTATTGTATGTAAGCTCAATTTAATTTTTTTATTATTTATCCAAAATAAACAATTTTTACTTATTTTTATTTATAAAATAAATATTCAAATTTTGTAATAAACCATCGACACAAAATTAAAATATATTAACCAAACCAAGTAAATATCATTTCAATAATCAAAGACTACGTGAAATTAATTCAATTATGTTAAAAAAAATTCAAATTCACCAAGCTATTTGTAATTATCAGTTAATTCACAATAAAATTTTCAGTGAGTATAGATTTATGCAGCACATAAGACTTTTTTATATGTCATTTAAGAAACAAAATGATAGCGTGTTTTGTTTTATGCAATGTATATCAATTGCCTGCTCGTGCTGCTGAACATGGTGCAACATTATATAACTACATGTTTAGTTTTAAATATATTTAGGATCTGGCTGATAATTAAATTAATATAATTGAAAAATACTAAAGAATATTATATATTTTACGTGCGAATCAACCATAGCATAATATATATTTTTGAGATAACTGTAGGGACCTGTTTTACAATTAAAATTATTCATTCAGTATTTTCGGCTATTTAAATTTCTATTTATTTTAAATTTTAGCTCTGTAGGTATTATTTTCTGAAAATACGAAATATTTTTTCTTCGATACCCCTGCAAATATTTATGAGAGACTATTTTCTTTAAAAAATGTTCATTCGTAATTTTTGTTTATATATTATCATATTCATTCCAAATTTCAAGTCTTATTTTTAATAAACGAAAACTATTTATTTTAAACGCCCCCGCAATCTCGAATAGAGGTCGATGTTATAAAATTTTTTTCTTTTTTTTCCAACGAAAGATATTTTTTTAATTATTTGACACTATAAACAATTTTGTCAATATTCATAGATTTGAATATATTTGGCGTTAATTTTGTAGAATTTTTATCACCATTTACTAATTGTTTTAGCCATCTGAAGACTTGGTACTGTCAATAACGGAGTGCACTTCGTATTTATAGGGTAGAAAATGACAAACTTATGGGCAATTATACGTATATTATATATTATAAATACGACAGCATGTTAGATTTTTGCTAATAGCCCAATAATATATCTTTGCTAATAGCTCACCTGAAGTTGTTGTAATATAACGAAACCTAGGTCGTGGTAGAGAACTTAAAGAAAGTAGAAATAATACTACATCACGTAGTTGCATTTAATTGTGAGATTTATTTATTGACTAGCCGCTATTTGGGAAGGTATGTATACATTTGTTCGACCTTTGGTGTTTTCCTTTTGCTTGCATATTCGTCAAACTCTAGTTAGGGGTTCGGAGAATCTTATAAGCGATCAGAAACCGTAACACCAAGCTAATCAGGATGTTTTTCGAAGTATCGTGTACATTTAAAAAATGCATTTTCCGCAATTATTCTATTTAAATATGTTTAGATTTTATTCGCACCATGTACCACTAATTCTATTTACTACTGCTTTATCTCATTTGAATTACCTATAATCTTTGGTGCATTTTTTACCTGTTGGGAGATGGGGGGGCTTGTCTTTGGAATTTTGAGAATTATGAATTTAGTTTTCATAGAAATAATTCGTAAAATCCAAGCTCTAGAAGCAATGCCAAATTTTCAATTTTTACGCTTTTTCATTAATGTAAGTAATAGAAAATTTTCATATCTTATGTTTTTAGTATTACAGCTTTCATTATCCGTTAACAAGGCTGATTCGAGATATTAATAAATATTTTCCTGTTTGTTCTTACCATGACTAAATTTTATGTCATATATTTATATAATCACTCAATACTTTGATGGAACTAAATTTTATTTAAACATTTTCAACACGAGAAAACACTAAAGGGAGGATTCCCTTGCGGAATATTTCTCCTTCCAGTAACCATGTAACTGCACTTTGGTACCAGTCAATATACAACGCAAAATCTGAGAGTGGATATGAATATTACTCTTCATCTAGACGAATATGCTTCTTACCAATAAATCCTTGAACATACGTTATCAATCATGTACGAAAATAGTTCTACCTTGGTTGTGATCGATCTAACGATGTCGGAACATTTACTGCGCCGTCGAGAAGGTCAAGTGTGATGAGAACGGAATACAGTTTATATGTACCTATGTAAAATTATAAGCGGTTAGTACATAAGGAAAAAGCAAGTCAGCAATAATAAGTTCGATCTTACTCAGTTTTGACAGGTCGGGATCGAATTCCATTTCACTCAATTTTTATCATAAATAATAAATTTTCCATTAACAAAATCTATACGTATAATAAATTCGTAAAAAACTGAGTCTAATTTTACAATTTTTATCTGTTTGTCGATTTGTCTGTGCGCACTTTCGTAGTGCACGTTAATCTCAGTAATGGCTGAACCGATTTGAATGCGATTTTCAGTGATGTATTAAGATTATGTTGGGCTACCATTTAGGCCTGGTTTCATTTTAATCGATTTACAAATAATAAAAAAAAATACATCGATTTTGATTTTACATTCATTGTCACGCTAATATCAGTAGTACCTGATAAATAGGTAATATCAGATGTAAATGGAAAATTCTTTAACAAAAAAATGCTGACAATATAATTATTTTCAAGTATAACACAAATGAACATGAATAAAGTTAAAAACATTTAGTATCGTTAGACTGAGAAGTTAACATTAAATTAAATTAAAATATATGCGTGTCACTCTCCGTCATAGCGATTACGCCATAAGGAAATGCCAAATAAACATATCGACATCTGACTCTAAAGATACACAGACATGTTGCGTGGAGAGGTCACCTAACGATTACACTTTTTTAACGCTCTGAATTTTACTCCTCATAAAACTTCATACAGGGCGCTATACTTGAAAAGGAGTAAACTCCAAAAATCTCTATCCTATACCATCCTTCCCTTTATTTTCGAAATTCTGAAGTCAAAATTTTCCATGTTTCCATGAATCTAAATCTGTAGTTGAAGGTTGTAGCAAAACTATGACAATGATTCTAAATTTCATTATTTTTTATATATTTGCAATAATATACATATATGTCTCCATTACCTAATTGTATTAAATAATATTATATATTATTATGCTAGGAAGTTCATATTAGTGACGACTTATGATAAATAACTTCACTTTACTTCAAAGAAGGTACGGCATCACACGTGGTGGCTTTTTTGTCTAGCAGGTCGTTAGCTTAATATGCAAAAAATACTGCATCCCATTTTATCAAAGCTCACAAAGTAAAAATTTATAGGACGGATTTAAAAATTGATGAATAGAAATTGTCCAGACTATCACAGAGATTTAGTCCAAAATTCAAGCTGAGATATAAGTTACATTAATCGTGATAAAGGGTAAAACTCCGTACTTTTGAATCACAAACCCATTATTGGAGAAAAACCCCATGGCATTAAATAAAAATTTACGCGGGCGTAGCAGCGCACAGGTAAGATCAATATCGGTACAGACTTGAGTACAACCGACAATACAGAAAATATAAAATCAATGGCACTCGTCGTGCTGGAAGAAAGCCGATCATTTGTCGACTTGTATTTCTAACTTTTTACACCGAGGTGATTAAAAAAAACTACTCCATCTAATCTGGAATAATCACTATAGATATATGAATCAATATATTGAATCGAGCGAATATTTACACTTTTCTTTATTTGCAATATCAAAATCTATATCGTGAGTTGAAAGTGAATGAGTGACTGGCTGATTGAGTAACTAACCTAAATATTTTATTAAGCTATAGCTCGTTTTTCGTTATTGAACTGAGTTTGTTAATCGTTCTTTTGAGAAAATGATTGGGTTTCAAAAAAATATCAAAATTCCAAAAAGGATATAAAGGAATCCAAAGTTTACATGTCATTTAAATGGGTATATGTTTTACCGAAAGGCAAGTAAAGGCGTAAGTAAAAACTTCAGAAAATCTTATGTAACATTTGCGGCATGTGTACTTTATGGGAGAGAGTCTAGATATTCGCGATATATAGAATGATGTAGGTATACAGGCATATCTTGATTAAATTGCAGCTATGACTTCTGACTTTTATAGGACTCATGCAACCTCTGACTACTTAAGTAATATGCAAGCGAAGCTAACGCTGATGCTATTCCGAGAAAAAGACTAGCGCTTTTCCAGAATCCTGTGTTTTACTATTGTGTGGTTTTCACCGTTTGATAAATGAGTGTAGCTACAGTATCCCCCTCAAGGGAAACGTACCAACCGTTATCAACGCCAGGAGCGCATTTTCTTGAGCGCTGAGGGAAATAGGGTGACGGGTAACGTACTCGGTAGATTGGTTTTTAATTCACATGGTGAGTGTTCGGTGATGACTGCTCTTCTCACTGAGTGTGTAGGCGGATTTCAAGAGGTTGATGGAGGTAGTTGTTTGTCTGTCTGGTAGTTGCAATGTGAATGTTTTGCTATTTCGTTTCTTTGTTGGGACCATCGTATGGTTGTAAAGCATTATTGTATATCAATACACATCCTCAAGTCAAGAGGTCTTGATGAACGAATATACGTGGATGTCCTGAGTGCGGTAGCACAGGTTTAGACGGTTTTGTATTACTTAATTGATTACGTTGATTGTATTACTTAATTGCTGTATGTACTGAGTCTAAGTTGGTTTGTTAAGTGGTAGCTGTGTCAAGAATTGGCCCGGTAGTCTTGGAATATATGCGTAAGTTATTTTGGGCGGCGCTCACTCCGTTATCCGTCCGTTAGGTGGCTCGTAAACCGAGGAGTACCGTAGATAGTTCCTGAGTTCAGGATGTTTGGTGGCTTGAGCCTGACATTAGTGATGATTTCGTTTCACCACAGATGATACGACGTGGGTCGCGTCTTTTCAGTACCCACGTAGTTAGTGAGGTTGGTGAAAAGTTGACTTTCGAACTGGCGTTCTTAGTCACTAGTTATATTCACATCGTAGTCGATGGCTCGTGCATCGTGCTCGACTAATGTGTTGCATTATTATTTCATCCTCCAATTCTATTATTTGGTTGTCTTAATAGAAATTGTCTTAGATTTCATTATTAATTGAAATTGTATCTAGTTCTCTTATTTGATTGTCTTTACGGAAATAATGTTATGTTTTACTATTATGTGGTTATCGCTGTTTGGTAAGTGAGTATAGATGTACGATTATTTGGTCTTCATTTGATACTACTTGTATCATCATACTGGAGAAAATATTTAAAAAGTTTAATAGAATCTTGTATCACAAAATGTTTCTCTTCAGCTTTTATAATAGGCAAGATAGACTGATAGGAATTGCTTTTGATCATTAATTCTTTTTTGGTTTTAATTTAGTAGCATTTCATGCTCAATAATTCTGTGCTTAATAAAAGCAAACTTTATTATTAATTAAAGTTATGTTTGTTTGAACGCCTGTTTATATTATAGTAAAAGATACTGTAGAATTTTTTATCGTTTGAGTCATATTTTATAACAATTGATTTTTGATAATACATGCAAACGTTTGAAGCTTTGGGAAAATTTCTAAACTAGGCGTGGGGTTTTAAGAAATAAATAAACAAATAATATCAGAAGTCTTAATATAGATTTTTAATATAGATTTTGTTTCGTAAACTTTTCTCACAGCAATGTTCACGTGAACCAGTTTCGTATAAAACACAAAATGTATGAACTTATTTCATCTATTTTCTTCATTTAACCGTGAAAATTTCATTTAGCCTCGCAAGTCCCGATGGGACAAAAAAATTGAAAAGGACATTTTTAGGTTTTCGAAACCATCCCTGCATTTGTTAACCGATCATTAGTTTACGAGCTCGTGATCAATCAACTGTGCTAAAATATGAATCACTATGATCAAATGTGATCAATCAAATCACCTTGATCACTCAAATCGCTGTGATCAACTGTAATCAACTTACTCACTCACCGTGATTAACTATGATCAACTGTTATCAAATCGTATCAACTGTGATTAAATGATGTGATAAAATCACTGTGATCAAATGTGATACCCGTAGTTAATCAACATCAAAAATGTTTTTTTTACTTGATGGCCAATAAGCGTCAAGCACAAGTAGAAACCGCACAAGTAGGGTTTGGTACTTTTTTCGTATATTTAGAGTTTCGTAAATTGAGGCACTTATAAACATTTACATACACAAATATATCGCCTACAATAAATTTATATATCGCCTACAATATATTTCAGAGACGTACATGGAGAATATTTCAAAAATTATAAAATCTAGAATCATTGCTGGAAATTTCTAACAACCTCTATGTGGTCTTCTAAAAACCCATAATTTTTTGCATAATATTAGGTTGAATAGTTTTGGAAACAAGGGGGGGGATGTGATATTTTTTTGCATATATTTCGGGGTATGTCTGACGTTATTATTACCTAGAATTATGAAAAAAATGTTTTTATCCCTATGAAGCTCTTTTTAATGACACCATTTATGTCTTTCTTTTCTTCTTTCAGCCACATTAGATTTAAAATTTAAACGAAAAATTACTAGTACCTATTTGCCCCAACCCCCCTAAAATTTCCAAATAAATATTTGTGTGTTGTAGTAATTAAGATATGCGTGGATTAATATTTTTTGTTACTATGCCAAATTTCAAGGGTCTACTTCAAGCGGTTTCTGATAAAAACGGCTGTTACAGACTGAAGGATAGACATGCGATAGATTTTATTAGAGCTCCGGTTTTCCTTGTGAGGCACGGAACATTAAAAACAAATAAAAGGTAATCTCTGACACTTTAGGATATAATCAATGGATTACTTTTTGAAGAATATATTTAATGTCGTACAATGACAGGTAAAAATTTAAATAAAAATTAGGGATTTTTTTAAAAGTTTACTTCCTAATTTGTAACTTTGTGGAAGTAGTAGATGAGAAAATATCTGAAATATTAAATAATTTTTGGTAATTCTTTATACGAGCTGAAAAAAAATTAATATTCAGGTCTCGTCACTATTTTAAAATATTTTCTATACATATTCAAAATTCTATTTTGTAAATATTCCAAGTAATAAAAATGTGTAATTGCAAATTACTGTAGTAAAATATATGCTGGACTTTAAATTAATTATATTTAATTTGAATAATATATAAATTGCCTTAGCATTTTGTTCAATAGCATACTAATAATAAAGCATTAAGATGAAATTATAACTTGAAGTTGAAAGTTGGCTTGCACAATAGATGGCTTAAATAATTCTTTTAAAAAAAGACTTACAATATTGAGATTTGAATGTTGACTGTTATTATCTCGTTACTAAAATTTTTATTTTACAAATCGAAGGTAACAAGTTTATCAAAGTTCAGTTTAAATTCAAATCGATAGTCACAAATCTAAAGTATAAAAATTTAATGTTACCAGAATTAAAAATAAATATTCACAGAAATTTCTATAGAAAAAATACGACACGGCCGCGCTGTAAAAAATTACCAACACACTTGTATTCTATGATAATAAAAGATTGTTTTTTTGACAGAAATCGCGAAATTTTCGTGAAAGCTTTCCCTTGTATTCCATCTACGTGTCGCGTTTATAGGGGCGGAGCACATTCTCTGAATTCATAGTTTGCGACGTGGTATTGGAGCGGTTACACTACCCTATTTGCTTTTTTACTGTTACTCAAATTTATTTATGATTATATTCTAATTTTAATTAATATAATATATCACAATTAATTAAAGTAAATCATACTCATAAAATCATATGAAATAGATCAGATCACACAGAAGAAAATCGCAAATTATATTATAGTACAGTCAAGAATCTTAACATACGATCTATTTTATAATTTTACAATAAAATTGTTGTGTGTTGTGATTTAACACAGGCGACAGCGAAAATTAAAAGACAACCCAACATTCAAATGAAAGAGAACAGAAAATGGTACAACTGATAAATTTAAATAAATATTAAAAGAAATTAAATAAAATCAAAAACTTACATGGGTTTTACTTCTTTTAACAATAAAAGTAACTTTAAATTTCGTGAAACAAAACGAGATGTCGAATAGAATCACAAGTTGCAAAAATATAAAAGTTCATAATTGTAGATATTTAATATTAGCTAAATTGTGCCTTATGCAACTTTCTTTCAGGAAAGCTTTTATAAAATCTACAAGGTTGTTACTGAATAAGGTTGTTTCTATCATTCAGTATCGCACTGGTCAGTGACAACTAATTTGTTGCTGACCGTGCGATACTGAATGACAGAAACTATCTTGAACAGAAACAACCTTGTAGATTTAATTATCATTTTAGTAAAACTAGCTCTAAAGTTCGCAAAAACTCAGAAGCCCGTGAGTTGACGTTCATTTTTGACTTTTGACTCTTACATAAAGTGCAATCGCTCGATTTTTGAATGTCCGTGAAGATGGGCAGCGAGGTAGTTTCGCCTGGTTGTGAAGGCGGCGACAATAGCTTGTAAAGGGAAGTTTCTTAATAAGCGGCTTGATGTAATTAGGGTCTGCCATTTCTTTCCTTTTTTCAAACAACATTATATTTATTTTTGCACGTACATTGACTGTGGACATAATATTCACTTGAGTCGACTTCAGTGGCGTTTGTACTGCTAGTTGTAGTTGGTCAGTTCTTTTTTTAACTAGAAGGTCAGCTTTCTCGTTTCCATCAATGCGGCTTGCAATCCATTACATTGATAGGCTTCGCCCCTTTTTTGCCAGACTGTTAAGAGTAGTCATTTAACAGTACGAGTACAGTCAGTGAACTCTCCATGGAGTGCCTATATTGCTACTTATATATGTACTAACCAGACAGTTTTATGATATTTTAATCGCAAATCTTTCTCCAACACAGATGTGTACAAGGTAATTCAAAAGCGGAAATTTTTTTTGACTCACTTTATCCAAAAATTGTTATGTGAAAAACTTTGCGATTTTGCATCACGTCAATAGAGTGACGCGCTTCGGGTAAGCCGTATGGTTCAACGTTCTTAGGCCGAGTATAGCTGAATGACAGGAATATCAAGTGGCCGATTTAGCATGAATATTTTTATTATTTTTGATGGAAATTTGAGTTCGAATCTCGGCGTTTTTGTTTTTTCTTCATTGACTTTATTTCAGGAAGTGTTATTTGTTTACTGAAATCAAATCAACCCATTTTTATCATATATTTGTTAAAAGTCACTTAATTTGACGTCAGTAGTTATGTGTTTTAAGTACATTCATATCTAGATATAGTATAATGCAAAAAAATAAATTATTGGTGGTCAAAAAATATTATTTATTAATAAAAATCTCCCTCTTTCTCGCGCTTGGGGTCCACCTTTAAAATGAAGGCTTATATTTCTCTTTAGACAGATATAGTTATGTATTTTGTGGTGTATTTCGTTTGTTATTGCAAAAGGTTTACAAACTAGATATTCATTAACAGGTCATATTTTTTGGTGTTAAAGTGGATAAAATACGATCAGTTGAATATGTACAGTATTGTTTTTTTTTGTTGACGTGTCTCTTACATGTATAGATGTATACAAATACTATTAATGTTACTTATTTTTAATTTTCTTATGCGAAATTTCCATTAATTTTCGTATTCAAAATTTCTGGCATACACAGTACGATTATATTGGTTACCAAAGTTTTCACTTCTACAAAACACACCAATTTTTCATTAAAGTTTTAGCTGTTAGTTGAATGAAAGCACCATTAAAATTATTTAACAGAACTCCTACAGCAATAAAACCTTCAAACGGTGAACAATTAAATCCTGCTCCTGTGGTGAATGAACCGCCCTTATAGATATCATCAAATTCAGACTTTTATTAGCGAGACTGACATTATATTACGGTAATTGATTTTACTGACATTATACTACGATAATCGATTTGACTGACATTATACTACGGTAATCTATTTGACTGACATTATACTACGGTAATCTATTTGACTACCATTATACTACGTTAATCGATTTGACTGACATTATAATACGGTAATATATTTTACTGACATTATACTACGATAATCGATTTGACTAACATTATACTACTGTTATCGATTTGACTAACATTATACTACGGTAATCGATTTGACTGACATTATACTACGGTGATCGATTTGACTGACATTATACTACGGTAATCGATTTGCCTTGTGTATTTGGTAATTGATGCCGTCTCCTCACTTTTACCATTCGTTTAAACGTATTTTGTTAAAATTGAGATAAGTTTTCCTTATTATCTTAAATTATAATTTCGATTTAACTATTCGAATTTATTGTAACAAGAATATTTTTCAGTAAAACAGCCATTTTTCAAATAATTTAGAAAATTTCATTCGAAAAAATATTCATCAGAAATTATATATATTTAATTATATGTCTTATATAAGTGTTCCGTTTTTACCTTTTGGCTTACCGAATTCTAAATAGGTTCAATTCTGTCAAAAATGGTAACTTGTTTACTCCTTTTTGAAGCCATTGCACAGGTATTAATACATTTAAATGAAAGCATGTTACGAAAAGGTTTTAATATTTTAAAATCAACTTACCGACCTAACATAATCTTTGAGACAGCGAAACGTAGTAACTTTATTACTCTAATCATAATTTAGAATGAAAATCTCAGTTTCAATTCCACCACAACATCGCTTAATCCAACAAAACTTCCGCTTCGCCCTTCCACCGCTGCTCCATCCGAGAACGTAAAGCTACCTTTAAAATGAAATAAAACAGGCCGCGCGCCAGTATTGAGATTACATAAAGCTCAGCAATAAATCAATGGGAGGGGGTGGGAGCGCGGGCGAGGCCTACAAACTGAAAAAAGGGAACTTTACGACGCGGCCGTAAATTGGCAAGGACGCACGACTGAAAGGGTAATTATACGGTCCGTAGGGTTGTACGCCGTTTACCCTTTATGTTTATCGATTTTGATAACGGTTTAAGAAATTACCCTTTAAAATATCCCTAAGTGAAAGTTATCAAGCGATTTTACTTAATGTATTATGACTTTCTTTAGATTGATTTAACTTTACCTATATGTTCAGAATGGATTGAATTGGTGGATGTGATGAGTTAGGGTGGAGTTTTTCGATGTCGTTTTTACCATATTTATTGATAATTTCAGCAAAAAGCTCCATTTGAACTTCTTTTATATAATTGTTAATTTATATCATTTTATTCTCTTAGACTATCAATGATACCGACAAGTTTCTAAGTCATCGATAAATCGGCTCATATCCAGTCTATTAATACCTAATATTAAATGTTTGTTCCACGAAATTCCACAATGGGACTTACTATAATTGTCATAAAATTATCCCAGAATTTTTAATTGGTCTGTTAATCTATTCAAACTTTAGCAGATGGTCTCAAATGAGTTACGTTGTCAATACAATTTTAGTAGAAAAACATTTATAAAGTATGTTTAACAATTGATATCAAGTAAATATAAACAAATTAAATACTCCAAATAAACATTTTCATATCTCCATAGTGTGCTTTTGAAAGAGCTGGTTACAAGAGTCCCAAAATAATTTTATCGTTATTTTACGCAGTTCATCTTCAGAGATATACTGAGAAAAATTAAAAAAATCCCCCGCCCCTACTTTCCCCAAAACATCTGAACCTTTGTAAGAAACTGTAACGAAACATATGCAAAGTTTGTAGTAGTTTTTAGGGTACTCACGATAATATATATGTCAACCCTACTTTATTAGGTATTATTTAATATTTATTTTAGGTGATTAAATTAGCTATTATTTAATATTTATTGTGTTAGGAAATCATGCGAGGTAAACTCGCACTTGGCCATTTTTTTATTTATGAACAACGTTTTCCGTAGTTCAATTATTTGTTAAGTGATTGCAATTTAACATAACGCAGTTTATTAAATCGTTCCAGATCTGAAATTTGTACGCATCATGCACGATTGTTAACAATTTATGTTTTTAAAAATCTACACTACACGTTTTGAGACGGAATACTTATGATGCGACTCGCACTAAACCGCTTTTTATAATTTTCATATAAAAATATTTTGAGGTTCCCATCACTATGACATTTGTGATATTTTTGTTCTCAAGTCGAATAAAATGACTGCTGGTATCCTCTATAACAGATTACGTGCTGTATGACGTCGCTCTCAAAAATAATTTACTCAAATCAATTAAGGTTTTCAGATATAGCTGATAGATTATATATAACTTTTAGCATCCGTTATCTTAGATTTAGTACAATGTTTTGTACTTTTGTCATTCTACAACAAATCTAACAATTTCATACATGTTTTAATCAACTGTGAAATTTTCGCTCCAAGGTTACCAACGGTACGTTGTAACTATTTGATATATGCGAAAAATATCGTTCTGTTTTCAACTGAACTACAGTCGGATAAAGATTTTGACTATAGCATAAATTATACTATCAAACAGCGACTAAATTTAAACAAAATTAAGTGAAATGGAAATTTACGGAGCCTTAAATAAAACGCGCATAAATAAATTAAATATACTATCAAACAGCGACTAAATTTAAACAAAATTAAGTGAAATGAAAATTTACGGAGCCTTAAATAAAACGCGCATAAATAAATTAAATATACTATCAAACAGCGACTAAATTTAAACAAAATTAAGTGAAATGAAAATTTACGGAGCCTTAAATAAAACGCGCATAAATAAATTAAATATACTATCAAACAGCGACTAAATTTAAACAAAATTAAGTGAAATGAAAATTTACGGAGCCTTAAATAAAACGCGCATAAATAAAAAAAAATCTCTTGTCTGAACAAGTCCAACTAAATATTTATTCTACAGCAATTCATTGAAATTCAAGTTACTATTAGAATATACTTTGGCCATTACCTAAGCGTCGATTATTTTCCTTCCCGTGCTATGAAATTTTCATATTCAAACCTAAACTATAATTTCAATTCGGGTAATTATAATTTAGGTAAAAATAGTTTTTTTTCTAATTTATTTACATTTCAAGAATTTCGTCACTATATACCAAGTAATCGAAACAATTCTAAGACTAGACAATTATTAATTTATTGCAGAATCTCATGAATGTGTGCTTTATTATCGATTAGTGTACCAGCCTCGAGTTTTGAAGATAGAAATAATTAAAAAATGATTTGAGTGTCCTTCCGCTTGTTCGTACGTATATGTGTATATGCACTTATTAAGTCAATTCTGCGCCAACAGATCTTAATTCTTAACCGATTTTTTTATTTTGTTAAGTTAGGTTGGGTTGTTTGTAAATAATTTTCTATAAAAACAATATTTTTTCATTCGGCCTTTTGATTGTTCTTAGCATCCATTTTACATGGACCTTCTGGCTCCTCCTCTCTGTTTTCTGTTGTTTTTCGCTTTTTTTTAACTTTAACTTAAAATTGTTTTTTGAATAAACAAAAAAAAACTGTGTGTCCCTTTTTGGATTGGCGAACGATTGACCTATTAGAAACAAACATTTGAGCTCGTAAATTCACATAAGAGGATAACCGCAATGCAATGTAGTACAAATATATTTTTATCTCAACATGTAGATGATGGATAGATTAATAGATACGATTTAGGAGTTTATGCAAAAATACCTTGCAAATATTGTCGGATAAGAAATAAATTAAAGCTTTATTTCCAAAACTTTAAGCGATACAATTATACACACATCAGTTAAATGAACATAGTGATTTTTATGTGATATGAGAGTAAACAACAAAAAAAAATTAAACACTTCTCCATGCAGCTATATCTGTACACGTCGTACAGCTAATCTAATGATGAAGCTACGAAAGAACTGTTTTGAAAAAAATAACATAATCCCACGTCGCAAAACAACATAATCATACCTCAGCATCGCCCAGTCCTCTGCGTCGTCTGCCTGCAAGCAACGAATCTCAAGCGACCCGTCGAATCGACACGCCATCCCGTATTCTCAGGTCTCATTAACCAATTTACGTAAATGCATAGTAACATAGTCGAATCAAAAAGCCATCAGGAAGTTGCAGAGTCTAAGACGAAGCTCGGTGACATCCACTCAACACGGCGAACAACAAACGCCAATACTCATGCTGAGCGGATGACATGGGGTATATATATTTATATATATATATATATATATATACCCCATGTCACCCGCTATATATATATTCGCGAGGCCATATATATATATATATATATATATATATATATATATATATATTCGCGAGGCCGTCACATGCAGATTTTAACATTTTACTGTTTTATTTCCCTTTTACATAATCTCATCTTTTTTTAGGCTAAGCATTTTTTTGACGAATTTTTAAACGAAATTTACATTTATTTAAGTAGAGTGTTTCTCCCTTCACAGGACGTACCTCAATTCACCCCTGGGACTTAAACATCGAAGACTTTGTTTAAATTTTTTTAAGTGGTTTTACCTAATATGAGACAAGCAATAATAAAAAGATAAATCGATATTATTTCAAACTTCTCCACATTATATTGATACGATTTTTACATACATTAAGTTACTCCTGAAATTCGAAACTATGCAATATTTCCGAGAGGGGTAATTTCTTCTCTGCGATTAGTGGTATAGGCTATTTACGAGATCGAGATTTTAGTTAATAATGACAGAAGCCACTTTCCCATACGAGATCGTTTGTTTGAATTATTTAGTGGCGTGTTGGGTATAGTTTCATAAGTAAAATAATAATATAACTAGCGTGACCCGTGCGAAGTCTTCTCATTATTTATTCCATTATGAAGCTCAGATGACAGATCAAACAAATATTTTACTAAAATTGACATATAGAGGCGCAAGTATCAAGAGCATTGAGCTAAAGCGCCACTTTATTTATACGTGAGTGGATTTGAAATTAAACAAAAATTTTACCGACCGTCAATAATATTGACGTTGAGCCGTTAGATGGCAGCATTGCTGTTTTGTGTATATAATTTTAATAATTAATTAATTTGCAAAAACAATAGCAATAATAAATTTTTTAGTTGCGGATGCCGGTAGAGCAAGCAATTATCTATAAAATGATATATAATTTATGTGGATTAGTTGTGAGGTTTTTTCTAAAAAGGGAGTGTAACATCTTAACCTTAGCGTATTAATATATATGATGATGATCTTGCTATAACGCTCTATCAATAGGGGTTCCATTAACTGGTAGATAAAGCGAAACGCGTCATTTAAAATAATCTGGCCATCTATTATTGGATACAATCGTTAATACAAATTATTGTGGATGTTGAAAATTCTTGTAAAAGCGTTTCTTTATCTGTAGATCAATTATTGAATATATTTGGCGTTAATTTTGTAGAGATTCATTATTCACAATTAAATGAAACTACGTGATATAGTATTATTTCTACTTTCTTTAAGTTCCATATCACGATCTAGGTTTCGTTGTATTACAACATTTTCAGGTGGGCTATTAGCAAAGATTATCTTTGCCAATAGCCCACCTGAAGATCAATTTATCAATAAATGTCATTATTTATCATATATTGTTATTTAAATGTTTTACAGCCATTATTTATCATATGTTGTTTTTGTTATTTTTATAATTCTTATTTGTAGAATTGGTAATTTTCATATTTTGTATTATCAACTGAAATTTAATATTTAAAATTTTATAATTTATTAGAATTGTTTGGTCTGTTCGACTGGAAATATAGTTTGCATTTAATGACAATTTTATGTATATCTTACGACAGATACATTTGTATCGATGTTTACTTTTAGTATTAATTGAATTATTGGCTGTAAATAATTTTTTTTATTTTAATTCATCTAGGTTCGGCTTGACTCATACGTCAGGGTTGTAATTAATTATTGATTTTATTTGTTTTTCTTTTCACTTAAATATATTTATGGATTTCCTATGTACAAATTGACGTGATTGAGTGTGTTTTATTTACCTATATCGAATAAAATTATATGATTATGGTTAATAAATATGACTTTGAATACGAGTATGTCCATGACTACAAAAATTGATTTTAAATTTTCAACTGTCTTGTGCAAAAAGCACGAAATATTAAATGATTGGTGTTATATACGGATAATATGCAAAATATGCTGGGATAATTTAGGATAACGCCTGTATATTTAGTTATTTATTTAACACCCTTCACTGTCATTTCTAAAGTTTAGAAAATCTTCATAAAAATCAAAATAATGAGGAAATATTATTTGAAATGAAAAAAACATGTTTACTCTGTAACATTTTAGACTAAAAGTCTTCAAGAAGTTACTTTATGGCTACGTCTCACCTCCTAGGAATTTCTATTTTTTACAAAACTTTTAGCGAATGCGTTCAACAGTTTATATAGTATGTTTATTAAAACGACTACTATTGAAAAATATACTAAAATTGACTTAATATTTTTCAAGTGATATTACTTAAAAACTGACAAACGGTTGGTAAGGTTTTCGCTCACCTTCGAAACTTATGTAACAACACTTGAGTTCACATCCACGACGCTCTCACTAAAGCGAGGCGATCGATCAGATAAAAACAAACACACGTCAAAACGTAGCAAATATCACCAGCGTAGCGTAGTCCATCTCGTTGCTTGTTTCTTTTTCCATTTCTCCGCAACATTCGAGATGATAGTTGTCGCTTACTTAGAACATTACTTTCTCATGTACCGCACACAGTGATAAATCTCTCGACATCGCAGAGATAATAAAAGGTCACGACCCTATCGTAAATGGAGAGTCCGCACCTGAAGGGACGCGAGGGGACGCCCGCGACGGGGGCGCGCCATAATGACCTGCAGCCGCTTGTCAAAGCTCTTTATTACCCGAATTCTCAGAACCTCCTATTCTCTTCACTGAGGCGAGCTTCGCGCCTAAATTGTTTTAAGAGTGTCTGTAGGCAGAGCGGCTCGGAAGCCGGCATCGAGCGTAATTAGAGGCGGAGTTGATTTAATTATTGCAGCGTCAAAGGGGCGTCTGTTTGTCTTGTGCTTATTGCGATTCTTAAAAACTGTTAAGGTTTTATAAGGGCTGGGAGAGGGCAGATATTGCGTCTCGTAATCAGCGACCGTATCATTTAAAAGGTGTTTTTATTCAGTTTCGTGAAATATCTGTAAAGTGAAAGTTTTTAAAGCTCTTCTTTCATTCTTTTTTTTCGGATTCATGAGAATAACCTCGCATTTAAACACGGAATGCTCTTCAACTCTACTTATTGTATCAATATTCTCTCATATTATAGTTAAACTCATTCAATTTTATTAACGATTGTAAAATACCAAACGCATAAATTATGAAATATAGTACTAACTTTTACTAAAGTTCCTTTTTTTTGTCAAACTGATTTGTATTATAAATTTGCATTATAGTAAATTTATTTCAAATATACATAGAAAATAATTTTACTGGGGCTGTGCTCTAAGGATTCCTTTAAAATTATGGATTTTTTAAAATTTTTATCTATTTAGCGTAGGGCAACTGCTATTGGTAAACATCAAATCAACAAAAAGTGAAATACTTTTCTTAATAATGATTTAATAAAATTTAGTATTTAATCTAATTCTCTCCTTCCTCAAATTTCACTATAAATACTTTTAATTTTAAACTATTTGGCTTCGTGGGATGAGCCATGTTGGGAGTCTACTTTGAGAGATAAAATACGCGACAGTGAAATACGCCACAGATCTGAGTTAACTTATAATATAGAGAGAATAGCAAGACTCAAAGGAAATAACTCTGGAGATAGAGAGCAGATTAATACGCTTTATTACTATGCCAAATTTCTAAGTCAAGCTGTTCCTGAGTTCTCATGAGTTTCATGAGTTTTTCTCAGAGTTTTTCTCAGTTTTTCTCAGAGACCTGTGACAGATGAATATACGAAAACGTGAGTAGTCTTACGAGAGTTTCGTTTTTCGTTTTGAGGTACGAAGTCCTAAAAAGAAGAAATACGACAGACGGGATTCAATATTAGGTGGTTGCTTTTTGAAGAAAAAAATACCACAAGGTTATATTCTATACGCTAATGTATTATTAACATTGATTAATTATCTATCTTAGTCAAGTCTTTAATTAATTTTGCGGCATCGAAACATTTTATCGTCATTTCTCATTACGATGTTATGTATTTGCTTACACATGACAGTAATTTCAGTATTATTTACTTACTTAATATAGTACTTTAAAATATATAAACTGTGTGTCTATATCAATCAGCAAAAAGCACAATACTTTTTGTTCTTGAGATTGGTTATTACCCTCCACTGTTAGTGACAGTTCTAATTAAGTATAAAGAATTTTTGAGACTGTTGCCATGCGATATGTATTCTGTCCGTTCCACTGTGGAATCGGAGAAAAGTAGCGAGCAAGATTTTTCTAGACGGAACAAGAACGGTGATTAATGTTTCTACACATTTTTCTTAACAGAGGGGCCGAGGAATCCTTTCTCCGGCTCACGGCCGTTTTCATTACCGCCCATGCTAATTGAAACATTAATCAAAGAGAAAGACTACAAGTATATTTTAAAATTAAAAAATAGCAGCTTAAGAACCTGCCTGATAGGTTTTATTAACAGTATTTAGATTGAAATGTTTATAAGTAACAGCAATACTCGCAGTTTATCGAGTATATATATTAAAATAACTCATAAACGCTAGAAATAACTCACATAACGTTTTTAAATTTTAAGTGAATCGAAAAGTGAGAAATAAACTTTATATTTATAAAAATGATCAAATAAGATACTCTTATTTGCTCGGGGCTAGAGTTAGCTTTTTTAAGTAGACATTCATTTCAAATATAATGTTTTTTGGTCTAACGACATAGTGACTATCGCCTACAATTTTTTTATCTTTTGTTACTACACCTATTCTATATTATTCGTAGCGTGAATCAGTTTATACTCATTTATCAAAATCGGTGCAGGCGTTTGAGATTTACAACGGAATCGAGAATAACGTGCCTGGATTTTGGACTAATTCAGAGGGGTTCTTTCCAGTAATCTCAAAAATTTCTTTATATAAAAGTAACTGATAGGTAAACATTTATTAAAAGAAAATGTTTATTTTTCTCTCAAAAATTTTGGTGTAAAATTATTCATAACAAAAAAAATTCCATACGTCTAAAATCCCTACGTAATTTCTGGGAGAATTAATTTTTTAATGTTTAATTACAATTTCAAAGTGAATTGAACCAAATTGTTTTGAGTTATGTTGCAAGTCAGTTGGAAAAATATTTTATTGAGAAAAACAGGGTTTAAAGTTTTGCACCTCATCATTCGTGCAAAATTTAATTATTTATTTAAATAGTGCAGTTACTTTATTTTATTTTTTACTTCTATTCTTCTAAATTAAATTCTTTAATTCTAAAATTCTAAAGGCCTGATTCAGTTCGTTTCTTTTAAAATTTATGCATTTAATTGGTAGACAAATACCTGCTACGATACTGCTTCCATGCATTTCATATTAACATGATGGCACAGTCTGGTTCCTAAAGTCTTACATTCCCATAACAGAAGTCTGTTCTCAGATGTCTTAGCAAATACGCTCCCTATAACCCATAAGCATGTCTAATCTTTATAAATGCTAGCAACCCCCGTCCAGATCATAAGTGCAGAATACCAGTTCACGTCATTCGTCGTTCAATTCTAATATTAAAGTTCAATTCAGTTCAATCCTCATAATCCAAGTATATTGTATTTGTTATTTGTTTTATAATATTAAAAAAAGTAAATAAATGTATGTATGTGTTATTTACCTACCCAGGTCCTAATGTTTGGTAACTTATTGCATTTATTTGTTACCTGTACTTACTATCTTATGTATATACTAATGTCTTAGTGATATTATGTCTTTGTACGTATCTATATATACTTATTAACCTATTTATTTACTTTGATATTTTCTTGCTTACATTCAAAATAACTGAAACGAGTCCAAACTCTATGAGTTCATTATTCATCGGTGAAAAGTGCCTGTCACCACCTGCCTATTCCATTACTATGGTTCAGTTTAAGGTATACCTTGATTTTGCTAAAAGACAGATTTATACCGCGCATGATCATATCAAAACTTAAGACTTTATTATTAAATTATCATTAGACCTATATCATCCAAACTCTATCATGGCGCCTTCAAATGCCATGGTCAAATTCTGTTAATTTTTTTATGATACTTTTTTTTATATGTACGATTTTTTTTATATATAGATACGATTTTTTTATGATGAAACTGGAGCCGTTCAAATAAAATAATAATTATCAAAATTGGTTAAATAAAGCTGAAGCTATGAAATAACATATGTAAAACAAGCCGTACCACAGCAGTAACATGCTGAGGAATTGGATCTAGAATTCAATGAAATAGTCTTTGATTGAGACTCAAAAAACTAATCTAAAAAGTACTGATCCTCAAGTCTCATAATTTAGGTAGATAGTACACCACAGAGTTAAGTCTGAGGAATGGAAATCTGAAGTTCAATGACAGAGCCCACAATAATAATTCAAAAATAGTAGATCCTCGAGTCTTGCTATTTAAGCAAACGGTATCCCATAGCGTCATACTGAGGAGTTGAAACGCGGAATTTAGCAGCGGCGTCTCTGCTTGAGACTCATAATAATAATTTAAATACAGAAGACCTTCAATCTCACGGTTTAGGCAGGCATTACCTCCGCAGCATCAGGACTGAGGAGTTAAAACCCAAAGTTCAATGATAGAGTCTATGTTTCAGATCCATAATACTAATTTGAAAACCGCAGATCTTCAAGGCTCCCGGTTTAGGTAGGCAATACATCTGCTTCATTATGAGTGAGAAATTGGTATTCGGAGTTTAATAACAGTCTGTTTTTGTTGGTCACAATAATAATTTAATAACAGCATATCCTCAAGTCTCACGATATAAGTAGGCAAAATACCCACAGCGTCAAGTCTGAAGACTTGGAACCCAGAATTATAGCAGAGTTCATGCTTGAAACATACTATACTAATTTATAAACAGTAGAGCTTTTAGTCTCACAGTTTAGGTAGATAGTACACCTGTAGCATTCGGAATTATGTATCAAAGGTTAAAATCATAATTTAATTAAATAATTAATAAACAATTTGTATTGTAATGGGGACTGAATACGTGTATTAAGAAGAAATAGTTGAAAAATCGATCGAAAGATTTCAATCAACAACAACATACATAAGGACCGTGGAGCTAACTGAAACTGTTTAAAAAAGTACTGAAACTGTTTAATTTTTGAGAAGACGTTTATTTTGATGTCTTAATGAAATCCTGGAGTTCCAAAAAAGTATAAAATATATTGCAAACGTAAACTAATATATATTTGAAAATTTTTCCGTTGAGAAATATTTTAAACTTATTTAAACTAATTTCAAAAGTAACTCAATGTTGTATATCTAATTGTGTATTTAGAAAGTTTTTGTAATTAAACGCTCATGGTACATTGAATAGTAATTTGTCGGCAGGTAGAAAAGATGTTCTCTACTTGCATTTTTTATATGTTACATAAGTACGGTATTATCGCTCTTAGTCAATTTATATGGTGATAGTTCAAGCAGTCTTTCATAAGTTGCCGTAGTAATCACATCAGACAATTTAAAAACATTTTGCTTTTAACATATTTTAATGAAATTGGCAGATGCAGTTCTAAAACGAACGAAAAGGGTTTTATTTGCTACAAACCTTTAGCAGATTATAAAATTATTGTGTTTCAGCATGGAATATATGTTTATGGGACATGAGTAAAGATAGAAATGATGGATAAATAGTATATATGCGGAATTCTACTTCCATTTAAGGTTATATTGATTTCCGTAGAAACTACGTTCGGAATAGTAGCATTTCTACTTTCATTTGGAAGAGGAAGATCGAAGGTTCTGGTCGCAATATCTTTCTGCTTGAGTTCCATCGTTTATTAAAATACGTTTAAGCTAATCATGGTTTCATTTTGTTATAATTGAATCTAAATAAATTCTTTGAATATCCTTGGTATTTTTTACTTTTATTCGTTAATATTTTAAAATTATATGATATTTTAGTAACCATATCACCTAAAAAGACAAAAAAACAGCCAATTTTAGGGTTCCGTAGCCAAACCAGGAATGCTTATAATTTAGCCATATCCGTCTATCAGTCTGTCCGATTGTAAAAAAAAGGATAATATTTGCTACGTATGGAAAAGTTTTTTAATTTTGTTTACGTAGGTACTATTGTATTTAAAAAATTAATATTAAAAAAAGGATGATACCAAATGGCTCAGCAATAAATCGATAGATTTCTATACTATAAAAAAAGTGTTAATAATATTTTGTTAGATTTTGTATTTCTATCCTCACTTTATGTGGGTATTATTCCAACGATTCCCACAATACAAAAATAAATATCGAATGCGTTTATAATAACATAAAAATATAATACCGATCTATCTAAAAATGAGATGTAGGGAAAATATAAGTTAAGGTCACAACATTACCTGTTAAAAATTAATCACTCATTTATTCGCCTGCATAATTCTGTTTAGAATTCATCACCTTTGCATATATATATATATATATATATATATATATATATATATATATATATATACACAGTGTACACGATATGGAATTAGAATGAAGTATACATGTTAATACAATCAACAAAACTAATATACTTTATTTTTTAATTACTTCCGTGGATAATGAACTAAATACAATGACTGAAGCGAATCCTATTAAACTACTATTGAGTTAGTAGCGATATATTAAGCCCTTTTCGATAAATTGTCAAGATAAAGAAATGTTACAAAATAAAATGTTGTCTTTCAAAGTTGTGCGACTACTAGCCAAAACGGGCGAGAGGCCCACATACCTCTGTCAACAAAAAGTTTCTGAAGAAAATTGTTAACCATCATAAAAGTGGATCTTCTACAATGATCGGAATCATTCGTCGCAGTTATTTAATTTAATCGTTCAAGAAGTTGATTGGCCAATTTCTTGGGCAATGACAAACGATTTAAACGAAAGTGGAAACGCTACATCATCTGTTGATACACTGTAACTTGTACCAACTGGTATCTATTTATTCAAAATTTAGGTGATTTTTTGAGGACAAAAGATTACCAATATATGGTAGAAACTGCATACAAATAATTTGTCAATTCCTGTTCAATAAACTTTTTGCAATAGCAGTATAAATGGAAAAAACATCCACGCAGTGGGTCTATATCTAACATCTACATCCATATACCTCGATTGTAACAGGTATTAGTCGTGACGGAACATTAACATCACAAATTATGATTAAATATTAACCAATTTAACTTTGATGAAAGGATGATACGATGATAAAAGGGTCAAACAAAATTTATAGCGTAAACTTTCCCTTAAAACTCGGCCGTCCATATGAAGCGGACGAACCAGGAGCGGAAGTAATGCTCGAAAGTAATATCCGCTAGCTCCATGGCAGGCATTTGAGTAATCCGTGCTAACATCCGGTTTCTCATGTTCTTGCTTCGGCTATCTACTAAATGCTCGACGACGAACGCTCTATGTGCTCTGATATGTAGAACGATAAGTAAACTTCTTATCAAGTATTGGAAAGTGATCCCGAGGCGATTTAGATATTTTTGAAACTGTAATTGAAATAAAATAATATTTAAACTTTGATGTGATTAAGGATACAAAACAAGATATCCATATTGCCGAAATAGATCTATGGGCGAATATTATGGTCTTGTCGCTATTGAAACAAAAAACGATATTGTCTGATATCGATATTGTCAAAATATTGTATGATATCGATATTGTCGAAATATAACTATGGGCGGATATTATGGTCTTGTCGCTATTGAAACAAAAAACGATATTGTCTGATATCGATATTGTCAAAATATTGTATGATATCGATATTGTCGAAATATAACTATGGGCGGATATTATGGTCTTGTCGCTATTGAAACAAAAAACGATATTGTCTGATATCGATATTGTCAAAATATTGTATGATATCGATATTGTCGAAATATAACTATGGGCGGATATTATGGTCTTGTCGCTATTGTAACAGAAAACGTGTCTATTATTCATACAAATGTTTCTGTGCATCAAGCTGAGTATGTTTGACATGTTTCTGTGGAACTTTACTTTTGTTTGTTGGAATTACAATTTTGACGTTGATTTTTTCAGAAACGTTTGAGACTTGTCATACGTTGCTTAATATTTTGGACTCATGTTGGTACACAGAATTACCTGTGTGATAAATAGAGATATTTTTTGTTACACACTTAAGCAAGAAGTTTGTTTTTATATTATCATCGATATTTTATAAGGCTGCTGATGTCATAGGTTTTATTTAAACTTAGCCGCATATAAACATTTAAGAGTTTATATAGGGATTAGTGTAAAACAAATACTAATGAAATATCTAATTTTTCACTCATTTTATCCATAAACATAACATGGATTTTACAACTGCAACCAGTAGAAGACTAAGGCCGTAGAAATGTGATATCAGAGACTCTTTTTGACATTAATCTGGGCTAAATTTCGCACTAATGGTTCCACATTAAAATAATTTTGTACAAAACAAACAATTTCGCCCATTATTCCAATAAATATTCTAAACTTTCTTGATTATAATATTTGTAACCATAACTCGACAGAGCGTTTGCTAATTGAAAGACGAGCAGAATGCCAACAGAGACGTCATAGGTTCTCAACCGCATAGAATGATATTTCAAAAGCCATCACAAAACGTTTTTCATGGTCTATACTGGCAATGCTATAAAAAATTATCGACGTAGAAGAATAAAGAGACTTGTAGCAGCTATGGTCGAAAATATTGGAGGCACGACTTGAAACTTTATAGAAAATAAAACGACATATCAATTTAGTAAATTGGATAAAGACATTAACAGTTTAGTAAATTGATTAAAGAAATTAATAGTATGGCAAATTGAATAAAGATATCAACAGTTTAGTAAAATTATTAAACACTTCGAAAAACCTTGGCCTTAAAAAAACTAATAAAATCTTTCCGAAGAATTTTTCATATATTTCGTAAATGCATACGAAAAGTCATTGGTAGTAGGCTTATGCAGCAAGTTAGGTGGTAATTATCTGGAATAGGGAAGTAGTTAGATGGTAATTCAATAGGTTCAATAGTTAGTTAGATGGTAGTTCTCTGGAATAGGGAAGTGGTAAAATAGGCTTTCTGCTACAGTTTCCACTGCAGATTGCAGTTTAGAGGAACTTATCGTAAAAGCTTAAAAAACTAATATAAACTTTCTGAAATTTTTTTCATACTTGCAGCAAATGCAGAAGAAAAGTTAGTAACTGTGAGCTTCCGCAACAGTTGGTTCGGTAGTAGTTCTCAGGAACAGGGAAGCGGAAAAGAGATAGTGAGGGTCAGAACGTAAAAGAATTTTGAGCCCTAGATTATATTATATACAAACATCGCAATTTTAGAGGACCTTTGAACTTAGGCACTGCGAATTACGTACAACTGGTAATCATAAACTAAACCTAAAAAGTAAAAAAAATGTCAACAATATAACAACTTCTCGACAAAAACGGTTACAACCAGGGTATTTCGCAGAAATGTCACGTTCAAGTAACGATCGGAAATTAAACAGCGTGACTTTGTGTACGCATTGAATATAACAGCAGCACGTGAGTAGGTTTATGTAGATAATGACACGACCATGGCACACGAGGCCATTAAACGCGGAGATATTGAGCTGTTCGGTCAGTATAGATGGTAACCGCATTCCGCCCGGGAGCGGTTGCGTCACGCATACAAATGAAACGGCGCACACGTTACGGCCCAACAAATCATACAGGAGCGGCGGCTCTTAATGAATTGTAACGGTAGACAGATGCAACTTTGCGCACTAGTTGATGTCAACCGAATTTCCCGGCCAATATTACCGTTTATTATATTTGACATTTCTCTTTGTGTTCTTTAACGTTTCAGCACATAATTTTTATTTATTTATTTGCATATATTATAATAACGTTACATTTATTACATCGATATATTCAACAAAGATAACAAGTTGTTGAATGTATCGATGTAATAAATGAGTGCAAATAATCACTAGGCATGAAAAGCGAGAGTTTTTCCAATAGACATAACATTTTTCTACTACAAAATCTGAGAATAAATTTCACCAATGAAACTTCCATTCTGTAAAGTATGGTAACCCAGAATACATCTACATTTTTGCGATTAGTTCAAGTAAGAGGGTAAGGAAATTAGATTTTATGCAATAAAAGGAAATAAATATTATTTACAAGAGTAAAAGATTTTTGGTTTTTGAATTAGACTTTCTTAATGTTTTTTTTTAAATTTTTTTCAAATTACTCGTTTCGACACAATAAAAGGGGAGCTTTCAATTGGCAATGTCCTTTATTTAACAAAAGTTACGAAAGACAAAAAAATAGTGTCGCGTGTGGTCTTCTTTTGCCGAAACAAACGCCCTATTTCTTCGTGGCATGCCCTAAATGAGGTTTTTAATGATTTCTTGGGTTTTAATGATTTTTTCATCAATCTGTTTTAATTTTTATTTATTTATTTAAAAACTTTGATGAACAGTCATCTGACGAACTTATTGCTACAGGAGCAATGTCTTACAGTTAAACAGATTTACAGTGTAATAAAAACAAAATGGAATAGGCATAAAATTAAACAGTATAACAATATGTAAAAGATAATATAATGGAAATTAAAAAAAAGACAAAAATAACCAGACATGCAATAATATTTAAAAGATAAAATAATAGAAACCAAAAGAAGAGACAAAAGAAAACAAAACGAACAAAAATCTTTTAGCTCTTAAACATTCCATGGAACTAGATGTACAGCTCTAATATGCTGTCTTATAATAACCCACAGATGCTCAATAAGACTGAGGTCGCCACTTCGTGCTGGCCAATCGAAACGATGAATTCCGACCTCAGTAAGTTAAGAGTCTACTTTGCCCGCTTGAAGTGCTCCAGAGTTATCATCCATGAAGACAGTAGCAGCTCCTGTAACGGCTAGTGCTGGTTGTGCATAAGGAATTAGGATTTCTCCTATGTATCCATGTGCATTCAAAGAGCCATTTTCAACAAAAACTAGCTCCATACGATCTTTGGAAGTTATGCCTGCCCAAAAGATAACAGAGCCCCCGCCGTAAAACTTAATACCTCCGAAACGTAGGTTTGTTTAACGCTTTCAAGGTCTTCTGAGTACTTTATGACTTCGTATCTCACCAAGTAAAGAGATTCAGGTTTTATCATCAAAATAAAATCCTACTCCACTCCACATCAGTCTATGTGGTACAATTTTGGGCAAATCTCGACTTACATATACGATATCTACGGAGTAATTTAGGAACCTTAGCCAGTTTTCTGCTGTGGATATCAAATTATAGAAGTCTTCTCCTGAGTTCATAGGTTGACACTTAAATTTTTAAATTCTTTGAAATTGTCTTTGATGTTTGTGTAGGTTGACTTTCGATTTCGTAACGCTCACAATATATTAGTCGACCTTGAGTTAAGTACACCGTTTTCTTCCCGACCCTGATCATCTTTTGAATGAATCGCTTTCTTGAAATATTTTCCAGGTCCTCTAAACAATAGAATACCTTACTCACAATTAAATGAAACTACGTGATGTAGTATTATTCCTACTTTCTTGAAGTTTTTTACCACGGCCTAGGTTTCATTGTATTATAGCATCTTTAGATGGGCTATTAGCAAAGATAGTAGAAAGTAGAAATAATACTACATCACGTAGGTTCATTTAATTGTGAATAATGAATTTCTACATAATTAACGCCAAATATATTCAATAGAATACCTTAGCCCAAACTGCTCCGAAATATAACATTGAATACAGCCTTCGTTAAGAAAAGTCACTATAATACCAGCGATTATTGTTATATCTACCATCTCATGCTATATGATTTGTCACAAAAACAAACTTGAACAATTTAACAGCAATATCAATAATTAAAATTATTTAAACAGTTATTTTTTAATATAAAATACGACATTTAACCACAAAACGACAACAAATCTTTTAATTCCAATCGAATATATTTAAATTAAATTTAAACTCTTCAAATTTAGAACATTTTAACTTACTGCCAGTACTCTTTATTTGAATGCATATAAAACCCCTATTTTAAGATTTCCATAGCTGTAAAGAAAAGAATTAAGTGCCAGTCTTTTGCAAAGGATGTATATTATGTGTATAATTTATGTCTTAAACTATATAACGATATAACAATATTACATATATCACTTGTAGTTTCCAAGAAACAGCTGATGATGGATAAGGCAATTTTAGTAACGTAAACTTTTTGAAAATGCTAACCTGAACGTGTCACGTCAAAACACATTGTGTTCGTTTATGTGAATGTGTATAATAAGCAAATATTTTACTACATGACAGTTTTATACATGTTGTCAAGGCACTTAAGAACATGCCATAATACAAGTTGATGGATGAATGGAAATATTTAATCGTGAGTCTACAAATCTTCTTTTTGTCTTATTTTTTATTTTCATTTATTCACTTAAAGAAAGTAGAAATAATACTACATCACGTAGTTTCATTTAAAATGTGAATAATGAATTTCTACAAAATTAACGATAAGTATATTCAATCAATAATTCAACTTATACTGGATTCCTTAATATTGACATATATTAATCGTACATTGACTAATATATGGTAAGTCGAAATTAAGAAATCCAGTATAAGTTGAATTATTGATTAGTCATACATTGATTAGTATATGATAAATCAAAATTAAGGAATCCAGTATAAGTTGAATTATTGAAATAAAATGTCCCTAATTATTACATATTATTAATTACTTGTATAAAAGTAAATCCTCACCGTGCAACGTAAAAACTTAAAATGTTGAATACGTCTTATTATTCCATAATTATATATGAAAATGAAATGATTTCACTTTTTTATAAAACTAATTATAAATTGGTTCCCGTAATGAATCATAGCGTTTCACGAGACTATTAAAATACGGTTTAAATAGCAATAACCTACGTATTTATTGTTTTGCATTTTTAAAATGAATAAATAGAAATATTTATGAAAATTAACAGAGACTCAAATTATATTTATATTTCACCAAAGGTTTTTAAATTTTAAGGTTCAGTGCTTCAAAAAAAAACTAAAAAGTTTGAAACTTGCTCTTATAATTAATATCCCAACCACTATACAAATTGAAAAAAAAAATTTCAAATATTTAAAAAAAAATTCAATATAAACAGCTTAGTTATTTATTGCGGATAAGTAGGTACCTATTTTGAGTTCACTATTTCATATAGGATCATTCACTTATGTGTCTGTCGGTCTGTCGTAGCTGTTTTTTCTCAGGAATGACTTGACGTAGTTAATCGATTTGGCACAATAATAAAGCACATTATTTCCCATATATTTCAAGAGATAACATTTCTGGGGAGAAGTGAAGTGCTCGAAAAAAAATTAATCGCATATATAGTATGCAGTATTTTCCAAAAGGGCTATATATAAGGGTCGGCATAATATTTTTTTCATAATTTTAAATATTATACCTTCAGAGATATACTGAAAAATATTTAAAAACACACGTCCACCTCCTTTGTCCGAAATTACTGAACCAAAAATTATGAAAAAAACGACTGTGCTTTAGACCACACGACTGAAGTAAAACTTCAAATTCACAAAATATGAACTTTAAAATGAATTTACAATTTTATTCACTTTAAACTTAGAATATTTAATGTACTGAACGAAATAATAATTTATAAAATTGTTCAAGAATGAAATAAAATTACAAAATAATAAAAAAAAACGAGTGTGCTTTAGACCACACGACTGAAGTAAAAGTTGAAATTCACAAAATATGAACTTTAAAATGAATTTACAATTTTATTCACTTTAAACGTAGAATATTTAATGTATTAAAGAAAATAATAATTTATAAAATTGTTCAAGAATGAAATGAAATTACAAAATAATAAAAAAACGAGTGTGCTTTAGATCACACGACTGAAGTAAAAGTTCAAATTCACAAAATATGAACTTTAAAATGAATTTACAATTTTATTCACTTTAAACTTAGAATATTTAATGTATTGAAAATGAAATTACAAAATAATAAAAAAATCACCGTTCGCGTAACGCTAACAAAATTGCATATATATATATATATATATAAATATATATATATATATATATATATATATATATATTTCATGCACTGGCTATGAGAGAAAGAGAGAAAAAAAATGTGCGCGCGCACTGCTCTCTCTTGCTCCTACAGTGTGATACAGACAATAGGCTTGCACTGTGTCTTAGATATACGAAACATAACTGGCTATGAGAGAAAGACAGAAAGAAAATGTGTGCTCGCACCTCTCTCTCTTGTCCCTACAGTAATATACGGAACGTAACTCTCTCTCTTTCTGTCTTCACTAACTTATATCTCCCTCTCAAGTTCCGTTCGCCGCGCCCGATCACACTTTTCGTAACGCTCTCGTCACGCATTCACCAGCTTACTCCCCAAGTAAAGCGTGCGTAAAGAAGTTTTACTTCAAAAACAGAATTTTTTAGAAGCTTACCCAAAACTAGTAGGAAAATTTTAGCGATAATTCTAAATGTCATAATTTTTTAAATATTCCTCATGTTTTACGCCTGTGGAAGATATAGTAGACATTACATTTATATTGTGAAAAATTAATAGTTTAAACAGTTTCATAGAAATACTATGTACTGTTTAAACCTCAAATGTTTATAATTGTCTAAATGTGTACGGAACCTTCATAGTCCGCGTCCTATTCATGCTTCACAGGTTTTTTAATGCGAACAATTCAGTATTTTAAAAATTACTTTACATTATTGAGAATATATATGTACGTTGAATATTATTTTGATGTGGGAATGTTAGGATACAAGTTAACCTAATACTTGAAAAACTCGCTTTTTGTATCTCACTATGATTTTTATCTGTTTTTCCCCACAGGTGATAAATAAATACATAAATAAAAATAAAATTCTTCGCATATCAGTTTTTTAATGATGACCGCTCTTGGAAATATAAAATTTAATATACTGATTAATTAATATGTAAGCATTTACTAATAACGGGGCACAATGCATTAAATATTATAAAACCAAAAAATAAACATGAATTCAAATACGAATTGTCAAACGACACAACAATATTTTACTGAACTTACTGGTAACTTTAGCATATTCTGCATATTTGCCACCGAAGAATAAAACGGCACCCTCCAAAGATTCGTGACCAGTCATTTATTGCTGAAATATCGTTAATGCATACTTTTTGTTTAACACACAGCTTTACATGAAATATGTTTCAGTGTGAATTCAGCTGAATATGTTTCAGTGCGAATTCAGTGCGAATGTAGCAAAAATCTTAACTAAATAAGGGATTTTTGTGAAAGTATTAGACATAAACATTTCTTATGCCAATATACCTGTTTTCTACTTTATATTGATACTTTAGATGTTAACTTTCAAATAACGGATGTATCGAGTGTGAACGCGCATTATTGTAAAAGATTTTGGATCGATTTTTAAACTTAAGAATATGACATTTACAAGAATTCTTTTACGTCATCATTGATTACAGACTTACGCAACTCTCTCGATTTAAATACATATAGATGTAATACGATTATAACATACACGAGCGTATCCGAACGTGCAATGCGATACGCGCTTAGCCTTGTAACCTTCGGGCGACCTCCCTAATCCGCTCCAACAAACGCGTCTCTGATATTCACGAGCAGTACCGGAGAGCAAAATGAAATCCCCGCCACACCCGATGTAGCCGTTCCTAATTGAATATGTTAAATAAAGTTTAGCGAGGCCGCAATATCTTGTTTGTTACAGGCGAGCACTGTAAATAGAATTAATGTGTCCGAATGAAAAACAAGTTACAAGTCCCATCCGACTAGTGATGTGGATACACTCGATAAAATTACGGATTTAGAGTCGCTTTTCCACGTCAATTATGGTTACCCTCAACCTTATATTATACCAGTGTCAGTAGCAAAAGATATTATTACCACATTTCGAATCATAAATATTACAAATTGTAAATATTTGGCGTTAATTTTTTAGAAATTCATTATTCACAATTAAATGGAACTATGTGATGTAGTATTATTTTTTTTAAGTACTTTACCACGACCTAGGTTTGGTTGTATTACAGCTGGGCTATTAGCAAAGAATAACTATTAGGACCTTCCAACAGCATTTATATATTCCACAAAACAATTGTTTATTTTGTTCTTCGGAGAACTCATCGCATTATATATTTATATATCGATGTCTCAATGAAAAGGACACCATAAACAAAAAAAAACAAATCTTTAGAGAATGCTATTTTTTAGTTTGCTTCGAAAAAAAAATAATCACAAATTTCTTTTTTCAAGCCAGCATATTTGAAAAATCGTACTCTAGACATTAATTCTTTAAAATATTATTTTTAAATTAATTATATTGTCATCGCCGTGATTTGTTGGGTTGATCACATTTGATAGCCGAGACAACGGAGTTCTGGGTTCATTTCCGCCTGCATGTCGAGTGCGACTGGACTGATATTCAGTTTGGCTGTAAAATATTGCACTCGTCGCAACATCCGCCATATGTATCGATTGTATACATTAAAAAACGTAAATAAATAAATAAATTCTTTGAAAATGGAAGTCAATTATTCATTCTTATAGTTTAAGAAACAGCGGCGCTTACATATATACAAAGATACAGAGATCTAAACTATTTATGAATGAGAACAAGCTACAGCTCGTAATTCTTAACCGATTTTCATGCCTCTTTTTTCTACTAATTCATTTACTATCAATTCGATTTGTTATTAACTAAAATTATAAATAAATTGGTTAACAACCGACTAAAAACTTTCTATAAACACAACTTTGTTGTGCTTAGCAACTGTTTCCGATCTCCATATGCTGATCTTCTTGCTCTCTCTTACTTCTTGCTTTTTCACTTTCAAAATTACTAATTTTTTCTTTTACTAGGTATATGACCAAAGGCACAGCCGGTGACTGCATATATCATTGATTCTTGTCTGATTACTAATTATAATTAACTGATACAAACTGATCGCATTACGTGGATTTATAAATATGACAAAAGTATTTAGTGATTTATTTATTTATCAAAGAATCCCATGTCCAATTTACAGGTTATTCTAAAGCGTTAGAAATAGGCGAACATTAAAATTATAACAATTTACAAACCACATCATAACATAAACAATATTGAATATATTTGACCTTAATTTTGTAGAAATTAATTATTCACAATTAATTTTAAAAATTTACCGACCGTCAATACGATTGACGGTCGGTAAATTTTTTGTTTAATTTCAAATCCACTCACGTATAAATAAAGTGGCGCTTTAGCTCAATGCTTTTGATACTTGCGCCTCTATATGTCAATTTTAGTAAAATATTTGTTTGATCTGTCATCTGAGCTTCATAATGGAATAAATAACGCGAAGACTTCGCACGGGTCACGCTAGTAAAATAATATAATAAATAAATTACTAAATTAAACGTACTTTCTTAATTTTACCAATAATTTTCATTTAATTTATAATAGGGTTTAATCGTATCAGTTTCAGAAAGAAATAAATGAATAGTTTTATAGTGTTTTTTTTAGTAAAAACTAAAAAAAAACACTATTTAATAAATACTGCACTTAAAAGCAAGAAATAATTATCGGACCTGTTTATTTGGCTACTCGATAAGAACTTTAGTGTAAGTCATTTTGTTATTTAGTATAATATTGGAGTATAAAAGTGTGGGGCGCTTTTTCCTGAAATCTAATTGAAATGTTAAGCATTTTCATTCATATAATACTAATTTGAGAAATAAAAATATTTTTTTGGGAATCATTTCGAACCGAGAGTATTGTCATCATTACTACACACACTTCCAATAGTTTCACGATTATACAACAGTTAGAAATGCATGAAATTTAGTTTCGTAGATTTCATTACATCCTTAGTTAGATAGCAAATATTTTTTGAGAACCATTTCGAACTGAGAGTATTGTCATCATTAGTACACACACTACCAAGAGTTTCATGACGATACAATAATTAGAAGTGCATGAAATATAGTTTCGTAGATTCCATTACATCCTTAGTTAGTTAGATAGCAAATATTTTTTGAGAACCATTTCGAACTGAGAGTATTGTTATCATTACTACACACACTACCAAGAGTTTCATGATGATACGATAATTATAAGTGCATGAAATATAGTTTCGTAGATTCCATTACATCCTTAGTTAGTTAGATAGCAAATATTTTTTGAGAACCATTTCGAACTGAGAGTATTGTCATCATTACTACACACACTACCAAGAGTTTCATGATGATACAATAATTAGAAGTGCATGAAATATAGTTTCGTAGATTCCATTACATCCTTAGTTAGTTAGATAGTAAAAACTTTCTTTGTTTTTAGGATTTAGAGCCAAAAACGTATTAAAGGATTAACATAAACATTTTGCCATTTTATAATTTATAGTGCCTGGATGGATATAGTGTGTGTGGAGTGGAGAAAGAATCTCCTCATTTATGACTTTTCTTTTCTAATTATGTTTAAATAAACGAAAATTATGATAGTTTTAACAGTTTTATTTTTATGGAAGTCATAGTATATTTAATTAAATAAATGTGTTGAAGCGATATTATGACCAAAAAATTATAATTTTTTTTAATGTTGAAGTTTCAAGGCGAATTATCATCTCAGGAGCTGTCGGGTTTCATTACATTCGTCAAAAACATTGACGTTCAAAATAATGAGATCGTTAAAAATATGTCGTAAGGAAAAATACGCTTCTGTGTGCAGATTGTTTGTCATAAATGATTTTGTGGTAGAATAAGGTTGTAAAATAATACACTCGATTAAAACACATAGTAAATAATTAAACTGTAAGGAATACCCTCAATAAATTATAAAAAAGGGATTAAAATAAAATATGATAATGTTTCTTTTTTATCCGGGCAAGGCCAGTACGGGTAGCCAGCATTAAATAAAAAGAGACAGTTTAATTCCAATCATTATTTATTTAAAAAGGGTTTTTAAAATACGAAAAGGATAAAAGAAAATATTTATTTTTTTAACCACAATTAGTTTATATTTAACTAAAAATTGAACATTTTTATCTTTACCTTGCATAAAACTTAAATTTTTAAAGTTTTTATTAACTAAAAAAGCGGTCATAAATTAATCCTCCCAACATTAATAGAGAAAAGCAACGTTTTCTTTACTTTTTGAAGGATTTAATTTCCTGTATACAGTT
Source organism: Druceiella hillmani (assembly GCA_039881145.1). Classification (NCBI taxonomy): domain Eukaryota; kingdom Metazoa; phylum Arthropoda; class Insecta; order Lepidoptera; family Hepialidae; genus Druceiella; species Druceiella hillmani. Next base: position 38,104,353 of record JAYKKI010000017.1, on the reverse strand, counting down.
TTAGAAAATTTTGCAAACTTTTAAGTTAGAAGTATCGTCAACATACTGCCAACTACAACGTCATGTATTAATTCCAAACATCAGTTATGAAACATTCTTGGGATTATTTCCTTTATCGCAAAGAATTGTGCAAACATTAAATTTTAATTTTAAGTTTTTAGTCGGTCATTCGATATAAAAGTTAGTAAGTTAACATCAGATTTTTCCGTGACCGTATAATATGTGAGACGTTTATTAAAATAATTTTACTATGCCCAAAACAGCTATATTCAAGACAAATAATAGATTTATCTTTACGGAAGTGCCTAATCTTGGATCACGGAAATTAAGTTTATATTTCACCGGGAAATAAGCTTGTGAAAACAATTTTCAATCTCGAAAGTTCGCGTAAAAATAGACAGCCAGCACTTTTTAATAAAATCTCTAACGTATTTCATTTTCTCGTCACTGGTTTTACTTTTAAGTTCACTTTTCTTCTCTTTCTTAACTTAATATAAATACACTGTCTTGGCCTGATAAAAGATCCAGTAAACTTGTTACTGAAACATAATATTTTTAATACACACTTTAATTTCCTTTCTTCTTGAAAATTATGAAAGAACGAGTACCATTTCGACGATCGGTACTCATTTTTCCACGAGTTATTAGTTTTCTTTGGCATAAAGTATGAAGCCAATCTCCTTGAAGACGATAGCTATATATATACATACATATATATATATATATATATATATATATATATATATATATATATATATATGTATATATATATTTATATATATTTATATATATATATATATATATATATATATATACTTAAAAAATTATCGATACAGGTATTCCCATACTATTTACATTAACAGGGTTTAGGCTTAACTACTTCATTATCAAAAACACACTTCCCGCATTTTTTTCTTTTTGGGTTCCTTGACTCAAAATGAAAAAAAAAATAATGAAATCCGCCCGATTGTATAAATTTCACATTTTTTGTTTCGTGCAACAAAAATACATGTCCCTTCAAATCGTATTTTTGCTTTATTTTTAATATAGTCTTACTTGCTGATAGTAAAAACCTATAGCGTACTTCCGACCACTCTACAACCTTGAACATCGACTTAATGAAAGGTCTTACGGCACAAGTAAGGAGAGAAAATCCAAAAATTTATATATTCTTATTCTAAGTAGAATTATACATTTTTTTTAAATATGTGCTTGTGAAAAATATAGTATGCCTTATTTCTTTATTTAAACCATAGTCTTAATCATGGGTCATTTAAGCCTATTGGGTACTTCGGGTTGACCTATGACGATATAATGGGAGGTCATATAGAGCAAATGAAGGGAAAACAACTAAAAATCAATGAATCCTTATTCTATGTAGAATTATACATTTTTTTTTTAAACGTGCTCGTGAAAAATATAGCAGGCATCTTTTCTTTATTTATAATATATTCTTAATCATCGATCATCAATATCTATAGGATACTTCCAGTTGACCCATAATATTAAAAGTCAGCCTAATGGGAGGTCTTATATAGTACAAGTAAAGGAAAACAATAAAAATATCAATGAATTCTTATTCTATGTAGAGTACACATTTTTTTAAAATATGTATTTGTCAAAAGTATAGAAAGCATTATTTTTTTATTTATACTATTTTCTTTCTAGGGTATATCCGGTTGACCTATAATCTTGAACACAATTAAATGGAACTACGTGATGTAGTATTATTTCTTCTTTCTTTAAGTTCTTTACCTCGTGGTAGCAACATCTTCAGGTGGGCTGTTAAATCTTTGCTAATAGCCCACCTGAAGATGTTGTAATACAACGAAACCTAGGTCGTGGTAAATAACTTAAAGAAAGTAGAAATAATACTACATCACGTAGTTTCATTTAATTGTGAATAATGAATTTCTACAAAATTAACGCCAAATATATACAATATAATCTTGAAAGTCGGCATAGCGGGAGATCTTATAGTACAAGTAAAGTGAAAAATCCAAAAATGCTTGTGAAAAATATAGCCGGCATCTTTTATCTATTTATACTATAATCACTGATCATCAAAATCTATAGGGTACTTCCAGTTGACCCATAATCTTGAAAGTCAGCCTAATGGGAGGTCTTATAGTACAAGTAAAGTGAAAAATCCAAAAATGCTTGTGAAAAATATAGCAGGCATCTTTTATCTATTTATACTATAATCACTGATCATCAAAATCTATAGTGTACTTCCAGTTGACCCATAATCTTGAAAGTCAGCCTAATGGGAGGTCTTATAGTATAAGTAAAGTGAAAAATCCAAAAAATCAATGAATTCTTGTTCTATGTAGTAATTTTGTACTAGAAGATAAAAAATTTATACATTTTCATGGAATAAGCAAATTAACCATAATTTGGTTTCATATAGTTACATAATTTCCTTTTGTAAAAATATTATTAGAACCTGTATATAATAGATCCATAAAATTAATTTTTAATTTTGCGGGGATAATGGGTTTATATAAATACACTTTAATTTTAATATTATAAATATTTGCTTTTTAACCGAAATGTGATTAAAAAGATTTTGTAAAAGATAAAAAAGTACTAATTTGAAAAAAAAATCATATATTTTTGTTACAAGCCCTGATCATGAGTTAATTACGATTTTTATAAATATCGTATCGCAAGGATGATATCATTTATTTATCCAAACTGAACTCCAGGTGGCATAAATAACGCGTAATGAAAATACCCGATTTTCAAATGAATGTAGATGTTAGAGAAGGCAATGTAATTTATCCATGATAATAAATTTACAATTGGTACCAACTATTTCGACTTATTTTCTTTTCTATTGTAGTTATTAAAAATAATTGGGAAATAATCTTTTAAAAACCGATGGTCATACTCATATAGACTTCATTATTGAGACCACCGTTAAAACCTTTAATCTTAATAAAGATCCCCATCTACTTGGTAGAAGAGTTCATTAAAGTGATCATAAAAGATTCAAGTTATTGATGTGGCTCGTACTATTTAGTGTAGCAAACGTGTATATGTGGATAATTAGACATCTAGACTATAGATCGATTAAATAAAAAAAAATATTTCACCGCTTTTGATCTATACTATTGTAAATATGTAAAATAATTCTGTCTGTACAATATTTTAGGAAAGGAAATTAGGCATGGGTATTTAACGTAATAGGGCAGAGGCGAAGTAGGAGAAATACACATAGCATAGGTCAATGACTAATTTCAAAATTTACTAATAATTTCCGTGTCACCTATTTCGAATTGATAACGTTGTTCTAATAAACCACAATGATGATCCTATAAGTAACTTAATACGTACATAAATCGATGGCATTAGTATCATCTGTAATATTTCCTTCCATGAATATATATACTTCACAGTCATTCTGATAGTGATTCGTTATTTGGCAATTGGGTTATTTGGAAGTAATAGTGGAAAATAGATAAATTTGAAAATGGAATTAGGAATATTATTTATTTCTTTCTTATGAAACATTTTCAGAAAGAAATTCATAAGATAATTTTAATTATATTGAGTAATTTATGTTCTTCCTGTGACACTCTTCGATTTTGCGTAAATGAATCCAAGCGCGTAATAACATCGATGTAGCACGTCATGGAGCACCGAAATCAGCTTTGATGCTCTACATTATCAATAAACTCTAAGATTTCTTCTCTTCTTCTTTCTTGAAAATCCTCAGCTGATAGACGAGTGAAAGTGCACGAGATAATAGAGGCCACAGGCGTCTTGGATGAACGGGTTCACTTCATTTGAAATAATTAATTGAACATGAAAAACTTTGCACAATATGAGAGCCGCGTTTACTCGTTTTAGTTTAAAAGCGAATTCACCAGCGATCATCTGCCGACAATTTATAAGTTTCTGAGAAAAATTTAGTGAGACTTTGTTACTTTGGACGAAACTTTTATATACCACCATATGCCGAAAACGTTTGAGTGTGACACAATAACTATTAGATCGATCAAAATAGAACTTTCACTCGAATAACTCTTCTTTTGTCCGTTTCGAATATCTCGTATATTTAAAAAAGTTTTTCTTGTTTGTCTGTTCTCTATTTATCTTTTTGTTTCTTTGTTAATATTAGCATTACGTAAGAACTATAAAAACAATTTAAATGAAAATTTCCTTTTTTTTTACATTAATGACTAATATACAAATTAAACGCTGAATTCCTTTTTTAAAGTTTTTGCTGACAATTTTTTTCACAAATTTTTAGGTGAGCGCACGAGCTTAAATTTGATGTTCAGAAATTATCGAGATTATTAAAGCTATTTGGCTTTAAGCTCAAGCTAAGATACTTTTTTTGGAATCAAAACTGCATTTGAAGTGAAAAAATAAAAATTATACAGACAAAGTATGCTGCCGAGAACAATATGCTACAAATTTACACATACAAAGTATGCTGCCAAGAACAATGTGCTACAAATATACAAAGACAATGTCTACTGCCGAGAACAATGTGCTACCGAGAAGAGTATGCTGCCGAGAAACGTATACTACTGAGAACAGTAAGCTGCAGAAAACAGCATGGTGTTTTTTTTATCCTATCGTTTCGTCGACTTTTTGGAAAGCATATTGTTGAAGAAAGATTTAATAAAAAAAGGGAAGCCCGTAAAGTACAATAACATTATCTTATTCTTTAGTGTAAATTTTATGTTATGTTATATAAATATATATATATATATATATATATATATATATAAAGATAAAAATACAAAGAATATAATCTTGTAGAAAATTATTTTAGTTACATTACATCAGTGTCATGTTCAAATCCAGAAGCCTGGCATTATTATCTTAAAAAATTTCTCCTGTCTTTTAGTACAGTTATTTTAAAAATTTCTCCCAACCATAGAAATACCAAAAAATAAGAATAGATTTAAACGAATGTGAGAAAATAAACATATAAACAATTTACAAGCAAAACGTATTTAAGGAAGGTGCCTTTTAAATATTTTGCCACCCACATACAGTATCCCTTTTGTCTACCTTCCCTTAAAAGTATCTTGATGATACCACAACTTAACCGCTACAAGTACATAATGGAAAAAGTTGTATGTTTACAGCTTATGTGTGAAACTAAAAGGAAATACATGTAGGTGGCATTGAGAATTTTCTTTTTATTTGAAGAGCTTTGGAAAATTGTAATTTGTTTTCTTATTTAAAAGTCTAATGGATGTCTCTGTAATGAAAACAATGTACGAAGAACAATCGAGAATAAGACGTTAAACTAATAAATCAGTTTTTCTCATTAGCATAGTCCGATTCTTTTTAGAAAAAGATCGCGTCCTTTTTTTATAAGATATTCCAATTTGAAGTTACTTATCTCGCAACTTTCATGCTTATCCGTCCAAATAAATACCGCTCCGTCGACAAACTCCGCAGATAAAGGAAGAAATGAAATTTAATATCGGACGAGATTAATCCGAATTCAAAACGATAAAACATTTAGGATTACAAGAGCCGCCCAACTTCTCGCTACAGACTCAAAGGGATGTAAAAAATTACGCAAGCAATCCCTCTCCGCGTCGACGTGTAGCGTTTCAAAGTTTCGATAGCAACGCGCGAAGTTTGGCGGAAAGCGCTTTTAGACAAAAGTCGCTACTTTATTGTGAGGTAGCTGGGCGACAAATAAGCGATTAGGGCGCCGGTGTAACTCTTCCGCCCTCGGCGAACGACAAAGAACAAGCGGAAAGCGAATCGCCCCCGTCGGCAACAGGTGAGTACGCCTACCCGGCCGGTCGATACTTGCGGCTGCGCGCTGCATCCTGCCGCACGCTCCTCACTGCGCAGGATCCAACCCGTCAGCTGATGGACCGCAGATTCTTTAGCGGGATGAAATCTCACGTTTTGTTATTTATTATTATGATTGTTTCGAGAGGTGAGTGTTTTACATTTATTTCGTGTCATATTGTGATTTATATCTTAGCATGCTTTCATTCAAACACGATCACAGAGTCCAACGCATAAACTCAACTAATCTACACACAAATAACGGCTTGTGTTTACTGTGCACTTCTGAAGATATTTAATTATATATAATCCTTAGTTTGTACTACTGTATTTATTTCTGACGTTTTTATCGTAAATAGTTTACTTTAACGCAATTCAAGGACATGTTTCTTAACTCTGTCTTACATAAGATGTTTGTGAGAAGTTTAATGAGAAACATAATTGAATAGCATCCTAATTATACGATTCTATTAGAATTATCACTTGAACATCTTTTCTCAAATACTGTGAGAAAATATATTCAAAAAAGGGTTTTGCTATGTTTATAAATGTAATTCAACTTTCGCGAGATGCATTTTTGGAAAATGTAAATAGGTTTGTTTGCAGAGTATTGAATTGTGTGCTGGTCATTCACCGCAAGTGGGAATCGATTACAAGAATATCATTAGATAAAATATTAAGGAAATTATTACCTTTAATTATAATTACACGATAATAATTCTTAACAATTTCTTTTGATTAGAAATGACATAAATTTCAAGTATTTTTTAACTGCACAAAACAATGCAGCAAATATTGTCCGAGAAACGCACTCTCGCAAGACGAAAGGTTCAAATTGAATATTTAGTGTATTTCATTTGAACCTTTTTTTCCATTTGAACCTAAACTAGGGGTTAATAATAATGATCACTTTATTCAATCACCTGCAAAGGCTTGATGAATTTTTCGTATTCAATTTTAATTTTCACATATTCATTGATTCGTATTTTCGCGTTCATTTCTTCGTATTGTTCTTTGTTTATCTTCAATAATCAAGTGTCTAACATAGCGTTTATCAAGTGTCTAACATAGTAATTACGGACCAAATTTAAATAGTTTTATTAGTAAAAATCTAATGCATAAAATATCACTGCATCATATTTTTGCGTGTATTCCAGCGTCTCAATGCACCTACACCTTGGCCGTGGTTTTATGCACGTGGATATCTTTACTTAACTTTTTGTTAATATAACATGATAACTTGTACTGTATAATTATAGTGTAATATTAAGATTAGATTCTAAGTTAAATTATATTGAAAATGTCATTGATATTTATGAAGTAAGTCTTGAATTGTATGTTAACAAATCTTTAGTTTTGTAGTTGAGTTTTTTGATTTTTTAAATTCTAATTTTTCTGTCCGGGTCTCCCCATTATATACACTGCGAGGGCTCTGGACTCACTTTTGCACTTATAAACATTTAAAGGTACATAGTATTTACATTAAACTAATTATTGATATTAATATCACTTTTCAATAAATAAACATATTGTCTAGAATGGCTTTCGCAGATGTAAAATATCATGAATTTCCCAGAAACAGTAAAATTAATATTCATCGCTGTAGCTTTTAGCTTCCTGTTAAATTTTAGGTACCGTTGCTCTTTATAATTTTGGTTTTAGCAGATTCGGCGAGAGGGAAGGGAAGGAGGTGGGGAAGGTGACATATTTTTGGGGACATTTTCAGCAATATCACGAAAACTATCTGATCTAAAATTCTGAAAGAAATATTTTTTAAATCTTAACTGATCTTTCAGTTGATTACTACACGAATATCGATCACTACAAAAATAAATTCTATTTTAAAACGCAGTTTTGAACCCTATAATATTTCTTTAGAAATATTTTCGTGTATTAATGATTGTGTTACATTAAGGGTATAATATAATTACGTCAAAAATAAATATAGCTATGTATAAATACACCGCATAGGTAATGCCAACCGATCATAGGCAGATAGACATGCGAATGAACTTATACGGATATCTCTGTTTTCTTTCAAAGTACGAAACCTTGATAACGGAGTTTTTGTAGATAAATTTGAAGAAAGGTTGCTAAAAATTTCTTTTACTATTGTAGGATACAAACACAAGTTCATTGTTTCTTCCATAGACTTAATACACTACAAAATTAAGTCTATGGTTAATTCAGATGTAGCATTGACAACTATAAGTACTTCTAAGGTTCGTTTCCCCATAAAAGTAATATTTTTATATAAAATTGTTTAGGAATATTTTACGTAATAAAATATTTCGTAGTGTTAAGAGAAGCTGCCGTGTGATCCAGGTTCAGTTCGCTGCACCTCAGGCTCGCTGCTGGCGACGAACGCGGCGACGCGCGCGCATCGCGAGCTCTGGTGCTACCGGTGCGCCGCGGCGGCCGCAGACGACCGTTGCGCGCGTCTCCGTCGCAATGCAACCGCCATGCTGGCGCGCTGCCGGGACGATAGACCGGTCTGCATGGTGAGATGATCTTTGTTTATTTATCTATATTTCATATTTATTTCAATTTTAGTTTTTTTTGTGTTAAATATTTACGTCATTTTCTTATTCACAGATGTCAAATTCAGTATTCTAAAATAGTCTATAATATGAGTTGTTGCTTCAGCGGTAAAGTATTGAAATCTGAATTTGGATGAAATGGGTACAAATCCTTTTCTTCCTTCTTTTTAGACTAAAATATAATACAACATGTAATCCTTTAGTCTAAATTCTGATATTAGATATAGTTAATAAAATTAAAAGTCTATTTTTTCCTTTAAAAAATTCATTAAAATTATAAAAGGATTTCTACATATAACCTTTCCAATGTAACTATTGGATCCACGGAGCTGCACATGTACTTAAAAATCTACAATAGACTGGCAAAATTATATACCATATTTAATTGGTCTAATAACAACTTGTTTTAACCGAAATCTGAACACGGCGTTAATATTATCGAGTACTAACAGTACACAGCGCAAACAAAATCAGCAAAAGCCTCAGTACAATGTCGACGTGCGCGTTAATCGTTGTTATTTTTATAAATATATTTAGACGTTTTTATACTTATTTCTAATCACAAAAAAATTGTGTATTTCACAGAGAAAATATAAAAAATTATGTTTTGAAAAACAAATATTTTCTATTTTATGAAACATACAATATATCACGACTGATTTCTTGCGGGAAATTTGATTAGGGTAGTTCTCTTAGAGAACTTAAATGAAATGTGCTAATTAGTTCTTTATGAGTCTAACAATAGCATTAATTTATAAATTCAGCAGCAAGATAGAACATAAACTATCTTGAGACGTGATAAAAATATATGAACATGCTTATATTTCGTAAGTAAATATTTGCAGCATTTCGATACGGTTTATTTTGATTTTTCAAATTAATAATGAAAAATATGTTCAAATGAAGGTCCTATGTTCTATTTTCTAAAATTGGGTATACTTTATTTAATTTCCGTTTATTTATTATATTTATAATTTTAAAATTTATTTAAAAATGTTATTATGCAGTTTTCTGTTTACAACACCACAACCACACATGGCAATATGGCGCCATTGAAAAAAGCGCATTCTATAAAAAAATCACAACGGGAAAATGATCTGGGTGTTATCAGAGCTTACCAGAGCGTACCATTTAATCAGTCGCCAAATTTCGAAATTAATTTTCCATATCCTAATAAATAACGTTTTTAGAGATCCATCTTTTAGTAATGTTCTTAGAGACCCATCTCGCAGATGTGACGCGTATTGAACCTACAATCTGCAAGTTTAAAACGAAATGATATCAAACGGACATAAACATATCTAATTTGATTAAACTATTTATCACCTTTTGATAAAGAAATATGTTTAAACTATTTATAAATTATATCTCCTTCCTATAAATATAACTATCATAAATAAGTCATCATAAATTCCTATATATTAATTTATGATGACTTCTCCTGCATCAATGATACCGTGTGGTGTGAGTATTCTCCTTTATGCTTCTAGAGTATTTTAATTGGTTTATAACATATTTGTAAAGATTAAAGGAAATAGTTGAATAAACAAAGTGTGAAGTTATGTTAAGAATGATTTGGTTATAGTACATAACACTTTTGATACGAACAGTCTGCTTAAAAACACTTATTTTAACTCTATATAGGTAAAACGAATATCCTACACAACCGCTACCGAGAACTCAACCTCAATCCTCAAGATGTGGTCTCTGGAGCGCGATTGTGCTCGGCATTGCGAGCCCGGATGCATCGTAGTCGGCGAACGCACTAAGCTCTACGCCTGTACCTCATGCTGCTCCGCCTCCAGTTGCAATGTGGGCTCCCATGCTGATGGACCAACTTCTTCTGCACATCCTTTTCTAGCCGTTGCGGCAATTGTGGCTGCCACTATGAACAGTTGATAAAAAGGCTGCGAAGCTAAAGGAAACCATCTACCTTCCCAGAGGTAACGTATCGTTGCTGCCGTGTAGCTGCAAAAGGATTAAGTCATATTGGCTGTCGAAGCTTTACCTGGTTGGTAGGTTAAATTGTATATTGAGTATAAAGCTTTCACAGGGTTTTCAAATTCATTACACTTTGAATGATTATATTGTTCGTTTAGTATTTGAATCATCGACAAACTTCTAGTACTTATATTAAGTCTTTATCTATGAAGTTATCGTTTATGTTAGTAGAATTTAAGTCAAAAATTTTATGTTAAAGTTTGGTTTCGATTAATAGAAGCATCAGTCCATATTGTGAATATAATTAACGTGGCTAAAAGACTCCTGAACTTTGCAAGAAAAGTGGACTTGTTGTTTCAATGTTCAACACGAGGAAAGTTTTTCAAGAGCCTATATGCAATCATTCCCATAGAGTTCGCGTCCGGCAGATGAGAATTCAATTGTACTTCTAATACACTCATATTACGAACACACATTGTAATACCATATTTAGTAATGCCAGTTTTGCTGCAACTATGAAATGTTTCTGGACAATAATTACCGAATTGTTTTCCAAATTCCGAAAAAATTGGAGATTAATTGAAATTAAGTTCAATAAGTACAGCGCGTAATGTATAGTAATGGTCTATTGTGTTTTATGTTATCGTGTAAAACTGGTGAAGAAAAGCCACTTAATGTGAAACTTTAAATAAAAGTGTTGATTTGTTGATTGCAAGCTTCTCCATATAATTTTCCATAGTTCGAAGGTGTGCTGGCTAAACCTGGCTACCCTTGAATTATTATGACCTATGTGCCAATCATATGAAGCTGTAGTTGATTACGCTGGGAAGTGCCATCGGGCGCTGTTTTCTCTGGATAACCGAGTTTAGTGATTTTTGCAGAGGTTCAATAGAGCGATGCCTGCTTTGATGGTTATTTCTCGCTTGGTTATACTATTTTAGCCCAAAAATAAGTACTTCAATCATTTTTGAAGCTTTTTTTACTCATTTGTCCAAATAATACAATATTGTTTATACATATTGTACATTAAGTATAAACAATATTGAAACAAGGTTTGATGCTGTTGATAGCTCAGATGTAGTTTGAGAGAGTTCATTATTCATTTCAGTCTCCAAGTGCCCACGGGATTTTTATTTTAAATCAAAGTAATCATTGCGGCGATTAAATAATAGCGGATCAGTTGCGGAGTTTGGTTGGTACACCTTGTACACTGAATACTTTCTGTGTTGTGTCACTTCCTCGTTTTATAAAATAAAACGACTTTCTCGTAAATATAAATGGTAAAACAGAAAGTAGAAAAATACATAAAGAACTGAAAATTTCGAAACAAAAATACTATGTCCTCTTAATTGGTATTCAATACCAAACGAAAGATAATATATTTTAAAGTAGTCTGTAGGAAAATCGGCAACTTCACAGATAAAAACATTTCTATGTAAAGTATTTTTCAGGCATAAAATAATTTTATTATTAAACTTTGATAACGGATACTCACGGCTTTTTAACTTTTTTCACTGGCTTAATAACATTCACGGTCGATTCGTTGATAACGTTTAATAATATTGTAATGGACGAGAAAATAAATATTTATAAATACTTGACACTTTCCGATATCTTAAGCAGTGAAATATCCAAACGTAACTATGACACCTTTTATTTCTTTTTCACGAGGCCAATTTAACTTTATGGCTCAATTAATAAAATTAGCGTCTCCAAAGCGTGATCTGTGATTTACGTGGATTTTTCTATACTAAAATTTGACTCATTACTGAGTAAAATAGTAAATAAATTGATATTAAGGGTGCTTGTCCATTAGATACCTAAGGTTCTACTTTAAATTCAAGTAGCAAATCGTGAATAAAAGCGAGTCTGAATGGTTAATGACACTGTAATACCAGAAAAAAAATATCGTGGTATGACTAGGTGTAAGATTACGTTTCAGTAATATTTTAGTTTATAGTTAAATATTTAATACCGCATTAAGAACGCGTAATTGTATAATGACATTTCGTTAAGTAATAATTAATTACATCACTGACTTATTATTACTTTCGCAGCAGAAGAAACGACAGTATTAAGAAATCCAGCCAGTTGAAGTATTATCGTTGAAAATTTTATGAATTGTATAAAAGTTAGCTAGTAATTTAAAAAAAGTTATTTAATTTTTAATTCACATTGATGAGTTAATTGCCGTGGCGTATAATTCGTATTTTAAGTATTATTTTTAATCTAACTTAATAATCATTTTTAATATCAATGTTATTCTTAGAAATACGTAGTATCACTGTCAGATCTTATTTTTCAACTTATCGCTACTACTTATTCCTCAATAATTGTAATTACATTTATGCTAAAAGGTTTTATATAACATATTAACTATTTTATTCAGAATGTCACTTTAGATATTTTACTCAAAATATATCATATGTTCGGCATACAAGTAGAAAATTAAGATCGAAAACTCAGTTAAATTATTATAATTCGGGTTTTTTTGGAAAATAAATAAATATAGCTAGTTTGTTTAGGTTTTTTGTCACATATAAGCATGGAAACAAGTTTGGTAAATGAACACCTCCGAACGTTAGAAGATATTTTGGGTACATCTCGTTCTGTGTTGCGAGTACAGTATATTTGTATTATTTAGCCATACACTGTAGTAAAATATATGAGTAAAAACACATCATATTATATTAATTTAGTTATTAAAGACTCTTCCTTATTATTAAAGTTCCAATAATTAAGCATTAACTTCATAGTAGATGATAATCCCGTCCGCGCCAATTTAAGTCTGCTATTAAATCTCCGCCCTACCGTTCGATGAAATTGAGTTACAGGTATTCAATCTAATCCTTTTTCCCATCTGATCTTAAAAGCCAGTATTATTCTAAACGTTATATAGTAATATGTTTTGTTATTTCCTACTAGATTTAATAAAAATAACTTCTAGTTTAGTTTTACGATATTAGAAATTGCTATTTGAGAAAACGGGTTTGAGAAAACCAATTTTCTCAAATAGCAATTTTTCAGTAAAATAGATAATCAATTTAACTTAGTTTCTCTTTATTTACAGTAATATAAGCAATGGACCATTATGTTTGAATGACATGAACCAAAACCTATGTAAATATGTTCATTATTATACTGGCGGAAGCCTTATCTTATAATAAACAAAATTTAAAAAAATAAATTATAGTTTTATTACAGCGCTACTATTCGTGGTACAATTTATAATTGAGACAAAATTTAAAATTATAAAACAGAGAAGATAAGTTCAAACTTTTAACCGGCAACAATGGACTTCGAAATGTGTTACAACGCTAATGCAAGTTTTTCACTTCATACGAGAATTGTTTAGAGCAAAGAGTTAAAAAATATATATACGTATTTACATATATAATTCAACTGTAGACTTAAAAATACTTATGAAAAAAAAATTGCGAACCGTCATATGACGTCTGGCAGATGTGAAATATCTAAATTTTTTATTTTTTTATTTTCATATTTTTATTTGAAGGAATTGAAACCGAAAAAAAATCAAGTATTCAGATAGTTGTTAATAATCAAATAATTATATTATTTTAAAAAATATATATACGTATTTACATATATAATTCAACTGTAGACTTAAAAATACTTATGAAAAAAAAATTGCGAACCGTCATATGACGTCTGGCAGATGTGAAATATCTAAATTTTTTATTTTTTTATTTTCATATTTTTATTTGAAGGAATTGAAACCGAAAAAAAATCAAGTATTCAGATAATTGTTAATAATCAAATAATTATATTATTTTATTTTTATTAAACAATTTACCACAAAAATATTTCTTAATAATCTGTTGAAAATTTATTTTCACTGCCACTTTTAATATCACCATACCCAATATTTTAAATTAATAAACGCTAATTAATTTTTTAAGACATTTTAATGCAATACACCGATATAAACGAGTAAAGTTGTAAACGTTAGTACTTAAGAAACAATGTTGATTCACTAAAACACATGTGAAATAGCGTATGAGTAGTTATTTCGGAAAGAGCCGACAAGACATGAAGCTGGCCGAAAAGCAGGTCGCGACGTGCCATTAAAACGTTTTAATTCCGTTTTAAATCGCGCAATTAGATGTGTCACATCAATATTTGGGAGGATATAATAAAAGTAATAGAACACAAAAATATTGGTTTTACAATTTTTGTTTCTTTATTTGTCCGCGCATCAAGCCAGAGGAAGGAATTCTGATAGAGTTTTAACTGGTGAATTCTGGAGGATTTGGTGAATTTTGTAGGATATGGGCATCGTCGAATTTAACCTTCTATTTCAAAGTTAATTTAAAAATATTCACCGATGACTGCGTATTCGAAGTCACGGGGTATTGCTAGTAAGTAGTACTTGCCGGCAAAAAAGCGTCACAAAAAATATTTGAATATTGCAAGATGCAATTGTGGTTCAAATTAAAAGAAGAATCCAAGAGTACTTTCGCAATTAAATGCACAGGCATATGTTTATCAAGTGTATTATTATATTTTTATGAAATGTATGACTATATGTTTATGAAGCATAATGTAAACAAAATATATATTTCTATGCTCACTTTCTTTTTAACAAATGAAATTCCACTTATTAGTGAGTTACAAAAACACTTTGCTTAGATGAAAAATGGCTTGAAAATATACGATGACGGAGCTCCATAAAGACTCTTGACTGCGACATGTTTATATTAAACAGAATAAATTTCAGTATGACAGAATTATTAAAAAGTATGATAGAATTTTTATAAACAAATATAGCCTTTTTTAGGATCATGAAAGTTACCACTAAGACAGCATTAATCTTTGTCGGCCG
The DNA here is from genome assembly GCA_039881145.1 of Druceiella hillmani. Taxonomy (NCBI): domain Eukaryota; kingdom Metazoa; phylum Arthropoda; class Insecta; order Lepidoptera; family Hepialidae; genus Druceiella; species Druceiella hillmani. The sequence continues at coordinate 38,089,254 of JAYKKI010000017.1, read as the reverse complement.
TCTGTGTACCTGTCTCACATCCATCACAGTAAAATTTATCATAAAGTTTGTAAGCTAGAAACGTGGAATAGTGACTTTGCGGCTAGGCATAAATACTAAAATTTTGAAAGAGAAAGTTATTCGTTCGGTTTTGATAATAATTTGGAATTATTAACTATTTATTTAAATACCTGGATATTTGGGAATCAAACGTAAACTAGATCTTGTTTATGACTTCATCATTTCCATACAAACGGTGTCGTGATCAGAAAATTCCTAATTTATAATATGTATGAATATTAAAAATTGTCATTGCTAAGTAAGGTTGGTGTAAAAGTTTTGACAGGCAGTGTCAAAATTTGTTTCACAGAATCAAATGTTGAAGTATTTGCCTTTTAAATAATAGTAAAAAATAATAAAAAAACATTGTTACGAACAATATGTCTATTAATTTATCGAATAATCAGTCCGGTTAACAAATATGGCGAGTTACAAACTATCGTCATTTATAGCCAAAGGCTTACTTTTAGCATTCGTTTAATAAATATGTTACATCTAAACTACATTAAATACATCTACATTAATTACATCTAAACTACATTAAATCTACATTAAATACCAACGTAGATCCTTTTTCTTCAAATGTGAAAGACCTGGGTCTATTGATTCATAATATTCTTCACCCGAATACACTCTTTAGAGCGAATTTAAAAGTTCTTACCAATTAAAACCCCATCTCATTTCAATACATGCCAACCTTTATTGGACTACGAAGAAGTGTGCTGTCTGAAATTTATCAAATATTGCCTAAATAAAAGAAATTATTCGTGTGAATCCGCGAGAGGCGGCTAAAAAGTTCTAGACGTACGTGCTTTTTTGCACAGCGACGCTCATGTTGGCATTTACTGCTCAGTAGCGCCAATAACCTGATCATGTATATATACGTCGCTTTGGATACGTGATTCATAGGTTTCGCTTCCGACATTGGCTAATGAAAATCAGCAACGTGTAATAATCGAGAATATTTCAAGATGGTGCGATGTTATATCTTAAGCGGAAAAATTTTATATAATTCTCGAAGTTATACGAAAGTGAAAACGTATCGCGTTTAGAATGACAAAAACATTTAAACAACCGAGTGCCTCATCGTTCTACAATTTTATCAGCTAATCAAATACTATTAGATTACGGACGGTTTACAATTCCGTCATTCGCTAGTGGTCGAGGAGGTGATACCCTATTTAATGCCGAAATTTAAGATGCAGTGCATAGCACGAATGATGCCGATTGACGTTTCTGTGTGAGTTGTTTATGGAAACTGGTGAATTCTTCGGGGTTACACCTGTATCATTTTCAACGCGTGCAATCTCTTTATGATGTTGACGGTGCGGCGCGAGTACAATTCCGCAATTGGTCACTCAAAAATATAAACAGAAACATTTTGTGGACAGGTGAAGCTTTGTTTATGCGAGTTGGACTTTAACATCTAATAATGAACATATTTGGACATAATGAACATTTTTGGGCATACATTAAACCCCATTCAATTAGAGTATTTGTTTAAATTTGAGCTCTAAAATGTATTTTTTAAATTTTAGCTACTCATCCATAGCTACTAATTCCTCTGTATGGAATCTTAGAGCACAGTTTAAATAGAAACCTTTTTTTATTATATTCAACGTGCAGACTTTTCACTTAGAAGAAAATTTTATTAATACAGATTAGACATTAATTGGTTCAAAATGAAAAAAAAACAATTGTTGAAGTTTTTATTATTTTATCAAACATCCACGTATTAAAATAAATATTTAATAATTCTAAGTTATTGCCAATATAATTTTCTCTTCCAAAATTTTTATATTTATGCCTAGCCGCAGAGTTGCTATTTCACGTTTCTAGCTTACAAACTTTATGACAAATTTCATTGTGATGGACGTGAGATAGGAACAGACGGCCGACAAAGATTAATGCTGTTCTTAGGGGTAAACTTTCACGATCTTAAAAAAAAAGACAAAGGATATATTTTTTTCTAAAAATAATTTTGTCACACTGAAATTTATTCTGTTTAATATAAACATGTTACAATCAAGAATTTTTATGGAGCTCCGTCCGCGTATATATTCAGACCATTTTCCATCTAAGCAAAGTGTAATGTTTTTGGGGCTCAGTAATAAGTGGAATTTCATTAGTTAAAAAGAAATTGAGCATAACAAATATATTTTATTTACATTTATGCCCAAAAAATTGCAGCTACACTTTGGGGATAATCCCACAACCATTTTACATGCATCAAGACTGAATAAAATGCGTGAGTAATCAGTATTATACTGATTATCCGTTGTAATAGCATAATGTCATATCGCCCGGTTCCAACGATTTGGTCTGGATTACTTTCTTGCAGCCTAAATATATTCTTATTATATTTTTCACAGGCGTAAAAAAATATAAGTTCTAGAATAAAGGCTATAGTTTCCAAGTAATCACCTAGTCAGATTATACCAACGCTATCATGATTCTTGGCTCAATAATTTCGAAGATCAAGGGGAAGGGGTTCCTACCCCCTGCCCCTTTATCTTCGAAATATTAATAATAAATTAATATATACATATATAAGTTAAAGAAAGGGTAATGGTCTTAATTATTTTTTAATTTGGAATATTATTTTAAAGGGCTTGTTATGAGAATGACATAAAACATTTTTTTCATCATTCTAAAATGCGTATTTAAAAAAAATATAGTCTAAAAAATGTGGGATCATACATAATACACTAGGAGTAGTGTATTATGTATTATCCCACATTTTTTAGACTATATATTTTTTTAAATATGCATTTTAGAATTATGAAAAAAATATTTAATGTCATTCTCATAACAAGCCCATTAAAATAATATTCCAAATTAAAAAATAATTAAGACCATTACCCTCTCTTTAACTTATATATGTATATTTTTAAAAAGTTAGATGACGTGAAATGTGTGGGTTAATAAAATAATATGTATTACAATGCCAAATTTCTACGTCGCGCGGTTTCTGACCGTACGGTTTCCTTTTACTATATATTTCGTAGGCTTAAAAACATGGAGCATATTTAAAAAATGATGACATCTTAAACCATCGCTAAAGTTTTCCTCCAATCTTTGAGTGGTTTCTAAAAACCCTCTTCTTTATCTTCATATTTTTAAGTTGAGTAGTTTCGGAAATAAGGAGACGAAAACATTACATTCTTCTGCATATTTTTCAGTGTATCTCCGAAAATATAGTATCAACAATTATGAAAAAAAAATTGTGTGTGTCAGCTCCTATGCGCGACTGGAATTTACTCCTAATTATCTTGGAATGTACAAAATAGCTAATACTGTAAATAAATATCAATATCATTAAATGTAAATGGAAAATTCTTTAATAAAAAAATTCTGACAATATTATTATATTCAAGTAAAACACAAATGAACGAGAAAAAATTTATACTACAAAATTAAAAACATTTTGTAACGTCAGACTGAGAACTTAAATTAAAAGATACTTTTTAATTTTGTAGGATAGAAGACACCAAATATTCACACATAGTGACATTTAATTACATCTCGATATAAGCGAATGATTGTAAACATGATACCTCATTCGATACCTCATTCTAAAGATGCGCAGAAATATGGCGCGGAGAGGCCGCCTAAAGGTTTCACGGTTAACGCTCTGAACTTCTGATTTTATTCCCCATAAAACTTCATACCGGGCACTATATATGAAAATCGATTCTTAAGGACTAAACTCCAAAAACAATTTACGAGTATTTAATATGTCCCACATAAAATTTACAAACAGATATTTTCAAATTTTAGCTATTAAAATATGTGGCTGTTAATATGTCTTATTACTATGTCAAATTTCTGTCTCAAGTGGTTTCAGAGAAAAACGGCTACGATTGACGGACGGTAAGCACATGAATGATTATATAATGGATCCGTTTTTCCTTTTGAGGTACAATACCTTAAAAATTGAGAGCATTTTCCTAGACTGTGAGTTAAAATACACGATAAAATAATTAGGATTATTCACAGTTAGCCTTTTTATCCGTTCAGTTCTATTAATCAACAGACATGCAAAGCGTAGCATAGACGTCATATACCAAGTTAAATTCATGCCTATTGAAAATAATTTGCTTTTGTAGTTTTTTAATACTGAACTATATATGGACAGAAATTGCGATAAACAACGAATCACATAGATTAATTAACTTCTTTTCCGTAAAATATTGTATTGATTAGTTGTTATTTCATTACTTCTAAATTTTGTTACGTTACTAAGTAGAATTTATTTTGTCACTGATATGACCAATGATTGATAAAAACGACAATACATACGTGGTATCATAGTTGGATTTTTGACTATATTTATTAATAATAAGTGTATTTTTATTCAATTTTTTGTGTATACATCATTTTAAGACTCTTGTAAAGAACGTTCTAAACTAGATGTTATTGATTTAATTAATTATATTAAAATAAGAATTGTGTGAAATATTTCTTTTATACGAAAATATATAAGAAATTTTAAGTGAAAGGTTTCATAAACGCATTAAATCTCGCCTGAAATTACAAAAGTCGTCTGAAATTACATTACCTGCTGTAATCGGCAGATCGAAATATATTCTATAACCTATTATTATCCCTTGCTTACTCCTAACGTTCGTTTTGTTTTATTTTACTTATTCTTATACTAATTTTTGGTATGCCTAGTGTCTACACCACGTAAATTTATTTTGGAACTATGATTAGTTAGCGATCATAAATCACTTACAGTATACCGCAGTATTTATCTTTCTCACACAAATCATCGTAATTGACTTTAAGAGGTTGGTCCTGTAGACATAAGTCCGCCTTTGTGAACTTAGTTCTCTAAGCTTGCCAGCAGCGTGAAGAATAAATAAATAAATAAAATTTCACCAGACATCTTACTGCTGCGTACGAGCAATTAAATGAACGACAAGAAGATATTTATTAAATGAAATTTGATTTTTACATTCGTATCTCACAAAAAAAACCAACATAGAACCAATAAAACATTTTGCGCGAGAAAGAGTTACTCAATTATTTCCGTTTAAAGAAACATTGATTAAACTGGAAAAATTAAATATTAACTGGAACAATGTCCATAAAACATTATTACCGGCGATAAATTTATAAGACGAGACTTGTATTTCGATGATGATAGATTACTTTAATTTCAACCTGTTATATGGAGACCAGGTTGTAGAGCGATCGTACACTCAAAGCCACCCAAGGTGAAGTATACAGCGATAACCTAAACATCACACTTCACCTCTTTTAAAGCACGTGAAGGACAATAGCTGGACACATTATTTTTACCTCTAATATAGTTATACTTAATATTGTCATATTTCTTTTTTCAAGTATATTCATAATTAAATGAAACTACGTGATGTAGTATTATTTCTGCTTTATTTAAATTTACCACGACATAGGTTTCGTTGTATTACCACATCTTCAGATGGGCAATTAGCGAAGATAATCTCTTCATCATAATAAGCTAATTGCCTACAGCGAAACTTAGATCATGATAAAGAATTTAAATGAAGTAGAAATAATACTACGTCACGTAATATCGTTTGACTATGAAAATAAATAATGTATTCAAATCTGTATTTTGAGGAGATTTTTATTATTGAGGTAGCTATTTTTGCTTGACATTGATAGTATCTGTATTTTGAAGAGATTTCTATTATTGAGGAAGCTATTTTTGCTTGACATTGATAGTATCTGTATTTTGAGGAGATTTTTATTATTAAGGTAGCTATTTTTGCTTGACATTGATAGTATCTGTATTTTGAGGAGATTTTTATTATTGAGGTAGCTATTTTTGCTTGACATTGATAGTATCTGTATTTTGAAGAGATTTCTGTTATTGAGGAAGCTATTTTTGCTTGATATTGATAGTATGTCTTTTGGGGAGATTTTTATTATTGAGGTAGCTATTTTTGCTTGACATTGATAGTATCTGTATTTTGAAGAGATTTCTGTTATTGAGGAAGCTATTTTTGCTTGACATTGATAGTATGTCTTTTGGGGAGATTTTTATTATTGAGGTAGCTATTTTTGTTTGGCATTGATAGTTTCTAAATTTTGAGGAGATTTTTATTATTGAGGTAGCTATTTTTGCCTGACATTGATAGCATCTGTATTTCGAGGAGATTTTTATTATTGAGGTAGCTCTTTTTGCTTGACATTGGTAGTATCTGTATTTTGAGGAGATTTTTATTATTGAGGTAGCTGTTTTTCTTGATAGTTGATAGCTGTAGAAATTGAAAAGAAATGTGAATGAACCAAACGTCAAATTTATGAAAGTCGCCTTTCAATTAAACGATAACAAGATCCATAATTATTTATTCAAAAGCTCTTCGAAATCAAGATTTGGGCAATAAATGAAGGTATAGAGAAGAACGCATATATAATTCTTAGTTGACATCGAAAGCCAAAAAACTCCTTTGAGTTTATTCATGAATTTACTCTGCATTAATTGTGAACATGTAAAATTCATTTTACTTCTAGGTGAAACCTATGTTAAAAACAGATTTTCTACAAAAATATTTGAAATTAAAATTATAGGGAGAAATATATTGTAAACCTACAGAGCAATCAAGTGCTGTCTAACAGTAAAAGTATCTAATTTTATGTTTAGTTAAAATTTTAATCATAAGAGTTTTACGATCGAAACAGTGTCACCACTTACAGTCCACAATCACTTACAGTCTATTATACAGTTTTTATATACTTTTCAATAAAGAAAATTATTATGAACCCCTCGGCCAACTGTTGACAAATAAATTAATTATTTCATCGAAAAAAGGTGAGACTTGTAAGCACGATAAATTACATTGATGCTGAACTGGGGTGTAGCTTCAGCTTTTCTCATTACCATGGACCTTCGGTCCTTATCAACTCTAAGAGTCTTTAAACGATAGGCAACAGACGTATATCCGTTTTGCAATATTAATGTGGAATAAATATTTATCGATAAAAATATCAGACACTTACGGTGAAACTTCAAGAAATAGTTAAGGAAAAAAGATATGAAAATCTTTATAGGATTCCGCTACTTCTAATGGCAGTATCAAATTTAGCGATCTCATTTTAATTTTAATGATTTTAATACGGGAAGTTTACGGTTTTATCTCCTGCTCTCTAACAACACCATATAACTTTTGATCTACTGCACCTATATTTTCGCGCTCATTAGTTAAAACAGGTTGTTATAAGGAAATTTCTTTACGACTGACCATTAAGCCATTAAACATCGCACACCACGCCAAATTTTTAATTAACTTCAAAAAGGAGGGTATAAATACGACCCAAATAAAGCAGCAGAGAGGAAGTTTGAATTTAATACAGCACTTCCTTGTGTACCACATTGTTTGTTGTACTGTCTGGTGTCAAAATCATGTGAGAAGCAATCCCCCCCTAAGTCAATGTCTACCACATTTTATAACTGGCCCTAAGATTTATTAATCGACGTTGCGAAACAGACTCTAAGGGAAAATTGTAATTCCTTGAATTCAAAAACATAATAATAAGGTATAAGTGATATGAAAACCGATGTACTCCCCCCCCCCTAGATACAACCCGTGAACACAGTGGCAAAAATTTACAATAAAAATATTTTTCCCATAAAAACTTAGCTACCAATTTTCATCCGATTAGAGATAGAATCTCGTAAAATTCTTATATAATTGTTACATTATTTGTATTGAAAATATTAACACTAAATTTTAAGTGAACATTACCATAATAATTTTCTTTCCATGCAAATGTAGCAACCACTCTTTAGCTCAGGAGCTGAATATCGGAATATACGTAGATGCTTGATATGTATATGTATATATATATATATATATACATATATATATATATATATGTATATATTTATTATTTTTTCGATTCATTGGTTAGCTACGAGAATAGAAGCCTATTGACTTCTACTCTAATTTTTATTTACACTAGTAGAAGGTCTATTTAAATTGTTCAGTACCATTTTCAAATGAAAAATAAGTTTAAGTTCAAATTGCAGTTTAAGAAAAATACATTTCTATAGAAAAACAGTATATACAGTACAAAATATATTGGATCAAGTCAATGTTTACGACAAAAAATTGATTTTTTTCTACAAGTATCATGCCAAAAAATACTTTTTATTGATTTTTCAGTTCATATTTTTACAATTATAAACGTAGCGATCGTTTTTTCTAAATGTTATAAGCTTTTATTTTATTACGTAAGTAAGTACGTTTTAAAAGTAAAGAAGACAGCGCTCAAAAATTTTTAATTAAAATACAATGTTACCGACCCATATTGACAAAATTATTTTGTACAGATGTTCCATACAAAGACTTGCTTATGATTTCATTTATTTTCAATTTACTTAATTAATTAATTTCACGGTTATAGGCGCAAATGTCATTCGTCGGAAAGTTCAAAGTTCTTAAATCCGTACAAAAAAATTTTAATTATAAAATGAATATTTTTTGTTGCTAATTAGCTCGTTAAGATATAATTTTTTACGCAGTATTTGCATGAAAATTTGCCGTAAATAAAGTTTTTTTTTGAGTTCCTTATATGAAAACAAAAGTACGGAGTCTTTATAAATTCACTTGCATGTTTAACTTTCTGTCTTTAGTAGCCGTTTTCCTCAGAAACCGCTTGACGTAAAAGCTTCTGAAACTTCTGAATTACGAAAAAGTAGGTTTTCAAAGGTTATGAACAAAATTATAGGGATGGTTTTAAATATCCTAATATTTTAAATATGCGCCATACTATTATTATTTTTAAATATTTTAATAGAAACATACCCTTAATTAAATGCCTAAATGTGCGAAACCCCCGTAGTGCGAGTTCTACTCAGGCTCTTAGGCTTTCAGAATCTGCACAAAAGTTATAGAAATATTATAGGAAATGGTTCTAAATGTCCTAATATTTTAAATATGCACCATACTATTATTATGTTTAAATATTTTAATGGAAACATACCCTTAATTAAATGCCTAATTGCGCGAAATCCTCATAGTGCGAGTTTCACTCAGGCTGTTAAACTTTCAGAATCCGCACAAAAGTTATAGAAAATTTATAGGGATAGTTCTAAATGTCCTAATATTTTAAATATACGCCATATTATTATTTTTTTTAAGTGTTTTAACAGAAACATACCCTTAATTAAATGACTAAATATACGAAGCCCTCAAAGCGCAAGTTCTACTAGGGCTTGACAAGATTTGGCAATGGAAAGGAACAAATATTTAAAATGTGTGTAACAAAGAACGTGATTAGTATTCATAATGGTGATTCTGTGTATCAAACTGAGTAGAAAATGATAATGAACTGTATGAAAATTACCAACGGATTCTGAAAAATAGTCACTGTCAACATTTACGATTCCAATGAAAAAGTTAGATTTCTTTACAAAAACTAGGTTCAAATGTACTCAGTTTGACAAATATCTGTATGAATAATATACACGCTCTTTACTATATGCTGCTTTATTCAAAATGGAACTTGGCCAAATCGATAGTTCTTGAATTACATACAATTACATTACTTCCTCCATTACCACTTTCTTTTAGCATATGGTATTGCATGTGCTGCAGCACATATATACTAATTGAAAAAAAAACAACTAAATGAAACTACGTGATATGGTATTGTAACTACTTTGTTTAAATTCTTAACCACGACCTAGGTTTCGTTGTATGATTGCAACCTCTTCAAATTACCCACCTGAAAATGTTGTCATACATCACGTAGTTTCATTTAGTTAAGAATAAAATTTTAACAATTAAATGAAACTACATGATGTAGTATTATTTCCACTTTCTTTAAGTTCTTTACCACGACCTAGGTTTGGTTGTATGACATCTTCCGGTGGGCTATTAGCAAAGATCTTTGCTAATAGCCCACGTGAAGATTTTGTAATACAACGAAACCTACGTCGTGATAAAGAACTTAAATAAAGTAGAAATAATACTACATCACGTAGTGTCATTTAATTGTGAATAATGAATTTCTACAAAATTAACGCCAAATATACTCAACTTTATTGAAGTTACTTTTTACTATTTGAAATTCCTTTTTACTTTAAGACGACACAAATATTTTCTATACACAATATAGAAGGAAGTTTTATACAAATCCCAGCCCAGACGGATTGCAAAAGCTCGTCCGTTTAAAAGCGTTCTTATAGAAGTTTCACAAAACGTCTCTGTTTCCTAAAGCGGCTAAGTAACATTAAGCCGGATTACAAAATAGATGAATTAAAATATTTATAATGATATTTCGTATTCTGCAATGCGGCTAGACAAACTCGTTTCTATTTTTAATATGGTGTAAAACCAACCCTCAGACTGAAAGGGAATGATCCTAAAAATAATGGTTTTAGGCACATTTGAGGAACCAAAAATTTATTTAATTGTCGTCTAAGCGATCACATATGATTAGATATTAAACCCTTCATGAGTTGTTGTTTAGGAAATGATTCAATTAAACATTTTCGGTCCCCCAAACGGGCCATTTCTAGGATTGTAGGACCAAAATAATAATCTTGACAGCCTATAACAAAAGTATAAGGATACTATCTACTAATAATTTTATTTCTAGTACGACCCTTGTTTGAAAGTATTGATATTAAAAATATCACTCAGGTTATTTTAATATGAACTATCCAATACCCTCAAGTTACAAGTTTGAATTTTGAATAGATATTTCTCATTAATATTTTTTGTTTTTTTATTGTGAAAGTATATCATTAACCTTTCAAATGCATGCTTTGTTTGAAACTACGAGTATATATCAAAATACTTTACTGATTAAATTTGTAAGCTGCGAGTATTATAGACGCATCACTCAATATGGCTGTGATTTATTGATCATTACACAAATCAGTTTGTGGAAATCCATAGGGCTTGACTAATTTTCCAGTGATATATACAGAAAGACTAATTGTGCATATAAGAAAGAACAAATATACATCGAATTTTGAATCTCTTCTTTCACGAAATCTGTTAAAAGACCATAGATACTAATATCCCTACTAATTTTACATTTCCGTTAACATACTGTTGAAAGACAGCAAAAAATTGGTCTTCATTGTATCATATTATAACTTATCGTTCATTAAAAAGAACAAAATAACAATTTAAAGAAATTTCTACTGGAAAAATCAAATTCTACCTTGACCACTTACATATAGGATAACCGCTGGATGGTCACCTTAAACGAAGCTATAGTATACAAAAAGAGTAAAAAAAAAGTTAAATTACCTCTTAAATTTTCATATATATTTTCCTACAGATCAAACTGAGGTTATCATTTAAGATGGATGGATGCATAGTAAACGAGGATAATATAGTGTTTCACTATGTCTGCTCTATTAAATTTAAAACTGACGTAGACATAATAAATAAATAAGTTACAGATGGAAACACAATAAATAAATAAGCATTATTTTTATACCTGTGTAACGATAACCAAATGTTCTTCGATCCACCCGTCCTACAAGTTGTAACGGTCTTCTCCTAATTTATTCAGAGCATTGTGTCTTTCATCCCTTACGTTAATTTCATTGTTAATTGAATGAACTAGGAGACTGATGTTATCAATTACTAACGTAAACATTCTCTGTTAATTATTCGAAAAATATTGTTGTTAGTGTGTTTGAATTCGATACTTGGAAAGAAACACGTATAGTGAAATCGTCAGTAAAGCCAAAAGTATACAGTTTGCATTTTTTATTGTTTATTAAATAAACAATTGTAAAGAAATTTGGAAGAAAGAAAAATTACAAAAGGCCAGGAACGAAAAGAAGGTGTAAAAAGACTGTATCGGAAAGCGAGATCAGTCGCAGAGTACGAAAAAAGAAGTTTTTAGAAGAAATGTTTAATAAAAATTAAATTATCTCGCAAGTTATTGTGAAAATGGATATCCTTCTATTCTGATAGTTAAGCAATCGATAGAGAAAAAGAATCACCAAATTCAGTTAAGAATTGCGACCTCATATGAAAATATATACAAACGAACCATGCCTCATATACACATACAGCGTGTCCTCATATGTACATACGGACAAACCAACCGTCCCTCATATATACATATAGCGTGCCCTCATATGTACATACATACAGACTAACCGTCCCTCATATGTACATATGTACAGACCAACCGCCCCTTATATATATATATACATATAGCGTGTCCTCATATGTACATACGTACAGACCAACCGTCGTTCATATATACATATAGCGTGCCCTCGTATGTACTTATTTACAGACCAACCATCCCTCATGTGTACATATAGCGTATCCTCATATGTAGATACGTACAGACCAACCGTGCCTCACATGTACATAAAGCGTGTTGTCATATGGACATATGTACAGACCAACCGATGGAGACGCGTGTAATTTTTAAAGGTAAATTTAGATCAAATTAGATATATCATGGAATTAGAAAATAGTACCGTTTTTAGAGAAAGATTTTCTCGTTGCAAAAAACTATATTAAAAGTTGATTACTTGTAAAATTATCTAAGGTATAACTACATCTATCACCAAAACTCAACATTGACGACTGGTTGATAATAAGATATGGCTGAAAACGTTCACGGAAATTATGTCTCCCCTAATCTCAGAAATTACTACTAATTTAAAAATATATAACTATAATGAGAAGTTAACTTAAATTTTATCGGATGATAACTGTGATAATTCCAGATCTCAAAGGTTTTTGAGTTGCGATATTTTTATATTTGTAAAAAACAAACAGAAAATTATTCTTAACATTCGTTAATGACTTAATAGGTATAAACTTTTTGATATACTTAATTCTTCATAGAACCCTGATATTTAGATTTTTATTAAATTTAATAGAGTTTCGTCCATACAAGTTGTATTAAATAAATATCACGATATTTATCCATGTAAACAATACCTTTATTGGAACTTGGGACAAGAAATTCCGTACCAAGTTCCAATCAAGTCTTTTTCACACCATTATTTCCACTGAACTATGACGTCATCGATAAAAATACCATCCACGAGATGAACTATTAGATCGAGTTATTTGCGTCCAAGTGGGAACTACAAAACACAAACAAAACGCGCAAATATCACGGGGGCAAAAAGAAAGTGGTCATTTCAGAACGGAGGGCCGGAAGGCGCGTGGAAAGGGACGAGGGAGCGGCAGGGCATCAAAGGTGCCGCCTTTGTGCGAGTATCGCCTTTTTGCTTACCGCCTCGCACTCTCTACAAACGTTTGCGGAATTTCAGTTCGGGACCGGCGGCTTAGTTTTTATGTTACGTTGTCTATAGGGCGGACGTAATTCGCTCTCACAATTTAATTCTCCAGTTACCTCGAGGGCTGCCCCACTTCAAATTGGCTCTATGTTGATTTTATACACGTCTCTCAAATTAATTAACTGCCAGTGATTTGACTATTGTTATGTTGTGCTTTCCCTTGCGGCTTATATCTACCTACGCTCGATAAATACAATAGCAGCGGTATTGTTGCGTAAGCTTATCAAATATACCTTTATGACGCAACGTGAATCTGAGGTGGTTTTTGATTCTGTTCTAAGTAGAAATATCACATGTTGCTTGCTTTATACTGATAACTTGCGTTAATTTCTAGAGGGTGTATCACAAACAGAATTATAGCATTAACAATGCATCGTTTGCCAGCTTTTATCTGTTGCTCCACGCTGTTACTAACTGATTGATTTATTGATGTGATGGAGTTTTTCTCTAGAGTATTGTTTGCATATTTAAAGTACTTATGATAAGGTTGAAAGTAATTTGTATCTTGGCTTAAATTCCAAGTTGAATCATTGTCGTAGTGTCGATATTTTAATAAGTGTTTCATTCAATTGTCCCAATATATTGCATAGAATTCAAAATGTATTATCCTAGTGAAAACTATTTTTGTAAGAACAGAAAATCTGATAGACAAGAAATCCCTTAGAAACTATACATTCCAAGAGAAAATGGACAAAAGAGATAGGAATGGAGATATGCAGAGAGATCGCACACAGATACCGGGCACAAAAATGTTCAATATACAAAAACTCATAATACCAAGCAGCGTTTCCGGACGTCTCGTATGTTCCGTCATATTAAAGTGTTCGGCCGGGATCACAATTGTCTATTTCTGGGAGTATCCCGTATTCATGAAGAGGCAATGATGAGGAAAAGAAGACAGCTGTGAATAAAGTTGTTCAACTCCCCCCCCCCCCCCCCCCGCATGAATTTCTTCGAGATAAACGGAATCTTAACAAAAATATTCCAAACAATCACGATGTAAGTAACGTATAGTAAAACAAACAAAGTGCCTACTGTTTAAACTAAAAATGGTACAGAATTTCCACTGATGTCGTATTGTCACGTATCAAATTTTCCTGCATTTATTCTATATTTTCACCATCTGTCGCTGAAAATGAAGAATCTTACCTTCGAACTATTTGTGTAATAATATGGCATGGTGCACAGCATTCTATAGTTGCTTGCATGGTTAACTTGTATCTTTATGTTAAGTCGTTTTATGGAATTCAACGAATTGATAAATAAACTGTAGAGAAGAATAATAAACTGTATATAAATAAACTGTAAAGGATATAGAGAGATGAGAAACTGAAGATAAATAAACTGTAGGGAAGAAATTTACTCTTTATGATTTTTTTGTCTCTGTTAGTTTGTTTACACTTACTTCTAACAAAAACTGTTAACGTATTTTGAAAATACTATAGATAGCCCACCCAAAGGTTGTAGAGATATCTCTACAACCTTCTCAAAGCCCAATTTTTCCGTAAGTTTAGGTTTAGTAGTCTTGGAATTAGCGGATGAAGAATTCTTTTTTGTATGTTATTGAGATGTTGGCTATGGTTTACATATACAAATTTGATGACGGTATTTAGTTGCTAACGTAAACAATTCTTTGCTTATTCACTTCGTCGGCACCTCAGTGCTCTCTGTAGACACCCACAATTCAGTTAATATAAACAATCCATTGCTCTTTTATACACTTATCCAGTGACACCATCGTTGCGTCAAAGTAATTGTGTTTGATTGTAAATATGATTACTTTAGCTTTATTCTGGTATTTGTATTTCTAAAATGACATCGAATATTATAAAAACGTGAAACAGTACTGAAATATGGTTAAGTGGACAATCTCGTTCCGAATTGGTGCAAACAAAATTACCGTCAGTGAAAGAAGTGATGTGTTTATATTTTCTTTATAAAAACGTAATGAACAACACAAATAGAGAATCGGCACAAATAGAGGTCATTAACAGCAAGTGATGTGATGACACTATGGCAAAAAGCAACTATTCCTACCAAAGAAAAACAACATGTTATCACAAACATACTTAGATATTTCAAAGAACAGCAGAATTGAAAAAAAAATAAAGAAAATACAGCAAAACGCTCAGCAGCAATAAAAGAAAAAGAAAACAAATGGCAATCAAATTTAAATGTTTTGTTTGATATTGCTTGCTCAACTGCCCTTAGTATGATAACTATTGAAGAAGATAAGCAATTTCTTTTAAAACAAAGAGAAATGAGTGATCTAGGAAAAAAATAGTAATATCGATAGAAGCCATGCGAAAAAACTTAAAAAACATTTTCAAAAAGAAGCTAAGTTGCAAAAGAAAAGGAAAAAAAGTAATGAAGAAATTAACTGAGAAATGTGATTTACCATCTTCTTCTGCAGGGAATGAAAGTAATAGCGATATAAGTCAGTCATCCAATATCTCCTCAGCCAGCGCCTTCTTCAAGCTATGGTTTTACTACACCACAGAAACGAGGCCAAAAAGAATTTTAGGTTTGAGTTTAGCTACTACTCTTGATGTCGCTAAGTTGACTGACCGAAAAGCAACTGTTGTTTTGGCTTCTACACTCAAATATCTGGGCTGTGACGTATCACAATAGAACGTTAGGTATTCTTCTATACGTCGCCAAAGAATAGAAATTAGAAAACAGATTTCTGAGTCTATTAGAGCTGATTTCCAACCACTAAATACACTTACTGCGCACTGGGAGGGAAAGATGCTGAAGGACATAACCGGCCATGAAATAGTAGATCGTCTACCAATCTTGGTATCTGGAAAAGGAGTCGACCAGCTCTTGGCTGTTCCCAAGCTTCCAGATGGAAAGGAAGAAACAATGGCTTCCGCTATTTTCGAAACTATTTTATCATGGAATTTATATGATAAAATAAAATGTATGTGTTTTGATTCAAAAGCATCTAATACCAAAAAATGAAAAAGGAACTGATTTGGTTTGCATGCCGGTATCACACACTAGAAATTTTACTCGAAAGTGTTGTTGTAACAGCTGTAGGGCTTTCCAGTGGTCCTGAAATTATAATTTTTATAAGATTGAAAAGCTACTGGCCAAAAATAAACCAAAATACTTCAAACCCGCAATGTACGAACTTTCTACAAGGAATGGCGTTCAAACTGTCGCGAAAGATATCGCTTTTGCTGAGAATCAACTGGAAGAATTTCACCCTCGTGAGGATTACAAAGAACTCCTTCATTTGATAATTATCTTTTTGGAAGGGATTCCTGAAAGCTGTATCTCATCCAAAGTTCCTGCTGGAACCTGCACCGTGCGCGATGGATGGCAAAAGCTATATACGCACTAAAAATGTTTTTGTTTAAGCATCAGCTTAAAATCACAATTAAGCAAGCTTAGGGCGTTACAGATATTTGTATATTTGTTGTAGTGGTTTACGCAGAATACTGGTTTACAGCGTCAGTGGCTTATATGGCCTCAGTGAATGACTTACAGATATTAAAAGATTTGGTTGATTTCGAAAAATATAACACAGTTGTAGCCAAAGTCGCCATCAAACAATGTTAGGTCATCTTTGGTATCTTTCCAAAGAGCCAGTAGCTTTAGCATTTTTTGACAAACGAGTTTCTATCGAAATAAAACTTAATATAATTTTGGCTCCGAAAACTGAAGGAACGGAAAACAATATGAAAAAGGCATCCTTGGAATCTAATGCAATCGTAAACAGAAACATCGAAGATTTCATGTCAACAAACACTATGATTTTTTTTAAAATCACTGGAATTTCTTGTAAGTTTATTCAGAAAGATCCTGAGCTAAGAAGAGGAAGAAAGCTTCAAATCGACTAAAGAAATTGTGCAACATATGAGAGTTGTTAACGATATAGCTGAGAGGGGTGTTGCATTGATGGAAGAGTACAATAAATTACATACTAATGAGGAAGAGCAGAAGCAATACTTAACGTTGTTAGTTAAGAATTATAGGCAGAAAAACCCAAATTGTAATAAGGCTAATCTACTCTAACTTTTTTCTTCTTACTTAATAATTTAGAGGAACGGAAGTTATTGTTATTTAGTATAATATTTTCCCTAAAACCTATAAGTAACACTCATTTCTGGTATTAATAAACTTTTAAAAATAAGCGCTTTTTTTCCGAATTTCAAAAGTGGGTAGCGACCCTTAAATATAAATTTAAAAAAAAACAATTAAAAATCCTGGTATGTTTTCTATTGGAATAGATAATATTAAGGGGTTGAGAGTGAAGAAAATGTCAAAAACAATTTTTTCGGTCTTTTATGAATCACCCTAATATATATATATATATATATATATATATATATATATATATATATATATATATATATATATATATATACATATATATATATATATATATATATATATATATATATATATATATATATGCCATCCTCAACCATTTTGGTGTAGGTCTCCTTCAATTTGCACCACTCGGTTCTACTTTAAGCTGTCTGGATCCAGCCTGTTATCCAATTAGGATCCTTTATAACTAGCCGTTTTAAATGATACCTCAAACTATGTATATAAAATTAGAAATGAAAAATAAAATTTCCATATTAATATTTATGAGTGTTAGCAATTGATATATACAGGTTGATATAATTTATTACTGTACCAAATATCCATTTTACGTTAAGCGTTTTTTGGTATACTCTTTTTGGGACATGGAACCCTAAAAAACTTTTGAATTATATATTTATTTAATTAATTTTATTAGCTTTATTTTTACTAATTACATATGAACAGATTTGGAAATTGACTCTGTATATTACAACGTATCGACATCTGTCATATTCGGAAACGTCCTTACGGCGGCAATGAGTCCACTTCCGTACAGAAAATGCTAACGATCGATATAATTAACAAGGTTTTCATTTTGACGAGACGCTAAAAACAAATATCTTTAAAGTCTAAATATTTCGTTATACTCTGCAAGTACCATTTTTCCAGTTTTTCAAGAATGTGTATGAAAGGAGACTCGCAGAAGTCCATATAATGTCGGACCCTGGTGTTACAAGAATTAATATGGCACTTTTTATGGAGAAAAAGAAAAAAAGGTTCTCTAAAAGTTTTAACTAAATCCAAAAACCAATTAGACACATGTCAAATCCTGCACGTGATTGGGAAAAGTTAGATTATATTTCATAATAGTTTATATACCAAATGTACTAATTTACAAAACTCACAGACTCAACAAGGTTATCGAAAAAATAATGTAAAACTCTAAAATAGCGAAAAAGCCAACATAAGAACTATTGTCAATGTCAATTACTAAAATAAACATAAAATGTTTAATTAATTTAAGCAAAGGCTTAGAAAAAAGCAAATTATATTGACTATTTTTTTAATCCTTGCTAAAAATTTAATTTGTATCTTATGTTATTAAATTTTGTTTGTTACTTTTATTCTTCATTAACAATTATGAGAAATAAATGATATTTTAAAAATATATCCACATTTATAAAGATAGCTTTTTGTTATCTGTTATGATCACCAATTGCAATTTGTTTTTTCGTCTTTCTTGATTGTCAATGGCTGAATTGTTTGGTTTTTCATATTTTAAAAAATACCAGCTTTTTTAAAAATTATATTCTATTTCTGTAACTTCGGGTCCGTTTTCATGGGTCTTCTTTTGCAAGTTACTAAGTTTTGCAATACTTGATACGGAAATGTCAATTAATATGTAGCATGTATTTATGAGGAGGTGCACTAAAAAAAATAAATAAATTGTTACATATTAATTGAAATTTCGGTATGCTTGATACGGAAATGTCAATTAATATCTAGCATGTATTTATGAGGAGGTGCACTAAAAAAAATAAATAAATTGCTACATATTAATTGAAATTTCGGTATGCTTGATACGGAAATGTCAATTAATATGTAGCATGTATTTATGTGGAGGTGCACTAAAAAAATTAAATAAATTGCTACATATTAATTGAAATTTCGGTATGCTTGATACGGAAATGTCAATTAATATCTAGCATGTATTTATGAGGAGGTGCACTAAAAAAATTAAATAAATTGCTACATATTAATTGAAATTTCCGTATGCTTGATACGGAAATGTCAATTAATATCTAGCATGTATTTATGTGGAGGTGCACTAAAAAAATTAAATAAATTGTTACATATTAATTGAAATTTCGGTATGCTTGATACGGAAATGTCAATTAATATCTAGCATGTATTTATGTGGAGGTGCACTAAAAAAATTAAATAAATTGTTACATATTAATTGAAATTTCGGTATGCTTGATACGGAAATGTCAATTAATATCTAGCATGTATTTATGTGGAGGTGCACTAAAAAAATTAAATAAATTGCTACATATTAATTGAAATTTCCGTATGCTTGATATGTAGTAATACGTAGTAATTTATTTAATTTTTTTAGTGCACCTCCTCATAAATAGAAGGAAAATTGTTCACCCCATAAAGTAGCGTACAAGGAGGTAAATATTTTCAAATAACATTGAAGTTAAATTTACCGTTTTTCCTTTCTGAGCACATTTAAAATCTATTATGCTTTAAAGCTACCTGAAATATGTGCCCTATCTTCCATAATTTTTCAACCAAATAATTTTCCAAGAATTTGAAAAAATTATTGCATTCATTTAATTATTTATTTACATACACATACATTTATCATTACAAGTCAGGTAACCTATTGGTAACAATAAAAATAATAAACAACGTTTAAACTTGTAAACTAAACTTGAATACTAAACTGCACAAGAACTACAAAAGTTAACGACGACAATTTCCCACAAATTTACTTTCCTTCATAATAAACAAATCACATTCGAGTGCAACCACCATTAACTGGTTCCTGGAGAGTTCCGATGTAATTCAGTTTTAGAGTGCGATACAGCAAAAAGCACAAAGAATGAAAGTTTACTTTATAATATAGAGCATAGGATTTTCTTGTTTAATGACTGGGAGATAAATTTCATAATCGTAACGTCTCTTCTGAGTAGCAAGGAATATAAACCTGGCATACTCAAGGGGAAATATGTAGGAAATAAAAAGAGAAAATAATACGAGGTGTAGACAATATGAAACCCATACATATATCGCACACCCAGATCAAAATTAGGATTAGTTAAAAATTCTTTTTTTTTCAGTGTGAGGAAAAAACCTTTTGCTACATTTTGTTTCAGAAAAAATAATTAATCAATAATATATTTAAGATAATAATATATGATATACATAACAACCTAATTTAAGACTTGGATCTGATGATCAATTCTTCTAATCACAAGCTCAATTGTTTAACTTGTCTCATTACAGATGATAATTTCTCCTGAAAAAAAATAATCCAATTTGGATTGTCACAGTTTTGTTGAGTAATTTTAAGTCGATCTACTATTGAATTTGAAAAAAGATAGTCAATATATTCATGAAAATCGATACTTCTATCTGAAAGTGTGTAAAATGCATAGACAATCTTGAAAAAGAAATTTTACATATATCTGAATACGTAATTTGAGACCAATAATGTAAACAAAAGTGTGACTATTAATAAAAAAATTTATAAATATCAAAAACACCCTGATTAAATTATTGAAAATCAACTAAACTAAGTAAATTTTAAAACTGTATATAATTTTATTTGTAATAATCACATTTTTGCTTACATTTGTGACCTCAAATTTATAGATCTTAGTATAATCTCATCAAGGTTAGTACCTAATTACTGACATAAATGTGACCAAGGAAAATAATTTTTTTCAAATAAAATTCTCTTTCTTAAAGAACTTGAAATCAGCCTTTACTAAGAGAAGTAATATTAACAATTTCTATTTACTTAAACAAGTATTATTAGATAAAATTAAGCATTATTTTTGTCGCTTTAGACAATATAAAATAGACAGTTGTAGAACAATATGAAAATATAAATAATCAACACTGAGTCTCTCAGATAATTAACAATAAATTTAGTGTAATTTATTAACGATAAGTCTCTGAAATTAACTTTACTTTGAGCTAACTATAGACTTAAAATTATCTAATAGTTAACTTAAATCACAAATACTGGGTTGGACCAAAGAAGTAAAATACAAAGTTGAGAATATGCTTAATGGATACATTTCTAGACAAGTTTTAGTAAAAGTTCCAAAGGCACACTGTCTTCGTACAAGTTACAATTTTGAGCCAGTCATCGTAGATTTATACTCTTACTAATAATTAATGTTGATCAAGTGAATAGTTAATATATTTTGTTTTTGATAAAACTTCGATAAAACGCATGGTAATATTCCATGATTATTAGAATGACTATTAAAATAATTACATTAGCAAAAAACTTATTAGACTATACGAATAAGTTGAATGTTCTCCAGTATATATCCGTAATGGGGTTCAACATAAGGTGTTGGTATAACACATTTGTTTGAGTTCCTGGATATTTTTATTCTTTACTTTAGTTAGTGGTTGTTTTCTATGTATACTTTTGTCATGCCTGTAAATACTGTAAAATAATTTTCAATTCTTCTTTTCTGGAAAAAATTTTTTTTTATAATTTTCTGCTGCGAATGTTTCATAAAAAAAATCAACTTAGCGCCATCAGCAGTCATGTTAATGAACATTAAGTTTAATCTGTTTTTGTGTTAAGTTTCATGTAATAATGGGGCATAGAAAAATAATAATAACCCAAAATCCAGATTTTTTTATTCATCTAGGGTAAGTCAAAAAATCTGGATAGATTTAGATTAATGTATGCGACATATGAGCATAGTTGTCTATATGTGTTCTGACACGGACTTGACCGATTTTTTTAAACACATTTATTATGTTCGCTTGACTATGAACGTAAACAAATCCGTAAATCTAATCATCGTTTATATCGGTTCTAAACCATATAAACTTATGCAATTCTGATGATAGTATAAATTTCGATTTGATAGTATAATTTTCGATATCGAAATTATATCCACTATAGTACCCAATATCCATTCGAATATCCACTATAGTTCATAATGATGAAAGTGGGAGGTGATCACAGGAATTCCTCAATGGTAAACAATGAGTCTGTCGAGTTTGGGCTAATTTGACTTGTTCCAATGAGTCCTCTAACTTTATATTTTAACCAAGAGGGTCTGATGATGGGATGAGAGATGGATGGAGGCGGTTATGGAAATTTCTTGGTTTTTAGTTTTACAAGTTTCGGTGGACCCCACACATTTAACAAATAATGAATGGAAATTCCAATGAAAAGAAACGTAGTACATTGTAAAATTATTTTTATTCCTTTCATTACAGTCTTTATTATCCTCAACATCCGCGACTGTGTCGATGACACAGCCAACATATTTTTTGTCTTTCACGAATTTTCGTCACTGTGTGTCGTCGACGCGGTATAGTAGGTTGGTCACAAGGCGTACGGTCTTTGAAAGCGCAACGCACCAGGTTCGATTTCCTTCCGCTCGTCGAACTGGGGGCTGGTTGGCTGTAAAAGATTTTTCTAGTAACAATAAGTCTACAATAAAGTACGTAAAACAAAATGAAATAAATACATTTTTATTCGCTGCGTGTACAAATAAATTACATAATAATACATTGGATCCTTGGATTATTATCTTGACGTTCTCTATATTTAAAATTATATTTTCAAGGAATTGTAGATAATAAAACCCGTACAAAAGATAAGGAATAAAATGGATACGTCAATGCAGAACGTTGCATTGTGAATTTTTTTATTACGCGTTATGCGCTTTATGTGAGACTTAGTATAAATAGACTTATATAATGAGACTTAGTACTCATATATTCAAGTCTTTATTTTGTTACTAAACATTCTTAGATATACATAATTATTTGCCATATCATTTGCTTGTCGACCTATGTCCACCGAAACATTTAGGATCCCGTGCATCAAAAGGAAGAGAGGAAAAGGAGGAATCCTTACTCATGTGTCTTTTTTATGTTTGATAGTTTGATGCAAAAACTTAAAATTTAGCTTGAATGGAATTTAATGGAATTACTCATGTGTCTGTTTGATAGTTTGATGCAAAAACTTAAAATTTAGCTTGAATGGAATTTAATGGAATTACTCATGTGTCTGTTTGATAGTTTGATGCAAAAACTTAAAATTTAGCATAGCAATAAATTATATTAATATGCTATTTTGTAACTCTCGAAAAAGTATATTTGAAATCATTACAGTTTTAAAATAAGGTTTGCAAAATTTTTTTTATAAGATATAGATTTACAAGACGACGTATATAATTAAAAAAAACTATTTTTTTCGTAATTTTAATGTAAGATAGTTTTAGATATATGTCTGAAAATATTTGCAAATTTTCAGACTCCATTTCTGAAACCGGTAAAGATGACATTATGAAAAAATTAACGTTGTTAGAGGTCAAACTTAAGTTTCCCTAATAATTAAAGAAATGATACTTTATCATGGTTTTTGAGAAATTCACTATATCAGTGATTCCCAAAGTGGTTCAGGTGGACTCCAAGGGTCCACGGGGCTTCGACGGGGATCTACGTTGGGTTGAAAAAAAGTTTGGATTTGGGAATATGGTATAAATGTAGTAGCACCACCGAAACCTGTGAAACCTGTAAAAACCTATTTTATTTATTCCAATGAGTCTTTAATTTAAACAAAAGCACGCTTTTTCTTTCGTATATACGTATATATGTGTATATATATATAAATATATATATATATATTTACATATATATATATATACATATATATATATATATATATATATATATATATATATATATATATATATATATATATATATATATATATACGAGGGGGCGTTTTTAAGTTCGCGGAATGGAGGATAAGGAGTGACAATAAAAATATAAAATTATTTTTTTTTTCAATATATTCACCTAATACCCTAATACATTTTTCAGATCTTTCAATTAGCTTACGTATACCTTCATAAAAATAATTTTCGTCTTTGAACGGGTGCGTTGTCGTGCAAAAGCAGGACATCATTGGGCAATTTTCCCCTTCTTTTATCTTTGATTGCCTCTTTCAACCTCTCTAGAATTAACGCATAGTATTCTCCGGTTACGGAAACACCTTTATTTTTATAATCCATCAACAAGATCCCTTCTGAATTCCAAAAGACTGTCGCCATGATTTTTCCAGCTGACTGTGACACCTTAAACTTCTTGGGTGGTGGTGTGCCTTTTTTGCGCCACTGCATTGAGTCTCGTTCAGACTCAGGTTCATAATGATGAAGCCAAGTTTTTACTCCAATAGTAATTTGACACAATAGTCCATCGTTGTCTACACTACAGAGGTCCGAAAACGCGCGAGAACATCTTGCGCTGATCTTTATCATGCCAAGATGACCATGGAGAATTCTAAAAATTGTTGTATCCGATACTCCATCCAACTCTGCAAATTGTTTCCTCTTTAGTGTGGCATCTTCCAATACTAATTTTTCAACGTTTTCAATAATTTCTGGAGTAGTCATTTCGATCGGCGATCGGAGCGTTGGTCGTCTTGTACAAGTACAGGGTAGAGACCACCCTGTTTAAAGAGACTATGCTACTTATAAATCATGGTTTTACCCGGGAAAGAGTCCCCGTAAACGGATGCCATCTCTTTCAGTATGGTTTGAACCGACTTTCCTTGCTTGGTAAGAAACTTAATAACGGCGCGGTACTCGATTTTTTCCATAGTTCAGACTTTCTTCCAGATTGAGTTGTTTGTTCGACGATAATGCAAAGAGTAATGATCCGATTATGATAAAACTTGGTATTTATACTGATAATGAGTTACTTAACTAGGTATTATTCCGTTGATCATCTATACTAATGGCCTACCTTTCCATTCCGCGAACTTAAAAACGCCCCCTCGTCTATATGTATATATATATATATATATATATATATATATATATATATATATATATATATATATATATATATATATATAACATGCATACGTACTTTTGGCATGAAGATGTTACTATATATTTATAACAACTTATAGTTATACAAACCAAAAATTAAACTGATTTCTGTAAAAATATTGAGAGACGACGCAAACATTATCTGAATACAACGTCGAAGAAAGTTAAAACCAAGCGCAACTGCCGCAGTGCAGAAATATTGTAAAACCCGCCTGTTTACTAAGCGCCTAGACTTTTATCTAAACTTCGCTGTTTTCTAAACCGATTAGGTGGCGTTGAGCCGGATCACAAAATGTCTGAATTATGTGTCGTGTCCTGTTTACCGTTTATATATCTCGTGTTCTACAATTCGGCTAGACAAACCCGTTGCCGTTTTGTAATATGGTGTAAAACCAATAAACGTACTGGAAAAGTTAGTTCCTATTTTTGCTATACGTAGTATTATGCCACCAAAATATTAATCTTGGCAACCTGCGGTGAAAGTATTCTGATATTTGTTAATAACTATAATTCAGTTATATTATATATTAATAAATGTAATCAAATTTTTTATAAATAAAAATATTTTCGTTGAAGAATATATGAACATATTTCTCAACTCAAAGCACAACTTAAACATTTTCTTACAACTATTTTACAATATTTTGAGCACTTAGAATTAAGCAAAATATGTACAAAGACATTGTATTTCCGTCCACAGTCTAGACCAGTGCTCTGAAAATTAGCTTGGTAACTTTTCTCAAACACAAAACCATCAATTATGAAAAGTTCTTTTAAGACGAAGCACCAAAACTGAACTATACGCTGGAATCAACTATACGCTGGCATTAGGAACTTGCCATCTATAAATGTTTTCAAAGGTTGTCGGAAAAATCCCACAACCCTTCAGTCATGTCCTCAACAATATCGTGTTAGGTTATTAGTCTTGCTTTCTACTTATATTTTTAACAAAGTGCGTTTCTATTTTTCTTTAAATAGTGTGTAAATTCTAATTTGCCAATTTTATAATAAATTAGGTTTATAAATATCTTTTACATTTTTCATATCGCGAAATTCTAATCTAAACTAAAATTCGAAAATAAGTCCTTCAAATACATATATATATATATATATATATATATATATATATATATATATATATATGCTTCGCATGCCATTTTTAGTTCCAAGATAGTACTCTACAATAATAAAATAGTTTTCATTACAACATGCAAAGTTATAGAGAAATCTGTCTCTAAAGATTATGGTCTCGTAAAAAAACAATTGATATCCAAGTTGTACAGGAAATAAACAGGCGTTGTCCATAAATATTTCTAATCTGTTGTCTAACTTAGAACACTGGAGATTATATTTGTTTATAGTCTAACAGAAAGTCTTAATGTTAATTAATATATTTTTTCAAAAGAATGTCTATAAAATAAGACAAGGAAACTAATCAAGGACAAGGAAATTAATTAATAATGTTCTACTAAGAAAACAAATCTTTTTGGATGATTATCTGAAGTAAACAAAAAGATAAAACTTCCGAGACATAAAGCGGTGCAAATCATTGTGAGAGCTTTAAGTGTTTTTAAACTCTCGATCAAACCAAGAGAGCTAGAATTTAACCTAATGCTAAACCATGAATCCTAAAATATTAATTTAAGTAGTCTGATATCGGTTTTCAGAAAGTGAAGCGACGAAAACCTAGAAAAGAACAGGATTATGCGTTGTTACATGCTGCTGGCTATGCTGATGAAAAAATAATTTTAGAGTAATATGAAGTGAAGAATGTATCAGTGTGTGCTTCAGCATTTATATCTATTCATGGCATAATAAAACAAAGAGTATATACACTAAAGAAGGCTTTTATTAATTCGGGTAAAAAGCCTATATATATGCGCAGAATATACATCGTCTTAAGAAGCTATAACCAAAGCTAAAATTACAGATCACCGAACACTTTAAAATTTTTACGCGGTAGAAAAAATCATTATAGTTTATATGACAGTTCAAAAGTTTACTCACCAGAAGAGCCAAATGTTAAAAAAATATATGAAATATTTGAATATCGAAACTTGCTCTCCTATGAATCATAAAGGTAATTTTTTGTAAACAAATTCGATACTGACTTTGAATACCACTTTCTGACATATATAGCATATGTGATGATTTTTAGGAAAATTATATCCTTTAATATAAATTTTATGAGTGCCCATGATAAAGAAAAAGAAATAAAAAGTTGAAGTGGAGAGTAAGATGCATAAATCAATGAAAGAAAGTGCTTTCTACAAAAGAAACAAACGGAGATCAAATGTCAATCATCACCTATACAAGAAGCTATGAATTAAAAAAAATTGAGTGTCCAAGTGAAATTTATTACAAAATGCATTTAACGTTAAATCTTTTTAATATTCAAGAACTATCCACATCAAACTCGTATTTCTATGGTTACAAGAATAAAAATTACACAATCTTGATTCCTTCATTATATTGTTCATACCATTGAACACGATCAAAATCATTTTCAAAGGACGAAAATAGCTTCATTTTTATTTTGATCGAGACATGAGTATTGTTAACCAAAAATCACCACGTGAAACATCTGATGAATGGACGAAAGCGGTCCCTTAAGCCAGAAGGAAATCTACACCTACTCAAGTTATTGGAATTAATAAGCCATTAATTAGGAAATGGACAATGTTCCTTAGGCAAAAATATAAGAGACTGTGCTCATTTTTATCTCACCCAATAAGAAAACTGAGAGTAGAAAACATTTATCCTACGTTACATTTCTATAAAGAACATTAGAATTCAACTTGGAGATCCGTTGTTGTAACTGTAGATAAGAAAAGGAGATATTCTATTGTTAACAGAGATTATCCATAGGCCTCAGATGATTTTTTACTACCAGCATAATCTATATCAATAGCTACCCCAAATTACAAAGGTTAAATTTTTGGACATCCAGTCCTTTGCTATATTATTATAACATTTCCACTTCCAAACTTCATATATTTTCTTTCAACTTTTCAAAAATTATGAGATTCAAATCCAAGCAGTTACCCCCATTCATATGATTTACATTGAGGGTACTTCGATGGATGCATGGTGAACGAGATACAATATGCGCGGGCAGGGGGACGGCTGGCATAGTGAGCTAGGTATAATATGGCTTTTCATTGATCCTGGTGATCCTGTTATTTACATCGTAAACACTCTCTGTTAATCAGTTAAACAATATTGTCATTGGTGTGTCTAAATTCGATATTCGGAAAGTCAGTCCCGTAAAGTTCGTCAAATACATTGACGAATATATCATAAATTAAATCGCCTGCAAAACCAAAAAAGCACAACTCGCGTTTTATTGTTTTTTATATTGCAAGGAAAAATTATAATATTAAAAACAGCAGGGAGCAGAGAGAATGGGTATGGGAATCAGTACAAAACGGAGGCCGAGAATAGAAGCCGAGCACAAAAAAACATCTTGCGAAAGCTGTTTCGCAAATCATTGAGAAAATCAATGCAAGCTTTTATTCTAGTAGAAATTATAGTCATTGTACCATTAGTACGCTTGTATGCTGTTTAACCAATTGATAGAAAAAAGAGTAACCAAAATCGGTCAAGAATTGCAGCGTATCTTCATACGTACATACGTAAATACTTGCAGACTAAGAACGATGACGCGTGTAATTTTTAAATGTAAATTTATTGTTATTATAAAGTAATTGTTAATTACAATTAAGGTCTTATTTATGTTACTATAATTATATTATTTTTCATTTGATAATTTTTATTTTTTTTGGTTTGTCACAAGTACAACATTGAGAGTGATTTTTTGGAATCCTTGAGAATTTCTGTGTCTCTTAAACATTTTTTATTCAGTTTGATACTAAAAATGAGGTGTTCAGATTATGAAAATATTCCTTTACGTATTCCTAAACGTTATAAGAAGGTACATAAAGACAACTCACGTATGCTTATACATAATGTGGTTATTAGATTGATATCAACTTCCTGTAAAAATTAGAGATATGAAATTAATTAAACATTTCGTAATAAAGGCCAACACATTTCACTTTTCGTTGAATTAGCACAATGTATGTAATTGTATGTAGAGTATAATTAACTAAGTAGGGTTGTCATTAAATGAATAAGAAAAGAACATGTTATGTCTACTTCTAAAGGAACAAAATCTTTTACTGTATAACGATCCAGTTATAATGTGAAGCAAGTTTATGTATATATTGATCGTTCCAATTATATGAACGTTCCAATTGTAATGTGAAGGAAGTTGATGTTCACATTTATAGTTTAAACTAGAATGGTAATAATCAACACTGAAACAAGTTTACTTTATTAATAGCAAGAATGTCGTTTATTTTTTGGTATTAAAAGAAACTAGCGTGACCCGTGCGAAGTCTTCGCATTATAAATTATTCAACTCAATTTAATAAATCAAAATTGATTGCAGGTATTCAATTCATTTCTAATTTTGCACACTGCTTATTACGTTTTTATTCCATTATGAAGCTCAGATGACAGATCAAACAAATATTTTACTAAAATTGACATATAGAGGCGCAAGTATCAAAAGCATTGAGCTAAAGCGCCACTTTATTTATACGTGAGTGGATTTGAAATTAAACAAAAATTTTACCGACCGTCAATCATATTGACGTTGGGCCGTTAGATGGCAGCATTGCTGTTTTGTGTATATAATTTTAATAATTAATTAATTTGCAAAAACAATAGCAATAATAAATTTTTTAGTTGTGGATGCCGGTAGAGCAAGCAATTATCTATAAAATGATATATAATTTATGTGGATTAGTTGTGAGGTTTTTTCTAAAAAGGGAGAGTAACATCTTAACCTTAGCGTATTAATATATATGATGATGATGATGATGATATACAGGAAAAATGACGTATTTAAAAATAATATTAGTCACTAGCGATTACTGAAACAAGTTTACTTTAGCAATAGCGAGAAAGTCGTTTGTTTTTTTTGCTATTAAAATAAAGGATATACAAGAAAAAAGACATATTTAAAAATAATATTAGTCGCTAGGGATTACTGAAACAAGTTTACATTAGCAACAGCGAGAATGTCGTTTGTTTTTTGCTATTAAAATAGAGGATATACAGGAAAAAAGACGTATTTAAAAATAATATTAGTCACCAGCGATTACCTAATCAAGTTTATTTTAGCAATAGCGAGAATGTCGTTTGTTTTTTGCTCTTAAAATAGAGGATATACAGGAAAAACGACGTATTTAAAAATAATATTAGTCACCAGGGATTACTGAAACAAGTTTACTTTATTAAAAGAAAGGATATACAGGAAAAAAGACGTATTTAAAAATAATATTAGTCACCAGCGATTACTGAAACGAGTTTATTTTAGCAATAGCGAGAATGTCGTTTGTTTTTTGCTATTAAAAGAGAGGATGTACAAGAAAAACGATATATTTAAAAATAAAATAAGCCATTAGCGATTACTGAAACAAGTTTACTTTATTAAAAGAAAGGATATACAGGAAAAAAGACTTATTTAAAAATAATATTAGTCACTAGCGATTACTGAAATAAGTTTCCTTTGGCAATAGCAAGAATGTTATTTGTTTTTTGCTATTAAAATAAAGGACATACAGGAAAAATGACGTATTTAAACATAATATTAGTAACTAGAGATTACTGAAACAAGTTACTTCAGCTCTAAAGTTTTAATACGACTAAAAGCGACGTAAATCTGTTCAATAGCCAAAATACCATCCACGAGGTGAACAGTGATGGAACTGAAAAACGATAAAAGAGACTCTTCAGTGATGAGGAGTAAACTCATCGAATTTGACCTTGTTTGACTATTCTTGACGTAAGCAAGGAATAATAAAGTAAGGTAGTTTAGTATGAACACATATATCAAAAAACGAAAGTATTAGTAAGTAGGTAGATAAGTATATATGCATGGAGTAAGTAATACATTAGCAGGTATATAAGAAGATACATAAGTATGCACAGGTATATTCAAAGACATAATGCAACTAGAATGTTAATTCACAGGTAGGTAGTATATGCAGGCAGGCATGGAGCTTTAAGGATGTTGGTGCCAAAGAGAGAATGTGATTTATAAGTCTTTATGTACATATGTATGTATTTATGTACATGTGCATGAATGGAGACATTCATTAAACACCGCAAATGCCTATTTCAATTTCAATAAATGAGATATTATTGATTTCTTCGTAAGCTACGACATTTTGATAAATATAGAATATCTGGGGAAAAAATGGAAAAAAAATTTAAACAATTTGAAATAACCATCGAATAAGAAGCGCATTGAATGATACAAAATAATTGGAATATGAGTACTTATTTGGAAATTTTATGGTACAATATCGTTTCCGAACACAAATAGAATTGCAAAACACTGTTATCTACAGCTAGGGATTTTTGGAGTCAGCCTCAGAAGAAATGTAGCTCATCTGTGGGTGTAAGTGTCTATGTACATAATGTGATGGAGAAAGTAAATAGTCGACTTTGCATCGATTGAAAAAATCTGTAAAAGTAGCAATAATTTGCAAATTTATTTGTGTATTGAGCCGCGCTTTAATACATACACCTATCCCTTTTATGTGTCACATTTGCTTCTAAATAAACTAAAAAACTGTTTTTTAGTTTATTTAGAAGCAAATGTGACACATAACTGTTCACTAATTTTTACTTTTTTTAAAGCTGTCGACTGTAGGATTTAAAAATATTTTTAATCACATGTGAAATCCTTTAGTGTAACACGTCTTATGAATGTGCTTAACCAGCCTGATTAGTTTTAATTTAATTTATTAAATACAACACTGAAAATGAATTACAATGAGATTTATTTTGTCATATCTCGATGTATTTTTTAAAATGACTTTCAGGTATATTTCTGTTATTTATAATGTAAGTTTGAGCTAAAATATTTGATTTTCTCGATTCAGGAAATTTCAAATTCATAACGACTCCTGGATTTGAATAGTATTGGTAAGTAGATATTAATATATTTGCTTCACATGAGATTTTATATCCAATATTACGGCTTTCTAAATGGAAAGTATCATTAGGGTTATCTACATGAAAAACTGCACTCATAACTCTATCCGTTCGTCTGTAATTACTGTCTTTCTTGGAAAACGTTTGGGGAATTTGAAATTGAATATGGTTGTTTTATATAAAAAAGGATCAAGTTCGGTATAAAAAATTGTTTTTGGCTATTTTATCGAATGTCTTAAATTACACGGATTACAACACATTTTTTTCAGAATTTTATGTAAGATATTTTTAAAAATATTGCTGAAAATGTTCACAAAAATTATGTCGCCTCTAATCTCAGAAACTGCTACTAAAAGTTGAGTTAAATTTTATTGGAGAGTTGTAGCGATAATTCTATACCTCAAAGTTTTCAAATACGATATTTTTATATCTGTGAAAAATATGTTACCTAAGTGGTGAAACATTTTTTGTGTACCTAATTGGCAGCCTAAATGTAATTCACACATAATAGGTTTTCAAACAAAGTTGGATTAATTTACACGTTACGATATCTATATATGTAAACAATATCTTTGTTGGAACTTGGGACACTGAATTCCTTACCAAGTTCCACTCAGATATTTTTCACCCCATTATTGCTACTGAATCACGACGATCATCGATAAAAATACCATCCACGAGGTGAACTAGCAGAGTCGAGTTATTTTCATTTAAGTGGGTACCAAAAATACAAACAAAAGCTAATACCGCCGAGACAAGAAGAAAGTTTCCCTTCCAGAACGGAGGAGGGGTGAGGGTTAGGGATCGGCGTGGCATCAAAGGAGCCGCCTTTGTGCGAGTGCCGCCTTTCTACTACCGCGGCGCGCTTTCCACAAACGTTTGTTAAATTTCACTTCGGGACCGGCGGCTTAGTTTTTATGTTATGGTGTCTGTCGGACGGATGTAATTCGCTCTCACAATTTAATTCTCCGGTTATCTCGAGAGCTGCCTCATACCAAATTGGCTCTATGTTGGTTTTGTACCCGTCTCTCAAATTAATTATGTAACTGCCAGCGATTCGACTATTGTTATATTTTGGTTTCTTTTGCGGTTTATATCAGCCTACGCTCGATAAATACAGCGGCAGCTATATTATGATATAAGTTTCTCAATCACGTACTTGCATCTCTTAATGTAAGTTTGAGAATTTTTTTGATTCTATTTTAAGTATAAATACCGCATATTGCCTGCTTCATAGCTACGAGTATAGCTTGCGTTAATTTCTAGAGCTATTGGAATAGTTCCAACTGTAAAACCAAATTAAACATATTAATAGCGTATTTGTTGCCAGTTTTATCGGTTACTCCACACCGTTATTAATAGATCGTTGATTGATGTGGTAGGGTTTTTGTCTAGAGTGTTATAAGAATGTTTTTGTCTAGAGTGAATAAGTAAATTATAAGTCTAAAAATTCATGTTTAAATGTTACTATATTGAAAAGGTTTTTCAGTGTAAGGAACATACTCTGAAAATAAAAGATATCAGTCATATTTGGTAGGTATATAGGAACATATATTAGAAAATTAAAGATAAACATCCCTAGACATTAATAATATCTATGAGTTTAAGGGACAATAAATAATTTTTAGAAAAGAAATTTTGAATATTGAATATATTTGGCGTTAATTTTGTAAAAATTAATTATTAAAGATAAACATCCCTAGACATTAATAATATCTATGAGTTTAAGGGACAATAAATAATTAAAGATAAACATCCCTAGACATTAATAATATCTATGAGTTTAAGGGACAATAAAAAATTAAAGATAAACATCGCTAGACATTAATAATATCTATGAGTTTAAGGGGCAATCAATAATTTCTAGAGAAGAAATTTTGAATATTGAATATATTTGGCGTTAATTTTGTAAAAATTAATTATTAAAGATAAACATCCCTAGACATTAATAATATCTATGAGTTTAAGGGACAATAAATAATTAAAGATAAACATCGCTAGACATTAATAATATCTATGAGTTTAAGGGACAATAAAAAATTAAAGATAAACATCGCTAGACATTAATAATATCTATGAGTTTAAGGGGCAATCAATAATTTCTAGAGAAGAAATTTTGAATATTGAATATATTTGGCGTTAATTTTGTAAAAATTAATTATTAAAGATAAACATCCCTAGACATTAATAATATCTATGAGTTTAAGGGACAATAAATAATTAAAGATAAACATCGCTAGACATTAATAATATCTATGAGTTTAAGGGACAATAAATAATTAAAGATAAACATCCCTAGACATTAATAATATCTATGAGTTTAAGGGACAATAAAAAATTAAAGATAAACATCGCTAGATATTAATAATATCTATGAGTTTAAGGGGCAATCAATAATTTCTAGAGAAGAAATTTTGAATATTGAATATATTTGGCGTTAATTTTGTAAAAATTAATTATTAAAGATAAACATCCCTAGACATTAATAATATCTATGAGTTTAAGGGACAATAAATAATTAAAGATAAACATCCCTAGACATTAATAATATCTATGAGTTTAAGGGACAATAAAAAATTAAAGATAAACATCGCTAGACATTAATAATATCTATGAGTTTAAGGGGCAATCAATAATTTCTAGAGAAGAAATTTTGAATATTGAATATATTTGGCGTTAATTTTGTAAAAATTAATTATTAAAGATAAACATCCCTAGACATTAATAATATCTATGAGTTTAAGGGACAATAAATAATTAAAGATAAACATCCCTAGACGTTAATAATATCTATGAGTTTAAGGGACAATAAATAATTAAAGATAAACATCCCTAGACATTAATAATATCTATGAGTTTAAGGGACAATAAATAATTAAAGATAAACATCGCTAGACATTAATAATATCTATGAGTTTAAGGGGCAATAAATAATTTCTAGAGAAGAAATTTTGAATATTGAATATATTTGGCGTTAATTTTGTAGAAATTCATTATTCACAATAAAATTAAACTAGGTGATGTAGTATTATTTCTACTTTCTTTAAGTTCTTTACCACGACCTAGGTTTCATTGTATTACTACATCTTCAGGTGGGCTATTCGCAAAGATGATGAAGAAATGAGCAATATATGAATACTAGAAATAAATAAAGCACTAAATGCTTTAAGGTTATTGTATTGAGAAAAGAATAAAATGTATACAAGTATTTCTAATAATAGTTAATTTTATTTATTTTTTTAATTTTTAAACAATACAATAGCACTTTTTATGCTAATTTATGTTATAAAAACTCAAACATTATAATTTTAAATGTGAAAAAAACGTATGAACATAAAATATAAAGAAAGTCCGAAGTCCTCATTGAGTTTCATAAATAAGGTACTAAGTCACTGCTTATTGTTATTAAAAAGGCATTATGTCTAAACTGGACGTAACCATTAAGATTCAAGTTGAGTCGTACTAGTGATGTGACAAACAAAATGTATTGTGGATAAATTACATTGCGAACAAATTAGTCACTTAACAAATTTAAATAAAAGGATTCGTGTTCTTCGTTTCTAAAGAAAGGTACCATAGCTAGTAGATCTTTTTTTTGCAGCAGTTATTTTAGAAATATAATTGAATTGTGGAATAGACATTGAAAAGTTTTATTTTTTTTTAGAATGTTAATAGTTTTCCAAGGTTCTATACTGTTTAATGTAGTACGAACTTTAACTTTATTTAGGTGTTCTTTAGATAGTTTTATCCACTGTGATTTAGATATTTTCATTTTATCTGTGTTGATGATGGAGTCAGCAGCTTTATGGAAGTCAAAAAAATCATTTGGGGTCATTGGTATGACTTGGAACGATTTGTCTCTCGCTTCTGCAATCATTTTTATTAAATCTTCTGGAACCATTGTACTGCAAACTTTTTTGCGTTTTTCAATTAATGCGAAATCTCTATCGCAATTTAAATAAGAGTGTCCAGAGACCAAATACTTGTGTTCTATTTTGTCGAAAATATTCATTTTTATCAGGTAAAATAACCATGTTGTTTTTATTTTGGTCGCAACAGTTATCACTCCACATTACGAGATTCCTTTTATTGGTAGCATTGCTCTGGAAAACTTTCAAAATACAAGACGCGATTTCATTACCACCTCTTCCTGTGATTCCTTCGTGCCATAGACACATATACGCGTCATTAGTATCCCCAATGTGCAGGCCAAAATTAAAATTAGAAAGTTGCCGAAGATAATACAATTGACTATGTGTCAGGGCCGGAGTTGACAAAACTTGTTGCAAGTCCATTGTTGCAGTACATGTCAAACTGTCTGGCATTTGTGATTTCGCAATATCTGCTTTTAAATAATCCATTGCTTTACTTGCTTTACTTTGGTGTAATTTTAATTTGAATGAAGACTCTTTGTCACTAACATTAGCGTTTACTTGAACTGTCAGCAAATCACAAGTTACTTTTCATTGTAAAGGAGACTAATACACGGTCGTCATTTTCGTCCCTTGTATAGTTTATACCAGAAGGTCATGATAATTTTTTTAACCAATGCACAAGAGAATAATTTTAAATAAAAGAGTGACTAAAATCACTTACCTGGAAACTCAACAATATTTGTCAAAATTAATCGAAACGTTACTGATCTCAATAAAATTTCAAAATGAGCGTGGAAATGGTTTCAAAGATATGACTAGTTAAAATTGACAATGCACTTAAATGGTTATTTCCAATACTATTTATAAAATTACTTTAGGGTCACAAGTTTTAAAAAATTTTATCAATTTTCAAGATTCGGTGCAGCAGATATAACATGCACGTCTAAAAGTAGCATTAAAACGATGGTAATTTTTTTTCTCTTATCTAAAAATGGAAATTTAAGTTTTAATTATTTTTCTTTAAACTATTTTCGAATATATTTTATGATATTAAGGACGGGTGATACACAAAATCGCTTACCAAAATTACTATTTAATCTAGTCTAAAAAAACTTACGGTTGCCACACATACACATAAATATTTGTTTAGTAGCTATTGGCGATAGGATGAAACAAAATTAAATGAAAATACAACTGTTTTTCTTTGTATGTTTTTTAAAGGTGATTCATTGTTTGTAAGTGACTTTATGAGGATTGAAAATACCTTGACTTGATCTAATATATTGTCTATAATACCAGTCACTTATAATGTCGGAATCAATGCCGATAAGGAATATTTTAAAAATCTCAACGTTTATTTTCAATTTATATTATTTTCAAAGACTTTAACTTCACATATTTTTCATTACGTATTTGTGAAACATATTTTAATATCGCTTTCGCGTCTCGTAGACTTATTCGTTTTTTGTTTTGGTTTTTGTTTTTGTTTTTTGTCGATCCATGGTATACTATACACACATGGTATACTGAGCATATACCATGATATACATGGTATATACCATGGTATACATGGTATACTGAGCATCCTTTAGTTGCACTGACCTTAGCTAGAGCTTTCCAATTAAAATTTTTAAGAATTGTATGATGCATAGATCATTTTCGACTAGTTTGATAAATCATATTACAATAATCATTCATATGTCCACTTAAAATTTATGTGGAGTTAATATCTCATTATAAGGCACCATTTAGACTACGACTGAATTTATAAAATTTTGGACATCCAAAAAAACTCTTGTACTATTTCTTCTTATCTGTTAACACCTGACGGTGTTGTCTGTCTTTCCCTTCGGCAGTGAAGCAATAAAAATGTTTCTTTATTCTGTTCTTTAAAATGTGTTTCTTTATTTTGATTTACTTTTTCTCTATATTCTTTCTCGTATATGCTTTCATTTAGTTGTTTTATTTCATCTTCTGGCTTTCATATCTGGATATCATTAGCAAATTTCTTTATGAAATATTCAATATACATGTTAAAAAGACAATTGGATTTAGTGCACTTCCGGCTCTTAAATGACATCAAACTACTCGTTCAACTCACTGTGAATTTTAATACAAACTTAAATATCGTGGCGTAAGAAAGCTGTACAATTCAAAAAGATTAAAAATAGCATATGGTATAATTAGTTAAAAACTACATTATTTTCCAAAATTTATCAAAAAGAAACAAATAGATATATTAAAAGTTGACAAGCGCACTTTCATTATTTTATTAATCCATCTTCATATAAATAAGGAAATTTTCAGCCGCAGTAAAGAAACCAACAAAGATGAAATAGAATAGCTAACAAACTTCATTCTTAAGATTTTTAATGTTAAGTAATTTAACATTACTCTAATTGCATTATGAAGCTAGTGCACTTTATTCAATCTGACCTGAATGATTTAATACGCCTTTTTGAAGTTAAATTCGTTTTGTATTGTAAATAAAATGCTAAGGGATAATTCCACAGTATTGTATATGAACAGGCATACAAAATTAAAGCATCTTACAGTTAATTGATTTTCAAAGAATTAACGTGTCTACGACAATATTCAGATGCTATCATTCCGTGTGTAAACACCTTAAATGAAAATTTGAGAATTATTTTTAAATATCGTAAACAAAAATAAAGTACGCTTAATAATGTGTTAGGTACACATTATTACACATATTTAATTTGTTTACGATATTTATGTAAAATTATAATATATCGTTATTAAAGTTTCATTATTTTTAATTAATAAATTACATATATATGTAATAATAAAACTGCAATAAAACTTTGGTAAAAACGTAACTTTTATCTCTACATATTCATTGTTACCCTCAGCAACCTGTCTCTGCTCACTGCTGAACATAAATTTACCCAGGGGCGTATCGTGCGAAGTAATTCCCATAAACGCCAAGCTAGGTAGATAGGTTGACTATTGCATTGCGTAGTTTCTCGCCTAATTTCGTCTAATTTGATACTTGTAAAAAAAAAATTGCAAATTATTTTGAAAGTTGATGCAACTAATTAAGATTTCGAAATAATACACTATATATTCTAAATTTTGCTTCAATGAAAATACTTATATTTTTTCCAAACAGGAGCCAATTTCAAATCAATAATTTTACTCTATGAAAATGGCATTCGGTGCTTATCAGCGGGATTCAAGTTTCTGATTTATGTAATTTGGGTTAGACAGAGGTCAATTGATATAACTAAGAAGTATATAGAAAGATTGTGACGCTATGGAGAGCAAGAGTTGGAAGGATAGTGACGCTATTCCACAATTCTTGACAGATGTAAGAAGTTACTTTAGTTATTGTCCAGCTTGCTCGCGAGAAGCAAACGTGACTAACTCAAAACGTGTAAATATGCCTGTTGCCACCACATTCGACGTGAGCTCGCGAGCTGCGGTCACCGTTAACAAGGATCTTTCTCCGTCACTCGTAACATGTACTGGGGGACAAGTCACCTCTCGTGACCGAGTTATTCGCTGTTAGTTTGAATAATTGAGTAGATATCATGGCGAAGCAACTCTGTTTAAAGTTAAGGCTCATAAGTAGGGATGATCGATGGTTTATATCGAAAGAAGGTAAAGTGGAATCGTTACCTTACGGTTATTTATACTTCCAACAAATATTGAATATATTTGGCATTAATTTTGTAGATATTCATTATTCACAATTAAGTGAATGTAACGAAACCTAGGTCGTGGTAAAGAACTTAAAGAAAGTAGAAATAATACTACATCGCGTAGTTTCATTTAATTGTAAATACTATTACATAATGCATATTTAGTATCTTATCAGTATTTTCAAAACAATATCAGTTCTAAAACGTCTTAATTATCTGGAAAATAGAGAAAAGATTTCCTTAAACATCTCAAGCAAATTAACGTATTGAGAAAAAATAGAAGAAAACTATTTATTACCATTTTTATTACAGAGTAGCATTTGGAATTCGAGGTGTCCAGGAGAAAATTGATTTGAAGATTCGTTTCTAATCATATGGCGATCGTTAGAAATAAAGAAGGAACAATGAAAATATTTTGACAATATAGTTAATTTTCAAAAATTATAGCCACGAACTTATATCTCGAAAATATCAAAGTAATTTGGACAGGACAGTTTTCGTTTGTTTTTATCGTTTCAGACAAAAAACAGCTCATCTGGTTAAACTTGACCATCGATTTCTCTTCATAATCTGAAACTCTGCGTGAGTAATGAGGTGGAAAAAAATTTAAAAATCTCGGTCCCGCGGGTAAAATAATTTAGAATTGAAACCTTCAACGACTTTAAATTGTCACTGACGGTCATGGACCTAATAAATATTGATCTTACAAAAACTTTCATTTAAACTACTTTCATGATTTGAGCTGTGATTTATCTCACGGGCCGAAGAATAAACGCTACGTTTTAGTTTACGTTTTTCCCAACAGTTAAATGACATTTCATCTGTCATCATCATATTTCACGAGATGTTCACGCTGCCAAACTGAT
Source organism: Druceiella hillmani (assembly GCA_039881145.1). Classification (NCBI taxonomy): domain Eukaryota; kingdom Metazoa; phylum Arthropoda; class Insecta; order Lepidoptera; family Hepialidae; genus Druceiella; species Druceiella hillmani. Next base: position 38,048,568 of record JAYKKI010000017.1, on the reverse strand, counting down.
AATTACACAAGATGCGTAATTATATTTCATACGAAATGTCAAGTTTAATTATATTATATAAGACTTGCTTAAAAAAGTTTTACGGATTAGACATGAGTAATTACACAAGTGGTTGATATGTCGCGCTCACGGTTACTCATATACTGAATAAATAACACAATTCTTCGTAATTTTATTTAAGAAAAGCCGATTAAAAATATTCTGCCAGAATCATAAACTTGTGTGGACAGCTAGCATTTACGATTGTAAATTAATACCGAATTTCAAATTAATATCAAAATGAGATGGAGATACGTGTAATAATTCTTCATCGATTTTAAAAACTGTGTATCATAACAAATAAAATGAGAAATGATGGAACTCTTTGGCCTTGGGCTAAATTTTCCAACATAAGGTCTATATTAAGCCTATTTCTATAATAATATAGTCGAAATTTTACATCCTTAAATATTGACAATACAGAAATTTACTTCAATATAATTAGTCATTAAACTATAGAAACACAAATTATTCATGTATCTTGACATAGAGAATAAAGTTGTCCACCTGAGGTTAGCTCCAGAAAGTCGGAATGAGACCTAATTTCAAATCGCTGTATGAGATGAAATGTGTGGCATCTGTAAATATAATAGCGACAAGAATGATAAATTTTTTGTTGTATTAGTAATTCTGGTCACTTTTTGCACTGAAAATGTTGTTCTTTTTTGTTTGCTACACATTTCTGAATCTTCAAGCTTTCTCCTCTAAGATGCATTCGTGAATAGGTCTCTGGAGCATATATATATATATATATATATATATATATATATATATATATATGCTAAAATGCCATAAATACCATTTATTGGATAATTAACTGCGTCATAATATATTACGAGTTATTATGACATTAAAAATATATATGATGGAAGAAATAGATCTCATTATTAATTAATCAAATAGTAAACTTTTAATCAATTAATAATTAGTAATTTTAGGTAATAATCTAAATAATGCGTGACTTTGTTTGAATCATCAGTAATCAACCTACCGTTTTAATCTAAACTCATCCATGCACCAATATATATACATAAAATAAAACTGTGATAAAGTGAATACTGAATATTGAAAATATTTTAGAAACAGTTATTGATTTAGCATATACAATGTTAATAAAAACCAGAAATTCTGATTTTATAATTTTGCTCTATCTGTCTGTTAATTTGGGCGTCAGTCACGCGTAATTTACTGCACGGATTTTGATGAAATGTATTATGGTAATATTTTAGACCCTCAAGCAAGATACAAGATAATTTTTATCTGGATTAAGGCAAGAGGAAGAAAAACCTTGTCTTGGTGATTATTATATTATTGTTATTGTCAACTCCATCTATTAGTGCTTTTGGTAAACTTTATACTCATAGATATTACAAAAATAAATAAATAATAACTAAAAAAACAGAATAAGTAATGACGACAATATATTAAAAGTAATAATAGTCGCAACAAGTCAATTAGCCGTGGTATAATGGTTAGCACGTTGGCACGGTACGCCAAAGATGTGGATTCAATTTCCACCAGCCGGTCGACTTTTACTTTGTGCTGTCTACGATAGTGGTTACTGTAATAATATTATTTCCAAATAATAAACTTTTTTGAACTAATTTTTGACTTACAATATTATCAGAAGAAATGTACAGCTAACACTACCTAATAGCGGCATTTTTCAAGTTTTACCTTCATAGAAAAAATTAAGTCTGTATGTTGATTTTCATCGATTGTCAAAATTTTTTGGTATGATGGTTATTCTAAACAATAATCATAAAGTTTCTTTGTCTTTAATATCCGTCATACATTAAGTAACAACATTTGCGATAGATGGCATATTATTAGCAAATTAAATATTAGTAATATTGGTCTAATAACTTTTCTTATTATGAAGTCCACGCGAACAAAATCGCGGGTAAAGCAAGTACAGAAATAACACAAAGATAGAGACACTTATTTCTTATATATAAAATAATTTACTCTACCATAATTATGAAACAACGTATGAAACTGGATTATAACATAAATATTAATTTACTTAAAAATTCTAATATCCACAAAATATCCTAGGGAAAACTATTTTTACAGAAACAATGTCTGAGTTAGAAATGATAATACAGTTAGAGATATTGATAGCGTAGTTGAATACGTTTAATTTGGTAAAGATTAAAATTTAATTAACAAAAGCATGACAAAATTAAAATAAATCATGACATTATTCATCAAGAGGAAACAGACAAATCAAATTTATACACAACACTGAATTATGATACCCATTTAAATATAAATTAAATTTATATTTAGAAAAAAACGTTGGCGTGCTAACTGTCCAGAGCATTTTTTGCTTATTATTATAATATGAAGTATCGATTTTCTTTCCCGGAAAATTATTTATTATTTATTTATTACTATTTCAAACCAATTTCAAATTTTTTTATATTCTTTGCAATTAAGGTGCAATTCAATTGTAAAAAATATTAACTAATAATGAGTTAATATTAGCTAATTAGTTTTAACCCTTTAACGTTTGTACACTATCCGCTAAAATAAATAGTACCCCAGCCATTCAATAAATTCTTTCAGATTTTCGACGTAGAACGTTATAGTTCTACAAAGCCTTAGCCGGCAATCGAATGAAAGATGAAATGGACTGTAAATAAATAATCAGTATTATATTCTACAGAAACCAACATTTTCGAAAAAAAAACAACAAATTTGTTAAGTTTGGAGCAACAACTTAACTTCTGTGGGTTATAAGCTGTTTATACAAACATCATCTGATCAAATGTAGATAATCACTTCATTCAGTACGAATTTTTTGTTTCAGACTATGTAGATAATGAATTAGGAAGTACACATAAGAAAATTACAAAGTGGAAATAACGAGTAATTTTCTCATACGGGTACACCTCTATTTGCGAATATGTGCTTTGCACGCTAAACAACGCTCTCGCTTACGGACCTCTCAAGTCTTCACCGTGATGATTTAAAAATTAAAATTGAAATTAAAACATTGCATAATTGTTACCGTGGTGGTAACAATTATTGCTAAAATAAATATCTTATGATAAACAGAGAATGCAATATACTACTAGAACACATTATGTACATGACAGTATGAAATTGGAGACAAGAAGTAAATGGTATCCATTTAAGTTACTTTCATGATTGTCATCAGCTGGCAAAAGTTCACTAATGCATCCCATCCCACTTGCATCCAAGTCTTCCCGCAACTTTTATTAGGTCATCTATCCACCTAGCGGGGTGTCGTCTTATTCTGCGTCTTCTGGTACATGGCACCGTTCGAGAACCTTTCTCCCTAAACCGTCGTAGGTCCTGCGCACTATTTGACTTGCCCATTATTACTTCAGCCTGCCAATCCTATGAAGTATATCAGTAACCTTAGTTGTCCTTGTTGTACAGATCAGTTTTTACATAGCAATCCCTATCAAAACCCTTTCAATTTTCTAACCCACAGCGTGCTGAAAGTTAAAATTTTCTACAAGTTAAGGAACTACATGCCAGTTTCCAATGTCATCACTAGCGTTGTACATTTTATTGGTTTAATAATAAGATTTGATTTATTCAAATTTACCTATCTTTGTTGGTACAATGATTTTAATTCATCATCTATAAATTAATGTAATAATTGTAAATTACAAAAGCTTACTCTGATTATTTTGTTATAGACCGATATATCTTAATTGTTAACAAATCTATAAGCGACATGAAACTCTGATTAATCATATCAAGTAATATCAAATAAAATTGCTGGCAGCCCACATTTTACATATTCATGCCCAAAACATAGTTGTATGTGTTATGAATTTACTAGAAAGCAAACTCTTACGCGCAACACAAACATCCTACAAAAATCGGTCTTGTAAAGGAATCGGTGCGTCTCTGGTCGACTCTCGTCAACCTGAACGATACGATTTAAAACGTACTAACGGAGAAAAAGAGAGAACATACGACTGAGCACGCGCTAACCGAGACGGCAGATATTTAATCGTTGGTGTGAGCACCTTGGCTTGTACTATGAATCGGTGGAAAGTCGGCTACTGACCTTGACCAACAAAAGTAGGCAGTTATTGGGTGCTAACTTACCACCTACAAAGTTGTTCGTGTGTGTTGGCCATTATGTAAAAGAATTAAAACGCAATAAGTATAAACAAATAGTGTTATTACAACTTATTTTCATAAGAAATTTATTCAAAGATTTGTTAAAAATTACATGTCGTAATTTCCCAGTTGAGTTGTTCTTTTTAGGGTTCTGTACTTAGGTAACGACGGAAACAAACGGAACTCTTATAAGAGCACTTACGTATCTATCCTTCTGTCTGTCACAGCCTTTTTCTCAGAAACTGTGACACTTGAAATTTAGCGTAGAGCGCAAATTTGTTAATCCGCATTCAATTCAGTGATTCACATTCAATAATATATTTCTATTGATATTTTAGAGAGATTAAATGAAGTAATCGATTTTTTTATTTCAAATTCTGTTTTGGATTTAAAGTTTAACGTTTAAAAGAAAGTTTACGTACTTATATTAAAAAATTACTCGTGTACATTGAAAAGAATTGCCCTCGGCCGGTATATTTCTTCAAAAATAAATTTAAAAAACATAGAAAGTCGTAAAACCCATTTCGAATCTTTATCATCACGACAAAATAGATTTATCGCCAAAGCGTGATTTAGACAACATTCGATTTAACGTCGTACGTGTGAGTGTGTATATAATATTACAATTTTTTCATAACGTAATTTCCTTTGTGCCGTTTATGTAACGGAAAATATGTGCAGGCAAATAATTTTCCATTTCGTTCGAAATAAATAAAGTGGGGCGCGCGGATACGGGGAGAGGCGGCGGATGTGAATCGAGTTTGGCGTGCGCAACTCGCGCTTCCGGCCTGCGCCGGTTGTGAGCGCACCGCCGTGATTACCTTGCGAAAAGTGGAGGCGACAACGCTTATTCAACTGTAAATATCCGAAACTTCTCGGTGAATTGTGCTATATATTGGACTTGCTTTTACCCGCTCCCGTGGTAACTGTGATTACTCCACTCCCCTGGAAACTGTGATATTCAACATCAGTAATACCTCTCCCGCTACCTAATGCCATCACTATCTTCGCTATTCCTAGCGCAATGTCTCATAAATACCAAAATAGATTTTTAACCTCAATATCTATACTAATATTTTATAAATAAAAAAGTTACATCATAAAAAAGTTTTACGATAGTGAAATTCATATTAAATTCAATCTAATATATCTTATATTAAAAGTGAACAAACATACAGATATTGCGTCTTATATAAATATAGATTATTACACAAATTTTACAAAAATTCAAGCGTCATTTGAAAATTATCATATTTTCTCATAGTAGTCAATTGAATACGAAATCAAAACATTTGCAAATATGATTTTATAGTTACTATTCCTAGATATAATTGAAGTAAATTTTTCTCCAACTTTTCAATCTCTCATAGTTTGCATCCTACATGAACCAGGAATATATTAACTCAATTTTTGTTTTCAGTCTTTATTACAATGAAACAATTTATTTTTAAAAAAACTAATACTTTTTATTTTCAACATTTCCTTAATCGTAATTTAATTTAAACATTTTCTTTTTGTAAACTCAACCTTCAAAAAAAATAAACCTGTTAATTAGGAGTACAATCCGTACTGTGAGGGTTTTGTACACACTTGGGTATGATGAAGAATATATAATATTCCTATTAAATAATTTACCAATATTAATATCACTTACCCCATGTAAATATCATTAACATATATTTGACAGACATAAATTACCGCGAATATAATTTTCCGGTACTCATTAAATAAATGTTTAGTTTTCTGTCTTAATTTTGACTTTATTTTTGTGGACAGTTGAACAATATCTAACAATATTTATAGAATTTTTTATGTAAAATTACGAAGAAATAATTTTGAAATCGGTAAAATTACTTTTTAAATTGATGCCCGAAAGCATAAAAGAAATTTTAAAAAAATATTGAGAAAATACGAACTTTAACATAAGTACAGAATATTTTATTTAATATCTTTCAGTTAGTGGGATACTAGTTTCAAGGGTGATATATGATTATTCTAAAACTTATTGTATTAGAATTTTAAGTCAGAGTCCAAGAAATATTCCTAACAATAGACACAAAAATTTCATATCATAATTTAATTTTAACGTTTTTTTTTCATAAATAAAACCCCCACGGAAAAAGGTCACTTCTTTATTGTTTAGTAAAATAATATTTCGAGTATCTTATTTCCTCTCATTAAAATTTTTGTATGAATATTTTTATCGGCTAGGAGAAAAATGTGCACCAAATTTCAAGTTCCTACATCAAACGACTTTTGAAAAAACGGTTTTCTTCTGAGGTACGAAACTCATCGCTTTGATGTCGTCATAAGACGCTCGGTTCGCGATGTGCAGTACGACGCTTAACCCTTTCTTACTTTTTCTTAGAAATTTAGTATAAGTTTTTTATGCCAATTTAACAATGTTATGTACATAAAGGAATCGGGTAACAATACATATAGTGTTGGGTTGTAAGAATAAAAATGGCATGTCATATAGAGAAAACGAAAAATAAACTCCTTAAAAATTTTATATAAATCGTCAATCAGACAACAGAGAATTCTTGTATTATGGTATGAACTCAGATTATTTTTCATTAGAATTTGTAAATGTTATGTCCAAACTCTTTGAACTAGTGAGGCGAAAGTGCAGATTGTGCCCTGTTATATACTCCATTTATAGATGTACCATATTAAACCATGAAACTCACAGGTTGGATCCCCTTGGGTCATCGAAAACAAAATTAAATAACCTCCAAAAGAGATCAACAACAAAACCATTATCAATATTAACTCATTTGGGCAATGGTATGACCATTGCCTAAATGAGTTAAAAATAAATGAAAAGCGATATCGAGTATTTTATGACTATTTCTAAAAAAAATTATATATTTTATTTATTTTGTTGTTATTTTTATTTCTCATTAACAATTCTTTATATTCATAAAATATAATATATGCGCATTTATGACGATAGCTATTTTAATTTTTTATTGGTATTAAATTTTTTTATTTTCGCTCTTTCCCGATCTTCACTAGCTAAATTATTTGGCTTTTTATATTCTAAAGAATACCAGCTTCTTGAAAACATTATATTCTGTTTCTACAACGTTAGGCGTCCTTTCACCGATCTTCTTTGTACATAAAAGACCATAAATTTGTTCTATCAAAAATTCTTCGGACCTTTTGATGCATCGACTCCCAATAAAACAGGATGGACAAGCGGTGTGATACGCTATCGTTTGACAACATTTTAAAGGTTTTTCACTTCAAAATTAAAAACAAAACTCACGTCTACGTTTGTCACAGCCATTTTTCTCAGAAACTACTAGATCTAGAAACTTGAAATGTGACATGGTTATAAAACATTAATTCACACACACCTCAATAGAAACATTTAAAATATTCGTTCTATTTCTTCAAGTTTTTTTATTCTCCTCTAACCTCTGTGAAATCTTCCTTAATCTTTTGGACGTTAGTTTATTTAATCTACATCTTCAGACCTTCGATTTTTCTTTTTTGTTTATTTCTTCTATTTATAGTTTTTTAAAAGTATGTGTTGCTTCCCATGTGTTCAAGAAAACTAAACCACTCTAAAATAAATAAAACACGGAAGTAAAATAACGTTTCGTAGCTCAAGACAAAAAAGATTTTAATAGAAAGAGAATAAAGAATTCAACCTGTTTAAATTATTTCAGACCATGTAGAATGCCGCCATAATACTTTCATTGCGCTCTTCATTACTGAAGGTGGTCTCCGTTTTGAAAGGTCTTCGGGATGTGGTAGAGGAATGTTGGTTCATGTGGTTTTAACTTCTTCACGTTTCAGGGAGTCTTCAGCTTGAGTTGGTCTAGAAGAACGTCCGAAATATGAAAAATACATTTATTGAGTCCTGGAACTGGAATTCCTCAGGCTAAAATAATTGAGATTTTTTCAGTAGCAAACTGTTGAATACCATGGTATCGAAGATAACTTTGTTGTTATTGGACATCTGGGTTCTTTGTCAAATTTTCCTTTTACATACCCCCTGGTCCTTACGCACAACCACATACTGTGATCAAAACATTAATTGACATATCATCCAAGCTATCGACACAAATATACATTGATAAAAGGAAAGTCAGCATCATCGTGTTACAGTTTTGTAAAGAAAAAATAATTTTAAAATAACAAATTTTAAAATAGCTCCGTTACGTTCGTTGGAGAATAAACCAAAGGAAATTTAATATCGACACGTATATCAGTTTCCAAATATGACCTCGTTTAAACTAAACATTGTCTGGTCGCGGGTACAAAATCCATCTTACAAAGGGTTATTGCGACCTACACAAACATTGCCTGTCACAGGGCTAAGTAAACCTGAGGTTGGGATACTGCTTGTTACGTTTACATAGTGAGATACTCACAGTTCGTATAAGAGACTACATTAACTATTGTTGCTTGAATGTGAAATGGCTCACAAGGATCTTAGTGACGGCACGTAAATGAAGGAATATAATAAAATAATTTACTTAATAACAAGTTATTTAAAAAAGGTGGATTTTCAAAGACAAAAGTAATGTACATTTCTTTCTTTGATCTTAAAAATAAATTTAATAATCTTATATATTTAATGGTACGTAAAAAGTAAAGTGTTTCGGTGAGGCTTGTAATGAAGGGAAACATAATACTCTAGGTTGATCGACATGGCTAGCAAAATGTTAAAAGAAGATCATCCATGGCTAAGAATATCATTTAAACACATACATATGTTATCACATATATATGCACATATGTAAGTTTATTCTTAATATTTTATCGGATCTTTATATTATTATTTTTCGCTTTCCAGTAAAACATATATATCAATACCTTAATTACATCCACGACTTGGCATACAATTGGCAATATAGCTGAAGATTAATAAAATAAAGCTTCTTGAAGCCCTTCAGCTGCGTATATCCTTAATGTACGAAATAAAAAAATAAAGAGAAAACAGAAAAATGAAACGGACTCTACCAGTGTACGGTATTCTTATTTAATACGAGCGTACATCCAGATATTAAACTATATATTTATTTATATTTGAGTAACCAAAGTAAAACAACGTTGTTATTGTAGGATAAATTATCTAATAAATACTCGCAAAAATTGTATAGAAACTAGTTTAGCACTTTTAGTAAAAAGATTGAATAAACCAATTTTGAGTCAATCCATCAGCAATTCCTATTTTAGACTGGATTAAAAGTATTCTAAGTTTTAATCTAGTCATCATTATATATTAACAAATATCTAATCGAAATCGGTTCAGTAGTATTTAAAGAAATATAAAAGTATATAAAAAAAATCTAAAAGACGAGCTTTGGATTCAGAAAAGCATAATTTCAAAAATAAAAATGGAATATACTATTCCACGTTCTTTTTTTAAATATCTTCAATTTATAGACACACCTCTGTTACTGTTTCAAAGTTATAATGAAAATTTTAAAATAACTTCGTTAATGTCATATCCTTCATATAAATTGTTTGTAAACGAAATATTTTCACTTCTTTCTCAAAGCTGTTTTTCCATTGCGATATGAGAAAATGAAAATAGTTCTACCAGATAACGCAATCTTAACTTGGAATCTGTTTTAATATGGCTTTTGTATTAGTCTAAATCTAATATAGGAAGTTGTCCCGGATGATGTCTATCTTTGAGATTAAAATGCTCTTCTTTGAATCTTAAAAACCAATGTTTCTCTATGGAATAAGACTCACTCATTGTTGTACTTATGTCGTATTCCTGTGCTCATATTTCTCCCTGAACAGATTTCGTGAAATTTTATAATTTTATTCATACTTTACCCACTAAAACTCAAGTTCAAATTGAACGGATGTTCATACGACACGCTTTTTGTATATCTTATTAGAAATATTCGAAAAGTGGAGGATTTATTAATTGTCGATCTGACAAAAATCACTCAACAAACATCTCTTTAAACTTTACTCTTGTTAAATTCGTTTATCGGTGTAAATATGAACTAGGGGCGTGGTGCCCATGTCAACTATAATATATTATATATCTGTTATATCAAAAATAAAGCATCAATTTCAAAAATGCAACGATGGAAAATATTCTATATTAGTTCATACCTGATCATAAGTGAAACTATTATTTAATCAACGCCAGGTCTACAGTTTAATTGTAGATTATCCTAATCTTTCCTTCTGGAATTTATTTCGATAATTATTCCAAAGAATTGGAAGACCAAAACAGAAATGAGTTTAATAGAGTGAGGAAAATTTAAATTTACTTATAAAGAAAGCCTATAGCTTTGACTGACGCTGAAAAGGTAAATCTTAAATTAACATTTAACTAAAGCTTTAACAAAAATTAAAATAATATTGCTAAGAAATGATCTGACATACAGTTTTTTATCTTGGTTAATCTGGTTTTTTTTTATGAATTAACATTAAAAATACTAAACTAATCGGCCTAAAACTTTGCACATGTAGTCGAATTATTTTCCTCCGATTCGATGGCACAAGAATCTATTAAACTAAAAAAGCCGAGTAAGAAAATTTCTATAAATATTGCAAGCGAATTGTAATCGTTCTTTGTCTCTTGGTCGATGTTTTTAAATACTAACGACTGCAAAGCATAATATTATCCGTTCTTATGGCCCTTTATTTTATTATTTCATCACATATAATTTCATCACATATTTATTTCATCACATATAATTTCATCACATATTTATTTCATCACATATAATTTAATCACATATTTATTTCATCACATATAATTTCCTCACATATAATTTCATCACATATAATTTCATCACATATTTATTTCATCACATGCATGTAATTCGTAACACTTTTACATAACGTAACATATTTATTTCATCACATATATGTAATTCGCAACACTATCCGAAGCATTGAAACTTAAAGAAGTTTTATTAAAAAAAAGAGTACCTGTCCGTAGCGGATGTAAGAAGCGCACTTCTGTTCCTGTATATTATTATTCTGAAGTGGTAAAATATAATTTTAACTTAATATATTTAAATAGATGTGTGGGGACTATTTCATCCTACAACCAAAATACCCACCGCAGACAACTAATGTTTGTGTGCGGTAGTAGCCTTGAGTCCCCCATATGCACTACGTGGATAGCTGTGTTAGTTTGGGAAATATGGTAGTTAAAACTGGTCAACTTTGTGCGTTTTTCACTTCGTCCATCAACCACCAACCTCCCGTTATTAAATATAATAGAAAGAGTGAGAATATCTAGTACCTCGAATGTACTAGAATGAGCTAGAGCAAAAGGGTTGGAATGTCCGAGAAACATTATGTTTAAATGCATTAGAATGAGTGAGAATGTACTAGAATATCCTCGAATGTACTAGGATGAACTGGACTGGAAGGATCTCGAATATTCGAGAACACTCTCAACTAACACTCTCAACTTTGTGTAATAAAAACTAGAAAAAGTTTTAGACGAAAAATTTTCCCTCTTCTTCCGTACTTTTCTCACAAAAAATATACCTATTCACCCATCATCCCTCCCTATCTCACTCCCTTTCTCTTTTTTGATTCCTACCTTCTCCTCTCTTGTCCTTCCCCCTGTCTCTTTTCTATTTCTCTCGCTCCCTTTTTTCCTAGCTCCCTCAATATCCTCTCCATCGCTCCTTTTCTCTCTTATTAGCGGTCTGTGATATGGTATGTACAACAAACATAAAGGTCGCTAAGAACCGTTCGTAACGTCATATCATATAAACTTTTAATTACGTGTATATCAATGTCCATATATGTCTGTTCTTATGAAATAGATAGAATTATAAAATATGGCGTACAACTAATAAAAATAGGCGATAAACAAAAAAATACGACTGAAAAAGGCAGAGAAATATTTATGGTAGGCCATGTTATATATAACGTGTTATTGTATATGGTAGGCCATGTTATATATAACCATGTTATATAAACATAAAGGTCGCTAAGAACCGTTCGTAACGTCATATCATATAAACTTTTAATTACGTATATATCAATGTCCATATATATCTGTTCTTATGAAATAGATAAAATTATAAAATATGGCGTACAACTAATAAAAATAGGCGATCAACAAAAAAATACGACTGAAAAAGGGAGAGAAATATTTATGGTAGGCCATGTTATATATAACGTGTTATATATATAACATATATATATGGTAGGCCATGTTATATATAACGTGATAGAATTTAATTCTCAAAAAGAGATAAATATTATCGATCAAGCAGATGCAGAAACAAAAATGGCCATCAGGTCTAATGTGAATTTGTTTTAAATAATATTAATCTGTAATTATTATATGATGATAAATTAAATAAGAACCGAAAGCCAAGTTACAAATTCGTGAAGTGAATTATTCTCCGTTTTCTTTTATTTAATTGAGAGGAAACTTATTTTTCATACCAACAAACGTAACCGAAAATTTATTTGTTCATCCCACAAGACGCTAACAGCATCGTATACGGCCTCTATACGTATTTTATTTTTCGTTCAAAGACTGTTTTAGTTCGAAAAAGCTGTCGTATCATAATATAGAGAGAACCAGAAAGACTAGAACCTAGATCTGTTCTATCTATCTATCATTTACTTTATAAACTTTCAGAATTACATTGCTCACTCATTTATTTTAGTGTTATACATTTAGCGCTAAAAATATAAACGAAGACAGTCATGTCGAAGTTATTTAGTAATTAGCTCTCGAAGTAGCCAGTACTTCGTCTATCTGGGTCGAATATTCTAATCTTCCAAAATTTCTGATAGACGAACTCCCTGTCGATCAAGCCACAAAATTTTGATTATGTAAATAGAAATTCTACCTTAAGTTTACGCCTACTTTATTGTCGCGAGACTTTCTAATTACCATTTCAAAACAGAACTTGGATAAAATGAGTTATATCAGGGAAAAAATACATATTTCCAGTTTCATTTGTTTTGAAATGTAATTAATATCGTGTTTCTTTTTTAAACCGGCATTTTAAAAGAAAAGCGTGTTTCAAATCACACCCTTTTTAGACCAGTAAGAATTATTAAAATACTTAAAGGGATGAAATGGAAATCAATAAGTTTTCTTAGATTTATTAATTGGAATCAAATTTGAAGTACAATTAATCTATGGTGACTACTAGTACCTATGTCGCGGAGAAAGTTCATCCCCCACTTTTGACTTTTTAAACGTGAACAGCTCGGCAAAGAGATTAAATTTGTAAAAAATTTCTTTTATCACCTTAGAGAATATATTTTGAAATTTTTTTTTTGGTACCGTAGCACCAAATGTTATAAAAAAGTCAGTTGGTATTCATTTTTAACTAAAATACTCTTATAAATTTCACTTATTTATCTATTTATTAATCTTCTTTAATGTATCTAATCGATTCATATGGCGGACTTATTGCTACGAGAGCAATATCTTACAGTCAACCATAACACCTGTCCAGACCCGCTCGACGAATGGCCGGGAATCGAACCCGGGTCTCCGCGGTGCGCCGCGTCGTCAAGGTCGTATGCCTTATGATCAAACCAACGCACCACGGCGACGATAGCTTTACGTTGAAGTCTATAGACTAAAGACCTTAGATCTTAGACATAAAAAAAACAGAATTAATAATTGCATTTAAAATATACAAAATCGAAGAATATACATATCAACATATTTCAATTAAATTTAAAATAACACCAACCAATGGTCGATTGTAAACTACCAAGCAATTCTATAATCGTACCATTGAATCAATTATTGAAGCGTTAAAAATGACAATGCTGAGTACCCCTTAAATGCTGCCTTACCCCTTAAACAATGCTGAGTACCCTTGAAGTGGTAAATGCAAATCCAACAAATTTTCCGATGTTTTTATATTTACATCAAAATAAAAAAACAGCACCTATTCGCCATACTCTTTGATTCTATTAATACCATAACGTGTTATTCATATTTTGATCTATAGCCTTCAAAATATGAATGACACGTCATGATATTAAGAGAAACATAGCAAAACATCCTTAACATATATTATAAAACAAGCATATATCTTATAAAAACAACTAAAATCACAATCAGATCCATGTAAATCTTCTATTATTCTATAAATCAATAAACCTTGCAAAAAGATTGACATTATCTGAACGATAATGTCAATGTATACGTCAATATATAATATTAGATAATCCTAGAAACCTCTAGTGGGAGAAACCACGTACATTGCTCCTATATTACATGTGTTATTATTTGAATAATTAGAAACCACGTACATTGCTCCTATATTGCATGTGTTATTATTTGAATAATTAGAAATCATGTACATGGCTCCTATATTGCATGTGTTATTATTTGAATAATTAGAAACCACGTACATTGCTCCTATATTGCATGTGTTATTATTTGAATAATTAGAAATCACGTACATGGCTCCTATATTGCACGTGTTATTATTTGAATAATTAGAAATCACGTACATGGCTCCTATATTGCATGTGTTATTATTTGAATAATTAGAAATCACGTACATGGCTCCTATATTGCATGTGTTATTATTTGATTAATTAGAAATCACGTACATTGCTCCTATATTGCACGTGTTATTATTCAAATAATTAGAAATGTGGAAATTGAAGCAAATTTTACATCCATCTTATCTGTATGGTCGAAAAAATATCTCAATCAATTCAATATGTTGGAAATACCTTAAAAATAAATTGAAAACTAATTTAATAGATAAACAACGAAAAATGTTTCACGAACCTAAGTCGGCCCAATGTTTTTTAGACTTTTGTTAACTTTTCGCTAATAACAATGATAATGAGAAAAACCTCTTTATTTTGTTATTGGATTGAATTACTAAAAAAATTATAAATAGAAAATATTTCAGAAATCAGGCAAATCTATGTATTTTCACCCGAGTTAGTATGAAGTAGAAATATATATATATATATATATATATATATATATATATATTAGTTTGGTAATTGCTTCGGAATAAATTTTAGCATCCAGTTGGTAATTTACATTTTAATTAACATATCTCTTAAAGAGGTAACAAAAACATAACTTTAGCCTAACCTTTTATTTGATTTCAGCTTGTTATAAAGTAAGAATACAAAGCTTGCCTCCATCGTCTGTTCCAGTCCTCTTTACCCTTATCTTAGTAGCGACTCACATCGCACATATCCTCGGGCGGGCGTCTGCCGTCAGGGCATTTTGCATACGCAAAGGCAACGTCGCGATTTTCCCTGAAGATTTGAGTTGCGGCGCATATTTTGAATAATAGTATTATTTAGAAGGATTGAATGACGTGCCGGAGGGAGATGGAAATTGCATCAGAGCTGTATAATTGTCATCTTAAGTGAGCGTGTGTGTCGGTGACATACATTTTGGAAGTCGGTTAATCGTCTCTTAGTCTTAAAGTATGATTTGATTTGAAAAGTATTATCAGCTATAAAGTATGGTTGAAAAAAGGAGATAGTTTTAGATTATGTACTGATCTGCTTACCTTCTCTCTTTTTATTCGACGATAGGATATATGCCTTAGCGAAAATATTATTTACTGGAAAATTGAGTAACAGAACCTATACGCTGTTAAGTTTTTAAATAAATTATATACCGGCCTTTAACATACTAATATCGTATACAATTTCAATACAAAATAGTATATATGAGTTTCATAAAAAAGTTAGACATTTAGTGCACCAAACTAGGTTTTTCTCTCTTCGTTTCCCTGTCTTTTATTATGTAATAGTTTACATGTACAAATGCAAGGTTAAATAGTCCCAAATGACTTTATATCCCATATACTCATAACGAAAAAATTTGAAAATAAGTTTATGTTTTATATACTTAATTTATGAGTAATTTCTCTAAATTTTACGTTTCCGGTAACAAACCAGAAACATCACGCTGCAATCAAAATACCATGAACAGTTCCTTATCACATTATTCCTATTTTCTCCTTCTCTTCATAGAAAATCAATCAACGAAATGCTCGTTCCTTTCAGAGGACGGTGTTTGTTTCGTTTGTACATGAAATCCAAACCAGCAAAGTACGGTTTGAAAATAATGTGTTTCTATGATGCGAAGACACATTGCCTATTCAACGCTTTTATTTATGCAGAAAAAGAAGGACAAGCTGGAGCTGATTCAATGTTGATACCCACGAAGAATGTCTTGACCTTTTCAGAATCGATTTATGGAACTAACAGAAACATAACAGGATAGAATTGGTTTACTTCAATTGAGCTGGTCGAAGCATTGTAACAAAAGTAACTTACGTATGTCGGCACAATACGAAATAACCAAAAAAGAGATTCCTCCGCAATTTCTTCCGCAAAAAAATCGGTCTTTCGTCAGTTTTTGGCTTTCAAAGTATATCTTTGAAATGACTTTGGTGTCATTTACACCAGAAAGGAAATCAAGTATCGCTCTTGTATCCTCAATGCATCACGAACCTGTTACGAAATGTCACTCAAAAAAAAATAAATAACTAAAATATCTTAAAATATATAAGCGACCCAGTCCGCCTTCGCATGTTTGCACTTAGATATTGATTGAAACATTTCTTTGTACACCGCGTAAAGTGTCTTTCGCCAAATGCCAGAACGAAAATATTATGTTTCGATGTTACACGTGACAAGATCATATGCGACTGTGAAAAACATTAAACGATGCAAAGGTCTAATCCACCAACTTGTAATGTATTTTGCATATGATATGCAGTATGCAGCCCTGTATTTTTCTGGTGGTAATCGGGAAACATAGTTTTAAAGGGTACTAGAACCATTTAAATTAAACGGTAAGTCAGTGTAATCGTACCTATCAACATATCAGGC
The DNA here is from genome assembly GCA_039881145.1 of Druceiella hillmani. Lineage (NCBI taxonomy): Eukaryota > Metazoa > Arthropoda > Insecta > Lepidoptera > Hepialidae > Druceiella > Druceiella hillmani. The sequence continues at coordinate 38,031,600 of JAYKKI010000017.1, read as the reverse complement.
TGCGGCACGAGTTTGTTACGCTTATTGAAAAAATATAAACTATTCGTCCGAATTAAATGAAACTACGTAATATAGTATTATTTCTACTTTCTTTAAGTTCTTTACCACGACCTAGGTTTCGTTGTATTACAACATCTTCAGCAAGAATCTTTGCTAATAGCCCACCTGAGGAGGTTGTAATACAATGAAACCTAGGTCGTGGTATAGAAATTAAAGAAAGTAGAAATAAAACTACATCACGTAGTTTCATTTAATTGTGAACAATGAATTTCTACAAAATTAACGCCAAATATATTCAATTATTTTAATTCAAATTAAAAGCATAAAACTAAAAACTAATAAATTAGATAAGGATTTACTATTTTCTACATAAACGACTTTCGCTAGTCAAGGGATCTCGCCACTCCTATTTTTAAGATCTATTTTTCGATGATGTGAGTTAGTTTTAATAGATGGACACGTATTTTGTAAACCTGTGTAAGGTGAATATGTTTTCCATACAATATTTTCGTGTAACTCTAACAATTTATGTAACGAAGGCCAATAAACCTCCGTGAACATTCAAGAAACCTCCTCAATGGTTGATTTTTAGGGCTCCCTTTCTCAAAATGAAAAACAACGAAACCTTTGAAAGATTACTCTGCTGTCCGTCCGCCCGTCCGTCTATCTGCCAATGCCATTTTTCTCAGAAACGATTTGATTTATCAAGTTGAAAACGAATATTGTATACTAAGGCCTATGGCCTTACATTGTCGTAAAAAAATAAGCTTTGTGGTTCAGGCAACAAAATGATATGGCGTTTTAAAGCGTATTTTTTTGTTATTTATACTGTCATCGAAACTTATAGGTTTACTTCCCATCCACCTACAATGTTGAAAGTCGGCTTAATGGGAAGTCAAAAAACAATAATTTCTAATTCGATTTGGAATTATACTTTTTTAAACTTTTTTTTCGCTTGTCAAAGTTATATTAAATAATATTTTAATGGGAATATTAAGTACATTAAATGTCTATAAATGCCTAAAGTATACGGAATCTTCTTAGAATGAGTTATGCTCATGCTTTATAGGTTTTTTCAAAAACTGGTACATTCAATAGTTACTGAGAAAAGAGCTTACAGACAGATATAAATACACGGCAGTTGAAGTCTACAATCTTATATGTACAATGTACATATTATCTTCATTACCAGTATGAGAAAATGGTATTTTGCCAAGGAAACTGTATATTTCCGACGTATTGTTTTTTACAGATTTAATTTAATGAACGTTTTAATAACTTTATTTAAATATAGTAAATTTACCCTAAACATTCCATTAAATAAATATATAAATAGGTATGTAAATAACAACAATATTTTATTACTTAACCCATATAAATGAATTTCCATGTAAATAAATTTGTTATGAAATATAAGACTTCCAATGAAAATTTAATATTTCACCCTTAATGTAGAATATAGCCAACGAGTGTACGGATATAATCACCCCTACCGTCAAAATTGTCTACGCTCACACCCTCAGCATTTTCCTTTTATGAATATAAAGTACCTTTCGTCCGCGATTTGAATATTTATTTCGTCTGTCAACATCGCCTAAAAATATTTAAATGATATATGTATTAAAAGAAATGTTATCAAAATATTGAAAGAATATTGAAATACGTACGTCAAAGGTGAATAGGCAAGTGTCAAGGCCGATGAAAGCGGTTAATACTTTACTCAGTGATTTCAACTCCACGAGGAATGTTGAGGAACTTCGTTTAGGCGGCGAAAGCATTCCAATGACTGAAAGAATGTCAGACGTTTGCAAGGAAATTACTTGGCTGCGAATTGAATTTTCTAGTACGTATTTCTTGTAAAGTAGATGTATTATTCTAATACATTTTATGTGGGGAAAGGAAAATTAGACCTAGATTTAAATAAGAAACGTTTGCAGAGCAAGAAATATTTAAAAACAGTTATGTACGAATGTAGTACACTAACATAATATTTCCAGGCTCTCTGGAAAATTATAATATTTACAAGCTTTTATCCGCAACTTTGTTCGCATGGATAAGAGAAAGGGTTATTGGATTTAAATTTTGTGCTTTTTACTGTTTTTTTAAATATACATTCATACGTTTTTGTCGCAATTTTTAAGTTTTTATTTTAATTTATAAACGCTTCTCTATTAGTGCAGCATATTTACAAATTGTTTATGGGAAAATAAAATATAATATTTTCTGTAGTTCTCACTCTAGATAACCCGATATATATTGTAGTTATTCATGGAAAAGCACTCAAATCGATTCAAACCATTCTGAAAATTCATCTCCAGGATTTCCTTATTATGTAAGCAAAATATTTACTGGAGACTGCAACCGCTTGAAAGCGTATGGCACATGGATTAGAATAATTGGATACACAAAATATAAGTTTGGAGAAGCCTGTCACCACTTCAACGCCCTCGGCAATCACAAGACCTCGGAAGCCAATGCCGGCATGCAAATTTCAAGTGGATCGAGTATGCGACCACTAACAGGTGAAGGGTAAGAAAGCGGGTTCATTTTATATAACATAACCGGAGAATTGTTTTCTTTTACACTGCAGCGAACTGTTTTTAAAGTACACACAAATTTATACCACAAAGGGCGTTTTCTTGAGGCACGTGAAACTTTTCGTTTAAGTAAAAGTTTAAAAATGCAAATTTCATCTTACTATGCTGCATAGTCTAAGAATATTTCTAGTGAATATAGGTGTTTTCTCCGACTTTTAGCATTATAACGTCCCTTTAAACTACCCCGTTACATAAAACCGAATTAAATGTGGTCTCTGTGAGAACACAGATTTTCACGTAACTGTCAGGGAAGGAGTTTTTAAAATGGCTATTTTTTGATACGATAATGGAGTAGCAAAAGACAAGCTTATTTTTTTATTTTAGTATAGATTAATTAATGAAAATAGAACACGAGTTTTCTACAAATAAAATTACACTCCTTTGATAACAATTTAATCAGGACTTGCACTTAGTCTTGATATTGTTTGATCCCGCAAATAATAAAAATATATTAACACCGATATCCTAATGTTAACAGTATATCTGTAGCTATGAGTATGACATGTTACGCTTGGCCAACGGTGAAAGTATATTCAGAAGCTTGCGTACACGTATGATGTGTGCGTTGGACGCTTCTTGGATGGGTAAAATCTTATGAGTTTGTGTCACCGACATGATGTAATAGCAGTATATATGTAGCTATAAGGGTGACGTGGTTTGCAACATTATATCTATACAAGTAAAGTTAAATTGTCTACCTGGGAAGTTCAATATGTGTATACTGTGCATTGTTTAAATTGTGGTTTACTTTCATTATTAGTTTAATTGTAGGATCACTGTGCAGTACAACAGTGGGTACTAAATATGTTAATATTTTCAAATCGAAAAATAAATAATAAAAACAAAGCATTCATTTTCAAGTATTCACATTCTCTGCAATATACCATGCAATGAGGATTTTATAATGGCTTGGGAGTCATTTTACTAGTGTGGTAAAACAGATTTGTAGTTGTTCGATAATATTTTTGAAATATAATTTAATAGAATAAAAAAATCTATAAAATTTTATAAAACCACTGTTATTTCATAGTTTTAAGTTTTAATTTCTGTCGACAGTCACCAGAGCTGCCTATGCTTTTTATTCAACAGACACCTTCCTATCGTTCTATAAATATGGTCTGCACATTACGAGTACATAATCATCGAATTTTATTGAGGTTCAATAGGATAAACGAAGGTTCAAACAGGATACACGAATGTTCGAATAGGATATACTACTTTAAACCGAATACGTTTTTTAAACTTCATAAGTATGTAGACTAATATTAACTGAACAGTACGAGCTCAGTCGGTTTACTAGCCCGCAAATATCTATTGCCGAACTGGCTAGCGATAATTTTGAATAAATAAAATAATCTTTATTTTAGACTGCGAATTGTTAAGTTTTTTTTTCTCCTTTAACGAAAATAAAAAGTAAATGTTGTTCCTAATTTAACAAGAAATCCTTCCATAAATTTTATTTATTCTTAATATTCAAATCCATATGAACGAACATCACGCACCGGCGTCCGTGGTATTATTTGTAACAAAGTCAAACGTCTGTTTTAATTGTTTTTCATTATTTTACGAATGAATTTTTCATGTAGTATTTTCATAGAATGAAATTTTTATTAAGAGAATTATTGAGATAAAACATATTTAATTATATATTTTCATCTTTTACAAATCTTTGTACTTTCATTTACTTTCTTTTGGCAAAAATGATACTCATATAATTTCATGTTTGTCTATACACCCGCATCCAACAATATTATATCTCTTTCAATTTAAGGCCTATTGTAATCAAATTTTCTGGATAGAAGTAATTATGTTAGGGAAGAATTACGTGAATACTTAAAAAATTTATACTTTAAGGTTACGGTCTTTAAAAGGAAAACGGAACCCTTATAACATCACTCATAATCTGTAATTTGTCCGCGTGTCACAGATACTTATGTAGGAAACGACTTAATGTATAAACTTTAAATTTGGAATAGTAATTAAGCATACTTTAATTGCATATTAAATGTATATATCTCAATTGCGGACATTAAACAAAATATCTATAAAACAATTTTGAAATTTTCTATATGGTGTGGAATATCATTTGAAAGAGTTAGTTACATGGATCTCAAAAATATTTTTTCCATAATTTTATTTAATGTATCTTCTGTGATATACGGAACAATACGTAAGAAAATAAATCCTTCCCATTTAATGACGAAACTACTAAACCTAGTGTTATAATCTGACAGGGTTTTCCGAAGCCTACGTAAAGTAGTGGGAAAACCATGATAATTATTCTAGATGTCATAGTTGTTGAGATATTCGCAATAGTATACCTAATTTAAATATATTCTCTCATTGAATTATATTAGGTATTATTAAATATTTATTGCACTAGTAAATTCTTAAAAAAGGCAATTCAATTGAGGCACAGAACCGTCGAAGCACGAACCAATCTCGCACTCGAGGGTTTTTTCTAAAGTATCTCTCAATTCAGATCAAACTTGGAATTGAAAAAATTTTATACGGGTTCTTCTACTTGAGATTGAAGCCCTCCAAAACGTCGTGCGATGTATCTCACTCTATCCTACCCTGACGTTTATGTATCTCATCCTTTCTCTCTCTAACGTTTGTGTATCTCACTTTATATCTCCCTAACATTCATGTATCCCACTCTATCCTTTTTATCTTGTGTATTTAGCTCTAACCCTCCCTAACGTTTGGGCATCTCATTCCATACTTCCCTGATGTTTGTACATCTCACTCATCTCTACACCTTGAGTATCTCACTGTATCCCCTAACGTTTGTGTGTCTCACTCTATACTATATAACATTTGTGTGTCTCTTACGTTTGTATGTCTAACCCTTTCCCTCCCAACGTTTGTGTATTTCACTCTTTTACTTCTTAACTTTGGTGTAAATTATTTTATCCCTCCCTAATGTTTGTATATCCTACTCCAAATCTCCCTAAAGTTTGTAAGTCTCTTACTTTATATCTTCCTAACGTTTGTGTATCAAAATATGTCCCTCCCTAACCTTTATGTATCCTACTCTATACCTTTTCATATTTGTATATTTATCCCTTCCTAACATTGGTTTATCTTCTTCTTCTCTAACGTTTGTGCATCTTACTCTATCCCTCCCTAATATTTGTGTATTTCACTCTATCCCTTTCTTATGTTTATATATTCACTCTATATCTACCTAAAGTTTGTATGTTCCACTCTATTCCTTCTCATATTTGTTTATTTAATTTTATTAATTCCTAATGTTTGTTTACCTTTATTCCCTTTTTATATTTGTGTAGCTCGCTCTATTCCTCGCTAACCTTTGTGTATCCCACTCTATAGCATCTTACGTTTGCGTATTTAATTCTATCCCTCCCTAACTTCTTTCTATCTCACTCTATATCAGGCGCATATCAAAAGTCTAAAAAAAGAAGTGAAAAAATGATGTTCTGTAGTAATTTCAATTAAATAAACTGGCAAATTTCTTTAATAAATGAAAGTTATAGAAGCATCCAATTATTTTCCTAACTCCTATGAAAGATACATTTGACTACGTATCGTATTCACGCGCTTTAAAATAATGTAAATATTTGTAATTTTAATTAAAAAATAAACTGGCAAATTTCATTAACAAATGAAAGTTATATGTCAATCCAATTATTTTCCTAACTCCTATGAAAGATACACTTGACTGCGTATCATATTCACAGGGTTTAAAATAATGTTAATATTTGTAACATTTTTACAGGAATATTAATACCCTCAAATGTTTGTACTTTCACATATAGAGAACAACAAGGAAAGTGTGTATAGGTGATTCTGTGCATAAAACTGAGAAGAAAAAGTTAAGGAATTGTATGATACCTCTCAACCATTTCTGAAAATAACAGAGCAAAGTTACGACTTCACAAAAAAATGTACATTCTTTTACGGAAACACGCTTCAAATATATTGTTTGATGCATAGAATCGCCTATATGAAAAAATGCGTGTTACTTGCTATGAAAAAGTGTACCAAAAACGTGTCTATTATTCATGAAGGTGAAATAGTGCACCAAACTGAATAGAAAACGATAAACAATTCTATGACAATTTTCAAGGTTTTCCGAAAAAAAGTTGCAAAAAAAATAATTTGTTTATAGAAATATGCATCAAATACACTTAGTTTGATACACAGAATCGTCTGTATGAATAGGCAAGTTCTTAGTTACGCCTGTATACCTAAGCGGGTACGAAACTACATGCACAAAAATTTCATCGCGCTAATTTCAATTGCGCGTTACAAATTCTTTATTCATCACACAAAACATATGACGGCAATGAGTATATTTTTGATACACATATTTAAGTTTACTACAAAAGTCTATGACACTATTTTCAGCGACATGGTACACTCGTATTTTTTATAATACCACCGCGTGTATATACGTATAAATTCCTGGCCATGTAAGGGTATTTATTTATAGTAAATAGGGGTGGGAAGCGTCTTCGCTTATGCGGTGCAGGTGCGGCCGTCCGTAATTCGCTGACAAAAAGATCAGATCCCTCAGCAAATGTAATTTGGGCCACAAAGCGAATTGATTTCACGGGAGAGTTTTTCCGATCCTTTCACGTCTTCCAACCACTTTGCTCGACTTATTTGCATATTTATTTATACAGCTATACTTCTGCTCGCTTGCCGTGACGCGGCATTTTAGTAATTGGAACGATAGGTTGAATTATGTCGGGTATTAAGATAAACTACAGATGACACTGTTCGTAATTTAAATTTTGGAAAATTGTTTAAAATTACTTTGCGTCGAGTTATAATACCGTGTGAGGAAAATTTAGATCATGTAATATGAGAAATATTTATTATTTAATTTACTTACTAAAAACAATGTGTACATAGTTTTACAGGTTAAAATTGCAGGTTGTACCAAAGCATTAGACATGTGCAAAAATCAAAAGTATGTAGGTTTCATAATGAATTTATGTGTAATTGAATTGGATCTTCGTAAGTTATATACAATAAATAAGTTTTACTTCAGAAGCGAAGGTTCCCATGGACGTGTTTTTAAATTTTATTATTTTTTTTAAATTTTAATTTAGTTGAAGGTAATATTTTTGAATGTCGTTAATTAACTAGAATTAAACGAAAAATTGTAAAATCGTTAATTAGCTAGAATTAAAAAAATGTGTGTACATGTATTCTTTCTCGAAAAATGAAAGTAAATGATAAAACCGAAAGTGCACGCACTCGCGTGAACCGGAAACACAAACTGTGCACAAAAAATTAAAAAAGGAGGACAGAAAAAGGAGGCCGGAAACAGAAACTGAGCAAATAAAAGAGAGTTTTGTAAATAATTGTTTATAAAAATGAAACTTTGACAATTCATTGTGAAAATCAAAATAAATATGCTTCTAGTCTCATAGTTAACCAATCGTAAGAAAAAGATCTCCAAAACATTGTAGCGTGTGGCTATACGTACATACGTACTTAGGTACATACATACACGTGTGTTTACGTACTTATATACATACATACGTAAATTCATGTATACGTACATACCGATATACGTGTATCCATACATACGTACGAACTAACGTACTGAGACGCATGTCAGGTTTAAAAACTTTCAAAAGCAAATGTATTTCAAAAAGAAAATTTCAAAATATAAATAAAAATTATATCATTCTTAAAAGATGGTCTCCTCTTTCCACAAAGCCACGTTAAAAGTTGATTATTTGTAATATCACAGAGTTAAAATTATTTTTATCACCGAAACTTGAGGTTAGCGCGCTGGTCATCAATAAAGACATATCAGTGAGTTGTACATTTTAATTAAGTTATTTTAATAACATTATATATTGGTTAAGTATTTCATTTGCTTAGCAGTGCTTTGTTTTCTTTGTGACGGCAACGTGTATAAACTAGCTCACCAACGTTATACGTTATGGGTTTAGTATGCTTATCGTAATATTGTTTAGAATTTTTTTTGGAACTAAAAATATTTTGTAGACCTTTTTATCTGCTATAATATAATCTATGATTCAGTGCGCGAATATAATCCGTATAAGTAGTTTGTTTTAGCGTATCGATGGATTCACAAATGTATAGTTTGAAACCAAACATGAGTTCAAATGGACAGTAACTCGTTGTTGAATGCACGTTTGAATTATAGGATAACATAACAGTATTTAGATATAGGCCCCAAGTTTGTTGATTTTCATTTATATATGTTCTTAGGTATTCTTTAAAAGTTGCATGGCTTCTTTCCAGTGCTCCATAAGTTTGCAGATGGTAGGAGTTTGCGAATATGGGTTTAATACCAAATAACCTATTTTACCGTTTAAACACATCGGAACAGAAATTAGTTCACTCTAGATATTCCGACATGAAATATAAAATGAACAAGACTAACAAGTTGAGCTGTTTCTTCACCAGAATCCACATGTTCTGATATAGTACGTAAGATAATCCAGAAAATATTTTGTCAAGTCATCTTGAAGAGTTAGAATGAATTTGTATTTCTTGTGATGATGATATATTTTTAATGATTTGATTTATTATTAGCTACAATAAATCTTGATTTTCAAGAAAATAAAATTTAATTTTACTACTAACTGAAAAACAACAGAACTAATGCGATAATATGTAAGTACCAAAAAGTATATTTTTTCCTTAGTAGCAATATGGGTTTCCACAATCGTAATACTGTGGAGTAACAAGTTACCTGTATATAAGTTTGTTCAGTAAGAAATTTATTCATGAGAAAAGTAATGACACATGACGCGGCAAATAAACACGCGAACTTGTTATACTGAATGACAGGCAATGAAAGGTGTGAAGAATGAATGAATGTCGGAAAAAAGGGAGCAACTTCATACTATGATTTATAGCAAGGGCTAAATATTACCTTTGCTAAACAATTTTGTGCAAAAAGGGTAAAGTTATATCAGAGAAGATTTTCCACTTCAAACTTTTTTCTGTTGAAAGTGGAACAATAGTTTAAACATTGATAAAATATAGTGTTCATTATGAAAAACTACTTTCTTTTATCAGTGAATATATTAAAGGTTTTTATGGAAATAGAAACGACACAAATATATTGTATAAACGAATTCACTAATGTTTATTGTATCCGAATAAACAAATTGAGTACCTACATTTTAGTAATTTGTTGAATTTCGTTAATTAAGACACTTTTTTCGGTCATTTCGTTAGTTTTGTGTTAATTAATTTATAATTTAGATTTTTCAAACTTACTACTATAATAAAATAAAATCAGAAAGAAAAAGTAATTTACCATAATATTTAAGTGGACAATATCTTTGTGGAATTAATAACATTACAAAACTAAGAAAATTTAGGAATTCTTAAACTTAATTCATTCAAACATATTTAAAAGCACTTGAATATTTTTGAAGTCTAAATAATGAAACTTAATGTGAATATGTATCGACTACATGACCACAGCTGAAAAGTCTAAAAACTTTCAAGAAAAGAATAAATACTTTAAAAAAAAATTCCACTCAGATTCCAAAAACCTTTGAGGTAATTTCAGAAGGAAAGACACAATAAATGACTACACAGAAAAACCCTAATAGGTTCTTTTTTAATTGGCATTTTAAAATATACCTAATTGGTATATTAAAATATGCCATTAAACAGTATTTTTTTTTATTCCGATATTTTCTAGAACTAAAACATACTCACGTGGTTAGAAATACAAACCTTTTTCAAATTGGGTACATGTGAGATCACTTATTAACAAGCCATTAATTGAAAAATGGACATGAGCTAATTGCAGAAAAATTCGGTAACGTACTGAAAAGCGGACGTAGTTTTAAAAATTAAAGGAAAAAAGTTTAAAATTACTACGCCTATTACAGTATATGTACTAGAAGTCGAATATATTTATTTTTTTAGGAAATATACTGAAATAATGCAGAAGAGCGGTTTAAGAAATCAAATAAGAACAAAAACTTACCTACGTTTATATGTCAGTATATTACAACAAAATTATGTTAATTTATACAAAAAAGTATGTTAATTTATAAAATCAGACATTCCATGAATCCAGAATCCAAAAATCCGAATCAGAATCAAAGAATAAAAATTCTAACTGACTAGTAAGAAGAATCTGAGTTGCGACTTAGCTAAAGCTAAGTCGCACACTCAGATTACTTATTTACATCGGAAATAATGGCTGAAATTATTGTCCGACGACTTGTTCATATATTTAAATTTTACATTAATATATTAAGTAACGATATAGTCCTAATTAATTTGATGAATGAACTCTATGTAATGAACTCTACTTATTTCTAAATAAACCAATATCTTTAAAAAAAATTATACACATCATAGAAACATCAAACGATTCATAACACTAAGCACACATTTTTCATAAATATTTAAAATAACCACCTGTTAAAGTCATTTTACTCATAACCATACCTTCCTTCCTATATATACTATATCTTCCTTTAGTCTCTTTATTCATTCGTAATAATGTTCAATTTTTACTTACTCTTGGTTTGAATGAACTGTTTTATCAAATTATTTCAACAATGTAATAATTATAACAATGTGATAATAATTATAAATATGAGAAGCACGAACTTCTTCAGATTTTTTTTTAATTGATAACCCGCAATTGACACAAGAAAAAAATTTAATAAAACAAACTGACATGAATACAACTGAATTTCATTATAGTAGCCAATAAACTTTCAGCGTACAGTCAGTATACCAGTACAGTCAGCCTGAACATGCTAGATAACGCCAGTACAGTCAGCCTGAACATGCTAGATAACGCCAGTACAGTACGCCAGTACAGTCAGCCTGAACATGCTAGATAACTTAATTATTTTTTAACGTACATACCATGCAATAAACATCACGGCATGCAAATTATAAAAATTCCTCACCACACATGCGACTTCCACCTCGATTCCCGCGCGGCGCCCTCTCTTCCATGCGCCAGTTACCGGCAAAGTACATCGAAGGGCGTCACGATGGAGCCTGGCGTGTCCTAATCGAGTTGTCGGAATGCGATTAGCCGGTGCCGCGGGCCGCGCCGAGACGATTTAACGCAATTAGTTGAAGAGTCGCCACCGTGAGGAGCAAAGAGGCTACGTTATGCTGGAAGGTTGCGGGAACTTTGCAGAGATGGAATACACGACGGTGAGAAGGGACGACAACTTTATTAATAGATATAATTCATCCTTCGTTAGGAGCACGATCAATATCTGTGTTTGTGAATATCCCACGACTATTTATTTTATTTAGCTGATCTATTTTGGGTTAACAGGTGATTTTTTTAAATATTTATCGAAAAGTATTTCTTAATGTCACGTAACTTTTGAAATGTTTTTCCTTTGTATAAGTTTTCGTGAAAGATACTGGTTTATTTGGAAATAAATAGAATGAATTAAGTTTCAGATCGTTGCCTACTTTCGTGAGCAGATAAGGTTTTACAAGGGATAATAAAATAATTTTGAGTACGTGCATTACTTAAGATATTAACACAAAGTATATATGGATATGATGACGAACAATAATTTTAGCTATTATTGACGACCTATAAGACCTACTTCCGATTTCGACTTTATATTCTTCGAATTTGGACTATTTTAATTTAAGATTATGTGATTCCGAAGTCAGATTTTTGCGTTTATCTCAGAAATATATGAAATATGTTCTGAGATAAACATATAAATTTGTCGCTGAATTTCTGGATTCAAACAATATACGATGTAATAGATTAAGGAATTTTTATATCCAACAGTTTTATCGTAATATTAAGCAAGTTTGTCTTCTTATTTGATTATTCGAACCATTTTAAAATAATACCTCCTTAACCGTCTTCCGTAATCCGACTTCTAGTATAAATTCTATCCGACTTCTAGTATAAATTCTATCATAGTCATTTAGATCGTTATTTTATTTATATATTTGACAAATTTAATGCCCAATACAAGATGTTACGATATAAAATAACAGAAGCCCATTTAAAAAGTTAAAAAAATGGAATTCAAATTTTTACTTGAGTCTAGGGAAGAAAAAAACAAGACCGCAGAAGGGCTAGGGTTTAGGCTATCCTTAGGAAGGATATTTTTCATGCAATCATTGAAAACATCGAGAATTTTGAGGATATTTTCCTGGTGTTAAGATCCTAACTGGATCCTTCAAATGATTTCAAAATTTTGCAGCTTAACAGAAAAGGATTTTTCGTAGGAGATATGTTTCAAAACAAGTAGGATGTGTAAACTTTCATAGCGTAATCAAAGACCTTGATCAGACTATTCGCTCACCTACTAGCTCACCTGAAGATGTTGTAATGCAACGAAACCTAGGTCGTGGTGAAGAACTTAAAGAAAATAGAAATAATACTACATCATGTAGTTTCATTTAATTGTTTATTAGAAAAAATTGGAAATCAAAAATTGTTTATATTACGAAAAGGACTTATAAGCTAAAAAAACCCTAACGTTTATTTGTAATTTAAAATGGAGATATAATTCCTGTAAGTTCTAGTGTACTCATATATGTCAGTGTATCAGGGCTTCGGGAAAAAGACTAGCGAAACGAAAAATTAGCCTGACCATGCCTTTTATACTTAATTGTTTTATAAAGAACGTGCTAATAGCCGTCAGCTTCCATAACATATTTCCATTTCTCATCGACAACCTGAACAAATGTTTTAACAATTAATTTTAAAAGTAAATTATAAAAGGTTACCCTTGACCATAAACATGATTATATTTTAATACCACACAATTATACATAACACAACATTGCTTTTCACATTTTCAATTACCCCCAAATCTATTCCGAAGAAATATTATTCAGTCTCTACCGACCAATATCAATAAATACTTTTCCCATTTTCCGGAAAAAGACGTGGCCGGAAACCAAAAGAGTTATTTTATTAAATATTTTTGTGTTGCCACCGGTTTCATTTCCAGGCTTAAACCAAACGTTATTTAACTTTTTTTTCCATTCCAGACACGATTAATTCCTATTTGTTAAAGTAGACGTTTAGGATTTATGTATAAAAAATTAGTTAATTCCACGTCCACTAAACGGAGTACATTTCTTTTTCTGTCTCCCACGCGCCCTGTTTCCGGCCTTTTCCCCCTGCGGATCGTTTTGTTCGAAGCGGTTCTCCACTTCGGATAGGACTAATGGAGTTGAATAAATTAAAATCTCGTTTTTGTGCTAGTCGTCGTCTCTTTCATTACATAATGAACCTTTTTAAAGCGATGAGGCCCTTTCGAGAAGAAGCTGTTCTGATTATGGACACGAAACTTTTATTTAATTGTCATTTCACTTGTTATTAATTTCGAAATATTTTATGCTCATTTGTCAGCTGACCCATTTTATAAATATAACGTTATTCTGTAGTGAATAGTAATATAGACAGGTATTATAATATACTCATAAAAAGTAATATATCTTCTCATGCAAGTAGCAGTGTAGGTAATGATATTAATGTTATTTTAGGTAGGTAATGGATTTACGTAGCTCCAGCGAGAGAGAACTCGCTGTTGCCCTACAAATTTCTAAAGAAGTATATTTTCTCCGCCCAACAAAAATTTCAAGGCGCATCTTCGTAGCGTGTAGTTGATCATTTAATATCGATAACTCAAGATAAAACTTTCGATTAACAAACAAGTTTCCAAAAATTTAATGGTAAAAAATAAAACCTGTTAACTACTTAAGAGTAAAACTCTCTACGAGGTATACATAAATATAGTTAAAGGTTATATGATATTTCTATTAGGGCATTTCCAAACATTAATATTATTTTTCATTTTATCTTGTATGTTTTCAATGGGCGTGCAAAACACCGTAATGTTTTCAAAAACTTTCAGCAAAAATTTCCAGTATTTTTTTTTTCACATTCAGAGGATACAGTTATTTTTATGTAGACTTTCAGCAATATCTCTACAACTCTGTTAACAAAATTCACATTAAAAATGGTCTTTGAATTCTTGCAATCTACTTTATAAACTGTTATCCTACAAAGAACATAGAATTTTAATAAATCGAATTATGTTTACTACGTAGATATATGTGGGTTAACATGCATTAAGACTATGCAAAACTTTAAGTTTTTCCATAATCTTAATTCGAGATGGCCATAACAAAGAAACAAACGGACGGACGGACGGACACTAAAATCTAAAACAGGGTAAAGGATAAAAACCAACATTTTTTTACCAGAAGCTGTCAAAAAAGTTTTCGTAGATAATATAGATATATTTATAGACATAAGCATTAATTCTGCAAACTTTCTTTGTTGTACGATGATACCTGAATAAATTAATTTCTTCACCAAATTTCACATTATTATTCAGCGACATTTCCCTTCAGCATAATATGGAGGCTGTTAACTTTATATTTGAATCATAAGGAAAGAGAAAGCGTAGCCGATGGAAGCAGGGCTGAGTAATGAAGGGCATCAGTTATTGCTACAGCTATATGAACTTGTCTTTCTACTTTTCTCTAACCGTCCTGAGATCGAAAATATAAAGAATACACTAATGTTGATTAACATATTCATAGTCAATCAAAAGCACTAATAATCTTATTGTAATTTTCATTGCATTTTGCTCTTTCTAACTATCGCAAAAAAGGCGAAAATGTGTTTCACCTTACCTGCGTATATGGAGAAATACGTTAAAATCATTTTTAAAAATATTTTGTTATATATTAATTGAGATCGTCTATGAAGCGTACATTTGCAACATTTTTTATATATGCTCGTACAACGTGTGAAGCTGTGATAGATAGACCACAGGCATTGAGAATGTTGGCAAAAATATACCATACCAAGCATTTTTATAATATTACCTTCAGTGAGCAAATGAATTACGTTAAAATAACTAAAATTTTAGTCAAATAATTCACAACGAGTAATGAAAATGAACGATTTATTTCTTAATAGGTGTGACACTAATCAATACGTATTATAAAACAAAAACCCTGCCGATTTTCTCCGTATGAATTTCTCTATAACTACCAAATAGTTCCGGTTTTCATTAATGTATAGATAACTTTATGAGAAAGGTTTATATGTATAATTAACGAATATTGTGTGAAAATTTCTCGACCTGTGTTGCTGAAGTCGGAAAAAAGATATCCGTCAGATAAGATATCTTCGCGTGCGCATCTTAAGTTGTTGAATAAACATAAAAACAATATGTGTCGAAACTGTTTTCATAAAAAAAATTTACATACATTTGTTGACATTACATAAAATCTATGGAAAATCTAAATACGAAGAATGAAAAATTACTCAATAATACAAGGCATAGACTTTTTCCTTTTAATAACTGAAAGATAAATTTCACGTCTCTTTTGAGTTGCAAGGAATGGAAACTTAATTGGGTATACTAAGTTGGGTGGGTATACTAGAAAATCGGTAGGAAATAGAGAGGGGAAGTAACCATACTGTATCATATACATATAGTGGAGCCAGATTCTAATCGGCTCAGCACTAACGAAATGTACAGCAGGAGAATTGATGACATCGATTGAAAATTCTTTGAATTGCGCAATATGGATCCAAATTTCCGAAACGATTTTTTGCTAATAATTTTCCTACTGCATTTTATACAGCTACACATACAGCTAAACTACAGCTACACAATTTTCTACAGCTACACTATAGCTACACAATTTTCTACAGCTACACTACAGCTACATAATTTTCTACAGCTACACTACAGCTACACAATATTCTAAGCTACACTACAGCTACACAATTTTCTACAGCTACACTACAACTACACAATTTTCTACAGCTACACTACAGCTACATAAGTTTCTACAGCTACACTACAGCTACACAATTTTCTACAGCTACACAATTTTCTACAGCTACACTACAGCTACACAATTTTCTACAGCTACACTACAGCTACACAATTTTCTACAGCTACACTACAGCTACACAATTTTCTACAGCTACACTACAGCTCCACAATTTTCTACAGCTACACTACAGCTACGAAAGTTTCTACAGCTACACTACAGCTACACAATTTTCTACAGCTACACTACAGCTACACAATTTTCTATAGCTACAGTACAGCTACACAATTTTCTACAGCTACACTACAGCTACACAATTTTCTACAGCTACACTACAGCTACACAATTTTCTATAGCTACACTACAGCTACACAATTTTCTAAGCTACACTACAGCTACACAATTTTCTACAGCTACACTACAACTACACAATTTTCTACAGCTACACTACAGCTACATAAGTTTCTACAGCTACACTACAGCTACACAATTTTCTACAGCTACACAATTTTCTACAGCTACACTACAGCTACACAATTTTCTACAGCTACACAATTTTCTACAGCTACACTACAGCTCCACAATTTTCTACAGCTACACTACAGCTACACAATTTTCTACAGCTACACTACAGCTACACAATTTTCCTACTCCATTTTCTATAGCTAATACATGCCAAATTAAATTTTATAATTATCTTCCTCGACTTGTATTGACTAAATTTTCCTTTCAAACAGCAGTTTTCTACTGAAAAGTTTCTAGGTTTTAAAGGTGTTTTTAGTGAGCAAAATTATATGCTTCCATGCATTGACCATATAACAACACAAAATGCATGTGAAACCGGGTCTGAATATTTTCTTTTATTTGGAAGCAGTGCTTAAAAATATTTGCCTACCCGTGTGAAACTGGAATGTATTGCTAATACTTTTTTTATAGAGTTGTTTGTGCTTACTATAAAAATATAGTAAATATAGATTATATTTCACGTTGCGAAGTCTGTCGGAGTTTCATACCATTTTTAAATACTTGAGTAATTTTCAAAATCGAGCAAAATCACTGATTCATTGTGTTCTAATTTTATTATCTTTTAATGTTACGATATAAAACTGCAAATATTAAATTAAATATTTATTTTTTTCAATACATTTAATAAACGCCTTTGTAACATGCGGTGCTTAAAATCTTTTCCAGCAACAAGTTCAGATAAAATGACGTTCACATCCAAAGTATAAAACATTGTGAAATGGTTAGTTAAACAATAAAACATTAAAAATAAAATTTTAACAATAAATATTACAAAGTATTGAATATATTTGTCGCTCATTTTGTAGAAATTCATTATTCACAATTAAACGAAACCACGTTATGTAGTACTATTTCTACTTTCTGTAAATTCTTTACCACGACCTAGGTTTCGTCGTATTACAACATCTTCAGGTGGGCTATTAGCAAAGATTCACTAGCAAATATTCTGTAGCAAAGATTCTTTGCTAATAGCTTACCTGAAGATGTTGTAATACAACGAAACCTAGGTCGTGGTAAAGATCTGAAAGAAATTTGAAATAATACTACATCACGTAGTTTCATTTAATTGTGTATTACAAAGTAGTTAAACAATAAATATTTTTACAATCTTTCTTTCATCTGACATTTCAAAAATATATTCAACTTCACTCATTGCCAAAGCGTTTAAGAAATTAAACAGTAACAAAAATGTCATGAAAATGTGTAAATATAAAACCTTATATCTAAACAAAATATGACATACTTCATACTAATTTATAAATCATTTGGATATAGCTACAGCTCCATAAACTTAAAATATAATTCGTTCAGCCACATTCGCAGCAAGGCAACACGGTCCAGGCTCACATAACTCTACAGCTATTTAAAAGGAGCGGTATATTTCGGTAGAAACCAAATTTAGAACTGAAATATAATAACTGAAATATACATAGTTAAACAATAAATATTACAACAATCTTTCTTTCGTATGACATTTCAAAAATATATTTAACTCCACTCACTATAAAAACGTTTAAGAGGAAAAACCTTATATCTAAACAAAATGTGACATACTTCATACTAAATTATAAGTCATATGGATATTGGTACAGCTCCATAAACTTAAATATAATTCGTTCAGCCCCATTCGCAGCAAGGCAACCCGGTCCAGGCTCACATAACTCTACAGCAACCTAAAAGGGGCGGTAGATTTCGGTAGAAACCAAATTTAGAACTGAAATATAATAGAAATTGTTCTCCGATGGAAAGAGGCAATCTTTACGACGAATAGTTGTGGAGCAGCCGACGGCGAAATCTTGAAAGGCAATGAAACGCATAAAGGCAGTCAATATTAAACGAGGCCGGTTAGACGAAGGATACGACGTCGGTACACTCATTCGGAAACGTACAGTGAGGTTTACAATCAAAATTATTAATATAAGTATTATGATATAAACGATCAAATACGGGAAAGACTAATAAAAAATATATACCACTCCTATTCTTAGAATACTTATACCGTTCTTAAGGTTAGTGTAACAATGGTATTAATTACTACTAATAAACTCGGTAAAACTATAGAATAACTATTCGATAGTTATTCAAAAAAATCCAACGTGGCAACGTTACATTTCATAAACAAACACGTAATACGCGTTGTGTCTATGATTGTGAATATAAATTACATCTGTTACATCAGATGGCTTCTTTAGAGCATCATTAAAATTTACATTATTCTTTGTTTGTGTCGGTTCTTGTTGAATTTCCTTGTTTTTTCCAATTATGAAAGAGCATGAAAAATCATTAATTTAAAATTTCACAACAAAATTTTGAGAAATTGTCAAAATACACCTTGAAATATTTTAAAAATAAACGAGAGTATTACTTGAATTACATTTATTTAAAAATTATCATTAATAAATATTGCTCTTGGTGCAGCTATAAGCAACAATTTAAATAACATTTCTCGCCGATAGCCTCGATTGTTCAAATTGAATTTTGTAAAACTATTTTCTTTAAAATAATTATGAACACAATTGAATTACAAAAATCGACGTGCTGTTATATGTACTTGTCGAAATATCAACTTTTTGTGGTTATACCCTAGTTAAACTTAGGTCGAGGTCGGAAAAGTGTTGACGGATAAAATTATGACGAGCTTGTTATATACTGAGTATATCAATAGTCTTTTTATCTCTTCTCTATTTAAATAAGGTATAACTTTCTATTCCAAGTTTATTAATAATAGTGTTAGTGTTTTTGAGTTTTATTTAAAGATTTTGTGTCAAGTGACATCTGGGAAAAGCAGTTATGACGAAGTGAGAGACGGAACCGTGAGTGATCACATAAGAGCTCCGTTTTTCCTTTTGAGGTAGGGAACCCTAAAAATAATAGTAAAACTTATTGAAATACCAATAAAAATAATTTAACTGAATATCTAGCTCCACAATCACGGAAAACAATATTTTTCATTTGATGACAGTCTGTTAAAATGTTTTAGATTAATTCCTTAATTATTTTTTTTTGTCTTATCCAAAAGGGCATATAAATTATCCTGTATACAGGTCAAGTATTTAATTTGCATATTTTATGACAAAATTCAACTAATTAGTTTCTGTAGTTAAATAATTAAACTCATAATAAAAGTAATATAAACCAAATTTTCTATTCCAAAACACGAATTTTCTTCATGTGTTTACATGAAACAGAATACACGTATACATTTTGCGAAGATCAGTTAGATAATTGAAGTGTAAAAACGACACGAACATACAAACTTACTTTCGTATTTATAATATTAGTTTAGGAGTTAAGAGAGTTATGATTAGGAGGGAAGAATTATTTATTATAATTCGTTGTCCTGGCTATCGAAACATGTCACCTTAGATCGAACATGAAACAATAAAAGGTTGATGTTCATTTTTAATACAGGTGTATAAAGTGTAAATTCAAAATGATGTCCTATTTAAATTTTATATTTGAGGTTAATGTGACGAACCTTCGATAGTATTTTACTCTCTGTATCATTTGATAAAAAATCCTAACTAATGTTCTAAATGCAAAAGTGTGTTTGCTTGTTCTTCTTTCACGTCACAAAAATATCATAGATCAACGTGATTTTTTGAAAAAAGATAGTTTATGAGCCATAGAATGAAATAGACTACTTCTTATCTTGCAAAATTTTGATTCTTTGAGAAAGTTCTTATTTGAAACTGAAGAAGTACATAAACGGAATAAAGAAAAAATATCGCAACGGAGCAATGGATCGACGTGATTTTTTAAAATACTACATACCCAATATAAAAAAAAAACAATAGAAACAAACCGTTTAGGCATTAATTTAGAGGAAAATGTTTTTTTTTTCATTGTCATTTGTATACGGCAATAAAGACTTTAGTATTTACATTCTCATAATCTTGATAGCGCCGCATGTTTTAATTTATCCTCAAGTATTTGCAACTGTAACCAAGCGAGCGAAGCCGCGGATAGATCTAGTTGGAACATGTTATCAACAGCATTCAGTTTAGTGCACATGAACAAGATAGTTTTAAAATATTGCACCTTAAACTTATTTTACCTCATTAATCACTTCTTAAAGTTAATATATAATAATCACTTCTTAAATATTTTCCATGATTGTAAACTATATACATATACATAAATCTAAAAAAAATTCATTAGGGAAGAAAAGTTGTTATAATGGACGTAATTACTTAATGGGCTGTTACCACCCTTTAAATATATTTACAGAGCTGCTTTTTCACATGTCTACTTTTTATAATCTTCTGAATTCTGAATAAATAGCTAATAAAATTAAAATGTTATTAAATTGAAGTTTTGAATCAATGCAAGAAAATGAATAAACAAATAAAAAAATTACGTTCCTGATTTGGAAACAACAACATTTTATACAATTTTTTTTGGCTTATACTTTACAATTTATTTAAACGAGTAGATAAGATAACATTTACTAACTTCACAAAAATTCGCCTAAGTTGATATTCGTATATTAATAATTTATTCACATGTATTCATATTATTATCATATTTGCAGTGAAGCAATATCATCGTTCTTCAATTTTTCTAACACTTGTAGTGTAAAAAAATCGTCAATTACCGAAGTCGTCAAATAAGAATTCAGACTATGAGAGTTCCTTACACATTTAGATACTTATAAATTTTTATAAAGAAATATTATGTAACTTACATAGTATTTCTTTCTTATTATAAAACTATTTATAAATATTAATTTTTCATAATCGAAATATATAGCTCATTATATGTTTCATAGATCTCAAAACATAGTGCATGTATCAACAAATATAAGGTTTAGAATAATCGATGCAGTTTTCCTGTAACCTTCCAGTCAGATTTTCCCAACACTATTAGTTTCCTGAGTTTTCTTAAGTAGTTCCAGAAATAAGATGAAGAGATTACCCTATTTAGGCTATTTTTCTAAAATATATTTTTAAATAAGCAATTAATAATTATCAAAATATTTTTGTATTCCTCAAAATCTTCTAAGGGTTCGTTTTTCTTTTTGAGGTACGCCAGTTTAAAACATGGGAAAGCTTATTTAATTTGTTAACAGTTTTAATTTTCTGTTCCACGTTTTGGACTTTTCCTAAGTTCAATATTTTTTTTAAGAAATTTAAAATCTGTCAATATTTGCCATTACTGTTTTTACGTCCTATAGGTACAGTTTTACTTCTAATTTTAATTGGTCTAATTATTTACACATTACAAGGAAATAAAGAAACACATAACTGGGTTGACACAAAACCCTCCCCCGCAGATGGCAAAAGTGTTCCCGATCATTTTTAAGTGTACGCCTGTACGACAGGCACTATGACGCGGAGCGGAGGAGGGAGCTTTATATTTCTTTCCTTCGGCTTTTATTAAAACTGCGAGCGCAATAATCGCGAGCCGCACGCCCAGACCGGCGCCGCCCGTCCGCCGCCCGCCCTTCCGATTTACGCTCCGGCAAAGATTTCGACTTGCGCTTTCTTATTATTTAATTAGGATCATACGAGTACCTTCTGCTAAAATAATCGACCCATAAAGGTAAAATATTTTCATTAATGAAATGTAAATACGAAATCTTGCTCTTTCTTACTCGTATTACAATAAAACTACCAAATAATCGATTAAAAACTTATCATTCATAAAAACGCTATTATTAATGCATACTTTTGTTTAACTTGCTAATTAATCAAAGTATTTGACTACATTAATTTTTACATAGATTAATGAAGGTATTAGATTAGTTTACCCTATCTTTAATAAATTCTCTACTTACTTTTACTTAGCTTTTATTTTTTTAAAGCATTACATCGGAAAATTTGTTTAAGTACTAGTAAAAATCGTAGTATAAGGGTACACACAAAGGCATGTATGAACATTGGAGGGTTTCTATTACATTATTTTTGTTGAAGAGTTATTCGTGTAAGTAAATTTACATAATATATTGATCAATTAGTAATGTTAGTTTTAACTTAAAACTCACCTTATTTATCTTCAGCTGGGCTTTAATTTATAAATAATACATTCCATATTTCCGTTTTAAATATAAAAGATTTCCTTTCAAAAATGTCTAAAGAAGAATGTTCAGAAACAATATCGTTATGCAATCGACATAATCGTGTTATGGGGTTATAAAAAGAGGTATTATTGTTATAAATTTTGAGTAGAAATAATCTTGGTGAAGGTGTACCAGATCTCAGTCGCATGTTCAATTAAGTAGAGAGAGAGGGAGGAAAAATCGACATGCGAATGTATGATTTTGTATAAATATAATAGATCAACGCCTTTACTCCGTATGGCTAGTGATGACAAATTGAATCTCTGTAGTTGTATTTTATAGGACCTACATTTACTCCGTATGGCTAGTGATGACAAATTGAATCTCTGTAGTTGTATTTTATAGGACCTACATTTACTCCGTATGGCTAGTGATGACAAATTGAATCTCTGTAGTTGTATTTTATAGGACCTACATTTACTCCGTATGGCTAGTGATGACAAATTGAATCTCTGTAGTTGTATTTTATAGGACCTACATTTACTCCGTATGGCTAGTGATGACAAATTGAATCTCTGTAGTTGTATTTTATAGGACCTACATTTACTCCGTATGGCTAGTAATGACAAATTGAATCTCTGTAGTTGTATTTTATAGGACCTACATTCTCGACCAAGATGAAATTTGGACCAAAAAATAATCAAAAACCTCTTTTGTGACTTTTCAATTTTATCACTGTGCAATTTGTAGTATGGAGACCGAATAAGTGACTCATATTCAAGGATACTCCTAACTAGAGAACGATATAAATATGTGAAAGTGTGATGGCTTTTAAATCCCTTGGTTAAACGAGATATGATCATAGTGAAACGAGACTGTCAGTTCTTTTATAAAAGCAAAGAAGTCCAAGATCCCTGACTGCAAATAGACGTTGTTGTGTAGACCCGCCCAACTTGTAACTAAGTAAAGTTTCTTACGACAATGAAGGAGATAATAAACCACTTTTAGAGACATACCACTCGGCCATTGCAAATAGGTTTTGCTCTAAATTTAGACAGTCTTTTAGGTCATTGAGAGTGGTTTAGATCTTAAGATCATCTGCATAGAGTAAAAAGGGATACGTAAGTAGTTGTAATTACAAAAAGAAGAGAATTTATATACATTAATAATACTTTTTGCCATGTTAATATTACATTAGTGATATAGTATGATTTCTACTTTCTTCAAGTTCTTACAACATCTTCAGGTGGACTATTAGCAAAGATTCTTTTAATATAAAAAAAATATTTGCTAATAGCCCACCGGAAAACCTAGGTCGTGGTAAAGAACTTAAAGAAAGAAGAAATAATACATCACGTAGTAATATTAATAGTGAATTTTCACAACATTAACGCCAAATATATTCAATATGTAAATATTTGCTAATTAATCAAAGTATTCGATAATATTAATCTTTATATAGAGTAATGAAGATATTAGATTAGGTTAATGTATCGTTACGCAGGAAAGAAAATTAAAAAAACAGATACTGTTCTTACTTTATTTCGCTTTTGCTTTTATTTAATATTTCGTTGGAAAACATTTTTAAGTACGAGTAAAAACCGTACTATGAAGGTTTCGTACGTAATTAGGTGTATATGGACATTTGAGAGTATTTCTATTAACTATTTATTTTTATTTTTTAAGATTTCTTGTGTAAGGGAATTTGTTACATAATATATTGATAAATTAGTCATCATTCATAGAGGTAAAAAGGAAGTGACGTGAATACTTTAAAAATATTATAGATGTATTAAAAGCTATGGAATTTGGAACTATGGCTTCATTTTCTCGATTATATTTAGGTAAACATCTAGTAACGCTGTTTTTTTATAATTTTCAATTTAGAAGTTTCAGATTTGTGGGGGAGGATACGGTTTTAGCGAATATTTTCAATAATATCTATAGTCATAAAATTCTTAAAAGAATAGTTTTTGGAATTCCTCTCTTTTGATTTTTCTATTGATAATTCAAATTAACAAAATTTTTAAAAAATTCGTCTGAACTATTTGCTTCCTCTGATATTTCCGTATGAACGTTATTTTGGAATCTTTATAAGATACTCTTAAGTTTTTGTTCGTGTATACAGTATACCCGAAAAAAAATTAGATCACCTTATTTGTTCCTTTATCGTTGAATTGTTTTTGTTGTTAACTATCTTTGAACTTACACCTATGATTTAAAATGATCATCCCAAATTGCATTGATTATATTAATGTTGACTGAATATATCAAGTATTTCGTTTTAGTTTACTTTATATCATGTATAGTAAAAAACAAACATAAACTATTTGAAATATTCTATGAATTCTAAAAACCATACAAGCTTGTATTGAAACATTTCCAAGAAAAGCAACGAAAAATGAATACATTTATATAAAATCAAATTGGATACAATTAAAAATGTAACTAACTTACTACAATTATAGATTATAAGTAGTCTATGTAAATCCTACTAGTAGGAAAAACAATAAATAAAATAAAATAAAAAGTAAAACCACTGATCTACACGCTGTTCATCGAACCTGTTCTCCTAAAATGAGGGCGTGAACTTAAAAGGATATCTGGAGACAACATCTCTTTATTATACAAATCACACAGCCGGCCGTAGCGATGCTTTGATACCGGTATTTGTTCGTGCGGCTTAGACATGAAATAGGAGACTACTACGAGTTGGTTCAGGAGTTCGAATACATACCCGACCCAGACTTTCGATTTTGATTGGCGAACGGAGCGAAGGCGAGTTATGCAAGTTCCTACGTTAAAATATTTCTAAGAAATATTACCGTGGTAAACAGACAGACGTGTGAGCGTCAGTTTTACAATACATAACCCGATTAATTTTTAAGATTTTTCAAAAATTCGCTGCTTGTCAATTTGGATCTTAAAATTACGAAATGTGAAATAAAAAAATTAATCAAATGCTATATTATAAAGTAGATAAGCCAGCATAGTTCTGAACACAAGGGTTAGGAGGATGAAAACTACATTTTTTTAAATACAGATAATAAAAATTTTTCTTAATCTTTAAAAAAATTTTTTTTACTCCATTAATCAGTAAAAATATTTTACTTCTTTATGAAACCTAAGATTATTTATTACAATATTTTGAAAATGGTTTGAAATGGTATCTAAAGAATTTTTTGAATCAGCAAATGAAGATTGTGTTTCATATCCTCTATACACAGATGTAACAATCCATAAAACTCACGGGTACGACAGGGTCGTCGGAAAAAGTCACGTAATACCCGAAAAGGGTGGAAAAGATATTAATTTCGACATCATAACGAATGTCAATGTCAGCTAACAGTTTACTTTTAATTAATTTTTGGCAATGGGAACAAATTAAAAAAAACAATCAGCAATTGTCTTTTGTAATCGTTTCTAAAAAGTTATTACGTTTTAATATTTGTATTGTTATATTTTTTCTTTCTTATTAACAATTCATGATATATTAAAAATATAATATGTGCGCGTTTATGAACATATATTTTGGTTTACATTATGATCATAAATTGTATTTAATGAAAATGCATATTATTCAATTTTCGCTAGCTAATTTTTATTCACACGTGAAGTATGATATGTGTTATCTTTGGATTTATAGCGTCCTTATAAACGGTGTTGTCATTTGCATTATTTTATTTTAGGAAATAATCAAAATAAAACCTATTAATTGTATAAAATTTCCGAAGTACGGGTAGAACTTGCACTACAAACTGCATATGTAATATGTTTTTAAATTATTCATAAAATTAAATTTTGTTTTTCGCCATACAATCATGTTTTTCCATAACAAAATACCATTAGGTTTTTTCAAGGAATTATAATTTTCCACTAAACTTTGGGTAAACCTCAAGTTACGCTGTTTTTTTTCTAATTTTGGTTGTTTCTTGAACATATTTTCTGTAAAATAATCACAAAAAATATATTCTATAATATCATATATAAGCGCTTTTTCATTTGCCAATTTAGTTTTTATAGTTCAGTACTTCAAAAGGAAAGAACCTTAATCCTTGAAATTGGGCAGTGTGGTATAGCATGTTAACCCACATAACTCGCCTTCGCTCCGTTCGCCAAATAAATTCGAAAGTCTGGGTCTAGTATGTATTCGAACTCCTGAACTAACTCGTAGCAGTCTCCTATTTCACGTCGAAGACGCACGAACAAATACCGGTATCAGAGCACTGCTACTGCCGGTTGTGTAACTTGTATAAAAAAGAGATGTTGTTTCTGGATATCCTTTAAAGTTCACGCCCCCATTTTAGATTTATATGTGAAGAACAGGTTCCATGAAATTCATGAACAGCGTGTAGATCTGCGTTTTTATTTATTATTTGTCCAAATAAGTTAAATAGAACGCTTTACATAGATTACTTATAAACTATAGTTGTAGCTTCATTTAATTGATGAGTTAGTTACATATATTTTCCGAATTGATTTTATATCATCTTCAAATAAAATATTGTTTCGTTTAATTAAGTTAAAAATACCACATTTTTAATTGTATCCAAATGGATTATTTATAAACGTGAATACGTTTTTCGTTGCTTTTCGTGGAAATGTTTGAAACATTGTTTGAA
This sequence comes from Druceiella hillmani, assembly GCA_039881145.1. Taxonomy (NCBI): domain Eukaryota; kingdom Metazoa; phylum Arthropoda; class Insecta; order Lepidoptera; family Hepialidae; genus Druceiella; species Druceiella hillmani. The sequence goes on along the minus strand of JAYKKI010000017.1, from coordinate 38,004,052 downwards.
ATACAACACAAACTTGTATCGTTTTTAGAATTCATAGAATATTTCAAATAGTTTATATTCGTTTTTCCCTATACGTGAAATAAAGTACAATAAAATAAAATACTTGGTATATTTCGTCCGTATTAAGAGTTTTCATTACGTTATCAGTAAAAAAATCCATAAAAAGTTTAAAATTAATACGCTGGTAAAACGTCTTAAAGGATCAATAAACTTTTTCATGTACACGTCTTTCCACTACATCTATAAATATATAAACAGTTCAGGTCACTAGAAAAGATGGTAACTGCCAATGAAAAACTCTTCGGCAAAAGATGTGTACATTGAAATTTTATGAACACCTAACCTAAACGTATAGAGCAGGTTTCACATTTTAAATACTCGATTAGAATGAAAATAACTTTACGATTTTCGTCAACGTATGAGTTAATATTTTGCTCCTGGATTTAGATTGAAAATTATTAAATTACTTTCTATTAGTACTTCTAGTCATACTTGAGAGCATTTGGCCGAAACATTTACCTATCATTATAGGATGACAAGGCAATTTCTGACTCCGAAGAATCCATTCAAAATTTAACTCGATATTTATATTCGCATCCAAACGAGCCTACCTAAACGGCTATCGAGACAGATTTGATACGACACGTACGTCAGACGATCGCTCCGCAAAAAGACGGCCAATTTCGTCCCTGGAGGCGACCTCTCAAAATGCGCAAAAGACACATTACGAGAAATGAATTTATTTTAGCTGGACCAATATAATCCACCAGACACCCGTTATGCTCGGCGGATGTTACAATAATAGCTCGAGAAAATTGCTTGCACGTGCTTTTTTCGTTCAAAGAAAATGCCTACGCAGCAATATTATTATAGAGCGAGCGTAGTTTCAACGAAAAAAGGCTTCGATCGAGCATTGAATTTCCGGCAAGATACGTTTTCCGTAGGCGCGTCCGTCTTTTGGCGAATGATTTAATTGAAATTTATAATTTAATCATTTTCCATTATCGTCGGTTTAACAAAATAATGGCCCTCTTTCTTTGATTGTTATTTAACGAGTTGTTGACGGAGAATACCTCGTTACGTAAACAAACTGGAGTTGGTATAATTTACATTTTTATTGGGCGGTACCTCGCTTCTCCTTGGAAATTCACTTCCAGCTTTATAACACGACGGAAAGATTAGTAAGCTGCGTAAAATCTTCAAAAATCTAAAATATGGTCTGTACAATTAAATGAAACTATGTGATGTAGTATTATTTTTACTTTCTTTAAGTTCTTTACCGGCCTACAACATCTTCAGGTGGGCTATTAGCAAATATGAAGATGTTGTAATGCAACGAAACCTAGGTCGTGGTAAAGAACTTAAATAAAGTAGAAATAATACTACATCACGTAGTTTCATTTAATTGTGAATAAAGAATTTCTACAAAATTAACGCCAAGTATATTCAATATTTAAAAAAAAACTTAAAATGGTTGTTTGAGTGGTTTAAAATATATTTAAGATATATATGGTCTAAGATACATAATTTAGAAAATTCTCATGTTTTTTAGAATACAAAAGGCCAAATAATTTAACGATTAACAATTTGAAAAAAGTAAAAAATAAAATACAGTTTCTAACCATAATTCCAAACACGAAAAAGTGATTTTAATTAACACTATACGTATTTATGAAGATCGCTTTAATATTATTTACAAATATACATTACATTAATGTATTATATTTCTAATTAATAATTCTTGATATATTACATATTTAGCAAATTTTTAAATAGAAATAAAAATAACAATAAAAATCTCCCAAAGAACATAACAACGTTTTACAAACGATTACTAATAATATTCTCATTATTATGGATTAATATCATACTTGTTTTTCATAATAATGTCCTTAGGAAAAATTAACTGATAGTATTGAAAAATCTTAAAATAGAACAAATGATGGAGAACGTTGGACAGCTATTGAAATATTTACTGTGCTGTGTCAAAGAGAGCCTCATTGATTAGGTGAATTTTCATAATTATTTTCTCTTATTTCAGTATGTTCTTTTCAACATTCAACGTTTGTAAAACAAATGGAAAGCAAATTTGTTTTATACTAATTTATTATTTTGCATATATTTGTTTTCTATATTCAACGTTTGTGAAATGAATCTAAATGTAGAATGTAGTAAAATTAGTTTTAAATAGGTTTGTTTTCTACCTTTAACATTTCTAAAACAAATCTAACGGATATTTGTTTACTACCTTTAACATTTCTAAAACAAATCTAACGGATATTTGTTTACTACCTTTAACATTTCTAAAACAAATCTAACGGATATTTGTTTACTACCTTTAACATTTCTAAAATAAATCTAACGGATATTTGTTTACTACCTTTAACATTTCTAAAATAGATCTAACGGATATTTGTTTACTACCTTTATTCATAGGCACTTTAAAAACGTAGTTAGTTTGTAGTCAGTTAAAAATAATGTAAAAATAAAAAGCAAGCAAACAATTATAAAACACAAACATATAGATAAATAAAAGCATAGGACATGATAGTTTTTGTGTTGAATTGTTTTATTAGCGATTTATCTGGTAATCATACCAGGGGACTTGAATTTGTAAGTTGAAGAAAAGGGTTGCCCCTTTTCGTCTAATTTTGAATTTTACTTTTTAATTAATATATTTTGGACGTGCACATTCAAAACCCCTTTTAAAAAAGTATGAAATTTTACAAAAGTAAAAAAAAAATGTAGGAAAGGGTATATATGGCTTGAAATTATTAATAAATTTATTTTAAATTTTTTATCATATTTTAGTAATTTTTGCAATCCATAGTTGAAAAATTCTAACAAATTATGCATGAAATTAAAGCTTAATATTTTGAAATAGATTAAAAATGTAAAACATTTATTTTAAGATCTATACAATAATTACAAATGAGAACATAAATGACAAGCCCCTCAAAAGTGTTATTTATGAAGTCAGTTAATTTTTGAAATTTAATTGTAAATACTATTTCTATGGAACTCCTTGAACCAGAATGATGGGACAAAGTGCAGATTGTGCCCGTTATAAACTCTACGTAAAGATATAACAGGTAACTTTAAAAAAAAAGTATGATAATAATCTATAATAATAAGAATATTACTGGTAATTATTTGTAAAAAGTTGTTATGTTCTTTGTGAGATTTTTATTGTTATTTATATTTCTATTTAAAAATTCAAAATATGTAATACATCAAGAATTCTTAATTAAAAATATAATACATTAATGTAATTTATATTTGTATATAATAAAAATCGATCTTCATAAAGACATAGTGTTAATTAAAATCGATTTTTTGTGTTTTGAATTATGGTTAGAAATTGTATTTTATTTTTGCTCTTTTCTGATTGTCAATCATTAAATTATTTGGCCTTTTGTATTCCAAAAAACACGAGATTTTTCTAAATAATATTCTATTTCTATAAGATTCTATATATCCGGTTTCTTTTGGAATACACAAACAGTGTAATTATTATTTTTTAATATTTGGCGACATATTTTGAATCATTTACTTGCAAAATTTCATTTACATAAATTTAAAAATCTATAGAAACTATGAGGTCGCTTCAGACGCACGGTTGGACAAAATAACGTTATAAAGGTTTTTTTTTATTATTGAAGTTTAAAAAATTTATTCAAATTAAGTAAAAGTAGACACTTTCCTAGAAAACGGGTGCTCTAATAGATAAAAATGACAGACATTTTAATATTTGTATACCATACATTGTTCATAGTCTTATAAATCATTTCATAACTTCCAGTTTAACAATATATCAAGTGCAGATATCACTCATGATTAGAAACTTATCAAATATCTATTTATGATAAAATTTAAATTAATAATTAAAAATTTAAATAAAAGATCGTTAAATAAATTTTCTGTCACGTTACGGAAAATGTATACATGATTAAAATTCCATTTCAAAACATTCGCTTGCGAAATACGCATTTAACGATCATTACGATCACGTTGGTGCCTAAAAGGCTAGTTCTGTTTCAATTCGAATCAGAAACACCTACAGCGAAATTGGATCAAAGGCGAGAACGTAACACAGGTAAACATTTTAATAACGTTTACGTTTCTCGGTGTTATTGGCAAAGCGCTCGTCGCGAAATAATGTGCTCAGTGCAACGTGCCTGCCTTGAAGCCTTATCCATATAAGGAGCGAACAACTTTCGAACCGTAACTTTGCCTCAACCCTCCGCTCGCGGTCGGCTACTCGCGTGGATTGGCATTTTCCTTTGTACCCGAGATTTCACTAAAAAAACGAATCTAAATCAGCAAATACCGAACCCATATTCACCCTCTTATGCGAAATTTATTAAATTCTTTTTCTCATTATTTAGGTCACAGCAAAATTAATAAAGGGTATATTTGAAGTACGGCCTGTATTATTGCTAAAATTTAATATTCAAGATCCGAAGTCTCCAAGGAAGTATACTTAATTATTAATAATGGCAAAGATTAATACTTAATATCATAGGACATGCACTTTTTTAATTTATTTACTTCCTAAAAACCTCATGTCTAATTAAAAAGTTTGCACAAAACGTCGGGCGTATGCAATTACAATATGTACACTTAGTTTTTAACACAAAATAATCTGAAATATGTACAAAAATACGCATCAATTGGAATTACAATCTAAGTGATCAATAATCAATCGTGAATTACCAAGGAATTCCATAATCACATTCCTTGAAATTGTTAACGGTGCAAAGAAAAAAGGCTTTGGTGTCGAGGAATCAGACCTACTTTACGATATCATATTGATAAATGTAAGTGCTCAAGAAACAGGTGAGCACTACAGAGGCAAAAAGCGCCACGAGACAAAATACCAAAGTTTTATCAACATAATTATTTAATCATTAAAACAATGCATAATCTAAAACCACTTCCATCGGAATTGAAAATGTGTTCTATCCATGATGAAATTTGAAGGAAACAAATAAATACGGTAAACGTATCCTTTGGGATTTAAAATACATTTTCTCCTACAGGACTATTCAAGTTGCTTCATATGGAGACAAGATGGCTGTTGTTTAGGTGATACAAAAAGTTTTAATTTTTTATAAATGTATATTTGTGATAAATCACTTAACATTTTTGATGTCTCTCATCGATTCGAAGACGGTGTAGGCAACCTTCATCTATATATATTTTATTTTTAAAATGTGAAGCAAGCCATGTAGTTTCATTTTGAATAGAGAAGTAAATTATTAGAGTTATGGCTACAAATTAATCTAGATTGTTCGATGTCTTTCGAAAGTTCTGTCAAAACAACTATATATTTTTTCTGTCTTTTTGTTCAAATCTATATTCACTAGTTTTATATATTTTTTACAGAACAATATATTTTATACTAGTTTTTCATTTCATTCTTCTTTAATTTTCCGTTGAGATAAGTCGTGATAATAATTTGAATCCGAACGAAATTAAACTTGAATCAGTTTCTTCTTCTGTATTTGGTAACCGCTGGATTAAATTTATAAGCCCTTGCTGGTTTTTCACATTTGCACGTAATTAATTTCAATTATTCAGAGTACAATTAACTCAAACACGTATTATTTGATTGGGGGTAATTATCAAGCAACCGTTATTCCATTGGATACAATCGGTGAGTTGAAAGACTTACTCGACTTGAGTAATATTCCATTTTGGAGTTTAGACACAATTGAAAGAGTTCTCAAGAATTAACTTGATGACGGGAAGGCCATTCTGTTCAGGCCATTCTGTTTACGGGAATTTGGCAGTTCCCGGTTCTTATTTATAAAGAGTTCCTCGGAGTGCAGAGATCAACCTCGTGCAGAAATTGGCAGGTCATTGAATGTTAATTAATTTGAGTATATATTGACATTATAATTCTTTGAATAAACCAATGATATAACGGATTTTAAGACACGTTGATGTGATCACCGACTGGTGATGATAATTAACTTTGAATCTAGGCAAATATTGTTTTGAATTAGTAAATATTATATGGGGATAGACGCCACCAGCTTTATTAATTTAGATTATACTATAATATTAAAAATTAGACAAAGCACCATATATTAAATGATAGGAATTTCCCATCAATTCCCATCCATTACGCATTCTAACTAGAGTTGATCCCCCTTGCCATTGATCCCCCTTTTCCCGATCACTTCTCTCTTTTTAAAGAGGATTGGAGGATTTTTAAGTATGTCCGGGGCTTAAAAGATGAAAATTCGTGGACTAATGAAAGAAGTAAATGAAAATCGGTATTCATATATGGTATAAACTGTATCTTAAATTATAAGACTAAATGCAAATTTACAATGAGTTTCCAGCAATTTTAAAACTCTTTTGAGTTTTGAAATACCATTTATAAATCGTTATCTAATCATGCTCTATCTCGCTAGTACCTCTATATGGTTTCGAGACCTGGACTATTAAGAAAAATCTTAGGAAATATGTAGAAACATTCAAAATGGGGGCCAACAGATGCATGATGTCTAAATATTGATACCAGACAGTAACCAATTACGAAGTTTTGCGATAGGTTGACAAGAAACGCAAACTTTTGCAAGCCATCAAAAAACGTAAAGATGCATGTCCGGGGTATGTACATGAGAGATGAAAGCTTTTGCCATTAATGATGATGGGAAAAATTATTGGGAGAAGGGAAACCTATCATAGAAGAACGTCATGGTTGCGTAGCATCCAAGAATGAACAGGAATTAAGAGTGTCGCCGAATTTTTTTCCCTTGCCAAGGACAAGACCAAATACGCAGAGCTGACTGCCAACCTTCGCTAGTAGGAGAGGAACCCTTAGAAGATCTAATCATAAAAGTTTAATGATAAACTAAGATAGGTATCCAAACAAACTTCATTTTTAATATTGCTCTTATTTTTAAATTGGCTGTTAATAATCTTACCTGCTGATTTATGTACGTATGTGTTTCGTTTGTATATTATTACCAATGGCAAAGATTAATACTTAACATCATAAAATATATTTTATTTATTTATGTGATATAACCACAATTCGTGGAATGTTATATACTCTTTTGGCGCGAAACAGCATAAATCGTCGAGATTTTTCAACATAATAGTGATCGAATAAAATTTTTGAACTCTTCGGACTTAATATAGTTGGCCGTCAATTGAAATCTCCGATAGTATATTTAGCTTACACATTATTTTCACATGAACTAAGTTAATTTTATACAAGAAATAAACAAATAACACTAAAGACTGTTTAAATATACAATTTTCATTACTCAGGATGAGCATTCCTGTTTGACGAGTTCAAAAATTGTAAGAATATTTATTTAGCATACTATTAGTAACTATTTTTGTTTTGTGACCAATGTTTTCGCTTCAAATATTATATTACTGACGGTTCATACCTCAAAAGAAAAAATAAAATCACTCTCCCGTCTGCCTGTTTGTGACATATTTCTCAAAAATCGTTTGACACAGAAACAGAAATTTTAAATTTGGTACATTAACAAAATATATTAGTCCGCTATATATCTCAGCTACAACTCAAAAATATTTATATGGAAATTTCGGGAGTGCACGAAGTGCTAAAAAATTTTTTTGATTTTATATATAGCGGGGAGTATCGCAAGTATCTTTGAAAAGGCTATCGTAAAGGCCTCAAAAATGTTTTTTCTATACTTTAAGATAGTGTATATTCAGAGATACATCAAAAAATATACTACAACCCCCTCTTTCACATATTTCGGAAACTTCTCCATTAAAAAGAGTAGGGTATTTTTAGAAGCTTACGAAAGGGTTGTAGAAAAACTATAGCAGAGATCTTGAATCTTATAATTTTATAAATATGCATCATATTTTTCCGCCTTTGTAAGATATTGTAGGCAACATTTTTAAGTTGTGAAAAATCAATATTTGTGAAGAAATTAACAGAAATACTAAGTACGCTTAAATGTTCATTTCTCTTAAAGTGCTTAAACTTGTACGAAACTCCCGTATTGTCAGTTCTAATGACACTTGATAGGTTTTTTTTATTCACTAGTCCTTAAGCGTGAAAGTCCAAGAAAAGTTTGTAATAAATGTTTTTAATAAAAGTTCTAAGTTTTCCTCTAATATCCAGCTCCATTTTATTACTTAGAAATATGGTATATAAATTTCAAAGAATTATCAAACAGCAGATCATTACTAACAAAAATCGCATTAAGTTCCTAACCGTGTGATCGCTACTGTATCCAATTTTCAAAATATTTTAACTAAAGCTTTTCACTCCCAGAAATTTAAATTAATTTATGGCATAACCGAGCAAGTCCTGTATAGCATAATTCATAATTGTTACTCTAATGTTTTTATTTATACTTCTTAAAACTCCTTCAAAAAATAGCAGAAATATTGATAAAATATTTCTTATTTATATTTTATTTCTGAAATCTCTTAAGAATATGTCATGCGGTCTAATTTTAGCTACTAATGTAGATAACTTAGCACTATAATATCAAAAAATATTATTAGGTTTTACTAATTTTTGTTAATAAAAAAATTTAAGTAATATATCTTGAGGATCTTAAAAGTAAACCGGGTAACTAAAATCATTTCTAATTTTCGAGTTTGTCCTTTGCTAAAAATCAAAAAAGTATTTACGCCTTAGAATGGGAAACTGAAATGTAGTCAGTTCGTGTATTGAAACTAAAATAAGCGACTGGCAGATTAAAATTAGGATCATTCCTTATTTTAAGACGTAAGGAATAACTTTAAACGAAGTACCTGAAGGGAAAGTATCACCATATTGTGCTTACAACAAATGAAACATTATTTTATTGTGTATTTTACTAAGTAATCATAAAAGTTTCAAAATAAAAAACCCTATTACAATAATTATAAAAGTGCAAGTTTTCTAATTAATTTAGATACGGTTAAAATAATAAAGCTCTTCTAAAGACTTATTCAAAGAGAAATATGGTGATCGGTCGAGCAAAACAATCAAAATTTCCCAGTGGCTCTAATTGCCTAAAGCCTTTGTTCGTCGGTCGAAAGGGCTGCAAAAACATTCGCCGCACGATTAGGCTTTTCACGACAGAATGCCGATTCTAAAAGGTTCATGTTGGGTAAATATATTAAATCGTATTATCAAAACGGCTGTGGTTATCGGGGTTAGGCTGATAGACGAAAACGCGAGAAGGAATTTATATGATAGTAGATTCGATTACAACATAACATGGCTCTGTAATTTGATACAAAGGTTATTTACACTTGTATATAAATATTAACTAAAAATAGTAATTCCTACAAAATATCACAAATAACTCTATGACAATAATCGATTATTTATATCGAGCTAATAAAATTTTCATATCGATTATTATGTAAACTGCAAGCTATTATCTTCAATCGTACGTAATTCGTTCAAAACGTATATTAAAACTGGAATAACATAGCAGTAATTATCAGCGTGGACACTCGCAAGACCATTATTAAATATCGTGCAACATTATATGTTTCTAACACTTCCAATATTTTCTCGTCTTATCTTCACTTTCACTTATTTATTTCGTTTTATGACGTTGCTAGATGACGTATTATGACGTCGCTAGATGACGTTTTATGACGTCTCTTGACTCGATGCCCTCTTTACTAAAGTCAACTTCAAAATAATATATTATCAGAAGTATCTACAGTAAAATGTTTAACAAAATATTTTAGGATGTGGATTATTTATTTGTTTTAGACTTGAACGTATTTAGGGACTTATTGCTACATGGACTATATTTTCCAGGCAACGTATCGTGAAAGACAACAATAGATTTTCAGTCAATGTATTTGGTTAAAAGTAGAAGGTCGCGCGTGTTTACTTAATTTTTATCGCTGTTATCGATAGTATAAAGAATAATGAAAATCTCATAAAAATCTAATCGTGTAAACATGCCTTATTGTTAAACCCTTCCGAATCATGTTTTCTAATTACGGAAAATAAGGTTCAGGAAGCAAGATCAGGAAGACTGAAGCTCGCCATGAACGGGCAATCCATTCCTATGGTGGAACTCGCCAAGAATCTAGGCATTATAATAGATTCACAGCTGAGATTCCATGAACACGTAACCGCAAAAATTAAATGTTGCTTTATGCGTCTCAAAACGCAATACAGATACAGTCCTTATCTCTGTTCCCTGAAAAATCTAGTTGAGAGCCTCATTCTTCTTGTACTCGATTATGGTGATATTATATACAGCCCGCGTTTACTTTCAAAAATAGCCAATTCAATCTAAAGAATTCAAAACGCATGCGCGCCTTTTTATTTCGACTTCCCGCAGCGATCCCATGTATTACCGTATTTAAATGAGTATATCTAGAAAATTTCCCTGTTTTATATTTTTATTCGTGAAAAGATAAGACTTTAACAATTGTAACTAAAAGGGGAAAGAAATACCGATTGACAATAGTTGAAGAACACAATTCGATTGCCGAAGAACCAGGTTCGATTAATGTCGATTATGCCGTTCCAAATCAAGGAACCGTAATCAAGGAACTTTAATGCTTTAGCATTGAAGTTTGCAAGCAATGAAACGACAACTTATCAGCAGAATATATCTCTACATGATACTGTGCTATATGTTGTGATGGAACAGTAACACGGACAAAGACGGACAGATATGGCGAAGTTATGTGATTATTATAAAATCACTTAAATGGGACTCTTCAATGAATTATGTGTCTTTTATACATGAAAAGGCAACTCCCTTAAACCATTTATTTTCGTAACTCAATAGTACCACAACAGGACCTTCCACTTATTCTGGTGTTATTGGATAATTGGTAAAAATGTTAGTAGTTCTGAACAACGTTACCTTTGTGAAGTCACATCTGTTGTTATAAGTGTCGAGTGTCCGTTGATTTGGCTAATCATTCCCCAGGAAAAATGCCTCATATCAGATGGTTTATAAAGACCAATTGGATTTTGTGGTAATATGTTTCAATTAACGAATCAATGAACGAACTAAAACAACTTGCTACGTTGGTAGTTAAGGCTTACGCTTCCATTTGGTTTGAAAACAAAGTACACCTACAATGTAAAGATGGGGTAAAACAGTTCTGGAAATTGTTATTTAATTGTAGATATCTTCCACAAGAATTTAAAAAGGTGGTCGATTATGTTGTTATGAGCAATGCGTTCTTTTCATAAACTTGCTATTAGCTATACTATCTGATAAACAAGAACACGTAAGACAAATTACTGCTAGGCGAATTTTGCAAACAAGGGCAGTGCCTAATTCTAGAGAGCTTCGGTTATTCGAGGAACCGATGATTAATTTAAACGCCTCGTCTTATATGAATTTGGTTGACTGACAACAAACATAATCTCACCCACCAATACTGAGCAATGTTTAAAAAAAACTCTTCAAACTTTAGTGGAGTCAGTAGTCAATGATGAGATTCCTTTTCTGTGACTGTCATGTCACAGACATACTATAGAGCGGGCATTATAGGCAGCTACATAAGCGTCCTTACAGCTTTGGGACAAAAAAATAAAAAAGAGCTTTTATTAAAATCATCTTCGAAAGATTTATTTGAATGTTTTTATTTTGTTTTCTACTAAAACTTATGTTGAAATATGTTATTGAAATACATTTTCTGATCTAAAAATAGTTTATTTTTCATTAAATGTGCTTTCCCTTTTGAGTCATAAAGAATTATGGTCAAAAGATATAAAAATAAAAAGTTTTCAAAGTTAATACGCAGGTAGAAGGAGACTATTTAAAAATATTTTTTTCTAATTTTTTATTGCCTAAAGTGAGTAACCTTTATATCACTATTAAAAACATTAATTGAAAAACTTTCTTATATCAGCGACCCACCCTATTACACATTATTCATAATTCAAGGCTAAAAATAGGTCATATAAACAATTGGCACAATTCCACCTGACTGCTAATTTATCGTAAAAGCTTTAATAATACGTCAAAATCGTAACCCATTTTCAAAAAAAAAACTTTAAAAAGGTCAGCCAGTGCGTAAACAATTTCCTCTTATGTGTGTATAAAAGAAACTAATCGCGTAGGTTCACACAATAAAAGTGACACTAAAACGACCCGAAACATGTTTAAGTAACACATTGGATATGATTCAAGTAAAAAAGAGCAAAAACGTGAAAATGGAACATTATGACATTTTTTTATTTTTTAATTCTACGTTATTTCTCATCCCATACATTATTTGTCATTTAAATTCTTTTTACAGTTTTTTTTGTTTTTGTTTTATTTTATTTATTTACGTACAGTTCTGGAAACACTACAGTTTTTACTTTTTTGCTACAACGATAACAGGACAATTAATTAAATTCAATAACATTACAACACAACGATGACACAAGTTTACCATCACTCATCGCAAATACGTTATACTCTGGTGCAACCGCGATCAGGCAATCGAGTAATTGCATACAGTGGGAAAGTGAAAAATATTTCTGCATAACTCTCTTTTAGATGCACGATGCTTGGTAAGCAGAGAGAGTTTTTTCAATAAATTAGGATATATATTTTCAATGAATTAGGATAATCTTTCCATTTAACAGTCAGAAACAAATTTTATCAAAAAACTACTCTTCTGCGTTGCAATGTATGATAACCTAGCATACATTAGAGAAAATCCGTAGGAAATAAGAAATAGGAAATGGATGTAACCTTATCAGAGGAACATTTTTTGGACTTATTCAATCGTCAGGATATATTTAGTTTCACATGGATTCCATATAATACGGCTGGGTTCTAACTTACTTTGTATTAAAGTTACATATATTAATTGAGGAAACGCGTTGGAAGTCCATAGCATTACCTTTCTTACATACGTGAATGAGTAAAATATCCACTATTTGCATAAGATTAGAGATTAAAATATTGAATAGTAATATTTATGAGAAAAGTCATCAAAGATCATCTAGTATTATTAAATTAAATAGATATTGATAACCAAGTCATCATCTAACTCCATGGTTATCGACAACGAGGATAACTCTAATTGCGCAATTTAATTATGTTGGTTAATTATGAGACACGCACTTCATGTTTATCTATCTACGAAACCCTATGTCTATGTGCATACCCGACGTACACTTGGCCAGTGTTTAGGGATGCTTCCCGAAGGACTCGAGGGGAGCTCGTTTATGTACGTAAAGTGTGTACGTAAATATGTATCTCATAGCGCAATTTTGACTTGTATTTTTTTGTATAAATTTCTTTGCATTATTTGATTTATTGAATTATTTTATTTATGAATTATTTTATTTATGAATTATTTTATTTACGAATTATAAACCTGTATTTTGAATACTGACTGACAAATACTTAAAATCAGAGCATGATGATACTTTTATGTAAATCTCACTGCCACATATTTCTGGATTAATCTTTACGTTCCCTTTTAAATGAAAGAAGACGAATTTTATTCCTTTATCTAAAACATCTGCCCCAAATCAGCCCAAAGGTAGAAAACACCTATATTATCACTACTATCAAAAGTTTTTGAGCAGATTGTATATTCTCAATTTGTTCGTGTGTCCATTTGATATTTCGTATTGGTGTTATCAACTAAAACGGAAGGCTACGGTACTTGCACTAAAAGCATATAGCTTGATAAACTAGTTTATTTATAAATTTATTGTCACTCTAAATCAATAATGTGTATTCCATAATTATCGACTCTTAAAATAGACCGATCGATATTAAACATTATTACTCTAACATTTTGAGAAAGGTAGAAGAAATCCAGTATCGATATTAGGGTATCGATTCACTGGCGTGAGCAAATTGACCGTAAAACGGACTTTCAACTTGATTGACCTTACGAACGACGTATTTATAGCGATTTCGGTGGGTCGCGGCCCGAATCGGAAAGCCTCTATGATGGACGCCGATGCGTTAGTGCTTGTGACATGCCGCTTTGCTAGACGTATGAGCGGTCTTTTGGTCAGTACATATTTTATCTTAGTTTTGTTAAGATCTTAATAGGACATTGGTTAAAAATATGTTTTCCGTTTCAATCTCCGAAAGCTACGGTCAAAATTATGAAAAAACCTATTATAAGAAGTTTATTGAATATATTTGGCGTTAATTTTGTAGAAATTCATTATTCACAATTAAATGAAACTACGTGATGTAGTATTATTTCTACTATCTTTAATTTCTTTACCACGACCTGGGTTTCGTTGTATTACAACATCTTCAGGTGGGATACAAGCAAAGATAGATATCTTATAATTAATTAATTATATAATATTTTAATTATATATTTCACATATTTAAAAAATATTGTATTATTTGTTATGATACAACTACAAATTAAATTTTCTTTACTTGTGCTGTTGAGACCTTGCTTCTTGCCAAATTTTATTATTCTTTAGGTTTTAATTTTTTTGCAAGTATCAAAATATACTGCATAATGGCTGTATTTTTAGAGTTCTTCCTGATTGCATATACTTAGGAGCTTGATTTCTTCACAGCTCCAACGGCCCGTAGACATCAATATTTGATATTAATTTCAACTTGCTTCCTTCACGCGCTCCTGAGAAAAAGGGCACTGGACTTGACCGACCCAGAGACGGACAATGAAGTAATCCTTTTGAGGTATGGAATCCTAAAAATCATCATTCAATCAAATTTTTGACGAACGAATGTCGAATATATTTGGCGTTAATTTTGTAGAAATTCATTATTCACAATTAAATGAAACTACGTGATGTAGTATTATTTCTACTTTATTTAAGTTCTTTACCACGACCTAGGGTTCATTATATTACAACATCTTCAGGTGTGCTGCTAGCAAAGATCTTTACTAATAATGATGTAGTATTATTTCTACTTTATTTAAATTCTTTACCACGACCTAGGTTTCGTTGTATTACAACATCTTCAGGTGGGCAATTTGTAAAGATTGCAAACCTTGTCTATCTTTACAGATTGCCCACCTGAAGATGTTGTAATACAACGAAAGGTCGTGGTGGAGAAATTAAATAAAGTAGAAATAATACTACATCACATAGTTTCATTTAGTTGTGAAAAATTAAAGAAAATATTTAAGTTTCATTTTGTTTTTGTCAGCACGAGTGCCACATATTCTTTTTAGGGTTCCGTACTCGAAACTGAAAAATTGAACCCTTAAAAGATTATTCACGTGTCTGTCCCTCTGTCGTCTAACACATCTGATTTTCTCAGAAAGCTCGCGATGAAAGAACTTAAAATTTTAGGTAGACACACATCTCATTATCCCACTATTTTACACTAGCTAATTTTTATTTAAATGTTCACATAAGAATTACAGTGGGATTAAATGAAGTACTCAACTTTTTTTCAAATTTTATGTATCATTTCAAGCAGCTTGTTATGGGAAATTGGAGGCAAAATAACGTTACCCTGGATCATATAATTTTTTAAATTGATGTTGTTAAATAGTTTAGGAGAAATACTATATATATATAACCTTAAAGGTTTATAAGTGTCTAAATGTGTACGAAACGTTCTCAGTGAAAGTTTTACTCGCACTTGTATACTCGCTATTGTTACTGCAGTTCTACCCGTGCCTATTTTTAGATATGTCGAAGATACATGGTTTGGTAAAGAAACGACAATATACCATATTTTAATATACGACTTATACAACTAAGCTATTATTGTCTGTATCTATATATGAGTCACATGGAAACAAAACAGCAATAGCTAATTATAGTGAAAATAGGGAAAAGTTTTTAGATATATTTTCCTATTCACCGTTATTTATTGTGAAATACCAATGATTAAACATACGATACAATCGTTTCCATAATGAAAAAGAGTCGAAATTTATATTTTCTTACAGTTCATAAAAAAAATTAATTACTTTTTGGATATTGCAGTTTTTGTTTCTGTACGACTCATATTAAGTACGCTAAGATTGGAGAGTAAAAATGTAGCAAATATGTACTATATTCAGTAATTAAAATTTCCATTATTTTAATAAAACCGTATAATTATTATAAAACTATATCTAAAGTTTACTAGAAAAAATATGTATATATATATATATATATATATATATATATATATATATATGTATATATATATATATATATATATATATACATATATATATGTATATATAAATATACATGTCGAAAGATATGATTACAGTATAAGCACATTCTCTCTCTGATGTAATTCTTTTGTCAGTATCGTTATTATGTAAGGATTTAGTCCATATCATTGACATTCTCTCCGATTATGAGTATCCTTACAATGGTTTCTAAAATATTTCTATAGTTTTTTTATAGAACTAAATTTCTGCATAGACATTCTGCCCTCATTCTAAATAATCAATAAATAATTTCTGAGAAAATAAACAACAATTTTAGAAAATAACATCCGTTAAGGAGTTCCATTGTTCGTCTCTAGGAATCATCATCATATCCTGACTTGGTAAGTGATGTAATTATTTTGCGGAGTATCAACTATCTGTAGGAAATATCTTAAATCATAGTTGATTATTTCCATTCGTTAATTCCCGAACTTATCATCAGATCATCATCAAATTTATATGGGACCACCATCACCCCCAATACTCTCACCTACACATGGGATCACCCTCAGTACTTGCTCTCTTTTTTTTTTAAATAATCGAAATTGGTCCACTCAGTAAATAATTATCGCTGAAAATAGATTAAAAAAAATATTCTGAGGAATTGAGAACCTACTCCTTTTTTGAAGTCCGTTAAAAAAGACAGCAAAATTCTAATATCTCCGATCAGAAAATCTCGCATCTTTACTCAATGAGCTCTCTAGTCGACACATTTCGACTGAGTTATCTCAGAATCCCTCAGTGACCCGTATATCCCCCACTCATAAAATAAGAGACCTTCGAAGGTCTCTTAGGTAATAGTGTCCCGTATCTATCATCAAACACTTCCACCCAATTTAGAGAATTAGTCAGAACTGTAAACATTCATGCGACCATAACATCATATCTAAGAAAAATTCTTATATAACACATTTCGCGAGAAAGATTTGAATGCCCAACGTCCTTATGGGTATGCCATAGATTGTCTTTTATCTATATCACTCATACTTACTATCTAACTCATTTTAACCGTAAGATGTTTATGACAGAGAAATGGACCACATAGAGGAAACTAGCTTTATGAACTATGCTTAAAATTTACGCGTTTTGAAATG
This sequence comes from Druceiella hillmani, assembly GCA_039881145.1. Classification (NCBI taxonomy): domain Eukaryota; kingdom Metazoa; phylum Arthropoda; class Insecta; order Lepidoptera; family Hepialidae; genus Druceiella; species Druceiella hillmani. Next base: position 37,986,857 of record JAYKKI010000017.1, on the reverse strand, counting down.
AGAAGTAAAATTTAATGTCGGCATGTATTACTGCAGCGCGGGGCGTTTTTTGAGTGGTTTACAGATCAAACTAATTTCTAAAATAGTGAAAATTTTCAGTTGATACCGAGATCTAATTCAGCTCATTGTGCCATTCCAAATCTTGCTAAAGGGAATTTAGAGGTATGACACATAACAACCAATTCTATTATTTTGGACACTATTTTCCTTCGTACTTTTTATACTTCAGTCTCAAATATTAGAAAAATGTTTAGTTCACAGGACATTCTTTAATCGGTGTCCTGCAATGCATTGTATTCAAGTAATTATCTTGTATGCGTTTCACATAAAGTCAACTTATACGCTACATAGTAGTCTAATATATTGGCTTAGTTGCAGAAAGGTTATAACCTTCTGTTTGCGTCAGTTGGACCTTTTAATTCATTTTAATAGTTTCCCCTTATAACTGCAGACTACTGGAAAGCTAATTGTGAATATAGTTAGACGTGGGTAGTAGTAGGACGAAAATGTTGACTGCCTTTTCTTTTTGGAAAAGTATTTAAACAACCGCCTACGATACACAACCGTGTGTACCTCTGGTTAGACTTTATTATTTACTTACTATATTATTCCCGATTGGAGAATATACGGCTCATAAAACACGACCGTGACATTAAACAAGTCCCATTACAATAATTGTATCAACATATGGGCGTCCCTACTGGTCGATGTGATTTATTTGCTGATAGAGTTTATTGTTTCTTGGGCACACAAATGACGGTAGAAATGATTATGATTGAAAAGGACGATGAATTTGGAAAGAAAAACATGAAAAGTAAATTAGTTCATTTTTATAAATATTATTTACTTTCAGAGTCCATTGATCTATGGCATTCAAAGTCAATACAAATAAAGAATCCACAATATATCCTGGATTCCATGAATAGTAAAATGAAAGTACTATTTAAAATGTGACGTTAGAGTGGATCGCGTTATCTTTTACAGCCATTTTTTATACTTTCTAAGGACAAATCATGTGCTAATAAATTTAATATATATACAGAAAACTTGTAATATTTGTTCTATGGGAGGCGCCATAAAAAATATAACAAGCTTTCTATTTTATAAAAAAAATAGTGTAACGACTATTAGGGATCGGATATGACTACTGCAAAGATCTGCTTTCCGAAGTATCCAAAATATCGATCTCAAATATTTCAGAATCGATTATATAAAGGCGGCTTGTGACTATGTATAAAGGTTTTTTATTTTATTCTCCAAGTAACCGCCTGAAGAATAGTCATAAAACTACGTCGAACATTTTTGACTCGTTAAAATGGAAGAAGCTCCAAATTTTTCTTAAATTGTTCATCTCAAATAGTTCATCTGATATGTGCTGATGGATATATCATCATAACGTTCTTATATATTATTCCGTTACTAATGAAAAACAAAAATTTAATGTCGCCTATTATTAATAACGAAATAAATAACCATAAAAGAACAAGATATTTTATCCACAATGATATCAAGACATAGGCCGTCTACATCGATACTATCGGTGGTTGCGTTGACGACCTTCCTTCATTCATTTCATTGTGCCTGTTATTTAATACATAATATATAGCGAAAGGAACTTCGTTCCAGTCGGGTGTCCCATGATACCACTCGTTTCTTTTCTTCATTCGTTAAAGTCAAAATGTTAAATTTCATTTACATAATTTTACAGTTGTCATAATAAATTACGATACTTTTGGTTTTATTTTTCATAGTTATCCTAACACCGCAGATCATTCAAATATTTCTTTACAAAAAATTTTAGAAATACATTTGTCCCCCATGTATGGCCGTTTTTAGACGAAGATTGAGGTTTATTTATTTAATGTCACGATCTGTTTTTTCGTCGAAATTTTTTATGGGTTGATACACTATTGAGCGACATTGAGATTAGCATAAAGATTTGAATATGGCCAGAAAAATATAATAAAAATTGGTTGCAGAAGCCTTCATGAAAAAAAATGAGATCCTCTTGTGGAAAAAAGGTAAAGTGTGAATTATATCTCGTGGAAAAGTAAATGAGATATGACCAGAAAGAAATAAGATGAAAGGCGATTAGTAAATTTAGTCACTACTACTTGCTTTTTTGTAAGAAGATATGAAGATCTGGATATAAAGACCGTTGTACGTTATTTTTGAAGTTTCTTCATCTCAATAACAATTTTCAATACTGCTTAATTTTTATCAAATTATTGCTTTGAACTATTGGTATCACATTTAAAAATATCTTCTAATATTTATTATAAAAAATAATGCTATAAAATTATAACAGTCACATATTGAATTCTAGTTTTAATGTCCTAAAAACTCCTTTCTCAGATAACGACTTAGGTGGTCTAGAAAAACATTTTCGTTTTCTTTTTATGGCTTCTTCCTGTTCGTTTGATTCGAAAATTTTTACCAAAAAGAAAAGCTATTTTTTAAAAACAATTCAACAAAACATTTTTGAATGGTTACATCTTTTTACGGAAACATTATATTACACATAAATCGCCTACGCTTTTCTGTACAGTTTTGAATTTTATGCATTTAATAAGAAAATTTTCGTATTGAAAAAAATTGTGAAAATAACATTTTTACGGCACTGGACTAAGAACATCTTAGTTGTAAATTTAACATCAAATTGTAGCAAAATTATATAAAATTATTACACATCCGGATTTTTTTGTATGTTATGTCATCTCACTAAATTAAATCTGATATGAAGACAGTAAAAACTTGACTAATAAGGCTTTTAAATCGTTAATGTTATTATAAATAATATAGCTATATAAGACATGCCAAAGCCTTCTAACAATAACCCTTTTTATAATTTGATTTGCCGCAAAAAATCAATTTAACTAACGGATGGTTTTGTACCTAATCATTGAAAGCAAATTGCTAGTATTATATAATTGGTTTTCCTGGCAAAAACTTGAAAGCGGAACTTCACAAAATGACTGCATTATTTAATCTCCATCATAAAACTGGTGTATCATCACAGGTAGCTAACAACAAGCTGGACTAACAGATGCTGAATCGCAGCACACGCCGTATTTAATGAAAACAACCGACTCCAGACCAATCCTAAATGTGAAGCCTTCAACATACTATATATATATATATATATATATATATATATATATATATATATATATATATATATATATATATATATATATATATATATATATATATATATATATATATATATATATATATATATATATATATATATATATATATATATAATATGCTAGTTACATGATCATTTTACAAAAAACAATCCTAAAAAGCGTTAAATATAATTTTTGTGCGACTTGCTACTATGAAGACTGTATGTGGTTAAGTAGTTAGAAATACTTAGCATATTCGTAATATCTACTTAAAGTATAATTTTTTTAAAGGGAAATTTTGTGAATAACATTAAAATTTAACATAAACCTATTTTGAATAACTCTATAATACTTAAGTTTGAGTGCTAATAGTACGTCAACAAAATTGTCAAAGTATATTTAACTGCTAACTTCTAAACACATAATAAAACTGTGGAATTGGCTCGTCTCTACAATAAAGTTATTTTCATTGGTTACGGTAAAAAAAAATACTAACAGAACAAAAATTTAATTTTTGGAATGTTTGTCTCTTTGTTTTAACAGATATCCGTAAAAAACGATTGACCTAATTAAGATGGAGTTTCCTGAAAAACATGGAAGTTGACTTGAAGTAACATTAATATTTTATTTCATCGGAATCGATTTACTAATCAGAAAGATGTGCGAATTTAATATTTGAAAAATTTGTTTCTTTTGCTTTAGTACAACAAAAAAGTGCGTAGTAAATAATGCAAATATATATTGTATCTATCATCACATCAGTAGCAAACCCATCTGGACATCAGTAGCAAACCCAACGCAAACCATCCTAATCCAAATTAACAGAACCCAACCAAACCCGATCTAACCCAAGCCAACCCAACACAAAACAAACCCAGTTCACCCAACCTATATAAAACCCGAACCTAACCACAACCCAAGAAAAAACCTAAATCAATACACTCAAAACAAACCAATCCACCACAACTCAACCAAAACAACGCAAACTCAACCTAACACAAAATCCAAACCAACCCAACACAACCCAACCCGACCCAACACAAAACAAACCCAATCCAACCCAACCAAACACAATCCAGAGAAACCGAAATCAAGAAAAAAAACTAGCTCAACCCAACCCATCTCAACCCGACTCAAAGCAAATCCAATCTAACCCAAAAGCAAATCCAACTCAACCCAATACAATCCAATCAAGCCCAACCCAACCCAACCAAACCCAACACAAAGCGACCAAACACAATACAAAAAACCCAACCCAATCCAGACCAATCAATCTAACCCAACCTATCTCAACACAACCAAACTCAACCCAACTTAATCCAAAGCAAACTCAATTCTACCCCCTTCCACTCAAAGGGAATCCAACCAAACCCAATCCAAAGAAAACCAAACCCAATATAATTCGACCCAACACAACCCAAAGAATTAAATGATAACTCAAAATAAATTCAACCCAATTCAACGTAAACCAATCAAACCCAACCCAGCCCAATCAAAAGCAAACCCAGCTCAAAGAAAACCAAAGTAATCTCAAATTGACATAACTCGACCATACCAAAAGTAAAACAAAAAAACACCCCCAAACCCAAACCAACCAAATCTTGCACAAACCAATTTCAATTTAACACATCACAACCCAACTAAAGGTAAACCCGATCCAACTCCAACAAACGTAAATCAAACCCAACACAACCCATACAAGCCAAATCAACACAACCCAAGCGAAAAAAACTCAAATCAACCTAACCCAACCAAATCCAAACCCAACCAACTCAACCCAACCGATCCTAACCAACCAAATCCAACAAAAACCAAACCAATCCAAAGCAAACCGAATCTAACCCAACTCAAACTCAATCCAGAGCAAACCTCATGCAACTAAATCCGACTCAACCAGTTCGAAGCTTGCCCAACCCAATCCAAATCAACCCAACTCCAACTAATGCCAAACCAACATATCTTAACCCAATCAAATTCAACTCAAGCAAACCCAACCCTATTCAACCAATCCAAAGCAAACCCAACTAAACCCAATCCAACCAACCAAAAGCAGTAAGCATAAAAATTCAACCTAATGTAAAGCAAACCCGACCCAACTCAGTAAAATGGCTGCCAGTGTGTTTAATTTTTGTATTAATTTTTTTTGTTGTATTTATTTGTTGTATAAATCGAAATCCCATTAACGAAGTTTTGGCCGATTGCGGTCTACAGATTGGGTGGGTAACGAAATCTACCGCAAGCACTCCCTATAGCAGAAACGGAAATATCTAAAAGCATATTATCATAGATAATATACTTACCTATATTGTCATTTTTACTTCTAGAACGTAGTTTAGCAAAAATACGAATTTCATTGATTATTTTATGAACATAAAAACAACATATTTAAAAAAAGTTTCGGTTACGGATTATTTTATAACAAAAATTGTATACGATCAATTTTTATAATAAAAAAATTACTTATAAAAATACCGCTATTTTTTGTTTTGTAACTTTGTTCCATTATTTTCACATTAAATTTATAATTAGATACTATATATTTAACAAACATATAAATATGAATGGTGATAACAAGAGATAAAGTTAAATAAGAGATTAATAAAAACTTAGACAATTTCAATAAGTTTACCTCCATCGAACTCAATATTAGCAATAACATTCAATAATATCAACCTTAAAAATTATTATTAAATCTTTGGTTTAGGATTATTTTTAATCATAAATTAAAAATAGGCAACAATTGTATTTTAGCAAAAATGAATATTTCACTATTTATCAATCCAAAAAAATGTATATATCGTAAAGTAATATTTAAACTTTATAATTACTTACCTTTGCTAATAGCCCACCTGAAGATGTTGTAATGCAACGAAATCTAGGTTATGGTAAAGAAATTAAAGAAAGTAGAAATAATACTACATCACGTAGTTTCATTTAATTGTGAATTACTTGCCTTTTTAATACCTTTTAAATATTGTTTTTCTCTTGTTTAATTTTTATTGTTAACATTTCTGTTTAGATCAGGAGTTCTCAACCAGGGGGGCGCGCCTCCCAAGGGGGCATAGACGGATGTCAAGGGGAACGGAAAGCGTTTGTATTTTAGAAAGAAAAAACAAAAAAATATACAAACAACGTTAACAAATAACATTACAATGTAGTGTTTAATTTACGTGCATACAATTAATGAAATTAAATATCATATTCACTATTATTACCACAAACTTGCGAAAAATTTGACGTTTTGGTGTACATTTTTTGTTGAGAAATCAACGAAAAATGTATGTGTAAAATTATTGTGTCTCACTGTTAAAAGGTAAGTTTGTGTATTTACAAACTTCAGTTACCATTTTTATTTAATTTACTAAATCAAAGGGGGGGGGGCATGAAAAAGTAAAGGGGGGGACATGAAAATATAATTTATAGTTCGGGGAGCCTCAGCAAAAAAAAGGTTGGGAAACCCTGGTTTAGATGGTGTTGAGTGGGTAGTATATAATTACAAATTTAATGTTAAAATTGTGAAAATTACTTCACCAAAAAATGCGTAGTAAATTTGTAAATTTGTATCATAAACTGCAATCAATTTTTATCACGACTGAGACCTATTTTTTTAAACAAGCAATTTTTTATGTATATCCATTAACTTAAAAAAATCACTCATTAGCATTTTTGCTGTACTGAATTCATACCTCGCTTTTTATGCATTGAAACAAATTATCGTGTAGTAAATTGTGAAGATACTTCAAGAAATAGCAAATTCAAATTTTACGGATTTCCAATATCTAAATGGAAATTTGATAAATTAAATTATAACTGCTCTAAAATACATTATTTCTGACATGTTTGTGGTTGAAAGGTTATAATATGGGTAATACATTGATTATTGTATTCATTTTGTTGAGCTAAAAACAAATGGATATTATATATTCTGGATACTGACAATTAAAAGCTTGATATTATTCGTTAATAATAACATTTATTTATACATTTTTCTCTACTTTACATTAAACAGCAAGAAAAACAATATAATAAAACTTAACATGTTTTTATCTAAAACACAAAAAATACTTACTTTTCTTCGGAAAAAATAACAATGAAATAGATACGTAGTTAGGAACACAATGCTAAAGAAACAAATGCGTGTAATATAAGTCACAGCTGATGTCTTTCGTTATTTTTATATTATTCACCTAAAGATTTACCAGAGCCGTTAATTTTAAGCGTACAAATAAAATTGACGTGCCTATAAAGTTGCGAACGCTAGGCGGCGCTGATGTCATGCACCCAGCCAATACCGAGACATATACTTAGCTAAAGGAATTTCCGATTCTCATTAAACCCCAAAAAATGAATAGGGTTAGTAGTACCCTTTCACTTCAAAATAGTAATTAGCATATTCGCTGCCCATAAAAGGAGGTTCAAGCATAACACGTTTAACACAGAACGCATTATCCGAATATTGATTTAATTAGATTTTACAGTGCGTATATTTATAAAATTAACGACGACAAAATTCAACCTTTTCCTACGCTTCCACACCGTTCACCCACACAAAAACCGTATAAAAAATCAATTCCAATTGTACATCTCGACAGTGCACGCAGTGTAGTACTAGTCGAATCCATTTCCCGCGAAAAGGTTTTCCCTTTGAAGAGGTTATTTGGACAGGTTCGAGCGTTATACAGGCGGAGATTTATCATTTTATCATCACAAGTTCCTTAACTGATATCGGACGTACATTTAAACTTATGGTTCACAATCGAAAAAAAATATTAGAACAATAATAGACTTGGTGTCAGATCCGATAAACTTTTTAATAAAAAGTTGATATTATCGAAAACGTGATCCATGCATGTATACTCTATACAAAAGAAAACTTTTTAAATATGAATAGAACTCTTACTGAGTCGGTGCCATACAAACTTAAGCACCTATATATATTTCAGATTACATATTGTGTATTTTAAATTATTCTATAAGTTTATATTATTTTACACCATGTAAATATATTTTCCACTATATCACAGGCGTAAAATATAGTGTCTTTTTTAAAACTTTGATATTTAGGATTATCGCTTCAAACTTTGTTTACCAAAGCTTTTGGTAAACTTTGTTTACCAAAAACTTTAGCAATTTCGGAGATTCGGGGAGTTGGGTGAATATTTTTTCTGAACGTTTTCAACAATACCTAATCCTTTAAACTGACACTCGGCACCATAAATGAAATTAAAAAAAAGAGTTAAATTACTTTAATTGTTCCGTTGAGTGCCAGCTATTGAAATATGCAGAATTCCAAGTTTTTTTAAAAATGGCTGAGCGAGCCTCAGAATAATGTATGAGCAATGTACCTTGATACATTTACCTATGCGCCATCGATGTGGGTTCTGTAGTTTGTCGGTGTCCAACACTTAAGAAGGGTCTTGCTGAGATCGCAGCATGCACCACCAATGATTCTGGCCAAATCTAAAGAAGTTACTTGACGGATGAACTGCCGTTTTGGCGCGTCTCTTCTCTGCCGCTTTTCTTTTTGGGTATGATTGGATATAACTCTCTGCAAGCGAGAAGGGAATTGTATCTAGTCTTGGATTTATTCAATACTAAAAGGTTGTGATGTATGAAAGAATATCCGAAGCTACTTCTATACCAACAAACGAGAATTAAGTTCAAATAATATCACCCGTAGTATAATCCTTAATTTGCAAGGGAAAGGACTCTGTCAACTTTATGCAAATTTACTAAAAGCCGTCGCGGTTGCGAGCCTAATCAATACATTTAAAATCGTTTTGTGTTACGTTCGACATACTCGTACTCACCTTTATATATGTGGAGACTGCATACACACATATGTGGGCGGGATAGGAAAAAGAGACAAATAAGTTTTATGGCCATGTTTACGGAGAAAAACAGGTCCAACAAATATGACAACAGATTTGTTAAGTTGCTTTACGCAGGGGTGTCAATGGATAAGTAGATCTTTATTTTTTTGGAAGGATGTAGATATTTTTCCACAAATTTATCAATTTAATTTTAATATGTTATTCGATTGGAAACACAAATCTATATAAAATTCGTCTCTTAGCAAAGTGCCTAGGTATTTTATAATAAATCACAAAGGTTTTTTAAAGAAGCTAAGTCATTTTTAGCCAAATTATAAAACAGCTGAATTAAAATACGGTATTTCGCATCTTATAATACAGCTAGATACATACATTGCCGTCTTGTAATACGACTGCAAGCAGCCAATGGTGTTTTATGGAATTAGGCTTCTTAAATATATTTGGCGTTAATTTTGTAGAAATTCATTATCACTTAATTTTTATTGAGAACTAAATGAAACTACGTGATGTAGTATTATCACTACTTTATTTAAATTCTTAACCACGATATAGGTTTCGTTGTATGACAATATCTTTACAAATTGCCCACCTGAAGATATTGTCATACAACGAAACCTAGGTCGTGGTTAAGAATTTAAATAAAGTAGAAATAATACTAAATCACTTGTTTCATTCAAATTGTGAATAAAAATTAAATTAGGTTTCTACTTTTGCCTGGATTATCAAAACAACAACCATGACAACATGTAGTGAACGTGTTCTAGTGCAATAAACACCTCAATGCAAAAGAATCTATAACAGATTTTAGAAATTATTGGTTAAAAATATATCTTCTTTAATTCATAAATTATACATTGATTGAATTGATAACAACAATGTCTCTCTAATGATATTTTAAAATAATTATGATAACAAACTAGCGTGACCCGTGCGAAGTCTTCGCATTATTTATTCCATTATGAAGCTCAGATGACAGATCAAACAAATATTTTACTAAAATTGACATATAGAGGCGCAAGTATCAAAAGCATTGAGCTAAAGCGCCACTTTATTTATACGTGAGTGGATTTGAAATTAAACAAAAAATTTACCGACCGTCAATCATATTGACGTTAGATGGCAGCATTGCTGTTTTGTGTATATAATTTTAATAATTAATTAATTTGCAAAAACAATAGCAATAATAAATTTTTTATTTGTGGATGCCGGTAGAGCAAGCAATTATCTATAAAATGATATATAATTTATGTGGATTAGTTGTGAGGTTTTTTCTAAAAAGGGAGAGTAACATCTTAACCTTAGCGTATTAATATATATGATTATTGCTAATATTTTTCTGCTTTGTGAAATAGCTCAACTGTTAAAAAAGTATTTGATAAATGCTGCAAATTGCGTATTGAATCAAACTAACCCATTTTTTTTGTTTTACAACATCTTCAGGTGGGCTATTAGTAAAGATGATATTTGCTAATAGTTCACCTGAAGATGTTGTAATACAACGAAACCTAGGTCGTGGTAAATAATTTAAAGAGAGTTGAAATAATACTACATCAGGCAGTTTGATTTAATTGTGAATAATGAATTTCTACAAAATTAACGTCAAATATATTCAATATCACCACTTTTTTATATTTGCTGTTGCTCATCACAAACAAAACCATATTTACCAGCGCCCTTGTGATTAGGTTAAAGAGCAATTGAAGTTTGAATAGTATTGTAAAGTATAATAAAATACAAATAATCATTCTAAAGGATTTTCCCTTGTTTTCTTCAGTCATAGCTTTAAAATAAAATCAAAATGTTGGTTTTTCTAGTCTAAACGTTATCAAAAGTGAAAGGGTGCAATAACTTTATTTCATATTTTCATAGTTCGGACCTCAAAAGGACAAACGGAACCCTTATAAAATCACTTACGTATTTGCCTGTCCGTCTGTAAAGGTCGTTTTTCTCAAAAGCCGTTTGACCCACTTTCATCTAAATAGCTAATACTAAAAAAAATCGTGTATGTACTTATGTACGCAGGTCAGAAATTATACTTGTTTGGCATAATACAAGAATAACATTTTTTAGTACGCAAATAATTAATAGAAATAAAACAATAAAACACTGGAGCGTGATTTTAAATATGATTAGTAACATCTAAAGTCAATAAAATAATTACATTTTAAATTAATTTATGATTTATAATGCAAACAAATACATACCAAAAATTAACCTAACTTAGAGAAATACAATTAAAAATATTTTAAAAAGCTTATAAGCGCTATTTCTATCACGAACATTCACAATAAATAAATGTTTTTTTTTATTATATGGACCACTATTAAATTTCAATTGCTAAAAATATTATTTAAAAGCACAGATATAATTTAGATTTGTATGAATATAAAATACGTGTTGTGTGTTTACAAATACTTCAATAACTATCATGAATATAGCATCACTCAGTACACGCATATTTAGTGAGCGACTTCATCTGTCGATTTTTGTTGCATCATGCGCGCGCATAATAAATTTTCACTCCATCATTTTTTTATAATGCGCCTAAAGAAGTATAATTTCCATACTTACATGAACATTTTAGGAGTAGGGACGAATTAAGTACTAAAATTTTTTTTAAATGGCATATAACAAATAGTATGGTATCGTTTGAAACAGCTAGTTATTTGTGTCTCATAAATATATAATTTCTTCACAACTTGAACCAGTATATCTTAAGAAAAATATCCAAAAAAATATGTGCCCTCCTACGCTCCACTTAACTCGGAAACAACTAAACCTAAAGATACGAAGAAAATAGGATTTTTAGAAAGTTTACGAAAAGTATATTTAATTCAAAAGTGCGTGTTGAAATCACATTATTACAATAAAGTGACCAAATATTGAGACATGAATCGCAGAAACAATAAATGCGCAAATTTTACAAAAATAGCAACAGTAACCATAATCAGCGTTTGCAAGTATAATTGCGTACTTGCAAAAATAACATTAATTTTTTTATTTAGCTCACCCACGACTTCACTGTCTAATAAACAAGATAAACATTCCTCGTGCCGGTGGCATTAAAACAAAAAAAAAACAATTATACCCCGTGACAGTGACTAGGGTAGAGGGGCTAAGAACGAGACTCAATTTCACGAGGAGCGCTCCCCTTTGAGGCGGCCGCCGCCCGCCCTCCGTGCTTCCGTGACGCCAAGTTTAATTAAGTGGATTATTTAAAATAATAACCAGCTACATAGTGAATTATGTAAATGAGTTTTTAAGTAAAATGAAGGTACACTAGATTTGTGAATTTTAATTATGCATTCATAATTCGATGATGAGAAGAAGGAAATTTGGTACAGGTGAGCAGGGACGTAGGTTAATTTAGCATCTCCCTCTATATTTGTAATTCAGGTTGCGTATTTTGTAGGTTATAATATTTTTAAAATCAAAATTGCGGTCTGCATTTAAATAATGTATCTTTTTCTTTGAAACTGAATAGAATATTAATATTTACTTACGTACATCCTAGTTAAGCGCTATAAAAACAGCAATAAAAATGAGATATTCGAGCACCACATTTTAAACTTAATTTTTACCGTAATCTTAAAGCACATGTAACTATTTTTGAAGATCTTCAAAAATCTTTCTATTTCATTTTTTTTTATTGAGAAAGTTGATATTCTCAATAAACGATCAAGAACGATGAATCAGATGAAAATGTAATAAATGAAAAATATAATTTTTGTGTTTATTTGAATGTATTTCTCTGAAATAAATTACATAAAGTTTTCAAAATTACGACGCGATGCTCACTACAAATACGGCGTCACCAAAAAATTTATCTCGTTTCACACCACTCTTGTGTGTGTGTGTGTGTGTGTGTATAAATTTCGTATATACAGCGTTAAGCGGGATTTTATAAAAATAGTGTTGCAATGAACCGAACAAGTGTACACTGTCAAAGAAAGAAAATATAAAAAGTTGATCAACCGAAACGTTTATATAACATAATATGTACTAACATTATAAAGAAGAAAAGTTCATGAGTTTGTTTGTTGCGAATAATCTCAAAACTACTAAACCTATTTTAAAAATATCTTAATTTTTCGACTAGAAAAATTTATCTTTAGAACATAGGCTAACAGAAATATTGGAAAATATTATGAGTAATATTGTTTCATAGATATTTTGCAGTAAATGTGTAACTGAGTATACATGTTATTAAAAAGTATATCAGTGCGGACCAAATGGCTGGCTACTGCTAGTGTATTATAAATTGGTTAATTTAAAATAGGAATATGATATTGGGGAAGGGAATGACGAGATATGAATAGAATATTTATACAACCTTAAATATTTATATAAATTGTGAATTTCGTATTTGAAAATTTATTGTATTCCAAACAACGATGTGTGCATATATGTTAAAATCTGACAGATTGTGAAAATTCAATGGTTATTGTCTATATTATTCCTTTATTTTTACTTCATATTCTTTTAAAAGCATTTCTATCTTACACACAAACATAGCCAGTGTTCCGGACACCGCAGTAACCAACGCAACAATCGGGCAAACGTGGGTTCATAACCCGTGGTGTTACCGCCGGCATATAAAAGGGTCACTACAGTATAAAGATAGGCGTTTAAGATCACTTGTGTGATCTAGTTCAATCTAGGTCTTTGAAAGTCGAGAACTAGTTTTTAGTTTTTTCTTTGTGTCTAAAAACATTAGCTTTCCTTTCATACTTTCCAGACTTGAGACTGACAGTTTTAGCTCTTAAGAGACTGGCGTATTTAAAAATGTGATGGTTTACAAAAACCAAAGTCACTTGATACTGTGATGAGTATGACTACCATTATTTATTTTGAACTAGTCAACCAATTTAATAATCTACACAATAAAAAAATAAATATTTGCATTAATTGATGAAATACTTAAATAGTTTAAAAAATAAATATATAATCAAAATATAGCAATCACAGGATTGAAATAGACTCGATTTTCAATAAATACTTGAATTTTCCAAAAAACTGGAAAACTTTTAAAACATAAATTAACTACATGGTAACAAAAATATGAACATAAATAATAATTTAACAGTAATCATTATAATTTTTAAATATTAACCTAAAACAATAAAATCTACGAAAGTTTAGAAGATGTTAATCTAGATCTCCGGTCGGTGAGCACTTGACCTGCCTTCGAGAAGATTTGATCTCAATCGACGGAAGTGCTCATAACACGAAGCCTTTTTTTAACTAGAGGTGTGGATATGTATCTCTATTTATCTGCCATCAGTCAAGAGAATTATGGTCACGGTAAATAGGTTTCCCTCTGAGATATCAATATATCGAGTTTCCAGAAAATATCGAGTTTAATTATCCTGGCCGGTGGTGGTTCCGGATTATCCATGGAACCACGACCTGTGATAAAATATAGGAGCAATAATTACATTTTGCATTTTCTACCGGTAAACTCGTATAACGGTTCCGTATATTCGTATATTTCGCTTCCCTTTAGAGATGTGACAATGGTATTAGTTGTAAAAAAACGTAATTAACCTAGATCTTTCAGATAGATTTAGATATTTCAATTATTACTTTTTTAGGAAATTTGAAAATAACCTCACCACTCCGACGTATTCAAATAATGAAAAATAATTCAAATAATAGAAATAATAAAACTGAACGGCGAATGTCATTAAAATTTGAAAAATTATGTTAACTGATAAATATGTATCATTTTTCTATAGTGCAAACGATCTACGAATAAAACAAAGACCACTGACCGACTGATCGAGATTTGCAACCTATCGATTTAAATATTTTAAGATCGATACATTTTGACAGACCGATTCTTTCGGATTGAATGAGAGACCTATAAAGTCCATCAATCTAGGACATTTAGTATCCCACTCGCTCTTCAGAAAACGATTACATGCCTTCTTGTGTTCGCGCGGGAATAGGTCTGTGAAGTTAACCTCGCATGTCAGCAATGTATTACAAATATTTTTTTTATTATTAAAGTTTGTTTTGTACTTCACGAATATCTTTCACGACTGATATAATTCCCATATATTCACAGGCATTTAAATACATGTAACTATATATTATAACAATACGTAAACGTCAAATTGGTGTTTTGGACATGCGCATGTGAGGACAGTATTTTAATTTGTCGTGATTTTTGGTTTAGTGAACTAAAGAATATATTTTGATTTTTGACCTATTCTGTCAAACAATATTGGTCAATTAATTAATTTTACTCACTCAATCTGTTCTGTCCATCTCTACTACACTGCAAAATGATAAATTCATCAGATTAGTTCATCAGTTCGATCAATTCATCGGTTCGACTTTGAGTTCAACTACTAGTTAATGCAACCAGTATTTAACTAATAGTAAAGTTTATAAGCATCAAATTAATAAGTAAAGAAATTGTCTCACACCGACGAGGAGTATTCATTGGTAATCGAACTCTCTCCTGACTTTATAGTCACCAGTGACGTGGATCTGATAAACGTTGATTTCTCCAGTTCAGTGTCAGTCAAGTGGGGGGGTCTTACTAGTGTTTGCTTAAACTTAGCGCAAAGCTAGTGTTTAAAATGGATCAATCAATTACTCGAGCGCGAGTTTTATAGCAAATAAAAATAAATTATGTACTTATCACAGTTTTGAACGGAAAGTCCTTAAATCGTGAATAGTATTATCAATAATAAAATGATGAATTACCCAGTAAAATATAAAAAAAACACGTTTCACTTGTCACAAATAAAATGTAATTGTATTTATATTTATGGAAAATATTTTACATTCATTTTGATGATTCTCAAAGAGCGTACGTTTATTTAAATAAAAAACGATTTCTATGTAATTGCCAAAAAAGTGAGGAAGCTGACAAAAATTTATCGATATCGATAATTTTTATATTATCGCTTAAACTATGCTCATCCTTAACCTTGAATAAAAAGGAAAGTTTTGTTGTAATTAGCTTAGTTAACATCGAAAAAAATCTAAAAGCAAGCTTCCGTAATTTCCGTAATAGACGTTTATTATAAAAAAATAGTTATTAATGATCCCTCCCTCCCTTTAAAAAATTATTCCTCCTATCCTCTCGTTTCACACCATGAGTCACAATTCATACTAATGATCGCTAAGTAAATTGAGTATAGGTTTGCCTATTTTTGGTGAACCCTATTTTTGGAGAACCACTCAGAGCGCTAATGACATGTTTGTAATATAACGTTATAGGCTCTAGGGTTATATAAAGTATCATGCATGCGCACCCACGTGCATAATACAAACGAGAACCAGTCGGGCAAAACAGAAAAATCTGATTAGCATCTCAGTATTTTGTTGTTGTCGCTGAAGTTATCACGTATAAACTGATTATTATACTAAATTATTACATTTTTGGTCAATTATAAAGTAAATTTTTAACTAATTTACACGAATAAGGTATTTCTTCGTAATTTTTAAGTCTTCAAATAAAAACTATTTGACTTGATGTTTACAAATATTTTTTGATTTTGTTAATACAAAATAATTTTATTCATAACCATGCCAATATAATAAAGGTAAAATGTGGGTCGACCGGACACAGTGGAGGTCGGTTGGGTATACGCTGAGCAAAAGAGATGGAAGCATCGAGAAGAGTGCATTTGAATAGAACCCCCAGCGCCGAAGGAATCTAAGCAGACCTTGAGAAACCTAGAGGAGATCTGTTCTCATGGAGATGGAGGTTATTGGTCGGATGTTAGGACAGTTCTAGGACGTATCCCATAAGTGGCTGCTTTGGCAAAAGCTCATGAAAGCCTTTCATGTACATAGGGGAAATGGGACGTAAATAACTAAGTAACTAATAATGCTATTAGTAAATTCCGATTTGGAATTCTCCGTAATATATTAGTCGATGACAAATAAATTTTAATATCAAATTTAATTTAATTTTGAAGTAGAATTATATATTTCTCAGCATTATACAGAGTTTAATGGGTCAGAGTAAAAAACGTTGAACAATAAACATATAATAACACTGTTTGTACTCAGCGCATGCACTCGAGTAAAAATATTATTATTATTTAGCCACTTTATCTATCGTAGTCACTAAACACCTCCGCTACATTCGCCAAACGATTCTATCATCGGGGTCGGGGATATACCGGCGGGAATACTTGGAACAATCAGACTATATACAAGCCGATATATCCACTTGGCACAGTTTAAATAGTATTCTGAGGCTTCTGTTACATTTTTATCAGTGTGTTGGCCCAAGGAGCTAGATGATATTATAAGTCTTAATTTTCCTAAAAGTATGAGCTTTCTAACACAAAATGAATTTAAACCCAGACCAGGGATTAACACGAACAAACAAAAAACCAGCAATTTTTTTCGTTTATTATATCAGTATACACAAATTTCAACGGTCTTCATCTTAACTACTGAATTCAAATGATTTTGTTTGCTATATTCTCCCATGGAAGAAACAAAGTGACAATTGTGAGATATTAACGCCATTCACCCGACATCATTGGTACTATGTCCTATTTTACGTTCGAAAAAAATAAACACCATCATCATCATCATTCATATATATTAATACGCTAAGGTTAAGATGTTACTCTCCCTTTTTAGAAAAAACCTCACAACTAATCCACATAAATTATATATCATTTTATAGATAATTGCTTGCTCTACCGGCATCCACAACTAAAAAATTAATTATTGCTATTGTTTTTGCAAATTAATTAATTATTAAAATTATATACACAAAACAGCAATGCTGCCATCTAACGGCTCAACGTCAATATGATTGACGGTCGGTAAAATTTTTGTTTAATTTCAAATCCACTCACGTATAAATAAAGTGGCGCTTTAGCTCAATGCTTTTGATACTTGCGCCTCTATATGTCAATTTTAGTAAAATATTTGTTTGATCTGTCATCTGAGCTTCATGATGGAATAAAAACGTAATAAGCAATGTGCAAAATTAGAAATGAATTGAATACCTGCAATCAATTTTGATTTATTAAATTGAGTTGAATAATTTATAATGCGAAGACTTCGCACGGGTCACGCTAGTTTGTTTTTAATTGAGTTAATCTTAATGTGTCAATCGCAAAATATTTTAAGTAAAAAAAGGCGAAAAGGACTAACTAAAATCGATTTGGTGACTATGCATACTGAATCGGAAAAACTTTTGATAGCAAAAATCTTAAAATGACAAGAAAATCCAAATACAATTATTAGAAGAAGGTGTAATTTTACATAGAAGTTTGTGGTATAATTACTACTGTATCTGTTATAACTTCGTATTGTGTACAGATTTTAGAACCAAATCTCTAGCCATTGACAAACGAAAATTAGGATTGAGAAATGTTACTAAAGAAATACTACATATACATATACACACAGATTAGAATATAGACATAATAAATACCATATTAGCGATAACTTAATTAACTTACAAACTTAGAAAGATAAGCATTAATATAGGACAATGGATAATACAGATTAAAATGAGGTGAATAAATCAACCTACATATGATTCAGAGCATAAACTGAAAACACGACTGGAACCTCAGGACTGAAAAAATCCATTTGCTTCTTTTCATATGAAATATTATTTATATGTAACTATAGTACATATTTTTAAAATTTGTTTTTTTTTCTTTTCACAAATTCTACCGCAAACATTCGATACCAATCCGACATACGCTGCAAAATATTTGACAACACTATCATCTATATCGACATTCTTGCCTACATCACTCGACGCCTACTCCCTCAGCGTAACTAAAATTATTAAGGATCAAAAGGATTGAAATGGCTTTGTCGATGAAGGATAATTGTATATTAGTAATGAAGGAGCCGCGTTCATCGATCGACGCTTGGCAATTCATCTCGCCTCCGCTCGCTTTAACTGCCACGAATAGAGATAAATTACATGACGAAAGAGAGAAGTGACTAATTTCGATCCTCGTAGAAATGAACTTCATTTGACTTTGAAACTGATATAATGTGCAGATTACTTGTTAGTAGAAAAGACGTCGAATATTGCTTTGAAATTTTATGTGATGTACTTTGAAAGGAGCATGTGGAAGTTAATATTCTTGAATTTCTATTTATTATAAATATGCATACAAATAGTTGTTATTTTACTCAAATTTTATACATTAAAGACGAATTATCTACTTTACAACAAACCATAATTAATTTTCCATTTCCATTTTCTCATAGATATTTATACTGCATAATTTTTACTATGTACATCAATTAGTATTTTTATATATAAAAATTTAGAACATTATCCAACTTTACATGCACAGTAGGATGAGAGTTAAAACAAAAGTTAGAATATTTCTAAAAATTAACTCGCCTCAATTTATTTTGATATAGACACAGTGACCTTCTTTCTTCATTTGAATTTCACATTGCCAAATTTCCATATTCGTTTAAGTGTCTAAAAACTTGACTCGTTTGTCTAAAAAATCGAACTCATTTGTCTAAAAAATTGTGGAAGTGTGACTTGCATGAAGATAAAAATTTACAATTTTTCGGACACCTTAATCTACTTTATAATATTAATCATTAAGATCACTTTATAATATTAATCATTAAGTTTTACTTTATAATATTAATCATTAAGTTCAACGTTATAATATTAATCATTAAGTTTTTAACGATTATCGTTTAAAAAAAAGAAAAAAAATTATGAATGCTCCAAAAACTATAGATATAAATTGTCCTTCAAGCGTGAAATTAGATTTTCGTAATTTTAAAAGAATAGACCTTAATCCGTCCAAAAACAATACCTATCATTCAATTCAGAGCGACGGCTATTTCCATAATGGAAAATAAATAATTTTTCTGAACCTCTAATATATCTCCCTCACATCTTGCTCTAAAATATCACAAATATTACACCCATATATACTTTTAGTTATTTTGCATATATATATATATATATATATATATATATATATATATATATATATATATATATAAATATATATATACATATATATATATATATATATATATATACATATCTTAAATTATCGTTAGTTCCTGTATCATCCCATACTCCACCAAAAGGTATGTATAATGTTTGTGATTGCAAAATATTAAAACCATTTACAAATATATTCATCGGTTGTTATTACTTTTTTCTTTTAGTACTTATTAATGACAGGTGCTCTTAATGTTAATGAACGAACAAAAAAAGATTAAATTATAAAGAGCAAAGCTAACGTAAGAGGATATAATAACAATTCATATTTATAAGATGGCATCGACCTTCCAAGGGTGGCACACATAGATTACGTGCGCCAATAAAAAGCAACATGTCTTTAGTTCTTTAGGGGAAGCACCTGATCACTATATTTGTAGTACAGCCGTTCGTCCATCGCAGCATTTTAATTTATATGTAATAAATGTTACAAGCATTTCCGTATTACCGTGTTATATAGAAATGTATATAATATTTAAAACAAACCTAAATGGTGACTCAAATTCAATATTCTGGAAAAACAAAAAAAACCATGGTGTAATAATTTAAAAGGAATATTTGGAATATATTTTTTCACCACCTAAATATAAGTTGTGGTCGATGTTCGAAATATTCAGTAAAAAAGTAAAAAAATTATTTATTCTTACAGACCAGATCGGTCTGAAAGCTGATTTTATTTATTTTGATTTTTTTTATCCATCCTTCTTGAGACACAAAATATAATTTCTCTTTATTTTTAAGATTCCATACTTAAAAAGTAAAATAGCAAAACTGCCACTAGTAACATTCGTTTCATTGTCTTCTTTTGAAAAATTATCTAAGTTTATTAAGATCACTGTCAATCCATCAATCTGATCTTGTCCATCCATCAATATTTCCTTCACAACTTCTTTTTTCGGATACTGTTTAACATAGAAACTATAAATTTGGAGTCTCGATAAAGCATTTTAACTTAAATATTTCAATAGCTAATACGCAAAAATACTGCTATAAAAATGTTAGAGGAGGCATGTGTACTAATCGAATTGCTTTTATAATTTACAAAGGTCCTAAAACAAAAAAATTCTAAACATAATTCTAGAGGTATTGCTGAAAATTACAACAAATAGTACATCCGCTCCATCTCTTTCAGCAGTTAAAGTTTTTTAAAGCAATAAAAACCATTGAATATACGCTTTCCTGAACATAATTTTACAGCCATTACTTTTCTTTTATCACCTTTATACAATATGTTTCACAATATACATTTCCCCTAGTTTTACGGTTTCGATAATTTATCTTCTTTCCCCTCTTCGTTCTTTTCGGGAATCGTTAAGTAAGAAATTATCTTTACAACACACGTAAATAAAACAGTAAAATCCAAAGAGATACGTTACCGAAAATAATTAAAAAACAATTAAAACACGTTAATTCACAACGCGGAAAGTTGGCGGTTGCTTGTTTACTCTCCATTCGCAGAGGCACTAAATCAATAAGGGACGCGAGCGCGCTCAGCGTGAATGCCGGGGCGTCGGACCCTTTTCATTGCCGCGCTTTGTATTCCGTCCGCGTCGTTGCCGACCGATCTTGAAGATTGTATTTGGCCATTCGGTTACAGAATCGGACATCCGTAAATAAACAAAGCCAGTGAAACGATTTACGAGAAAGATAAATAAATTTAAACGTCGATAATAAACGAGAAGTGGTTTTTGTTGGGATCCAATGTAGGAGAGAAATAATTTTGCATATGTAAACGAAAATTTTGGAACCGCAACTGAACAAGAGGTTGCGTATTCTTTTGAAGATTTTCCTGAAGAATTGTTAAGGTGTTCTCGATGAGACTTTGGGAGGCAATTATTCAACATATTTGATATATGTGTCACAATTAAGAGGGAAATAAAGTATAGCAACTAAGGAGAATTTGGTATTTTGAACATCATGATGAATTTTGATTGGTATTTTGAATATATGATCACGTCTCGCTTTCCTTGTGCCTTCATGGATTGTGCGAGAGGGAAAGTCACAGCTCGTGGGGTAACCTACAATTTAGCTGTAAAATCGTCTTCCGGGTATATATATATTATGGTCTTTTTTAAGTGAAAACTTCTTTTAACTTACCTTGTCTAAAATTGTTGACCGGAAAGATGTGCGATTTCGCGTAACACCAAGCGTGACGCGTTTCGGATATGCTCGTAAGTAGGCTGGATATGGCCAACAGTTCGATTTCGGATATATTCGGCGCTAAGCCGAATGCATTCGGTCGCATCCGACAAAAAGAATATAGTGCCCTCGTTAATAAGTACATTTTTATTTCGTCACTTTCCCGGTGGAGTCTATTAGTGCAGCGCTAAAGCACTGCATTACATACAGAATGCGAAAGAAGTTTGACTTAAAACCTCGATGCCTGTGGTTTTTTCTTTTTAAATGTTTGTATGTTATTTGTTTATATATTTTAATAGAATTCAATTAAAACTCCTGCGCGGAGTATTGTCAGTATATAAGCTCCACGATTATAATGAAGACGTGTATTTTCTTTCCAATAAAATATATTTGTTGTATTTGTTTGTCTTTTATAAATAAATTGTGCGTATTTATGTGCATTAATATATCATATTTATTATGATGTTATTGAGAGTCAAAGTGGATAAAATATGATCAGTTGTATGTGCAGTGCTTTTTCTGGTTTATTCCACGAATCACCATTGTTTGTTAATTATTTTTGTTTTTATTTCAATTTTCGTATTCAAAATGCCTAACGTATACAGTGTAATCAACGTTGGTTTCCAAAATTTTAATTACTACAGCGTGCCCTTAAGCGCATCAATTTTTTTTCTTATGCAAAATATAACCTAAGACTATAAGTTTCAATTTATCTTGTTAGTTTATGAAATGTTCATTTGCAAACCTTTTAATATGTGAAAATATCTAATTTTCAGGCGCTAATATTTTTTATTTTATAAGTAATATTGTCGAAATAAATGCATAGAACTTTGTATATGAATATTCTCAGTCAATCAATACCGGTGAAATTTTTGGCGTAGAGAAACCTTGCCATTTTTTATATGAAAATTTGATACTTCATTATGAACGTAATGTAAAAATTTTCTTGAAAAATAATATTCACTAAAGTATACAAACTTTAATAATTAAGTATAATTAAAGCGGGCAAGTAATTTTAAAATGTCTTAAATTACTTGCTGGCTAATTATTAACTGGCTATTCACTCATATCCGTGTACGAAATCGACTTCAAATTGTAAAAATTCGTGTGGTTAATAACTGGTTAAAGCTAAGTCTAAGTAAAGTTTAAATCAACTGATCAATTTTTTTTAAACCGGAGGTCCTATAAAATATTATGTTTTCATTGTGAAAACCATGCTTAACTTGCAGCTTGGTGCCTACACGTTGAACAAGATGTTAAAAAACAAAAAAATTAATTACGCAGCCAGTTAGTTAATGCAATTAAAAAAATTAGATAGTCCTAGGTGAACTCGCGAATTAAATAGGTGATCAAATAAATATGGAGCAAGTCCTCCAACATCAAGCTAACAAAATTAAGTACTTTTTTAGGCAAATTATGAAAGAATGTTGGCGAATGTGAAGAATAGAATGTTGAAGAATAGTGGGTGACTTCCTACTCGCGCATAAGTGTTGGGTATAAAAAACCTTACCACAAGATATATATGTATGTATATGTATATATATATATATATATATATATATATATATATATAT
This sequence comes from Druceiella hillmani, assembly GCA_039881145.1. Lineage (NCBI taxonomy): Eukaryota > Metazoa > Arthropoda > Insecta > Lepidoptera > Hepialidae > Druceiella > Druceiella hillmani. The sequence goes on along the minus strand of JAYKKI010000017.1, from coordinate 37,963,183 downwards.
ATATATATATATATATATATATATATATGAATAGGGGTTATTTTGGGAAAGCACCTCAGAAAGAAAGGAAAATCAATTGCAGCAGAATTGTCTACCTGGTTTGGCGAAAACCCTATTAGTTTCACAAAGAATTAATTTTCTTTTACTTTTTGTGTGTTTAACACTACGAGTAATTCAAAAATAATAGTATTTGAATCTATGTAATGTTTGCGAAACATTTATTTAATCAATTTAATACTCAGTCTCTTGGTCCATAACCGATAGACAAATAAGTGAAATATGTTAAACCAGGTATATCTATACAGTGACGAACATTTTTCCATCTGGACTTTTGTCACTGAGAAAGTGCGAAAGTCCAGAAAGGTTTAATCAACAATTGAAATGAATTACCACTTCATATCTCATTTTGTAGAAGCATATAGGAATAAGTTATTAAGTGATTGAACAATATTTATATACACTGAAGCATTTCAGCCACGCCCTCTCTATAACACTTATAATTTTATTTGCCTATTAAGAAAAGTTATAAACAAATTACGTCTCTGGAACACGTATTTTTGTCCGTTATTTGTTAGTTTCAATACAACGAAATTAAAACTTACCAAATTATAATTTAAATAGAAAGAAAGTAGTATTTTTTAAATGATATTTTCTTTCTATAAGTTTAACTCTCTTAAATTGTCTATTTCGGACATCCAATTAAATATTAATTTTCTTGTCGACGGACTCAACAAACCCACTTGTTCTTGTTAACGAACTTAGCCACCTTTTCACGTATATGTTTTTAGTAGGATTGTTGTTTGCTTAATTGAAAAATATTGGGCTTCACAGTTTTTGTACACAATAATCTAATTAAACTTGCCTTTCCTAAACTAACTAGTACTTCCCATTTTTTTTAGTTAACTTACAAGTGAGATATATACTATTGTGTGACTTTAATTAATCAAACAAAACCGATTTTTATTAACTATTACAATGTTTTTCTCAATTTATCCGCCCGTACTTAACGGATAGATTTAGAATATTTCAACTGTTACCAGTGAGAGACAATATTAACAGCTTTGCGTCTCTAGTTATAATATATGGATACTGCATTCATTATAATATATGGATACTGCATTCATTTATAATTCATTTCAATCCTTCGTTCGAAGTTTACGTAGGACATTTCATAGTTCATTCGATAACGGACGCATAGGAATAAACGTTTGTTAGGTCATTGGATTATTTTTTGCTTCTAACAAAGTGCAAAAAATACTTCAATAACCTAACAACATACTAAAGATAAGAAGAGGAAAGCGATTAAAATAGGAATTGATAAAAGTGTAATGAGTCATCACGATGAAAAATGAGCAAGTTAACTTACAGCAAAAAATTGTTTGTTTACTGCTTAAATACAATCAAATTTTAAGTAAATTTGTTGACATAAGTTTTTTTCTTTACTACCTTGTTATTACTTACCATATATATCTATTACATTTCATGTACATAGCTTTAGTTTGTATGGGTTGAAGGATGAACAAACAAACTTGTAGACAATTAAATTTAAAATACTAGTTGTTTCTTTGTTTATAGGTTCTATATTTTATTAAGCTTTCGTAGTCTTTTAATCCGCCCGTCATGCCATTTTTCTCAGAAACCACTTGTTGTAGGAATTTAAAACTTGGCATAAAAATAAAGCTTTGCCCGCAACTTCGTTCACAATTATTTAAAAATAACATCATTTTAGTAACCACTATTGTGGACAACACAAAAAAGGTCAATGCGTCAGTAGAAATTGAACCCACGTCTTCGGCGTACCATGCTAATGTGCTAACAATTACAGCACGGCTGGTCTAACTGACCTGTCAAAACTATTATTACTATAATATTGTTATGTTTTTTTTATTTATTTTTACAATATCTATGAGCATAAAGCTTACCAAAAATGCTAATAAGTGGCGAAAAAATTAAAAAAAAATGTTTCAATATTATTATTGTCATACTTTCAAATATACCCCGGCACATATAACGAAATATATGCCACCCTCCTTATTTTTTAAACTACTCAATCTAAAATTATGAAAAAAATTTAGTTTTAGAAGCTAATGCAAAGTTTGTAGGAAAACTAAAGCGATTCTAGATGTCATTATGTATATATAAAATCTTATGTACGTGTGTCTTGCATGTATGAACATAATATGCTCATAAATTACTAATTAATCAACACTGAAATCTCCAAAATTTCTAAGTAATTTATCTGGGTATACTACATAACAAAAATAAAAAGGACTTCTCATGTTCGAGTAGAATTCGTCTAGTTCGGGGTCTTCAGGTGGGCTACTATCAATCAAAGATCTTTGCTAATAGCCCACCTGAAGATGTTGTAATACAACGAAACCCAGGTCGAGGTAAAGAACTTAAAGAAAGTAATAATACTACAATATATAATACTACATCACGTAGTTTCATTGAATTGCGAATAATGAATTTCTACAAAATTACGCCAAATATATTCAATTTTCACAATGTAAATGTACATTTATATTGTAAAAATGTATGTATTGAATAGGCGAAGACTAACTTATTAACATTTAACCGAACCCAATCGTTAATTTAATCTAAACGCGCTGATAATCCACTCGGAATATCAAAGGCGAAGGTAACCAGGTCTACCGCGGCCCCCCTGCTAGATAAAAGACGAGGCACTGGCAACCGAGTAGTGACGGTATAACCACACTCATGATTTGGAAACTGGTCAGAAGAGGGTTCAGCGGCCTTAGGATATATATAATTCTAAAGTTTTTTGGTGCGGAAGGTAAGGGGAAGCCACTGAAAATAATTTCCCAAAATTCTAAAGTTTTTTGGTGCGGAAGGTAAGGGGAAGCTACTGAAAATAATTTCCCAAAATAATCATTATTGAAGTACAATTAGGGAGATCACGAGTGCCATACGAACCAGCTAGCGACTGGCGCCGCGTGGCTTCCGGATCGCGCGGTATGAAATAAACTACCGATCATGATGACGGAATGGGAGTCCAAGCTCCGCGTGGAAAATGAAATGAAAAGATGCTAGGAACGTGGAGTTTTCAAAGGTTACTTGCTCCATTGTAACAACAACAATAGCCATAATTTACTAGTTGCGCGGGTAACTTTGAACTACTTAATGAAATGATTGGGATACTCAATGAAATGAGTGAATATCTTATACTCTTTGCAACTGAAAACAATCTGCCAATAAGCACCAACGGCTAAGCACAATAAACAAAACTGAATGATGGAAGTTACCCTTTTTCTAGTTAATAAACGGCGTGAAATGAAAGCAAAAGACGAGTATGTCAAAGATTTGAACAGAATTTCTGCACTGAGGCGAGTATCAGACCAGACCATAAACCATAACGCATACCTTCGAAAAATCTGCAAAGATATTGAAACACACGCAGATAAATATGAGTCTAGAGATCTTTATTATAAGATTCACATTATCACAGGAATAATACTATCCAAATTCTGGGCTATTGTAGATAGTAATAAGACCTTGGTAACGGATCTTGATTAAATCTCGGAAGCATGTCTTTCACTATATCAAAACTCTGAATCCTAGAATTTTCCCAATCCGGAACCCGAAGAAACAAAGCCGAATATATTGTTATCTGAAGTTGAAGCGGCTATCAGGCATCTTAAAAAGGGAAAAGCTACTGGCAAGGACGCAATTCCAATAGAATATATCAGAGTTTGGGGGGAATACAGTACTATTATCTTTCACACCATATGTAATAAGATGGTAAACAGGAATATGGTCAACCAACTAGACTGGCTCTACCTAAAAATGTAGCAACTACCGTCTTATCGCTTTGATATCACATTCTAGCAAAGTGTTACTCCATATTCTAAACGAGAGGTTAAGAACTTATTGGTCCAAAAAGATTGCACTGAAGCAGGTTGAATTTATAAAAGGGGAGAGCACACGTGAACAAATTCGCATTGTTTCTCAACACTCTGTTCTGACAACAGAGTGTTTTTAGTTTTTTTTTTGTAAACTATCCATTTTCTTATTCATTATACGTTTTACTGAATATAAACGAAAATGTACTCAGAATAAAGTATAATTTTTTATTAGAAAGACACTTACGGATAGATGACCCTAGAATCCATTACACAGCTTACTGTTTGTAAGGAAAAGGTTTTAAAATAATTTGTATTTAGCTCATTTGATTTTATTTGTAATAAAATTACTTCTTGTTCATTACCATGGATAATTTGACTACGCTTTAGCAGCAGACACTTATTAAAAATAAAAGTATATAAACACTATATTATAAAACAAAAAGGCTCGTTACTGTACTTTTAATCGCACCAATTTTGTTGGCACTTTTCTAACCGACTTCAAAAAGGAACAAGTTTTCAATTCATTTGTATTTTTCTTTGTGTACGTTACATCACATCTCCACCAGTTAGCAACAGATTTGGAAAATTCCAGTCTTTCATTTAGAAAGATACATCCTCAGTGCAGTCTCATGAAAATTTGATCACAATTTCACTATGAAAATTGAAGATATGACATAGAATTTTTCAACAATGCATGACAATACGAGTTTGGAGGTACTCTTCAATAATAAGGAATTAACTCATCGAGTTTGGACTTGTTTAACTTATCTTGACATAAGTAAACGAATAATTAAGTAAATAGGTAGATAATCAAATACGGGTACATACAAAGGCATGAATCAACTAGATATTAATAGACAAGAAGTACATATATAAGAAAGTATAAGTAGAAACAAATACATGAAACAATTAAAATATTACTAGACAAGTAGGTAGGTAAATAAGAATATACCGGTCAATGGCATGCAGTGATTTTTTGGGAAGGCAAGCTACTAAGATTAAGAGGACTACTGCCATATACATACATATGCATGTATAAAACGCGAAGTATATTTTTATTTATACATTCACTTTTTTACAAATTCGTCACATTGGATGATCAAAGATCGGAAACAAAATTGTATTTAGCAATTTAAAAATTGTAGTTAGTTAAAATTATATATTAATGTAAATGGTGATAAATTTTGAACCAAAAACACATTGAGGATCACTACATTCATACTTTGCATTAATATATAATCGACTATTTGTCTAAATATCCTGTTGTAATATCAGAATTTAATTGGTTATTAAAGGAAAGAATAAATATATATAATAATATATTTAACTAAAATAATATTTTTTGGCGATTATTTTACAAAAAAAATTAAGGGAATTATTTGAAAAATATTTCCCTCACAAAAGGAAATTTATACAAAAAGGAAACAAAATACATATCCCACATGAAAATGACATAAAATATAATTATTAGAAACTTTTAGTTTCAGAAATGGCTTCGGTCTATCATTTACAATTATATTATTTTTTCAATAAAAATGAATTTAAAAAAAATTACTTAGAAAGTCTCCGGAACAAGAAACGTTATGACGAAAATTCACATTCGCAAACTGATAAAATAAACGCAAACAGAAAAAAAAACTACTATCTCAGTGAATAAAGTAATACGTATATTTATAAAATATATTTAATCTCTTTTGGTTTATTTACTTTGACACATCATCAGTGGATGGGGGGAAAGGAAAAAATCGTTATAATACACACACAGTCAATCTGTGCATCTGTGTGTGGTATATGATGCGCCAGGAATTTATAAAAATAAGATATTATTAAATTCATCGTAGTTTTGTTACATTCTGATTACCATAGGATATAATAAGCACTAAAATTATAAAAGTGAAACTTTTCGTACGAAAAATCGAATCAACTTTAAATGACCACCGAATAAGACGCGCACTGAAAAGTATAAAATAACAAAAATACGAAGACTTATTTGAAACTTTTGCGGTACAATGATTTCTAGAGTCTGTGCCAAATGAAATCGACACAAGTAAGCCAACCAGATATGTGGGTTACATTAAAGTTGTTAAATATAATACATAAATAAAATATAAACTGGCAACTACCAAAACAAACTAACAAACTAAACAATTTAAAAATTTAAGTATTTCCTTTGCGATATTTTGAACCTTGTGATTTATCTAGGTGAAATATGTTTAAATATTAATTAAGTTTGTTAATTAGTAGAGTTTCTTCCAGCTGGTTATTAATTTTGCAGTGCTGTAAATAGTAATCAACTATACAAACTAACGGAACAAGTAAAACTAAGTTCCATTTTAAATAGGATAAACATGTCAACATTTAGAAAACTACTAATGCTGAAATAAAAATGCCGGATATTTCTTTTAAAACCCGAACATAAATTATTAAAGTAAAAGTTTAAAAAAAATAACCAAAATTGTGTTGCCGTTTTTACCTTGCCGGCCATATTTACCTTAGTGGTCACAAATAAATAATTATCATATAGAGAATCATTACTATGATTTACACGCGGCATAAACAGTTCTTTTTTTCAATTCCCATTTACGTTCTGTTGATAAGTAAATGTCAATGTAATATTTGTTTATATGGCAACACAGGGTCGACGGTTTTCTATCTGCTCAAGCTTCTAATGTCAGTTTCTAATGTAAATGTTGAGTTAAATAAATAATATTTTCTTTTAGTGCAGAATATATTTATTTTTCATTCAAAATCCATCAGGTTACGGGTCCAAACACGCAATCCTGTAGTGATTAAGCGAAACAAAGGAAAGATTACTGTTTCATAAAAAATACTGCTGGTGTCGGCGCGGTGTCTGCTGCGTTTTGAGGTTAAGCGGAAGGAAAACTTGTCTTGTTGAGCAAGGGCGGGACGAGCAGGAAGAAAATGATGATGGACGACTTCTTTAAAATACCTGGCTTACACATCAAGCTGGAAGGAGCATCAAATTGGAATCTATGGAAGTTTTAGTCTTTTACTACGAAGTCAAGATTTACTAGTAGTGACAGAAGGGAAAAGTGGCAAACCGGAGGCCGGGGCTCATAAGGCTGCGTGGGACAAGAAAGACGCAAAAGCCCAACCATGGCTTGTAACAAGAATGTCAGAAAACGCGATGCATATTATAACTTGCACTACGTCCACGGAGATGTGGAGGAAACTGGCTAGTGTTTAGGAACTAAATTCTGTAATAAGCAACCACATCGTACAACAGCGTTTCTTCCATTACAAATACAAGGAGGCCACAAAGATGTACTGTGTTTTGTTTAAAATAGAATTTAAAAATTGGCTAAAACAGATGGGAGAAGAGATTTCGGAAAAAATCGCATTACAAAAGTGTTGATGTCGCTCCTAAATTGTTACAAGCATTTTGTACCTGCAGGGGAATCGGCGCCCGAAAATAAACAAACATACAACAATTTCGTCGTTAGACTATTGATAGAAGAGGAGCGATTGAAAGAAAAGAGAAAAATTACTCAGCAACAATCGGCTTTTGTTGCAAGGTAAGTGAATAAAAAAAAAGGTTATAAATATTGTATAAAAGTGATTCGAGTACACTCCGGCTTAAAAGAATGACATAAAAAACTTGCTCACCAGAATCCACAGTATTTAAAAACTATACTTAAAGATATATAATAATATTTCTGTGAGAGACGATTCAGATGTAGAGTGCGAGGGCTGCTTGAGGGGCAAAATACATCGTTTACCCTTCAATACGAGTGAAAATAAGACAACTCGGTCGTGTGAACTTATACATGCTGACATATGTGGTCCTATGAAGGTGCCGTCAGTGGAAGGTTCGAAATATTTCGTTATTCTGAAAGATGACTACGGCACTTACAGGTCAGTGTACTTTGTAAAAAGGAGGAATGAGGTGAAGAAATGTGTTGAAAACTTATTATTATATAGATAATAGATTGGGATTTACTAATAAGGAAGTTCAAAACATGTTTGCAAGGCGTGGTATTGTACACGAAATCAGTGTGATATATACACCAGAGGCAAAACGACAAGGCAGAGTGTTGTGTGCAAAATGTCTACCAAAAGAATTAAGTACAGAAGCTGTTCATATGTAGCGGACATATGTGTTAAACAAAACTATTAAAAGTAATGAGGTTGGAAAGACAACATACATGTCTCGTATGTTGTCTTTCCAACCTCACAACAAACACTTTGACATAAATACATTGAAGATTTTTGGCACCCCTGTATTTGTCCATATCCCAAAGGAGAAAAGAAGAAAATGGGACTCTAACATTCAGAATGAAATCATAGTTTCTTTCTGGCTACAAAGAAGAAGTTAAAGATTACAGAGTATATATCCCAGAGAAGAACAGTTTTGAAAACAGAGGAGATGTTGTTTTTATAGAGAGATGTGAGGAAGAGAAGGAGAATTTGGTTAAGCTTGATTATAACATAAATATACTGGAGAGTACATGTGAGGAACAACTGTCAAGTACAGAGAGTAAAGAGAAATTTATAGAAGGAGAAAAACTGTCCAGCGAAGGTAAATAGTAGTCCAGAGTCTTGCACCAGCAGCCTTGTAACCAATAATGAAGATTTAATACCACGTCGAAGAAGCACGCGTATCAGGAAACAGACCTCGTTCCACATCTGGCATCAGGTCTAAATGAAGGGAAGTGAACCTAAAACTACCGAGAAACAATGCAATTGAAAGATGCCAATAAATGACAGGAAACTGTGAATAAAGGGCGAAAAACCCTAAAAGAAAACAATACCTGGGAATTTTGTGAGAAACCTGTAAATACAAAACTTGTAAGTAGTAAGTGGGTGTTCAAAATCAAAAATTCTAGACAATACTCAATAGAAAGCTAGTAGTTAGGGGCCTTGAATAGGATGATAAAAATAAATTGTCTACTCTTAGGACGTTTGTGTCAGCAGGTGCAAAGTTAAACTTACCTATTTATCAGTATAAATCAATATATATTTGGAACTACCAGAGGGCGTTTATAGTGGAGATACAAAAACTATTAGATTAAATAAATCTATATATGGTTTGATAGTCTCCCAAACATTGAAACGATAAATTTAACTCTGAAATAATGAAACAAGGTTTTGTCATTTCCAAAAGTGACTGTTGTTTGTTTACTAAGTGTAACGGTGATGCTAAGACATTTATTTTATTATATGTTGACGACTTGTTAACTATTGGAAATTTTAAAACAATGATATTTGACCTTAAGTCAATGTTAAACAGCAACATCAAAATGAAAGGCATGGGTTTGGTATTGAACTGGTTAAACATACATGTGAAACCGTATTTAGAAAATAAAATAACTGAGTCAAAAGGAATACCTTTAAAATGTATTTCAAAAATTAAAAATATATAATTGTAAAAAAATGTGGTCCCCTATGGATGTGATACTAAAATTTTCGAAGGAAAAACTAATTTTATAATTGACAAAGATATTGAAAAGAAATGTTGGAGAATTATAGATTGTTTGTCTTATGCAGCATTAGGAACAAGACCAGATATTTGTACTGCTATGTCAATTTTAAGCATATATCAAAATAAAGCAAATAATGTTTTGTTAACCATTTTAAAAAGAGTATTGAAATATGTAAAACACACCACTGATTACAAATGCAATAGTAGCATGTTAATTGGTTATTGTAATGCAAATTGATGGGTGGGGGGGATATTTAAAAATAGATAGAACATCCACCACTGGTTATGTTTGCAAATTGTTTGATTTCTTAATGTTCAAAGAAACAAGCCAGCGTTAGTCTGTCTTCTATAGAGTCAGAGTATGTGACAATCAGTATGGCGTCAAGTGAAGCCTGCTGACTTGTCAATGTATTTCAAAATTTTAATATCGTAAATGTTTGCCCTGTCACAATATTCAGTGTCAAGCGTTTGAAACATGTTGATATTATATATCATTTTATTAGAGTTAATAAATGACTGTAAATTGAATGTGAAATATTTAAAAACAGAGAATCAGACCGCAGATATGTTTACAAATGTATTTTCTTTTACTGCAGAATATCTTTGTTTTTCATTCAGAATCCATCACATTCTTAATTACTATTATAAAACTTAAATCAAGAGGTAAGATCAGTAGTAATAATAGTTTTTTTTTCTTTTTTAATAAAAATATATTTTTAAGTTCTTCATAATTTTTTTTTCATATTATTGTTGAAATGGACTTATATGCATAATACGAAAATAATTATAAAAATTAAAATAATTTCGGTGTTGACGACTCAATATGACTATTCCGTTCAATGTCGTGATAACAAATTTTCACAATATTACTTTTCACCGTAGCCATATATTACCTAATATTTCTTTCACCGACGTAAAAATATGGTGAATTTCTGAAGAAATCATAGATCAAACGGTTATGAAAGACAGGAAGACAAAGGATGGAGGTGTGAACTATACTAGAAGAGTTTCTTTGTTCCCTTTTCTTTGTTTTGTGTGATACGGAAACCTACAAAATAATAGAAATTATATTTTTACGAATCAATATGATAACAATCGATGGAAATATATCGTAACTAATTATAATGTATATGGCAATACGCAACAATTAATAAAAAATTCCACGAAGTTATTTGAACTAACTCTTTATTGCTATAAGGACCTTCCTAACTATAGATTAATTTATTTGTCTTAATCTGCGCTATTAGAAAAAAAATGTAAAGAGAAATCGCTAGCAAAAAGAACAAAGGAATTGGTCACTATCTAATGGAAACATTTCAGTCAGTTAAGTTCGGTTCAGTTAATTCTACACAGCTCAATAATCGACAGGCTACTAGTTTTCTGCTTAGGTGCCCTAAGCCATTGCACAATATATTAATATATACATTATAAAATAAATGATATCACATACATAAAGTCAATCAGTAGTTTTCATTCATAGCATCGCCATCCATTACATATTTATCAATAATTTATACTAAAATTTACGTTATACCATTTCAAACTGAGTGAGGTTATCAAGATTTCATTTCAAAGGATTCAGTAATAAAATCTATGTACTTACTCCGAATATACTTTTCAATAGTAGACATTTTATAATTTTCATACCACGGTATAGTAAAATACCCCGAATACAAATCAGATAATAAAAATACTATTTTACTGAGGGTATTACATATTTCTGTGGGCATACCTCGTATGCTAACAACTTGTAAAATATTTATATACATGGAAATTATAAAAAAACTTCTATGCCATTTCCTTGTGAAAATGGAAACCACGTGATAACAGGACTTTATACGAATTACGATAAGTATGTGCCATGGTTGCGTTCCTGAAAAATGACACCTTTTTTATAAATTAAATTAGCCTCCGTATATCTATAAATGTATTTATTGAGACAAATATCAGTTTACAAGGACACAAAACTTGATTTTGGATAAAAATTGTTTTAATGTCTTGTTCGGAACGGGCGATTGGACAAAGCAAGTCGTTCGTTATATAGTAATTCTAAACGAGTTCTCTAGGGTCTCGATGATTACGGGTTCGACCTGCGCTCAGAGTCCGGCGAATACAATAACAATACACCGACGGCTATCGGGAGATTGCCAACAAAAACTGAGGTAAATAGGTTGAAAGAATAAACAGGAATGTTCGTTACATTGTCTCAGCGAGCTCTTGTTTGTTGCGGTGATTGAAAATGCCGCCGGCAGGGGTGGCGGGCAACCCTACTCTCGTGTCCACATATAAGCATTCCTGGGAGCCTTATAAAAAATACGAGCTTCCAGTACATTCAATACATAGTGGTTAATACGAAATCAAGACCCGCAGTTCACAAAAAATAATAATTTAATTTTACGTGCAGTGACGTACCTAGATAAATGTATACCCGTATTTTAGATGGTTGGTGAATCATGAGTTGATGTAACTGTGTTTTATTACTTAACCGTAATTTTCACTAATTTATAAAAATAAATACGATATTTATATCTTAATATCGATAACTTTCACTTAATCTCTTAACTTTAAGTTAACCTTAATCACAAAAAAATCAAATTGTGCGAATATTACTGTTACTTAAAGAAACCAGAATTAAAAAAGAAATACATTTTTTTAAAGTAATTTAGATAACGTTAACCGATCATTAACTCTTTCCATTACGGACGCACAAATATCGCTCCGGAATCGGACTAACACATTAGTAAAAGTCAATGACGAATACATAATTTTTTTAGAAAAACATTACCAACATTTTATTGTTATAGTACTAACTGAAATCCGAACTTCGTTCGCGTGGAAACACGTTATTGATATTTTTTGTCCTTCTCCCGTCTTCAAGATAATTAATCTTTCAGAACCTCTCTGTATAGCGCATCCCTGGTTTTAGTTTTTGGCTGAAGTATAACCAAACTGTTAAATGAATTAACTATGAAGCACGTCGCATTTGTCAAGGGAGTCACTGTTTAGATCCACGCAATCAATTTTACTATGACCCTATGCCTTATTTTGTAGTCATAACATAGCAAATCTTTACAGGAAATTGAACACGTTTGAACGCAAAGTGGTAGTCTGAAGGGATCAGAGGTATTCGGGGAATGAATGTGGTTTCTCCTTGATTGATACCTGTGATAAACTTGGCTTCTATTACATGTTCAAATGGGGTTTTCACCTGAGGCCTAGTGCTATTTCACAGTTTTGGAGGGTTTAGATTAAATAACAATATGATAAGAGCGCCAAACTTGAAGTTATAGACATGAAGTCAAATTCTTAATGGGTCAAGAGGTACACTCTACAGAATAATACGCCGCATCTTCAACCTCCACTAGCGAGTTTGCAGATTCATTCTTTATGAGCTTAGTCATCATCTGTTCCATATAAAAGTCGCCAAGTCATTTGTTAGAGTGAGTATAGCTCTTTATTTTAGCCATGAAACGACTTCAGCCCTATTGATATTTGGGTATATATTCTGGTCAGATATTCCACAATACGCCAAAGCTCTTCCAAAATATTTCCATCGCTAATATCAAACAGTAAAATAAAAAAACTTATCAAACTTCTCTTCCTTGAAGTCAGGTTTAAGTTTAAGCGCATGTTATCTATGGAATGGAATGGATATGTATATATATATATATATATATATATATATATATATATATATCTTAGAAAAATGATTTTGACATTAAGCCGTATAATAGATAAATTGAGACAGTCCTTCAATTCATCTGCACGTGTCCCACATGGCACAAAAGGCAAGATCTTTCTAAAGTCACCAGCCAAAAGCACTGTGACTTCACCCATGAATTTGATGTGTCATCTAATATCCTGGCGCATATTGTTCAGAGCCTTAATACCTTTTGTGAACCATGGACCATGCACTCATCCCACATGATAATTTAATTTGATAATTTTAGCTTCACAATAAAAAATATATTAGTGTATTACTTGGTGGGATAAATACATTTTAAAATCAGTGAACAGGTTTCCTTTTATTTATTATAAATAATTCAAATATGAATTTAAACGTCTGTAACTTTAAAATAAACAGGCTTATTGTACCAATTTTTTATCCCTCATTTCTCACCCTTAAGCATTGAATTTTAAAAAAATCTAAAAAAAATACAAAAACCTTACTTCTAAATTTCAGGTTTGTAGGCTTTATAGTTCCGGAAATTTCCTAATGAGTACGTCAGTTTCATTTCGCTATTACATATGTAGATAACATATTTGTATCATATCGTCATTAACCGTAATAATAAAGGTGATTAAACTATAATGCAAAATATGTATTTAATTTAAATGAACCAAGATTGAACAGCGAACTGTTAATTGAGTGCAAGTTTGTTGTTTTTTAATAAACTCATCCAGATTAAGTTCCCTCATTCAGAGCACTCCAAGAGTACAGTAGACAGTGATTCAATATCAGTACGATATATTATAGGGATGAGCTCTCTTATTACATTTATAAACATGATCTTCATTAAGAACAAATTAGCAGTACCTTATTGAATGAATATATTTAACAATGAAAAAATATTTCGTTTGCAAAACAATGGAAAAATCCGCACAAAGCAGTCTGCCGCTATTGTGTTTGAACCATTTAAATGCTGTTGGTTGTTCCTAAGAGTTAATCTTTGCTAATATCCCACCTGAAGATGTTGTAATACAACGAAACCTAGGTCGTGGTAAAGAAATTAAAGAGAGTAGAAATAATACTACACCACGTAGTTTCATTTAATTGTGAATAATGAATTTCTACAAAATTAATGCCAAATATATTCAATCAATTACTTCTGTAAAAAAATATATTAATGTTGAAGTTGCTCAGGAGCTGGTTTTGATATGGTTTAATTTATCTTCCGGACCTGGATACATTGATTTACGCGTACGTATACATTTACACAGGTAAGAAAAGCTAGGATCAAGTGTCTGTAAACTTTTATTTTACGCAACCCCAATAAAAAAAAGAACTCTATAGTACACAAGATACCTATTGTTGATACCTGCAGCCACATGGACTGCATTAGTATGGTGTTTCCAGCAGAATCAGAAGATAATTTTACAAGAAATATAGATAATTTTGGACATTAAGAGTGGTAACTCATAGAAGTTAATCCTTTATCCATGGTAATCCGAAAGTTCTGATAATTCGTCTAATTAGAACACTAACCCATTAATTAACATTAAATTTATAGTGAAACAGATCTTTTCTTATTAAGTGAGAGTTTTTAAATCACCTGCTAGATAGAATTATGTAACCCTCTTTTAGTCATCATGATTTATCCGACCACATGATTTTGTCACAAATCGTGGGTTTTCTTCCAACTCCAACAGCATCTGTTGGCAGAAAGCCACCCTTTAAGTATAGTCTCTAAGTTGTAAGGTCACATAACCTTACCACATAAAACGTGTACTTTTTGTGTGATAAGGATGTGTTGATATTTCTTTAAAAACCTGTGCATCGTGGTCTTGAACATTCCAACGCGACTTGATATTGCACCCACAAAAAGACAAGTAAAATCCACTTCCCTTTCTAGAACACTTCTTCGTCATATTCTTATAGCGATTTTCCTCCATATATTCCACCTGCACGATGATCAGGAATCGTTCAGTTATGTATTTTTATGAAAAACCGGTGGTCGGAATGGCGATTACTACGGTACCTTTCGGCTTATAGTTAAGTGGCAGATCTAGCATCATCTTGACATTCACCTTAAATGTAGTGCACACTAACAAATTGAAATGACGTTTACTGTTACCAGGGTATCGCTAAAATATAAAATCGAAAATGAAAAAAACACTGTATAATGCAAACTAATGACACACTCGAAGCATATTATGGCACTGAGAAAAAAATCCGATCAGTAAATTGTCAAGAATTGTATTTTCTGAAATATTTAAAATTGACATCACTTACTTGCTACATATTGTAAAACTCTCTCGGTGAACTGTATTTGTAAAGAAGTGGGAAAATCCTACAGTACCTAATATCTGTGTATACTGAAAGGCCACCATAAACATGTATTGCCTTACATTATGTATTGTCTTCGCTAGCTTTGCTGTTCATCAGGTGCAATAAAAGAATTAAAAAAGGACTAAGCATCTCGAAGTAGCCGTCCCACCACGATAGTTCAAGAGATTTTAGTCTATAACATAATTTTATTATTAAGAACCGATTTTTTATGTAAATCTAACAAAATTTGGAAACGACACTTCGATCTAGGCCTTGGCCAAACAGTCGACACCGTTTTAATAAACATCACATATTCAAAATCTGTGTCAAATAATTCATTTGTTTGTGAGCGTCTTAATAATGTCGCTAGTGTTGTAACAGTCTAATAATAATTGAATATTGTTACCTATATCCTATAAGCCCCATAACATGGTCCTTGGAGCCGGATAAATACACAAAATTAATTATGAAAATATATCGAAAACCTTCAAGTGACATAAATTTATACAGTGTAAAAGCAGCAAATTCGTTATAAACAATTTAAAGAATTGAAGTTTTAGTACGGCGTAACCAATGACCGTTACATACAATATACATAAAAATCGTTAGCGTAAAAGCCTTCACTCAATGAAGACATATCAACACATGAGGAAAATGAGTAGCCAAAAGTCGAGAAACATAAGCAAAACAACGCAGACGTCAACCCTTCAGAGCCAACGGATGGTTCTCATCACCAATATCGACGCTAACTCTCATCGAATACAATCAAACGGGTTAACATCGCAACAACAAATAGCATAAGTGAACAAATCTCTTGGTCTTTCGTTTATAATAATCCACCTCATTAACCTTGAAAACAACCATATTGTCATATAACTCTTTAAATTGCGTTGCAAAATAGATAAATTAGTTATCAAAATGCCAGATACTGTAATATTAATTAAATTAAAAAAGCAAAGAATAAGTACTTAAAACGAAATTCACAAAATATTCACAATGAAGAAAACCATAATAACGATAAAGAAATAAAATTACTTTTAAAAAATATAAACAGTATACTAGATCAATTTGAAGAAATCCAAACAAATATAGACGAACTGACTAGCCAGACTTCGACCGACTTCGATGAATTTGAAAAATTGTATTATACAGAAATCAGTTATGCCTAAGATGTAATAGATAAAATGTATCCAATGCTGCCCACATCAGCTCAACATATCGCAAACTCGAATGAAATACATAATTCAAATACAACGCGACCACACCGTATAAAACTGTCAAAGGTTGAACTTGTAACCCTTCGATGGCTCTTGTAAAAAATGGGTAGATTTCTATATAAATTTTAAACGTTCATTCATGATCAACCGTGACTTTCTGAATTAGAAAAATTCCAATATTTAAGGTCTAGTTCGAGATGCGAGACGGTGGGTTTAATTGAAACATTAGAATAATCAGAGGAAAATTATTTAGTATTTCTATAATAAACGCATAATCATAAAAAATCATGTTTTTACATTACTCAAGATACCAACGATGGCTAAGGAATCTACTGCCGAGTTAAGGAAATTTCAAGATACGATTTTAACTCACATACGATCTTTTAAATCATTAGAATAAAAACAAGCATTGACAACCACACAAAAAATTAGTCACTGTATTATTCGTAAGAAAATTGATTAAGTTTTGAATTAAGTGAAAAATTACAAAAGATAATTTAAATGAGCATTGAGAAAATCAAGACAGGTAAAGCATGTTTAAATCATTTAAATATTGGACACGGTAGTAGTGAATGCAAACAGTTAGGATGTAAGAAATGCGGGAAAAAACATAATACATAGATACCCGAATAACTACGATAATCAACAAAAAACAAAACAAATAGATAAATCTCCGGGAAGCTCAACCATAAAGGTACATAGTGCCACAGTGGCTACGCAGGTTTTGTTATAGAAGGCGTTAATTAATATAAAAGGAAGTAATGGTGAAATTATTCAAGCTTGAGTGTTACTGGACAATGGATCGCAATCGCATTTCATCATGAAAAAACTGGTAGACCGATTAAAATTACCGTTCAAAAGTATAGATCTCGCAGTAGAAGGTTTAAATCACCTAGAAACTAGTATCAAACATACCATCAAATCAGAAATCCATTCAAAATTCAACAATTACAGTGAAATAGAACAGTTTTCAAATCAGTTAACATCCGCAAATTTGTAACCATTTTCCAAATTAATATATAGATAAACACGTTTTCAAAATACCTCACGATATAAAACTCGCCGATCTGAAATTTTATCAACCGGAAAAAATTGATGTGTTACTTGGCGTCGAAAGATTTTACGAGCTCGTATGCGCTGGAAATATAGAAATTCTATGACATAAGGCGCGATTGTGTAAAACAAATTTAAGCTGGATAATTTCTGGAAAAGACGACAACGATGAAAACATATCAAAAAATAATAACTAACGTTTAAATCACTATACAAAACATATCAAAATTTTGGGAACTAGAGGAACTGGAAAAAAGAATATTTTTATCTGAGGAAGAATATCATGTAGAAGAACATTTTAAAATTACCACTCAACGAGACAATAAGTCAGGGCTATACACTGTTCGTCTACTATTTAATGGAAAAATTGGAAATCTAAGTGAATCATGCAAAAGCGCCGAGAAATAATTCTATACGTTAGAGAAAACACTCAATAAAAATCTAGTTAAAAACGCAATATATTGAAGGTATGCGTGAATCTATCACAATCCACATAAAGTTAAAGAATAGCAATGTTTGCTACCACATTATCCCTTAATTAGAGAATCGAGCTCAACCACGAAAGTAAGAATAGTGTATAACGCCTCATCGATAACGAGCACAGGAATTTCTTTCAACGATAGCAGAAAAGTCGCAGCCGTCGTTCAAAGTACAAGCTTTGACATCTTCTTCAGATTTCGGATAATTCAAATTGTTTTATTAGCCGACATCGAAAAGATGTATAAAATAATTCTTTTAAATATCGAGAAAATGTGAGAAAATGAAAACGACAAAGGTAACAAATATTCACAATCCTGGTAGTCTTATTCGGCTGTGCATCAGCCAATTAGCTGAAGCTCAACCAATTAGCTAAAGATGAACATTCAAGATTTCTAATGGCCAGTGAAATTTTGAAACGCGACTGCTACGTAGACGATGTAATGCCAGGAACAGATACTATCAAAGACACAAAAACCTTATACAAGGAACTCATTGAGCTGACAAATGCGGAAGGATTTACTCTTAGAAAATGGACATCGAACAACTCTGAGATTGGAGCGTGCATTTATGTGAGACCTATAGACCGCGGAAATATTTACAAATCTATTATGTTAAACAAATCGTATTTATCCACTAAAAACGATATTATTACCTAAGTTGGAACTACGTGCGGCATCATTACTCTCATAACTCGTAAAAACTGTCTTGCTTGTCCTTTGTTGAACATTTGATGAAGTCTTTTTATGGTCTGATTCATCCATTGCTTTACAATGAATTAATACGCAACCATATTTACTCAAAATGTTTGTTGCCAACCGAGTTTCAGAAATTAGAGGCTCAACAAAAACGATGCATTGAAGACATGTGCCATCTCAGAAGAATATGGCAGACTTTCTTTCACGTGGAAAACTACCATTGAAATTTCAAAATAATAATTAATCGCTGGAAAACAGGTCCAGAATGGCTACGACAAGGTCAGGGTGAATAGCCAAACAGTGTCGTAGAAGTGGTACTATTAACGGAGTTAAAACCGATACTTATGACTACCATTACAGACTTAGATTCATTTTTTAACTCAAACGCATTCTAACTTATATATTTCGATTTAAAAATACCATGAAACATTCAGCTTAAGTCTATCGGATACCTCATAACGAAAGAGTTAAACTCGGCGCGAAAGAATTAAACTCGGCTTTAAGTCTATTTTTAGGCAAAGACGGACTTATTCGCGTAGGCGGGAGATTTAAGTATTCAACATCTTTATACTCTCGTAAATTGCTAATTGTCTTAAGTATGACACATCACGTTACTGACTTACTTATACGCGGACAATATCTTATAAATTTACATAGCGGAGTACGAGTAACTATAAATATTGTGAGGTTAAAATACTGGCCCATTAGCTGTACAAATAAACCAAAAATAATTATCAGAAAATGTATAACCAGTTTTAAGACAAAACGGACTGACTACCCATACTTTATGGGCAATCTTCTGAGCAGTAGAGTCACGCAAACTGGACCATTTTTAAATTCTGGAATCGACTATTGTGGGCCATTTCAAATTAGAGAAAAAAATATATAGAAACCGTGGTTAAATAAAAGTTTATGCCTGCATATTTATATTATGTGCAACTAAAGCGGTTCACATTGAATTAGTGTCCGACTTCAGCAGTGAAGCATTAATTGCTAGTTTACGCAGGTTTTTTGCTAGACGTGGACAAGTTTTGAATTCATATTCTTATAAGGCAACTAATTTCGATGGTGCAAAAAAATAAAAGAAACAGTTTAACGCACTTCATAATGACAGCATAATACACGTTTTAAATAATAAAGGGACAAATTAACACTTCATACCTCCAAGATCACCGCATTGCGGTGGCCTATAGGAGGCCACCATAAAATCATTCAAGGCTCATTTTGTACGAACTATAGGCGATAAATTGTTCACCTACGACGAGTTAGAGACATGCCTGGTAGAAATCAAGGCAATCCTTAATTCGAGACCCATAACTCCTCTGTCCAAAGACCCCAATGACTTTCAAGCCCTTACTTCAGCACACTTCTTCATAGGAGATACGTTCATAAGCATTCACATCGTGTTGTCTCCATCAAGACACATTCGGGAACTTATAAACGATTTATATCCCGAATCGCTCTTTTACCGATAACTTATGAGTGATAAATATAATTAATCGTTTTGAAAATATGTATAAATCACAATCACAAAATTCAACTTTATATTTTATAATTCATTTATTGAACGTGGCTCGTTCAAGGCGGGCGGTATACAGTAAACAGTAAACAGTATTGTAAAGAAGTGGGATAATCCTGCTGCGCCCAATATCTGTAAAGATCGAAAGGCCACCATAAACATGTATTATCTTACATTATGTATTATCTTCGCTACTTTTACTATTCATTAGGTGCAATAAAAGGGATTACAAAGAACTGAGCATCCTGAAGGCGGACCAAGTAGCCACCCCCATCACGATAGTTTAAGAGATTTTAGCCAAGTAGATAATTTTATTTTTAAGCACCGATGTTTTATTTGTAAATCTAACAAAATTTGTAAAGACACTTCGATCTTGGCAGTCAAACAGTCGGCACCATTTTAATAAATATCACATATTCAAAATCATTTTAATAAATATCACATATTCAAAATCATTTTAATAAATATCACATATTCAAAATAAGTCGTTAGTGTTGTAACAGTCTAATAATAATTGGATATTGTTATTTCACCTATACGCCCCATAACATAAGTAGCAAATCCAAACAACAAAGAACACACTCGATTCCTTTTACCCATAGCCCTCTGTCTTTTTCATCCCTGAGTGATGTTGGCATAATCTATTATTTCATCAGCACCTCTTACTATCGAATTAGTGAATTAAAAACCGAAGACATTAAACTGTGTGGTTAATAATACGAATTCACGGAAAAAGACGAATCTACACATTTATTATTAACAACACTATTTTGTACTTTTAATGTGCATTTTTATCAAAAAATGGTATTTTTTACTGTTTTGTTTGTTTTCTTCCTTTGTCAATTCCAAAAATGTTAACTAATAAATTTGAACTTCTTTTAATTAATATTTATATTTGCTGAGGTAAATACTGATAATGAGAATAAGTTCAAAGTCCTTAAAACAAAGCTCGCTTAACACTCGCTTGCTCTTTGCCCTCATTGTTTTGTACTTATAATTTAGAAAATATTTAGTTCGTTTACTTGGAAAACGAAGCGACCTTTACGTCACACAACAGCTGCGATATTATATAAGAATACTTTATTTTACTAAATTATTTCAGGATATTATTAAAAGCTTTAATAATTATGTGAATTTGGCACGTATATTTGTCTGTTTTTTATTTTTTGAAATTCAGCTCCTGAACGTTTGAAAATGGCTGTGGAAAATTTTATGGAAATTACGAAATAATTAAAGTAAGAGACATGGGAATTTGTATTGTGATTCCCAAAGAAAAAGAAAAACATATCTATTTCAGAGTTTTCAAAAAATTGCTGACCGTAAATAAAAAATAAAAAAGCAATTAAGACAAAATTCAGTCATGATCTCTTTTTGCTTCGCCAAATCTGAACAGGCAGCTAATAATATCTTAAAAATTAAATATATACTTACAAATATCATGAACGCAAAAGTTTGTTTATTTATTTGTTAATCAACAATTCGGCAACTGTTAAACTAAACATTTTATTGTTTTCAATGTCAAATAGTTCTAATACAATCAATATTGCCAAAAACATCGATTTAAAAATGAAACAGGTAAAACATTCTTGGTGATTAATAAATATAATAGGTCACAATCGATCGTGAATTATTTTCAGTGCATCGTGTCTTTTTGGTACTTGCAAGGAAAGTAGATTAATTGTAGGGAAAGAAATTTGGTCAACACCACAGAGTGTGTTTCTTCTGAACCCATATTATCCTCCTCTTAAAGTTTATATAAATTCATCATATCACGAAGCTAGAACGAAGCATCAAGCGACTATCAGTAATAAATGGAATTTTCATAAAGGAAACCTTTGATAATTACATACAAAACTGAACAATTTATCATAGGATAATCTTTATAAGATTAACAACTCTGATAAAGCTGTTGATGTCTTGTCAATGATCAATTACCAATATTTTAATAGACTGTGTTCCCTTTAAAAGCAGATCAATGTAAACCAATGCTATCATTATCCGTCTTTCATTTTTAACGCTGTGCTTAGCTGTAATATCCATACCATATCATTTTACAGTAAATGTTATGAAAAATAATATTTTAGATATGATCGTAAAATATTAAGGGTTACAGGTTAAACGTGACGTGAGAACCCTGCATAGCGCGTAAGTACAAAATATGGAAGTCAATATTAAGTATGATTCAAGAATATTTTAGACGTACATATGATGGAAGCGCTCAGACAAACACTTTCATGTGACTATAATACACATTGAGATTACATATTGGGGTGACGCCGCCGCAAAACGATTTTGCTAGATATTTCAATGAATAACTAAAAATGAACCATCACTCGACCTTGTCGAAACGACACGTGTCGCTAATAGGGACGACGGAAAATTACAAACCTGAAGCAGTGTTATCTATATTTGCTAAAGTATTTGAAATTGTATTACATCGTCGCATCTGTTCCCGATTTCAGTGCCAAATAACGGACTGCCAATAAGTCCTTATTTTGATTTTAAGACATTTAGCCGAGTCGAAAATGATATTTTCCTACAAAAAATATCAGAAGTTGGTATCTCTTCCGCTCTTGTAAAATTTTTAGGTCGGAAAGCAATACGTGCGGTTTCGAAATTTCAAATCACGGTCTTATATTGCTCAATCTGGAGTAAGCCAAGATAGTAATTTAGGCCCTCATTTATTTCTCGTTATGATTAATGATTTGCCCAGTTTCAATTATTAACATTGTTCATTGCCTTCTGTTTGCCGTCAAACTATTGAAACTATTCTGGGGGTAGAAAAACAATACAATTGTGAGTTGTTCCAAGCTGATATCGCCTCGGCATTTCAGTGGAGTCTGAGCAACAAGCTATAATTTAATGTGAGCAAATACGCAGTGATGGCGCATTCCTGCCAACGTGTATCTTTGATGCAGAATTATGAATTAAATGAAACGTCGCTCAAAAGGGTGTCATCCGTACGGGATCGTGGGAAAATGTCAATTTCATAAAAATATACATTTCTCATTTGTCTGATTGATCATTTAAATATACATTTAGGGAATTTATGTTTTTCATTTTCTTTATTTAAGAGTTTCATTTTTATTCTTACTTTGCACTATATGACCTTTTGCCCATCTCTTTCAAGAAGGTGTGTTATAAGTTTAAAGCCTCTGTGCGTCTTGTATCTGTCTACCTGTCTATGTATAATAGCTCTAGAATACATGGACCGATTCCAACGTGGTTTTTGTTTCGTTTGAAAGTTGGAGTGAGCGAAATGATCTTTAGTTGTGTTTGATGGAAATTCGTTTAGCCTTCCTGCTCATGAACTCCTATCATAGTTGCTGAAGGAATTTCAGTTACTATTAGAACTTAACAATTTTAATTCAAATTTTCAGGTTTAAAGAATGCTTTCCACACTCGTAAATTGGAGAAATAAATTCGAGATTGAGTCCAAAAGTTAAATTTCGATATACTGTTTTTTGTTGAATGAATTAATGTGTGAATGAAAAATGAATGAATAAATAAATATTTTAGAGATATAGTAAGACATTAAAGATGCTAAAGATACTGTTGATTACCAGGTTAACATTATTAGATTATAGCTACAGTCACAAAGAAAAGTTTCAAGTTTAAGCTTTTTAAAGTGTGAAATTAGGTCTTTATTTTACAATGTATTATCTTATTTTGAAATATTTAATTCGTAAATGCATTGAGAACCACTGAAAAATGACAAAAAGATTCATGGATTTAAATACGTTTATAAATTTTCTGATTAATAATAATCAGTTAACTACAGGTTTAAATTTTGTTGTTACTTTTTGGCGTTTATGGAAAAGAATATAGTTTAAGTCAGTGCAAGTGGCTTGAAATTATTTCACACTTTTCAGGATTTCGATTTTCATATCTGGGTTTTTTAAAGTTTAATTTAACTGTGACGTTTATTGTATTAAGCTACCCCTCAATTATTCTTAGATGTTTATTTTTAATTTAACTCCACGTATTCCACGGTATTTCTTAAAATTTTAATATACAATATGTGCAGCCCTACGCGAATCCTTACTATTTCAATGTCAACTGTCAACGAATTCGTTGACAGTTTGAAGTTACACTAATCATCAGTGTAATTTTTTCAACTTATTATAACGATTAGTGCTAGTATTTTATTAATTATCATTTAATTACAATACTATTTTTATAACGATATCAATACCCTCCTCATAATGTTGCAGGGATTACATATTTGAATGTAAAATCCATAAGTAAATGTTTCATTATTATTTGCATAAAAATATATATGTTGCATGTTTGTTGCATATAGAAGTATAAACGAAAAATACAGCAGTTCGAGAATGCTAACATCCTTATCAGAGATTCCATTTGATGATAATAAGGTAGAATAATCTCGAAGTTACGGGATGCTACGCGTCGAAAAGGAGTATAAATACCACAAGCATGCAGTAGATGATAGCAGTTATATTGTCAACGGTTTTGTTAAGTTTTGACGTTGTAAATATTGTTAATTGTTTGTGGACTTGCTTGTTGCTAAATTTGTTTTATTCATTAAACATTGTTGTCAACAATAGCCTTTTCACTTGATTCAATAAATTAATTTTTTTTATTAAACAGTGCAGTTGTTATCGTAAAAAACCCAGTACGAAATGCGTTATGTTGTATAACATTCATAATAATGCATTATGAAAACTGGAATGTCAAAAATAATGTATTGAAATTACTTTTCGTCACGACATTAATTTAACACCGTGTAAAATTAAACTGGTGGCAAGCGCCATATAGTTTATATTTTTAAATTTATTAATAAGAAATTAAGGACAGCTTAAATTCAGAATATTTGTATCGATAGCTTAAGCACAGAATATTTATTAATTTCTTACTAATTATTAATAAGAAATTAATAATAATAATTTCAGCATTTAAGTTGTCCATAAATCCATTTTTGCGTTGGCACAAAAATAAAAATAAAATATAGCGCCATCTAACTGACTTCCGGTGGAAAGTTATTAAATTTTTTTAATAAAATATAAATTAAATTTTTTTATAGAACACAACATGTAATCATGTTGTGTTCTATAAAATATGTTCTTATTGATATCCATACACCTAAAATATGTAATACGCATACTATATATTTTTATAGGTTAGGTATCTACCTGTATCTACCTGTGCCGTAGGCAAAAATTAATATTAAACCATTAATTGTCCCGATTTTCGTTAATCAATCCACTAAATTATAGAATCACATGTACTGTTTTTCAAGTAAAAATACATCAGTTATAAATGGTGTTTGATCGTTAACCCTCATGTCATAAATATAATTTATCTACCCACACGTCAGGAATATATTTCATTGTTCAATATTTCGTAAAAGAAACTAAAAGATTGCGATGAAACTCGTAAAGTATTCTGACCGTTAGTGTTCCCAGGGAATTAACCCACGTAGACGCGGTTCCCCCTTCTCCCTATCTCTGACCTCTCTATTTTACTCCTCACTCCATCCTCTTGTTCTGAGTAATCATTACTATTAAACTTATTGCGTATAATAGTAACAGTTACTCAGACAGCTTTATTTTCTTTTCTAAAATGGGATTAAATAACGTAATCTACAAAAGTTCTCTATTCAAAAGCTGTCTTTTATATAAATTGCAGAAGAATAAATGGATATGGTTTCATGAGAAAAACCTATATTTACTTTTAAAACAATTTCGTGGATTTCCGTCAACAGACTATTAAACATTGTTTAAACATATGCCAAAGAAAAGTAATACGAAAATCTGAAAAGAACATTTCAAAATTAACTCCCTCTCCATAGTAGATAAGTAGATAAGTACACAAAAACTGTTACAAAATAATTGAAACTGGTTTTAAAAATACACTTGGCGTACACTGGAGTGTTCTGTTGAGTTTTATTAGGCCCATATGATGGTAAAATAACGCACGTTGTTACATAATATTAACATTGCTTAAATAATTTATATCGCCATCTGTTTATTAGTAACTGCAATCAATAGGTGATAATTTATAAACAACTTATGATAAATCAAAACATAGTTTTATTATTCTCCACTAGATGGCGCACTAGATGGTGGCGTGACATAAAACGTAAATATTATTTATTCAGATGATCCAGGGTGTCAAGCTGACTAGGAAATGACGAGGTACAATATAACAATTCTCGTAAAAAAACGTTTCTGAAAAAAATCACCGTTACAGTTGCGATTTTTTTATTGCAAAATATTTCAAAATTGCTCAGTTTGATGCACAGAACCGCGTGTGGGAATAAAACATATGAGACACATTCTTGTGTGTATGTGTTTGTGCGTGCGTGCGTGTAGTTTTCTATAATTCTTCACTAGATGGTGGTATTTATTTAATTTTAGTAAATATTTGTAATTTAATAATGTTTTTATATTTACATTTTGATAACAACAGTATCATCGCTAACTGTCAGACTACGGGGCGCATTCTTGGCTGCGCTATGGAATAAGAAAGTTTGAAAATGTACTTTGCAACTTTAGTAAAAAAAATTTAAAGATACCGTTATGATATGTAGTCTATAATCTTTCTCAAAATAGACTACATTGTTGAATATTATAAGTAAATTCTAACTCAAAATTAATTTTTAAAATCGGATAAATGTTTCCAATAATTCGCGCAAAAAACAAATATACGTTTCTGCTTTGTATATTAGTATAGATTATAAATAAAATAATATTCCTTTTTTTTCCTAGTTTCCAGATAATAAAACAACTGAAATGCTAAATAATATTTATGTGATATTCGTAGGAACAAAGAGATAAATTCACATTTTTTTTATTTTTTAACTTCTCGGTACTGTATTATCACCTTTTTTTAAGGACTTGAGTACAGCCAGCCAATTACACTTAATGTTTCTTCGTCCTTATCAAATGAGTGAAGGCAATCACCGGCCATCAAATACCCAGATCCACATAAGTTATTTTGGCATGGAATGTTATAGTTTTACTTTTATCCTGCAGTCAGTACATCTGCAATTGATCACAGGTGCGACCTAATAGTTCAAGTAGACTAGGATCTATGTTTAAAAAGACCATAAGATACTATAATCTCAACGTTATCGCTAAATCTCCGAATTTTTTTTGTAACTCTAATGCGCAATATTGAAGTTTCAATTGCATCTTAAAAACCTCAAAGCTATCATAAATCAAATTAGAAGTAAAACAAAAAAAAAGATTTAATCACCCATCATGGAAGCCATTGTAATTCGACTAGATAACAAAATTTTGAAAAATGTCATCTTTAATATCACTATTTGTGTTTGCAAACACTTTGGTGTACCTCTATTCAAACTTGAAAAAATCACGTTTGAAGAAAAAGAAATAAAATTAGCTCAGTGGAAAGCTTATCGTTTATAAAGGTAAAGGTTTAAGTGAATTTAAAAAGCTTACTTATTAAAACTGATGCTTATGTAAACTAGAACGAATCAAAATAACATTCGTAATAAAGCTGTGTGGAGCCGCTTTCTTCCTTTTGTTTAAGTTCATTTCATTACCGTCATCATGTGGTGTAAAAAATCTAATTAATTTGAAAAAAAAATTTTCACTAACAGTAATAACAAAATATATCTACACTAAATTTTCTTTTTATCTGGTATGGGAAAAATTAATCGTTTTTATTTTTCGTCTTTTTCCGGAAATAATTTTATGATTCCTACTATTATCTCATCTATCTCTCATTATGTCCTCTATAAATATATAAAAATTTGTAAATAACTGTCTGTGTACATTAAATCTCCTTTTGGAATTGATCTGCCTAGTATCCATTCCCTATATCGTATTCGTATTTTGTGAACTCGATACAAAATGTTTGGGTGCATCCATGTCAATTAGTAAAAATAGTATTTATTCGGTTGTTGCTTAATTCCGATCATAATTTTTATTAAGTATCTTTTTTAAATTAAAATATTTTGTAATAATAATTACATATCAAACTTTTTTAAGATTTCCTAAAATTATTGAGTGTAAAGACAATCCGAATGCCATTTATTTCCAATCTTCAAAACGATTCAGTAGCACATATTTATACTGTGAAGAAAATAGTTTCAATCACTTTTTCACTAGTAAACAGAAGAGAATCACTTTTTTCTCAAACATTTATACCTAAATCTCATAATAAAAATCGAATAAATTGATTAATTTTACGGTATTGTACTTTCAATAAATGCTAATTTTAATAAATTGTTCACAAAAATTACTAAAGATTTCATTTTCATTATAAATAAAACATTCAAAATTATACACGAAAGGTCTTTCTAAAGTCGCTTTGGGAATCTCTTATAAATATTGGATAAGAAAGAAAAAATATTTGCCACTCCGTGACAGAAAACGAGGAAACAATATTAAATGAAAAATCAAGAAAATAGTAACAATACTCTTTCCCGAAGCCACCGCTACAGAGCGTAGATACATCCCAATACCGTATAGAAATATTTTCAAATGATGTCACTCCCGATTGTAGTATTTATCCAATGTTCCATATTTTATCTTAATGATAAAAATATAGAATATATTTAGCGTTAATTTTGTTGAAATTCATTATTCACAATTAAATGAAACTACGTGATGTAGTATTATTTCTACTTTCTTTGATTTCTTTACCACGACCTAGGTTTCCTTGTATTACAACATCTTCAGGTGGGATATTAGCAATTATTATCTTTACTAATATCCCACCTGAAGATGTTGTAATACAACGAAACCTAGGTCGTGGTAAAGAAATCAAAGAAAGTAGAAATAATACTACATCACGTAGTTTCATTTAATTGTGGATAAAAATATAATTATTTAAATTTTACCGATCTTAATATCTTTTAATATTAACTTCGTCCCACGACTTTGCGGCAAATTTCAGAAATGTTATTGATATATATATATATATATATATATATATATATATATACTCATTATTACTCCATCATCACCAACAGACTCTTCAAGGAAAGTCAAACCAGCGCAAACAAGAATCGATTTCTCACTGTAGAAGAGTTCTGTCACAAATTTTCGGTTCCATCATTAGATCATTATCGCCATTTTGCAACTAATGAATTCGTCAAGAAAAGACAAATAAGTCCAAACTCGATGAATCTATTTCTTATTTTATGAGTTCTGTTACATTATCAAACCCTGATCACTCTGACTAAAGTACTCAAAAAGATATGTCAAATGATTTAAAATGCGGTATCAAATTTATCAAAGGGACCATGTGTTCCTATCCGTTATAAAGGATTCCTTAGGACATTTCTGAAACCTATTATCAAGTTCTGATCATATATACAAGAAGCCAATCCAAAACCATTCTATTTCATCAAAATTTCAATTGAAGCCAGCTTTATTGTTTGATTATTGATGGCAAACGATAGAACTGGCTTCTATAGTCTATATGAAATATATGAAATTAGGCTTAGCCCTCTGATTTGGTTTGGCTTTGGTTAAAAATAGGATATACTTGTTATTGCAGCTGGCATTTCATCAATAAGTTATATTAATTTTGTGTACTCTTCAAATAAAGAAGTCAGTTCTATCGTTTGATTATTTATGACAAACGATAGACTTGGCTTCAATAGCGTATATGAAATATATGAAATTAGGCTTAGCCCTCTGATTTGGTTTGGCTTTGGTTAAAAATAGGATATACTTGTTAATGCAGCTGGCATTTCATCAATAAGTTATATTAATTTTGTGTACTCTTCAAATAAAGAAGTCAGTTCTATCGTTTGATTATTTATGGCAAACGATAGACTTGGCTTCAATAGCGTATATGAAATATATGAAATTAGGCTTAGCCCTCTGATTTGGTTTGGC
The DNA here is from genome assembly GCA_039881145.1 of Druceiella hillmani. NCBI lineage: Eukaryota > Metazoa > Arthropoda > Insecta > Lepidoptera > Hepialidae > Druceiella > Druceiella hillmani. The sequence continues at coordinate 37,933,082 of JAYKKI010000017.1, read as the reverse complement.
TTTGGTTAAAAATAGGATATACTTGTTAATGCAGCTGGCATTTCATCAATAAGTTATATTAATTTTGTGTACTCTTCAAATAAAGAAGTCAGTTCTATCGTTTGATTATTTATGGCAAACGATAGACTTGGCTTCAATAGAGTATAGGAAATATATGAAATTAGGCTTAACCCTCTGATTTGGTTTTGCTTCTTAATTAATAATATATAGCAAAATGATTTAACCAAAAACTTTATTAACTAAATACGATATTTCATAGTGAACGGATTGATCTCACGGCTGATTGGTTTGGTGAAACAAAGAGGACTGCTCGAACGCCGCGACTCGAAGTGAAGGATTAGGTGAGGCGTAGGCGAGCGCATTGTTACCAGTGAAAACAAACTTAAAATATTTAATTGCTATCGATTTCAGCTCCGAGTGTATCCACTCGATAAACTTTTGAGAGGAATCAATTTAAAAGGGTTCTTGATTGAGATTTGTTACAGTCCAACGAACTTGAATTGGTTTCGTTTCGTCCTCGGCCTTTGTTATTGCAACTTTGTATCTTCTTTGCGGTTTCGCCTGGTTTTTCGGTTTCGATCGTTCTTTTCACATTGCTGATTTCGTCTACGTAGAGATGCCAGTCGGAGCTATACTTCTGGGGTACTAATTTGTGGTTGTGAGGATTATGCGGCTACTCAAATTTATAGAAGAATCGGAGACCAACATTTTTGTGTTTCCAATATTATTTCGCAATGTAATTTTGCGATGCTTATAATTTTATGTAGAAAATGGATGAAATTAATAATAAAATTAAGTGATATCTCAATGAAACGACATAGCAGTTTGTAAAGAAAATTCAAGTCGTTGTGTCCTGGGAGATATCTATGTATATAGTTACGTTATAAAACAATTATAATTGTATATTAAGCTATTTAGTATATAGTGGTAGTAATTTAATGACAAAGATGTTAGAATTATTTGTGCGTTTTATCAGTTTATTAATATTAGTTTAGTATTTAGTTGGAATCTTTGCAGTAAAATATCGTTTCCATATATTAATAAATTTGTAAAACAATGCTTCTGTTAGAGATTTTTGACGGTGGTACCAAATCAATGTGATACTTAGATACCGTCAACGCCTCTCTCTTTCTTGCCATGCACATTTATACATAAGCGTCACATTATACACACACACACACACACACACATATATATGTATATGCATACACACACACACATATTTACCGGTGTCCAGAATTAAGTGTGGAACAAAGAAAGACGCTATTCGTTGGCTATTAAGGAATAACTTGCCGTTGAAATAAAAGGTAAAACACGCCTTTTTTCTAATTGAGTGAAAAATAAATATTACACATAACTCTTTTTAACACATTCAATACTGGCCTAGCGCGGTGATTACCCGGGCAACTAGATGACTTCGCAGCTGTTCGCGGGTTATTCCCCTGAGCGACACTGAATAATGTGTGCAAGTATTGTGTGTATGAAAAAGGATGACAAATAACTATGTATATTATTTTCAATTTTCTGAAAAAAAAGTAATCTTTTAAATTTTATTTTATCGACAATCAACTATGTTTCAGTCAACGAATAACCTCTTCTTTTGTCCGATACGTATTCCCGGACACCGTGTATAAACATGTTGGTATCTTATCTGACGTACTTATATTCCAATTAGCGTGTTAATAATAATTTAGAATTAAAATTTTATATTTACTCAAAAAAGGCAAATCCGTATAAATTTAAAAAAATCACCCAAATTGCCATAATTCAATTACGATCTTTCTAGAATCTGGAATATTTCAATTATAATGAAAGAAAGGTCCCAGTCGATTTAATGGTTCATTATGAACTATGTACATACACACAAATGCAACTAACAGAGAATTTCTTTGGACTTAATGTGAGAAATAAAAAATACGAGACCCATATAAGTATACTTACGTGGTCGTCCCTCTGTGCGGCATAATCATTCTTCAGACCTGACGTACAGACCTAAAATTTGGTAAAGTGACGAAGCAAATATTAACCTGCATGTATTTCATTAATATCAATAGTAACACTTAACAAAAATATTGTAATGATATAGCCTATGTTTTTTTAAATTTTATACATCATGTGAAACATCAATTAAAAGAGCCAATTAAAAGGATTCCAAAACAATTTTTTTTTAATTTTATTCAAAATATTTCTAAAGCTAATATTGAAAATGTTCACGGAAAATAATTTTTAAAATTTAAATTTAAGTACAAATATAAATAAGGCAAATTAACAATGGAAAAGTGAAGTGCAATGCAGCGAACGAAATATTAATACCAGCATCATCTCATGCCTCAAGCATATACACGTGTACCAGTTACGTTTTATTTTCTTGTAATATTAATAACTAGCTCTGCCGATGATTTCGTGTTAGTTTTTACATTTGTTTAAACAGGTTATTTAAAAAACATCGACACTCGATACTAGGGAAACGATTTTATTGCCTACACTATTACATACATACTCGCCTATCTGTATACGTATGTGTCTGTGCGTAAATTAATGTAGGGCTGTCAGCAGTGTGCGGGTAAAAATATTTACTAATACTACATATCGGTAACGATCGTTGCGGACAATCGCGCCGCTCAAGCGAGTTGACGTCATAAGTCAGCAACATATATGTCTCTCTTTCTAACCAATAGCGTCGATCGAATAACTGTCTCGATAGCACGCTAGCGTAGTAGCTTTGTGCTAGCGCATGCAACTTTATTATTGTCTAATTGTAAAAATTATATGAATAAATATTTTACACTATACATTTAATTGTGTGAAACTGGTTTGATAATAATAATATTAATTTTATTACTTAGTATGGAACTTAAAACGAAATTAAATCTTAAATAAAAATCAGTTTTGTTTATTTACAAATGTGATATACTGAAATATTGTCGTTATTTTTTTTATCAGATTTGCTTCATGTGAAATATCTCTTAATAAACAATATAACATGCCTACAGCAACACTACAAGAATACATTTTTCAAACACATCGCGTTCAGACAAAACAATGACTTTTAAGAAAGTTTGAAATTTAAAACTGCTCAGTGACATGTTAGTTGACACAAAATTATAGGTACTAACTAAATAAGTTGGTGATACGAAATAAAATTATTTATAACAAATAAAACATGAAGACAAAACAATCTCCTATCAGTAATTTTATGGTTTTTTAAGCACTTGTGCACAGTGCAATAACGGACTGTTATATTGAATTACTATAAATAGTTAATTATAAACTATAAATAGTTAATTATTGTAGTAACACTAAATCACACAAGTTAAAGTCAACTAAACATCGCACAATTGAACAAATCACACGCGCACGCAGCCAGCGGCAACCTAGGACCGCGTACACATGATCGTACCCATTATCTGCGGGTGACTTTAAATTGGCGGGGGGAGGTGAGTGTCTTCTTTACCAGTAATAGTTAATATTCTTTCACGACGTAGAATTTCATCGAAAAAGCAATCAAAAGTTCTGCTACTGTATTATAAGGTTATTGTATAAGAAATAAAATCTAAAACGTAGATAATTATAGTAATTATATGGTTTCAAACAGGAAGATTTATAGATTCCACTGTGTTTGAATACATGTTTGATCTATATTACATATATGGTGAGGACCACGCCACGCGTACATGTTATACCATAATTTTAAAAAGTAAGTGTGTAAAATGCTCCCTGGAATCCAATACCAATATCATTATATCTTTAAAATCGTTTGAGGTATCAAGATAAAGGAAAACTATGTTGTCCCCAGAATTACTATCCATAAAATATGTAAAATTAATTTGTTTTTAAGTTAAATCAGCCTCAAAATCCTCAGTAGTTTTTAATCGAAATCCGTTCGCGCAGAGATAAATATTTGTATTAAATTATTATCATTTCAGTAATCAAATATGGGAAATAAAAAAGTATTTAAAGGATAAAAATTTTAAAATCACTGACACCCACTTCAATTTTATTTATTTGTACTGATGAGATTTCTTTCTATTACATAGCTATCAAAAGATAATAACAAAAATAGCTAGTGTAAAAAAATCTTAGAAAATTGAATAAGACAAATTTGCCTGAGATACTAATCAGAATTATATTATTCTTGTACAAACATTGCTACTTATGGAACATAGCTTATTAATATGTGAAAATAGCAACACACAACTATATTATATTTTGAGTTAATGTAGTGAACAATTTAGTAAATGGACAAATATTTTGAATATATCATATTGAAAAATATTATTTTTAAATGTATTTATTGGTCAGTAACATTTCATATTGAAAATAGAATAAAATGTTCGTCACTAAGTGTTATCTATGAATACAGATACCACTTAATTTGGTCGATCGAATACCTGAAAATCAATATAGTAAAAACCTCCACTTAACAATATCCACCATATTGTGAAATACGATATACTTATTGAATAGCAGAAAAAATGTTTTAGTCTCACTTTGTGTTTGGCGATACTTCTAATGTGATGAATTAAAAATATGTGTTATTTGCTTTTCGCTCGCTACATTGTTCGTGTGGTTTTTTTATTTTGATTAAGATAGTGGGATTTGTCCCTAACCCAATGATACTATCGTAACATCTATGTATCTTCTTCTTGGTCACCTTCTTCATTTTAGAAAGGTCGCGTCTTTGAAAAGCATTCGTGGCTTTATTTACAAGCTTTCACTACTTTGCCCAATTTTTAGCATTCTTCAGACCGGTCGCTACAAGAATACCAGTAACAACGGTTACTTGGTCACACCAAGACCTAGATGATCACCTTGCCCACTGCAATCAACTTGTCGAGGTTCGTCCTTAACTGACCACGGAAAAAGTCAAGAGTCAAGAGACAAAAATCAAGAAACGGATCAAGTTGGCCAAGACTGCAATGAGCTAACTTACACATCTGTGGCAGGATGGGAAGGTCTCCAATATCACTAAAGGGAGACTAATCAGGACTCTGGTTTTCTCAATATCTCTATATGGGCTTGGAATCTTATATGATCTAGTCAGTGAAATGAAAGAATATTAAGACCTTAAAAACGTGGTATTGAAGAAGGACGCCCCGTATATGATCGTTCCCCACAAGGGTGAACAAGTCAATTAAACATTAAAACTATACTTTTGACAATCTCTCACTAAAGAAAGGTTCTCACTTACTTTGGTTACATTGCCCGCCGGTAGCATCTAACTATTAAATAATGTTAAATCCTTGTTATATATAATATAATAGAAACCTCCACTAACGTTGGGTCATATACATCTATTGACATTTTACAATACTAAAATTTTGTTATCCCCTAACTCCCCTAAAAGTATATGTTTCTACGGCCAACTTCCTGCCCCCGGGTCCTCACACCATCGCCTAATTTACTTATTCTATAAGTTGCGTATTCCTAATCCAACTCCTGAAAATTCCAATTTACGTAGCCTTAATAGTATTGACTTGCCTTGTTTTCTTGGGGATACCAAGCTCATTAATTTGGATAGTATTTTAGCCATTAAAACGGTTGACGAAAAAGTTGTTGAGTTCAACAACCATATCATCAAGCTCCTTGATAACCATGCACCCCTTAAACGAGTGAAAATAAAAGAAAGGCAGCCCCATGACTTAATGACTCCATCAAAAAAGTTATGGCTAAGCGCGATAGAGCCAATGTTAGATATAAAGCGAACACCAGTCCTTCAACATGGGAGACATTTAGAGTGCTGAGGAATAGTACAAAATGTGTAGAAATGCTAAAAAGCGTTACATCTCCAATTCAATATGCAAATGCTCTTCTTTAAATATTTGGAAGTTTCTTGGCACTCTGGGGGTTGGTAATTCTCACACTGATGTATATTACCAGCTTCACCTTAATACTTTGAGCTCTTTCTGTGCTAAACCCCCGTATTACTTGACCCAGCTTTTAAGTCGGAAACATCGAAGAGAATCCATCCTCTCCCTTCTAACCACGAATTCACATTTAATAATACCTGTGATTTGGAATTTAAATTCAATCTTCTGGAGATAAAAACCATTCTATGGGATGCGATGGCCTAAGTATTAAAGCCCTTCAGCTTAACTTATATATGGTACCCATGTTATTACTGATATATTTAACATATCTCTTAAAACTGCCACGTTCTCTTTTGAATGTAAAAAAGCGTATATAATATCCTCACCAAACACTTTGTCGCCTGTACATCCTAAAGACTTTTGACCCATTTCCATACTAACACTTCTATCGAAAGTCTTTGAGCGCATAGTCCATACCCAACTTTACCGATATTTTAACGTTTGCAAATATCAAAATCCATTTGAATCTAGCTTCAAAACTGACTATAGTACCTTTTGACTTTGATATTTTGCTAACTTGTCTGAAATCTTTGATGTACCGTATTTCTCCACTTCTCTTTTCAATATTCGTTGATGGAGTTGTTAGGAATATACATAGTTATTATCACCTTTAGGCTGTTGATTGAAAAATATATACCCATACTAATGTAAACTCCGTAGCAACCGTTATCAATACCCTCAAAGAAGACATCGCTTCAATTGGTAGGTGGGCTCATAAAATGGGTCTGTTAGTTAATACAATTAAGTCTCAAGCTATCAGATCTGCCGCATCTAACATTAAAGATAAATATGAAGTTAAAGATTTGGGCCTACTAATCAATTAGCTGGCAGCCTCAAGTAAATGATGTTAGACGTCGTATCTTCATCAGAATGCACCCTCTCAAACATCTTCAGAATTTTCCTGACTTTCAAACCAAAGCTCACTTCTCTCAAACACTCTTACTGCCACTGCTTGACTGCGGAGATGTATGCTATCCATGCCTTGCTGAGTATCACTTTAGAAAATTAGACCGCTTAAAAAATTTGTGCATCCGCTTTATTTTTAGTTGCAAAAAATATGGTCATGTATCTCAATTCAGAGCGCAACTTAAATAGACGAAAGTTCGTAATCGGTGCAAACTTCACATTCTTATACTTCTTTATAATATGTTGAATAACGTTACTTATCCAACTTATCTTCGAAGCAAATTTTGTTATTTGTTTGCACATGTAGGATTACGCTCTGAAAACTAGCTCAGTCTCCTTTTTTCTAAACATACAGCCACCTTTTATGAAAAGTCCTTCGTTGTCCAAGCCATAAGACTTTGGAATTGACTAGATCCGGATACCAGGAACTCGCCCCCCTTAAATATATTCAAAGATCGTCTGAAAAGTCCTTCCTCTCATAATCCCTCCATACCTACCCGTTACCGTTCCATTTTGTTTCCCATTTTCCTTGTCTCTAACCAGGTCAAGATTTATAATTAAGCACTTTTTTGTTTGTGTGTTAAGTTTAATTTTTTTAATTATAATGTCTTTTACCGTCATCGAGATCACAAAATGTTTATATTTAATCAATGTGGTTGACTGGAAGATATTGCTCTTATAGCAATAAGTCCGCCAAATGTATGTATTATATGTACATTAAAGTATAAATAAATAAACTAATGTGTTAACTTAAATCCTAAACTCTGCCTGTGCCAAGTCGTACGAAAATCTGTTGTGCCGATTAGGCATGATTGAGTTTTAAACATCCACACATACATTTAGTAATATTAATATTTCACTTTTGTTAAAATTCAAATTTAAATTTTATGATTGTGACTAAGGTATTGAGTTGGCTAATAAGTTTTTAACCCCGAGTAGCTGACAACAATTTTTATTAAAAAATTTATTAAAAAATTTAAAAATTATTAAAAAAATTTGGCAAACTTCGCATCGTGACCCAGACGAAATTCATTAAGTAACAGAATCCGTATTCTATATCAATTTAAATCCATTACCTTTTATGTAATTCACTTAAAGCGTTGGGCGTTGACTGTCAGTACCTTACAGTAAAACCAGCCGAGAATCTTTCTAGGAAAGTCCCGAAGTTGTGGCTAAAAACTTACTAGCCAAGCTAATATAATCTATTAGTAACAAAGGCCCATATCTTTTTAATTGAGGGTCTATATATATATATATATATATATATATATATATATATATATATATATATCTAATGTATACCAACAACAGCCCGCTCGCTTCGGGTAGGGTCGCGTTTCATCACATATCTTTTTTTCATAACGTCTGAACTCTAAGATATAGAGAAGAAATAAAGAGCAGATTATTAGCAGGAATAGCTTTACAGTTCCTTTATAATACCGAACCACCTTTATAATTCTGTAATCTTTTTATCCAAATACGTTTAATCACTAGATAGACATCTAAACAGTGAGATCAAATTTTTAAAATTGTTGTTTGTGGTTTGGTGTTGTGTAAATAATACAATCTAACAAGATTAGTTAGAATTTTTAAATGCACGATGCGTTGATAAGAAATTACACCTACGTTCATATGTTAGTAACTGTACCGCTCATAATAAATATTAATTTTATAACTAATTTATTTGTTTATCTATTTATATAGAGACACAAAAATATTACATCCCTGCATTTCTATAACGATAACTGAATTAAATTTATGGTGATACAACATTTATTAATGTCATATAACGATAAAACTTTTCCAAAGGTTTCTTCGCATTCATCACAAACACTTCAGCAATCATATTCAAATCATTTAACGGAAAACTATTAGGCACAAAAAGTCAATTTAATAACAGAAAACGCGTTGAATCTCACTTTACCTCTGCACTGGAAGAGACGAGGTCGCTATATTATTCCACAGAATTCAAATGATTGGATGAACTCGATGATCGTTTCTATTCAGGCACTTCTGGATAATAGGATAGCGGCATTGATACTGATGACACATTGGCATATCACACTGAATGCTTTGGTTTTCTAGGATAAGTTTTTAATTTGGTCAAAAAAAAGTAACAGTCGTCTATGTGGTTATTGTGTTCACGCCACTGCATTGACACACTAAAAGGCAACTTTTTCATAGTACCCCAGAATCAACCCATATAATATTTATAACATATTAAACAACACACATGAGACACCTACGATTTTCCTTGGGTTTTATTTATAATATTAATATGAGTTTGAAAGTATTACTTTCAAACAGTGGAAAAATTATTTTCTTTCATATTTAGGAGACAACTGACCACATATATAAAAAAATTAATAAGGAGAATTCAACAAACAGAAACAAAACACAAACTAAAATTTTGTAGATTGTTTCGTAATCTAAAAGGTTTGTTGACTTTTTCAAATAAGATTTTTGTGACTACCCTCAAAAAAACATTACGAGGAGTAAAAACAAAACTATATTTATAAAACTTTTTATTTCATTAATAAAAAGAATTGAACAAATGTAAATAACACAAACTGATAAATAACACAATTTGATGCCTTTTGCCCAAAATTAAAAGATATTTTAGTGTATATCTCCAAATAAATATCACATTTTGTTTTGTTCACTGGTTATAAATGATATTCGTGATATTTGTTATTTTTTCGGGTTTGCATAGTGTAATCAGGTCGTACTTGATCTCTTGTGGACTCCAAAAATTTGAGCAAGCTTCTAAAATTCTTCGTACTAAAGTAGGTAACATACGTACGTAATATGTCAGTGAAAACAATAATTTGACAAAAGAGACGAAGTGGACTATATACAATTAATCAAAAACATCCACACACACACCAAATACATAATCACCTGCAAACCTGACACAACTAAAGCAGATACAAAGCATTAGAGAGGCTCCATCACCTAACTAGCAGAGTATTGATTAAGTAATAATACCATTAGCCATTATCGGGAGCAGACTTGGGAAAATTAATTATATTGCCAAGTTGGAACGTGACAAAACTAAATTGAAGTAACTTTGCTGAAACGTATCTGCTAGCGAGCCGCCGTCCCCTGTTATAGATGCCTACACTCGCGCGCCCACCCAGTCGGGCGGAGGCTGCGAAGTGAGCGAGCGAATTGACATCGCAACAGATTTAAACCTCTTTCGAAAGTCGTAATAATCGTTTTAAGTTAAGATACAATTCTGACAGATACTCGGGGGCGATGTATATTAAAAAGCTTACTTAAGCTTTACGTAGAAAACAATGAATCTTTTATTTACTCTATTGAAAATGGAACCTACCCAAATATAAATAATTTACAATGATTTCCTTAAAATATTTTTAAAGAAAAAAAAACAAAAACCGAATTAAACAAATATTAAATAATTTTTGATTTTTTTTTTCATTTTCAGAGATGGCAGAGATTTTTGAGATCATTAAATGATTATTGTTCGTCATAGTCGTTCTTTTTATTACCGAAGTTCGTATCCGTTTTGAAAAGGCTTCATGATATTATCCACGAGTTGTTTATATACTGATCAGTTTTCAATATATCTAAAAATATATTAAAAATAAATCATATATCTGAAAATATATTAAAATAACAGTGATTCTGCAATAATTGACAAGTAAAAAATTTGATTTTTTGCCTTCACCTGCGGAAATATTTTTTCTGACTATAACTAAAAACAAAAGTACCATCTATGGATAAATACTAATAGCCTGACGGTTGTAATTCGGTTCCAATTCGATTAGTTTTTCTTTAGTTTCTTAAGAAATTTGATTAATATTTTCAGTGGCAAAACTCCTGGGCAGAACGTATTCACATTTCCAATTTCAGAAACTTATCTTTTTTTTTGTTTTGCTGAGTTTACTAAATAAGAAAAATCCGTAATCCATTGAATGCTCTTGTTAGATTTTACAAGCCTCTGAAAAAGCACATTATTACGTACTTACATACGTACAAGCAGACTCCTCCCTTACTTTCATTGACCTTCTCCTGGATGATAACGCAATACCTTCGTCATTTGGATGAAAGTAAATAAATTACTGCGCAAAAAAACTGAAAAGGTTAATAATAAATTTAACTTTTAATTTATTAACAAACAATGTTTTGGACATAGGATCCGATTACAAGTAATAAATTGATATAAATCGATACCGCATCGTTTGACTTATGCAACTTAAAGAAATGTTAATAAGTTTGTCCCTATTTAATAATTTTTTTTCTTTTTAATGAAAAAGTTTGTATTCTTACCGAAATAGAAATACTCTGTACGTTATCTTTTATTTGGAAATTCCTATTAGCATTATCGCGGTAACATATACTAACGTCCGTTTTATTAACGATATATTTCAACGTAGATTTTATTATATACAACCAACAGCGTTATGAATTACAATTTTATCTTTCAACAGGAACATAATTACAAAACATTTTTAACCGCGACCTCGTTGAGAAGAAGTGCGCCATTGTATGTTAAACTTAACTTTCAAAAGTTGCGACGGCCCGGAACTTTAAATCATAATAATTGCAGCATCAAACAATAGAAGACCATTAAAAACATAATTAATTAAACAACTTTAAAATATACCTCTAAAAACAAGTGAAATCAATAGAATTTAATTAAAGTATGTTAAACTGCTGGCTTAGCGATCGTCATTTTGCCGTAGATATGGCGATCCATATTCCCACTGTTTACGTAATCCAGTAAAATTGTCCAAAAATATAGATCCGTAAACAACAGTTAACCTAACTCAATTGTTTAAATAATACTGTTATGAGGTAAAAGCAATACGTTTATTATTTTTTAGGTTTCATAATGAAACGAGGAACCGTTACGCTTAACGTAGAAAACCGATTATATTTGATGCGACATTAGTAGAGGAAAATATAACATATGACACTTTAACCCCCGTTCCACAAAAATCGGTCTTACAAACAAAAGGAGTAACTCTAGCCAACTAAGGGAGACGCACTAATGGAGATAAAGGACAGGATATACTACTGAACACGCGCTAAAGGAGATGGCAGATATTTAATCGGCGGCGCGCCCCTCTTGATTTGTACGGTAAGTCGGTGGAAAGTCGGCCATTGATTGCCCACAAAAGTCGGCGTTTGTCGACTGCCGACTCGTCGCTTACAAAAGCCGATCGCCTGCCTCGCTTGTTAGATTGCACATTAGATTGCAAATTCCTGACAATCATCGCCATCCATCCTCTCTTACAAGTATCCAGCTTCCACAGTTTTAAACCGATGTGTAAGAAATTTTTCGTGGTAGCTACTTGAGTTGAAGATGTCAATTATTGTATAGCAATATATTAAAAAAATCTTTAATGTACCTCTCACACATCCAAAGTAGGAATGTCTCGTAAGAAATCAGAAACTTCTTTTGAAAATTAAATTCCGGTTACATTTCATATATTTTTTTTTATTTTTTGCGAAAAATACTTGAAATTTGACATAGTAATAAAACATATTAACTCCCACATATTTCAATAGTTTTTCAATTTCCAATCTGAAATTCTAGAATGAATATTCTAAAGTTGGAGATTTTATGAGCTGGCAAAAAAATTCTCGATTTTTTTTAATTACATGTATAGTGTTGAGTGTCATTTGAAAGGGTTAATTACAAGCGGCTGAAAATTTTTTTTCATAATTTTAAATGTCGTGTCTTCAGAGATATTCCCAAAAATGAAAAAAAATTTCCAGTTCCCTTATTTCCGAAATTACTCAAACTAAAATTATGAAAAAAATTTGGGTTTTCATAAGCTCACGCAAAGGTTGTAGGAAACCTATAGCGATGATTCTAGATATCATAATTTTTGAAATATTCACCATATTTTTACGGCTATGAAAGATATAGTAAGCATTATGCAACATAGAACGTTGAAAGATGAAAAGAATACATGTTAATAGCTCACCTACTTTTCACTTGCTAACTTTTTCATAATATTCATATAACCATCAAAGAGGGGGTAAATAAAGATTTATATATATATATATATATATATATATATATATATATATATCATGTGGAATTTCATTTGGAAGGGCGTGCCATGAAAAATACAAAAATTTTTTTTTTATAATTTTAAATGGCATATTTAAAAATATATTTTAAAACAAATGCTAAAATAGGCCATTCTCCCCTATCCTCCCCCACGCTATTTTCAAAACTACTAAGCCAAAAACCATAAAAAAATGGTTGTAAAATCTGAGTAGAAGACTATACATATAGCGACTATTCTAGGTCTTATAATTTCTGTAAATATGCACTATATTTCTATGTTTAAAAGATATAGTAGGCCATTGAGAAAAATTAGTATCTGTAAATAGTTGAGCAGAAATACTATGTACCCTTAAATGTCTATGATGTGCCTAAATGTACAGAAACCTAATGGTGCGAGTTCTACTCATACTTGAAAGGTTTTTTTTTATTTTGTCTAGCTACTCTCCTATTTGGCGTATCGAAATACTTTGACAGAAACATCCATTCCCAAACACTTGAAAGTAACATGCCATCTTGCTATCCTACTGATGAATACATAATTAACTCAAGAAAATAAAACCTTAACTTGTTAAAATTTAATAAAAAAAACTTGCTAAACGTAGTTTCGCGACCAGATTCAGAGTTTTTCCCCAGGGCGCCCCGCGATATGCTTCCTCCCGTGTAGAAAACCGCAACTCGAACTTCTAACAAGTATCTCTCCGTCCAAGCGGATAATGAAGGAGTCTCGTCGGGAAAACTTTCAAAGCGCATGTTATTACGGTAATAAACGGGCGTCTTTTAATGGACGCCGCCCGCCCCATCATACTCAGAGCCGTTATGAAATCCTTCAAACCCCTACCGCCCCCGGCTAAACTAAAACAGTTTTAATATATTATATCCCATAATCGTATTATCTTACTCGCTTTCCAGAACCTTTTTCTGTTTAATAAACGTTGTGGGATTAAGAGCCTCAACTGAAATTTATATAATATATATTTAAAGAAAAAAAAACCAAGAGCATTTGCATCCAACATTGGATTCCGTAGTCTTACATTTATAGATAATAGATCTTATAAAATCTTGTAGGTTTAGAATTGTGCCCATATAGGATAATGATAACTTATCAGGTTGATACAATTTTGTAATTCGATGAAGTTGTTTTTAAAAAAAATCGTAAATGGCATATGGTGGTGTTTGTTATATATTTCCTTATAAAAGCTATATTTCAGTACCTTTTCAGATTTTTTGGAAATAATATTTTAAAAGTTAAAGAGAGGGGATGCCTTGTCGACGATTTTGAAAACATTTTTTTGAAAATGAAGCATTAAAATTACTTGGTTCCAAAACCAACTTCGTTGCTTTTTAAAAAAAACAATACAACAACGTACCACTCGTTATGGTTTTTTACATTCATCTTTTTAATTTTATGGAATTTTTTTAAATTTTACTTGTATTTTATTTCATGTATTATATTTGTAACTTATGTTCACCAAATTTCATTACATAGGTTTTTGTTAATGTCAGAATTAAATTTCATTTTTTCGTTTTACTTCCCATAAACTATTTGTACTATTTGACTGTTTGTTACTAATTATTCCAGCGTCACCACTAATTTTGTTTGTTGTATATAATTTTTAAACTTTTTCCAGTTCGAGCAAATGAATTATAATATATTATCTTACTTACCAAAAAACTTTAATAAATACGGTTTATAACATACCAAACTTTAAAAATTTAATAAGTGAGGATCTTCACTACAAAAGTGACGGATATCTTTCAAGAAAATCTATCCGGCGATTTACACGCTAAACCTTACGATGGACACTAACATATGCGGAGTGGCTTTTATATTTTTAATTCGCTCTCAATAAGGCCACCAGAATCAATTTTCCTTACTCATGAATTTTACAAAAGTGCCGCAAAACTCATACGTTTGAAGTGAAACTTCTTAACTGTGAATGATTTATACATAACTAATTATTTTTTTTGTAAAGTAATGATAATCATTAAAATTGAGTAATATAAACTTTACTTACATGATTTTGTAATTGAGTATGAAGGTTATTCATAATAAATATATAAAAATTAAACTATTTCAGAGTATTATTTTTCAAATTAAAAAAAGAAGGTCAAGTGTGAGTCTAACTGGCGCATAGAGGGCCATGTATGGTTTGAAGAAAAATTATTTTATTTTATAAATCGTAACATATATTTCGTTTCTAGCGCAATTATATTTAATATATTTAAGTACGGTGCATATATATTATCATGAACATCTCAAAAATGATAACATCTAGAATCATCACTATAGTTACAGGAATCCTCTGCAAAGCTTGCAAAAACGATACTCTTTTCGCAATTTTAGGTTGAGTTGTTTCGAAAATAAGGGCGGGGTAATGCACTTTTCATATATTCTTCATGATAACTCTAAAATATAGTATGTAAAACTATCAAAAAAGTAAGTGACTTACCATTTCCAACGGTATTTTCCATAACAGCGAAGTGCCAAAAGTATAGTAAAGTCCCATACGCGTAACGTGGAGTATTAATAGAAGAATAGATAAAAAATCAAAGAACTTCGGGATAAAATATATAGAATATTGATTAATCAGTGTTACGAGAATTGATGCAGCAAGAAAATTACCTATAACATATCTTTATTCCTGAGAAATAATTTATTTCTCAGGAATAAAAATATGTTATATCTACATTTAAGTGTTCCATTATAATAAATGAAACCATGAAGATTTTATGAAGGTAAAACAAACTTCAGAACATCATTGAATTACCACCATAATCGATTTGGCCGAATAGTGTTAGATGTTAAGGCCGAATAGTGTTAGATGCATCACATCGTATATAGTTTTGATAATTCCGTGTGGGCCTCGGTGTACGTGTACTCGAGGACGCTTAACCCTTTCGTGGTTATAATCATAATATTTTATGTTCAGGAAATAATAGAAAACTGTTTTCTTTATCAATTTACCAACAAGTTGTATATGAGAGACTTTACATACGAGGGAGATAAAGCGACAGTGTTATCTGGTTAATGTGGTACTAAACATCGGTAAGGAAAAATAAATAAGAAGTTACTCTATTTCCTCGTAATAAGACGTGTGGAGGAGTACGTTTTTGTATGCGCAAAAATATTGTGGATAATATTTCGAGAAAAGCAGGACGCATACGTCTGTGAATGATAACCAAATAATAGTAAACTATTCTCAAATAATAAAACACAAGACAATTTCTATGAAAACAATCAATCTTAAGACAATTTATATAAAGACGAAGTCAGATTGCAGAACCATAGCATAAACGCCCCACTCACGGCGTGGGGCGTTTATGCTATGTTCCTTCTCAACTACCTTCTGCCTACCTCTGTCGCAACGCACTGCCTCGAATTCGTGGATCATCGACTCATCTCTGTATTACTGTTTATAAAAAAGCATACGGTGCAGTGCGATAAAAATGCGACGCAAGACTTCTGCATCTTGCGTCGCATTTTTATATTTTAATTTAATTCAAAAACACAAAGGTAAAATTTAATAAACTATTCATTAGTCATTCTATTAGATTATATCAAAAATAAGCGTATTTTTGTTCATTTAAAAAAAATAACTTTATATTTTGTAAAAAAACGTAAAAAAATCACAATATTAAAAGTTAGATGACGTCACACACAAGTAAACAGACCGATTGTAGTTCGCAAGTTTGGTTTTGTTTCTAGTGTTGTCTAAATATTGGATCTTTTAGTTCCATATTTTTGAAAGTTTTCCGATCTTTTTCCATGTATATTATCTGTACTAGTTTACACATTGTCAAAATGGAGAGAAATGTTGTGCAAACTGATAACAGCAACTGATAACCTACCTAAAATAGATGCACTTTTCTTTGAAAACAGCGCTGATTTCTTTGCTGCGGAACTCAAAAATTTAAAAATAGCAATATATGTATCATTTATAACACTGAATATATTTGGAGTTAATTTTGTAGAAATTCATTGTTCACAATTAAATGAAACTACGTGTTTTAATATTATTTCTACTTTCTTTAAGTTCTTTACGTAAAGAAATTGAAGAGAGTAGGTCTAAGCCCATATTTTTTCGAGTCTCAGCAAAATAAATATTTGATCACAATATATAACATAATTTCTCATTAAATATTCATTTATACTTTTTGATGAACAGACCTATCTAATAAAGCATCATATCATATTTCACGGCAACAGTTTTATTAACCATCGATAAAAAATGAAAATAGAGATTTCCAGAGCTTCATTTTATTACTGGAATGTCTGAAACATTATATCGATAACAAGCTAATATGAAATTATATACAAACCTTTCCTATATTTAAATCTAATTTCAGACTTCAAAAGACGAGACAATTCACGGGCTGAATTTTAGATTCGAACTATATTCCCATTACTTAATAAGTGGTAAAGAGATGATTTTACTTCAACGACGTGTTGTCACGATAAAGTGATTGGTGCATGTCCAGCAAAAGTATATTTGTGCCTGCAATTTATATCAGTGATGCTTGCAATTCATGTTATATGCATGCATACAATTTATATCAATCCAGGAAAAACATTAAATGCATTGAGCATTTGATGTATATTGAGGACTTAGATCCAAAAAACATAACCGTAAACACTCCTTTCTCTCAGGGCCCTGGAACTCTCCTTCTTTCAGCAAAAGTTGGATGTAATCCGACCAGGTTTTAAAATAACATTCCACCTTTTATTTAAATTTTCAAAATTTCTTCATTATTTCACATCATAAACATTTTATCAAATCAAAAAATAAAGCTGTGAAGCAAATTCCATCTTTACTCACTTTAAGTTGGAAGTTGTTGGAAAGTTTAAAGTATTTTCCCGTTCGAGTGGTCAATGATGGAGCTCCCTTACGCAAACTTCCTTTATCCGTATTGCAATACAGAAAAAGGGAGTTTTTGTTGTGCTGTTTTTATAAAAATTAAACTATTTAACGATACATTGTGAAAATAAATTGGGTTTTATTTTGATATTTAACCATTTGACAGAAAATATTTAAAAACATTTTTTTGAAAAACGATCTGCCCTAAAGATATATTGAAAATTAATTTCTAGCAACATTGTTCTAGTTATAATTATTTCAATCACCAAAATTTGAGCCTGACACACTAGTCTATAATAGAGCAAATATCTCGAGGTATGTAATAGTTAAATGTATTTTGTAAATGAGAATATTCATTCAACAATGAAGAAAATTAAATAATTCACTAATTGCCAGAATCATTAGTTACTTTACTTACTTGTATTTTTTGCTTATAATTTTTATTACAAATAATAGTTGTTTTTTATTTGATGGATTTAATCAAAGGACTCTGCTGTCTGGCACTTGCCCTGAATAATCAATTTTAAAAATACTGAAAGCATTTTTCAAAAGAAAATGAGATACAATAAAAACTGATTTATAGATAATTGGCGAATAAATAACAGTTTAAAATATTTGAAGATAGTTACTATTCCAAGGAATCGATAAACGAACTAAAATAGTGTCCTATGATAATCAAGTTTAGTTTGAACAAATTTCCAAAATTATAGTTGCTTCTTTATGTCTGTGGAGGTAAGAATTTAAACGTTCGATAGATGATTGCAAATATATTGATTTCAGTTGTAAATAAATAACTAACATATCAATAAAATCCAGACAAAAACAAGAAAAGTTCTCTACGTACATAATTAACCTCATTGTTAGACGCATTTATATATTTATAGCCCGATATCTACCGTACTTCGATTGAACGTCGTTCCTTGTGATGTATATTTTCCTCTCGCTATTAATATATTTACTAAAATGGATATATATATATATTATTCCAAAATACTAAAGTTTATTCTTAAATTAAAATATCTCATGGCGCCTCAGCAAAAAAAAATTATGCGTGTCAACTCCGTCGCGCCACTGGTGTTTGACGTGCTTTTTTCAGCATTTTAAAAATTTCTTTTCCCCTTTCTTTTTATCACAATATATTTCACTATGAGAAACTTATTTTAATTTTATTTTTCTACGTAGCACCGAAATAATGTTATTATACCCACTGTAAATTCGAATTAAAAGTTGATTAAGTCAGTTAGAAAATATTAATCGAACAAAAAGCTCATCTCGAAACAAGGCCCGCATCGCGGCTATAGCACTAAAATGCTAAAGTCATCTTAAATAAATTGCCGATAATTCCGAGGAATAAATCGAGTTTATGGACCAATTCAATTACGGTGTCTAATAGCAACAAAGACTTCTTGAATTTAAATTGTGTTTTAATCGCAGTAAAATTTAAGTTGTCGTCCTTGAAGCTCGATTCGGAGCTTTTCATGTTTATGTCAATAAAATCTTTCCAGCGCTTTTCTAAGTAATTAAACCAAAAATGTTTCGCAGAAAATGAAAAACTTATAACGATTTTGTTTGAAATCATTTAATTATTTATTTATTTACACACATACATTTATCAATACATTACAGGTAACCCATTCGTGACGATAAGAAATTCATGTTAAACAAAGTTTAAAATTTTATATTAAAAATGAAATAGACAAGACTTGCAAAAAATAACGACTACAGATGTAATATATATATATATATATATATATATATATATATATATATATATATATATATATATGCATATATATAAGTGATAGATTCATCATAAACAAATTACACTCTGGTGCGACGGCTATCAGGTGATTGAACAGTTGAATACAGCGGGAAACTGAATATAATTTGGTTCTACAGGCTGATATAGCAAAAAGCTGATGATTACGTGAACGCAAGAAATTGTCAGGTATGAAGAATTAAAGTTTACTCAATAATACGTTGCATAGAATTTTTCCGTTTAATAGTGTAGATAAATGTCGTATGCGCATTTTCTCTTCTGAGTTGAAAGGAATGGAAACCTAGCATGCCCATGAGAATAAGAAATAGAAAGGGGTAGTAATCATATTGTCTCATGTAAAGATATCGGAGGAACGTATTCTGCATGCGTTCATTTATCAAGCCCTACTTGGTTTCTAACAATTTAGGCATATTTTAGTCGACTTTGCACTAATGAAGTGTACAGCAGACGAATTCTTGACATGGATTGAAAATCCTTTTAATTATGCAACACGAATCCAAGTTTTCGAAATTATTTTTTTGCTACATCCACCATATTCTGAAGAAACATCAGTCGAGTATCACATCTGACACCCAAATCGACGACCTCATCCATTCGTATTCAATAGGAGTGCGTGCTCGGCTGTAACTCATTGTTGAACATTTGTTTGCATTAAGCCGTAAGTATGCAATTAATGTTATGCAGACTATCTACAAAAAAATTAAAATATTAGAGGTAGCAAAATTAAAAAAGAAAAAAGTCAAATTTGGAGAAAGCGGAAAATACGTTCTCGAGAAAACGTACCGAAAATCTTGAAAATATCGGGAAATCTATGGAATGTTAATCATTACTGGTTTTATTATTTGCACAGATTCTGAAAGGACTCAAATATAAAAATTAAGTGGATAAAAGCTACTCAGCAATCAGAAAACTGGATACTCATAAAATATAATTGTATTGGCTCAATGCATTTTACGGATGACCGTTCTAATGTAAGCGAAAATGAAATGGGGTTTAATTTTTCCAAACACAATTCTCACATTATTTTTGCTATCATATGTAAGTAAATTATAGTACATTTTTAAAACCATTCTTAAAAACACTAATTGCACTTAGAAATATCTAACTTTATATACATTAAATACCTAGATTCATTGTCATAAACATTTAAAAAATTTTGAAAATAAAATTTTCAATATGTACTTCCATTAGTTAAAATCATTAATGTATATTTAAAATGATAATAAAAAAATTTAATACAAGAGTTACACAAGTCTTCCTTGTAATTGATTAAAATTTGACTCTCAAAATCTGGAAGTTGCGAAGTAGAATTTTTAACCAATTATATAGACCACATTTCTTTAAAAGAAATTCAATTTAATATTTTGGTAATAATCTAGTTTTACATTTATTTTTTTTTATTATTTATTTGTCAATACGTTTAGTGTGAACTATTCTTTTGTAAATGCATTAAAGATACTTTTACTAAAAATAAAGTTTCGCGACGTATCAACACGGGACGTATCGGGCTGAAATTTAAAACAGATGTAGCCTTCACGACCCAAGCGATCGCTAAGAACGCATAAGGATTTTGGGAAAATCCTGTGGACGTGGAAAAAATTAAGAAACGATATTAAAAGATTCGAAAAATCATTTCGGTATCCACATTCGGTTGACATTTTATACCAAAGGACATTTTATATTAGGTGAACATTTTATATCAAAGAATAGTATGAAATTATTTTTTTAGCCGTTTCTATTTTTTGTTACATAGAATCAAAAGCTTTTTATCTGAAGCCAAACTGACCATCTTCTGCATTGATATCATTTTCTGAGCTTTCTTGTACGATGTAGACATGCGTTAAAATATTTTGCGACAAATGTTTGTCTTTGTAGAGAAGATTTTAAACATTTAAAATACGATCGAGTAAATTTAATTGTCAGTGTTCATAGTCGTACGAAGGTAATCCAGAATCTTGAAAAGCACTGGATATTAAATGCCGTATTTCCTCTTAATGTCGGATTGATTCACCTTTACGCACGTTTTTTTTTCTGTCACCGTATGACACTAAAGGAAAATGGTATGTGCGATTTTTATATTTAAAAATTAGTTCAGAAACGAAGAATAAAAAAATCTGTTAAAGAGATTTCAAAATCATCTTCGATATTGCGATAGTACGAGCTCGGTAAATAAATACTATCGAATAATAGTTTACCGATATTGTCACAGTCCCGACATTTATGATTTAACGAACATGTGATTGGCGCGTCCACTGACCAATTACAAAATAATGTGTATATTGCGTTAGCCAATTAGAAACGAGTATTATCCCCTCGCACCCCACAAATCTTGACACACTTTGTTTCATAGTGAACTTGTTTATTAACTACACGTCCAGTAGTTATTAAGTCCATCCACCTGTCACTCTAAAATATTTTAATTTTAAGGCGTTTTTCTAGGTATAATTATTAGAAAATAATTTTATTATTAAAAAAATCCCATTATTCTATCTCGTGGAAGTTACAAGAATACCCCTTCGGCAAACGGAGAACTTCTGCCACCGTACAATATTAACGAGGAGTCTTTAGATAGACGCCGCTTGCGAGCACCGTCACGTTTTGTCCTTTGAACACCACCGCTTCTCCCTACTAACGAAGTAAACTAAATTAATTTCAGTGCTACGTTTGCAGCAGTTAATCTCCTTCCACAGAAATTTGATAACTTTAACTATAGAAGCTTTTAAATTATTTCAAATCAACAACTTTGATACGAAAGTTTTCCATTCAATGTTATTCTCCCTCAATCTGTATTTACTATTTGCTGCGCCCGCGACTCCGTACGTATGCACTTCTGCAAAATGGTATCAATGCCATTTTTAGGCTTCTATACCCAGATTAGGAATCGTTATTTCGCAATATCTTTTTTCGATACAGTGATCCGTTTACGAAATAATAAGCTTAAAATTGGTAATTTTTGGTAAAGTTACGTTTCTTGAAGCTCTGCTAGCTAAAAAGCTATTTTTATATATGAAAAATATTCAAATCAGGAGTATGTATAACGAAACTAAAAGCAAATTATCATAGCTCGGCATGCTCCACTGGTTTACGAACATTATTCCACCCAACTTATGACATGTAGTCAGAACATTTATTCATAAACTTTTTACAGTCAAGAGTTTGTAATAAGTTCATGGAATCTCCATAACTTATATCAACAGAAAAAATAACCTTTTATTTTAAAATTTACATATGTATACTAGGTAATATTATTATATTTCCATGGTGAGAAATATTATTATATAAATATGCACCATATTTTTACGCGTAGAAGATATACTAGGCAATATATTTAAATATTCATATAGTGGGAAATTACATTATTTAAATATGCACCATGTTTTTACACCTGTGGAAGACATACTAGGCAATATATTTACATATTCATATGGCGGGAAATAATATTATTTAAATATGCGCCATGTTTTTACGCCTATAGAAGACACTGTAGGTAATATATTTATATATTCATATTATTATTTAAATATGCACCAAGTTTTTACGCCTGTGAAAGATATGCTAGGCAATATATTTATATATTCATATGGTGGAAAATAATATGATTGAAATATGCACCATGTTTTTACGCCTGTGAAAGATATACTAGGCAATATATTTATATATTCATATGGTGGAAAATAATATGATTGAAATATGCACCATGTTTTTACGCCTGTGAAAGATATACTAGGCAATATATTTATATATTCCCATGGTGGAAAATAATATGATGTAAATATGCACCATGTTTTTACGCCTGTCAAAAAGACAGTAGACATTATATTCATGCTGTGAAAAATTAATATTTGTGCTTACTTTAATTTAAATACTATATACACTTTAATGTTTATAAGTGCTCAAAAATATAAGGAACCTTCCTAGTGTGAGTTCTACTCGTACTTGACAGGTTTTTGAACTTTGTTACCAGGTTGATATGTATAACCCTTATTCCTAGATTCCCGAAGTTCCTCGCCTATACTTCAAATACCTTCTTAAATAACAAGTTCTAATATTACTTTAATTATAATAGAATCTATTTCTTGACTTAACCAAACCTAAGATTTTTCGTTATAACGACTCTCTAAGGTATAATAATAAATTAAAACATTAAAGTAATCAAAAAACATCAAAAAGGATATATTTATTACGTCTAAATGGATTTAAATTATGAAGAAACCCTCACAGCACGAACACGATTCGTATCTGGTCGTCTTTTTATTAATATATTTTCATACTTCGTCTTTGGGCACACCCGTTGTACCAATGTATATCCTGGTTGAAGACATCATTGCACTATTTGGAATACGTGTAGCACCATTTATTAATGTTCATAGATACACTACAGATTGAATACTAAACATTTATTAAGGGACTGAAGGTTGACTGCGATGACATCAGTACTAGACGCATATTTAAATGACAAAATAAACCGCGAAATTTTGCGTTAATTGCATTATGATCACAAATCACAAATACAAGATTTACGGGCATTCCATAAAAGATAGACTTATACACAAACATAATACAAACACAATCACAAACTTTTTTATAAATTCCATTGAGATAAACTAAGAGAGTTATCGATTTAGTCTATATCTATTTGGAATAATGTAGCTTTTCAGTCTGTGTCTATTTGGAATAATATAGCTTTTCAGTCTATGTCTCTTTGGAATAATTTAGCTTTTCAGTCTGTGTCTATTTGGAATAATATAGCTTTTCAATCTATGTCTCTTTATAATAATATAGCTTTTCAGTCTATTAGAAACAATGTAGATTTTCAGTTTGTGTCTATATGGAATAATATAGCTTTTCAGTCTATGAGTATTTGGAATAATGTAGCTTTTCAGTCTATGTCTATTTGGAATAATATAACTTTTCAGTCTATACCTATTTGGAATAATGTAGCTTTTCAGTCTATGTCTATTTGGAATAGTGTAGCTTTTCCAGTCTCGTTTATTTTGGAATAAGGTAGCTTTTCAGTCTATGTCTATTTGGAATAACGTAGCTTTTCAGTCTGTCTATTTGGAATAATATAGCTTTTTAGGCCTATGTCTGTTTCGAATAATGTAGCTTTTGTAGTTGTCTATGTCTATTTGGAATAGTGTAGCTTTTTCAGTCTCGTTTATTTGGAGTAATATAGCTTTTCAGTCTATGTGTATTTTGGAATAATGTAGCTTTTCGGTCTATGTCTATTTGGAATAATATAGCTTTTCAGTCTATGTCTGTTTGGAATAATGTAGCTTTTTCAGTCTATGTCTATTTGGAATAATGTAGCTTTCTGTTTCAGTGAACGAATTTTTGAAAACATATATTTTTCAAGTATTATTTAGATAATATTTTCATACTTACACAGAAATTTTTTTCACATTTTTCAAAAAGTATGGAAAGCTAGAAGGGAGTATAAATTTCTCTAGTCTCCTTCCTCCTCTTCAAATTTCTCTAGAACGTGAGAAAGTAGTATAGCTACAGATATAATGAAGTAGCTCCTATAGTTTCCTGAAGATGCTGTAGACATAAAAATCCAACTTACGAAGATGAAACTGCTAGTCAAGGCGCAGAAGCAGTACAAGGATGGGAAAGCATTTAATTTTGTATACATTTGCATAGTTCTCCTATGACGGTTACAATACATCGTATATACCATTTACTTTCCTATCTGTATATCGTTTGAGGAGAACAAAAAAACACTGCTTTTCTCGAGCTGGCAACTTCACAGTCAATAAACTTGTTGTTTCTTTGGATATCAAAAAAAAATTTAGCCACGTTGCTCAATATTTATTGAAAATACAAGAACTTGTGATCGCCAATAACGTGCCGGATAATATTTCCGTATTATTAGTTGGCAAATGGCTGGTCAAAAAATAAATAAACAAAAGTTTAGCGGTGTGAGATAGCACAGACGAATTTTTATTGTTATTTCGTTTATACCAATACAACTACGTATGACAAAATTAAAAATAGATATAATTAACAATGTCAATGTAATTATTAACATTGATACCATTAATAATAGTCCAGTTAAATTGTGGAGAAGTAGTAATTTATCTCATCTAAATCAGCCAAACGCGACACTGCGATTTTAACAGAATATATACTTGAAGATTACTTTGTATAAATATGCCATCTGCATATAATATAACCATATGCTTATATCGGTTGAATATAATAAAAAAGAACTACTCTCTGAAAAAGACTGACAGGCTGAGTTTGCCAATCTTCGCTGCTCTAAATCTTGTAATCTGCTAATAAAGTCTAATTTTGTAAAGCCTACAACCATGTAAGTTTCTAATAACTGCTTACATTGCACAAATATTTTTTTCTCTTTTTTAATCCAGAACTATTTTGCAAAAATACAAAGTTACTTCGAATTTATCACAAACAGATCATACACTCAGGGGTGGGACAAGTTTTAAAAAATATATTTATTAGAAACCTAAACACATACACACTCATGCTTTTGCTATGCAAAAAAGCTCCATGTTGCTCAGAGCTACGTTCCGTCGTAAAATATTTGATGTAATTCAAAGCAGTACGTTTAAAATTCTGTAAAGCCTTATAAAATATAACTTTCGCTATATTTCATCAGAAAGGTATTCATTACTTTCAACGAGACCTACTTGTCATTCGTTCTATCCTCGATTATATTATGGCATATTTAATATAATTATGTAATAAGATTATCATCTCAAACAATATCTTTACTGGTATTTTATTCATGGAAAAACTTTTCTATCTAGTTTCTTATGAAAAGCGCTAATTTAGAAACTCGAAAACCTTGAGTCAACTTTCAAGAATCATTATTTATATTTTACTGAAATCAAAACGAAATTTGAATCAAGAAATATTTTTTCATATTAAACGTCGCTATTGAATTGGTCAATAAACTGAATTTTTCTCCTCGGAATTATCGGCAGTGAACTAAAATTTTCTTTGGTTCCTTTTGGTGTTATAGCCATTACACGAGTCTCATAAAGAAGAAAATATTTATTCCTGTAATATTTTATACTTTAACGCGTCTTTTAACGAAAAATTGAGTTAGGCTCCTTTTAGCATTATAGCCTCTACCTGAGTCTCATTCAGAGACAAAATATTTATTCCTGTGATATTTTATACTCTGCGTTACCTGTTCAAATATTAAAACAAAAATATAAAAAAATAAAAGTATTAAGGTTCTCTTTGTAATTTGTACGACTGGGCATCTGAGCAGATCTATTGTAGTATTGATAATATTGTATACAGCATAGCGAAAACAATCGACGGAGAACCTTTCTCATCAAACACATTTTATATGGAAACCAAACCTACCGCTAAAACGTATGAACGGGAGAGGTGAAATACAAAGTCATATAACAAAATTCATAATAACATTATTTAAACAATGAAGTAACCATCTGAGCAAGAGAGATGCCAATACAATGATTTATGAACTTGTATTGTCGTCTATTTTTTTGTTTTGATCCCATTTTTTTAATACAATATCGCCGCAAACTTCTCAATAGTCTTACATAAAAAAAACTTCTCAATAGTCTTACATAAAATTTTATTTGTTATGATTGAATACATTGTTTTTAGTAAAAAACTTGCTGGCGGAATATTGTCATCGACTTCCGTCAATAAATAACTCACGTTGCTATGTTTATAAAGACACGAGAAGTAGGCGTATATAAATATGATTTTATCTAGGAAATATCCATTTTTCCATTGTAATTGTTGAAATTATGAACATATTTAAATATTTTAGAATACAATTAGTACATTTTGTACAATTTTGGGTAGTTTAAACGTCTTTCTTATAAAAAGACTAAAGCGTATCGTAATTAAATTTTGAAAAAACGGGTATTTTATAGGTAGTAAATTAAATGGATTATCAAAATATCTCAACGTCGAAGTGGAGTGAATTTATATAAACTTTGCCGCATATTAAACTAAGGAGCGAAATATAATTGTCAACAGATATAATGCCAAGACATTATTAAAAATATTTAACACAAAATCAATACCATCAAATATTTTTTTTGCTACTGAACTCACTAAAAATACTGTTTCCAAAAAAATAATATTGATATTACTATTCAGATACTATTCAAAAAATTTTAAATATTACATTGGATGGAATAATTAGTTTAACCAAAGTTCACCTATACCACTCCGAAATTAATCCGTAAATTGAAATAAATTATAGAATATTTTTAGAGGCATTTGTAGAGAACCTTACACAAACTTCTGCTGTTATGTAAAAGCATTAATAAGCCTTTCCCATGTAATGTAGAGTTAATAGCTCTCGAATTAATTCATTACTCTTGTATTATTTAAAAATAAAACAACTTATTTGTTACAAACGTTTATTTATGGGAAACTATTAAAAAACCTGGTGTACAAAATCTTTTTAATTTACAAATATCGCAATATACAAAACCATTAGGTAGAGTAATCAATTTCCAAAGCAATGATGATAATGTTAAATGCAGTTGAAATATAAAGCCTGTTTTATGTTATATACATATAATTTCTCTCTTATATTATAATATATATTTATGGAAGGACCTGCGTATTTAAAAATTCACTCGTATCCTTTTTCAACTAACACATAGCAGTCAGTTGTGAAATATTACGAGCAAGAGTACTGTTTGCTTGTTGGTAACATAATTAATATTATGTCTCAAACTATTCGTACATTTTTCTTCAACTTCCTTGTATTTTGGGAACCTTTAAATAAGAATTAATAAATCAAGTACAAAGCCACACAAATAAATTATAAATAATTCGTAAAAATGAAATGCCTGAGAAAATGTAATACTCTTAATTAACTTGGAAAATGTCAAAATAATCTATATATAATAAAAACAATTATTTAATGTCTTCTGCAGTGAAAAACGAAATTGAAAAACTCACAGTTATAAAAATAAAAGTATTTATAGCATGGTATAACATGGAGACCTTTTATGCATTTCCAATTAATATTTTGGTTTAAATATATTATGACGTTTAATACTAAAACATTATCCTGGACATTTATTTTTATTCAAAATTTCATTCACTATAATATATAATAATTTTATATTTTATATAAATATTTATATCCAAATTTTATACCGACCTTGAACCGAGTGGTTTTCGGTAATCTAATTAATACCATTAAAATACTCAGTACATTGAATAAACTACAACATGAAAATATGCAATTATCATACAATTTTAAATACCGATAAAATTACTATGAGATAATTAATATACTAAACAATTTATACGTTTTTTAATACATCAAGCAGAAGAGTAGGTGAAATTGGCGTTGATTCAGAAATATGATCATACTTACTGGGACCGAAAATTTGATGTGATTTGCTATGTGACATATTTTTAATTACTTGTATTTAATTATTGAGATAATAATTGACAGAAAAATTCCAACAGAATAAACTTGTCATTATGTTAAAAAATTTCCCTCTAACGGGCGCCAACTGCCGTTCGTTCGTGGCGATGGCATTTAAAGTTAAAAGAAACCATTCATTAAATATTGTTTCCTACTTTGCATTTTTTTGTGTCAATTATTTGTGTATCTATTCATTTCATCTCAACATTACACAGTATTCTTTCATCGTATCTAATAGAATTAGTTACCTTAAAATGGTAGAAAATATTTTCAAGATTCCGTAGGTCGAAAGCGTATCCGGTCGCAAACTTACCTTTCGTTTCCTTTACCTTATTTCATCGATCGTCTCTCTATTCAAATGTAAAAGGAACAACAAAGTTTTCCGGAAGAACAACAATTTCAATTCCCATTAAGACATACTTCTCCTCGCTTTTACTACATAATATCATTACATAATGTTATTATTGAACAAACTTTATCGTGTCTCGACACAGCTGGAGATTTCTAAAGACGCCACCTGCTTGCGACTTGTGCTCGGATAATTTGCTCGAACACTTAATCAAAACATTTCTTCTGTAGAGTGGCCAATAAAGGAGTCGCCTTACGCAAACTTCCGCTGCTATGTGAAAGCATTAATAAGTCGTCTTCCGATGGACGCTGCCTCAGTTCGCAGCTCACTTCGCATCCTTTCATCTTTTGAACAGTGCCGCACTCTCACAGTTGACCGAACTGTATTAATTGCAAAATTATATTTGCATGCAGTCGATCTCATTTCGCAAATGCAAAAGAAGTTTGTGTTGTTTGTGATACATATGTTATGATTTTGAAACGTTTGTATCAAAGATCTGTTGCATTCCATGTCGTTAATTGGATCACTGCTTATACGGGATAGCTCACATTGCCAAATGTAATGGTCAAATTAACAATTTATGATTAATTATATTTAATGAAATAATTAGATAAGCATCTCATTGCCGATGACACGACATGCAAATATGGCTGTTCTGTAAAACGCTTTTTTTTCTCGTGAAAACTGTATATTTTTGTGTAAAATTTGTAAACGAATAAAAAACAATATAACATAAAAATTACATGCTTAAATAATGAGATAAATTAGCCGTTCCGAGAGCATGTTTTAATATCTAGTGGTTCAGAATATTTTAGTTCTTTGTTTTTTAATTGTCAAATAAATATATAAAGTGGACTTATTGCCACAGAAGCAATCTCTTCCCGTCAATCAAAGCACTGCGTAAAAAATATATTGTGTTGTGGAAGACTGCAACAGATTTCGAATACTATTACAAAAAAAATAGTTAATAAAAATTAAATAACAAATAATTAATAAAAATATATCCGCAAGAATAAAGAAGAAGCACAAATGTTACAAGTGAAAATTGACATGGCATTCTGGATATCAGGTTCCAACATGTTTCACTGTTTGGCAGAATGAACAGTGCATGACTATTAATAGAAGGAAATGTCATGTTTAGAAATAAGTAAAGTAAAAAGATTTTCAGAGAGAAGTCAGAAGCTGTTATGATGTTTTGATGTTAAGCGCTATGTATGCTGAGCTACGAGGATATTACACTGACAGCACGTCTTTGACCAGTTAAGCTACGCCCTGACATCAGAAGCATGATCAAATTTCTTGAGAACGAAAATATAACGAATATTCAAATTTTGAAATCACTCTAATTTCTTTAATAGATCATCGGTAAAATCCAAATAACACACACGTCGATGGTCAAGCAAGAACAGTAAAAGTGTTTAATACAGATGATCTTTTTTTAGTTATTTTCACAATACAAAGACGCAAATCATCACACGAACTTAACTATCATCTTACGACAATACAATACAGTGTTACGCACGTAAACATACGTACAATACGATTACAGTATCTAATGTCGACAAAGATATTTAAAGTCGAAATATTTTAATACCAGCGAAATTTGAGTAATTGTTTTCGAAACTTTTTCAAGGGTGTTGTCTTTCTAAATTGGCAGTGCTTTTCATCAGAAACTAAACAGGAAAGATGTTGACTTATACCAAAATACACCCACAAGTTATGAACTTAGGAGAAAATTGTTTGCAATAATTTAATTATTAGTTATTGGATTTATGCTAAAACGGTTCCTCTTTATTGACCCAGTTACATCTAAAACAAAAAAAAACTCTTATAAAATCTAATAAACTTATGTAAAATAATCGCAAACAAAATCTCTTCTGCTCAACTACAACATTTTAAAAAAGTGTTTATTCTGTAAAAACAGACGAAATGTTTTGACATAAAATATAAGGTTTTATGCAAAAAGGTTAAATTTAAAAAACAGAAAATTAGAACACAAATATTAACGTAAATAATGGTGGGTGAAGAATAGGACAAGAGCGGTAAGACTTTAGGAGAGGCAGGGTTAATATCCTTGTAGGTATTTGTCTATGGTATACACACACACACACAAATTTATATATGTGTATATATATATATATATATATATATATATATATATATATATGTATATGTATATATATATCGCAAGAAATAAAGGCATGTTTGCGAATAAGTATGAAAGCTTTCAGAGTGCAACTTAAAGCCAAACAAGTCTTTAAATCTGCCTATAAGACATTTTGGATTATAAGGATAAGGATTTTTTTAACTGCCCATTTTAAGATGAAATTAATTTTTAAGCAATGAAAAATATTTCAATTCGCTTCATAATTCAAAGGCAAGCCAGAACATAAAATCATAAGATTTCCGTCTTAATAATACTAGTTTAGATGTAAGTAAAATAAATTTCTCTGTTTAATAAATATTCTTAAGATATTAAAGACTTGCGTTTGAAAATACTGCCGTTACTGATTTTAAAAATTCCATTTCATATCAGATAAATAATTCTTATTTTCAAGTATGAAAAGTTTGCGAAAAATATCTCTTCGCTGTTTTTCCCTTTACTTTGGACCATATTAGATCCTAACTTTCATATTATTTTTTTTATCGTGGAATTGATATGATATTAAGCGCTTTGCATTCTTTGGTCCTCCGTAGGACTTCCTTATTTCGGGTTTTACTTTTGAGACACACTCCGAAAGTAGCTCTATCCATTGCCAGCTGAATAATTTTAAACTTACAAAACAGGTCAGCTTTGAGTGTCCATGTTTCGGTACCATAAGTCATTACTATCAAAAGACAGAGTCAGAAGTTATCAATTATTTATTATTGTGTAATAATATCCAAAATAAAACGGAAAATACTGGTCAAATTCGTGGCATAACACTCACAAAGTAGGGTTCAGAAGTTCTCTATATCAGTGCCATAGATTTATCAAAATTATTTCATTCGCAAAAATTAGACGAGAAATCGCTTTGAAGATTATTCGCCAACATACCATAAAATTACAAAAATGCAAATGAAAGCTCTTTCATTTTATATTGAAACACGTATCCAATGGCGCCCAACGCAATGAATTTACATCTGTACGGCAGCTGGTGTTGCGAAGTGCGGAAAATGTTTGATGATAAAATCTGTGCGCCCGTAGGCGCTCCATAAATATTGAATTCAACTAAAATTTGCGTAATATTGATAAAAAGATTTTGGAAATTAAAATGGGTTTGGAAAGTGGCAATGTATGTATACTGAAATAAATTTTTTTCCGCTGACAAGTTAAACGTTTTGTTTCTTGTGTGTAGTGCATTTGCTGAAAATTAGAGTTATCTCAAATTTATTCCTGTTTACCAGTGAATCCTTTATTTTCCAGCAAAATGTTTAATGACTCAGAAAAAGTATACAGTAGTAAGTAAGCACATCTCTCCATCACAAAATAAGGAACCCTCATAATTTTATAAGTTTCGTCTATCCATTGTCGCAGCTTCGCAGTTGCTACATTTCTAAGCACACTATTACAGTTCTATTTGCATGAAATTTGATGAGTGAATGCTTCATATAAAATAGCAAAATATTAAAAAAATACTAGACCTACATATAAATATACTACATATATACCTAATATACATACATATGAAGAGGAATTTAACTTTCTGTCTGAATGGAGTGTTACTGCCATGATAGTCTTTTAAAAGGAAACCATCATTATTTAAAAGTTCCATTGGCGACATATTGGTTGGCAATATGTCCCTCCCTCTGTTCCGTCCATTTGTTAACCACGTCTTTAAAAAATGGGGAAAAAATGTAAATACCAGCATTTGATTCAGACTTGTAAATAAAATCATTACACTTAACTTACATTAGCAATTTCAAGATATCTAGATAACTAAGGAACTTTGTGTGTATTTTGGCAGGTATTTGGTTATTTTTTTTTCTATTTTAGATACGTTAAATTAAAAAAGCCTCGTACTCGACGTACAAGTAGAACTCTCACTACGAGGTTAAATATTTAAGGGTATAAAATTATTCTGTTAAGCTATTAATATATATTATAAAAGTTTAAATATTCAAGGTCAATTGGTGTCAACTGACACGGTGTCAATTAAACACATACATACTAGGCTTTTCACCGTGTCAGTTAAACACATAAATACTAGGCTTTTCACCGTGTCAGTTAAACACATATATATTAGATTTTTCACCATGTCAGTTAAACACTTATATACTAGGCTTTTCATCGTATCAGGTAAAGACATATATACTATACAAATATACTAGGCAATATCGCACATATTGCCTAGTATATTTTTCCCAGGCATAAAATAACATGCATTTCACAAAAACGAAAATCCTAGGATATACCCTACAGTTTTTTGTAATCTAGTCAGATTTTATCAACACTGTTTTTTTCTGATGTTGATTCAATTGATTCGATTATTACCGATGACTTTTTTGCCTATTTTGGCCATATTTGATTAAAAAGCTTTAAAAAATATATTTTTGTTCCTTAAGACTTATATAGCCTTCAAAAAATGTAAAAAAAAATCAAGCTACAACATTTTTACAAAAATATTTGAAAGTGTTAGCAACTACAAAATATGTGTGTTAATGTGATCTATTACAACGCCAAATTTCAAGTTACTACGTCAAACGGTTCTTAAGAAAACCAACTGCGACAGATTGACAGATGAATACGTGAATAATGAATGAATGAAATGAATAATGTGGCCAATTATAGTTTAAAAAGGTGAATTTTGATTTTGAGGGTTAACTTCGCAGGATAAATCGGGACTATAGAAAAAATTCAGAAATCATATTATGGGGTATCAAAGGAAAACTTAGTGAAGCACGATTTCTATAATATATGTGAAGTATTTTTCCCTTAATTTTTTTAATATTTTTCGAGAAAATTAACTATCTCTCACCGATGTCGCAAGAAAGATGTTTCAGAAAAATCTAAAAGAAATCATAAACATGGAAAATTAGGCATGGATTGAACGAAAATTATCGGATGTAAAATTACAACGCGCTTATTTTTCAAAAATAATTTATTTGTTTATAGCCTAGAAATTTTCAAGACGTCCAAACCAAAGATCACTTCTATCATACACTCTTACTGCCACTGCTTGACTACGGAGATCTCTACTACCCAGACTTTGCAGAATATCGCCTTATAAAATTAGAACGCCTTCAAAATTTATGTTTTTAGTTACAAAAAATATGATTATATTTCGCAACTTAAAAGGACAGAAGCTCACAAGCTACACGTTCTTACGCTTCTTTACAATATTTTGAACGATCCTGTTTAACCAATTTACCTTAGAATGCAATTTAGGTACTTTTCTGCACACGGTATAAGGTAATGCTCTGAAAACCAGCTCAGTCTCATTTTTCCTAAACAAGCAACCACATTTTATGAAAAGTATTTCGCTCTCCAAGGTATAAGACTTTGAAATCGACTGAATCCGGATACCAGGACCTCGCCCTCCGTAAACGGTTCAAGGACTACTTCAAAAAGTCCTTCCTCGCATAATCCCTACCCTTCCTAATTCCGTTTTGTACCCTTTCCTTATTCCCTAAAAAATAAAGACATACAATTAAATACTTTTTCTTTTTTTTAAATTTTGTTTGGTTTTGCTTATTTATCTGTTATGATATTGTTCTGTTGTTTGTTGTTAATATTCTAATCAGGTCTTTTTTTTATTTATGTCTTTATAATCTTCTACATTACAAAATGCTCATCTTTATTGACTGGAAGAGAT
Organism: Druceiella hillmani; assembly: GCA_039881145.1. Classification (NCBI taxonomy): domain Eukaryota; kingdom Metazoa; phylum Arthropoda; class Insecta; order Lepidoptera; family Hepialidae; genus Druceiella; species Druceiella hillmani. Next base: position 37,898,071 of record JAYKKI010000017.1, on the reverse strand, counting down.
TGATCATGTAGAAATAAGCCCGCCAAATATATATATTACTTATACGTTAAAGTTTTAAATAAATTAATTAATAATTAAATAGAATGTTCCCCAATACATTTCACTTTTAAATCTAAATATTAGTAAATATGATATTATTAAAGAAACTTCACGGTTACTCGGACTCGTGAAAGCTTTCTAAACACGCCGTGCGTCCAACTTATTCTTATATGGCTTGCTTTATGCTTAAAAGCATTTTCTGCCAGAATAAGCAATAAGAGCCCCCTTGCATGAACTTCCGGCGCTAGTATTAGACGTTAATAAGCCGTCTTTTGATGAACGCTGCGTGTGTTTGTTCGCAACGCACATCGTTACGTAAGTCCTTTGAATGCGATTGGTCGTTCATGACTAGCTGAACTAAATCAATTTCAGAGTGAGTTTTGCGAGCAATTAACCTAATTTCTTAAATATTTATTACGTTTAGTTATTGAGGTCTTTAATTTGCTTCGAGGCAACAAATTATATCCGAAGACTACTCTATAAATGTTTACTGCAACAAGTGTGAATTAGTTACATTCATCTCATATTCTTACAGCTGCACGTTTCTTTCTGTCATTGTTATTCAATATCTTTTGAGTATTCAATATTTTAACGCGACGGAGCGCATAAAATTTAATTTGATCGATATACTTCGTACTTAAACACCAAATCTACTACATTCATTATTTTGCTGTGTTATTATATCATCTTCTAACACTTTCAACATACAAATAATTCTTCCAACATGATTCTATGCATGAAAATTAATTGAAAATATTAAGGAAATACATGAAAATTCTCAGCGGTTTTTGAAAAAGTTCTACCGAAATTACGATTTCCTTGATTTTTTCATTTTAAATTACATCACAGAAACACACTTTCAGTATAAGTTTTTTATACAAAATCACTTGTATGAGTTATATCTTTTTTTAATACATTGAATACATTCGTAATGATTATTACAAAAACGTGTAAATTTTTCATACAGACCAATCTGCATAAAATAAGAGTAGACAATTTTAAGGCATTATATGGCAATTCTCCAAATTTATAAACAATCATTGTTAAAATTACCTTCCTTCAACCACTTTTTCCCACTGAAATAAACAAAATGGAGTGCTTCAACCACTTTTTTTCCAGTGAAAGTGGACAAAATGGAGTCCTTCAAAGACAGAACAAAAACCAACGTACCTCAACTTCAATATGTGATATTAAAACTAAAGCGTATAAATGTTTGTTTTGTACTTATGTATGAATTAATACCAACACGGCGCCCGGACCAAGTGTTTTAACTGTGTCTGCCATAACAAAATTAAAAAGGAGGTAATTCAAAGGTGCAGTGAGATTCTCACGATAATCGTTACCCAAAAACAGTCAATATTTGAAAATTGCTTCAAAGTAAGTTCAAGGAAAAATAATTTTTCCCTTTTTCTTTTTTTAATTGAGAAAAATGTTATAATATACAACGTTATTGATAATTACAAAGGGCATTAGCTATTTTACTTAGTAGGAAATTTAATTTGAAAAACCCATTACTGCAATTTCACGGTCATTTGGAAAAACTTTGTAATATTTCTCGTTTTCATTTTTTTTTAATTATTAATTAAATGACGCTTTTATTAAGCAAAATTTGATTTAATGTAAGTTTCCTTCCAAATAAAATTACGTCAGTAAATATACTACTACTACTACTACTAGCCAACACCCACCCTTGGCATGTCTGCCATTAGGTGGCGCGCCGACCAATAGAGAAAAGCTGTTTTGTAGGCAGGGTGATCATCAGGGGGCGCCTTCCTCTCCCAATCATCAAGGTAGGGCTTCATCTTCGGGCAAACGTGGAGATGGTCAAAAGACATTCCTGGACGTCCACAGACGTCAGTAAAAATTCAACCTGACTTAAGTACACTTATTAAGATGAATTTTATTTTATGTTTTCAAAATAATTTACATTTTCTTGAAATAATCTACATTTTATTACTATAAATAAATATTATTACAGTAATATCCGCTATAATTTACATACTATATATATATATATATATATATATATATATACCGGTGTTGTTTCCCTAATGCTGTTTCTACGTTCGAAAATTCCACACTGTTCATGAAAACACTCATTAACTATTTCCATATTAACTATTGGTAAGCTTCTGCAGTACGTTTTGAATGAGATTCTAATCCATTTTTATTTTATTTTCTCAATGACAACTATTTTAAATATTCCCCAAAACCTAAATGTAAAAATCTTTTACTGACGAAATAACAGACACAGACGGCAGAAATAACAACGTTAACGTGACTTTATTCTGATTGGTGTTTGAAAACCATATTCATTTCGCATAATTTTTAACCACGACTTTGTTATGAAAATCAACATTATTTTAATGAAAACTATACTATTGCTCTTTTTACATACATCTCTACTTTATTTCTAAGACAATATTGAATTATAGATTTCATTCATGTTCCCTATTTATTCCGATACATTTTCCTTTCTTTATCAATTATTTTATTCATCAATACATAACACGAATTATATAGTATAATTTAAATTCGCCTGTACATTGGAAAAATTTTATTTTCATCGACCCTACAAATTTTTTTTTTATTTGACACATAATGCCGAATAGAAATGTTGGTATTTTAATGTTAAATCTTTGCTAAAAGCCTACCTGAAGATGTTGTAATACAACGAAACCTAGGTCGTGGTAAAGAACTCAAAGAAAGTAGAAATAATACTACATCACATAGTTTCATTTAATTGTGAATAACGAATTCTTTAAAATTAATGCCAAATACATTTAACGTTAAATTTTGCTAAATAAATTAATGAATAATTAAAATTGGTAATTTTTTCTTTACGTGGAATGTCTTCAAGTATACTAAAATTATTATTAATATCATCGGGCCAAGTTTAAAAAATAAAGTACACATTACACAAAATCATCTTCGATATTGTGACTATCGAACAATAGTTTACCATTATCGTCACAGCCCCGATATTTATGATTTGACGAACATGTGATGGGCCGCTGACCAATTAAAATCATCCGCTGACCAATTAAAAAATAAAATATTCACTTCGTTAGCCAGTTAGAAGCGAGTACTATCCCCTCGCACTACTCAAATTTTGACACACCTTGTTTCATAGTGAACTTGTTTAATTACACGTCCGGTGGTTATTAGGTATATACACCTGTCACTCTATAATCTTTAATTTTAAGGCGTTTTTCTAGGGAACATTATTCGAAAATAATTGTATTATTAAAAAAATTCCATTATTCTGTCTCGTGGAAGTTACAAGAATACCCCTTCTGCAATCGGAGAACTTCTGCCGCTGTACCATATTAACGAGTAGACTTTAGATGGACGCCGCTTGCGGCGAACACCGTCACGTTTTATCCTTTGAACACGATCGCTCCTCCCTATTAACTAATTAAATCAAATTAATGGTATCACCATTAATAATCCGATCAAATTGTGGACAAATAATTATTTATCTCATCTAAATCACTCAAACGTGACACCTCGATTTTAACATGATATACTTGAAGATTAATTTGTATAAATATGCCGTCTGCATATAATCAGACGATATGCTTATATCCGTTGAACATAATAAGAAAATAAAGGTTACTGTCTAAAAAAGACTGACAGACTGAGTTTACCAATCTTCGCTACTCTAAATCACTATCTTGTAAAGCCTATCGCCGTGCAAGTTTCTAATAACTTCACACATTGCACAAATAATTTTTTTTCTTTTTCTTAATTCAGAACGATTTTGTAAAAATACAAAGTTACTTCGAATTTATCACAAGCAAATCATACACTCAGTGGTGAGACAAGATTCAGAAAGTATATTTATTATAAAACTAAACACATACACACTTATACTCTTGCTACACAAAAAAGGAAATCTCCATATTGCTCATAGCTACGTCACGTCGTAAAATATTTGATGTAATGTAAAGCAGTACGTTTAAAATTCCGCAAAGCCTTATAAAATATAACTTTCGCTATAGTTCATCGAAAAGGTATTCATTACTTTGAACGAGACCTACTTTTCATTCGTTCTATCCTCGATTATATTACGGCATATTTAATATAATTATGTAATAAGATTATCATCTCAAACCAGTAAAGATATTGATCTTTACTGGTATTTTATCCACGGAAAAAACTTTTCTATCTAGTTTCTTATGAAAAGCGCTAATTTAGAAACTCGAAAACCTTGAGTCAACTTTCAAGAATCATTATTTAAATTTTACTGAAATCAAAACGAAATTTGAATTAAGGAATCTTTTTTCATGTTAAACGTCGCTATTGAATTGGTCAATAAACTGAATTTTCCTCCTCGGAATTATCGGCAGTGAACTCAAATTGTCTTTGATTCCTTTTGGTGTTATAGCCATTACACGAGTCTCATTTAGAACAAAATATTTTGTTCCTCTAATATTTTATACTTTAACGCGTCTTTATTCATATTAGACGTCGTTATTGATTTGGTTCATAAATTGAATGTGTCTCCTCGGAATTATCGGAAATGAACTAAAATTGACTTAGGCTCCTTTTAGCATTATAGCCGCTACCTGAGTCTCGTTCAGAGACAAAATATTTATTCCTGTGGTATTTTATACTCTGCGTTACCTGTTCAAATATTAAAACAAAAAAATTTAAAAAATTAAAGTTTTAAAGTTCTCTTTGTAATTTGTACGAGTGGGCATCCGAGCAAAGCTATTGTATTATTGATAATATTGTATCAATATTGTAGACAACACGGCGAAAAGAATCACGGAGAACTTTTTCCATCAAACATGTTTTATATGGAAACCAAACTTACCGCCCAAACGTATGAACGGAAGAAGTGAAATACAAAGTCATATAACAAAATTCATAATAGCATTATTTAAACACTAAAGTGTCCCGTTGAGCAAGAGAGATGCCAATACAATAATTTGTGCTACTTGTATTGTCGTCTATTTTTTGTTTTGATCCTATGTTCTTTTTAATACAATAACGCGGCAAACCTTCAAAATAAATCGAATTTTTACAAAACAATCTTATCTACATTATGAATATATTTAATAAAATTCTTATCTGCTTAATTATGGATTTTTACAAAACAATCTAATATTTCTTATCTACATAATATTGCCATAGACTTTCGTCAATAAATAAGTCACGTTGTTATGTTTGTATAAACACGAGAAGTAGGCGTGTATATATATATATATATATATATATATATATATATATATATATGATTTTATCGAGGAAATATACATTCATCCATCGTAACTGTTATATATATATATATATATATATATATATATATATATATATAATTTTATTGAGGAAATATCCATTCATCCATAGAAACGTTTTAGAATACAGTTAGTGCATTTCGCACAATTTTGGGTAGTTTAAACGTCTTTCTTATAAAGAGACTAAAGCTTATTGTAATTAAATTGTGGAAAACGGGTATTTTACAGACATTAAATTAAACTGATGTCTGATGGAGTGACTTTATATAAACTTCGCCACCTGTTATACTAAGGAGCAAAATATAATTGCCAACAGATTTCATTTTTAAAAATATTTAATTGTGCCATTTCCGACAAAATCTATACCATTCATGTTTTAATGAAATATTCTCTTTTGCTACTGAACTCACTAAAAATACTGTTCCCAAAAAAATAATATTTATGATATTTCAGACGATACTATTTCGAAAATATTGCATTGGACAAAATCATTAGTTTAACCAAAGTTCCCCTCTACCACTCCTAAATTAATCCGTAAATTGAAATAAATATATAATGCATTAATAATAATACTATGCATTTGTAGATATATTTTTTGGTACAAGCCTTTCCCATGTAATGTACAGTTAATAGCTCTCCAATTAGTTTATTACTCCTGTATTACTAAAAATAAAACAACTTACTTATTACAAACGTTTATTTATGGGAAACGATAGAGAAAACTGGTGTACAAAACCTTTTTAATTTACAAATATCGCATATACAAAACCGTTAGATAGAGTAATCAATTTCCAAAGGAATGATGAAAATGTTGAATGCTTTTGAAATATAAAGCTTGTTTTATGTTATATGAATATAATCACTCTCTTATATCATAATATATATTTATGGAAGGACCTGCGTATTTAAAAATTCACTCGTATCCTTTTTCAGCTATCACATAGCAGTCAATTGTGAAGTATTACGAGCTAGTGTACTGTTTGCTTGTTGGTAACATAATTAATATTACGTCTCAAACTATTCGTACATTTTTCTTTAACTTCCTTGTATTTTGGGAACCACAAGTACAAAACCATACAAATAAATTATAAATAAGTCGTAAAAATGAAATGCCTAAGAAAATGTAATACTCTTAATTAACTTGGAAAATGTCAAAATAATCGATATATCATAAAAACAATTATTTAATGTCTTCTGCAGTGAAAAATGAAATTGAAAATTCAAAGTTATAAAAAATAAAAGTATTTATAGCATGGTATAACATGGAGACCTTTTAGGTATTTCCAATTAATATTTTGTTTTTAATAAATTATGACGTTTAATACTAAAACATTATCCTGAACATTTATTTTTATACAAAATTGAATTCAGCATAGTATATAATAATTATAATTCTAGCCAAAATGTTATATCGACCTTGAACTGAGTGGTTTTCGGCAATCTAATACCATCAAAAATACTCATAACGTTGACTAAACTACGACATTAAAATATACAATTTGAAATACCGATAAAACTACTATATGTACTATATGATAATTAATGTACTAAACAATTTATACATTTTTTAATACATCAAGCAGAAAAGTAGGTGAAATTGGCATTAATTCAATCGATTAAGACGTGACGTATTTTCAGAAATATGATCATACTTACCGAAAATGTACCGCACACTAAAATTTTTAAGAATCTTTTCGGGACATAGTTAATATCTTTATTGCTATATCGAATATTTACAGCATAGTATTTACAAAGATGATATTCAGACTTGAATCTCTGATTTACTACGTGATAGCTTTTAAATTACTTGTATTTAATTATTCAGATAATAATTGACTGAAAAATTCCAAGAGAATAAATTTGTTATTATGTTAAAAAATTTCCCTCTGACGGGCGCCAACTGCCGTTTGTTCGTGGCGATGGCATTTAAAGTTAAAAGAAACCATTCACTAAATATTGTTCCCTACTTTGCATATTTTTGCGTCAATTATTGGTGGATACTAATAGAATTAGTTACTTGCGCTCAGATAATTTGCTCGAACACTTAATCAAAACATTTCTTCTGTCGAGTGGCCAATAAAGGAGTCGCCCTACACAAACTTCTGCTGTTATGTAAAAGCCTTAAAAGTCTTCTTCCGATGGATGCCGCTCGGTTCGTAGCCCACTTCGCATCGTTTCATCTTTTGAACAGTGCTGCATTCTCACAGCTGACCGAACTGAATTAATTGCAAAGTTATATTTGTATGCAGTCGATCTCATTTCGCAGATGCAAAAGAGGTTTATATTGTTTGTAATACATATGTTATGATTTTGAAACGTTTATATCAAAGATCCGTTACATTTCGTGTCATTAATTGGATTACTGCTTGTACAGGATAGCTCACACTGCCAAATACAATGGTTAAATTATTAATTTATGACTAATTATATTTAATGAAGTAATTTCATAAGCATTTCATTGCCGATGACATGCAAATGTGACTGTTCTGGGAAACTTTTTTTTTCTCGTGAAAATTTTATATTTTTACATAAAATTTGTAAAACGAATAAAAAATATCAATATAATACAAAAGTTACATGCATAAATAAAAAAAGGCTCACAGATATGTTCTGTACAATTTCGTATCTAGCCAAAATAACCGGTTCGAGAGGAATGTTTTAATATTTAATATTTCACAATATTTTATTTATTAGTTTTTGATTATCAGATAAATATATAAAGTGGACCAATCAAGTGAAGCAATCTCTTCCCGTCAACCAAATCACTGAGTGAAAATATATTGTGTTGGGGAAGACTGCGATAGATTTCGAATACTATTGCAAAAACAAATAGTTAATAAAAAATAAATTCTTCGAAACTATTTCAAAGGTGTTATGTTTCTAAATTAAATATTACCGGTGCTTTTCATAACAAGCTAAACAGAAAAGGTGTTGACATATACCAAAATACACCCTCAAGTTATGAACTTAGGAGAAAATTGTTTGCAATAATTTAATTATTAGTTATTGGGTTTAACCTAAAATGGTTCCTCTTTATTGATCCATTTACATCTAAAACGAATAAATACTCTTATAAAATCAAATAAACTCATGTAAAATAATCGCAAATAAAATCTCTTCTACTCAACTAAAACAAGGAATTTAAAAAAAGTGTTTATTCTGTAAAAAAATAGAAAATATTATGACATAAAATATAAGGTTTTATGCAAAAAGATTACATTTACAAAACAGAAAATTAGAATACACATATTAACATAAATAAAGGTGAGTGAAGAATAGGAGAAGAGCGGAAAGACTTTAGGAGAGGTGAGGTCAATATCCTTGCCGGTATTTGTCTATGGTATAAACACACGCACACGCACACACACACACACGCACACACACACGCACACACACACACACTCACACACATACTTACATATATATATATATATATATATATATATATATATACATATATATATATATATATATATATATATATATATATATATATATATCATAGGCATGTTTGTGAATAAGTATAAAAGCTTTCAGGGCGTAAACTAAAGCCGTGAACAAACAAGTCTTTAAATCTGCCAATAAGACAATTTGGAGTCGGGGGATTTTTTTAACATATTTAAGAACAGCACAATTATTTAAAATTGAATTCGATTACGAATATTCAACAATTTTACACACGAACGATATTCTGGGGCCCAGATGGACCTGATTAACTTGACGACGATTGGAAGTGTTTGGGGTTTTTGTTATCTGCTTTAGAACTAAAACTGGTAAGGCTATAATATTTAAATACTCAAATGGTAGTTCTGTGCACGGGTTAGAATATATATGATCATTAGGACATCCTAGTTAAATAACCTAGGTTCTATAATCTGCACTTTTCTATAAATTACATATCGAATTATACATTAACTTGTATTTAATAGAAGAAAAATAGAGCGAGATAACAAGGTACCATATTTGACAACGGAACTCTGACTAAATTTAATTTTTACGGGATTTATATGAAACGATAAAATAAAGTATAAAACAACTGAAAAGTGTAGAATTAAAAATAAATGAAATATTATTGAAGAGAGAATTTATGTCGATATAATTAGAAAGATAATGAACTTCTATAAAAGAGTTGCTAAAAGTATTGATAAAATAATAAACATATTCCTTTTCCAGTAAATATATATTTTTATACCTTAAGAACTTATTATGTTTTTTATTTTTTTTAACTTAAAAATTGACCAAGTTATAAAAGTTTTAATTTAACCTAGAAACAGTATTTAATTGTAATGTAATCGTTAGTAACGTTCGTTGTATTCTACAAGAGCAAATGAGACATTCCCACTCCATTTGTAGCGTTAAATTTCTCGCTTATTTACTAAACGATTTATAATTTATGGTACTAAGTAGTTTTCGATTAAAGTATATTTTAATGCCATTTCACTAAAAACAGCAAATTTAAGAATAGTCAACTCTTGCTCTAACATAATTTCGAATTTCTATTCATTGCTTCGAAATAATTTAAATGCATATACTAATTTAATTAACTAACTGAACTTTTAGTATTTCAAGAAAACCGCATCGATAAAAGCCGAATACGAATGAGAGATCGTAGTCAATGGATAAGACATGACAGTGTTTGCTACGAACAAATGCAGGGTTTTTAAACTGATTTATTTATATTTACAAAGCCAATACCATGCTAAGTGACGTTTCTTTTATAATAACCCTATTTACTTACAGATATTATGAGAAATTGCAATAAGACAGGGACTGTTTTAATAGTAAACTTATTTAACACATGCTGTTGCGGTAAATTTCGAGACTCTCATAAAAATTCGGCAACTTGAAATAGCTCTCGAATGATACCCTTATTAAACAGTTTTGAAATTGCTAACGGAAAGGGACAAACGATTTAATTCCATTCATATCCTGCTAAAAAGTAAAAGTTCTAGTCTTTCAGTATCGCATTGTAAAGGACTTTAACATAAAATTATTTGAAACATTTTTCTTTTATTCTTTAAGATGAAATTAATTTTTAAGCAATGAAAAATATTTTCAATTCGCTTCATAATCCAAAGGCAAGTCAGAACAAAATCATAAGATTTCCGTCTTAATAATACTAGTTTAAAAGTAGTTAATAAGTAAAATAAATTGCTTGATTTAATTAATATTTCCAATTAAATAAAGCTACGTGATGTAGTATTATTTCTCCTTTCTTTAATTTCTTTACCACGACCTAGGTTTCGTTGTATTACAACATCTTCAGGTGGGCTATTAGCAAAGATTGCTAGACACATATATACTAGGCTTTTGACAGTGTCAGTTAAACACATATATACTAGGCTTTTCACCGTGTCAGTTAAACATATATATACTAGATTTTTCACAGTGTCAGTTAAGCACATATATACTAGGTTTTTCACCGTGTCAGCTAAACACATATATACTAGGTTTTTCACAGTGTCAAGCACATATATACTAGGTTTTTCACCATGTCAGTTAAACACATATACTAGGTTTTTCACCGTGTCAGTTAAGCACATATATACTAGGCTTTTCACCGTATCAGTTAAACACATATATACTATACAAATATATTAGGCAATATCGCACATATTGCCTAGTATATTTTTCCTAGGCATAAAATAACATGCATTTCCCGAAAACGAAAAACCTAGAAAAAACCTAGAATCTAATCAGATTTTATCAACACTGTTTTTTCTAATGTTGATTCAATTGTTTCGATTATTACCGGTGGCTTTTTTGCATAATTTGTCCATATTTGATTAAAAAGCTTTAAAAAAATATTTTTGTTCCTTAAGACTTATAGTCTTCAAAAAATGTAAAAAATCACCCTACAAAATTTGAAAAGTGTTAACAACTACAAAATATGTGTGTTAATATGATCTATTACAACGCCAAATTTCAAGTTACTATGTCAAACGGTTCTTGAGAAAACCAACTGCGACAGATTGACAGATGAATACGCGAGGATATATTATAAATGTGGCCAATTATAGTTTAAAAAGGTGAATTTTGATTGGGTTAACTTCACAGGATAAATCGGCAATATAGAAAAAAATTTCCTCAGAAATCGTATTGTGGGGTATCAAAGGAAAACTTGTTGAAGCACAAATTCAATATTATAGAAGTATTTTTTCATTAATTTTTTTAAATATTTTTATCTCTCTTACTATCTCTCACCGATATCGCAAGAAAGATGTCTTAGAAAAATCTAAAAGGAATCATAAAAATGGAAAATTAGGCATAGATTGACTGAAAATTAATTAAAATTCGAATAGATTGTAAAATACAACGCGCTTATTTTTTTAAAAATAATTTAATTGTTTTTATCCTAATAACTGCCGAAACATTAGTTTTAAGCAAAAAGCTTTTCCAAAAAAAATATTTCTCACGATGTAAGGAACAACTTTTGTCCTTAAACAAACACATTTTTGGAAAATTTCGCAACACGTTCATATTCTGCTATTAGTGAAAAGAAACAATAAAACATAAATTTAAACAAACAGTAAAACAATAAAATAGATGCTGGTCGATGTGTTTCGATAATTCCTTTCTGAGGTTAAGGTTCGATTTTGATCAAAAGAAAGCCGAGAATATTTTTAGCAAATATCCTATATTTTGTAATATGCCAAAACCCATATCAAAATTTATATTAATAAGTAGTTTTGTGGCTTTATTCCTGTGGCTTGCCTATAAAAATAAAATAATTTAAAATACGTTTCGTAAATTGAAAATCCGCGCAAAAACATTTTTAAGTCATTTTCTTGATAGGTCAAAGCCCACTAGAATACAATATTGTTACACTCGAAATATTTACTTTTTCAGCAAGATATAAATTAATGAAATCCATTGTGTCTTCCATTTGTATTAGCGATACTTATGAAATACAGACAGCATATCACTGACCTTAGACCTTAGCCCAATAATTAATAAAATAAGTCCCAGGCTATCATAATTGGTAGACAAAGACTGCTTTTCAAAATGTATTATCTAAAAGATCTGCCGTACCTTCCATTAAATTATACCCCAATCATATTTAGGCCAACTATTAAAGACTTGAAGTTAAGATTTTGATAGATCGTCTACCGATCGATCAAAATCTTAACTGGCAACCTCAAGTAAATGGTATTAGTCGTCGTAATTTCAGAAGAACTCCCTCAAGCATCTTCAAAATTTTCAAGACGTCGAAACCAAAGCTCATTTCATTCAAACACTCTTACTGCCACTGCTTGACTATGGAGAACTATGCTACTATGATCGCATTGAAAGGATTTACGTAACGCACACTGTTACGTTAAGTCCTTTGTATGCGATCGGTCGCTCACAACTAGCTAAACTAAATCAATGTCAGAGTGACATTTGCGCGCAATTAACCTCATTTCGTAAATATTTATTAAATTTAATTATTGAGGCCTTTAATTTGTTTCGTAGCAACAAATTATATTCGAAGGCTACTCGATAAATATTTACTGAAATAAATATTAATACTTATTAACTGCGTTTATGAATTCTTCGATGTGTTTTATAGACCGACCTTTTTTTAGACAATTTGTTAATGGTTTTTTGACTTTCGCGAAATCCTTTGTAAACCGTCTATAATAACTTAGAAGTCCGAGAAAACCTTTAATCTTTTTATCAGTTTTAGGTATTGGGTAATTGAGTATCGTTTTAATTTTATTTTGATTAGGTCTCAATCCCTTATCTATGATTTCGTGCCCTAAATACGCTACTTCTTTTCTTAGAAACTCGTTATTCAACTGTATTTTAAAATTTGTTTGTCTTAACCTGTCATGTACTTCTTTTAATTTACACATATATTCTTGTAATGTAGTGGAATGTATGATAATATCGTCAAGGTAAACTAAGCATTTTTCTGTCTGTAGACCACGTAAGATATTATCCATAAGCCTTTGAAATGGGGCCAGCGCGTTTTTCAACCCAAACAGCATTCGTTTAAATTCGTAATGGCCGCTCCGTTGAAAAAGCAGTTTTTCCGAGTATCCAGAGTCCATTTCTATTTGATGGTACCCTGAAGCCAAATCTAGGGTTGTAAAGTATTGACTTCTGCCTAATTTATCTAGGATATAATTAATATTCGGTAAAGGATACTTGTCTTCAAATGTCTTATCGTTTAATTTCCTAGAGTCTATTACCATTCTATATTTTTGGTTTCCCAACGCGTCATTTTTTTTTAGTGCGATATGAACGGGAAAACTCCAGGGTGAGGACGATAGCTTTATTATATCGTGTTTTAACAGGTGTTCTACTTGTTTCCTAATTTCGTCATTTTTATGAGGGTTGTCTGTATACTTTTATATAGATAGGGTCATTATTATTTAATCTGAGTTTATGCTTAATCTGATTAGTAAATGTCAGTGGTAATTCTTGAAAATGGAAAATATCTCTATATTTTAGGCATATATTCTTTATAGCTTTTTGCTCTTCCTTATTTAAATCATCTATTCTAAGTTTATTTAGGTTTTGTTTACATATGTCACCTACTTAATATTAATTAAAATATAAACTTAAACCATAATTAATATTATATTTTTTTAGTTTTTCGCAACTAATAAACCTTACTACTTCTGAGGGTTCATGCAAGGTATTTTCCACATATTTTCCGTGCTACTAATTATAGTAGTAAAATCTCTATAATTTTCAACTGATACTAACGCGGTAGGCATTGCCAAACGTGTCAACGGTGGCGAACGTGGTCGAATTAATAAAAGCTTCTCCTTTTTCATAATTTACAGAAACTTGTATTCTTTGCTCCATGCGTGGTAATATTTTTAAATTATAAGAAAATATTGGTTGTTCGTGCTGTATAGGTATTTCTGCATATGTTGTCTTTAACGATTTATTTTTTATGCTAATTTCTGCGTCAATCCTTTTAAGTATATCTATCCCAATGAGACCGTCATATTTTTCGTTAAAATCAAACACATGAAATGTATGTCTGATGGATGTTTTAAAATGTTTGAAGTAGTGGTATTTCAATAATGTAGTTATTGTTCGTTATTTGGTGGGCAGATTGTATCTGAAAGGGTTGAAATTTCAAAAATTCATGAAAATATTCATCCACCTTCTTGGGGCTTATGAAAGATTTGGTAGATCCCGTGTCGATCATAAATTTGGCTTTTATTTCAAGTAAAATTATATATGGCAATTTTAAACAACCTTCGCTATTAAACTGAATTATTTCTTTTCGTTTTATCCGGTACTTTCGTGAAAATCCTCGTGGTTTTGGCCCTCGTTATTGCACTCTAAAGTATTATAGTTAGCGTCATCGTGGTAACTACAGCCAGGGGTTTCATCCTGATAAAATAATTCTTCTGTAATAAAGTGTGGTCTATTTTTTGTGATTGTGCGCATCGTTTTGTCCGATTTTGAGGTGTTCACTAGGGGCGAGAGCCCGTGCGAAAGGCCAGACCTAGGTTGCCAATTATTGTTATTTTGCGGCGTTCTAAAACGACCTGAATTACCACTACTAAAAGGCCTAGTATTTGTAGTAGTATTTAATCGGAGTGTATTATTGAAATTAAACCTTGTTGTGTTAGAGTTATTAAAAATTGTCTATGGCCGGCTAAACGATTGATTATAAAGATATGGAAATCTATTAAAACTATTATAATTATTAAAGTATTTTGGATTAAAATTATTTCGAGGCTTATTAAATCAATGGAAGTTTGGTTGTGAGGTCTTGTTTATAAGAGTGAAATTTTCCCCTTCAATTACCATTGAAATTGCTTTTTCAGGCGTTTCAGGTTTTTGTAGCCGGACTGCTAACCCTGTAACCCCTTCTAAACAATTTATAAAGGTTTTTAATCCTAACCCGTCATAAATATTTATTTTAATATTTTTCTGTTGCTCATGTACCGAACTTACGCTAATTTTGCCAATTAATAAACTTCTAATGTCTGACTCTTTCTGTAAATTGTATTAACGTTTCCAATTTGCGTAATTTCAAACACAGTCATTCTTGTACTAGACAATGTTCATTTCGGTTGTCAACAAAATGATCAATTAACATTTGTTTTACTTCCAACCATATTGAGTTACTATTACGAGTACTAATAAGTGCCAATGCTTGGCCCTCAAATTTACTAATTATAAATCTAATTAGAAATCCATTAATTGGATTAATTTGGATTTTCATCACTAAATTTAATTATCATGTGAGAACAAGAATATTAAAAATATGAAAGGATGGTTCGATATTGAAAACCTGTGGGATAGCACATGCAATAAAGGAACACTGGATAAAAGATGTATACAAGACAAGGAACGATATTAGTTCAAGTACATACATAAGTGTTGTCTTCTGCAGCACGCCCATTGATTACTGCTTTGCACACGTATTTTTATTACCGCAAATATCTTATTTATTTAATTGGTTCTGTGTTAATTTAATTTGTGTTTAAACAATTCATACTTCTTCCAGCAAACATTTATCAAGTATCCTTCGGATATAATTTGTTGCCTCGAAGCAAATTAAAGACCTCAATAACTAAACTTAATAAATATTTAAGAAATTAGGTTAATTGCTCGCAAACGTCACTCTGAAATTGATTTAGTTCAGCTAGTCATGATCAACCAATCGCATTCAAAGGACTTAACGTAACGATGTACGTTGCGAACAAACACAAACAGCGTTCATCAAAATACGGCTTATTAACGTCTAATACTAGCGCCGGAAGTTCATGCAAGGGGACTCTTATTGCTTATTCCGACGGAAAATGTTTTTCAGCATAAAGCGAGCCATATAAGACTAAGTTGTACGCACGGCGTCTTTCCAAAGCTTTCACGAGACCGCGTAAGCATGAAGTTTCTTTAATAATAACTTAATTTATTAATACGTGGATTCAAAAGTGAAAGGAAGTGGGGAACATTCTGTTTGTTAAATTGTTTAAGATGTATATTATTATTTATTTATTTATTTAAAATTTTAACGTATACATAATATATACATTTGGCGGACTTATTACTACATACGCAATCATTGATTAAATATGACCATTATGTAATGTCATCATATAAATCTACAGTCTTCCGTAGAAACATAAATAAAAAACAGAACTAATTAGAATATTGACAAAAACCAAAAAAAACAATATCATAACAGATAAAGAAGAAAAACCAAACTAATTCCAAAAATACAAAAAAAAATAGAGCATTTAATTGTAAGTTTTGATTTTGTTAGGAATAAGGAAAGGGGAACAAAATGGAATTAGGAAGGGTAGGACTAAGGGATTATGAGAGGAAGGACTTTTTCAGATGGTCCTTGAACACATTTACGGGGGGGCGTGTTCCTGGTACCCGGATCCAGTCGGTTCCAAAGTCTTATAGCTTAGACAGCGAAATACTTTTCATAAAAGGTGGTACTTTTAGGAAAAAGCAGACTGAGCTGACTTTCAGAGCATATCCTTTTACCGTACGCAGACAAGTAATTAAATTTTATTCTAAGGTAAACTGGATAAATAGGATCTTTTAAAATATTGTAAAGATGTGTATGAATGTATAGGTTGCGCCGATTGCGGCCTTCCGTCCCTTTACGTTGCGCTCTGAGTTGAGAAACAATCATATTTTTTGCAACTAAAAACATAGCGGATACATAAATTTTGGAGGCTGTCTTATTTTATAAGGCGATATTCTGCAAAGTCTGAATAGCACACATCTCCGTAGTCAAGAAGCGGCAATAAGAGTGTTTGACAGAGGTGAACTTTGGTTTGAACGTCTTGAAAATTTTGAAAATGCTTGAGGATGGGCTATCTGCTGAAATTACGACTACTAATATCATTTACTTGAGGTTGCCAGTCAATATTTTGATCGATCGATAGACGATCGATCAAAATCTTATCTACAAATCTTTAATAGTTGGTCTAAATATGATTGGTGTATCATTTAATGGAAGATACGGCAGATCTGATAGATTATAAATTTTTAAAAGCAGTATTTGTCTACCAATTATGATAGCCTGCCTTGCCTAGAGGCAAACAGGCATAAAGCCACAAAACTACTTATTGATATAAATGTTGATGTAGGTTTTGGTATATTACCAAATATAGGAAATTTGCTAAAAATATTCTCGGCTTTCTTTTGATCAAAATCGAACCTTAACCTCAGGAAGGAATTATCGTAACACTTCGACCAGCATCGATTTTATTGTTTTACTGTTTTTTTTTAATTTATGTTTCATTGTCTCTTTTCACTAATAGCAGAATATGAATGTGTAGCGAAATTTTCCAAAAATGTGTTTGCTTAAGGACAAAAGTTGTTCCTTACATCGTGAGAAATATTATTTTTTTGAAAAAGCTTTTTGCCTAAAACTAATGTTTCGGCAGTTATTTGAATATAAACAATTAAATTATTTTAAAAAAATAAGCGGGTTGTAATTTTACAACTGGTAATTTTCGTTCAATCTATGCCTAATTTTCCATGTTTATGATTCCTTTTAGATTTTTCTGAGATATCTTTCTTGCGACATCGGTGAGAATATATCGAAAAATATTTTAAGAAATTAATGAAAAAATACTTCACATATATTATTGAATTCCTGATTCAATAAGTTTTCGTTTAATACCCCCATAATACGATGTCTGAGGAAATTTTTTTCTATATTCCCGATTTATCCTGTGAAATTAACCCTCAAAACCAAAATTCACCTTTTTATACTATAATTGGCCACATTTATAATATATCCTCGCGTATTCATCTGTCAGTCTGTCGCAGTTGGTTTTCTCAAGAACCGTTTGACATAGTAACTTGAAATTTGGCCTTGTAATACATCATATTAACACATATATTTTGTAGTTATACAGCCTTGTAATACATCATATTAACACATATATTTTGTTACTTTGAAATATTTTTGTAAAAATTTTGTAGGCTGATTTTTTTACATTTTTTAAGACTTTCTTATAAGTCTTAATGAACAAAATTATTTGTTTAAAGCTTTTTAATAAATATGGCAAAAATAGGTAAAAAATCCACCGGTAATAACTGAAACAATTGAATCAACATCAGAAAAAACAGTGTTGACAAAATCTGACTAGATTACAGAAGACTGTAGGGTATATCCTAGGTTTTTCGTTTTCGAGAAATGCATGTTATTTTATGCCTGGTAAAAATATACTAGGCAATATGTGCGATATTGCCTAGTAAATTTGTATAGTATATATGTATTTAACTGACATGGTGAAAGTAACTAACACGGTGAAAAGCCTGGTATATGAGTGTTTAACTGACACAGTGAAAAGCCTAGTATATGTGTTTAACTGACACGGTGAAAAATCTAGTATATATGTGTTTAACTAACACGGTGAAAAGCCGTGTATATAGTTAAATGACAGTGAAAAATAGCTTAAGAGAAACACTTTATACCCTTAAATATTTAAGTTTTTATAATATATACTAATAGCGTAACAGAAACACTTTATACTCTTAAATATTAAAATTTTTATAATATATACTAATAGCGTAACAGAAACACTTTATACTCTTAAATATTAAAATTTTTATAATATATACTAATAACGTAACACAAACACTTTATACCCTTAAATATTTTAATGTTTATAATATGTACTGATAGCGTAACAGAAACACTTTATACTCTTAAATATTAAAGTTTTTATAATATATACTAATAGCGTAACAGAAACACTTCATACCCCTAAATATTTAAATTTTTATAATATATACTATTATGACATATTGCCAATTAATATTTCAACAATAAAATTTATAAATAATGATCGGAACTTAAGTTTCCCTCTAAAAGACCTATCATGGTAATAACACTATATTCAGACAGAAAATTAAATTCCTCTTTATGTATATATTCTCTGTATGTATATTAGGTATATATGTAGTATATTTATACGTAGGTATATTGATTTATTTTAATATTTTGTTGCTTTATATGAAGCATTTTTTTACTTTATATGAAGCAAATTTTACGTAAATTCAATATTTATGGAGAGCCTACGAATGTACACATTTATCATCGAACATTTTTTACGCTTCGCAACACCAGCTGCCGTATAGATGTAAATACATGTAAATAATATATAAAATAATTACACTGCTGTAATCTCCATTTATAAGTAAAAAATATTCGAAATTTGAAGCTTTTTCCCCAATGTTAATTTTTCAGACTTTGTAGCAATAAGTCCACTTTACATATTTATCCGATAAACAATAAGTAAATAAAATATTGTGAAATATTAGAACACTCCTCTCGAACCGGTTATTTTGTATAAATTTTACGTAAAAATATACAGTTTTCATGAGAGAAAATAAAGTGAATGAAATGCTATGCTTGTCTAATTACTTCATTAAATATAATTAATCCTAAATTGTTAATTTAACCATTACATTTGGGAACGTGAGCTATCCCGTATAAGCAGTAATCCAACTAATGATATTGAATGCAACGAATCTTTGACACAAACGTTTCAAAATCAAACCATATGTATTACAAACAACACAAACCTATTTTGCATCTGCGAAATGAGATCGACTGCATGCAAATATAACTTAGCAATTAATTCAGTTCGGTCAGCTGTGAGAGTGTGGCACTGTTCAAAACATGAAACGATGCAAAGTGGGCTGCGGACATCCATCGGAAGACGACTTATTAATGCTTTTACATAATAGCAGAAGTTTGTGTAAGGCGACTCCTTTATTGGCCACTCGACAGAAGAAATGTTTTGATTAAGTTTTAGAGCAAATTATCCGAGCACAAATCGCAAGCAGGTGGCGTCTTTAGAAATCTCCAGCTGTGTCGAGAGACGTTAAAGTTTGTTCAATAATAACATTATGTAATGATATTATGTAGTAAAAGCGAGGAGAGGTATGTCTTAATGAGAATTGGAATTGTTGCTCTTCCGGAAAACTTTTTTGTTCCTTTTACATTTGAATGGAGAGACGATCAATGAAATAAGGTAAAGGAAACGAAAGGTATGCTTACCGGATATGCTTTCGATCTACAGAATCTTGAAAATATTTTCTATCGTTTTAAGGTAACTAATTCTATTAGTATCCACCAATAATTGACGCAAAAATATGCAAAGTAGGAAACAATATTTAGTGAATAGTTTCTTTTAACTTTAAATGCCATCGCCACGAACGAACGGCAGTTGGCGCCCGTCAGAGGGAAATTTTTTAACATAATGACAAATTTATACTGTTGGAATTTTTCAGTCAATTATTGTCTCAATAATTAAATACAAGTAATTAAAAAGTTGTCACGTAGCAAATCACAGGATCAAGTCTGAATATCATCTTTGTAAATACTGTGCTGTATGTACCAAATAGATTCTTAAAAATTTTAGTGTGCAGTACATTTTCGGTCCCTGTAAGTATGATCATATTTTTGAATGTAAATCACGTCCTAATCGATTGAATCAACACCAATTTCACCTATTCTTCTGTTTGATGTATTAAAAAATGTATAAATTGTTTAGTACATTAATTATCATATAGTAATTTTATCGGTATTTAAAATTGTATGATAATTGTATATTTTAATATTGTAGTTTATTCAATGTACTAAGTATTTTTAATGGTATTAATTAGATTGCCGAAAACCACTCAGTTCAAGGTTGATATAACATTTTGGCTAGAATTATAATTATTATATATGAATTAAATTTTGAATAGTAATAAATGTCCAGGATAATCCACAATTAAATGAAACTACGTGATGTAGTATTATTTCTACTTTCTTAAGTTCTTTACCACGACCTAGGTTTCGTTGTATTACAACATTTTCAGGTGGGCTATTAGTAAAGATTCCACCAATATAATATAGTCCAGTATAGTAT
The DNA here is from genome assembly GCA_039881145.1 of Druceiella hillmani. Taxonomy (NCBI): domain Eukaryota; kingdom Metazoa; phylum Arthropoda; class Insecta; order Lepidoptera; family Hepialidae; genus Druceiella; species Druceiella hillmani. The sequence goes on along the minus strand of JAYKKI010000017.1, from coordinate 37,876,935 downwards.
AGTCCAGGATAATGTTTTGCTATTAAACGTTTTATTTATTAATTTATTTAAAAACAAAATATTAATTGGAAATACCTGTCGGGTTTATTAAAATATAATGTAGGGTTTATTAAAAACAAAAAATCACTATCAATAATATTTTAAAATATATCACATATTTAAAATGACATAAAATCAGTATTCGCGATGCCGACGCCATGCATGATCGACCACGGCGACGCGTGCCTATAAATAGCGCATCGCAGGCCGCGCATTACCCCTTTTGTCAAAGCTCTCGAGTAAGTTAAATTAAAAAAAATAAAAACGTGCTTTTCAGCGCGATACTATAAACCGCAAAAACAGCTGTAAACATTGTATATAAAGATACCTGTAATATATTCTAATAATGATAGTAATACTGTTAATAGCTCCACAATTACACCACATTAGTACCTACATTGCACCCGTGCGAAGCCGGGGCGGGTCGCTAGTAACTCAATAAATTGTGAATTCAGATTATATATGTTTGTCCTCAATTTTCTCCAGAAACAATGGATGTGTGTAAATAAATTTTTATTAACTGATATCTTAATAATTAAGTCCAGGATTGCACAAATGTGTCTTCATCAAGTACGTCCCAGTTACGATTTAAATGTATTACTAACGACTTTTGTAACTAGCAAAAAGAAGAGTCAGTAGATTTTATTTTAATTGATTATAGAAAAACATTGAAAAATTCATTTATGCATGAAAAATATGAAAGTTCTCCCTCCTGGTTTTAGTTCTTCATTGAGAGCTAATAAATATTGAAGCACAAGTTTTAGTCTTTTTGGTGAAAATTATTAAATCATACTTCAAAAACTTTAAAAGTGGTACAAATGTTTTTGATGATTGAAAATGACAATAATTTCCAATGTTAAATAAAGTGAGGAAGAAATTACGAATGAATGATAGTCTCTGTCTACTATATATTTTAGAATAAAAGAAATTAATCGATAAAATTGTCATCTATATACAGTTTAGTAATAAAAATGATTGCAGCTACTTTAACTTTACTCCAGCATTTCAAGTAAACAAGTTATCAATATAAAGCTAATAACACAAAGAAACATTAAGAAACAAAATGCAATACAAATAACCTCCGTAATAAAAAGTGATACAACTCAATACGAGGCAACACAAAAAAACTCTAAGTCACATACAATACCACAAACAAAGCACAACGCAACAAAATGATACACAAGATAAATCCAAAGCAACACAGCACAACACAAGACAATCCAAAAAAACACAAAAGGACATAATGCAACAAAAAAAACACAGCAATTCAAGACCAAAACAAATATAAGTGTGGTGACATGAAGCAACATTAGATCAAAACAAAGCAATACAACGCAACACAAAGAAACACAAAGTAACACAAGAGAAAACTGAGCAAAGAAATTCAACATAACAAAGCGCTACAAAAGAGCAATCCAAATCAACGTAATGCGTTACAAAACAATTAAAATGAATTTTCATGTAACTTAGTACGGACATATTTCATGATTCAAACCAATCGATGAAAAAAAAAACAAAAAAAAAAAAAAATATATATATATATATATATATATATATATATATATATAGAAAGTCCCATTATCATAATCGAAAATCTACGCGAACCATGGAAAAGCAAATTAATATGTATTTTCAATCTACATCACATATTATATTTTTTTCTGTCTTAGGTTTCACGAAGCAATGCAAGGACGGCACAAAAAAAATACAACGCAACACGAGGCAATATAAAACAACATAAGAACAAGACGAATACAATATATACAAGACAAGAATGTAATACAATACAATGCAAGGCAAAACTAAGAAACACAATGCATCACTACTCAAGACAAAAAACACAAACGCAACTCGCAACCACAGAAAAAAAACACAATTCAACACAAAATCAATACACGAACAATTCAAAGCAACACAACGAATACATAATAATTATAGAGCAATACAAAGCAACGCAAGAGCAAAATAAATCGGCACAATTTAATATAAAGAAACACGGAATAAAAAGGACGCAACAAAAGGCAACGCAAAAAAACACAACACAAGGCAACAAAAACCAACACAAGAGCGATACAAACTAATATAATGCAAGGCAAGACGATACAAAGAAAGACAGCGAAACACAACGCAACAACCACGCAACACAAAAGAAACATACAACACAACGCAACGCAATGCAAGCAGAGAGCGACACAAACACAAAGCGAAAGAAAAATATGGTGCAGTTTAATGTGTGTACTGGTCACGAATGTATATTTTTAATATTCATGAAAGCAAGAACGATTTTTCATGTGATGTTCATTATACTTAGTTTGATTTTCTACTAGCAGTGCTAGAATTTTACATTTTTAAAACATTTATTTCCTTCCGTACTTATTAATATTTATTTTGTTCCATTAACATCTTCTTGATAACTGTAATTTTGCGAGTGATGTAAATACACCTATGAACATGAATTTTTTGGCACCAATTTTTTGTACAAATACTTTCGTGGAAAAAAGGGTAAATTTTATAAATAATAAGTAAACCTTGTACAGTTTAAAGCTCAAATAGATGCAAATAGAAGTTTCAAACATCTCGAGAAACTTGGACTTTTCCCAAATCGTCTAATCCAAAGCCCCATCCCAAATTTCATTCACGCTGATTGGCCTACAGTCTACTTTTCCAAAACTCCTTGACGCACCTAATAAGATTGGAAAATCGTAATTTTCAATAATAAAAAGAATGAGATTTGTGGTCCAACATTTATTACCCATCAATACGCGACTGAAACCACGGGAGAGAACTTTCATATTTTTCATGCATAAATTAATGTTTCAATGTTTTTCTATAATTAATTAAAATAAAATCTAATGACTCTTGTTTTAGATAGTTACAAAGTCGTTTTTCATTATTCATTTTACAAAGCAACAATATCGTTTTCCTACAAATTATATTTTACGACGAATTAAAACTTATTCTAACACCAAAAGGTTAATATACAAATAAAAATAAATATTTTCAAACTCGAAACATAAAAAAAAACAAAAAAAAGCTAAAAAAATTAAATGAAAATTGGTTGGTATTTCAAATTTGACGCAGTTTCTCAGCAGTTTTAAATAATTTTTTTTCCTCAATTAAACATATATGGCGAGTATTTTTCATTTAAACAAACAGTGAATAAATCACTTTTGCTAAAATTATTTTTACACTTATGAACCACAAGTCATGTAAACACAACCCAATCCAAGAGCAAGGTAAAGCAAGGCAACACAGCAGCAACACAAAGGAAACATTAAACGTCGAGAGTGGTATATATTACACTTTGCGAATGGCTGGAGCGAAATATCGTTACGGGAACTTTTCCAGCACATGTTATTATGTTGAAAATAGGCGCCTGACTTTAAATTCCGTTACCTGTTTCCGCTTTCACATCGGTCGTAGTTTTTCGTAGCACAATATTGTCGGATTATATTTATTATAATTTATTTTTTTTTTATTTTAATCAATGTTATTTAATGGCTTGTTGTCTCGGATTACGTGGGTTAATTATGCTATTTAGGCATTTTAATTAAAATCATTTCAAATAAGAAACTGTACCTCCGAGGTACAGCACTCTTTTGAATTTGTTTCTACAATATTTAATTAAATAGTATCTTGGATATATTCACAAGCCCAAGCCGTTATTTGGACTCCGTAGCGCAAGGAAAATCGATATACATATGAGACCATCCATGTAACCATGAATCTCTCCTTTCAGAAACCGTTTGATGTGGAAACTGGAAATGTGGAAATAAACCATATTAACCCGCATAATTAACACAAATTAAATACCAGAAAAAACTTTTTTTTTAGTTTCTTGTATTGTGTGGGATATCGCCTACAAAAAATCTAAAATGTTGTTAGCTGAATTTTCAATGACATACCCTCAAAAACAACCAACCAAAATATTTATACCCCCTTTATTTCCGATACCACTAAACCAAAAACGTGAAAAAAACTGGGTTGGCCGAATCTAACTAAAAGCTTACGGGGAGACTATTGAAATTATCTAAGGTTTTATAATTTTCTGAGAAATTCAGGATATTTTGACTCCTAGAAAAGGTATATCCAGATGGTGACAAAAATTTTAACACTTATAACCATAAATGTCTCGTATATTTAAACTTTCATATGTATGAGTACCTAAATATGTACGGGACGATCGTTGTATGAGTTATGTTCTTACTTGACAGATTTTTTTGACAAAAAACCGTAAATACCCCTCCCCAGTATTTTTTGATAATTTCCTATTAAAGAAAATTATATAAAAATTTTAAAAAATTGTGTTTAATTTTAAATCACAAAAACTTAAGCTCTAAAGTAAATTTAATACTTATTTTTGGAATGCTTTACTTGTTGAAACATTTAAAATATTGTTTGAATGGTCAACAACGCAGTTCCCTTACACGAACTTCCTCTACCCTTATTGCAGCACCCTCTTTTGATAGACGCCGCCTTCGCTCGCAGCGCACACCGTTACGTTTTATCCTTTGAACACAATCGTTTGCTTTTAAATAACTGAACTAATTTAATTAAAGTTACCTCTAGGAAGAATTAATTTATTTTCAAAGATGCACAACGTATCGCTATAAAATGTTTTTTTTTATTTATTGACCTGAGATGAAGAGTAAAAGATCTATAGCAAAGACAGAGGCCAGAGTCTATAAAAACTTCACAGAAACTGTGAAAAATGTGACTTAAATCAAGTCCAAAAATAATTTTTCATTTTAAAATGTATATTTATTACACACACACATACCCACATATAAATATATGTGTGTGTGTGTGTGTGTGTATGTGTGCGTGTGTGCGCGTATGCGCATGTGCGCATGTACGCGTGTGCGCGTGTACGCGTGTGCGCGTGTGTGTGTGTGTGGTTGAGTGTGTGAGTGTGAGAAATTAAATAAATGCTAAGGGACACTCACAAACAAATAACACGTACATCTGTATTTATAATACAGAATTATGAAAAAAAAACAAAATTTCATAAGCCGTGAGGAGTAATAACAATAATCACAAAAGGGTATTTTTCGTATTTTTTTTCAAAAATTTAAAATCATTTCAAGTATCACTTCTTATAGAAACATAGACCTAATTATTAGGTCCATGTATAGAAAAATATTCTCTTTTCAAAAAACTTTATCAAAAATTGATTACTTGTAAAATTACCCGAGTTAATAATTACTTCTACCGTCAAAACTAGAGGCAGGCCTGCAGTAATCAAATTTAAGAATGCATTTAAGGCTAATTCAGAAGGAACTAAAATTAATATTATAGTGATATCAGAATTGACGATAATCGGCAAACAAATAATAGTTTAAAGAAAATTTTAAGAGACTTGCTATTCCACGGAATTGGTAAACAAGCAGAACAGCGATGGAACAAAAACTCTATCCTGTGGTAATTCAGGTACACTCTGAACAAAATTCCGACATTATAATTGCTTTAATATGTCACATTACATTCTATTCCCCATTTTTTAGTTAGACTACTCGGTAGATAACTAACGTGTTACTGAATCCAGCAAACTAATAACCAACGTGTTACTGAATCCAGCAAGCAAATAACTAACGTGTCACTGAATCCAGCAAACAAATAACTAATATGTTACTGAAATCCAGTAATATAAAGACAAATTGTTAGTTATCGCTACCAAATAGTCAGCTACATCGTCAACCACATTTAAATATTTACAGCCCGATAGCTACGGTAGTTCGATTTAATGTTGTTCCCTGCGATGCACATTTCCCTCACGTTGTTATTATATTTATTGATATGCGCACTACTTCTGTTACTAAATGTACATACTATTTTTGTCAAACAATTTACAAATATAAATGTTTCACAACGTAAATATATTACCTACTGCGTCTTTCCCTCGCGTAAGAACATGATGCATATTTCCTGTACCTTCGCTTGGCTTTCTAAACACCCTATTTTTTCCCAAATTTACGTTGAGTTGGTTCAAAAATAAGGGGATATATTTTTCAGTGTACCTCTGAAGATATGATAACTAAAATTATTCGTCCCTTATTATTAGCCCTTTCGAACCATGCCCCACACTAAAACCGGATTAAAACAAAATTCTCTCCGAACGTTTTATCTGAGTGCCCCAATTCTCTATATAAATATTTTTGATTGCTAGCTATTGAGATATTTGCGGGTTGAGGTTGAGACATTTCATTACTAGGCCAAATTTTAAATTTCTGTATCAAGGAGTATCTTAGAAAAACGATTGTTACAGGCTTCCCTTTTTCTTTCTGAGGTGCCAAAATCTAGAAACAAAATAAAATATAAAAACAAATGTGTGTTCTTTTCCTATAATTTAATATTCTGTTCATATTCTCTTAACTAAGAAAAGTATGTAGTTAATAATTTATGTATAAAAATGGTTATAATCATTTTGTTACAAGGGTTAAACGAATAACCACACAATCTAAAAACGTTCTCTTTACTCCTTATGGCAACAAAATTTTTGACTTATGTCAACAAAAATTGTGACGTGCTTCTTTCAACATTTTTGAATTTGTCCTTCTTTCTCTTAATACACTATCAGAAACTCATTTGAATTTTATTTTTCTGGATAGTAAGAAATCATTTTAATAAATCTACTGTAAACTCCATTAAAAGTTTAAGTAAGTTATAAAACATTAGACGTACAGAAAGCTCATCTCGAAACAAGGCCCTCGCCGCGGCTATGGCATTGAAATGAAGCTAAAGTCATCTTAAATTAATTGCCGATAATTCCGTCGAGTTTAGGGACCAATTCAATTACAGTATTTAATATCAACAAAGACTTCCTGAATTTAAATTGTATTTTAATCGCAGTAAAATTTAAGTTGCCGTCCTTCAAACTCGGTTAAGGGTTGTCATGTCTATGTCAATTAAACATTTCCAACACTTTCCACAAATAACTAAATCGAATAAGTTTCACCTTGAATAAAAAACTTATAAGGATATTATTAATAATGATAATTTAATTATGCAACAAATGTACCCAAAAGTCGGCAACAAATCGATTTGAAAACATTATATTTAGTACAATTAGCGATAGAATAAGTTTGATTTTGAAGAAAACAGAAAATAAGTTCCAGATAAAAATGTAAAATTGCCATTTCCAAATCATGAAAATATGGGGAAATATAGGTGAGATTCTAAATACGACCAACATTTTGCAATAGAATTATGTCATAACCACATCGAACTTTTTTCACGACCCTAAAATTCGTACATACATAATAATTATTTTTATGCAATTGATGACGATGAAATTCTTGTTCTTCGGCTATCCCTAAATTTTTCATCCCAAAGCGCATGATTCGCTTATAATAAAATCAAAGCAACTTATTCAATTTCATAAAATTACTCATATTAGCATTACAGATTACAGTTTATTTTTCAGACGCTTGAAGATATTATGAAAATTTATGATTATTATATTTATTAAATCAGGGATAATATTTTTCATAGAAGCCAACATATTCGCAACCTCCCCAACTGCCATGCTACAGGAAATATTAAGTTAGCAACTAAGTAACAAATTGGCCATCTCACTTCATCATGTGTTAACCAAACATAATATTTCACCTCTTTCACAAAAATTAAGTTGTTTTTCTATTGCAGTATGAAAGCATGAGAGTAGTCAGATAAGGCGAAATCAACCTCGAATGTAGAATCTATTACAACATGGATTTTTAATTTTTCTACATGTAATCCAGGACTACATATAAGAAAGAAGGAAATGTCCAATGTCACCCAGGTCACCTTGGGTGACATTGGACATTCTTATATGTAGTCCTGGATTATATGTAGAAAAATTAAAAATCCATGTTGTAACAGATTCTACATTCGAGGTTGATTTCGCCGTATCTGACTACTCTCATGCTTTCATACTGCAATAGAAAAACAACTTCACCTTGGGTGACATTGGACATTTCCTTCTTTCTTCAAATCCTTCATACAAATACTGGCGTGTTGCTTTGCTCAGTTTTAGCTCAGGTCTAAATGGAATTCACAAAAAATGAGAGCACTCTAAGTTCTCTCCATATTTCCATGTTTTGTTTGTTCTTCACCCGCCGAAATTGAGTTGCTAACTTAACAAGATACCAGAAATGTTCGAGAAATTTCTGTGACATTACATTTCTGTAATTCCGTTAGAGACAGGCTTGTTATTATGAAATCAAGCTTCCTTTTTTTCGATTTTTATTCTTATGTATGTTTGTTGCATGTATGTATGAATATATGTATGCATGTATGTATGAATGTAATGTAATCATTCAATTAAATACTCACCCCACCTCCAGATGTCCGAATTTATTTAATTTTAAATGATAATTTTATTTAAGCTGTTCTAAATAGAAAGCATTTTATAACTCTAATTCATGAAAACTAAGTAGCCTTTTTATATCACAAATTATCAGGAAAACGTTTATACTAATTCAATTGTTATTTACTTGTAGAAACATACTTCAATTTTCTGAGCGGTTGTCTTATAATAATAAAAGATACATATTTAAGTAAATTCTACAAAGGTGAATTTTTCCAAAATTTTCCTTAATACTAATTCCTTTTTCCTGTTGCTTTTTCTTAATTACGTTAAAGTATCTTTTATAATTTAGCTTGTTTCTTTAATTTTTTTTTCAATTTCATTTTGCTCTTAAAAATATTTTAATTACTTCTTCGTTGTACGCGTAGAGTCCAGTTCTGCCCACGTTCAAAGCAAAAACAATCTCGAGACCATTAGCAGTTAAAAATCTCGACTAGAGGTAAAATATGCGAATGTAATTTTCAAGCACTGTACCTTTACACACAGACTCTAACGTCATAAGGAAATTAATTAAATGATAACTAATACATTAATAATTACACCTACACATAGCCAGAGTAACACAAAGTAATAAAAACTTTGTCAATTATTATACCTCTTAAATATTAAACTGATTTGAAAAATACTTCAATATTTAAAAATCAATTTCCACCTAAATGTCAATAGAAGCCATTTTTCCTAGATTTCCTAGACTTTAATACACACATTTTCGAAATGACATCATACTCAATTTTACGACAATACAATTTTACTCTCTTGCATATTTCTGGTGGCAATTCTAAACCTTTTTAAGGCACCTATCACTCTGTAACCATTTATTCTTAAAGCACTGTATTAGAGCTACTATTAGAAAATAATGTTAATTTTTAATCACAATTATTCCGTCTCGTGGAAGTTATAAGACACCGCCCGCGTTTTTTTGCTTATATAACTTTAAAGCATTTTCCGCCTTAGTAATGAAAAAATCTCCTTAAACGCAATTGTACAGACGTACAACATTAACAAGTTATATTTACAGGGTTGCCGCTCGCGGCGTGCACCATCACGTTTTATCCTTCGGACACGACCGCTCGTCCCTACTAAGTAAATCAATAAAATTTCGGCGCTACGTTTACGAGCAATTAATCTCCTTTCACAGATATTTGATAACTTTAATTATAGAAGCTTTCAATTTATTTCAAAATAATAACTCAAAACGATACCAATGCCTTTTCTATAATTACTAGTATCGCTTAGGGTCGAAATTCGATCAGTTGTATCTGCAGAGTAACAAAATTTGTTTCTCAATCAATTGCAATTTATCTGTATGCAAATTCTTAATTCTTATCTTACTTCTATGGGGAAAAGAGTGGGAGAAGGCCTAAAAGATGCATGAGGGAATTGATGACAAATATTTAGTAAATATTTAAAATACTTTGGAAATAAATAATTGAATTATTGAACGGTTGAACAATATAACAAATTAATAAAGATATTTATTTGCGTAATTTTTTTTGTAATATTCTTCCGTGCAGGGAAGACAAAGGAATCTAATCTTATACAGGCATGAACATGATCAAAGTGCTTTCATTTAACTGGTTAAGGCATTGTGAATGAAGAAATCATGTGTGTATTTTCATTTTATTTTATCTGCCTTAACGGCAACATACGCACATGCGTTTTTGAGTACATCTGTGATACAGTACCTTACGAATTATATAAGTTTCATTCCCCTCATTTGAGAATAAATACTAATAAAGGTACAATTGTCGATGTGTCGATGCTCAGGTATTAATATAGATATTTCCACATTTCCACTGTGGTCGCGTCCACTTTGCCAATATTGGTTCGGGTTAAACACTTCAATGCGCGATTTTAAATATATGTAGCACTATCTATAGATGTACATAGGTATAATATACATAATTACCACACGTCTAGCAGTCCACTTCTTTGTTTTTGTTGTACTAATGCAATGTAAATGAAAAATTGTAAATGAATTGAAAGTTTCACTCAATTTGCAATGAAAATAAAAACTTAATATTATTTCAAGTAGACCTTTATATATTGTCTCAAAATTTTGTCGGAAATGGTTTGGTAGCTTTTACGTAATACGTGCACAAAGAAAGGGGTAAATAAACAATATGATCACATTACATTCTATTCCCCATTTTTTTACAAATATTTTCTATGTTTACAGTTTACAGTTTTAGTTCACGTATATTTTTTTATTATACACCTTCGTTCAATTTTTCTTTAATTTTAAATATTATTACCTACCACACCTCCTTTATCTTTTTACTCTACTTATTTCCATATATTTTCAAATAATATTATGTAATGCTATACATTTTTTTCTCTTCTCTCTCATTTTGAAATTTCTACTATTTTCACTTTCTTTTAACCCTTTCATATAAAAGTATACGATGGTAATTTTGTTGTATGTTCCGTTATTTGAACTAATATGCAGTACTTTGCTAGACTATACCAATATAAAAACTCAAATGCAAATACTGAGGAAAGATCAAGATGGAAAGTTGCTTTACTATAATGACCTTCAGTACTTGAAGAAACATTTGAAATGCTGAAGATCATAATTGATGGTAAAGTACCGAGCGTAGACGAGATTACTACCTAGATACTGAAATCATGCGGGGAAAATTAAGCTTTTGCATTGCATCTGCAACAAGACATGGACTACTCGAAAAGGGCCTACAGTTTACAATAACTACAGAACAATAGTCCGAACAAACCGCCCACGATCAAGAATGGAAAGAGTTAGAAAGGCATAAGCACATTAGACTATATACTAGATAAGAAAATACGACTACACATGCCTAATACGGTCTTATTCCACATAAACATCCATAACACAGTCTTCCTCCACATAAAGTTAAATCAGTAATAAATATAAAACAGCCACTTACGAAACACGTCAATGTGCGTAACGATGGAATATGCGATAGGAAATAATGAGGCCTCGAAAGCAACGAAACTAGATTTTCTTTGTGCTGCTACGATCATTGAACTTGTTTCTTTAAATATTAAATAAATTTTAGCCACATGTTCATTGGAGGCACAAGAACCTGAAATCACCAATAAGTCTTGGGGCAAAAGTTCGTTAAATAATTTTACAATAAAGTTGTTGAAGATATTTCTGATCATAGAATATAAAAACAAAAGTTTAGAATTTTGAGAAACAGAAACAATTTTGTTTATTTTATAGTTTATATCAATACAACTGCGGTTGACAATAATTAGAAATATTTTTGATTGATAGAAATTATAATGTTTAATAGAATTATGTAATTTTTAAAAAATCCATTCGAAGATGATTTGCCCAAATATGCAGAGATAATATAACTCTATGCTTATTTCAGATGTATATAATGACGAGCTACTGACTAAAAAGACTGACTGCGGTATATTCGCGAGCGCTGTTCCAAATAGGTTGTCAACCTTCCCGACTGTAAAAAATCACTTGTAAGTCCTACAAACATGTAAGTTTCTAATAATTTAATTAACCGATTAGAAAATTTATTAGATATTAAAAAACAGTTGGATATTTATTAGAAATACATACACACTTACATTCTTGGTATTAAAATCTCGTATTGCTTATAGACAGGTGCCGTCCTAAAATATTAGATGTATTTCGAAGCAATACTTTCATAATCATACAAAATAATATATACTGCGTATATGAGAGAACGAAAAAAACGTGGTATCAGATAAAAACAATAGGTTGCGCTTAATAAAAGAAATGAAAATTTAAAATACATATATTTCTACGACTTAAGATGGAAGGAGGAAAGAACAAGAGCGCAGGAAGAGAAGTAGAATTTAGGAGAGATGATACTTTTTCAATCAATTCAATAGATGGTTTATTAGCAAGCTTTAAGAGGGTAAATTACGGCTACCAGCACAGAAGTCTTTCAATCTGAGAATGAGTTAGTTTGGACGTTGTGGATCTCTTAATAAATAAAAGGGGAACGAAAGTATGTAAAACTGGCGTTGTTAGCGGATTTTCAACCAACTGAGATGCGACTTTTCATCAGATTTATAATCAATATATTGAGGTCGAAGGTGTACCTCGCGGATAAATTTTGAAGTATCTATTAAGTATATTTAACATGATTTTATTCTTGTATTAACATATTTACAACACAACCTTTACAAAGTCGATATACAAATTTGGACCTATAATTTGCTACCAGATATTATGTAATTATTTTCCTTTAGTCGTTGAGAGGATAATACAATAAATAGTATCACAGTATGAGCTTATTATTACGATAAAAAGCAGCAGTATAACGGGTCCCAACTGCCTCTCCTTACTGGCATTAACATTTAATTTTAAATTCTCTCTCCAAATTGACCTAAACTAATTTTAAAGTTATGTTCACAGACAGACAGTCTAAGCAATTGTTCCGTGGAATATTACTTCTTACTTTAAATTGTCTTCATCCTATTGTTGCTATATATCTTTATTTTACCTTGTATTTTTAATTTTCTGTACTTATATATAAACATTAGTTACTTTATAACAGTGAAAATATCTTTGGAGTTCCCTAGAGCGAAGGCGAATCCGGTCCCAAACTTGTCTTTCGTTTACTGTTCCCTGATTTATAGAGTCTTTCAAAAAATATGGGTAGTCTTCAAAAAATAAGTTTTCGGATGGACAACAATGCCGATTCCCAGTAAGGCATAGAACTACTAGCGTTTGCTACAAAATATCTTTATATAACGTACTCACGTTATTCAATAAGCTTTATCCTAACTAGACGTCATTGGAGCTTCTGAAGGCACCGCCCACATGCAACATGTGCTCGGATAATTTTCTCGAACACTTAAATGAAACATCTCCTCCGTCGAGTGGCCTTTGAAGGAGTGCCCTTACCCGAACTTCTGCTGCCCATATAAAAGCATTAATAAGTAGTCTTGCTTATATGCCGCCTCGATTTGCAGCCTAGATCGCATCGTTTCATCCTTTGAATAGTGCCGCTCTCTCGCAGCTGACCGAACTGAATTAATTAGAAAGTTGTGTTTGTATGTAGTCTACCTCATTTCGCAGATGCAAAATATGGCCGTCTAAAACGTTCGTGTTGTTTGTAAAACATGTCTTATGATTTTGAAACGCTTGTTGCCTAGATCCGTTGCATTTCGTGTAATTACATAGATTATTACTTGCACAGGATTTAGCTAACATTGCCAATTGCAATGTTTAAGTTAATAATTTATAAGAAATTAAATTTAATGACCTAATATGCTAAGTATTTCAATAAGGATTGTGTGTATTTTTAAAAAGAAATTATAAAACGAATGAATATATATATATATATATATATATATATATATATATATATATGCGTGAGTGTGTGTGATGGATAAATAATATAATAAAAAAGTTCTCACTTCACTTTCTCACTTCAGTTCACACTCTCTTCACAGTTTTGTTCCTGAAAATGTTACCTACTCGTATACCAAATATTGTTCGATTCAAGACGAATGTTTTAATACTCATCGCTACAAAACAAATTTTTCCCAGTCAACCAAAGAACTGCGTAGAAATATGTATTGCGGCAATCTATTACGAATACAAATGCAAAAAAATGAAACAAATGTAATAATATAAAAATATTGTTTTTCAGGCGACTCTTACTAACATGAACTCGACTTTTCATAACGACTCTTATGGCGCATTCCGGATATTAAGATCCCAACTCACTTTGCAGTTTGGCAACATGAGCTGTGGAGAAATATTCCAAGAAAGGGGATCATGTTAGGATAAATAAAGTAAGGATATTTCCAGAGCGAAGTCCAAAAGCCGTGCGCACCTCAGGCCTAGAATATAGACATAAGGTACAAGAATACTTCGGTACAATAAAAAGATGACAGAGAAAGTACAGATTACGCTGACAGCGAATCTGCAACAAATTAAGTTACTGGTAAACGATTTAAAAATATATATATAAATTGATTTTTAAAAAAAAACAAATAAAAATATATTATAGCTACTAATACAAATGAATAGCTCGTCGCCACCACAAATATAATACCAAAATGAACTTATACTCATATTAACAAAATTGCTAATAATTCCGGGACGTAAGATTGAAGCCGGACGTAAGATTGACCAATTCAATTACAGAGTTTAATGTCAACAAAGACTTTCCAAATCGAAATATTTTAATACCAGCAAAATTTTAGACACAGTTTTCGAAACTTGTTTCAAGGATGTTATGTTTCTAAATTAAACATCTATGGAGTTTTTCAGAAGACACTATTCAAGAAAGATTTTATCTGTACCAAAATATACCTGTAAATAAAAAACTTAGGGAATGTTTTTCCAAATATTAATTTAAATATTGAGTCATTTAACTGATATTAAAAATGTTCTTCAAAGGAAATAAGAATATACATTATGTTACGTAATGGTTAGATTTCAGAAGAGTTAATGATGGTTTATACCACTACAGTTTAGGTAAGGTTTACTTACATCCACTAATTTACAGGAACAGTTTCAAAAGATGGGACATGTTCCTAATTAATTGGAAAATAATTTAAATATGTGAAAAAATGTGTTTGTTTCTCGTTGCACTATTCAGTTAACAATAAAAAGGCAAAATAAAACCTGTCTTCAATTTAACACTGAAGTTTTATTTTTTACTCTTGTTACACTTACTGTTATTTAAAATTTTAAAATCCTAAAAACAACTTTGTGCCTTGATTTAAAACTCACTAAATATAATTTAAAATTTGCATATCCCATCCTCAGTATTCCCTTAAAAACATGTTTATTAAATTTTCAATTAAAACTTGATACAGAAAATTAACTCGATGAAGTTTTACATTTCAAATATTTTCATTATTGGTCAAATAATCTGTGTATGACATATTTTTTATGTAAGTATTTCGATTATTATTTCAAAGCTGAATTAAAGAATATTCATGAAACTACAATTTTTTAAATGTAGATCATTGTTTACTTTCCCAAGAAATATTTTAATAGCTCATCAAATAGATCATCCGTTGATGCATGCACCACGGCGATATGAAGATGTATGACCCATTCTCTGCCTGCAACTTTTCTAATTATTTTGTAAAAGTATGTTGCAAACCAAATCTGTAAATTAATCTTATTCTACTGCATGGTTCTATCACATTTTCTTAGACTTTGACCAATGATTAGATATTTTATGTTCATATTTCTAATTAGTTTATAACAAATTAGATCAGAATATTGAGTGCTTTGTACCTCTTAATAAACTCTTGTAAAATATCTACTTCCTCTATATATGTTCCAAATTTTAAAGTCCATTGAAAACGATCTATAGGTTTTGATGATCTGTTATTGAGTCCTAAACTCTATACTTAATAGAGCAAGATGCTTGATATTTGAGATATGCTGTGATGTTATCTATATTATTACATATTGAATATATTTGGCGTTAATTTTGTAGAAATTCATTATTCACAATTAAATTAAACTACGTGATGTAGTACTATTTCTACTTTCTTTAAGTTCTTTACCACGACCTAGGTTTCGTTTTATTACAACATCTTCAGGTGGGCTATTAGCAAAGATCTTTGCTAAACCACCTGAAGATGTTGTAATACAACGAAACCTAGGTCGTGGTAAAGAACTTAAAGAAAGTAGAAATAATATTACATCAAGTAGTTTAATTTAATTGTGTATATTATTACACTTGAAAATATTATTTCTAGAACTCAGTTATTAATTAGATACAAAGGAAGGATCAAAATGATTCACAAAAATATAACACGGTATGTGTGCGCTACATTTAATAAGACACGGTCGTGTACTTAGATTAGCAAATTAGTTTATGAGAGTAGAATGCTACATCTTAAAGTTAATTGACATATATAATAGAGGTGTTTACGATATATTAGGGACTATGTTGAGCAGGGACGGTTTATTAAAATATTAATGTAATGTACACCTTAGTCAATCTTCATGTTTTCTATTATATTAATAAAACCAATAAGGCCATAAAGTTTAAAAAACTTAAAACTCACTTTTGTTACTCAGTTGGAAATAATAACAGATAACAGGAACCAATGTGCTATTATATCTACCGCATTTGGCTGTCAAAATTCTAAAACACTTTCTAATATCTAAAAAATCAGTTGAAGAATATAAAATGTTATGTAAATTACACACCGATATAAAGGTCTGTCTTTTAATACCGAACTCTAAGTAAATCTAAATTTTATGTGATCTGTTTAGAAAGACAAACTAAAGTACCAAACAACTCCAAATTCCCCGATTCGTGAGAAAATTCAACAGTCCTTTGAAAAACTCCGTGTTAAACGGAAGTGCCCCAGTAAAAAATACAGTTCTAAAGGGTAAAGTAGAACGATTTGTTTCCAGATATTATGAATATACCCTGAATTTGTCACGAAGACTGGACCAGCATAATACAACCCAACTATATTATGCCATTCGTCTTCAAGAAACATTATTTTGGAATATTCAACACAAATCAAAAGATCGGGACACTTATTTACAAGTGGAGTATAAACATTTTAAATTTAAGCTTAAGAAGCTACACAGATGAACGAGCTGAAATAAATTCAACAGCTAATTATATTAAAGTATTACTTTGGAATTTGCCTTTTATAATTTATATTGGTTATTGGTTCATGCGCCACTTGCAGAAAACTCGAAACAAATCCTGGTATCCATAAACATGCAGCTGATTATTGTAGCTTCAGTGGCAAGTAAGAAAGTGAAGCAGAATTATAAAAGAAGGAAAGGACGTTATTAATGTTACTAAAAAGGTTACCCTTTAGGGAAAATTTTAAAAACCAATAATTAGAAAAACTTTTGAAATCTCGATCTCTTGTCGAGATTTTTGAAGGCTCAATACTTAAACATGTCTTTTTAATGTTTAAGTATCGAGCATATAATCGAGCTGATTGATTTAATTTATTTTTCAAGCCCCGTTCGTTATTTGAAATAAGCTGAATGCATCAGTAATTAAACTATTTAATCAATTAATTAAACTTTTAATTCTTCAAATAAACGGCATTTATAAAAGGGGTTTAGCCGCCCACAAACTTTGAAATTAATTTCGTCTAGTTGTTGCGAGCGAGAGGTCGCCGTCCACGGATAAAACGAAACGGTATGCATCGCGAATGAATACGGAGCATGGTTAATGACTTATTAACGTTGTAACAGCAGAAGTTCGTGCAATGAAACTTTTTGCCCGGATAGAAAAGGGAAAATATATCTTTCAAAAATCAAACAATTTATACAGCCATAAGTTAGATGCACTGCAGATAGACAGTACGATTATGTCTAGATGTAGCCAAAGTGAATTGTTTAATTTGATAAACATTCTAATATTACAGATTTTTTGAAAGCGCTACCGTTAATGCTTTTAGCAATTCTAATTTGTAGCCATTAAATAATTTTGGTATTAAAGCATGAATAGTTTGTGATGAATATTTCTTTACTCTATTTTTTTCTTTTTGTTTTGGACAAAAAAGAAAAGCCTTAGCATCAGGAAGAGATTTTAGGTCGTAGGTTTTTAGGTCGTCAGTCTTCTGGCCGGGAGACTTCCCACAATCTTCAAAATTCGTGATCTCCGCTAAATAAATATTCTACCCCATCGATTTTCCGTTCTTGGACAAATATGATCTGCCCACTGTCTGTTCAATTTGCTGATGTTAAGCACTATGTCGACTATTTTGGTTCTCCATCGAACTTCCTTATTTCGAATTTAATACTTCAGAGCTTGGAGTAAGCATAGAGACACATCAAGCATAGCAGAACACTTGGCCAGGAGCTATCTATTATTGTTTAAAGTGTAATAATATCTATGCCGTAACATGCACAACGTAGGGGTCTGCAGTACTCTATGTCAATTACAGTTATTGATGCGAGTTAATCGAAATAATTTCATATGAAAATTCTAATCAAACGCAAATGCCTTGAATTAAGGGTATATACTGACAGACAGGGACGGACGGACAGACGGATAGGCATGCCAAAATTATAAAACCTCTGTTTTTGATACTTTGCTATGGAACTTTAAACAGGGAGGGACCTCACTGTAAAAGATAACTTTGCAGTTAAACTTAATTAAATATGTAGATTTTACGGTCAATATAATTTAAAAAAACTTAAAATATCCGATGTGCTTTTTACCTATAAATGCGAATAAAACCAGTGTAGGAGAGATGGCTTTATAAAATACGGAAAACTCTTCGATAATAAAATGCAATAAAATAAAGCGCCTATGAATAGGCGCTCCTTACTACTGAATTAAAGTGAAATTCAGATAGATTTATTGATAGAAATCTTTTTGGAATTTAAAACGGTTTATTGAAATAAATATTTTTTAGTTGACACTATATGATACATTACTGCGTGACATAACGCAAGAAATACTATTTGGTATGTGTCCTCAGTGTATCTGCAAAAGTACGCGAGTTATTTCGACTTTATTCTTGTTTATCCTGTAGTTTATATTACTTTTTCTAGCGAGATTTTTAGAGGATTCAAACAAACAACTTATAATAAAAAAAATAAACACCTTATAATTTCGTCACGTCCATCTGTTTGTCACAACCTCACAGTTTCTACAAATTTTGGCCTTCCGCATGAAGTTTCACAAAAAAATGCTTAATATAAAATAACAAAATATTTAAAAACATTTAACCTATGGCTTTGTACGTATGTAAAATGGAATTGTTAAAATATTTTTAGATAAATCTCTTTTAGAATAAGATGAGTTTCCACTTAATGTTTGTAATTTATAACTCCCCCACCCGTCTCTAAATTTTCAACCATTTAGAAAAAATCTAAAATAGACAAAATAAAATTCAAACATGGCCAAAATTCTAATAGACATGAAACTTAGTATAGACCTTCAAATTAGCTTTATAATGAAATGTCGAAAATCCCCATTGTAAGCCGATAAAAATTTTACTCAAGGTTTTTTTATAATATCTTTTAAATAGCAAGTTGTATTGTAAAAATTGTCATAAAATTTGTAAATCATACAAATAGAAAATTGCGACTGACCGTTCGCGACATATCACAGTTTTAAACATTGTAAAGATTGTTGTGTGCTCATGTTTAATTTTTTTTATTTACAGCTTTATACATCTTATTAAAAAAATTTAAAGTGAAGTACCAGCAATATTAGTAAATGAAAATAGATTTAATTTTTAGTAATACTTTTGTATTATAAGTATCATTTATTGTTAGTGTAATTACGATATAGCGATAAGAAACCTCCACCAGATGCTCCTCAACTCTTGTCGATCGCTCGCCATCCTCCACGTTCTTCCAGCTGTCTCCACCATATCATTGCTCCATCTCATCCAAGGTCATCCCCGTCTACGTTTTTTATCTAAACAGTTTATTATTATCGTAGACCATCGCTCATCTGTAATACACAAAGATGTTTATTATGTGCATATATATATATATATATATATATATATATATATATATATATATACATTCCAACGATAAAATATAAACATATATCCATGAACATAAATATCTGAATCGTCGCTCGTAACTTCTATTGTGTTCTATTTTAAGTCACAAAAACGGTTGTTAATTTTGTTTATCTCAATGCTCCATGAAAAATAAAAGCTTTTATGAAACAAACCGATAATTACACTGATTTTTCCCTAATTGAAACCTCTAAAGAATACCCTTTCTGTCTGAATACCTTTTCTGTGGTTAATCCGTAAATTAAACAATGGTAAATGAAAAGCTTGATTTTTAAAAGCACAATAGATAAGGACATCGAGGTGTTTTAGTACGAAGCGTATAAATCAAAACTGATCGAACAACAATTAAAAAAAGAAACATACGGCTGTAAGAAAATTATATGAAAGTAACTGGTAAAAATATCAGAGTGAAAGCTGAAAAAAGTATTACAGAAATAATAAATGTAGCGCAATTCTTTCAGTAAACATTTACCGACAAGCCTTCGGACATAATTTGTCGCTACGAAACGAATTAAAAGCCTCAGTAATAAAACTTATTAAACATCTATGAAAGAAAATTAATTGTTTGCAAAAGTTACTCTGAAATTAATTTAGTTAAGCTAGTTGGGGCGACCAGCCACATTCAAAGGACTTACGTAACGGTGTGCGTTGCGAACGAACACAAGCAGCGTTCATCAAAAGACGGCTTATTAACGTCTAGTATGAGGTGACGGAAGTTCATGCCAGGGGACTCTTATTGCTTATTCTGACGGAAAATGCTTGAAAGCATCGAGCAAGTTATATAGGCACAATTGTACGCACTACGTCTTTAGGAAGTTTTCACGAGATCGAATGGCTATAAAGTTTCTTTAGTAATATATTTCTTTAAATATAAAGTCCAGTCAAAATAAGCGTTGAACATAGTCAAAATTCTGAAAGAGTTTAAACTTTAAAATCATCATTTTAAATGTAATGCCCATCAATTAGGCTTCTGCTAAACATTTTATTCAAGGTCAAAATTAAAATAAAACGTAGAAATCTCGTAAACGGTTAATTTTATCGTAAAAATAGTTTTTTCCTACGAATGATCATTCGTTTCACAATTTCTTGAATCATTATCTATTTAGCTGGAACGATCTATCTATCAAGTTCCAGCTACACGTTAAAGTTATCTTGCTGATAAAGTTTTACATTTATAATGTGTGATGGTATTTTTGAGCGCAATGTCGAATTATTCAGTATAATATTTTGAAGCTCTTCCCATATATCGACAGATTTGGTGTAACAAATTCCTGAACTCTTATCATACATATCTGTGTAAACGTTGTGTGTGTGTATATATATATATATATATACGAATACGTATACATATACATATTTATATATATATATATATATATATATATATATATATATATATATATATATATATATTAAAAATAAATTTTCTTACGTTTTGTATACTTTACATATTATAGTCTTCTACAGTTAATTGCAAAACGTTTCCTGTCAATGCACCAATACATAACTCGAAATATTGCGTCTAAAAGTTGAATACTCAAACGAAAATTGGGACTGCATTTTTTGTCCATTAAAATCGCTTTTTAATCCTAGCAAAACAAAATTTGACTCTAAATTTTTAATTTAAACAAAAATTTATCATCCCAAAAGCGAAGCCAAATCTCGCGATCCTTCAGCCATAAATAGTGAGATCTCACGTGAAGGAAAGTCTAGGGCGGTTTTATTAACTCTGACTATTTCAGTCGAAAGCTAACTTAAGTCTATATGTATATTGTTAAAGATCGTTATATAACTTAGTAGTTATACTGCGCGAAATGCGCTCCAATTTTCATTTGAAGCTTAGCTACCGTGCAAATATAAAGTAAACCAAGACGCTTCCGGTGAAAGGAAATACGACATTACTTACTCGAACTATCAATTTCAGAAAGAAAGTAGAAATAATACTACATCAAGTAGTTTCATTTAATTGTGAATAATGAATTTCTACAAAACTAACGCCAAATATATTCAATATTCATTTCCGAAGATTTGTCCTGTTTAAGCTCATTTGTATATATATATATATATATATATATATATATATATATATATATATATTTATATATATGTATATACAACATTTACACAGATATGTATGATAAGAGTTCAGGAATTTGTTCCATCAAATCTGTTAATATGTGAGAAAAGCTTCAAAATATTATGCTGATTAATTCGACGTTGCGTTCAAAAATACCTTCACACATTATAAATGTAAAACTTTATCAGCAAGATAACTTTAACGTGTAGCTGGAACTTGATAGATACATCGATAAGTAAGATAGATTGGTTGTGGAGCAAGATATACGGATTAGCTAGTGTACTCTCTCATAAACGGAGCCACCAGGATTCTCAAGATAGACACGACCTTCAGAAATGAAGAATGCGACGTTGAAGAAGATTGGATCTAAATTCTTCTGTGCACTTCACTTGCTGCATTCAGTAGAGCAATAGATCTGTAAATCCTATAGCATTTTCAGGCACGTCTTCCCGTACATAAAGGTTCTTTAACGACTCAATTCCAGTGTTTGGATACGGTGCCAACCCGTCAATACCCATTACAACGCCTGCGTTTTATTAAATTGTATCTAAATTTATTGAGGAAAAAATTGTGATCTTATGCATATGTTATGCCCTTGGGCTAAATAAACAGGGCTACTATTTCCTGATGTTAATTAAAATTTAAGTAAATCATAATTACTAATTCTTGTATATATATATATATATATATATGAATACGTATATATATATATATATATATATATATATATATATATATATATATACAAATGAGCTTAAACAGGACAAATCTTCGGAAATGAAACGTTGCGATCATTTCAACCGCAACCATTGCGGCACTGATTTAAAATTTAATTCAATCTGTTACGGGCACATCCCGTTCTTCTAGATTTTACTTTACTTGATTTTCTTCTGAGAAATGCACCTAATCTTAGAATACAGAAAAGCTTTTACAAGAAACAATACAATTACTTTTATTTACTCAATTTTCTTTGACATTATTTTTCTCCATTTCCTTGGGCCTTAAAGGTATATAGCTTATTTTCATTATTAAACTGCTAAGAGAAAAATATCATTTTCTATACTACTACCACAAATATCGTATTTCGCCTGGAGCAATACATGAGTTTTTAATGTATGCCTCTTTAATATTTATAATAATGGTTACCTTATTGCGCTAAAATACACAATAATTCGAGTAAAAATTATTCCATTGTTGGTAATTTATATTAGTCTAGTGTTCGAGAATTTTGTCGAAATATCTATTCGATGATACTCACGTTAAATGTTCCAGAAGCTACTGTCAGTTTTGAAACCAAAAAAGATGACAGTAGAAAAATGGTAGTAGAGATATTGTTGTCGTTTCCAATCCCCAAAATTGCTGCAGTCAAAATTACGAAAAAACAACATTAATTTTCTAGTACCGCTGTTTTTCAAGCAATTTTGCAAAATGCAAGTTGTAGGAAAACTGTAACGATGATTCTAAATCTAGTAGTTTTTTTATTAAATTTACAATATTTCAAAGCCGGGGAAGAAATATACTAGGCAATGTACTTATGTAGTAAAAATAATTTTTAATGTATATAAATAGTTTAATGAACATAACATACGTTCTTAAACGTGTACAAATCCCTTATAGCGGGAGTTCTATTGATAGTTAATAATAATTGTTTAATTGAAAAATAACAACTTCACTATTCATTATTGTAAAGGAACCGATATGGCGAAGAATAAGTAAGAGTATTTTCATAATGACTGTTCCAAATCCATATACATAAATTTTCCCTTCACGAAAACATCGAAATGTAACACTCGTATGTTTATATGAAATAAGATTATGTCCTAACAGATTTAATATACCATACATATTTATTTAATTATCCCAGTTATTCCACATCATCAAATATTTTTGTAATTATACAAATTTTGACCTTTCCGCTTTTAAACTTCCCTCGCGCCATTCCATTCGCCTAACCTTTCCCGTAGCAAATCAAGTTGCCAAGCAGACAAAGTCGCGCCTGACACCCACTTTACGCCTTTTTTTACTTCAATGAAATTCACTATTATTAAAGGATATTATTATTACGCAAACTTTATTGGTATTCGATTTCATCGAAGCTTTCTAAGGACGTGGCCTACGTCTAATTCGCGCTTGAGTGCAAGAGAATTATATGAACTTTGCTGTCCATGTTATTATATGGATGCCTACTCGGCTCAGTGGACACATTACTACGTTTTGTTTAGGATCACTTGAATAGGATCACTCTCTCTTAAATTATGAATTAATTTCAAAGTTATATTTGCTACAGATTAACTGTAGCCTTTTGAACACGCAGAATATATTGACGTAAAAAGTTTGTCCCATTTTTATAACCAAGTTAATAAAAAAATCATCACTGTCCCTTTGTGCGTGTAACAACGGATGGACGGGCTTTAATAACATTTGGTCCGAAGGTAATTAGTGACCCAAGGAGGTTCCAATTTATATTATTAACTAATACTCCTATCATTTGTTGATTGTGACTTAATAAATTAATAGCGACCTCTATTTCTTTCTGCATTCAAATCAGTATATCAAAACGTAGTTTTATAATCCTTCACTAGATGGCGGTATTTATTTTGGTCTTAATAAATATTTCAACTTAATAAAATTAAGTATATTAAGTTAATAATTAAGTTATCTACTCTACGGTGAGCTGGCGTATTAGTAATATTATCGTTATCAATACTAAAATCATCTGTCTAAAAATATATAACTTATCATAGTAAAATTGTTGTCGCCCGAAATTGTTGTACAAAATTGCGAATATGTTTTAAATTTCATATCCGTATATTATTATTTTAATGTTTATATCCTAATGCTTTCTAATCAACTCCAATATTCCTAATAATAATAGGAAAAACGAGACTTCATTATGTTTTCTCTATCATTATTTGGAGACATTAAAAGATCCAAGTTCCTGAAGCAATTAATTGAAAGAATCCATAAATTATATAATAGGAATGTTTTGTTAGGTATTACATAAAAAATTAAGCATTTGCGTCAGTTTGTCTTATTATTGCTGAAAAATGTAAAAAAAATTAATTTACTATTTATAGCCTGTTATGATGTATATTTCTCTCGAATGTATAGTTTTGAAATTCATAGACAGATTCCATTACAAATAAATAGAAAAATCCCTCTGAATAACAATTTTTTTACTATTTCCAAAATATTCGAGGTAATTCGTTTTTTATCCTTTAGTCGTTTGTTTTTCTGCATAATTTCCGTACTGTTCCGAAATATAAAATACTGATAAAGAGCGAGGAAATCCCACAAGCATATTGTTTTTGCCTTAGTAGAATAAAAAGAAATTTTACTTTCGTACTTTTTTCTACGATTCTCGCTGAGCTCAAACTATTGTTGGACTTCAATTTTTAAAATTCGTTCTATTAATTTCTGTTCTGTCTTTTAAGTTCATTCACTGAGAAAACTTGTGAAAAAATATCCTGGTATGGAACTTTCTATGGAAAATTCATGCTAAAATGATTTGAACGAAAAAAATATTTTTCGTCGGAAAAAAATTTCATGTTTTACTTGCTTTTCATATTTTTTATGTACCTGTCACCTTCATTTTATTAGTTATTCCCAGTTTAAGAACTTTTTTCTATAGAAGATTTATTTTCATTACTAAGCAAGAATATTTATTTCCATTATTAAGCTTCTAAAAACGAAAAATCTCATTCAAATGCCATTGATACTTTTTAGTTTAATTTTATTGCGTAAAAAATTGGGAAAAAATAAAACATTAAAATACAATTCTCACACGACATAATGGATTTCATATTCTTAATCCGGTGTGACTTGTGTCCAGTTTAACTTATTTATTTTTATTTATTGAAATATTTATAATTGATATCCCCATTTCCTATATAAAGCGCATACGAAGATTCTGAATCGCTCATCTGTTCTTGGCTTACTTTGAATAACGCGTTATTACGAGAGACTCCTAATCTAGGCACTTTTTCTACTACGTTGAACCCTTTAGCAATGTTATTATGAAGTTAACTGATAGTTCACAATTGATAGTTAGTTTTACGTTCAATTTTTCAATTCGTTATGTGTTTTGTATTGTTTTAGTTGTTCATTAAACCACTTTTTAACCATATGTCAAGCGTTCCGGGTCATTTTCTAAAATGAATATGGTGACATAATAAATAAATGGATATTTGCAAACGTGGTTATCTACATTTTTATTTATAAAATAAATTATAATTTTTTCATTCTTTTTAAATTAAAACTTTTTTTTAATTAAAAGAAATTGCTTCGTCAGCGTTATGCGTACTTAGCTTTTACAAGTAAAATGTGTGTAAGTGGCTCCACTTGGAAAACTAGTGAACATTAAGTTTTCTAATTTCCTCGTAACATTTATTTTATGCAAATCATAGAATTTTATGTTATTTACCATAGAAACTCGCGGTAGTATCTATATTGTACAAGAAAGTCGATCGCGGGCACCAATCTAAACGATAGATTTCGTTAACTTTTAATATTCGACGGTAAATGATGCGAATATCTTTATTTTATCTTTGATATTTGAAGAAAAATCTAATCTTTTTAAATGAATTTTCATTATTTATATTTTCTTACATTGCGTTAAGCGGTGAAACAGAATTAGGCATCGCCCTGTGGGGGACTTTTTATCTATAAACAAATAAAGAAACACATTCGTTCTCTAAGAAACTCCTATAATTTTTGTTAATTTTTATTTAATACACATATTTTTTTGTGAATAAACTCCATCCTTAAAAACTGTAATTTCAATTTTCATTATATTTAACAGTCGCGGAAAAATTAGCCACATGGTTTACCAGTCTACATTCACACATAATTTCTGCAACTATATTCTTCACTTCATACTCAAATTAATAACGTATTTGCAGATTTATAACATAAATTTCTTATAAACTTGGAGAAACTTTTAAAATATTCGAGGGAATAACGAACGAGTTTCTCCACCTAAAAGTCGCTACGCATATTAAAATGCCATCCCCTAACGGGCGCCGAGCTGCCAACTTTGCCTTCGTAAAAATGTCATTCCGCTTTGAATGGACCAACTCAATCGTAATTAAACTAAATTGATTTCAAAATGATAAGATCCACGAGTAGTCAGAAACCGTATTTCATTGAGTATTTCTTCGTGGTTTTATTGAATAAGGTTTAATTATAATTTGCGTATTTATTAACTCAAAAAATGTTTGCGTGTTTCATCCTCGTACTTGTATGTAAATTTGTACATTCGCATGACTTAGCTTTAAGCTATGCGGAGACATCACTGAATGTGCTTGTGGTATAATTTTTCAAAACATTGAAAAAAAGTTTAAGTATTTACAGACGATGTTGATCACAGACGACAACAGATTGGTTATCTATTTAAAAAAAATTTTAAAATATTATATCTTGGGTCAAGCACAGATTGTGAAAACATGCCTATGTTTCATGATGCAGATTTTGATGAGGCAGACTGGGGCCAAACTAGGGTAAATTGGGGAAAGAAAAGTGTAATTTTAATTATTAAACCCTTCTCATCAAAATATAGGGAAAACCCCATTTTGTCTTACTCTATGGATGCTCCTTTACTGAATATGGTGACGAAATACCCTGACAACAATTTACCTTACTTCATTAATTGGTAACTCGTCTAGTAAAATTAGTTTAATTTAATGGTTTTCTATCTCTTCCCTTAATTTCTTATGCTGCATTTCTTTTCTCTTAACCTCGTTAGCATATATAGATTTTTCTACAATGTACAATGTGTGTATGTATATGTGTATATCTATAAATACATATATACAAATATATGTATATATATATATATATATATATATAAATATATATATATATATATATAGATATATAGATATATATATATATATACACACACACATATATATATATATATATATATATATACATGTATATATGTATATATATATGTATATAGGTGTAAGGCAAGTTTTAGAGGCAACCCTTCTGACAGACCCTACAACTATTTAAATGGCGCTAATCCCAATTTTACCCATAGTTCTTATGTATTAAACAATGTATATAATAATATTAACAATGTATAATAAATATCTAGGACAAACGGGCATACGGGTTCGCTCGCGGATTAATTCACTAAAGGACCAAACGATAGTCATTCCTAATGTAAGCTGCAATACTCAGAATGTGGTTCTCGTAGAAATTCATATCGATTAAAGTAATTAAAACAGTTGTCCTCCACATCGCATGCATCAAACGATTGAAAATGCGGCTAGTTTATGTAGGTAGCATATAAATTGATGTATGTGTTATTTATATTTAATATTTAGCTCTCAATACTAAAATAGATAAATGTAGAGATTGCCTTATTTATGATTATGTTGAAGTTTTAAACCAAATATAGCCTAAATGAAGAGAGTTAGACATTTTACTTCTATTATTTCCAATCTCGTATATCCATTATTTCTAATGATGAGAAATATAAAACGTTCTATCCTATAAATTATTCTACATTTTCGTAAATGATAATACGCGCTTAAGCAAAGCTAGCATCAATTTACAATACCGTTACCTGGAATCACCTTGTACTGGATCTCATAATATTCAACTACTTGACCGAGATTGCTGTGACCCTGTTATTAATAACAAACCTGCGCATGTAATGATGCCAATTTTTCAAGCCACGAAGATCACGCGGGGCACCAAAGCAAAATATTGTTGTAATCAGTTTTAAAATTGTTTTTTAGTTTACTCGACATTTTCATCTACTCGACAAGGAATACGTCCAGTTTTATAAAAAAAAACGCGTACAATTAAATCGCTATCTTCTGTAATCTACTATACGTCATTACTTAAAATAGTAAAACAATCATGTGTACGAAAGTGAACATTAATAAAGTGAATACATAAATAAATATTTCCCACCAACATATTTAGGCAGTTTATATGAACTTAACTTCTGTCCATATTCCGTCACATAAGGTTCGCTGTTCCAACATCATAAAGAGTAAAAAAATAACTTTAATTTGATAAAATTTGGCAAAATACTAGCGTGCACGCTCCTGCAAGAACGAAAATTCCTCTTTTCACAATCCCAGTCAGCATATCGCTACGTTCTACGTTGTCGATATCGACATATCTCGATATGTTTCTGTCTATTATTACATCTCTATGCTAGTTAACCCGGTTACGTTGTGGGTAGTTGCGACGATAATCCCATTAAACTATTATTTTACATATTAAACCTATCGATAGTCAGAATGTAAGTATCCAATTTGAAGAATTACTCCGATAACAAAAATCGAAAATAGATCGATTAATTATTTTAGAATATTTTTTTATTGTTCCAAAGTATTATGTTAATTTTTTCCCACAATTTCAAATTGATTTGTGTCGCCTCACCGCGATTGGGTCATAGTTTGAACTAACAAATAATATTATCAAATGGAAAATGGTCAGAATGAACGAAGAGATCCTATTTCATTTCTATTCATCGTATCTTACTGCTATTATCTCTCTGTATCTTTTATTAATATTCTCCTATATCATCTTAGAACCTTCGACCAATATAAAACAGGTATTTCGTCATAAGGTACCTTTGTGTTTAACATATTTTAAATTTGTTTCATGTTGTAACAAGGCTCTAGAATATTTTAATTTTAAAAAAAACGTCGTTTTATTTCGATTTAATGTCGTTCCCTGCGATGTGCATATATCTCACGTTATTATTATAGTTATTAATATAGGTATTACGTGAATTACTAAAGGCATACAGTATTTCTGTTAAACAATTTACAAATATAAATTTTTCACAACTTAAATAATTCCCTACTCTTTCACTCGCGTAAAACTTGGTGCATATTTCCAAAACTATTAAATGTGCAATAGTCTTTGTATATATATAATTTCCTGTACCTTGGCGTAACTTTTTAAACACCCTATTTTTCCACAATTTTAGGTTGAGTTGATTCGGAAATAAGGGGGATATATTTTACAATATACCTCTGAAGGTATGCTATCTAAAATTATTAAGATATTTTTAGTTCCTTATTATTAGCCCGTTCGAACAACGCCCCACCGGAAGCTACAACCGGATTTAAAGAATTATCGAGTCATTCGGCCGCCCAAATTTTCTATAAAAATATTTTTAAATGTTAGCTATTGATATATTTGCGGATTAATATATTTTATTATTGATATATTTGCTGGTTAATTTATTTTATATTTTATTTATTACGGACATGGAAATATAACACATGGATGGAATAGGTTTCTTAGAAAAACGATTGTTACAAGCTTCCGTTTTTCCTTCTGAGATGCGAAAATCTAGAAACAAAATAAAATGTAAAAGCAATTGTGTGATATTTTCCTATAATTTAATTTTCTGTTAACATTCACTTCACTGAGAAAAGTATATAGTTAATAATTTATGTTTAAATTTGGGTAGAATCACTTTGCAATTACGAGGGTGTAAACGAATAACCACACAACCTAAAAACGTTCTCCTTACTATTTATGACAACAAAATGTTTGACTTACGTCAACAAAAATTGTGACGTGCTTTTTTAAACATTTTTGAATTTGTCCTTCTTTCTCATAATTACAATATATTTCACTATTAGAAACTCATTTGAATTTTGTTTTTCTGGATAGCAACGAAACCATTTTAGTACATCTATTGTAAACTCCATCAAAAGCTTAAGTAAGTTATAAAATATTAGACGTACGAAAAGCTCATCTCGAAACAAAGCCCTCGGCGTGGCATTGAAATAAAGCTAAAGTCAACTTAAATAAATTGCCGATAATTCCGACGAGTAAAATCGAGTTTATGGACCAATTCAATTACAGTGTCTAATGTCAACAACGACTTCCTGAATTTAAATTGTGTTTTAATCGCAGTACAATTTAAGTTCCGTCCTTCGAACTCTGTTAAGGGTTTTCATGTCTATGTCAATTAAATATTTCCACGCTTTCCATAAAAAAACTTATAAGGAAATTATTAATAATGATAATTTAATTATGCAACAAATGTTCCTAAAAATCGGTAACAAATTGAATTAAAAACATTATATTTAGTAAAATTAACGATAGAGCAAGTTTGATTTTGAAGAAAGCAGAAAATAAGTTCTGAATAAAAACGTAAAGTAACCTTTTGTAAAATCATGAAAATATGGAGAAATGTATAATAGATTCTAAATACGACCAATATTTTGGGATAGAATTAAGCCATAACCACATCGAACTTTTTCACGACCCTGAAATTCGTACATACATAATAATTGTTTTTATCCAATTGACGAAAATGAAATTCTTGTTCTACGCCTATTCCTAAATGTTCCATCCTAAAGCGCATAATTGGCTCATAATAAACTCAAATTAAATTACGCATTTTCACAAAATTACTCATATTAAAAGTATTACAGTTTACAGTTAATTTTTCAGACGCTTGAAGGTATTATGAAACTTTATGATTATTAGATTTATTAAATCAGGGGTTATATTTTTCATAGATGCCAACATATTGGCAATCTCCACAACTGCCATACTACGGCAAAAATTAAGTTAGCAACTAAGTAATAATATTTCACCTCTTTCACAAACATGAAGTTGTTTTTTATTGCTGTATGAGAGCAAGAGCTAACTACCCAGTCAGATAAGGCGAAATTAACCTAGAATATAGAATCTGTTACAATAAGGATTTCAAATTTTTCTGAATTTAATCTAGGAGACCGCCTTGGAAATTTCTTTCTTTCTTTTAATCTTTGAAGCAAATACTGACATGTTGCTTCACTCGGTTTTGGCCCAGGTCTAAATGGAATTCACAAAAAACGAGGGCACTCTAAGTTCTCTCCGTATTTCTATGTTTTATTTCTTCTTTACAAACCGAAATTGAGTTGCTATTTAAGAGGAGACCAGAAATCTTGGAGAAATTTCTGTGACATTACAGAAATCGTTGAAAAAAATTTGATGAGTTTATAAGTCACCAGAGCAGGCTTTTCAATATGAAATCAAGCTTTCCAAGCAATGATTTTTGTTTTTATTCTTTCCACTTAAAATAAAATTGTATTCTGATTTAATCCTTGAGCCAATCACTGGAAATAAAATTATGTACGTAGTAATCAGCAGCTAATTCTGCATGTATTTTTCATTAAATACCTTTCAGTAAAAAGTATTAAAATGAGCATTAAAGCTGTGAGATTTAAGTAATTTTCAAAAACATCTTTTTAAACTTCAAAATTTAAAATTTCAGTTTCCAAAAAACAATTTCTCCAAATATCAAACTCTGTATCTATTCATTTGGATCTATATAAATCTATAATATATAAATATGACGGGATTTCGTTGCACAGGCTATTTTTTTTAATTTGCAACACGCTTTAAATTAGATTCACCTGTATGTATGCATGTATATATGAATGTTAGGGAATATTTCAATTAAATATTCACCCTCATTCAGACGTCCGAAATAATTGAACTTGTACACGTATCAACAATCAATGATAATACAATATTTTCATTACTAACAATTTTGATAATAAAATTATAGCTTAAAAACTAGAAAAAGTGTATAGATAATAAGATAATAAAATTATAGCTTAAAAACTAAAAATTTGTAGCATCAAAATAAAAAATAATCTTTAAACATAAAGACTTCCATCAAGAGCCAAAGGATATCTCACAACTCCGTACAACTTATTATTTTTAATAAACTTAAAACAAGAATTAAGTGATTGATAAAAAAAAACTTTGTTATGAAAATGTAGGTTGTTATGAAAATGTAAGTTGAGATCAAAAAATAAAATTTTTTTGAACTATAATTTTATTTAAGCTGTTCTATATAGAAATAATTTTGTAACTCTAATTTACTAAATTTAGGCAGCCTTTTTATATCACAAATTATCAGCAAAACGAAACGAAACGCAAATTATCAGCGTCTTATAATCATAAAAGATACACATTCAAATATATTCTACAAATGTGAATTTTTCATAAATTTTCCTTAATATTATTTACTTTTTCCTATAACTTTTTATTAATTACGTTAAAGTATTCTTCATTAATCATAATTTCAAATTTGATTTCAATTTCATTTTGTTTTGAAAATATTTTAATTAATTCCTCGTTATACTCGTAGAGACCAGTTTGTTTGGTAAAGGTAAAAGGCATAATACAGAAATATTAACAAAAAAACTGCCCACGTTCAAACCAAAAACAATGTCGAGACCATTAGCAGTTAAAAATCTCAACTAGAGTTAAAATATATAATTGGAATTTTCAAGCACTGTACCTTTACACACAGACTCTAACGTCATAAGGATATTAATTAAATAATAACTAAAACGTTAATAATTACACATACACATAGCCAGAGTAACACAAAGTAATAAAAAGTTTGTGAATTAACTCTTGAATGTTAAATTAATTTGAAAAATACTTCATTGTTTAAATATCGATTTCCGCCTAAATGTCAATTGCAGCCATTTTTTCTACATTTCAAATTAATATACCTTTATATACATATTTTCGAAATGATATCATACTCTACTTTACGACTATACAACTTTATTATCTTATGTATTTTAGGTGGCATTTCCAAACCGTTTTAAGCTACCTATTACTCTGTCACAATTTAATTTTAAAGCATCAAGAATCATCTTTATTCGGTCTCGTGGAAGTTATGACACCGCGTGCCTTACTTATGCTTATATAACTTAAAGCATTTCTACCTTAGTCAGTAATGAAAAAAAATCCTTAAACGAACTTCTGCCGACGTACAACATTAATAAGTTGTATTTTCACGGACGGCGCTCGCGGCGAGCACCATCACGTTTTATCCTTTGAACACGACCGCCTATCCCTACTAAGTAAACTAAATTAAATTTCAGCGCTACATTGGCGAGCAGTTTATCTTTATTTCACAGATATTTGATAACTTTAATTATAGAAGCTTTTAATTTATTTCCAAGTTATATCTTTGATACGAATGTTGCTGTGTATGCAACTCCGAACGCATAGACTTCTAAAAAATATACCGATGCCTTTGTTATAATTACTTGCATCGCTTAGGGTCGAAATTCGCTCAATTGTAAAGTAACAAAATTTTACTTGTTTTTCACTTATCTCTATGGGGAAAAGAATATGAAAGTGCATAAAGGAAGTGTGAGGTAATTAATGACAAATATTTAGTAAATATTTAAAATGCCTTAGAAATCAATAATTAAATTATCGAACGGCCAAATAAAAATAACAAATAAATAAAGATAGTTATTTGCATATTTTTTTGTACTATTTTTTCCGTACAGGAAGCAAAAGCATCTAAACTCATACGGGCACGAACGTCTGTTAACAAAATATCTTCAATAAAACATATGTTTAATTGCTAAAAAAATTACTTAATTTTTATTCACAATTCAATGAAACAATGTGATATAGAATACAAAAGAAAACCTAGGTCGTGGTATATTGTTCGTTTGTGAAAAGATAACAATTGATAGCGGAAATAGGTTTCATTTTAAATCATTAATTCACTACAGCCTATACTAATTTTCGTACAGTTCATGAAGTATATTTCCTGTTGTCACAAATTATACGTATATGGATCAACATTATTTTGGAACTGCCATCATCGCAGAAGCTATCTCTTGTATGCAATCATAACGATAAGTTTTGAAGAAATAAATAGTTTGGTATATTTGAAAGAATATTGCAAAATAAAATATACGGCGTATATTTATAAGAAAAAAAAACGTGGTAACAGATAGAAACAAGAGGTTGCCCTTAACAAAAGGAAAGAAAAATTTAGAAAACATATATTTCCACGAGTTAAGATGGAAGAAGGAAAGAACAAGAGCGCAGGAAGAGACGTAGAGTTTAGGAGAGGTGAAAGTTTTTCAATCGATTCAATAGATACTTGATTAGCAAGCTTTAAGAGGGTAAACTACGGCTGTCAGCACAGAAGTCATTAAATCTTCAAATGGGTTAATTTGAACTTTATGAATCTCTTAATATATAAAAGGGGAACGAAAGTATGTTAAACTGGCGTTGTTAGTGGATTTTCAATGAATTAAGATGCGACGTTTCTTCAGATTTATAATCAATATAATGAGGTCGAAGGTGTACCTCACACATAAATTTTGAAACATTTATTAGGTAGGTTTAACAGGATCTTTATTCTTATATTAACATATTTACAACACAGCCTTCACAAACTCGATATTCAAATTTTAACCTATAATTTGCTACCAGATATTATGTGATTATTTTCCTTTAGTTGTTGAGAGGATATGACAGTAAAATAAATGTCACAGAATTTATTTATTATTACGCTAAAAAGCTGAAGTTTAACGGGCGCCAACTGCCTCTCGTTACTGAGAATGTCATTTAATTTTAAACTCTCACCCCTAATTAACCTAAACTAATTTTAAAGTTATGTTCACAGACAGAGAGTTAAAAGAATTATTCCGTGAAATATTACTTCTCGCTTTAAATTGTCTTCATTCTGTTGTTGGTATGTCTCTTTGTTACCGTTATATTTTTTTCTCATTAATTTGCTATACTTATATCTAAAAGAATTAGTTATTTTGTAACGGTAAAAGTATTTTAGAGTTCCCTAGAACGGATGCATATCCGGTCGCAAACTTATCTTTCGTTTGCTATACCCTACTTTATAGATACTCCTTTCTTTCAACTGTGGAAAGAGAAAAAAAAACTAATTTTCGGATGTGCAACAATTCCGATACGCAGTGAGGCTTGCAACTACTAGCGTTTACTACAAAATATCTTTATATGTATAACTTACTTACGTTGTTAAACAAGTTGTATCCTTACCAGACGTCATTGGAGCTCCCGGAGACACCACCTGCGTGCAAAATGTGCTCGGATAATTTACTCGAACAGTTAAAACACGGTCTCCGTCGAGTGGCCATTAAAGGGAACTTCTGCTGCCCGTATAAAAGCATTAATAAGTAGTCTTGCTTACATGCCGCCTCGATTTGCAGCCTAGATCGCATCATTTCATCCTTTGAACAACGCCGCCCCTTGCAGCTGACCGAACTGAATTAATTAGAAAGTTGTGTTTACGAGTAGTCGATCTCACTTCGCAAATGCAAAATACGAAGGTCTAAAACGTTTGTGTTGTTTGTAAAATACATCTTAAAATTTTGAAAGGTTTGTTGCCTAGATCCGTTGCATTTCGTGTCATTAATTGGATTACTACTTGCATAGCACTTAGATCAATTTGCCAATGGCAATGGTTAAGTTAATAATTTATAATTAATTAAATTCAATTACCTAATAACATAAGCATTTCATGTAAATAGGGTTGTTCTATGTATTTTACGTACACAGAACAACTCTATATATATACATATATATATATATATATATATATATATATATATATATGAGTATGTGTGTGTATGTAAGGGCACTCCTTCAAAGGCCATTCGACGGAGGAGATGTTTCATTTAAGTGTTCGAGAAAATTATCCGAGCACATGTGCATGCGGGCGGTGCCTTCAGAAGCTCCAATGATATCTATTAAGGATAAAGCTTGTTGAATAACGTAAGTACGTTATATATAGATATTTTGCAGCAAACGCTAGTAGTTCTATCGACATTGTTGCCCATCCGAAAACTTGTTTTTTTAAAGACTATCCATATTTTTTGAAAGACAATCTATAAACCAGGGAACGGTAAACAAAAGATAAGTTTGCGACCGGATTACACATACAACGTAAAATAAAGATATATAGCAACAATAGGATGAAGACAATTTAAAATAAGAAGTAATATTCCACGGAACAATTCCCTTAACTGTCAGTCTGTGAACATAACTTTAAAATTAGTTTAGGTTAGTTAGGGGTGAGAGTTTAAAATTAAATATCATTGCCAGTAAAGAGAGGGCGTTGGCGCCCGTTATAGGGCAGTTTTTAGCGTAATAATAAGTTCATTCGTGGCACTTATTTACTCTATTATCTTGTCAACAACTAAAGGAAAATAATTACATAATGTCTGGTGGCAAATTATAGGTTCAAATTTGTATATCGACTTTGTGAAGCAGCCTTCTAATAAGTCTAGCTGTGTTGTAAATATATTAATATAAGAATAAAGATCATGTTAAATATACCTAATAGGTGTTTCAAAATTTATCCGCGAGATTACGATCGATTTCGATTTTGAAATCGATTGTAAATCTAAAGAAAGGTCGCATCTCAGTTGGTTGAAAATCCGCTAACAACGCCAGTTTCATATACTTTCGTTCCCCTTTTATATTTTAAGAGATCCATAAAGTCCAAATTAACTCATTTGCATATTTGAAAACTTCTGTGCTGGCAGCCGTGATTTACCCTCTTAAAGCTTGCTAATCAAGAATCTATTGGATCGATTGAAAAAGTATCACCTCTCCTGAACTCTACCTCTCTTCCTGCGCTCTTGTTCTTTCCTTCTTCCATCTTACCTCATGGAAAATATGTATTCTAAATTGTTATTTCCTTTTATTAAATGCGACCTATTGTTTTTATACGTTACTACTTTTTTTCTTTCTTTCATATACGATTTATACATTAATTTGTAACGTCTGTTCCGATCTTACAAACAATCTATTTTTTTTTAAATTTATCGCTACGATTGCCTGCACGATTGCCTGAAAACCCATTTCACAAACGAACAATATTTTTGATAATTATACCGCACAGAACGTAAAATCATGGAGCTGGAAACACTATTTAAATACGTCACAAAAAAATTAATCTGAAATATTTTCCACCTTTTTGTTTTTACACTTTTATCCATTATTTAAAAACGTAAATGGAAATATTTTATTCTATGTGTCAAAATTTATTTAGTTATTTTGAAGGCACAAAATAATCAAATGAAAACAACTAAAAAACAATATTGATACAATACCATCAATAATGTATTATATTACCCGCTATAATACTTTAAATTTTTTCATTCCCTTTTTTTAATTTTACATTTAAAACAATTTTATAATTTTAGTACATCTATTTGAAATTAAATTTAAAAGAAATAATGCCAAATATAAAAAATTACAACATCAAACATTTTATCGCTGAAGTAAATAGATGAATCTGCTATAACAATAAATTGAACCTAAATTTCAAACTCCGAAAATTCCGAGAAAGAACATTCAGTTTATGGACCAATCCAATAACGACTCCTAATGAAAACAAAAATCTCTGATTCAAATCGCGTTTTAATTCCAGTAAAATGTGAAGAATCATCCTTGAAGCTTTTGTGGTTCTAAATCAGAATTTTTCATAGTGAATTGAACAGAAAAGTATTTTTCCTTGAATAAAATACTAGTGAGGATGTTGTCTGAAATGATAACCTTTTTATACTATATATTAGTAATATGCCGTAATGTAAATGAAGATAAAACGAAGTAGGGCTCGTTGAAAGTAATAAATATATTTTCGATAAAATATGGCGAAACTTATATTTTGTAAAGCTTTGAAGAATATTGAAAGTAGTGCTTCCAAACACATAAAATTTTGAGATGGGAGCTGTCTATAAGCAATATGGAGATTTTTAATACCAATAATATAAGTGGGTATGTATTTCTAACAAAGTATTTCTCATAAATTTCCCAATGGGTTAATTAAATTATTAGAAACTCACATGTTTGCAGGATTTACAAGAGATTTTTATAGTTGCGAAGGTTGACAACCTATTTGGAATAGCGCGCGCGAATATAACATTAGTGTTTTTAGACAGTAGCTCGTCATTATATACATCTGAAATAAGCATAGAATTATATTATATTATCTCTAAATATTGGCACATATCATCTTCGAATGGATTTTTTTAAAATCACACAATGCCGCGTTTGAATGATTTAGATGAGATAAATACTTATTTGTTCACAATTCTACTAAACATATAATTTCTATCAATTTCTAATTATTGTCATCCACAGTTGTATTGATATATACAATAAAATCAATAAAAATTTCTCAGTTTTTCCCAGACCGCTAAACTTTCGTTTATATGTTCTATGATCAGAAATATCTTCAACACCTCTATTGTAAACTTGTGACAACAACAAGCAACAAACAACAAGCTCATTGACCAGCTCAAGTAGTAGCACAAAGAAAGCCTTGTTTAGTTGCTTTCGAGACCTCATTACTTAAAACACTTTCCATCCTGATCTTTCCCCAGTAATTGTATTTCTGTTTGTATACTTGTATAGTCTTGCAAAAATACTACATACTAGTACAAATAACGGAATATACAACGTAATCACCATTTTGTAATTACCATACATTTTTTATGAAAGGGTTAAAAGAAAGTGTGAAAATGGTTGAAATAGAGAAGAAGAAAACTTATTACCTTTACTAAATCTGCAAAGTTACCGCTAGTCTCAATTGAATCTGAGTCAGACTTTACTGTCTCTCTACGACCTCTGAAGGCCAAATTGTGAGATGTCAAAAAATTCACAATTGCCAGTAGTCTTTCAAACATATCTCTCCAACGCTCCCTTTTTTATTCAATTTGAGTTTTGGGCTAAACAGTCAATAGTGGTACAGCTTTTTAACCTATTTTCTAAATTTTGCCATTTGAACATACAATCTTTGTGCAGTCGACTAGATTCATAAGGTTTTAGGTGATCACTCAAATTTTTCCAATCACACAGTCCTTCGCTGGATCAAATCTTTGTATTTTCTAGTCCGAAAATTCGATACGAAGAACAGTAGAGGGCATCTTTTGTTTATGAATAA
Source organism: Druceiella hillmani (assembly GCA_039881145.1). Classification (NCBI taxonomy): domain Eukaryota; kingdom Metazoa; phylum Arthropoda; class Insecta; order Lepidoptera; family Hepialidae; genus Druceiella; species Druceiella hillmani. The sequence continues at coordinate 37,837,251 of JAYKKI010000017.1, read as the reverse complement.
ATCATCCATCGCCTGTCGATTTTCTCACCATTAGCTAATATTTTAATGTAATGATATTCGCGGAATCTTCGTACATTATGATCTATGGGGAAAAATCAACTTTAGCCCAGATTGGACCTTTCAATACAATTTCAGTTCGGTCTATATTAGTAATTGTTAATGACCACAAACCTGGGTTTTTTTGAGAATTTAGATTTGTAATTCTGTTACACACAGATACGGACATCGACTGAGAAACGTGTTCCTGGCTGGATAGTGTTGATGGAAGTGGCGGCGTTGGTGTTAGGAACAACAGTGTTGTTGACTCTTTATCCTTGCTAATGACACTAAATGGTATGCATGACGATGTTGAAGGAATAATTTCAGCTAGGTAATGGTTAGAGTGCAATAATGGATCACATTCAGTCAATATAGGGGTTTTGGATATTTCTTGGCCATCACTTTTTACACATTTATATCAAGACCCACATAGATTTTCTCCAGTCTGCTTTCTGTTGGTAGCTGGTTTTCTCTTTGGACTACCCGACTAAAATTTCTTCCGGCATCACGATCACGCTATGAAATAATTCAGAAATACTTTACACTGTAAGTACTGTTAATAACATAAGATTCACAAAAACTTAATATCATTTAATGGTTATTTATCTATTGAAAGCAAATAAACGTAATGAAACACGGGGATTACCGAAACATAAATAGTAAATACGATGATAATAACAAAAGGGCGCGCTGAAATTCTAGTGCGCGAGGCAAAAACGTGAGATGGATTCACATTGAAATGAATTTTTCAATCACGTTTTAATGTTAGAAAAATATGTTTGAGATTCTTGATATTACTTTTTATACCAAACTTATTTTATTGTTTTAATTAATACCTAAGGATAAAATAAATTTTTTCTACTTTTTTCTACTCCGGTCATGGCACGAGGCCCCTGCAAGAGCGACGCCATGGGCGGTTGCCCTTCTCGACACCTACTAAGACCGCTTCTGTGTACATGTAGTACATAAAAGTTACCATTCCAATTCTTATGAAGTTTGTAGAAAAAAGATAAAGATTCACTTGAAGTAATATTTAGTTTTTTTTTTGTTGCAAATCGAGTGACATTAGTCAAAAATTCATTTGCATTGCATTAGTACAACAACAACAAAGAAGTGTTTAACTACTAGGCTACAGGTCTAATTACATAAATGTATAGTTTTTTTATGTACATCAATACATAGCGCTCTGTATATTTTAAATCGTGCAATGAAGTTTTTAACCCAAACCAATATTTGCAAAATGGACGCGACCACAGCGAAATTTAAAATATCTCAATATTAATACATGAGCATCGATAATTTTCGTGCCTTTTTTTAGTATTTATTATAAAAGGAGGGGAATGCAACTCACATTATTCGTAAGGTACTGTACCATGCATGTGCACAAAAATAGCATATGCATATCTTGCCGTTAACCAATTAAATGAAAGCATTTTGATCACGTTCATAGCTACATGAGCTTAGATCCCTTTGCCTTCCCTGCACGGCAGAATATTAGAAAAAAAATATTCTGCTAAAAATATTTTTATTTCTTTGTTATATTATTCAACCGTTCAATAATTGAATTATTTATTTCTAGGAAATCTTATATATTTACTGAATATTTGTCATTAATGCCCTCATGCTTCCTCTCTGCTCTTTCTCATTCCTTTGCGCATAGCTGTAAAGTAAGAATTAAGTATTTGCGTACAAATAAATTCCAATCAATTAAGTGAAAAACAAGTTCAATCTTGTTACTTTACAGATACAATTGGTCGAATTTCTACCATAAGCGATGATAGTTATTATAACAATAGCATCGGCAACTTTTTTAGAGGTCTACGCGTACGGAGTCGCAAGTAGGCAAGTAGTAACTGCATATTTAAGGGGAGTAACAGTTAATGGGGAACTTTCGTTCCTAAGGAATTGTTTTGAATTAAATTAAAAGCTTCTATAATTAAACTTATCAAATATCTGTGAAAGGAGTTTAACTGAAATTTAATTTAGTTTACTTAGTAGGGACGAACGGTCGTGTTCGAAGGATAAAACGTGATGGTGCTCACCGCGAGCGGCGTCCTTGAAAACACAACTTGTTAATGTTGTACGGCGGCAGAAGTTCATTTAACGAGATTTTTTTCATTACTTACTAAGACGGAAAATGCTTTAAAGTTATAAAAGCAGAAGTAGGGCGCGCGGTGTCTTATAACTTCCACGAGACCGTATAAAGGTGATATTAAAAAAAAAAAATTTTCTAATGATAGCTCTTATTCAGTGTTCTAAAATTAAATGATTACAGAGTGATAGATGCCTTAAAATGTTTCGAATTTCCGCCAGAAATACACAAGAGAGGAAAATTGTATTGAAGTAAAGTTGAGTAGGATGTCAGTACGAAAATATGTATATTAAGGTCTATTAATTTGAAATGTAGAAAAAATGGCTTCGATTGACATTTAGGTGGAAATCGATTATTAAAGTATCTTTCAAATCAATTTAATATTCAAGAGACATACTAATTCACAAACGTTTTATTACTTTGTGTTACTCTGGCTATGTGTAGGTGTAATTATTAACGTTTTAGTTATTATTTAATTAATCTCCTTATGACGTTAGAGTCTAGGTGTAAAGGTACAGTGCTTGAAAATTCCAATCGCATATTTTACCTCTAGTAGAGATTTTGAGCTGTTAATAGTCTCGACATTGTTTTTGCTTTGAACGTGGACAGTTTTTTTGTTAATATTTCTGTACTATGCCTTTTACCTTCACCAAAAAATCAGACTCTATGAGTACAATGAAGAAGTAATTAGAATATTTTCAAGTGAAAAATTAAATTGAAAATAAATTACAGCAAAAATTAATAAGTGTTAAGGAAAATTCACCTTTGTAGAATTTATTTAAATGTGTATCTTTTATGATTATAAGACATCCGCTCAGAAAATTGAAGTATGTTTCTACAAGTAAATAAAAATTGAATTAGAATAAACGTTTTCCTGATAATTTATGATATAAAAAGGCTACTTATTTTTCACAAACCAGAATTACAAAATGATTTCTATTTAGAACTGCTTAAATAAAATTATAGTTTAAAAACTTGATTTTTTTGCTCTCTACTTAAATTTTCATAACAATTTTTTTAAATTAAAGTTTATTTTTTGTCAATCACTATCTTAAGTTTATTAAAAAATAATAAGTTATACTGAGTTGTAAGACATCCTTTCGCTCTTGACCAAAATCTTTGTTTAAAGATTTTTTTTCATGTTGCTACAGAAGCGTTTTTTTTAGTTTTTTAAGCCATAATTTTATTTCTAACATTGTTAGTTATAAAAATATTGTATTGTCATAAGTTCTTGATACGTGTACAAGTTCAATTAATTCAGACGTCTGAAAGTGGGTGAATATTTAATTTAAAAATTCCGTTTCATTCATACATACATACATGCATACATACAGGTGAAGCTAATATAAAGCGTGTTAAATATAAAAAATAGCCTGTTATAATGTTAATATATTATTACAGATTTATATATATTCACGTGAATATATACAGAGTTTCATATTTGGAGAAATTGTTTTTTGTAAACTGACATTTTAAATTTTGAAGTTTAAAAAGACATGTTTCTGAAAGTTATTTAAATATCACAGCTTGAATGCTCATTTTACTGCTTTTTGTTGAAAGTAATTTCATGAAAATACATGCAGAATTCGCTGGTGATTACTACTTACATAATTTTATTTCCAGTGATTGGCTCACAGATTAAATCTGAATACAATTTTATTTTGAGCGGAACGAATAAGAACAAAAATCATTGCTTAGAAAACTTGATTCCATAATGAAAAGTCTGCTCTGGTGACTTATAATCTCATCAAATTTTTTTCAGCGATTTCTGTAATGTCACAGAAATTTCTCCAAGATTTCTGGTCTCCTCTTAAATAGCAACTCAATTTCGGTTTGTAGAGAACAAACAAAACATGGTAATACGGAGAGAACTTAGAGTGCCCTCATTTTTTGTGAACTCCATTTAGACCTGGGTTAAAACGGATCAAAGCAACATGGAAGTATTTGTTCCAAAGATTCAAAGAAATAAACAAAATTCCAATGTCACCCAACGTGGCCTCCTAGATTAAATTTAGAAAAATTAAAAACCCTTGCTGTAACTGATTCTAGGTTAATTGCATCTTATCTGACTACTATCTTGCTCTCATACTGCAATATAAAAACAACTTCATGTTTGTGAAAGAGGTGAAATATTATGTTTGGTTAACACATGATGAAGTGAGATGGCAAATTTGTTACTTTCTTGCTAATTTAATATTCGCTGTACTATGGCAGTTGTAGAGATTGCCAATATGTTGGCTTCTATGAAATATATAATCCCTGATTTAGTAAACCTAATAATCATGAAAGTTCAAAATATCTTCAAGCGTCTGAAAAATAAACTGTAAACTGTAATACTTTTAATATGAGTAATTTTGTGAAAATGAGTATGCCATCTCGAGTTTATTATAATCGAATCATACGCTTTAGGATGAAACATTTAGAAATAGGCGTAGAACAAGAATTTCATAAAAACGACTAGTATATACGTGAAAAAAGTTTAATGTGGTTATGGCCTGATTCTATTGCAAAATATTGATCGTATTTAGAATCTAATATACATTTCCCCGTATTTTCATGATTTTAGAAAAGATAATTTTACTTTTTTTATGGAGAACGTATTTTCTTCTTTCTTCAAAATCAACTTTACTCTATTGTTAATTTTACTAAATATAATTTTTAATTCGATTTGTTGCCGATTTGTAGGAAAATTTGTTGCATAATTAAATTTTCATTATTAATTATATCCTTACAAGTTGTTTATTCAAGGGGAAACTTATTCGATTTAGTTATTTGTGGAAAGCGTCGGAAATATCTAATTGACATAGACATGACAGCCCTTAACCGAGTTTGAAGGACGGCAACTTAAATTTTACTGCGATTAAAATACAATTTAAATTCAGGAAGTCTTTGTTGATATTAGACACTGTAATTGAATTGGTCCATAAACTCGATTTTACTCGTCGGAATTATCGGCAATTAATTAAAAATGACTTTAGCTTCATTTCAATGCCATAGCCGCGGCGAGGGCCTTGTTTCGAGATGAGCTTTCCGTACATCTAATATTTATAACTTACTTAAACTTTTAATAGAGGTTACAATAGATGCACTAAAATGATTTCGTTGCTATCCAGAAAAAACAAAATTCAAATAAGTTTCTGCTAGTGAAATATATTGTAATTAAGAGAAAAAAAAATTCAAAAACGGTGAGCACGTTACAATTTTTGTTGACATGAGTCAAAAATGTTGAGTAAGGAGAACGTTTTTATGTTGTGTGGTTATTCGTTTAACCCTTGTAATAACAAACGATTTTTAGACATAAATTATTAACTACATACTTTTCTCAGTTAAGGGAATGTCAACAGAATATTAAATTATTAAAAAATATCACACAATTATTTTTATATTTTATTTTGTTACTAAATTTTCGTACCTTACTAGGAAAAACGTTAAAATTTTTCTAAGAAATCCCTTGACTTTAATATTTGGCCTAGTAATAAAAAATATTAAACCTCAAATATTTCAATTGCTAACAATCAAAAATATTTATATAGAAAATTGGGGCAGGGGAATAAAACACTCGAAAAGAAAATTCTTTAAGTCCATTTGCAGTGTGGGGCATTGTTTGAAAGGGCTAATAATAAGGGTCTCAAAAATTTTAATAATTTTAAGCAGCATGTTTCAGAGGTATACTGAAAACTAAATCCCTCTCTTATTTATGAACCAACTCAAACTAAAATTGTGAAAAATAAGGTGTTTGGAAAACCATGCGAAGGTACAGGAAAACTATAAAGATTATCCTACATATTATAATTTTGGAAATATGCATCATGTTAAAAACATGATTGAGTTTTCGCGATCTTTCGTGAGATTTTCGCGAGTGAAAGACGCAGTAGGAAATATTTAAATGTTTAACAGAAATACTATATGCCTTTATTAATACAAGTGGTACTCATACCAATAAATACAATAACAACGTGAGGGAAATGTATATCGCAGGAAACGACATTAAATCGAACTAGAGTAGCTAGAGTATTGTAGATTCTAGAGTAGAGTAGATTCTTAAATTTGATTACTGTAGGCCTGCCTCTAGTTTTGACGATAGAAGTAATTATAAACTCGGGTAATTTTAGAAGTAAACAATTTTTGATAAAGTTTTTTGAAAAGAGAATTTATTACACTTTTCAAGATTTTGGAATATTCCACATCATCAAAAATTTTTGTAATTTTACAAATGTTGACCTTTCCGCTCTTAAACTTCCCTCGCGCCATTCCATTCGTCTATCCTTTCCGGTAACAAATCAAGTTGCCAAGCGGACAAAGCCCCGCCGGGCAACCACTTCACGCGTTTTTTGACTTCAGTAAAATTCACTATTATTAAAGGATATTATTGTTACGCGAACTTCATTGTTATTCCGTTTCATTGAAGCTTTCTAAGGATGGCCTACGTATAATTCGCACTTGGATGCAAGAGTTCACACAATTATGAACTTTTGTTGTCCATCTTATTATACGGACGCCTACTCGGCTCACTATATACATTACTACGTTTCGTTAAGGATCTTTTGAATAGATTATTTATAGATATTAATCTTTCTTAGCTTATTAATTTCAAAGTTATGTTTGCTACAGTTAATCTCCTTTTCAACATGCTTAATATATTGACGTAAAAAGTTTGTTTCATTTTCATAACCATATTTATAAAAAATCATCACTGTACTTATGTGCGTGTAACAACGGATAGACGGGCTTCAATAACATTTAGTCCGAATGTAATTAGCGACCCAAGGAAAGTCCTGTAATTTTTATTATTAACTAATACTACTACTATTTGATTGATTAACGGATTGTGACTTAATAAATTAATAGCGACCTCTATTTCTTTCATTTGCAAGCAGTATATTATAACGTAGTTTCATAATCACTAGGTGGCGGTATTCATTTTGGTTTTAATAAGTATTTTACCTTAATAATTAATTACTCTGTAATGAGCTGGCGTATTAGCAATATTATCGTAATCGATACTGTATATTACTCTTTTAAAGTAGATGTGTGTATTCTGCTTTCTAATCAACTACAATATTCGAATAATGATAGGAAAAACGAGACTTCATTACGATAATTATTTGAAGTTATTAAAAAAATCCAAGTCCTTGAAGCAATTGATTGAAGGAATCCATAAATTATGTTGTCGAGATATTTCCTTATGTATTACATCAAAAAAGAAGCATTTGCGACAGTTTGTCTCATTACTGCTGAAAAATATGAAAAATTTTAATTTACTATTTATAGCCTGTTACACTGTATACTTCCCTCGAATGTATAGTCTTGAATTTCGTAAAGCGATTCCGTTACATATAAATGGCAAAATCCCCAAAATAATGATCTTTTTACGATTTCCATAATATTCGCTGTGATTCGTTTTTTTGATCCTTTTATTGTTTGTATTTTTGTAGAGTAAAACTATAGTGTACTTTCCTACTTTTCTCTCCGATTCTCGCTGGCCTCGAACTATTGTCGGACTACAATTTTTAAAATTCGTTCTATTGATTTCTGTTCCGCCATTTAAGTCCATTCACAGAGTAAACTTATGAAAAAATATCCTGGTATGGAACTTTCTTTCGAAAATTCGTAATAACCGCAGAAACTAAAATGATTTTTTTTTTCTTCGATAATCATTTCATGTTTTACTTTGCTTTTAACTTATTGTTTTATACAAATTTTTTATGTACTTGTCACCTTTATTTTATTAATTTTTCCCAGTCCATCAAGAGCTTTTTTCGATGGCTAAAATATTTATTTCTATTACTAAGCTTTTTTCAATTTAATCAAATCCAAAAATATCACTTGTCAAAAATTTACTAAAGAAAGGGGAAAAACTCTCATTAAAATTCCATTGATACTTTTTAGTTAATTTTATTGCATTAAAATCATTTTAAAGACTTGTATTTGGACGAAAATGAAAAGAAATAAAACATTGAAGTACAATTTTCAGATATCAAACGTAAAAGTAAATTCATTTCAATTTCTTAATCCGGTGTGACTTATATTTGGTTTAACTTCATTTCAATTTCTTAATCCGGTGTGACTTATATTTGGTTTAACTTCATTTCAATTTCTTAATCCGGTGAGACTTATATTTGGTTTAACTTCATTTCAATTTCTTAATCCGGTGTGACTTATATTTGGTTTAATTTCATTTCAATTTCTTAATCCGGTGTGACTTATATTTGGTTTAATTTCATTTCAATTTCTTAATCCGGTGTGACTTATATTTGGTTTAACTTCATTTCAATTTCTTAATCCGGTGTGACTTATATTTGGTTTAACTTATTTATTTTTATTTAATAAAATATTTGTAATTGATATTCACATTACCTCTATAAAGCGCACAGGAAGAATGTGAAGCGCTCATCTGTTCTTGGCTTACTTTGACTAACGTGGTATTACGGGAGACTCCTAATCTGAATACTTTTTCTGCTCCGTTGACCGCTTTCGCAATGCTATTATGAAGTTGATTGATAGACAATTACTTTGATTTATATTCAATTTGAATCGATGTGTAGTTATTATGATTGTTTTAATTATTAATTAAAACCAATTGTACTTTTGAAGCTTTTTGGGTCAACCTCTAAATTCAATCTGCATTTTTATTTATAAAATAAATTATAATTTATTCATTTCTTTTATAATTAAAGCTTGAAATCTATCTCGACGCTATTTTTATGGTAGATTGGCTGCAAGAAATTGCTTTGTCGTCCATATGCGTACTTAGCATTTGTAAGTACAATGTCAGCCGATGTGACCGCACTTGGAATACTGGTGATCATTAGAATTTCTAATGTCCTCGAAACATTTATTTTACGCAAATCATAGAAGTGTATATTATTTATCACAGAAACCGGCGGTAGTATGTATATTGTACAAGAAAATTTATCGCGAGCACCAGTCCAAAAGGTAGATTTCATTGAAATTTAGTATGCGGCGGTAAATGATGTAAATACCTTTATAACCGTCTTTATGTTTTATAACCGTCAATATGTAGAAAACTAAAAATGTATGTTTAAAGAAACTAAATTTTATAAATGAATTAATTTTATTTATGTTTTTTTACATTGCGATAAGTGGTGTGACAGAATTAGGAACCGTCCTTCTTTCCTTTTTATATATAAACAAATAAACAAACATATTCGTTCTGTAAGAAACTCGCAATATTTTTGCGATTTTTTAATTGATACACAATTTTTTTTATTGTAAACTCCATTTCAATTTTCATTATCTAGTAGCAGCCGTGGAAAAACAAACCTCATGGTTTACCAGTCTGCATTCACGTATAATTTCTACGACTATATTCTCCACTTCATACTCAAATTCATAATGTATTTGCAGATTTATAACATAAATTTCTCACAAACTTGGACAAATTTTTAAAATATTCATCCGAGGGAATAACGAAAGAGTTTCTCTACGTAAAAGTCGCTTCGCTATTAAAATGCCATCCCCTAACGGGCGCCGAGCCGCCAACTTTGCCTTCGTAGAAAGGTCATTACACTTTGAATGAGCCAACTCAAATGTAATTAAACTAAATTGATTTTAAAATTATAAGATCTACGAGTAGTCAGAAATCGTCTTTCATTGGGTACTTCTTTCTGATTTTATTGAACAAGGTTTAATTATAATTTACGTATTTATTAACTCAGAAAAGGTTTACGCGTTTCATCCTTATACATGTTTGTAAATTTCAACATTCTGATGACTTAGCTTTAAGCTATGCGCTGGCAAATCATTGAATGTCCCTGTGAATTACATTTTCAAAAAATTGAAAAGAAGTGTTTACAGACGATGTCGATCACATACGTCAACAGATTGATTTTCTATTTAAAAAAATTTAAAAATATTTATGTTATGTTTCGATCAAGCGAATATTTTGAAAACATACCTTTCTTTTATGATACAAATTTTGATGAGGCAGATTGAGACGAGACTGGGGTGCTAATAAATTTTTTTTTGTTTAATTATTAATTAATTAATTACGTAAAATAATAAACTCTTCTCGCCAAAATGTAGGGAAAAACTCATTTTTTCTTATTCTATGGATGCACCTTCACTAAATATGGTGATGAACTGCCTTGACAAAAAATTACCTTGCTCCATTAATCAGTAACTCGTTTAGTAAAATTCGTTTAATCTAATTGTTCTCTATATCTTACCTTAATTTCTTATGCTTCATTTCTTTTCTCTTAACCTCGAATGTATTTAAGTATATGTATATGTATGCGTCAACAATGTCTTAAAATCCCAAAAATGTCACAGAAATTAACCCTTACCATGATTTCACTGAGAGAGCTAAAACAAAATCATAAAAATGGGTGTAACGCAAGTCTCAAAGGCAACTTTTCTGACTACTACAATTATTGAAATGGCACTAATCCCAACCTTACCCATAGTTCCTAAGTCTGTAACAATGTATCTTCCTATAACCCACTTACGAGCATACTGATTCGCTTGCGGATTAATTCACTAAAGTACCAACCGATAGTTATTCCTAATGTAAGCTGCAATATTCAGAATGTGCTTCTCGAAGAAATTCATATAGATTAAAATAATTAAAACAATTGTTCTCCAAATCGCAAACATGAAACGAATGAAAATGCGGCTAGTTTATGTAGATAGTTTATAAATTTATTTTTTTTAATATTTTTGTCAGATATGCCTCATTTAGCTCTCAAACCTAAAACAGATAACTGGTAAGATGACCTAATTTATGATTATGTTTAAACCAGGTAAAACCTAAATCAAGGTAGTAAGACATCTTTCTTCGGTTATCTCTAATCTCCTAAAAGATTCTGATGAGAAATTAATTTTGCAATTTAAAACGTTCTGTACTATAAATTATTCTACATTTCCGTAAGTGATAATACGCGGTAAGCAAAGCTGGCATCGATTTACAATACCGTTACCTGGAATCACCATGTACTAGATCTCATAATATTCAACTACTTGACCGAGATTGCTGTGACCTCGTTATTAATAACACACCTGCGCATGTAATGTTGCCAATTTTTCAAGCCACCAAGAAGATCACGCGGGGCACCAAGGCAAAAAATAGTAATCAGTTTTAAACATGCTTTTTTATTTACTCTACATTTTCATCCACTCAACAACGAATGCGTCAAGTTTTAGGAAAAAAGCCGTGTATAATTTAATTGCATTATTAATAATAGTAAAACAACCATATGTACGAAAATGAATATTAATAAAATTAATAGATAAATAAGTAATTTCCACCAACATATTTAAGCAGTTTATATGAACTTAACTTCTGTCCATAAGGTTCGCTTTTCCGACAACATAAAGAGTAAAAAATGAACTTTAATTTGATAAAACTTCGCAAAATACTAGCGTGCACGCTCCTGCAAGAACGAAAATTCCTCTTTTCACAATCCCAGTCAGCATATCGTTACGTTCTACGTTGTCGATATCGATATGTCTCTGTCTGTTATTACGTCTCTATGCTAGTTAACCCGGTAACGTTGTGGGTAGTTGCGACGATAATCCCATTAAACTATTATTTTACATATTAAACCTATCGATAGTCAGAATGTAAGTATACAATTTGAAGAATTACTCCGATAACAAACATCGAAAACAGATCGAATAATTATTTTAGAATATTGTTTTTATTGTTCCAAAGCATTATGTTAAAGATCGCTGATATAAATTTTTACCGTGAAACAATCGCAAATTGATTTGTGTTGCCTAACGACTAGTTAATTAAATAGTTTTTATGTAATATATATACAAACAAACAATTGGTATTATTTATTAATTTCTCTATATATTATTGCGGTAATAGTATTTAACTTTTTCGGACCTTAAGCTGTACAATATTGCAAATATTATCAAAAGCTTTTCAGTGGTTTTGAATGTCAGCCCTACATAGAAGCGAACAAACAGACAAACATGATTTCATTCGGACATCTTTGGATGCAAAAAGGTGTCCAAATGAATTTGATCGGAATCGTGAACCGATAAATGGTAAGGAAATATTCCTAAGTTTAATATACGAGAATATTCTAGCTACACACGTATGGATGAAAAGCGAAACTTGTCTATTCAACACATATTTTCCATAATATAACGGAAGTGTGTTGAATATTGAGATTTAATGCATAAACAAGTTTGTTATTCCAATCATATATTAAACTCATCCCAAATAATAATAGTTATTCCAGAAGCCATTTATCCATCAGCCATTCAGCCATCTATCTGGAAAATTTATGAAACCCACTACAATGTACTAGATTTCAAAAATTTATTACTCTAATTTTATTTTCCACAAATTCCTAGAAATTTAACTAGAAATGTATATTTTTAGAACACGAATTTCTTTCTAAACTTTCTAATATTTATTTATTTACTTTTATGAAATCCTTTATTTACATGTTTTTTAATGATTACTTAGAATTGTCATATTGCCAGCGATGTAAATAAGGCTGCGAACGTGAACTTTTAAATAAAAATTTTTATAGGATTAATTTCCTAGTCTAAAACCCAAATATGTCGATTTTCACAGAAGTTTCCAATATCTCGAAACGCTCAGACTCTTCATAAATAGTTTGTCTAATTCAAAGCCTCACCCCGAGTTTCATTCATGCGGATTGGCCTACAGTCGGCTTTTCCAAAGCTCTCGGATGCGCCTAAAAAGATAATACAAAGTATTATAAAGATAATTTTGTTATTACAAAGAACAATAATTCAATAGATAATATGGTTTCCGGTGTATTTAAACCATTTATTTAATTGCAAAAATGATATTATAAATATTGTGCTGTGCCGTAAATAAGCTTTCCATTTTCTCTTCCCTCAATTCTTCAAACATTAGAAGGATTATGGCCATTTTTTGTGAACGTCGTTTCATTTAGATTTTTCCTTTCGTCAAGGAAGTATGAAAATGTCTACCAGTTTAGTTGAATTGAATACATTTGCTTTCTTGTGTTTTGAAAAACTAATCATGAATGAATCTGAACATTATTCCTAAATAATTTTATGTAAGATATTAAAAGTTGCGTGAATTTTTAAAATGAAACAAAATGCTTAGTATTTAATACAAACATTTTAATTTTTTTATTCAATTTTAAGAGCAACACACATTCAAGAGCAACACAAAGAAACACAACACAATACAAAGTAACTCAAAGCAACACAAAACAACACGATGCAATACAAGACAATATAAAGCTATACAAGTGCGATACAAAGCAACAAAACGCAACACGAGGTATGACTGGAACAATACAAAGTAACACGAATGATTTTTCTTCGGCATCAGCAAATCATCATTTTTGAATTGATCCGTGTATTATTTAACAAAATTGGTAAACAACTTTCCTTTTGCGCTCAAAACTTTTTCCGATTTTAAATCTATATACCTTTGACGCAGATAGTAAATCTAATAAAAACTAAATTTAAATGATATTTTTAATCATTCGTTCAAATGCAATACAAGTATATATATATATATACAAGTATATATAGATATTCTTGTCAATCTAAACGAAATGTGAGCGACTTTTAATGTTTTTGAAGGCATTTTCACCAATTAAAATGACTAATTAATTAGTTATTTTCACCAAAAATTATCTAGTCATACTGAGACTTATGCTTCTACTTTTAATACTCTAAATGTGGAACTGAAACTATTGGAGGGAACTTTTATATTTTTGAAATCAATTTTGCATTTATGAATCACGAGGCATGTAAACACAACGCAACACAAAACAATACAAGTGCTATCTAAAGCAACACAAGGGCAACGCAGATCAACGCAAAGAAATACTAAGCGTTGAAAATGTTAAATATTCCGCTTTGCGAGTGGCTGGAGAAGAATCTCGCTGCAAGAACTTTCACAGCACATATTATTGTCTTAACAACTTGATAACAGACGCCTGACTTTAAATGTCGTTGCCTGTTTCTGCTTTCACAAAGATCGTAGTTTTTCGTAGCATAGTATTTTGGGATTGTGTTTATTATAATTTCGTTGTTTTAATTAATATTATTGTATTGTCGTATTGTATTTTTTATAATTTCGTTGTTTTTTTTGTATTAATATTATTTTATGGCTTGCTTGTCTCTGGTTACGTGGGTCAATTATATTACTTAAGCATTTTAATTAAAATAATTTCAAATAATAAACCACATTTTAAATATTTTTCTTCAACATTTAATTAAATAATATCTTGGATATATTCATAAGGCTTAGTCATTATTAGGATTCCGTATCTCAAGGGAAAACGGCATACATATGAGTTCATTCACGTATCCGTTAGTCTGTCTGTCGCAGCCGATTCTCTCAGAAGCCCTTAATGTAGTATTTAAATTTGGTGTGGTAATAAATCATATCAACCCGCAAAACTAATACTTTAAGATATTTACATATAATATGTATCCAAAATACACATTCTCTCTTTATTTCTGAAACCGTTGGAACAAAAACCATGAAAAAACGGAATCGGTATGATCTGACTAGAAGATTACAGTAAGACTAAGTTTCATGATTTTTGACAAAAGCAGGATATTTTTACGCCCAGAAAGATGCACTAGATAATATATTAATAAGATGAAAAATAATATTAGCATTTATTGTATTAACACTTTGCATCACTAAATGTCTTTATTATACAAGTACATGAATATGTTCGGGACGACAGTTCTGCTCGAACTTGACAGGGTTTTTAGGTAATTAAAGGTTATTAATTAGAGTCCTTAGATTTTACGACTAGTAAATGTATAAAAATTCTATGGAAAACATTTTCTTACATATTAGTAGAGAACTTTAATGCTTTGAGAGTTTAATGTATATTGAGATGCATTTTGACATGAAAAAAACCCGTAAGAACTCCCCTCAGTCATAAAAATGTAATCCGACCATGTCTTACAGTAACTTTTTACCATTTCAGTATTTCTTGATGTTTTGTATTAAAGAAAATTTTATCCAAAATAAAAATTTGTAAAAGCGAATTTAACACATATTTGCAAGTGAACAAATTTCATTTTGGTCACTTAATTTTTCGGAATGCTTTATTGTTGAAACATTTAAAATATTTTTCCGTTCGAACGGTCATCAGTGCCCTCCTTTGATGACGCCGCCTTCGCTCGCAGGGCACACCGTCATGTTTTATCCTTCGAACACAATCGTTTGCCCTTAAATTACTGAACCAATTTAATCAAAGCTACCTTTAGGAAGTATTAATTTCTTTTCAAAGATCCAAAAAGTATCGCTATAAACTGTTTTTTTTTTATTCATTGACTTGAGAGAAGGAGTAAGAAGATCTACAGACACGCAGGCGGAGGTTACAGAAAAGAGTTCATGGAAAATGTGATAAATGTGACTTAAAGCAAACGATTGTGTTCGTTTACCCTTAAATAACTGAACTCATTTAATCAAAGCTACCTTTAGGAAGTATTAATTTATTTTCAAAGATGCAAAAAGTATCGCTATAAACTGTTTTTTTTATTTATTGACTTGAGAGAAGGAGTAAGAAGATCTACAGAAACGCAGGCGGAGGTTACAGAAAAGAGTTCATGGAAAAAGTGATAAACGTGACTTAAATCAAGTGCAATATGTACGAAACCCTCGCAAGCTAGTGCAAGTTCTGGTCGTACTTGAGAGGATTTTAGACATATTTTGTTACCAAGTCTATTTTGATAATCATTATTCCTAGATTCCCGAAGTTCCTCGTCTAGACCGTAAATGCTCTCTATGTAAGCAAAAATTAATCAGTTTATTTTGACTTTAATAGAGTTTAAATTACGAATATCACGAATATATTGTTTTTAAGGTATTCTTTTAAAATATAGTATAAATAAGTAAATCTGGCAATCACTCTCTAAATTAAAAAAATATATAAATATTAAATTTAAATGGCTTGAAACAATCGAAATATGGCACGTTTGATGAGCAAATCCAACTCGCATCAGGTTTCACACTTCACTTTGGCCACGACCATTTCGACAATGTGCGTATGGGTTGATAACTTCATTGCGCGATTTAAAATACATGTAATACCATTTATTGATGGACATGGGTATAATAAAAATTAAAATCCTAAAAAATGTTTAAATGCTGAAAATTATCAGTGATAGCATAGCGTCAAGTGGTGACGAAATTACTGCTGAGATACTAAAGACATTCTGGAAATCTAAATTGAGCTATTTCAAATCTGCAACAAGATTTGAACTAGCGTAAAACAACCTGGGTGGGCTGCATCCATTATCCTGCCCTTACATAAAAAAGATTCAACCAAATTCTGCGAAATATGGGACTATTATACGAAAATCGTCCCCATTCGACATGCGAGAAAATGTGGAAAAAGAAAGAAAGAACACACAATAATACATTAGCAAGAGGATATAGCTCACGACAGAAGCCTAACACGGACCACATCATCAGTTTCCTTCCCTGAACTAGTAATACCTATGGACACTCCAAACACAAACACAGTCATACTTATAATACAGAATTACGAAAAAGACACCAAATTTTCTTAAGCCGGCCGTTCACTGTGAGGAATAATAACAATAATCACAATTGGGTATTTACCTATTTTTTAATTCATGAAGCCTAATTTTAAGCTACAAGCTGATTAGTTAAATTATTTAGGACAAATTATATAATTCGAACGAAATATAAAGGTTGAAATTTAATATTTATGTAAAGATATACACACAAAAAAAACAAAAAACACAAAAGATGTACATACAGTACCACAATTTTTTTGGAGATTTCAGATCCGCAGGAAACGCAGGAGCAAGAATCAGAGAAATTTTATGGCAACTATTTAACAAATCATTGTGAAAACCAATTGGCTTCTATTCTGATAGTTTAACAATTAATATAAAAAAGAACTACCAAATTATTCTAGGATTGTAAAATGTAGCATGTCCTCATACGTACATACGAACAGACTGACAGAAAGAGACGCATATTATTTTTCAAAGAAAATTTACTTCATAATAACATTCCTTATAAAATTTATACCATAACCTTAATAAAATTTACTTGACAATAAAAAGTGGTATCGCTTGTTATGGAAACATAGATTTGATTTTGAATATATTTGGCGTTAATTTTGTAGACATTTTTTTAAATTTTTTTTATTTCTACTTTTTTTAAGTTCATCACCACGACCTAGGTTTCGTTGTATTACATCTTCAGGTGGGCCATTAGCAAAGATTCTTTGCTAATAACCCACCTGAAGATGTTGTGATACAACGAAACCTAGGTCGTGGTGGAGAACTTAAAGAAAGTAGAAATAATACTACATCACGTAGTTTCATTTAATTGTATAAAAATGTAAAATTAACTTTTCTAAAATCATGAAAATATGGGGAAATGTATATCAGATTCTAAATACAACCAACACTTTGAGATCATAAGAAGAGAGACCAATACCAAGAGAAGAGAACCATAACCCCATCGAAATTTTGTCACGACCCTAAAATTCGTACTTATATAATAGTTGTTTTTATGTAATTGACAATTATGTGAAACTACGTGATGTAGTATTATTTCCACTTTCTTTAATTTCTTTACCACGACCTAGGTTTCGTTGTATTACCACATCTTCAGGTGGGATATTAGCAAAGATTAACTCTTAGGAACATCCAACAGCATTTATATTATTCAAACACAATAGCGGAAGCCGGGTTTGTGCAGGTTTTACCACTGCTTATGCTAATGAGTTTATTGCAGGAGCGCGGTGTAGGTTTTATTATGTTTCCGAGAGTTATACAATATACCAGTATTTTAGTGAGGGTAATAAATTCAATTGTTATTATGTGAGGTTATACAATGCAAATGTTCCGGTGTATGTAATAAAATAAAATGGAAGTTATTATCTGTAATATATTTGTACAATAGCAAGGGTATTTGAAAGTAAGGACAAGGTAATACACAATTCTACATATCTCCGGTTTTATTTATTCATATATTTATTTATTTATTTCTTTTCATTTTTTTTTATTAATATATACTTATATTTATATGTATATTTGGGCTGAAACAATTTGAAGATTACTGTAGTATCAATGTTGTCTAACTATATTATATCTAGAAGATATTAAGTATGGGTGATGATATTATATTTAGTTGTTCATTTAATATATTAACCTTGGTGTCTTTTTTATGTCTGTTTATTTCTGATGTTTCTAAGATATTAAGTTTATTAAATTTTGTGTTTATTTGTAATATATAGGGGGCATTATCAGTATGGGGGTAGTGGTTATTTTCAATGAGATGTTTAGCAAAGTGAAATGTGTCTGGTTTATTGTTTCGCCAGCTGGCAATGTGTTATTTATATCTTGTATTAAAATTTCTTCCTGTTTGACCTATGTATACACAATTACAGTCGTTACATTTAAGTTTATAGACTCCACTCTTTTTATGTTTATCTATTTTTTCTTTATTATTAATAAGGGTTTTACCCAAGTTATTTAAAGTACTATAAGCACATGTATTGTTTATATTTTAATTATTAGTTAAGAGTTTTCCTAATTTGAGTGATACCTTACCTATGTGTGGAATAGATTTATAGTAAATATTATTATTATTTGGTAGACCGAGTATATTTCTTGTATTAGTATTTTTCCTAATTTATTATGATAGTTTTGTGACAATTAATGGGTAATAATTATTATTTACTGCGATTTGTTTAAATTAGGTTTTTCTACAGGGATGGTTAAAGCTCTGTGATTCATGGAATAGAAGGCTGCTAACTTATGGGACCAAGGGTGTTGAGATTGACCATTAATTATGGAGTCTGTAAATGTGTCTTTTCTAAATATACTAAATTTATATTTATTATTTTTGCGTTCTATTGTTATATCTAGAAAGTTGAAAACTGGTCTAACTGTCGCTGTGTACCTTTCCAGCAGATAAGGATGTCATCAACGTATCTATAATAGTATAATATTGGTCGCTAATTTACTGTTTAAGAGGCTTGTTTCTTGATTGTTCATAAATAACTCGGCTAAAAGGGGTCTGAGGGGAGAGCCCATTGCGAGGCCATTGACTTGTTGAAAAAAAAATGTATCGAATAGGAAATAATTTTGGTCCATGCATATTTTAAAGAGGTCTCTAATTTCCGATGCTTCAATGGGGTTTAACCTTTTCTTTTCTAGGATATCTGAAATTATATTTAGGCAATCTTTTGGTGGTATATTAGAAAATAAGTTTACTACGTCGAGTGATACTAATTTACAATTGGGTGTTAGATTTATGTTTTTAATTTTATTACAGAGATCAACAGAGTTTTTAATGGTATATTTAGGCGCAAATCCGGTTTTATTTCGGAAGATCTTATTAAGTTGAAAAGCTAATTTTTTGAGGGTGCGTTTGTGTATGAGGCAACAGGTCGTATGGGTTTATTTGGTTTATGCATTTTAGGTTGTCCATAGATTATTGGGGGTCTAGGGTTCATTTCTGTAACTTTATGTTTCGCGAATTCGTTAGGAAATATGATATTACAGGTTTTAATTATTTGTTTTACGTTATCTGCAAATGTCGTGGTGGGGTCCCTTTGTAGTTTTGTGAATGTGTGGTTTAAGAAAATCATACACCTTATTTTTATATTCACTTTGGTCTAGAATAACTATAGTGTTGCCTTTATCGGCTTTAGATAGGATGAGTTTATCTTTGTTAATTTTAATTTGTAAATTACGTTGTGTCAATATTTCGTCATTAATGTGTGTTTTGGGTTTAGAGTATTCTTTACATACTATTTCAGCAGCTTGTTCTTCGCCTATTCCTAAATTTTTCATCTCAAAGCGCATGATTCGCTTATAATAAAATCAAGGCAACTTATTCAATTTCATAAAATTACTCATATTACAGTTTACAGTTTATTTTTCAGACACTTGAAGATATTATGAAGTTTCGTGATTATTATATTTATTAAATCAGAGATTATATTTTTCATAGAAGCCAACACATTCGCAATCTTCCTAATTGCCACACTACAGCGAATATTAAGTTAGCAACTAAGTAACAAATTCGCCATCTCACTTCGTCATGTTTTAACCAAACATAATGTTTCACCTCTTTCACAAAAATGAAGTTGTTTTTCAATTGCGGTATGAGAGCATGAGAGTAGTCAGATAAACCGAAATTAACCTAGAATCTGTGGTGGATTTTTAATTTTTCTAAAGTAAATCTAGGAGGAGAAATTTCCAATGTCATCCAAGGCGACCGTCTTGGATGACATCGGAAATTTCTTATTTTCTTTGAATCTTTGGAACACATGCCAATAGGCATGTTGCTTGCTCACTTTTAGCCCAGGCCTAAATGGAATTCACAAAAATTGAGGGCACTCTAAGTTTTCTTTATATTTCCATGTTTTGTTTGTTCTCTACTCGCCGAAATTGAGTTGCTAACTTATTAGGATGCTAGAAATCTTGGTGAAATTTCTGTGACATTAGAGAAATCGTTGAAAAAATTTGATGAGATTATTAGTCACTAGAACAGGCATGTCAATACGAAATCCAGCTTTCTAAGCAATTATTTTTGTTGTTATTCTTCACACTTAAAATAAAATTGTATTCAAATTGAATCTTTGTGCCAATCACTGGAAATCAAATTATGTACGTAGTAATCAGCAGCCAATTCTGCATGTATTTTAATTGAATCGCTTTTAATAAAAAGCATTAAAATGAGCATTAAAGCTGTAAGATTTAAGTAACTTTCAGAAACATGTCTTTTTAAACTTCAAAATTTAAAATGTCAGTTTACAAAAAACAATTTCTGCAAATATTAAACTCTGTATCTATTAATTTGGATCTATATATATATCTACAATAATATATTAATATTATGACGGGATTTCATTGCACAGGGTATTTCTTAAATTTGCAACACACTTTAAATTAGATTCACCTGTGTGTATGCATGTATGTGTGAATGTAAGGGAATCTTTCAATTAAATATTCACCAACTGTCAGACATCCGAATTAACTGAACTTGTACACGTATCAAGAATCAATGACAATACAATATGTTTTATTATTCGTTTAACCCTGGTAATAGCAAAGTGACTACCCAATTTTAAACATAAGTTATTAATTACATATTTTTCTCAGTGAAAGGAAGGTTAACAGAAAATTAAATTATAGAAAAATATGACACAATTGATTTTACATTTTATTTTGTTTCTAGATTTTCGCATCTCAGAAGGAAAAAGGAAAGCCTGTAACAATCGTTTTTCTAAAGAACCCCTTGATATGAAATTTTAACATTTGGCGTAGTAATAAAATATATTAACTCGCAAATATCTCAATAGCTAACAATTAAAAATATTTACATAGAAAATTGGGGCTGCCAGATAACTCGAAAATTCTTCAAATCCAGTTGTAGTGTGGGGCATTGTTCTAAAGGACTAATAATAAAGAACTCAAAATATCTTAATAATTTTAGGTAGCGTACCTTCAGCGGTATACTGAAAAATACATGTTAACAGAAATACTATGTTCCTTTAGTAATACAAGTAGTACCCATATTAATAAATATAATAACAAAGTGATATATATATATATATATATATACATCGCAGGGAACGACATTAAATCGAAATAAAATAGCTAGAAAGTATTTATTTATGTATTCACTTTATTAATATTAATTTTCGTACACATGGTTGTTATATTTTTAGTAATGACATATAATAGACTAGAAAAGATAGCGGTTAAATTATATACGGTTTTCTTTATAAAACTGGACGTATTCCTTATCGACTAGATGAAAATGTCGAGTAAACTTAAAAACAATTTTAAAACTGGTTACAACAATATTTTGCCTTGGTGCCCCGCGTGATCTTCTTCGCGGCTTGAAAAATTGGCATCATTATATGCGCAGGTGTGTTATTAATAACAGGGTCACAGCAATCTCGGTCAAGTAGTTGAATATTATGAGATCTGGTACAAGGCGATTCCAGGTAACGGTATTGTAAATTGATGCTAGCTTTGCTTAACGCGTATTATCACTTACGGAAATGTAGAATAATTTATAGGATAGAACGTTTTATATTTCTCATCATTAGAAATAATGGATATACGAGATTGGAAATAATGGAAGTAAAATGTCTAACGCCCTAGATTTAGGCTACATTTTGTTTAAAAGTTCATAATTATTATAAATTAGTCAATCTCTCCATATATCTATTTTAGCATTGAGAGCTAAATAACAAAAATATTAAAATACATCAATTTATGAACTATCTACATTAACTAGCCGCATTTTCATTCGTTTGATGCAAGCGATGTGGAGGACAACTGTTTTAATTATTTTAATCTATATGAATTTCTTTGAGAACCACATTCTAAGTATTGCAGCTTACATTAGGAACGACTATCGTTTAGTCCTTTAGTGAATTAATCCGCGAGCAAACCAGTATGTTTGGAAACAAAGATTCTAGTCACGGCCACTTAGGCCGTGACTAGAATCTTTGTTTTAGAGAGCTTTAAAGTTTTGTCCTATTTATCGTTATGGCAAAATACATTGTTAGATACTTAGGATAGGATCTAAATAAAATTCAAACTGTTCAAGATTTAAACGATTCTGACTTTGAATTAAGAAAAACTTACGCGGAGGTGATGTTGTTGAGATTTCGTACTGCTACCCGGATGGGCAACATATGAACACAACACAACACAAGATGACGAAGCTCACTTTCACATTAGAGGATATGTGAATAAGCAAAACTTTCGTTACTGGGATGTCCACAACCCAAGACAAACGCATCAAGAGCCTTTACATAAGCCTAAAGTAACAATCTGGTGTGTCACGTTTGCATCTGCAATCATAGGGCCTTATTTCTTTGAAAATCAACGTGGCCAAACTGTAACTGTGAATTCGGAGAGATATGCCCAGATGTTAAATAACTTTTTCAGAGTAGAACTACAGAATAGTCCATCCTTCAACCAAAACACATGGTTCCAGCAGGACGGGGCCACAGCTCACACTGCTAATGTGTCCATGAATGCAGTGCCGCAGTTATTTCCAGAAAAAACCATATCCCGAAACGGTACCGTACCGTGGCCACCTAGGTCACCCGATTTAAGCCCATGTGACTTTTTCTTTTGGGGATACTTAAAATCCATTGTTTACAAAACAAATCCGAGCACTGTGACACAACTTAAAGAAAATATTCTAGCCGAAGTCAGTAGGATACCCCAGTCGCTCTGCAAATGCGTTTTTGAAAACATGCGTGCTAGACTCGAAGAGTGTGTCAGACTCGATGGCCGCCATTTGGAAAACGTGGTTTTTAAAAAATGAAATCCGCATTTGTTGTTATAAAGTTAAAATAAACATACTTTGTATTAGAGGTGTAGATTTTTTTTACAATTTTTCAAAAATTGAAATCTGCCACTGGACACTCTGTATATATATATATATATATATATATATATATATATATATGTATATATATATATATATATATATGTAAGCGGTTAAGAGAAAAGAAACGGAGCATAAGAAATTAAAGGAAGAGATAGAAAACCATTAAATTAACGATTTATGGAGCAAGGTCATTTTTTGTCAAGGTAGCATAGAGCATAGAGTATGAAACAATGGGCCCTGCATTTTGGGGAGAAGGGTTAAGTATTTGACGTAATTAATTAAAATTTAACTTTTCTTGCCCCATAGCACCAAAGTCTCGCCCCAGTCTGCCTCAATAAAATCTATACCATGAAAGATAGGCATGTTCTCAAAATATTCGCTTGAACCGAAACATAATACATCTTAATTTTTTTTAAATAGAAAATCAATCTGTCGACGTATGTGATCGACATCGTCTGTAAATACTTCTTTTCAATGTTTTGAAAAATTAATTAACAAGCACATAATATGATTTGCCTCCGCATAGATTAAAGCTAAGTTATGAGCATGTACAAATTTACAAACTAGTATTAGGATGAAAAGCGCAAACCTTTTATGATTTAATAAATATGCAAATTATAATGAAACCTTATTCAATAAAACCAGGAAGAAATGCTCAATGAAAGACGGTTTCTGACTACTCGTATATTTTATCATTTTAAAATCAATTTAGTTTAATTACGATTGAGTGGACCCATTCAAAGTGGAATGACCTTTCTACGAAGGTAAAGTTGGTGGTTCGGCGCCCGTTAGGTGATGGCATTTTAATATGCGTAGCGACTTTTAGGTAGAGAAACTCTTTCGTTATTCCCTCGGACGAATATTTTAAAAGTTTGTCCACGTTTATAGCAAATTCATGTTATAAATCTGAATATACGTTACGAGATTTGAGAATGAAGTGAAGGACATAGTGAAATGAAATGATGTGTGAATGCAGGCTGGTAAATTGTGCGGATACTTTATCCGCGGCAGCTAATAGATAATGAAAAAAACCGAAATTACAGTTTTTTAAAAATGGAGTTTAAACATAAATGTAATACCTAATAAGTATAAAAACAATAAGTGAAAAGCGAGTAAAACATGAAATATTTATCCAACGAAAAATATTTTTTTCGTTCAAATCATTTTAGTACTAGCGGTTAATACGAATTTTCCATAGAAAGTTTCATACCAGGATATTTTTTCATAAGTTTACTCCGTGAATGAACTTAAAAGACGGAACAGAAATTAATAGAACAAATTTTAAAAATTGAAGTCCAACAATAGTTCGAATTCAGCGAGAATCCGAGAAAAAAGTACGAAAGTCCAATATCTTTTTACTCAACTAAGGCAAAATCAATAGCAATGCTTGTGGAATTTCCTCGTTCTTCATCAGTATTTTATATTTCGGAACAGTACGGAAATTATGCAAAAAACAAAGAACAAAAGGATAAAAAAACGAATTGCAGCGAATATTATGGAAATCATAAAAAATCAAAATCGGGGGGGGATTTTTCTATTTATTTGTAATGGAATCTGTCTACAAATTTCAAGATTATATATTCGAGGGAAATATATATCATAACAGGCTATAAATAGTCAATTTGCAAAAAAGTTTGCATTTTTCAGCAATAATAAGACAAACTGACGCAAGTGCTTAATTTTTGATGTAATTACTTAAGAAAACATTTCGATCATAATTTATTGATTCTTTCAATCAATTGCTTCAAGGACTTCAATTTTTAATGTCTCCAAATAATGATAGAGAAAACGTAATGAAGTCTCGTTTTTCCTATCATTATTAGGAGTATTGGAGTTGATTAGAAAGCATTAGGATATAAACATTAAAATAATAATATACGGATATGAAATTTACAACATGTTCGCAATTTTGTACAACAATTTACGAGCGACAACAATTTTACTATGATATTTTATATATTTTCAGACAGATGATTTTAGTATTGATAACGATAATATTACTAATACGCCAGCTCACCATAGAGTAAATAACTTAATTACTAATTTAATATACTTAATTTTATTAAACTATTTTTTAATACCAAAGTAAATACCGCCATCTAGTGAAGGATTATAAAACTACGTTTTAATATACTGATTTGAATGCAGAAAAAACCTTCCTTGGGTCACGAATTACCTTCGGACCAAATGTTATTGAAGCCCGTCTATCCGATGTTACACGCACAAAAGGACAGTGATAAACATGGTTATAAAAATGAAATAAACTTTTTACGTCAATATATTCCGCATGTTAAAAAGGAGATTAACTGTAGCAAATATAACTTTGAAATTAATTAATAAGTTAAGACAGAGCGATCCTGTTCAAGGGATCCTAAATAAAACGTAGTAATGTATATAGTGAGCCGATATAATAAAATAGACAACAAAGTTCATATAATTCTCTTGCACCCAAGCGCGAATTAGACGTAGACCGTGCCCTTAGAAAGCTCCGGTGAAACCGAATAACAATGAAGTTCGCGTAATAATAATATCCTTTAATAATAGTGAATTTTATTGAAGTCAAAAAAGGCGTGAAGTGGTTGCCCGGCGCGACTTTGTCTGCTCGGCAACTTGATTTGCTACCGGAAAGGTTAGACGAATGGATTGGTGCGAGGGAAATTTAAGAGCGGAAAGGTCAGAATTTGTATAATTACAAAAATATTTAATGATGTGGAATAATTGTGATAATTAAATAAATACGTATGGTATATTAAATCTAACAGGACATAATCTTATTTCATATAAACATACTAGTGTTCGATGTTTTCGTGAATGGAAAATTTATGTATATGGATTTGGAACAGTCACTATGAAAATACTCTTACTTATTCTTCGCCATATCGGTTCCTTTGCAATAATGACTAGTCAAATTGTTATTTTTAAATTAAATAATTATTATTAACTATGAATAGAACTCCCGCTATAAGGGATTTATACACGTTTAAGCACGTATATTATGAGCATTAAACTATTTATATAAATTAAAAATTATTTTTACTAGATAAGTACATTACCTTGTATATTTCTTCCCCGACTTTGAAACATTGTGAATTTCATAAAAAAACTACGAGATTTAGAATCATTGTTACAGTTTTCCTGTAACTTTTAGATAAATTGCGTAAGAAACAGCGGTACTAGAAGAGTAATGTTGTTTTTTTCATAATTTTGACTGCTGCAAATTTGGGGATTGGAGGAGTGGGATACTCACTCAGATTTTCAAACAACATAACCATAGCAATGTCAACAATATTTCTACTACCATTTTTATATAGTAATTTTTTTCAAATTTGACTTCTGGCACATTTAAAATTCTCAAATTCTCAAATACTAGACAAATATAATTTACCAACAATGAAATAATTTTTACGCGAATTATTGTGTATTTTAGCGTCTTATAGTAACCATTATTATAAACATTAAAGAGGCATACATTTTTTGTTACAATTAGATGAACATTTGTATTTAAAAACTCATGTATTGCTTCAGGCAAAATAGGATACTTGTGGTAGTAGTACAGAAAATGATATTTTTCTCTTAGCAGTTTAATAATGAAAATAAGCTGTATACCTTTAAGGCGCAAGAAAATGGAGAAAAATAATGTCAAAGAAAATTGAGTAAATAAAAGTAATTGTATTGTTTCTTGTAAAAGCTTTTCTGTATTCTAAGATTAAGTGCATTTCTCAGAAGAAAATCGAGTGAAGTAAAATATAGAAGAGCGGGATATGCCTGTAACAGATTGAATTCAATTTTAAATCAGTGCCGCAATAGTTGCGGTTGAAATGATCGCAACGTTTCATTTCCATAAATTTGTTTAGGCTCATTTGTCTGTCATATATATATATATATATATATATATATATATATATATATATATATATATATATATATATATATACAAGAATTAGTAATTATGATTTACTTCAATTTTAATTAACATCAGGAAATTGTAGCCCTGTTTATTTAACCCAAGGGCATAACGTATGAGTAAGATCACATTTTTTTCCTCAATAAATTTAGATACAATTTAATAAAACGCAGGCGTTGTAATGGGTATTGACGGTTGGGCACCGTATCCAAACACTGGAATTGAGTCGTTAAAGAACCTTTATGTACGGGAAGAGGTGCCTGAAAATGCTATAGGATCTACAGATCAATTGATCCACGGAGCGTAGCAAGTGAGGTGCATAGAATAATTTAGATCAAAGCTTCTTCAACGTCACATTCTTCATTTCTGAAGGTTGTGTCCATCTTGAGAGTCCTGGTGGTTTATTAGTTAGGTTGTGTCCATTCAGCCCTGTACTCGTCTTTCCTAATAGTAGATGTGATTGGGAGGCCTGTGAGCGTAGTAACCTGGTCAATCCGTCGGGTAGGAAATCTACCGCAAGGTCAAGGTTTCTCGATAAGCATTAGCTTTTCTAAGTTAACTGGTTTCCTGCGTGCAATGTGACCAAAGAGGATTCTTTGGTAGCAGATGGTAGACAGTGTGGTTCTGATTCTGAGTTACTTTCAAATCGATATGTTCGTTCTTCTGACCGTCGAAGGTATGGGCAGCATTCATATTAGATCAAATAAGTCAATGAAAAGACTGATCTCGTGATTTTATGTCCCAAGTCTCATAACGATGCACGGTATACTCCGGGATGTACTGGGTACTTGGGTATTTTAGTTTGTGATCAGCCTTTGTATGCTGATAGTGTACAGAAAATTCTGTGCTATTTTAAATATAATTCCTTTTTGCATTTATCTGTAATAATTTAGCAGTCGAGTCTATTAGTTTATTTTCATTTTTAAATTTGTCGAGATGTATTTTTGATGGAATCTTATGTTTATTACTAGTGCCAATTATTAAAGCATACTTAAGATAGATCATCTTTAAAAGCAAGCTTGAAGCATTTACATTTTTCATAATATTTATTTCATTTTTCATTGCAATAGGCTGAGTGGTGGGCTTTAAAACGTACATATTTTTACACCATAAATTTACAATATTTCCAGCATATTTTGGTGTATATCCATGAGGGTATGCCACTTAAATTACTGAAAAAAAGAATTCTTGCTAATTTGTCCTTTCAAAAGATTCTCTGCATAAGATGTAAATATAATATTTGATTGGGCCCCTCTAAAGTTTCTATTTAATAGTTTAAAGTGTTAGCTACCGTGACACATGAGTTAAAATGATATGTCATAATGCCGGATTGCAAATTTCTACACAAAACGGCTTCTGACAAAATCGGTTGTGATAGACAAATAACTGAGTGACCTTATAAGGACTTCGTTTCACTTTTCGAGGTACGAAACTAATGAAACGTCTTAAAAACGTAATAACAACCGTAGAGGAGAAAAATGCTTTTAAAGTTATTTTAACAAGTCTATTAATTTGTAAATATTCGAAACTGAGTAATTAATTGCTCCAGGCATTGGAAGGATATAAGAATACGAGTAAAAAACGTAGGAAAAAGAAAAAAAAACGATTAAAACAATTATAGAAAATTTACGAAAAACATTATCTTTTAAATTTTACTTGAACGAAAGACCTACGCAGGTACTATTTATTGCCGATTTTTTAAATACCTCAAGATAAAGTTCAGTCATTAGCTGATAGGTATTATCGTAGGGCAACATACATATATTGTATGTAGTGCCTCGCTGTCATGGTGATAACTAGGATGCTAGGTATTCCTGGTAAACGATAATTTTCCAGCTTTCACCTTTTATCTTAAATACGTGCAAGATTCACAAGGTTTTCTTTTTGTTGTCATAACGTTGCAAATTGTGGTTGCTCCTCTGGGTGTGTCTGGTTTATTCCTGGACATCTTTTAATAAAATTATTATCAAAATTATTTATTTCGATATCCTCAATAAATTAGGAACCGGTAAATAAAATATTAAAATCTAAACTCTATTAACTGTGTTTGAAGCAGACGGTGGCACTGGTAGTTCATGGCACTACTTTATTGAAGCTACTCTTACATTGAAAAGTTGGTATATGTAGATATATTCCTATCCTGATCATAACTAAACACATTAAGAAAATATACTTAGAGACACACCTTAATAGATTGGATGACATCATAAAAAGTATCGGTAGAAATTACATTACACATTCTCAAATTTAATATGAATTTATTGACAACGCCATTAATTTGTTACATCATTAAGACAAGTACCAGCTCCATATTGTTAATCGGAATGAGAGCTGATAATATCAGAACCTTTAAGCGGGTTCTTTCATTCCAAATTTTAAACAAATCTATTGGTAATATAAAAGACCGAATCTTCGGATTATTTTTGGGCAAATGATTTGCGCTTTTGAAATATCTCTATAAACTGCTGTTTTGTTTTCAACTTTAAAGAAAAACCGGCTGAATGCAAGTTGAATTTGCGCGATTAGTATTCTACCTTTATACCAGTGTCTAGACACAAAGGTATAAAACGTACTTGAATCGGCAGCACTAGACGCGTGTGGTGCAACAATTGTTAAAGATAAGAAAAAAGCAATTACAATATTTTTTACGTCCTTAAATATAGTGGCAAAAATTCCAGACAAAACCGGCGAAAACCACCTGAGCTGATGTAGACACATTACGCGCCGAGAGAAAGATAACACGACGAGATATTATGTAGTTAGAACAACCTAAAAGAGGCCAGGGCAAGCCACCGAACACTTGCATGGCAGCGGTAAAAAGGGATATGAAGACGATGTGACTACATCCTTACATGACTAACATACGCCAAGAATCATGTTATGTATTAAGACAAGGAGGGCCGACCCTAAAAGACACGGGAAATGAGGCGCGGATGAAGAGAAGAAAAACAATAATTGTTATTTTCTTGTTATTAACCTTTTATTGAATATATTTGGTGTTAATTTTGTAGAAATTCATTAGTCACACTTAAATGAAACTACGTTATGTAGCATTATTTTCTACTTTCTTTAAGTTCTTTACCACGACCTAGGTTTCCTTGTATTACAACATCTTCAGATATATATCTATATCTTCAGGTCTATAACTTCAGGTACATATCCTCAGGTATATCTTCAGGTATATAGATCTATTCCATACATAGGTAATGTGTCACTCAAATTAGGAAAACTCTTAACTAATAATAAAAATGTAAATAATACCACGTGTACCTGTAGTATTTTAAATAACTCGGGAAAAACCCTTATTAATAATAAAAAAAAAATAGATAAACATAATAAGAGTGGTATCTATAAACTTAAATATAACGACTGTAAAAATGTAAACATAGGTCAAACAGGAAGAGATTTTACTACAGATACAAAGAACACATTGCCAGCTGGTGAAATAACAAACCATACACATCTCACTTTGCTAAACACCTCATTGAAAATAACCATAACCCTCATACTGATAATGCCCCCTATATATTACAAATAAATACAAAAGGCAATAAACTTAATATCCTAGAAACATTAGAAATAAACAGGCATAAAAAAGACACCAACGTTAATATATTAAATGAACAACTAAATATAATATCATCAACCATACTTAATATTTTCTAGACATAATATAGTTAGACAACATTTATACTGTAGTATAACATGAAGAGTACTGTAGTACTCTTCATGTTTCAGCCCAGCTACACATCTAAATATAAATATATAAAAAATAAAAATATGTATAAAAATAAATAATAAATAAAAAAAGAAAAATTAATTAATTAATAAAACGGGAGATACATGGAATTAGTGGTATAACCTTGTTCTAACTCACAATTAAATGAAACGACGTGATGTAGTATTATTTCTAGAAATAATACTACATCACGTAGTTTCATTTAATTGTAAATAATGGATTTCTACAAAATTAACGCCAAATATATTCAATACTTGTTCTAGCTTTCAGATACCCAGCAAGGGTTGTATATTACTGAGAATAACTTACATTTAATTTTATTGCATACACCGGAACATTCACATTGTATAACCTCATAGAATAATATCAATTTAATTTATTACTCTCAATAAAATACTTGTATATCGTATAACTCTCAGAAATATAATAAAACCTACACCACTCCCCTACAATATAGTCACTAACATAAGCAGTAGGAAAACCCACACAAACCCGGCTTCCGCTATTGTTTTTGAAACATATAAATGCTTGGATGTTGGATGTTCCTAAGAGTTAATCTTCGCTAATAGCCCATCTAAAGATGTTGTAATACAACGAAACCTAGTTTGTGGTAAAGAACTTAAAGAAAGTAGAAATAATACTACATCACGTAGTTTCATTTAATTGTGATTAACATTTTAGTTGTAATTTATGTATTTAAGTTATTTGTACCAAAATACTACTTCAGGACATTATTTAAATTTTTCCAGATTTTTCTTTTTCTGAGGTCGTGATGAATGGTTTTTACAAATTTTGTGGAATTTTGTTAAACAAAATTAAGTTAAAAACAGTTAAGATATTCTTGAACTTGCATTTTACTAAATTTTCATTTGACATCCAACATAATTTTCTTCGCCTCCTATCTCATCTCCGAAAACGGTCCCCTTATTAGTCTTAATATATGACCACAGACAAATTTTAGTATCATATGGTAATTATTAACGTCTTAAATAATTAAAACAGAAGAAAAACTCTACTGAATTTGATAAGTCGAGTAAATACTGTTGTAATTCCTTCTCAAAAGCTTCAAATGAAAGTTGGAGCGCGTTTCGCACAGTATAACTACTAACTTACATAACAATCTTTAACTAGGTATGTACTCATATAGACTTAAGTTAGCTTTTGATTGAAATAGTCAAAGTTAATAAAACCGCCCTTGACTTTCCTTCATATGAGATCTCACTATTTATGGCCGAAGGATCGCGAGATTTGGCTTCGCTTTTGGCGTGATAAATTTTTAATCAAATTAAAAATTTAGAGTCAAATTTTATTTCGCTGGGATTAAAAAGCGATTTTAATGCAGAATGTCTTTGTTGATGTGAAATAACTTAATTAGTTTGTTTTATAAAGTTGATCCATTTAAAATTTTCATTGAAAACTTGCAATATGTTAGCATTAAATCGGTTGTGAGTATGTTAACAAGCCAGACGTTACTTTTGCATCGCACAAAAAACGCAGTCCCAATTTTCGTTTGATTATCCAACTTTTAAACACAATATTTCGAGTTATGTATTGGTGCATTGACAGGAAACGTTTCGGAATGAACTGTGGAAGATTATAATATGTAAAGTATACAAAACGAAAGAAAAGTTACTTTTAATATATATATATATATATATATATATATATATATATATATATATATATATATATATATATATATATATATATATACCTTTTATATATCTAGCGACAAGCTATCCATTTGTACTAGTACATGTAATATTTTATTATCTGTTTTTATTCAAAGTCAATTTAAATATATATCTTTAAATCATTTAGATGCAACGTAGAAATTAAACCTGATAGTCTTGGTCTGGTAGTGGGATAAATAATAAATTTAGGAAAATGGTGAATGAAAATTGTTTAAGTTTTTTTAAAAAACTATGAAAAGCATTAGATAGGTTTAGCAGTCGGGTGATATTTTTCTTAGTGTGATCACTTGTGTTGTTACATCCAAAATAACTGGGAAAATTCATCTGTGGCAAATACTTTTACTGCTTTTCCTTGACTATCAATATAGATACTATACGGGTCTTACTGAGTTACTGAGAATAGCTTAAATAAGATTTATTTCCAAATTAGTTCATTCATTACATTTTCGGTTTAATAAAAAATATCCTTACTTTATTTATCCTAACATGATTCCCCTATGGATATTCTCTCTCTATTCTAAAGAAAGTTGGAACCTGATACCCAGAATGCATCATAAGAGTTGCCATGAAGAGTCGTCGTTTATGTTTGTAAGAATTGTTTGAAAAACACAATGTTTTTGTATTATTATATTTGTATAATTGTTTTTTTTGCATTCATATTCATAATCGATTGCCACAACATATATATGTTTACACAGTTGTGTGTGCGTGTGCGTGTGCGTGTGCGTGTGTGTGTGTGTATGTGTGTGTGTGTGTGTGTGCGCGCAAATCGAGGCGGCATGTAAGCAAGACGTCTTATTAATGCTTTTATACGGGCAGCAGAAGTTCGTGTAAGGGCACTCCTTTAATGGCCATTCGACGGAGGAGATGTTTCATTTAAGTGTTCCAGTAAATTACCCGAGCACATATTGCATGTGGGCGGTGCCTTCAGATGCTCCGATGACGTCTAGTAAGGATAAAGCTTATTTAATAACGTAAGTACGTTATACAAAGATATTTGTAGTAAATGCTAGTAGTTTTATGTCTTATTGGGGATCGGCATTATTGCCGATCCGAAAACTTGTTTTTTTTTCCTTTTTTCCACAGTTGAAAGAAAGGACTATCTATAAATCAGGGAATAGTAAACGAAAGATAAGTTCGCGACTCCGCTCCTCTAGGGAACTCTAAAAATACTTTTACTATTATAAAGTCACTAATTCTTTTACATATAAGTACAGCAAATTAAAAAGAAAAAATACAACGTAAAATAAGTAGATATACCAACAATAGAATGAAGACGATTGAAAACAAGAAGTAATATTCCACGGAACAATTCCTTTAATTCTCAGTCTGTGAACATAACTTTAAAATTAGTTTAGGTAGTAATAAGCTCATACTGTGACACTATTTATTCTATTATCCTCTCAACGACTAAAGGAAAATAATCACATAATATCTGGTAACAAATTATAGGTTCAAATTTGTATATCGATTTTGTGAAGGCTGTATTGTAAATATGTTAATAAAAGAATAAAGATCCTGTTAAACATACCTAATACATACTTCAAAATTTATGCCCGAGGTACACCTTCGACCTCAATATATTGTTCATAACATCTCAGTTGCTTGAAAATCCGCTACCAACGCCAGTTTCACATATTTTTATGTATTTAGGGATCCATAATGTCCAAATTAACGTATTTGAAGATTTAAACTTCTGTACTGGCAGCTGCCTCTCAAAGCTTGCTAATCAAGAATCTATTGAGTCGATTGAAAATATTACCTCTCCTGAACTCTACCCCTCTCTCTGCGCTTTCATTCTCTCCTTCTTTCATCTTAATCTTAACTCGGGGAAATATAAGTATTCTAAATTTTTGTTTCCTTTTATTTAGTGCAACCTATTGTTTCTATCTGTTACCACGTTTTTTTCTTATATATACGTCGTATATTTTATTTTGTATTATCCCTTCAAATCTACCAAACTATCTATTTCTTCAAAACTTATCTTTATGATTGCCTGCAAGAGATAGCTTCTGTTATGATGGCAGTTTCAAAATAATATTGATCCATATACGTATAATTTGTGACAATATGAAACATACTTCATGAACTGTACGAACACTAGTATAGGTTGCAATAAATTAATGATTTAAAATGAAACCTATTTTTGCTATCAATTGTTATCTTTTCACAAACGAACAATATTTTTAGCTATTGAATATATTTGGTGTTCCATTTTCTGGAAATTCATTGTCACTAAATTTTTATTCTCAACTAAGTGAAACTACGTGATACGGTATTATTAATTCTTAACCACGACTTAAATTTTCTTTTGTATTCTATATCACATTGTTTCATTGAGTTGTGAATAAAAATGAAGTAATTTTTTTACGAATTAAACATATTTTTTACTAGACATATCTTGTTAACAGACATTCATGCCTGTATGAGCTTAGATCCCTTTGCCTTGCACGGAAAAATAGTACAAAAAAAATTGTGCGAATAACCTCTCTTTATTTATTTGTTATTTTTATTTAGCCGTTCAATAATTGAATTATCGATTTCTAAGGTATTTTAAATATTTACTAAATATTTGTCATTAATTCCGTCATACTTCCCCTATTCCCTTTCTTATTCTTGTCCCCATAGAGATAAGTGAAAAACAAATAAAATTTTGTTACTTTACACACACTACTGAGCAAATTTCGACCCTAATAACGATACAAGTTATTATAACAAAGGCATCGGTATCTTTTTTAGAGGTCCATGCGTTTGGAGTTGATGCACAGTAAATTTAGTACCAAAGATATTATTTGGAAATAAATTAAAAGATTCTATATTTAAAGTTATCAAATATCTGTGAAAAGAGATTAACTGCTCGCAAACGTAGCGCTGAAATTTAATTTAGTTTACTTAGTAGGGTCGAGCGGTCGTATTCGAAGGATAAAACGTGATGGTGCTCGCCGCGAGCGCCGTCCGTGAAAATACAACTTGTTAATGTTGTACGTCGGCAGAAGTTCGTTTAAGGAAGTTTTTTCATTACTGACTAAGGCGGAAATGCTTTAATTTATATAAGCATAAGTAAGGCACGCGGTGTCATAACTTCCACGAGACCGAATAAAGGTGATTTAAAAATTCATTATTCTCTAATAGTAGCTCTTATATAGTTCTTTAAAATTAAACTGTGACAAAATAATAGGTAGCTTAAAACGGTTTAGAAATGCCACCAAAAATAGACAAGAAAATAAAGTTGTATAGTCGTAAAGTTGAGTATGATATCATTTCGAAAATATGTATATTAAGGTATATTAATTTGAAATGTAGAAAAAATGGCTGCGATTGACATTTAGGCGGAAATCGATATTTAAACAATTAAGTATTTTTCAAATCAATTTAATATTTAAGAGATATAATAGTTCACAAACTTTTTATTACTTTGTGTTACTCTGGCTATGTGTAGGTGTAATTATTAATGTTTTAGTTATTATTTAATTAATCTCCTTATGACGTTAGAGTCTGTGTGTAAAGGTGCAGTGCCTGAAAATTAAAATAGCATATTTTACCTCTAGACGAGATGTTTAACTGCTAATGGTCTCGAGATTGTTTTTGCTTTGAACGTGGGCAGTTTTTTTGTTAATATTTCTGTGTAATGCTTTTTACATTTACTAAAGGAACTAGACTCTACAAGTATAACGAAGAAGTAATTAAAATATTTTCAAGAGCAAAATGAAATTGAAAAAAAATTAAAGAAACGACCCAAATTTTGAAGGATACTTTAACATAATTAAAAAGTTCTAGGAAAAAGTAATTAATATTAAGGAAAATTTAAAAAATATTCACCTTTGTAGAATTTATTTAAATCCTTTGTGATCTCTTTTGTGATTACAAGACGCCGATAATTTGCGTTTCGTTTCGTTTTGCTTATAATTTGTGATATAAAAATGCCACCTAAATTTCATAAATTAGAGTTACAAAATTATTTCTATATAGATCTCATATTACATTTTTATAATCAATCAATTTTTATAGTCAATCACTTTATTCTTGTTTTAAGTTTAATAAAAATTATAAGTTATACGGAGTTGTGAGACATCCTTACGCTCTTGACCAAAATCTTTATTCACAATTAAATGAAACTACGTGATGTAGTATTATTTCTACTTTCTTTAAGTTCTTTATCACAACCTACGTATCGTTGTATTACAACATCTTCAGGTGGGCTACTAGCAAAGATTAACTCTTAAGAATATCCAACAGCATTTATATGTTTCAAAAACAATAGCGGAAGCGGGTTTGTGTGGGTTTTCCCCTGTTTATGTTATTAAACTCACTAGTTTATTATAGGGGAGCGGTGTAGGTTTTATTATATTTCCGAGAGTTACACGATATACCAGTATTTTAAAGAGGGTAATAAATTCAATTGTTGTTATTATATGAAATTGTACAATGCAAATGTTCCGGTGTTTGTAATAAAATTAAAAAGAAATTATTCTCGGTAATATATTTATACAAAAGCAATGGTATCTGAAGGTTAGAACAAGGTTATACCACTAATTCTACATATCTCCGGTTTTATTTATTCATATATTTATTTATTTATATACACACATTTTTTATTTTTTCTTTATATACTTATATTTATATGTGTATTTGGGCTGAAACAATTTGAAGAGTACTGTAGTATCGATGTTGTCTAATTATATTATGTCTAGAAGATATTAAGTATGGGTGATGATATTACATTTAGTTTTTCATTTAATTATTATTAACCGTGGTGTCTTTTTTATGTCTGTTTATTTCTAATGTTTCTAGAATATTAAGTTGATTACCTTTTGTATTTATTTGTAATATATTATAGCTAAATATTGTTTGTTTGTGAAAAGATAACAATTTATAGCAAAAATAAATTTCATTTTAAATCATTAATTTACTACAGCCTATACTAGTGTTCGTACAGTTCATGAAGTATGTTTCCTATTGTCACAAATTATACGTATATGGATCAACATTATTTTGAAACTGCCATCATCGCAGAAGCTATCTCTTGCAGGCAATCATAAAGATAAGTTATGAAGAAATAGATTATTTGGTAGATTTAAAGGGATAACACCAAATAAAATATGCCGTATATTTTAATGTTTAATGTATATATAAGAAAAAAACGTGGTAACAGATAAAAACAATAGGTTGCACTTAATAAAGGAAACAAAAATTTAGGATACGTATATTTCCACGAGTTAAGATGGAAGAAGGAAAGAATGAAAGCGCAGAGAGAGGGGTAGAGTTTAGGAGAGGTAATATTTTTTCAATCGATTCAATAGATTTTTGATTAGCAAGCTTTAAGAGGCAGCTGCCAGCACAGAAGTCTAAATCTTCAAATACGTTAATTTGTACATTATGGATCTCTTAATATATAAAAGGGGAACGAAAATATGTGAAACTGGCGTTGTTAGCGGATTTTCAACCAACTGAGATGTTATGAACAATATATTGAGGTCGAAGGTGTACCTCGCGCATAAATTTTGAAGTATGTATTAGGTATGTTTAATAGGATCTTTATTCTTATATTAACATATTTACAACACAGCCTTCACAAAATCGATATTCAAATTTAAACCTATAATTTGCTACCAGATATTATGTGATTATTTTCCTTTAGTTGTTGAGAGGATAATAGAATAAATAAATATAACAGAATGAACTTATTGCTACGCTAAAAAGCAGCCGTAGAAGTAGCGCCAACTGACTCTTGTTACTGGCGATGACATTTAATTTTAAACTCTCTCTGCTAAGTGACCTAAACTAATTTTAAAGTTATGTTCCTAGACTGAGAGTTGAAGGAATTGTTCCGTGGAATATTACTTCTTGTTTTAAATCGTCTTCATTCTATTGTTGGTATATCTATTTATTTTACGTTGTATTTTTTCTTTTTAAGTTGTTGTACTTATATGTAAAAGAATTAGTGACTTTATAATAGTAAAAGTATTTTTAGAGTTCCCTAGAGGAGCGGAGGCGTATCCAGTCGCGAACTTATCTTTCGTTTACTATTCCCTGATTTATAGATAGTCGTTTCTTTCAACTGTGGAAAAAAGGAAAAGAAACAAGTTTTCGGATGGGCAACAATGCCGATTCCCAATAAGGCATAAAACTACTAGCATTTACTACAAATATCTTTGTATAACGTACTTACGTTATTAAACAAGCTTTATCATTACTAGACGTCATCGGAGCATCTGAAGGCACCGCCCGCATGCAACATGTGCTCGGATAATTTACTCGAACACTTAAATGAATCTACTCCGTCGAGTGGACATTAAAGGAGTGCCCTTACACGAACTTCTGCTGCCCGTATAAAAACATTAATAAGACGTCTTGCTTACATGCGATTTGCGCGCACGCATGCACACACACATGCACGCACACGCACACACACACACACACGCACGCGCACACACACACGTGTGTGTGTGCGGGACTTTTTTATTATATTATTTGTACATCAGACACACACACACGTGTGTGTGTCTGATGTACAAATAATATAATAAAAAAGTCGCGCAGTTTTGGTCTCAAAAATATTACGCATACCCAACATTGTACTATTCAAGACGAATATTTTGACACTCATTGCTACAAGACCAATGTTTTCCAGTCAACCAAAGAACTACGTAAAAATATATGTGTTGTGGCAATCGATTATGAATACGAATGCAAAAAAAAACAATTATACAAATATAATAATATAAAAACATTGTTTTTTTCAGACAACTCTTGCAAACATAAACAACGACTCTTCATGGTGACTCTCACGATGCATTTCGGGTATCAGGTTCCAACTTTCTTTGCAGTTTGGCAAAATGACCACTAGGGAAATATTCATAGAAGAGAAAGAAAATATCCATAGGGGGATCATGTTAGGATAAATAAAGTAAGGATATTTTTAGTGTGTAGTCCAAGGCCATGTGCAAGGCTAAATCAAGACCTAAGATACGAGAATACTTCGGTACAATAAAGAGATGGCAGAGAAAGTACACATTGCGGTGACAGCGTATATCCAACCAGTTAAATTACGCCCTGTAATCAGAAATATCATGAGATTTTCTGAAACCGAAAATGTAATGAATGAACTAATTTGGAAATAAATCTAATTTATTTAAGCTATCCTCAGTAAGACCCGTATAGTATCTATATTGATAGTCAAGCAAAAGCAGTAAAAGTATTT
Source organism: Druceiella hillmani (assembly GCA_039881145.1). Lineage (NCBI taxonomy): Eukaryota > Metazoa > Arthropoda > Insecta > Lepidoptera > Hepialidae > Druceiella > Druceiella hillmani. The sequence continues at coordinate 37,797,212 of JAYKKI010000017.1, read as the reverse complement.
GACACAGAAGAATTTTCCCAGTTATTTTGGATGTAACAACACAAGTGATCACAATAAGAAAAATATCACCCGACTGCTAAACCTATCTAATGCTTTTCATAGTTTTCTAAAAAAATTTAAACAATTTTCCTTCGCCATTTTCCTAAATTTATTATTTATCCCACTACCAGACCAAGACTATCAGGTTTAATTTCTACTTTGCATCTAAATTATTTATATTGTCTTTGAATAAAACAGATAATAAAATATTACATATACTAGTACAAATAGATAGCTTGTCGCTAGATGAGACCCACACCACAAATGTAATATCAAAATGAGCTTATACCCATATTAACTAAATAGAGGAACTTGTTTCTAAATCTCGGATGTTATGTTTCTAAATTAAATATCTATAGAGTTTTTCATAAGAAATTGTACAAGAAATATTTTGATCTGCCCCCAAAACATACCCGTATATAAAAAAACTTAAGATAACATTTTTGAGTGAAAACTATTGAGTAATTTAACTTATCTTAAAAATGTTTCTTAAAGGAAATTAGAATATTTATTTTATTACCTAATTATTTTAATAGTATTGAGAGGATAATAGATAATACTACAGTATTTCAGAAGAATTAATGCTGGTTTATACAACTACAGTTATCGTAAGTTTTACTTACACTTACTAACATAGGGGAATATTTCCAAAGATAGATACTGTCCCTAATTAATTGGAAAATAATTTAAATATGTAAAAAATGTGTCACTTTCTCTTTGCGCTATTCAGTCAATAATAAAAAGGCTTGAATCTAAAAATTCACCAAAATAATTTTCATGCTATTAAATATTTTAAAGGAAACAAAATAAAACATGTCTTCAATTTATTACTGAAGTTTACACCCGGAAAATTGTTTACGTTTCCTGTTACACTGTTATTTAAAAGGTTGAAATCCTAAAAATAACTTTGTGCCTTCATTGAAAACTCATTAAATATAAAAAAAATCAATAATCACTTAGAAACATGTTTTAATTTGTCCTTCTTAAATTTTCGATTAGAAACGTGATGCAAAAAATGAACTCCCTAAAGTTTTAGATTATAAATATTTTCATTATTAATCAAGTAGTCTTCGTGTGACATATTTTTCTACATAAGTTTTTCGATGAGACTTCGATTCCTGTTTCAAAGTTGAATTAAAGATTGTTTCTGGAATGTTACATCTCCTATATATTATATAGTTATCTATTATTGTTTCTAGTCTAATAATAACTAAAACAAAACGAAATATACTGGTCAAGTTTATGCCGTAACATACACAACGTAAAGGTCTGCAGTTTTCTATGTCAATTACAATTATTGATGAGAGTTAGTTGAAATAATTTTATATTAAAATTTTAATCAAACGCAAATACTTTGAATTTATTACCACTTTTCAAACCCATAATCGAAAAATTTAATTAGATAATACTGTTGAAACTGTAAGGGTGTATACTGACCGGTAGCTTTAAACTTAATTAAATGTGTCAATTTTACGGTTAATATAATTTTAAAAAACTTAAAATATCCGATGTGATTTTACCTATAAATGCAAATTAAACCAGTGTACAAGAGATGGCTTTATGAAATACGGAAAACTCTTTAATAATAAAATGTAAGCATTCAAAAGCGCTTTTAAGGGTAATTCAGGGAAATTTAATGAAAGGGATATTTTGGAATTTAAAACGATTTATTGAAATAAATATTTTGTAGTTTACACTGTATTTATAACGCAAATACTATTATTGTGTCCTTAGTGCATCTGCGAAAGTACGCGAGTTGTTTTGAGTTTACTCTTATTTATCGTGTAGTTTATAACAGTGATTCCTTTTTCTATATAGATTTTTAGTGACTCGCTTAGAAAAAGTATTCAAACAAATACATAATTACTTTATTTTCTTTTTCTAGGAAACAAGAAACCCTTTTAATTTCGATACGTTCGTCTGTCTGTAACAACCTCACAGTTTCTACAGTTTTAGATTTTCTGCATGACGTTTCACAAAAAATGCTTTATATAAAATAGCAAAATATTTAAAAACATTTGACCTACATGGCTTTGTGAAAAAATTGTTAGATAAATAGATATTTATCTAACAATTTTTTCACAAAGAATGATATCATAAAATGAGTGAATCAATAAAATGAGATAAATTTCCACTTAATATCTATAATTTTTAACTTCCCCCACCCCGCGCTAATTTTTCAAGCATTGATTCGAAAAACTGTAACATAGACAAAATAAAATCCAAACATGACCAAAATTCCGATAGACATGGCCTTCAAATTATGTTTTCAATGAAATATTGAAAATCCCCATCGGTTTCCGTAAAACATTTTACTCAAGGTCAAGGGTCAAAAAATATTTTTTTCGTGAATCTTTTAAATAGTAAGTTGTATTTTAAAAATAGTTTTTTTAAATCATACAATTTTCCACTAAAAAATTTTCTAGGTTTTTTGTGGAAAATTGCGACTGATCGTTCGCGACATAGTACGGTTTTAAACATTATTGAGATTCTTATGCGCTCATTTTTTTTTTATTTACAGCTTATTAAAAAACTTTCTTAGAACACATTCTTATTAAAAAACTTAAACTGAAGCACTAGCAATATTAGTATATGAAAATGGTTTCAATTTTTTAGTTATATTATAAGTAACATTTGTTGTTAGTGTAAAAACGATCTAGCGGTAAGGAACCTCCACCAAATGCTCCTCAACTGTTGTCGGTCGGTCTCGCCGTTATACTCCACGTTCTTCCAGCAGCTGATGTCATTGCTCCATCTCATCTAGGGTCATCCTCGTCCACGTTTTTTATCTAAAGAGTTTGTTATTGTAGACCATAGCTCATCTGTAGTTCACAAACAATGTGTCTAGCTTATTGCCATTTTAATATTTGTTTAAAGCGCCTCATACTTTAGTTTTTTTTTCTTGTGGTAATGTTTCTCAATGGTAATGTTTCTTATGGTATGGTAATCAATCTCGCAGTATTAGACCGGTTTAAATTCTTTTTATTTTCTCTTTTTTTGTACACTATTTATTATTATAAAAATTCAATCATATTTTTACACTTGAATGGCAATTTTTACACTTCAATGGCCATCACAAAAACGGTTGTCTATTTATTTTATCTCAATGTTCCATGAAAAATTGTTGTGACACTGACTTTCCCTTAACCGAAATGGAATAGTTCAATGCAAATATAACTTTCGTATGTGATGAGGATATCCATTTCTTAATAATATCGATTTCACGAACCCTCTTATAAATATAAGAAAATTCACTCTGTAAAACTAGGGAAAGCTTAACTATAAACAAAAGTGTACTTGTCACAAAATTTGACTTCGTTTCTGAAGTTCCGCGTGCAGTGAAATAATCTTACTTTCACGTAATAACTTGTTTCGATATTATGTCAATTCTTTTCAACAGAGGCAAGGTATAATTAATTGAAAAACGTAATGATTTATTTATAAAACAATACCAATCTCCATAAATCCTTATCAATAACGGAATTCGTTTTCCCGGAAGTACACCGTAAAATAAAATTGTGTATTTTCCCTACCTTCCCACCTTACAAATAATTATATCAAGTACAAGTATACCTAGATAATTAACTGAACCTTAAAAATTGAGGATAGGTGTTGCAAATTTTACACCCACTCGCTCCAAATAAACTGCTGAATACAATTATCTGTAATTGTGCTAAGGGTTGCAATTATAATTGCAGATATGAGGAAGTTGGTTTATTTTGTATGTGGAAACTTCAAAAAGGCCAGTTGAGCTCTAAGATTGTAGCAAATAAAACAGACGATTATGCTTATAATATCAATCAGAAGGTCTCAGAACCATGCTCTTGCTTAAAATACCAAAAATCCAGCAAGCCGAGGAATAAGAAAGAGAAGAGAATATAAACCATGAAACAAAATTTGATGATAATTAATAAGAAAAACATATTTTAAAATTAATATAAAACCTACTCTTATATTTTAATTATATTACTAAAGTTAATTGCATCTTTTTTTTAAATAAATACAAATCCATACAAATCTGTTTTTGTTAATACAGATCATGGATTATAGGCATAATAGGTACGCGTAAAAAAATGCACTGCGTACTAGCTCGAAGGTGACACAAATAGTTCATATTACGAAAAATGTAAATTTCACACGGACAATTGATCATTCATAGGAAAAAAACTATTTTTACGATAAAATTAACCATTTAAGAGATACGTTTTTTGAACCTTGAATAAAATATTTGGCAGAAGCCCAATTGATGAATATTTTTGATATTTCATTTAAAATGATGATTTTAAAATCTGTCCTGTGTTTCAACTCTTTCAGAATTTTGGCTATGTTCAACGCTTATACTGACCGGTCTTCATAAGTTAAAGAAACATATAATTAAAGAAAATTTATAGTTGCTCGGCCTCATGAGAACTTTCTAAAGACATCGTGCGTACAATTGTGCTTATATAACTTTAAAGCATTTTCCCTCAGAATAAGAAATTAGAGTCCCCATGCTTGAACTTCCGACGCCCCGTACTAGATGTTTATAAGCCGTCTGTTGATGGACGCCCGTTGTGTTTGTGCAGCGCACGTCGTTACGTAGGTCCTTTGAATGCTTCCAACGTAACTCTGAAATTAATTCAGTTTAGCTAAACTGAATTAATTTCAGAGTTACGTTTGCAAGCAATTAATTGTCTTTCATAGATGTTTAATAAGTTTTGTTATTGAGGCTTTTAATTTGTTTCGTAGCAACAAATTATGTCCTACGACTTATCGATAAATGTTTACTGAAATAATTGTACGACATTTATTATTTCTTTAACACTTTTTTCAGTCTTCACTCTAATATTTCTACTATTTTCTTTCATATCATATTTTTACAGCTGCGTCTTTCTTTCTTTAATTGCTGTTCGATCTCTTTTCATTTATACGCTCCGTACTACGACACCAGACATTCATGTCCTTACCTATTTCCCTTTTAAAAATCAACCCCTTCATTTGCCATCATTTGAATATAATAGACATTTACATAAACATTACAATTCACAAGACATTCTCGTAAACAACGCCATAATTGTCGCAATAAACAAAACACGTAGATGTCAGAAAATTCTAGGTTTCATAATCTTTCAATTCGCGTATTTCAAGAGCCAAAGGACAGAGAGAGTATACTGGCTAATCGTACATCCCGCTCCATAACCAATCTATCTTCCTTATCGTCCTGTCTATCAAGTAACTACTACATATTAAAGTTATCTTGCAGATAAAGTTTTATTTTTATAATGTGCAAAGTATTTTTGAGTGTAATGTCGAATTAATCAGTGTAATCTTTTGAGGCCATTCCCATAAATTGACTAATTTGATGTGACATATTCCTGAACTATCATGCGTGTAAATAATGTGTTATGTGTGTGTGTGTGTATATATATATATATATATATATATATATATATATATGTATATATATATATATATATATATATATATATGTATATATATATATATATATATATAAAAAAAAAATATATATATATATATATATATTTATATATAAAATTTTCTCTCATTTTGCATATATTACATATTATAATCTTCCACAGTTAATTCCGAAACGTTTCTTTTCTTGTCAATGCACCAATACATAACTCGAAATATTGTATACAAAAGTTGGATACTCAAATGAAAATTGGGACCGCATATTTTCGTGCACTGTAACTACCATCTTATATAATAATCTTTAACAAAATATGTAGACTTGAGTCGATTTTTGGCAGACACAGAGAACGTCTTGCTTATTAATATACACTCAGTCGATTTAATGCTAACATATTGCAAGTTTTCAATGAAAATTTTAAAAAGCTCAAATTTATGGAACAAACTAATTAGGCTTTCTCACATTAACAAAGATATTCTTAATTAAAATACCTTGTTAATTCCAGTAAAATAAAACTTAACTATACATTTTTAATCCGATTAAAAATGTATCATGTCAAAAGTGGAGCCAAATCTCACGATCTTTCACATGAAGGAAAGTCTAGGGCAGTTTTATTAACATTGACTATTTCAAACAACAGCCGACTTAAGCCAACATATATTTTGTAAAAGATCATTATGTAACTTAGTAGCTACACTGCACGAAATACGCAGTTCCAACTTTCATTTGAGGCTTCTGCTCAACTCCCGTGCAAATATGAAATAAACGAAGTCGCTTCCAGTGACAGTACTTACTCGACTTGGCATATTCAGTAGAATTATTCCTCTATTTGAATTATTGACGACATTGATACGTTATGTCGTAAGATAATTTATATATGTATTGATCAAGAATAATTGGAGGCCAATTTTGAAACATGAGATACGAGGCGAAGAAAATTGTGTTAGCTATCAAATTAAAGTTTAGTAAAAATACGAATTCAACGATACCTAATATGTTTTTCATATACAAAATTTGTAAAAATCATTCATCATGACTTCAGAAAAACAAAAATCTGGAAAAATTGAGATGAAGTCCTGAAGTAGTCTTTTGGTATAAAGAACTTAAATACATAAATTACAACTAAAATGTTAATGTCAAGAAAATAACAATTATTTTCAGCTTTCATTCTGATTGGCAATATGGAGCTGGTAATTGTCTTGATGATGCAATAAATTAATGGCGTTGTCAATAAATTCATATTAAAACTTGAGCCAATTGTTATTTCTAGCGGTATTTTCTATGATATCATATGAATTATTAAGCAGTATCTCTAAGGACTCTTTCTTGATAACATATACTTAATTATTTATGATTCGGAAAGGAACATGTGTACATATTAAATTAGCCATAGTTATATTAAAATATCATACATCAGTTCATTTTCCTTCGAAACAGGATTCAAAAACTTGGCGCAGGGGTTTTATTCAGCAGCTTTTCAATTTAAAATAGCTTCAATGAACAGTGCAATGGGCTACTTATGCCGCCGTGTGCCTCAAACCACACTCAATATAGTTCATATTGTAATAATTTATTTACCAGCTCCTATTTCCAGCATGCCCGCACGCATATACATATATATATATATATATATATATATATATATATATATATATATATATATATGCTGATCGCAAACTAAAATGCCAAAATACCCAATGCACTCCGGAGCATACCGTGCGCCGTTATGACATTTACGGTATAAAATCACGATACCAGGCTTTTCATTGCCGTATTTGATCCAGTACGAATGCTGTGCATACCTTGAACGGTCAGAAGAACGAACATATCGATTCGAAAACACCAAAACCACACTGTCCAAACTCTGAATCCACACTCCCAGAATCAAAACCGCACTGTCTACCATCTGTTACCAAAGAATCCTCAGCTACTTTGGTCACACGGAGGGAATCAGATAACTTAAAAAAGCTAATAGTTATCGGGAAAGTCAATGTAAATGACCCCGCGGTAGATTTCGTACCCAATGGATTGGCCATGTCACTACCCTCACAGGCCTCCCAATCACATCTACTATTCGGAAAACCGAGGACAGGGCTGAAGGGAAAAAAACTAATAAACGAAGCCACCAGGTCTCTCAGGATGGACACGACCTTCAGAAATGAAGAATGCGACGTTGAAGAAGCTTTGATCTAAATTCTTCTATGCACTTCACTTGCTACGTTCAGTGGAGCAATTGATCTGTAGATCCTATAGTATGTTCAGGCACCTCTTCCCGTATATAAAGGTTCTTTAACGACTCAATTCCAGTGTTTGGATACGGCGCCCACCCGTCAATACCCATTACAACGCCTGCGTTTTATTAAATTGTATCTAAATTTATTGAGGTAAAAATTGTGATCTATGCATATCTTACGCCCTTGGGCTAAATAAACAGGACTAACATTTCCTGATGTTAATTAAAATTTAAGTAAAACATAATTACCAATTCTTGTATGTGTATAAATATATATATATATATATATATATATATATACACACACATCTATATATATATATATATATATATATATATATATATGTGTGTGTGTGTGTGTGTGTATGTGACAGATAAATGAGCTTAAACAGGCGATCTTCGGAAATGAAAAGTTGCGATCATTTCAACCGTAACTATTGCGGCACTGACTTAAAATTTAACTCAATCTGTTACGGGCATATCCCGTTCTTCTTGATTTTGCTTCACTTGATTTTCTTCTGAGAAATGCATCTAACCTTAGAATTAAAAGAAGCTTTTATGAGAAACAATACAATTACTTTTCTTTTATTCAATTTTCCCTGACTTTATTTTTCTCCGTTTCCTCGGGCATGAAAGGTATATTGCTTTTTATTATTATTAAACTGCTAATGGAAAAATATCGTTTTCCATACTACTACCACAAATATCCTATTTTACCTGGAGCAATACATGACTTTGCAACTGCAAATTGTTTATCTTATTGTAACAAAAATTGTATGTCTCTTTAATATTTATAATAATATTTACTATATTCTGAAAATTATTTCATTGTTGGTAAATGGTATTTGTTTAGTATTCGATAATTTTGTCGAAGTATCAATTCGATGATAATAGAATTGAATATGCCAGAAGTTACTGTCAGGTTTTATACCAAAAAAGATGACAATTGATGTCATATATATATATATATATATATATATATATATATATATATATATATGTGTGTGTGTGTGTGTGTGTGTGTGTGTGTGTGTGTGTGTGTATATATATATAGGTGTTTCCCATATTGCTGTCATTACTATAGTTACGTTGTATCACAATTTGAAAATCTGAGTGAGTATTTGTGTAGCTGATTAATTTTGACACAATATTCTTCATATTTTCGTATTTTATTATTTCTTATGATTAAATTGTTCAATAATTTATTTTAAAAGTCGAGGTATCTAAAAATTAACAAACGAATGTTATATGAGCATTCACGTGTCTGTTTGTCTGCCTGTCTGTCAAAGCCAGTTTTCTTAGAAACTGATGGACATAGACACTTGAAATTTAGTGCAATGATAAAATATATAGAACCGCATATTTCAAGGTCAATACGCAAACATTTTTACATAAACATTTTAAAAGTGGTAAACTATATTTTTAATTTCAAATATCATGTAGAAACATAATTGAAAGAAAAAGTTACAAGTTCGCCAAAATAATACATTTTCCAAATTTTATGTGATATAATTCTAGAAATATTGTTGAAAATGGCCACACTTTTTTTTGAGAAACCGTTTGAGATAGAAACTCGCACTTTTATAGAGTTATATAGCATTTACACAATGAAACATATGAATCCGCATATATTCCAGCAGTTAATACTCAAAAATATCTTTGTAAAACATTTTATAGGAAAGGTTTTTTTTATTTCATAAAATGTGCGGAACATAAATTGACAAAGAAAATTATAATGATTCCAGAGCTGTTTTTATCATAATTTTATTTAAGATAATTCTATACATATTGTTGAAAACAGTCACGAAAAATATGTTCTTCCCTCCAATCCTCAAAATTGCTACAGTCAAAATTACGAAAAAAACAGCATTACTCTTCTAGCACCGCTGTGTTTTATATAATTTATCTAAAAGTTACCGAAAAACTGTAACAATGATTCTAAACCTCGTAGTCTTTTTATGAAATTCATAATATTTCAAAACCTGGGGAAAGATATACCAGGTAATGTATTTATGTGTTAAAAATATTTTGTATTATGTATAGAAATAGTTTAATGAACATAGTATAGGTATCTACACGTGTACAAATCCTTTGTAGCGTGAGTTCGAAGTTCGAAGTTCATGGCGAAGAACTCGCAACAGAATGTTCATAATGACAGTTCCAAATCTATATACATAAGTTGTCCATTCACGAAAACATCGAAATGTGACACTCGTATATTCATAGGAAATAAGATTATGTCCCTTTAAATTTAATTTACCAAACATATTCATTTAATTATCCCAATTATTCCACATCAACAGATATTTTTGTAATTTTACAAATTTTAACCTTTCCGCTCTTAAACTTCCCTCGCGGAATGGCGCGCGATTTCAAGAGCCGAGCAGGCAAATCCGCGCCTGGCAACCACTTCACACCTTGTTTGACTTCAATAAAGTTTACTATTATTAAAGATGTTATTATTAGGCGAACTTCATTGTTATTCGGTTTCATCGGAGCTTTCTGAGGGCGTGGCCTGCGTTTAATTTGCGCTTGGGAGCAAGGGAATCGTATGAACTTTTGTTGTCCATATTATTATACGGACGCCTACTCGACTCACTATATACATTACTATGTTTTGTTGAGGTCCCTTGAATACGATCGCTCTTTCTTAACTTATTAATTAATTTCCAAGTTATGTTTGCTACAGTAAATCTCCTTTTCAACATGCGGAATATATTGAAGTTAAAAGTTTGTTTCATTTTTATAACCATGTTTATAAAAATATAATTACCCACCTTTTGTGCGTATAGCAACGGACAGACGGGCTTAAATAACATTTGATCCGAAGGTAATTCGTGACCCAAGGAAGGTTCCATACGTTTTATTATTAACTAATACTACTACTATTTGATTGATTAACGGATTGTGACTTAATAAATTAATAGCGACCTCTATTTCTTTCATGAGCGAGCAGTATATTAAAACGGAGTTTTATAATCCTTCACTAGATGGCGGTTTTTGCTTTGGTTTTAATAAATATTTTAACTTAATAATAAATTACTGTATGATGATCTGGCGTATTAGCAATATTATCGTTATCAATACTAAAATCATCTGTCTAAATATATATATAACATATCATAGTAAAGTTGTTGTCGCCCTAAAAGCGGATAAAATCCCGAGTATGTTTTAAATTATATATATATATATATATATATATATATATATATATATATATATATATATATATATATATAGCATCTAAGTCTTGGATTTGAATGAAAATGGGAAAAAATAAAACATTAAAGTACAATTTTCAGATATCAAACGTTAAAGTAAAATGCAAAAGCGTCATATGAACCGACATCCTGTCATTTCGATTCTTAATCCGGTGTGAGTTATATTTAACTTATTTATTTTTAATTATTAAAATATTTATAATCGATTTCCTGTATTAAGCGCATACGAAGAATCTGAATCTCCCATCTGTTTTTGGCTCACTTTGACTTACGTGGTATTACGGGACACTCCTAACATGAATACGTTTTCTGCTCCGTTGACTGCTTTTGCAATGCTATTATGAAGTTGATTGATAGTTCACAATTGACAATTAGTTCATTTAATATTCAATTTGAAGCGATTATTGTTTTAATTATTCATTAAAACTAATTGTACCTACTTTTGAAGCATTTTAGGTCAACCTCTAAATTCAATCCGCATTTTTATTTATAAAATAAACTGCAATTTGTTCATTTTTTATATTTAAAACTTGAAATCTATCTCGACGCTATTTTTATACGTGTTGTATTTTAGTTGGCTGCGAGAAATTGCTTCGTCGTCCATATACGTACTTAGCATTTGAAAATACAATGTCAGCCCATGTCGCCACACTTAGAAAACTGGTGAACATTGAGAGCTCTAATTTCTCCGAAACATTTATTTGATGCAAATCATAGAATTATATTTTATTTTCCATAGAAACTCGCGGTAGTATATATATTGTACAAGAATATCTATCCCGGGCACCAGTCTAAAAGATAGATTTCATTGACTTTTAATATTCAACGATAAATGATGCAAATATCTTTATTTTATATTTTACAACCCTCAAGATTTAGAAAACTCAACGATGAGCGGTGGGACAGAATTAGGCACCATCCTATAAATGCCTTTTTATATATAAACAAATAAACACATTCGTTCTCTAAAACACTCCAATCAATTTTGTAAATTTTTAATTAATACACTATTTTTTATGTTTAAACTCCATTCTTAAAAACTGTAATTAAAATTTTACCAGTCTGCATTCACACATCATTTCTTCAACTGTATTCTTCACTTCATTCTCAAATTTATAACGTATTTGCAGATTCATAACATAAATTTCTTATAAACTTGGACAAACTTTTAAAATATTCGTCTGAGGGAATAACGAAAGAGTTCTCCGTCTAAAAGTGGCTACGCATATTAAAATGCCATCCCCTAACGGGCGCCGAGCCGCCAACTTTACCTTCGTAGAAAGGTCATTCCACTTTGAATGAGCCAACTCAATCGTAATTAAACTAAATTGATTTTAAAATGATAAGATCTACGAATAATCAGAAACCATCTAATATTTTGAATGAGCAGTGAGCCGAAGTCTTTACCAGTTGGCGATCATCACATTATTTCTTTATCGATTTATCTTTCATATATGAATACATAAGGCGGACTTGTTGCTATATGGGCAATCTCTTCCAATAGACCCAAACACCTAGTGAAAAATATAAAGTGTATTGGAATACTGTAACAAATTGTGTATACAATTGCAAAAGAACAATCAAAGCAATAACAAAGAAAAGCCGAAAAAATAAAAAATTAAAAGTAATTAATAAAAATATAATCGCAAGAATAAACAATAGTGACATGATTTGGTAGAAAAAACCAGGCACAAAACGATGGGAAGTTACTAAAGTAATTTCTCTTTTAGATAACTATTGAATATTTTAATTTACGACATATTCTGGGTACCAGGATCTAATGTAATCCACATTTTGGCAGCGTAAGCAATGAAGAAACTTTAGGAGGAGTCATCATGTTTGAGGATAAGTGAAGTGCGAAGGTTTTCACTGCAAAATCCAAGGCCATGAGGGCTTAAGGCTGAGAATCTAATTCTGATATACCGTTGTACTTTAAATACCGTAAATCTAATCTTGTATGGATTGAGCTGGTTTAAGTATTGTGAGATTAAAGTGAAATTGAAATTCTGCACATAGATTTAACAGTTAAATATGTTGGAGGCTTGAATGGTATTACTGTCGAGGAGAAAACAATTTTCTTTTCCGTCGTGTCTATCTTTGTATCGAACGATTTTTAGCAAGTTGTTTCTATATTGAAATGAATTTCTCAAAACTATTACAGAATGCTAGATTTATACATACCATCACTATTTTATATCCAGCCTATTAAATTTATCCAATTAAAAGCAAAATATATATTTTTGCCCGAGCGCGAAGAATTTTCTGACTTTTCTTATATTATATTTTATCTCCAACAAAGATTAGGGTATTTTAACAAAAACACTATGATCGCTTTCATTTTCTTTATTATTCAAGACTTCAATAACTTCTGACAACGTCTTTTGAAGGCTCGCCATTCTAGAATAATTTCGCATCCTATTGTATGTTTTTATTTGCAGTGTACTTTTTACGATTTCCATTTATCGGTTTCCACAATGTACCCAACCAGTATGTGATAAGAAAAGTGAAATGTTAAGTAAACCCATAAAACACTCACTCCTCCTCCCAAAATAGAGAGAGCCCATTTTTTCTCATTTTAGGATACTACTTCACTGAATATGGTGACCTTGACAAAAAATATCTTGCTCCATTTATTGGTAACTCGTTTAGTAAAATTCGTTAAACTTAATAGTTTTCCGTTTCATCCCTTAATTTCTTATGCTGCCTTTCTTTTCTCTTAACCTCGTTAACATACGATTTGTCTACACCAATGTATATCATTTTTCCAATGGTAAATGTTTTTACCTTTATTAACTTAAAATATACTGTATAAATTATTATAAAATCTGTGTCGACAACGCCTTAAAATCTCGGAAGTTCCTTAGAGATTAAACCTCACCATGGTATAACTCAAGAGAGCTAAATCAAAACCACAAAAATGGTTCGCACAAAGCGCAAGGGACACAAGGCAATCTTACTGCCTCTAAGATGTTTTCTAACATACTCTACAACTAGTGAAATTACATTAATTCTAACATTCCCGTAGTTCCTAAGGATATAACAGTGTATTTTGCCATAACGACTATATAATATGATGGACAAACCTTTAAAATTCTAAAACTAAATGATGATTGTTCTTGGTCAAACTGCACACTCACAATGTGGTTCTCATGGAAATTCATATTGATTAAAACAATTTTAAACAATTTTCACCCAAATCATACACATGACACGAGCGAAAATGCGACTAATTTATTTATATAGTTTATTTTAATATTCACAACTAAGTGAAACTACGTGATGTAGTATTATTTCTACTTTCTTAAAGTTCTTTAGTTTCTAGGACCTAGGTTTCGTTGTATGACAAAATCGTCAAGTGGGCAATTAACAAAATTAACGCCAAATATATTTAGCATTTTAATATATTTGTTATGTGAACCGCCATATTATTTAGCCTTCAATATATGGTTTACCCCGATTTAGGTTTCGTTGTATTACAACATGTTCAGGTCAAAGATCTTTGCTGATTGCCCACCTAAAAATGTCGTAATACAACGAAACCTAGGTCTTGGAAAAGAACTTAAAGAAAGTAGAAGTAATACTACAACACGTAATTTCATTTAATTGTGAATAATGAATTTCTACAAAATTAACGCCAATATATAACGCTAAATATTCAGTACTTTAACTCACTGAAAAAGATTACTCGTAAGATTGCTTAACGTATATTTATGTTGAAGTGTTGCCTACCTAAAGATGTCGTAATACAACGAAACCTTGGTCTTGGAAAAGAACTTAAAGAAAGTAGAAATAATACTACATCACGTAGTTTCATTTAGTTATGAATAATGAATTTCTACAAAATTAACGCCAATATATAACGCTAAATATTCAGTACTTTAACTCACTGAAAAAGATTACTCGTAAGATTGCTTAACGTATATTTATGTTGAAGTGTTGCCCACCTAAAGATGTCGTAATACAACGAAACCTAGGTCTTGGAAAAGAACTTAAAGAAAGTAGAAATAATACTACATCACGTAGTTTCATTTAGTTATGAATAATGAATTTCTACAAAATTAACGCCAATATATAACGCTAAATATTCAGTACTTTAACTCACTGAAAAAGATTACTCGTAAGATTGCTTAACGTATATTTATGTTGAAGTGTTGCCTACCTAAAGATGTCGTAATACAACGAAACCTTGGTCTTGGAAAAGAACTTAAAGAAAGTAGAAATAATACTACATCACGTAGTTTCATTTAGTTATGAATAATGAATTTCTACAAAATTAACGCCAATATATAACGCTAAATATTCAGTACTTTAACTCACTGAAAAAGATTACTCGTAAGATTGCTTAACGTATATTTATGTTGAAGTGTTGCCCACCTAAAGATGTCGTAATACAACGAAACCTAGGTCTTGGAAAAGAACTTAAAGAAAGTAGAAATAAAACTACAACACGTAGTTTCATTTAATTGTGAATAATGAATTTCTACAAAATTAACGCCAATATATAACGCTAAATATTCAGTACTTTAACTCACTGAAAAAGATTACTCGTAAGATTGCTTAACGTATATTTATGTTGAAGTGTTAAACCGAAAATAGCCTAAATTAAGGTAGGTCGAAATATTTATTTCATTATTTTTAATCTTTTAACGGATAATACTCTTCGGATCTTAAGATATATTTATTTTATCACTAAGAACGTTCCATGCTATATATTATTCTAAATCTTTGTATGTGACAAGTACCTGTTCATGCTTAGCTAGTACCGTTTCAAAATATAGGTAAATAGAATCAAATCATACAAGATCCCGTATATTTAACTACATTATCGATTGACCGAGATTGAAGCGGGGTATTTTTATAAAATTTGAACTTTTTTAACGCGATCTCGTTATTTATAACTCGCCTACGCACATGATAACGCCAATTTTCAGAGCCACATAGAAGATCATATATGCTATAAATTTTTGTGACTGGTTTTAAACGATGCTCATGCCATTTCTTTCTACATACTCGATATTTTCCTCTACCCAGATAGTTAACAGCGTACACGTGGAATTTTATAAAAAAAACCCACATATAAATAGATTGATATCTCTCTAGTCCATTATAAAATAAGTATCGTTACTAAAAACTGTTATCACATTATGTAATTTATAACGATCTTATTTATTCAAAACGAAAATAAATTAATTAAATAAACAAATACTTTCTATGTGAACTTAAGTTCTGTTCGAAGGAAACTTTCCTTTTTATTGTATTAGTGTAATACATCAGTCACTGACCTTTCATTCTTAATTCTCTCAATTTTAGTAAAAAATATCAACTAATAAAACTATATTATTATATAATAATAATAATACGAAAAGTCAAATTTGAAAAGTCACAATAAATACGAATAATGTCACATTAAATACCAAAAAGTCACAATAAATAAAAATAAAGCAATTGTAAAATATTTATTTATCAGCTAATTCTTCGTTCACTGCATAATAAGCTTTTTCTGTAAGCTCTTCCTTCACTCTTCTCTGAAAATGAACTTTAATTGTTGCAGGCAAATTATTAAAAAAATTATTACTATTGTATATATAACTTCTTGAGACTGAAAAATCTGTGCTTAACTCTTCTAATCTTAAATCTGTACCTAATAATATGTTCGCGCTTATAAAAATTGAAAGAAGCAATGTCAAGATCTTTTACGTACGTAAGAACTAGAAATTGTCATGGTCTTCACGCTTTGAAACGTCCCCTACGCGAGTCTCTGGATCTTAGACCTCCTAAATATCAAATTGTTTGTGTATGAAAAATAAATATTCTATTTGAATCTGTTGTGGTACCTAATAAACCCATAAGTCATTAGGCTAAGGAAGTAAGCAAAATAAACCACCTTTGCTACCTCCAAACTTGCGCCGTCATATATATATGTACGGAACCCTCCTAGTGCAAGTGCTACTCATACTTAACAGGTTTATTATTAGATATTTTTCCTAATAATATGCAATAAATCTGCTAAATAACTATTTGAAAAAAATACATAATGCCTGATTGTCTCCAAAACTTTAAACATCTTCCCTTGTCTTCTAAAATTATAAAAATCTTAAACTCGTCTAGACTAATATAATAAAAAAAAACATAGGTCATGTGGACATATAGTCATGTGGACTGGATATAGCCATGTGGACTGCCGACAGAAGCGAAAACTTAAAATTATGAAATAACAATGATTTTATACAATCATTTTCCAAAAAAATAACAATGCACATGATTTATTTTTAACAATTTATAACAATACACAAGAATACTTTTACGGGCGTAAAATTAAATTTTGCAATAAAAGAACATATTTTCTGAAATGAAAATTGGAACCTTTTTCGCAATTTTTTTCGACCAAAAATTTCAATAATATAAAGTAATAATCCATAATTTTGTATTAATATTAATATTAAAAGACGCGACAAAAATATTATCGAACAACTAGAAATCTGCTTTCACACGCTAGTCCATTAGAGAATATCAAATTAACACAAGGCAAAGCAAGAGCAAAATAAAACAACAAACATAAGATAAAGACACACAAAACAACATGACGCAACACAAGGCAATACAAGAACAACACAACACAAGACAATATAAACCAACACAATACAACACAAAATTAACATAATGCAACTCAATCAATGCAAGACAAGAGCAATACAAACACACACAAAGCGAAACAAAGATAATGTGCTGCTTAAGGTGTGGCAAATACATATTTTTAATATTCATCAAATCAAAGACGTATTTTGACTTCAACACCACTAATCAGTTTTTCTAGCCCTTAGAATAAAGCTTAAAAACTAAAATTATTTACAAAAGTAGTTAAGTTAAACAATCTTTTTCAAGAATAAAACACATTATTGAAATCTGTTTTTAAATCCTTTTCTATAGTACCCTAAAGAGAAGGACTATTTTTTTTACTATTTTTATTTTCTATGATAATATAAAAAATATAAATTAAAATAAATAAATATTAAAAAGTATGGAAAGGAACATCAGTATATTTCAATATTTATTTTTTTACTTTAATTAATATTTTTTACCGATCTTTTTTTATCGATTAATTATCACTGTCATATTACAAGTTTATCCTCCTCCGGATGTAAATTTTCAGAAGGTATATAATTTAATAAAGATAAAATATATAATAACAAATTAGGTACAAATAAAACTTCTACTATAATACCTTAAATAGACTTGCGTAGAAATTTCATACGTCTCATAGAGCTTAGAGTCCTCATAAATCGGTTGATTGGCCTACAATCTGCTTTTCCAAAGTACCCTCACGCACCTAATAAGATTGTAAAAATCTTCTACAGTTTTCCTGTAAGTGTGGTAAAAGCCTGTGACTGTAGTATATATTTACCTTTTATGTAATTTTATGATCTAATCGATAAAAGCAATTTGTGTATATGAAAAGCAAAGCAACATTTAAACAGCACAGTCAATGTTTTAATTATTTGATATTAATTTTATAAATTACATAGTAGCTTCCTTTTTACGTAGAACAATTCATTAGATAACATGGTTCCCGATTTCTTAAAAGCAATTATTTAATAACAAAAAGGATAATATAAATGTCGTGCTCCTTTTAATAAGCATTCCATTTTCTCTTTCTTCAATTCTTAAAAATTTAAAAGAATATTGGTGTTTTTTGCAAATGACCTTTTATTTTGGTTTTTTTCTTTAATCAAAGAAGTAAGTACTAGTTCAGTTAAATTTTAGACATTTCCTTCCTGGAATTAACTATGAATAAAATAACTTAAACATTATTCTTACATAATTTTATGCAAGAGATAGGAAAAAACACAGGATTATTTGAAAATAAAACAAAATGTTTAGATCTCTGATTTAAACATTTTAAGTTTTTTTTTCAATCTTATATCAAAACATTATCAAACCTTTCCAAAAAATTTAAAAGAAACCAATCTAAAATGTGTTGAATTTACGTATCCAAAATTTTGTAACCAATTTTTAACAAGCAAAGAAAATATTTAAAATTGAACAGATTAAACTCAAAAAGTACAAAGATTCACCAAGTAGATTAAAGCAACACAAAGCAACAAAA
The DNA here is from genome assembly GCA_039881145.1 of Druceiella hillmani. NCBI lineage: Eukaryota > Metazoa > Arthropoda > Insecta > Lepidoptera > Hepialidae > Druceiella > Druceiella hillmani. The sequence continues at coordinate 37,778,202 of JAYKKI010000017.1, read as the reverse complement.
CACAATACAAGGTAAATACTCAAAGAAACGCTAAACAATATGACGCAACACAAGCAACGTAAAGAAATACAAAAGCAACACAAAGCAATAAGACGCAATACAATGCGGAGCTAGAGCAACACGATGTATACAAATGATTTTCCTTCGGCTTCAGCGAATGATGATTTTTGAATTTAAAGTATTCGTGTTATATTTATTGGCGAAATTGTAGTTTGGTCCTAAAAGCGTTTCAATTTTAAATTAACCTACAATTTAATACACTGTGTGTATACACGATAATAAACATTTTAATCCAATAACGTCTAAATTCTCTAAACGTGGTTTTTAATCCTACATTCAGATAAAAAAATCCAGGAATCAGAAAAGTTATTCTTGTCGATCTAAATGGAAAGCAAAACGAACTTGTGCGACTTTTAATGGTTTTGAAGTGTTAATTAGTAATTTTCACCAAATATAGCCATACAGAAACTTGCTGCTGTTACTTTTGACACTTTCAGTGCGGGATTGAAACCATAGAAGTGAACTTTCATATTTTTCATGCGTAATTAAATTTATCAATATTTTCCTTTAATCGATTAAAATAAAGGTTACACTAAATTTTGTTCTGTATAGTTACAAAAACCATTGTTTACTATTTATTTTCAAAGGAATTTGTCTCCGTAAAAATGGTTCTTTGCACCTACTTATAAGTTACAGTTTTTCAATTTAGCTCGGTTTTTCTATCACGAAATATTTAATATGAAAATAATAACACGTATTGTCAAATACTAAACATAACAACTGAAGATAATTAATAAAAAACCGAAATAAATTAAAAAAATTACATGACAAGACGTTTTGAAATCTCAAATTTTGATACCGTCTAGTTGTTCCATAATATTTTTGTCGCGTCTTTTAACATTAATACTAATACAAAATTATGGCTTATTACTTTATATTATTGGAATTTTTGGTTGAAAAAATTTCGAAAAAGATTCCAATTTTCATTTCAGAAAATATGTCCTTTTATTACAAAATTTACTTTTACGGATTTCTTGTGTATTGATATAAATTGTTAAAAATAAATCATGTGCATTGTTATTTTTTTGGAAAATGCGAACTTTGAATTATTTTTTTTATAAGGAATTTTTGTAAATGCGAAAATGCGAACTTTGAATTATTTTTTTTATAAGGAATTTTTGTAAATATTTTTGATGTAAATAAGCGGTGAAAAATTCACTTTTGCTAAACAATTTTTGCACTATAAATCACGACAACACAGCTAAAGACAACGAGCTCAATATAAAACTACACAAGATGAACACATAGCAATACATAGAACAACTAAGCGTTGAGAGTACTAGGTATTCCGCCTTGAAAGGGGCCGTAGAATAATCTCGTTGCAGGAAATTCCGCAGCGCACATTGTTATGTTAATAACTTTAAAATAGACGTCTAACTTTGAATGCCGCTACCTCCGCTTTCACAAAAGTCGTAGCCTTTCGTAGCACAATATTGTCGAGTCGTATTTATTATCCATTTGTTATTTTTTGGTTTACATTAATATTATGTTACTAGCGTGACCCGTGCGAAGTCTTCGCATTATTTATTCCATTATGAAGCTCAGATGACAGATCAAATAAATATTTTACTAAAATTGACATATAGAGGCGCAAGTACCAAAAGCATTGAGCTAAAGCGCCACTTTATTTATACGTGAGTGGATTTGAAATTAAACAAAAATTTTACCGACCGTCAATCATATTGACGTTGAGCCATTAGATGGCAGCATTGCTGTTTTGTGTATATAATTTTAATAATTAATTAATTTGCAAAAACAATAGCAATAATAAATTTTTTAGTTGTGGATGCCGGTAGAGCAAAAACAATTATCTATAAAATGATATATAATTTATGTGGATTAGTTGTGAGGTTTTTTCTAAAAAGGGAGTGTAACATCTTAACCTTAGCGTATTAATATATATGATGATGACGATGATGATGATAGCTCATTTGCCTCGGATTGCGTGGGTTAAATATGATATAAAATTATAAACCCGACCTCCAAGTTTACCTTATATTTTTAACAATTATTTTCAACATTTAATTCAATATTATCTTAAATGAATTCACTAGCCATCATTAATAGAGTTCCATACTCCAAAAGGAAAAACATCGAATCGTTATGAGATCATTCACGTCTCTGTCTGTCCGTCTATTTGTTTATTTATCACAATCGATTTTCGCAGACACTTTTGTGGAAACTGAAAATTTGACATAGCAATAGATCATATTAATCCGCATATTTTCCAGAACCTAATACTTTAAAATATTTACATGCTAATTCTAAAGGGGGCAAATTGAGTGTTTGAAATATTTTTTTAATGTCATATATCGTGTGGGATATCGTTTACAAGGACTTGTTATACGAGAGCCAAAAACATATGTGCATCAAAAATATGTATATAAGTATGTATATTTCGGAATTTTCTATAAAACCTCCGAAGAATGCTCCAAAATATATAACAAAGTGCATTTCATATTTTGAAGCGTCCCCTTTAGAGCTTCGGACAAATCATAGGGTATCCATCTATCACAAAGCTTTCTGGCTCATAAATGATCATGTCGAATTTTCTGTTCTTGACTCTGTGCGTAAACTTTCTCTGGATCTTCCGATAAATTACTCTCTTGTCAGTCTTCATAATGAGCTGCACAGCGTCAATGTTACCTTCAGTTGTTGTTGTTGTTGAAGGATATTCTTCGCGCAGATTATTATCGAGTTTAGGACGAACACACTTGAACTCGTTATATAAATTGTAAACAGCAGTACGGGAAGGGACTTAATCATAAATTACCAAAGTCGATTGTAACTTTGTTGTTGATTGAGATCACAAAGAAAATAGTCAAAAATCATCGAACGAACAATTTCTGCTTCTGAATTCACCTTGACCACACACAATATTTGAATCCGGTACCTGTTGCGGGCGGTCATTAACATGAGCACTACGTGCAAAAAATTCGTTTAAAAATAATTATCGCTGTGTTTCTTTGGATTCTTTCTATTGAATAGGTGTATTTATATTAATCCTAGATATTGGTGAAGTTGTGCGTATTTTGCGTTTTTTAATCTTGTACAAAAAGTGTATCTTAACAATCTTAAGCAACATGTGTACAAATACAGTTTTGACTCGCTGTTGTTATCTAGTTTTTTTTAAATAATCAAGTTTTAAATAAACTAATATTTAAGGAAAAAGAATACCAAAGAGTGAGCTAAGAGTTACAGAATACGCTTTGCGTCCGTTAAGAATAACAGCATTAAAAATAATTGATTTAGTTTTTTAGTTTCAATTGAAATGATATCCAATATTAAACTCGGTGTGAGTATTCACACATAGCCGTGAGCCACTGGATAGGAATGCAACTTGCCGGCGCCTGAATTCGTTGTCTAAGCAACCGGGCGGTGCGGCGCCTCACTGGACGTTCTGGCTGGGTCTCTTGTCTAATAGGTGATGTGCGGGTGATATTTATTTACTGCTTTATTTATTTCATATTGAGCTGAGAATTTTTGTGAAATAGAGCTGCTGCGTGTGCATCAATGTAAATATTAATTCCGTATTTGTTTTAATTTGACATAATTAAAATCTGGAAAAAAAACTGCAACCACCTGGTGTTTAGAATCGAAATCGCGTGTTATGTATCGGGTATAATGTGAACAGTGATCGAACTCATCTAAGAATTACGAAAACAGTGAAAAATATAACAGTTAACAATATACTTTAAAGTTACATCCAGATGTCCGTATTCACAAAACATAAACTTTATCAGTATCGTGGAATTATTTTTACCTCTTCTACTGTTACGTTCCAACAGACGCAAACACAACTTCACAACAATACAATGGAAGGTCAATTTCAAATATAATTTGACAAAATGAAAATTGAGATGCAAAACCAAACTACTGAATTGATGGATTTTATCACAAAAAGCATGGACAAAATGGAAGAGAAGTTAATTCCCTTAGCGGAAGAAAACAAAAAACATGAAAATCAAAGTAGGAAAATTTTAAAAGGAAATAAAGTTTCTGAAAAGAGTGGAGAAGAACAATAATATTATAGTATTGGCTTTGAAGAAAAAGAAACGTCAACTTTTGAATTACTCAAGTCAATTTCTGAAACATGATCTAAATATAAATATAGCAGACTACGAAATAAAAAAAATTCACCGCTTGGGAACTTAAAACAAAGAAATTAACAAGACGAGGCTCGTGCTATATTCGTTTATAAGCAATTGGAAAAAGAAGGAAATAATTAAAAATAGAAAGAACCTGAAGAAAATTACTATCAGTGAAGATTACTCAAAGGAATTGTTAGAAGAGAGGAGAATGTTGCAAGCAGAACTAGCTGAAGAGAGGGAAAAGGCTATTTTTGTTCTCTTTAAAGACTAACCGTTAAAGAGAACAAAAATATCCAAGAGAAAAGAAAAAGAAAATCATCTACTTCACCCTCTGATTATAATAACCAGCCTAAAAAACAACAGACTGTATCTCCAATCAAGTCAAACAGGACAAATGCTTTTGATATGATACGGTATACATCTAACTCTCCTTCTAATAAATCTACTACCAAAAAACAATAACAATGAAGAATCAGCAAACGGAACCCAAAACTAACCATAGAAACTGTCAATAACGAAACAAGAATACACCAACCTCCCCCAAGCCGACTGGTCTTCGCGGGGGAAAGAGATCACAACTCTCTAACAATAGGCCAAAATAACAACAAAACTCATAAACAAAATAAATTGAAAATCTACATCACAGCCCCCACAGTACTTATCCTGACAAATGACGAAAATCTTTCAGAACTAATGTATGCGTTAAAACACATCAAATGCACATGACAGCGTTGGCCTGAGTGAAGTGAGAAGATTGGGTGAAAATATCATATCTTATTCGGACTACGTATTTTACGATATAGGCAAGACCCCGGGCCTTCATGGGGTTGGATTTATTGTTAAAAAACATATATCAAAAAATGTGGAAGGATTTGTTCGTATCTCGGAACGTATTGCGATGATGAATTTGAAATTACCTGGATAAATAATAAATACAAGATCAGAGTGGAAAAGGTTGGAGGAGACCTTTACTGATTGGCAAACAGATCTAAAGAAAATAAACAAGCAGCAAATACTAGTATAAGGTTTTAAGTTTTATGTTTGTATTAAAATATCTGAATAAAGGCTATTAAAAAAACACACAATATTCATATTGCCACCAACTTGTAAAAACAAATAAGAAATTTGGCCAAATTGCTTCAATGATTTATCAAAGTTTGAATTTCTGTTTTCATTACCACTAGTGATCACACAGTGGTCGAATTTAGACCATAATTCATTAAAATTTTAAGTTTGAATGTTATTGAGGTTCTTTTGTCAAAGAGTATTCCTTTATATTCATTGCATATAATTTTTTTGAATGTTGTTCTATTGCGTCAACTGAGAGTATGCACAAATACGTTATTAGCGTGTGTTTTTGCCTTAATTCCCCGCAATATCTATGAAATTTAAAATTTAATGTTAGTAAAGGTTGAAAAAAAAATAAACCCAGCTTGTATTCGTATTTATTATAACACAGATATCTATTAGACAAATTATAAAATAAACGATTTTTTACCTTGATAAACACTCCACAGAATATTGAAAAAGAAATTATATAAAATTCACAGCTCGAAACTCATTCAGGCAATCGGACATTTTAAAATTCTTTGGCGACAATCTATACTCTGTGCAACTGTTTGACCATAGACCACGTTCAAACTGTCAATGTCAAACACATAAACAATTAATCTTTTAATTTATGTATAATATATAATTTAATGTATTTGTAACACAAATTATACATAAATTTTACATTTCTTCACTCCTTCTCCATATAAACTTTAACTATGCCAAATCTCACACTCCTCTGTGCGCGCAATTTGCTTAAAAAGGGGTCCAAAATTTTTTCTTCGCGTATCTATTATTATTACAAATAGTTAGAATTCTAAGAACTTTCACTGCTACGCTCGTATTTAAATAAAATCTCGTATTAATTTAAATTAACAAAATATATATTTATATTTTAAAAAATACGCGATTTAAAAAAAAAAATCAAACAGATGTTGCCATATATTCCAATTTCCGGTCGTCTCGATATTTAAAGGTCGATTGACTCGTCACTACTGACAATACAAAATTCAGCATATATCAAATGCACGATAGTTCCCGAAGCGAGTTTCTGAAGAGAACGGCGGCAGCAGACGGAGTCGGACAGTCGGAGTTTTAACAAATAAAATTAAAAATTAGTAGCAAGAAGATTGAAGAAACTGTATTATATAAACTGTATTATAGAAACTGTATATATTTGCAGATATACCTAAATTATAAAACTAAGAATTAATTAATTATTTATTTACTTTCCAATAATTTAATTAATTATATAGAAAGAAACTAAAGATTTTTTGAAGATTTTTCTTAGTTTATATTGCTGTTAAATTGTTAAGACTTAAATATAAATTTGTATTGACTTGCCAGAAATTTTAAAACTTTGTGTTACGTGTTGATATCATTTTCAAAATTCGTTACTCTAAGTCTTACCTGTTAATTTAACACAATTAAATGAAACTACGTGATGTAGTATTATATCTACTTTCTTTAATTTCTTTACCACGACCTAGGTTTCGTTGTATTACAACATCTTCAGGTGGGATATTAGCAAAGATCTTTGCTATTAGCCCACCTGAAGATGTTGTAATACAACGAAACCTAGGTCGTGGTAAAGAAATTAAATAACGTAGAAATAATACTACATCACGTAGTTTCATTTAATTGGGAATAATGAATTTCTACAAAATTAACGCCAAATATATTCAATACTGTTAATTTAAGTTTCAGGGCTTAAATGAAGAATGTACATTGAAATTGAATTTTTGTTTTATTATTTTTGCATTATAATTCTTTTATACGTAATCAAAGGTACACTTTTTGTTCGTAGTCATTAAAGTAAATAAGACTTGACTAAAACAAAATAATCTTACTTAGTACTACATGATTAGTACTGTTTCGTTTTAAATAATATGAGCGTATCCTTCAATGATTAAGTGGCCGGGGTAACGAACAAAATGTTCAAGGTTTTTAGTTCACGACATCTAATTTTCTAAAAGTGCTAAACCTATGGACAGATCATATTGCTGATGTCAATACGAAACATGGCAGATTTAAGCGATTATATTAATCGAACAGATGTAGTAAGATTTACAGAAATAGTGATAGAAGAATCATAATTGTTTAATATAAATTACACTTGTAATAACTACTTTTTTGAAGGTGAATAAAATCACTTCAAATAAATCAATCTTCAAAACTTTACCTTTAAAATCACAAATTGTAAAATTCATTTAAGAACCTTTCCATTGGACTTTTATTTTATTTTCTTTCGAGTGATATACGAAAATGTGTTAAAATTTAAAATTTGTAAATTTGTGAAAAATTTACATTGAATTAATTAGAGTCAATTGTCTACAGATCCGTCTGAGCAACAATCGACGAGCAGAAATAAAGTTTTTATTGAAGCCGCAGAAACTTTGCCAACATCGTCTGAGGCAATAGAAGATATTCTTGCGGGTCAACCTACAGGTGCGGTACAGGAAACCATATTAGACGTAGAAATGAATGTACCAATACGTAGGAGACACACCAGCAGCCAGCACTCGGATATCCGTTTCATTTTCATCCAATGTCAGTTACTTCAGACGGAAGAATTAAAAAGATGCATGAGGCATTAAATAGAGCAGATACAACGAAGAGAAGACAAGCTCCACAAGGAAATTTTGTTAAGTCAAGATCGAGAAGAAGTTGCGGAGAGGGAAAAATGTAATACGTTTTTACATTATTAATTTTTACTTATACATTTTGATTCTACTTTGTGTTTTTAAATATTGTTTTTTTCTTATTTCGTTTCCGTGTTTTAAATACCATATTTATATACTTATTGTACTATTTTATTTTTATAACTTATTCTGCTCATATTTTCTGCTCATATTATGTTTAATTTTATATTTTTCAAATTTCACAACAGACAGTTAAATTTTCAATAATAAATCATATTGTCATTATTTAAAAGTTGATTATATTAATGATTATATTTTTGATTACATAAAAATGGTGAGAATTACTTACTAATTGTTAAAGTCACATTTATTTTGTTAAGCTATATAATAAGGATTTATAAGTATACATTACAATTTCGTAAGAGATTGGTAAAACAAATGTTCAATGAAATGGTGCATTAACCAATAAAACACTATTTTCATAATAAATCCTATGAAAGGATGTTTTGTATTATCTAGTCCAAACTAATTTAATGCACGTTTTTGTTTTAGTTATGGGCAAGTTGAACCATACAATACATTTTTACTTAATGTAACTTCTATCACTCTGTACTCGAATTCAATTTGTCAGGATACAATGTGAAGAATAAATATGTGTGGATAACTTCCTGAATTAAAGCAGTCACTGGCTTATATCCTCTAGTCCAAACTAATTGAATGCACATTTTAATATTCTGGTTACAGATAAAGTAAACCATCCAGTGCAAACGAATTTTAATAACATTTTAATAATCTAGGTAAAGGGAATCATGTCGCTATTATTTGAATAGAATATGATTCTATTATTTGAATAGAATATGATTCTATTATTTGAATAGAATATGATTTTAATATGAATAGAATTTTTAAATTATAATCATTAAATCTCATTATGTGTGAATATTTTGCGTCTTCTATCCTACAGAATTAAAAAGTCTCTTTTAATTTTAACTTATTAGCCTGACTACTAAATTGTTGTTTGTAATTGTATATTCTTTCCTTCAAAACAATTATATTGATTTTACTTCAAAACAATTATATTGTCAGCATTTTTTTATTAAAGAATTTTCCAGTCACATTTAATGATATTTATATTTATATACAGTGTTACCTATTTTATACATTCCAAGACATCGTACTTATAGAGTAAGCTCCAGTCCCGCGTCAAAGCTAACACGCACAATTGTTTGTTCTAAACTATTCCACGAAAAGTTTTTGATAGGTGCACAACAAAAAAACGCTCTGTCTAGCAAAATCATTTTACCCGAACACATTTGTTCAATAAACATTCATTCTCGAATCATTTAAGTAAATCTGAGTTGAATTAATACTTTTTTAAAAGAGAAAGATTTAAAGCAAAGCTGAGTGTAGTTTTGCTAAAATTGCGAATATGGTAGAAATTTTACAGGTAGGGACTTAATTATATGATGTTAATTTCTGAAGATGGTGCAATAGTTATCACTACGATTTTTTGTTTAGACTATTACTATATCCTAAGGCAGTTTTGAAGAATATAAGCAAATATATAGTTGTGCAAATTTTACTACAGTGATTATTTTAAATTTATGTTTTTCTTTTGAAAACAGAAAAAGTTAACATAAAGTTTCAAACAATAACAGCAGCTAAAAATAAACACAAAAATCGCTCATTGCATACTACTACATTTTCTACTTCCATACCAAATTTCATGAGATTTAGTGTAATAGAGAGATTTAGTATAATTGACTGAAGTATGTGACATAATTACATAATTGACTGAAGTATGTGTGTATAAGAATGTGACTGAAGTAAAGATTATTCAGAAAAGTACAAAAATCATAACTTTTAAAATATTGATTTTCTTGGGAATAATGTTTTTTTAAATGACTACTACCTACATAATTTTTAGACCACTATAAATGGGTCACCCCATTATCGCTTATTGCAAACCTTTGTTTATTACGCTTTAACATATGTAATGATGAAATTTATCAGTATCGACTCCCTTTTGTATTGATTTTACATAATATCTTATTTATTTTTTTTCATAATATCTTATTTATTTATTTTACATAATATCTTATTAATTTATTTAGCTTTATTTTACTAATTTTAATAATTAATTAATTTGCAAAAACAATAGCAATAATAAATTTTTTAGTTGTGGATGCCGGTAGAGCAAGCAATTATCTATAAAATGATATATAATTTATGTGGATTAGTTGTGAGGTTTTTTCTAAAAAGGGAGAGTAACATCTTAACCTTAGCGTATTAATATATATGATGATGATGATGATGATCAGAAAGTAATAAAATGTATCAAGACTAAACAAGTTCTTATTAAAAGGTAAACAAGGTCAAGTTCAGCTCATTAGGTCAAATTTGAAATCAATTTATATAATGTATTCAAAATCATCCAGTACCTGACTATTGCAAGTAGGTGTGTGTTTTCTTTACTTAATCTACCTCAATATATGGATAGATTCGGATGAAAATGACTGATATTCCAAAATAAGGTCAAGCACTGTTCAGACCATAAGGATGCCGGCCAGATGCCATGGCTCACTGGGCTTGAAAAAAACCTGTGCGGCCCTCATAAAACCAATCTTTATAAGTTCAGTAGTCTAAATACTCTATTTATAAGGTAACATTCGCTGTATTACCTATAAATGGCATACAGAATAATAAATCTGAACTATCTTTTCATCACTGGAAATACAGCAAAGATCCTCATGTAACAATCCTCCTGTGATGCTTTTATTTTTTAGAAAGAAACTGATATCTTAAGTCGATTAATATGTATCATAGCTTTTCCCGTAACGTCATAGTATAGCTTTTCCCGTGTTAACATAGCATAACTTATCTCGTGATGTCATAGCAAAACTTTACCGTACTATCACAGCATAATTTTTCCTCCACTATCATAGGACATCTTTTCCTCCTGTGCTATCATAGCATAACTATTCCATGCTATCATAACATAACTTTCCCCGTGCTCTCGCATCATAACTTCCGCAGTACCATCATAGCGTAACTTTTCCTATCTTATCGTACCATAACTATTTCTGTGCTATCATAGCATAACTTTTCCATACGATCATAACATAACTTTATCCGTGCTCTCACAGCATAACTTCTGCAGTACCTTCATAGCATAACTTTTCCCGCCCTATCACAGCATAACTTTTCCCATTTTATCGTAGCATAATTATTCTTGTGCTATCACAGCGTAACTATTTCCATGCTCTCACAGCATAGCTTCTCTAGTTCTTTCTCACACCATAACTGTTTCTATGCTAACACGGCATAACTCTTTCCGTGCTAACATGGCATATCTTTTCCCCTGCTATCAACATTTCCTGAACTATGATGGCACAATTTTCCCAAAACAATTACTGGCTTATTACAAAATATCATATTACCTATTGTAAATTTCCTTTTCCAAACTTCTGTGTCTCTCAACACCAAAAAACCATATGGCCTTTGAATTTTCTTCAGAAAATATAGGTTATATCTCAAGTAGAGCCGAAAAATATAATTTGTTATTGAAGTTATGCGAAATCCCGATGGACAAGTAATTTAACTATATTGCTGATGTAATTATGTGAAAAATTACTTAAATATAATTATTACAAAAATATAATTTGTTATTGAAGTTATGTGAAATCCCAATGGATAAGTAATTTAACCTTATTGTTGATGTAATTATGTGAAAAATTACTTAAATATAATTATTACAAACATATAATTTGTTATTGAGTTGTTATTAAGTAATTTTTGACACAATTACATCATCAATAAGGTTATATTACTTCCATCAGGATTGTAGTATCATAATTGTCTAACATAAATAAAGGCACCTTACTTCCCATTAAATGTAAATAACATTGAAATTCCAGAAAAATTTCCAAAAAAGCACGACATGAAATAATTTAAAAAAAATTGTGTGTGTACTTATGTGCGTTAGAAGTATACTTCTTCGGTATAATACAAGAATAACTTTATTTAGCACGCAAATAATTAACTGAAATGAAATAATGAAAGAACTAGAGAATGATTATGACTACGGTGGGTAAACTCTAAATTCAATGAAGTAATGAAATATCCCGAAATTTAACCTCACTTAATAAAATACACTTAAATTATATTTTAAAAAGCTTATAAACACTATTTCTATTACAAATATTCAGAATAAACAGTTTTTTTTATTATATGGACCGTTTTCAAATTTCAATGACTAAAAATATTATTTAAAAGCGCAGATATAACTTAGATTTGTATGAATATAAAACATTTGTTGTGTATTTAAAAATACCTCAATTCATGATTATTAGTCAATACACGGATGTTTAGTGAGCCACTTCATCCTGTCGATTTTTGTTGCATCGTGTGCGCGCATCGTAAAATTTCACTCTCGTCATTTTTTCACTATGCGCCTAAAGAAGTATAACTTCAAAAACATTGAGATTCACTTTCCACAAAAAATTGTTTTTTTAAAATAATACAAATTATTATTAATTTAATTTAAATATATTACACACTTGTCGTTACATGATTTACAAAATTTCAAAACATTTCATTTTTGTTTTATGGATTCAGAAGGACAAAGCGGACACCCTTGTAAGACCTTATGTCCGTCAGTCACAACTACTTTCTGAAAACAGTTTCAGATAATGTAGAAACCTGATATTGTAAAAAAATTGTGATAAAACGTATACACCCGCATATATTTCATTACTGCCTACTATCAAAAATATTTAAATTGAAATTTCAGAAGGGGCAACACTTGTAATGAAAACATTGTGATTTAACGAGTTAATTGGTCTATTATAAACATGATGATTTAATGAGTTGATTAATATATTATAAACGTGGTAATTTAATGAGTTAATTAGTCTATTATAAACACAGCGATTTAATGAGTTAATTGGTCTATTATAAACATGATGATTTAATGAGTTGATTAATATATTATAAACGTGGTAATTTAATGAGTTAATTAGTCTATTATAAACACAGCGATTTAATGAGTTAATTGGTCTATTATAAACATGATGATTTAATGAGTTGATTAATATATTATAAACGTGGTAATTTAATGAGTTAATTAGTCTATTATAAACACAGCGATTTAATGAGTTGATTAGTCTATTACAAACATGGTAATTTAATGAATTAATTAGTCTATTATAAAGGTATTTATAAAATATAGACGGAAGAAAGAAAGACTTTTATAATTGTAACGTGTAATTACAAAGGCTTCATTTTATCAAATACATATTACATACTCTTACTTTGCTCTCTTTTTTATTTACGATACGTAAAAAAGCAAAATACGCAAGGATTCATTTGATTTAAACAAAAATTGTGAAATAAAAAAACCTTTAAAAATCCGACTGCGTATAGAAACAAACTATAAAATTTTAAATAAACCAGACAGTCTATACCATATAAGGAATCATGCCGTACTCGGACTAACGCGTGCAACTAGATGTATATAATGGACAGTAATGTAAATGATCATATTCCATCATATTTATCACAATTTGTGGAATATATATAAAGTTAGGTTATTCCTGTTACCATAATCTAATCGTAAGGATTCTCTGGCTGACTGGTGTTGGCCAATAGGATATTCTGTGTCACTTACGAGATTATTAAAATTCATTACACCGTTGGGTCTCTGAGAAACACTGTAGAATCCGAAGTACATAGACACACAGATGCACGTCAAAAACATAACCCTCCCTTCGCTTCCATTAGGTCGGGTAAAAACAACCTTCTTATTTTGAATGTAGTCCTTAATTAATTTTACTTCAAACAGGAAACCGCTTTGAAAAAGGATTTAATTTCGTAGGATGTTTAAATATGTAAGATATGTTTTTGCCCGCGCCTTCGCTGGTCTAGATTTCTTGGTTCACTTACGCCCGATAGTTATAAATATATTTAAAAATAATTATAGTTAAAAACATATTAAAAACTTACTAATAGTTAAAAACATATTTTGTATGGATACTTTAGCAATTGAAATGTGGACTCTTGTTCCGACTCGATTGACAATTAATGAGAAACAGAAATACGTTTTTAACTATTATTAAGTCCGACTGACAGTCCTGACCGTGTGTGGGGCATATGGACGTTAGTTGTCAGCGAAAGTGAAATATGTAGTCGAAGGTCAATCATATTGTTGTCTTCAGTGGCGTGACATTTTTTGCTTCATTTCTCAACTTTGTGACGTCACATTAATATTATTGTTCCATTAATATCTATATATCAATTTATTTCTTAAGCCTTAAGCAATAGAAAAATGGAACTTAACATAAATTTGATTAACTTTTGTGCGATGACAAAAAAATAGCAAAATATACAGATAAGAAGTGAATTATTTTATTTCTGGGCTATGAAGTATGTAACATTGAAAATATTCTCACCATATACTCAACAGTTTTGCGTGATTATCGTATAAAGAAACAAAAAAACGGACAAACAATAATTATAAAAACAACTATTTAATTTATACTTCCATTTTCTTCCAAAAATATTTATAATGCATATATTTTGACTTTTACTATTTTATTAGATATGCCCGTTTCAAGAACTAGCTCCTTCTAAAAACACAAAATATATGGCAGAAAATAACTTTAAAATTCACTCGAATTCAACGTACTTCAGATGGACAAAGAGAATTATGTCGAAAATGACTCAAGTGTTTATTTATCCTTGTGCCATAGCAGTTTTCCTCAGAAAATGCTTAACGCAGAAACTTGAAATTCAGCATAGTACTGAAACGTTGACACTAATGTCAATAATTAACATTCAAAAATATTTTTATTAAAATTATAAGTAAGGAAAAGAACAAGTTAAGCAATCGATTGTTTTTTAACTTTTTTGGGTTTTGTTTGAAAAGGCTAATTGAAATGACCTCAAAAAAATTTCATAATTTTAGGTAGTATATCTTCAATGCACAAATAAAATATGTACCCTCCCTACTTATTTCTGAAACTATTGAAAGTAAAACTATAAAAAAACAAGATTTTTAGAAACCTAAACAATACTTTGTACAATCAAAATATGTGTGCCCTCCATACTTATTTCTGAAACTATTGAAAGTGAAACTATGAAAAAACAAGATTTTTAGAAACCTAAACAATACTTTGTACAAATAAATATGTGTGCTTTCCCTACTTATTTCTGAAACTATTGAAAGTAAAACTATGAAAAAACAAGATTTTTAGAAACCTAAACAATACTTTGTACAAACAAAATATGTGTGCCTTCCCTACTTATTTCTGAAACTATTGAAAGTAAAACTATAAAAAAACAAGATTTTTAGAAAACTAAACAATAGTTTATGCAAACAAAATATGTGTGCCCTACTTGTTTGTACTTGTTTCTGAAACTATTGAACGTAAAATTATGAAAAAACAAGATTTTTACAAACCTAAACAATAGTTTGTACAAACAAAATATGTGTGCCCTCCCTACTTGTTTCTGAAACTATTGAACGTAAAATTATGAAAAAACAAGATTTTTAGAAACCTAAACAATAGTTTGTACAAACAAAATATGTGTGCCCTCCCTACTTATTTCTGAAACGATTGAATGTAAAATTATGAAAAAACAAGATTTTTAGAAACCTAAGCAATAGTTTTAGGAAAAGTATAGCAATGATTCATAGTTTTTTAAATATTCATGATAGTATACATGTCTCCCCTACTTAACTACATTCGGTATTATAAATATTTATAGGGCTGAGATTGGGAGTACATATTAGTAGATGACTTATTATTATGACTATTATGATAAATAAATTAATTTCAAATATTGCATATATTTGGCGTTAATTTTGTAGAAATACATTATTCGCAATTAAGTTTCATTTACGTGATGTAGTATTATTTCTACTTTCTTATATATAAATAAATATATATATATATATATATACACATACATGTATATATATATATATATATATATATATGTATATATATATATATGTATGTATATATATATACCACGCCCAAACGCCATTCGTGTGATATGTAGTTTTGTATGCACAGTGGAATATAAGCACACACACGCACAATTTAATAACACACACTACAAATGTCTTTTCCTATTATATGAACAGGTGAATATACTTTCTGAAAGTAATCCGAGACAATGGGCACTTACGATCTTTAATCTACTGCTAAGATATTACGGATTGTTAATATCATTCGTTATAGATGAAATAAATAAACACGTAACGCCATATATGACGCTGTCCGCAACCTTAATTTCCACGGAATTTCAAATTTTCTTTTCCAATTTCCGAAATAAGAATTAATTTCTGCAGCATTGCGTTGCTCAAAATATATATTAATTTTTCCACAAAATAAGCGTACCGTACAAAGTAATCAGGTATTGACAATTTTGGAAAAATAAATTACGTGATGTTGTATTATTTCTAATTTATTTAAATTCTTAATCACGACCTAAGTTTCGTTGTATTACGACATCTGCAGGTGAGCAATTTGTATAGATCTTTACACATCTTTACGAATTGCCTAACTGAAGATGTTGTCATACAACGAAACCTAGGTCGTGGTAAAGAATTTAAATAAATTAGAAATAATACTACGTCACGTAGTTTCATTTAGTTATGAATAAAAATTAAGTGGTAATGAATTTCTATAAAATTAACGCCAATTATATTAAATTTTTGGAAAAGTGTTAAATACGAGCGGGAAATATGTCTGATAACCCTAAAGTTACGTAATTTCCACGGAAAAGTATGTTTTAACTAGAAAAATAGCCTTTCATCGTAGCTATGCAAAGATTCACTCCAAAACACTTTGTCAGATAATGTTTAAATTCCATGACGTCATGATATCTCACACAAAAAAAAATTTTAAAAAAATGGACGATTCTATCTTCCCACACACTAAATACATTATATATTCAACGTCATTCCATTGGGATAGATAAATATTGTAAATTCCATGACGTCATGATAACTCACACAAGTAATTAAAAAAAGGGAAGGTAATATCTTCCCACACACTAAATACATTATCTATACATCATTCTATTGTGACAGATAAATATTGTTTATGGAATTCAATTTATGGGATCGGGCTATCTTGCTTACACAATTATTTGAAGATGACCATCGATGAATATATTATGTGCGTTATTAATTTCGACATCGGGTGTTCTGATTGGGCCGAATGAAGGACAATTTATGTTTCGGTGTATATATATATATATATTTATACCCAATTGATTGATTTAGACATCATCATTATTCTTAACCTGAATATGTACATTAATCAAGCATTCTTTATGCATGTAAATACCTCATTACGTCATTTTATATCATTTTTACTTGCTTTAACGTTTATTTATAAGCTAATTTTATTTATATCTAATAATAACTATAAGATAAAGATTAACGTATCGAAGTCACAATTTATCTTACTAACTTGCGTCAAACGCAATCTTTATGTTTACATTATTTTCGATAGGTTTATTTTAATTGTTAACGCAAAAAAAAACGCTGAACAAAATGAAAGTAAAGCGAAAATGAGATTCGGACGTTGAAACTTTATTAAATTTTTCCATTACTGTATTTAAATTAGAAGAAAAACAAAAACTTTTCTTCCTTTATGAAAGGTTTATTCGTTAAATATATAATTTGTCACATTTTTAGACCAACTTGATGTTTTGTGTAATTTGCGAAGAATTGTTTTGAATTTTTTGCTTTCTTTTTGCAACAGCGCATAACTTGCCATTAATACTAATAACATATTAATACTAATAACAAGTAAAGCAGTGTCAAATATATATTTTAAGTATCATCTGCTTGCGACTTCGTGATTTATTAACGTAAGGACGGATTTCGATACAGCGAGTTAACTAACTTCCAGTGCCATCTTTTGTAATCAGTCGGAAGCGGTCTCATTAATTTAGCCTACTTAGTGATGAAACTATCAATACAGAGAAGTGTTTTAACCTTTTAACCTTGTCCTTACAATTCTTTTCACAATTGAAGCAATTTTTTTTTTCAATTTTTGAAGCAATTTTTCGACATAGTGATATGAATTGAAATGATACGTTTCAACATCATGTTTCTCCAGAAACCACATAAAGTTAATAACTTTACAGAAAACTATTTGAATATTGAATATATTTGGCGTTAATGTTGTAGAAATTCATTATTGACAATTAAATGAAACTACGTGATGTAGTATTATTTCTACTTTCTTCAAGTTCTTTACCACGACCTAGGTTTCGTTGTATTACAACATCTTCAGGTGGGCTATTAGCAAAGATATCAGATGGGCTATTAGCAAAGATAAAGAATATTTGTTAATAGCCCACCTGAAGATGTAATACAACGAAACCTTGGTCGTGGTAAAGAACTTAAAGAAAGTAGAAATAATACTACATCACGTAGTTTCATTTAATTGTCAGAAAACTATTTATTGGTTTTTGCAAGATACTTATAAAAACTTGCAGACAAATATTTTAATAACGGTATATTTCCTATCTACATGTTCGTTATAACCCTTGAAACTAATATTTTTAGAATGTATTTAAAATACAGATGTTTTTTTTTCTTTTACTAATTTCTTGTATATTTAGATTTTAGATGCTGCCAATATTTTCCTTCAAAATAAAACATAAAAGCTCTTGAAAACATATCGTGAAAATACAAAAGCCTCACTTGAAATTGAAAATCTGAATTTTAAAAATACGATGGAACAAATGAATCTTTATCGGTTTCAATTTTCTTTGATTTTTATTCACCATACTTCAAGTGAATTACGCCAATCCAGACCTGTAACATTATATCGTATTTTCAAGAATAATACAGTAACTGACAAAGAGCTTTAACGACGCTAAACTTTAATTACGCAGTATATATATATATATATATATATATATATATATATATATATATATATATATATATATGTGTATATATGTATATATATATATATATATATATATATATATCAATAACATTACTTTAAAGAACGAAGGAGTCTTTAATAGTTGTAAAGTTAAACTGCAAATCAAAAATATATATTTAAATGTTATTTCTCCCTGTAAGTGTACCCTCTTCTAATAAACTCTGTTAATAACTAATGTTGCAAAAGTTATAAACTCTTACAATAATAGATATCCTACTAGAGGTACATTTATAAAGTCGAACAATTATCCAATCCATCACTACGAGTAATTATCCAACAATTACTACTTAGAGTGTACGTACTCTAAGTAGTAATTGTTATGAATCGAAGCTGACATAAAATTTTCTCACGGTCCTTTCCAATATCAAAGAAAATCTCATAACTGTCTATGTTAGAAGATGGATTTAACGCAACAGAATAATGACTATAAATTGCTATAGATCATAGCATCTTTCTCAGATTGATATTACATACATATAAATCTGAGAAAGATACGTACTAAATTTAATACTGATTCAAATAGTACAGTTTCTGTCTTTAATACGTTTTATTAATAATCTCGGCGTGTTTGTTGGTGTAATTCCAAATTTTTCATTGAACATCTAATAATCCAATAAATCTCTTAAATCTGAAAGTCTTTATTCTATATGTGGCATTTAATTTTTCAGATGTGACGTTAAAAAATATTTTAACTTTTTTTGATCAACATAATAATTGCATAGCGTCTGTAAATTTGAAATCAAAATTATTGTTTTTTATAATATTTACTTATTTATTTATGAAAACTTACTGCAAGCTAAAAAACTAAGCGTACAGTGAAGAATTTATTGTTACAAGAGCAATCTCTTGCAGCTAACCACAATGAACTAAGTGTGAGAAATAAGTATTGTGATAAATTGTAAAAAATTGGCAAATGCTAATTAATGACAATTAATGGTACGTAGATAACAAACTGACAATATTATATAGATATAAATATCAAAAGTAAAAATGTTAATAAAACAAAGACAAAATATCGATACGTTAGGTATAGGGAAGGCATTAGTGGTGGAGTATAGATTCTTTCTGCTGATTATGGAAAGTATTAGGACGATAAGGAGGATTTTTTGTTCTAAAAACGTAATTCTAGTTCGTGGGCTGACAGAACATCCCTGATCTAAATTTCAATAAAATCTATATAGGAGACATGAAGGCGAAACACGATTATTAAGGTTATTGTATAAAAAACATAGAAGATGGAAGTTGTGTCAACAAAGAATCTCTGTTACTAAAGAAAAATGATATACATACAATAAAAACATAGTTTCTGCCTCTCTGTTCCTTTGTGTACATTTGCTATCCTCTTTTCAACGTATGAAAACATTTGGCACAAATGTTACATATGATGTTTTATAATTTAATATGATTCTTTTTCTTGGAATTAAAAAACACTATTTTTAAATATACAAACTAACGCAGGATTTATTAACCAAGAATAAAAGAAATAAAGTCACACATTATTTATTAACCAAGAATAAAAGAAATAAAGTCACACATTATTTATTAACCAAGAATAAAAGAAATAAAGTCACACATTATTTATTAACCAAGAATAAAAGAAATAAAGTCACACATTATTTATTAACCAAGAATAAAAGAAATAAAGTCACACATTATTTATTAACCAAGAATAAAAGAAATAAAGTCACACATTATTTATTAACCAAGAATAAAAGAAATAAAGTCACACATTATTTATTAACCAAGAATAAAAGAAATAAAGTCACACATTATTTATTAACCAAGAATAAAAGAAATAAAGTCACACATTATTTATTAACCAAGAATAAAAGAAATAAAGTCACACATTATTTATTAACCAAGAATAAAAGAAATAAGGTCACACATTATTTATTAACCAAGAATAAAAGAAATAAAGTCACACATTATTCGCCTATCAATTAATACTGTTATATTTAATTTCAAAACGCCTTCCTAATCAAAAATCAGTTTGGATTAGTGAGACTCAGCTGTAATTTGAACTACTATCACTCTTGAAGACACTACTTGACATAAATTATCTTTAAAGCACAGTTGTTGCAAGTGTCTTCATCCGCATCCGCATATGCAAAGCATGCGCATCATTTTTATATTCTCATCCACATCCGCAAAGTTTTTAGCTTATTTGCAGATGTAAATGCATATGCGGATATTTTTGCGTGATGTGATGTGAATAATCAATAGCGACAGCGGACATCGAACAATAAGTTATGACAGACTCATTATCATTAATTTGTTAATAAATCCTGCGTTAGTTTGCGTATTTGAAAATAGTGTTTTTTCTTTAATTACATGAAAAAGAATTATAATAAATTATGAAACATTCGATGTTACAGGAGATGTATTGCCAGCAAATCATAATCGATGCTGTCTGAGTGTAAAATATCCAAAAATCAAGTACGCTTCATGATTTTTAACGAAGGCCGATGTAAACCGATCTATGTCATTATCTTATGTTACTATAATAGATCGCCCAGCACACAAACTTTAACTTCGCTTTAAACTTAAATTCAAAAATGAATAAACTTACAAGATATTAAAATGAGAATTCCTTTAAAATAGCCACGATGATCGATTTTTTAAGCAAAGATGGACCCAAAAATGACACCATTTCTGATAGATATATTACTTCACAGTAACAAACGATTGATGATTTGGAAAATTTACTAAAATTGCTAAAATTAAATTGCAATCAATCTAAAAAAGTATTATCGCAGCCACCTGAAACTTCCTGCTAATGTGCTTGTTATTAACCGGAATAGGGTTAATCTACGAACAACTGCGCAATGGACTACGTGCAAAAAAAGTTGATAAAAAATAATTGTTTTTGCAAAACGTGCCACGTCTTGAATTTAGTTTAAAATTCATAAAGTGACCAAACGGATTCGTCAATGAACAACAATTATAATTTATTGTTTAATTTCATTTTCAACAGTGTATTAAGTTTTGAAATCCTAAGAATATGTTGGTCTTCTCTCTGTAAACATTTATTTTTTTGGAAATATCCGCGTCTTCCTCTGCATCCTAACATTATCTAATCATCAGTAGTAATCTTCTTGCCAAATTTCATCTAAATCCAACCACCCGTTAAGGAAGAGATAGGTAAATACATTAAAAGCAAAAAACACTTGATTTTGTATATATAGCCTTTTCTTTATAGTAACCTTTCCTTATGGTCTTCCTTATGCAAACAATTTATGGTCTGTATATTTATCTGATTTGTCTTTTATTTATGGTTTTCCTTATGGAAGCAATTTATGGTTTGTCTATGAATAGCTTGTATATG
Source organism: Druceiella hillmani (assembly GCA_039881145.1). Classification (NCBI taxonomy): domain Eukaryota; kingdom Metazoa; phylum Arthropoda; class Insecta; order Lepidoptera; family Hepialidae; genus Druceiella; species Druceiella hillmani. The sequence continues at coordinate 37,756,055 of JAYKKI010000017.1, read as the reverse complement.
GTTTGTCTTTTCCTTATGGTTTTCCTTATGTAAACAATTAATCTTCTAATGAACTAACTTCGAATAAAATCACCGAATAATTGATTTTGAAACTTAAAATTTAATAGATACGCGAATCATAATCCACAATTAAATGAAACTACGTTATGTAGTATAATTTCTACTATCTTTAAGTTCTTTACCACGACCTAGGATTCGTTGTATTAAATCTTCAGGTGGGCTATTAGCAATCTTTGCTAATAGCCCACCTGAAGATGTTGTAATACAACGAAACCTAGGTCGTGATAAAGAACTTAAAGAAAGTAGAAATAATACTACATCACGTAGTTTCATTTAATTGTGAATAATGAATTTCTACGAAATTAATGCCAAATATATTCAATATTCAACGAATCATAATGTTGAATTAATATTCAACTTGTCTTGTATTCACTCAGAAACACTTGCCTATATTTATCTTTACATTTTGTTAGAAAAAATGTTATTCATTTATAAAATTATTTTGTCGATATTTGAAATAATTTAATTCAATTAAAGACGGCTTCCAACTTGAAAGGCTTAGTAATTAAATTAAAATTTATAACACAAGACATTATTCAACAAGTTTCTAATCTAACCAAAGTTTCGGTGTAAATTTATTATGAAAGAAGTCCAACAATGGATAATCTTGGAAAAATAAAATTGGACTGACAAATTAAAGTTTATCATTCCTAATTTATACGTCGTCATCAAAGGGTTTAATAACTACTAGCTGTTGTTCTTTTAAACTTTTTATTGACGTTCCCGATTAAAAAGTAATAAAGGAGATACTGATAGAAACAGATGATTCTGGTGAGTTACTATATATGTATTTATACTTACAATCGTCCGCGGCTTTGCTTGCAGAAATATTATATCAATGTGGCGAAGTTTTTCTCCAGTAATTAATATTTGATTTTCAGTAACACTCTTAACCTTAGTTTTTAATTTCAATTACTCTAATAATATCGACAATTTCTATTCATCAGTTCATAACATCGCGCATTCGTTTCTTACCACTTGAATGCCAAAAATTAAATAGTGACACGAAAAATGGTGATTTTTCAGCCCCTTTGGGGCTCAAACATTTTTAATTAAATTATGATCTAAATGGATACCTTATGATTAGGCATTAAACACGAAAATATTTTAAGATAAGCATAAGAATTGTTTCATAGATGCGAAAGGCACCAAGAGTAAAAATGGACCTATACATCGTAGTTGGGTAATGGAACTTAATACATATATGAAAGATTCGACTATTTTTTTTTGGGTTATGGGTTTCCACGCCTCAAAAGAAAAACGAAACTCTTATGAGACCTATATCTGCCTGTCACAGCCGTTATTTTCGGAAACCACTTGGTACAGAAACATGACATTTTAATAGTAGAAAAATATATTAACCTGCACATTATTTCAATAGCTAACGATTAAAAATATTTATATGAGAATTTCAGGGGAATTCAAATTAAGTACTCGAATTATTTTTTTACATTTCTTATATAGTGTAGGGTATCGTTTGAAATGAGTAATAATAAGGGTCTCAAATATAATTTTCCTAATTTTTTGTAATATATCTTCAGAGGTATACTGAACAATATGTTCCCTTCTGTTATTATATTTTTGTAATATATCTTCAGAGATATACAGAACAAAATATTCTCTGCTTTTATTATATTTTTGCAGTATATCTCCAGAGGTATACTGAACAACATGTTTCCTGCTTTTATTATATTTTTGTAATATATCTTCAGAGGTATACTGAACAATATGTTCCCTGCTTTTATTATATTTTTGTAGTATATCTTCAGAGATATTCTGAACAATATGTTCCCTTCTGTTATTATATTTTTGTAATATATCTTCAGAGACATACTGAACAATACGTTCCCTGATTTTACATATTTTTGTAATATATCTTCAGAGATATACTGAACAATATGTTCCCTGCTTTTATTATATTTTTGTTGTATTTCTTCATCGAAATACTAAACAATATGTTCCCTGCTTTTATTATATTTTTGTAGTATATCTTCAGAGAACAATATGTTAACTTCTTTTATTTCCGAAACTACTCAACCTAAAATTATGAAAAAATACTATTTTTAAAAACCTGAGCAAAGGTTGTAGGAAAACTTTAGTGATTGTCCCAGATCTTATAATTTTTTAATCATGCGCCTTGTTTTTACGCCTGTAAAAGACATAAATATTAGATTATTTATATTCACTTCGTTCAAAAAATTAATATTTGTAAATAGTTTAACTAATAGGTTTAAGAAAAACTGTATATCCTTAAGTGTACCTAAATGTATACTACGGAACCCTCGTCGTGCAAGTTCTACTTGTACTTGACAGTTTTTTAAATTATCGCCAATTTACATAATCCAAACCGACGCATCTAATGTAGCCGCCAAACATGTAATGATGATATTACTATAATCATTATTATGTACAATAATAATACGCGAGCATCATCTTTACCTTATTGCAGCATAATTGTATAAAATAGACTTTTAATTTTTTAAACTATTATATTTCTTTTCGGTTTTTTAATTTTTGCAATTTTTTGTTTACAGTTTTTTTTAATCATAATATTTCTCTTGGTCTTTTAAATTTCTATTCTTTACCCTTTACGCTAACGCACTCTGCAGGTCAATATTTATGGCTTAATTACCCTTTACCCTTTACGCATAGGCACTCCGCAGGTCAATAATTATGACTTAATTACAAGTTTGTTTGAATGAGTCATAACCGCTGGCTACGTACATAAACGCTATTGAAATTATTAATTGCATTTTTGCCGGCATTTTAGACAAAATTCATCCGATAATTATTACAAGCGACTGCATTTTTAATAAACTTTCTTTATTAAAGAAAGTAAATCAGCATGTTTGCAATATATTGATACAGCGTTAGTAAATATAAAATATATTATGATAGTATAATATCTTCTCAGAAAGGAAAGTTTGAATTACATTTTTTTTTCTGTAAATACAAACCAGCAGTTTCAATATTTTATAAATAGGAGTGAATTTTAAAAACTAAAAATGCAAAAAACTACCCTGCATTCATTAACGTCACGTATTATTTAGACTACAATTGAATTAAACATTCAAAATTATATTGTCATTCGCTTGACTTGACGTATACGTTAGTTAACGCACGACAATAACGGTTGTCTAATGGTTCTCTTTAAAAATCGGAATGTTGTACCGCACTCGTTTTATCCGAACTTTTATTGTTCGTTAAAGTAACGCTATTTTTATTGAATTAAGAGAAAAGAATAGCATAATTTAATCTTTCGAACAGAAAGAAAAGGATAGAGATATTTCGTCGACGGCGACAGTTCTATACCTTATATATGGGTGACAGGAGACGCGTTTTTTATAGGTTATTTTATTAATACAGGAGATATATTGGCAGCAAATCTGAAGCGAAGTTCGCTTAGTAGAAAATATTCAAAAATCAAGTACCCTGCATGATTCTTAACGTGTTAATTTCACCATCGGTCTTAATTTCTCAGTTTTAAATTTGTTAGTTCCTAGATAGTCGGAATTTACGAAAGTACTATTGGATATTTTACGAAAGTATTATTTGGTAACGTATAAAGATTTTAAACATTCCTCAAATCTCAAGTATGTACTTTATTAATATTTTTACAAATGCAAAATTATTTTTGTGAGATGAAATACATAACGATTTTTTTGGTATATAATTTAATACATAACATAATTTTTATAAGGTAATTGTAAAAATTATTCATTTTACTTTTCAGTTCGCCCAATCAATTTTACTAGTAAGGCTATATTTACTAAATTATAGAAAGAAATACGTGAAAAAATCCAAAAAGTCAGCCATAACGTCCACTGTTCAAGCTACTTTACGTAAAGTGAAAAAAGCGCCATTTTAATGTACGTAGCTGTCAAAATAAACGTTTCATGATGGAACGTCTGCTTAAACGCTAATAACTCCATAACGTTTACGTTATTGTACAATAACATAATAGCACAATATAGAGCTGAATTTCAGTTCCCCAACGGTATTTGTTCAAGGTCATTCTTTCTAGAACCTTATGGTATAATTTATTGGGACAAAATATACGTAGCTGTAAAAATAAACGTTTCATGATGATACAACATGCGAACGTCTGCTTTAACGCTAATAACTCTGTAACGTTTACGTTATTCGTATAGTAACATAATAGCACAACATAGGGCTGAATTTCGGTTCCCCGAGGTATTTTTTCAAGGTCATTCTTTCAACACCCTTAGGTAATAATCTATTGAGACAAAATGTAGCTAGAATTTCATCTAAACTACAAGCTCTATTTCCCTAAAAGTTTTATACAAATCGATCCTGAAGATTTTGCATGATTCTATAATAAAGATATAAAGAGGGAAACAGGCGAAAAGTAATTTAGGGAATATTCGGTTGGAATGAAAGTTAACCTAGATTTTAACCTGAAAGCGCAAACATCATCCCAAGGAAAACCCCATTAAAATCGATCCAGTAGTTTTTGCGTGCGACCCTAATAAAAAGATAGGCGAAAAAAACACAAAAATATTCAATTTACAAGCTCGCCCCTTTTCCCGGATGATTTTATATAATAGTATATTTGTGATTATTAGATCATATATTAACACTAACTAAATGAGAAATACTTTTCTCGATATGAAGAAATTTCTCTTGCCCTACAGCAATTTTCTTTCAAACTACTTTATTATTTACAGAAAGCTTTTTGATTCCACCAATGCAAAAATACAAACAATAAAATTTTAATTACAAAACAACAAAACGACTCGAGAATTGTTAACGAGAATTTTCCGTTTCTCGCAAAGCTTTTCGTCAGTTGTTACACTTTTATTTTCTTCCGCGTTAATTGTTTGTGCAGTTCATGTGAACATCGACTTAAGAGCGGTTACATCTCTGACCTTGTTTTGGATCGATACCTTGGGTTAGGATGCAGTCGTACCGCGAGGCATCAGCGAAGCGAAAGTTATAATTTGGATTACAACTTTGCCTGACAAAGCTAAATTCAATGAAGTTTCTTTCAGTTCCATACCTTATGGATGAATTCTAAATTTTCGATAAACCTACGATGTTTTTCATTTCCATAAACTTTCTATGTTTTGTTGTTTGAAATGAACCATAATTGAGAAAAGAGGCATCATAGAAACATCTAATTTTTCACAAAGGTCTTTTAAAATGAAATTTGAAACATTTATTCAATCAGAACATTTCTGATTACACAAAGACCCTGTTAAATTTTGACTAATAAGAAAATGCAGAGATTTTTATACTTTCCACATTACTTCTTTTACAATTTTATCCAATTTCAGAGCTGAAATAAATTCTAAATATTTATAAATATCAAAATTTTAATGAAAACCTTTCTTAGTCATTCAAAATTCCGTAGTTAGTATTAAAACATGGGAATACCTATATTCTACGCTTCACAGATGCCAACAAATTCCAATGAAAAAATTATAGTTGAAGACCCACGCGTGACTATCATAAACACCAAAAATTGACAATAAGCTGAAAATCTTCCCTTCAATTTCCAACATCAAAGTAGTACCTAAATTTTAGGTCCGCAATACCACCTGTAACATCACTTTTATTCATTTTCCCTGAAGTCTTGTATAAAAAATTACGCTTGGGATTTATTTCACCACCAAAAATATAATTGAATTCTTAGCGTTGTTTATTCAAACACAAGATTCTGATTGCGTTATGCAAGCACAAGATTCCTAAGCCGACACACATATTTCTAACATATTCTCGATTCGTCCAGGAAATATTCGGAACAACACATTCTACAAAATTCGCAAATTCTCTTCGAAATTGTTACAGTTGTGGTTTTTATACTATTTTTTGTATTTGTTTAGGTAAGTAATTATCTATAATAACATCAATGCGACAACTATTATTTCAGAAGATACCCAAATCTCCATGCCTATAACTTCGCTACTAGATGAGCTACTAAATGGCAGTGCAACATAAATTTAAACTTAAAACAATCCAAAAAGAATGAAACCTCAATTAATTAAAATTAACTCAATATATTCAGAGATTAGTTTTAATAACTGGCAGAAGCCACAAACAAAGTTTTTGATGATTTAAGTAACTCTGTCGCGGAAATATAGAATATGCAAATATTTCCTATTGTTTTGTAATAACTTTTTAGAAATTAAGCTGGTAAAACGTTCAGTATTTGTAAAATTGTTAATTTAAACTCAAAAATTTCCGATTTATTTTTCATGTATAAAATAGATATATCATCAGCTTAGAATGTTAACTAGTGAAACCATATTTATTTTCTTTCAGAAAGGATACTGTAATAACTAGATTCATATTATGACAATGATAAATAATACATAAATATGAATACATACACTTAATCTCTGAAAAATTTTATTTGGAGTTACATTGTTTTCACCCTAAGCTCACTAGGTAAGTAAAATAAAATACAGTTCACACAAACGGACAGAAGATACAGAATACCAAGAAATTATCCATTCAGTTACAATGAAACAGGGAAAATAACTAGCTTACCGCTCAATCTAAGTGCTTTAGATATTATGTTAATAACGCATGTAACATTTTAATTTACTGACGCAACAGCAATGAGAGCGGCTCCACCCTTACTTGAAACCTTTATCAATAAGTACTTTTAGTCGTTCCTAAAGGCGCCCTCTCTCTCTCTTCTCTTTATTGTTTATGGTTCAGTAAGATTCAATCGTTTTAATCCTGACTTTCGAGTCCTTATAGCTTCGACGTCTGTTTTTAATGAGACGTATTTTTTTGTTTAAACTAATGACGTAAATTAATACGTCCCAGTATTATTTGAAGATAAGAAATATTTAAATGCCGAGCGTTACGCCTGCACTTAGTTTTTGCAATCTACCTAGTGAATCCATAGATTACAATTATATTTCTGTCATCTAGGTATACCTCGCATTTCACATAATACACATTCCCGTCTATATCTAATTATTAATAGTATATTTTCCTGTTCCTGAAAGTAAACTTAGTAAAGATAATTTCCCAGTTAATAGACTTTCGTAAACAAGGTGGTTCATTTAGAGATAGATCTCTGTGGTTCTCAGTGGTTCATTTAGAGATACATATCATAAAATCGTAAAAAAAAAATAAATGAGCGCGAGTAACCTTTTCGCGCGATTGAACCAAATTTTCTTTCACGGTTGTGGCAGGTACTTATTATGTGATGATGGTGTAGTTATTATATAGCAAAGAAACAACTACCAGTAACAAATATGTTTAATCACAGTTGATTTACTTCCATCCGTAAAGGAATTACATTATTCATCTCTAGAACTCATCATCAAATTCTGCTTTGGTCGAAGATATTGTTATTTTGCAAAAAAATAACTATCAGTGACAAATATCTTGAATCACAGTTGATTGACTACCATCCGTTAAGGAATTCCATCGTTCTCCTCCAGAACTTACCATCAGACCCTGACCTGATCAATGGTGAAATCATTTTACAAAGTAATAATTATCAGTAGCAAATATCTTCAAAATCAAGATAGATTTACTACCATCCTTTAAGAATTTCCATTTTTCATCTCCACAATTCATTATCATATCTCGACACGGTCTATCGTGAAGTTATTTTGCAGGGTAACAACTATCAATAGCAAATATCTTGAATCACTTTTGATTTATTACTATCCGTTAAGGAGTTATATTTTTCATCTCTAGAACTCGTCATCAGACCGTGACCTGGCCGATGGTGAAGTTACTTTGCAAAGTAACAACTATCAGTAGCAAATATCTTGAATAACAGTTGATTTACTACCATCCGTTAAGGAGTTACTTTGTTTAACTCCGGAGCCTTTAGACATTGCCCGGGTCGATGATGACATTCTTTTTCAAAGTAACAACTATCAATAGCAAATATCTTGAATCACTTTTGATTTATTACTATCCGTTAAGGAGTTATATTTTTCATCTCTAGAACTCGTCATCAGACCGTGACCTGGCCGATGGTGAAGTTACTTTGCAAAGTAACAACTATCAGTAGCAAATATCTTGAATAACAGTTGATTTACTACCATCCGTTAAGGAGTTACTTTGTTTAACTCCAGAGCCTTTAGACATTGCCCGGGTCGATGATGACATTCTTTTTCAAAGTAACAACTATCAATAGCAAATATCTTGAATCACTTTTGATTTATTACTATCCGTTAAGGAGTTATATTTTTCATCTCTAGAACTCGTCATCAGACCGTGACCTGGCCGATGGTGAAGTTATTTTGCAAAGTAACAACTATCAGTAGCAAATATCTTGAATAATAGTTGATTTACTACCATCCTTTAAGGAGTTACTTTGTTTAACTCCAGAGCCATTAGACCTTGACCGGGTCGATGATGACATTCTTTTTCAAAGTAACTACTATCAGTAGTAAATATCTTGAATCACAATTGAATTACTACCATCCATTAATCAGTTCTATTTTTCATTTTGGAATCTCACCACCATATTTACATGGAACCACCTCACTAGTATTTCAAACAAAGTAATTCTTAGCATTAAATTTTACAAAAATAGAATAGAAATAAATATATTTGTGTATATAACACTCACGAAACTCTAAAATTAGTCGATGCTTTAAAATACAGGAAACTGCGTAACAAAACTACAGACTTTACTGAACGTTATCTCCGTCTGAAAAAATCTGAATTATTCTCAAGTCGCGCCCAAAGAAGTTTTCTTTGCGACTTGAGAATAATTCAGATTCTTCCCAAAGAGAACTACTTCAGAAACTGAGTCTACACTTTGAATATTTTTAAGTAAAACTAAGTGCTACTTGCTAAAGATGCGTTACTATGGCTAAAGTAATAGTTTTAACAGACACTGCAATTGAAAGTTATTTCGTCGACATTATTATTTGTTAATACAAATAATAATGTGATACACGGTGAAAATTATTTCCCGAAAGAAAGGGAAAAACTTCGTTCCACCGCCTGAGGAATGAGAGGTTTGGCTAAGCTCATGTCAGAACACATACCCCATAACAAAAAATAGCCTAAACAAGATCACGTAGTACATGGAAACCTGTTATATCCAATTATCCAGAGGGGATCAGACATCATAATTTGTATATTTTATTGATAAATGGTGAGATTTGTTTCTGTTGTTATTTGTAAGATATATTATAAAAAGTTAAAACAGAAAAAGGTACCTTAAAATTATTAAAAATTAAGGTTTCCTCTATCTACTTTTGTATTGATCGTATTCCTATGCTTTAATATACTACAATTTGAATTAATTTCTAATTCAATACAGAACACGGAAAAAAACTGTCCTACACCTCCTAGATACGCATTGTTCACAACCCGTTATACTTAAACTGACAGTTGCTGACAAGCTAGTGGAATGTGGGTGGGCACAAGCGTTGCGGGCGGCTAATGGAATGTAGCCAATATCTGTATTATGAGACATTTGCTTTTTATTAACGACTTCTAACAAACTGCATCTTTAGATGTTATTTATTTTTTACGATGGAAAATTTAATATAATGATAAGGTAAAGGGTATCTCACATAAATATTTTTTAAGAACCTATTGTGGAGCTTAAAGTGAAAAGTAATATTAAGGCTTTATTTTTTTAATTATTTGTTTAATAACCTATATTTAGTTATCTTTGAAAAATTAGACCAATAAAATATTTATTAATATAATATCAATTATATATTAAAATTACAATTATAATTCAATTAATAATTATTTACGTAATATCAAACATATTCAAATTGCAAATGGCACATTTGCAATTTTAAAATAGATGTACAGATAAGATGACTTCTCAACTAAGCGTAAGTTATCGCTAGTGTTGCTACTTAAATATTTTTAACTGTGATGAGATGTTCTGGCACTAGACACATATGACTCAAGGTGCCAGAACTTAATATTTCTTTGGATACATTATTTTGCTTATACCTACTCACTCTAGGTTAGTCTTGAACTATGCCTAGTGAGGAGGTTGAGATGAACCGCAATGTTTTCATACCATGAAGCAGAACACCTTAATTTATCATTTTTATACAACATTTTTTTAAATAACAGAACACTTGAATACTTGCGGCTATATCAACCACTACTATTAATACCAATTTGCTACTTATTCCATAGAATTAACGATATAACAATACACTCAAATCCGACTTCACTCACTAAGCTGCGATTTATTTTGAGGTTACTTTAAATATAATATTTAACGAAAACGCAAAAGTGGTAAAATTTTCAAAACTAAAAATCGAACTACTATGATTGCTAAAAAATCTGAGGTCAGTTTTAAATTTTGAGCTACAAAATACTTTATTTTACACCAATAAGCCCATTGATCTAAATATCAAGATACGGCCAAAGGAACATAAACTAAATCGAAAACGACAACACCAATTCGCCATCTGTGTGCGCCATCTATTGCAATTAAACGAAACTATTGGGTCAGTCACATAACCGACTGTTTACGACCGTAGATGTAATTTTGTCGTGGGGATCATATTTTATTATTTATTAACTAAATTTAAAAAAATGGTTTTCAATTTGTACGCATATATATTGATATGACATTGCTTAAATAGCTTGGAATTTATGTAAAGTAATGAAAAAAATTATTTTTATATAACAAAAGGGAATTATAATGAGGAGATACAACGGCATTATACTACATAGATATGACAGGAATGATTCGAAATTAAAGTGGCTGAATTATATCCATTTCATGCTGTGCCAGTCAGTTTTAATTTATTCACTGTATCGGGAGGTTGCGTACTTATAGTTGTCGGCGTTGGTAAGACGATTATGCAAACACCGATATATACCTCATCAGCGATGCAAAGGTTAAAATTTAAAAAAGTAAAACTTATCTTACAGAAATTATAATATTATAATACTCTCCATTTACGTACAGGTACATATCTACGGCATGCTTTCTCTGTTCTCGTATGTTATATTGTTTCAGTTTAAAATATTTGTTTATTACTTTAGTGCAAAATTGGTAATGTGCAAGATATATAGAAAAATACCAACTCATTCAGGATTACATTTAAATTCATACTGACCACATAAGAAATCGAGAATTTTCGACAACTCTGTCACAATACAATTTTTATGTTTTATCGAATATTATTAAATCATCTTCAATTAAGTTACGCTTTCCTATTTGCTTTTTTTTATTGCTTTTCCCTGGTTTAAAAATTAATCAAACATTTAACACAATCAATTTAAATTGGTTTTAGAGAGTGATAAGACAATGTCGAATTTCCAATTAGCTGTGTCTACGCTTCTTTCGCATGAAATTCGGAATAAGAATGGTTATTACAATTTCTTTTTCTCTCTCATATGTTGCTCTGGGGTATAAACTATTACGATACCAAATTTCATCAAAATCCGATCAGTAAGTACATTTTGCGTGATTGACGCACTAAATAACAGACAGACAGACAAAAATTCAGACTTAAATAGTCTGCGAAATCTTTTTCCGAGTATAGGCTTTGTCAAAAATTATATGCGTTATCTATATTTAATCACTGAATGACTCAAACCTATAACATTTTACTCTTACATTTCCAGTTTTAAGTTTATTGGTTTAGAAATGTTTGGGTTATTGCAGTGACAGACAGATGGATACACTTAGTTTTTCCGACACAGTACTCAGTATATTTTCAAAAAGTAAAGCAAGGAAAATTAAAATAAACTGTGAAAATACGTTCTTACAAGGTCACAACTTTGGAATTCATATAGTTACCGAAAATACAACTACTTTTTCAATAAATAACAAAAAATATGTATGAAAGACGATTATTAACTGGAGATAACATATATCAACCTTTTTTACAATTTTCGAACTATAATTTAAATATATTTCTACTACACAATCTGGCATTTTTTTTATTGTTTTCAAGATAAACATTCTCATGAGAATCGAAATGCTGCTAACAGCGCCATTTAGAATCGTTTCTAGTGGGATATTTTTCGGTTGCTATGGGCCTGTCCTTACGAAGTAATACAAGTCTATGCAATAGCCGCAATTTTAGTGTCATGTAGTGTAAAACACTAAAATATTTCATTGGCCGTATTATCCTGAATTGCCCTAAAATTAATAAACCTCTCGATGAAATGTAAGAAAACTTCTTTATTTTAATCTCCATAAAAAAGTTTCGGATCCGAATTATATCGCAAAAATTGTAATTCTGGTATTAAATTTCTGCTGGAACTACATTTCGTAATGACATCATTATATAATTATTTTTATGCTGCTAAACACTATATTTGAAAAATGAACAGCAGGTGGCATCTAAATGTGACGTGTGAACGTACAGAGCCAGCTCATGTTTACATATTTCAGAGTGTACCGTACAGATGGCGCTAGCATTTGATAAAATTGATTTTATCTCTGGAAATTTCCATTCATTAAGGAACGTTTACATTACGCATTGCGACGACCGTACGTATACTTTTACCAATTCCCAATTCTAACTACTTTTAAAAATGAATTATCAATTAACTACCTAATGAAAGGGCGCCGACGTTATTAAATATTCTAACGAATCGATAAATACGTTTTTAATATTTGGTCCTAATTTACGCGGCCTTAAGATATTAGTGTTTCGATTGATTTTTTTCAATATTAGTCACCGCGTGACGTAATTCAATTATTAAAATTGTACAAAAACTCATCGACAATAGTCCCCTTTAAAATTGTTTAACGATTGCGGCCAGCGTAATGACCTTATGTAAACGAGCCTTATGTTTACTACACATACATTACTCCTTACCAACAGAACAATACAATCAGACATACAAACCTACACATTAACGTTGATTACAGGGCAGTTTTATGGCGTGTGAATGCGGTCATATCTATTTGATAGGCGGTTTACACATTACAAGGTCACTTCATATTAGGCAAATAAAAATCAGTTAATTGATTAGTATCGACATTTATTAAGATACAGATTTAAACGGAAGATTAATTAACATACACCCCAAAACTATAGCTCGAAGTTATTTCACCAATTACCATCGTAATCTTAAATTAGCTAACATAGCTATATCACTTATGCGTAATAATTAGTGGAATGACCAATATTTCTAGTCCAATAAAGATGTGGTTAAACAGGCATGGGAAGTTTGGAGGACTCATAGAAATTTAACTTAAGTATTGCGTACATAATTACATTAAAAAAGTATAAAATTAAGACAGCTGTCCACAGTCCTGGATAATGATCTTCTTCGATGTCTTGCCAGACTGCGAGCCGAGAGCCTCGAGTTGCTTGACAACATCCATGCCCTCGACAACAGTGCCGAACACGACATGTTTAGTGTCCAACCAGGGAGTCTTCACGGTGGTGATGAAGAACTGGGACCCATTGGTGTTGGCGCCAGCGTTGGCCATGGATAACACTCCTGGACCGGTATGCTTTAAGACGAAGTTCTCGTCCTCAAACTTGTTGCCATAAATGGACTTGCCTCCAGTACCATTGTGGTTGGTGAAATCACCGCCCTGGAGCATAAAATTTGGGATGACGCGATGGAATGTGGAGCCCTTGTAACCAAAGCCCTTCTCACCGGTACATAACGCACGGAAGTTTTCACAGGTCTTCGGCGTCACATCGGTTCTGAGCTGTAAGAAATCAAAAGTTGACCGTTAGCAACAATGAAATAATACACCGCTACAAATTTATGAGACCCGGCACTTGACGTTAATTACCAGTTTGAGCTACTTTAATATAATTTTCCATTATTATATATATATATATCTATTCATTTACCAAAAGTTATAGGTACAGGGGCAATATGAAACACTTCTAAATAGAAGTAAACTAAAACTTACAAATAAAAAAATTAAACAATACGGCCGGCTTTCGAATAATTCAAGTTCTAGAAAGTTACAAATACACAATGACTCGCCTGTTTTAACAATTATCATACACCACTAAACAAAAATGTACATAAAACCTATTGCTTGTATTTCTTCCATAAATTATATAGTATGTAACCGTATGACCTACAGATTACGTACTAAAGATTGTGATAAACTAGGTAATTCGTTTTAAGATATTCATATTAAGTAAATTTAAACAAAGAACGAGAATATAAAGAAAGACAATAAAAATAAAGGTTATTCTGTTCAGAAGTTATAATTAGCAAAGCTATAAATGAAGATTCATTATTGGTAGTAGCGTGGCCGGCTAAACTGACAAGCCGGGTGCACGCTATGCAAAATGTTATTAATTTTCTGGACATACCTCAATAACCAATCGCCCAACGGGTGTACCGTCGGCGATCATGTCAAAGAAAACACGCGGTAATCCCATTTTAGCAATTAATTGCAAGTTTGGACGCTGGACCAACTCAACAATCAGCGGTGAAACTATGCAGACTGTAATGGCGGTGACTGCTCGCCTCGATTACCAATCGGACAGGACCGGGTGAGGGCGCACTTTCTATGAGTCAATTCAGCGCCACCTAGTTTGACAGGAAGTGACGACAAGGTTTCTATCTATAGTGTATCTTGAATATATAGTTGATTATAACTGAACCTGCAAAACACACGGTTATTTTGGCGCTTAATTTAAATAAATTTATTCTCTTTGACCGCTAAATAAAAAGTGCTCAAGCCAATTTCATTTCAATTGTAGTCATTTATAATTACACAATTTTTAAATAACTTAAAATAAGCAAAAATGTGTTTTAATTTACATATCTATGAATTGTAATAATATTCTTTAAAAGTAAATTTTTCAACATGTGTACATATAAATAAAAAAAACTTTATTTTTAAACACCATTTTTAAAAAATATGATTAATTTTTACGTATATAAACAAAGTAATTAACATATTTAAATTTTAGTAAAATGTTAAAGTTTAACTATGAACTCTGCTTTGTAACGATTTCCTTATGTATATATAAATAGGCGCAGTAATTTTCTCCTTTTTATGATATTCAGTAATATTTATAATAACGTAATGAGAAATTGTTATTATGAATAAAGTAAATCATACTATTAAATAATTAAAAAAATGTTCCGAAATACCAAAATATCTATGTTGCAATATTGGCACATATATAGATATTATTTATTTATAATTGTTTATGGTGACGCTCACTTTATTTTTCCAAACTACGTGTTTACGCATAGACAACTTACCGCATCATGTGTTGTGAAAAGTGAATAAATATTATTTATATACAAGTTGTTATTGACCAATCGTTTTACGTGTGAAGTATTTTAAAGAAAATAATAAACTATAAACATAATGCAAAGCGGCTCAAATAATCCTCCGTGGGCGCGTTCAGGATTACAACATGACATGGTAGACCACAATGCAATGTCTGCTATGTCGCAAACTGGTATGGTTCCTTTTCAACAATCGCAAGTCTATCAACAGAATCTAATGCAAACAATGCCAATTGCCGGACAGATGCAATCTTCAAACATGGGATTAACCCCAGGCATGGCCACTCAAATGGGGCAATCCGCTATGTATCAACATTCTGGAGTTGTTACGTATCCAACACCGAGAGCGTTGAACCCGACTGCTTTTCAATCTAATCAAAATATGAGTCCTGTAGCTCAGAATCAGTCGAATGCAGTTACAAAGCAGCGCGTTTTTACAGGAGAAGTCACTAAAACTCACAATGATTTTGGATTTATAGATGAAGATGTGTTCTTTCAGACATCTGTTTGCGCTTATGGTAAACCCAAGGTTGGTGACAGAGTGCTTGTTGAGGCTTCTTATAATGCTAATATGCCTTTCAAATGGAACGCAACGAGAATACAAATAATGCCGTGTATCGATAAACAACGTAAGAACAACAGCAAAAATGTCAATAAAAATACCAATTTGAACCCAAGTGTTTATAACGCCGTACCGCCACCGTCTGACCGCAATACAAATAGAAGACCTACTAACTTAAATAATAGAGCAGCGTCACCTGTTCGTCGAGACAGAGATGTAAGTAAATACTCGGAAAAGTTGTTCAGAAAGAGATTGATGTTAAAAATAGTAAAACTTAGTTTTGTAAAATGTGAAGATTAATATATAGGAGTTTACGGAAATACATTAAATCAATAATTGACTGTATTTCAGATATAACAAATGCAGATAATCAATATACTTGTTAATTACATTTTTATTCCCTCGTTTTCTTTAAAACAAACTATGCATTTGTTTTTTTATATATATTCTATGAGCGAAATAAACATACAATTAGATCCTCTTATTATGATTAATGTGCTCCACGCACGTGCAGTTTGATAATCCATAACCGCTAGAAAAAAAATGCATAACTTTGACAAGCTATCCACAATGGCAAAATTTTTGGCTAATTAGTTGAATTTGCTACATTAATTACATACATATTTAATACCAGTGTCACCCTATAGCTACTATTAGCTGTTATAAATTCAATTAAGTAGTTATGTTAATGTGTAGTAGAAATTACAACAATCACTCCTCTTTTTTCTCTCTGTTTGTTGTTTATGTATAGTTAATTTAGAGTCGGTAGGTGTAAAGCAAAATACTGGCATCTCATGTGTATCGGTATATTCATTGTGGGAATTAAATTTGCATTACTCTATTTGATAGAAATATTATGTGCTGCACAAACCGATGAGGTGTCCGTTGATCATACTTATAATTTAGTGATAACAAATGATAGAAGGTATGACATTTTTTACCTTATTCACTTTACAGAACAACGATAGGAAGAGAGGATCACTTGGCGGAGGTTCTCGTACGCGTGACCGTGATAGTAGCAATCGACATTCACGGTCCAAAGACTCGCCACCGAGGAAAAGAACTCCGTTGCCACCCATATACATGGTCAAAGTTCCTACAGTACCGCTTAATATGTGAGTCGTTGGAATTTTTGAAGATTACACCAATGAGATAAATATTTTTGATTAGCTTGCTTATTTTTTACTTTGTAATTTATATTACATACCCTTATTATTAAAATGTGGTAAATATAACAAATTATTTCGTTGGTATAAACTGCAATAGTAAAATGTAGATTATTTGCGAGTGACACTTTGTAATTTGCAAATTAAACTTTTTATTTTTCAAAATTAATTGAATATGAAAGTAAGGTTTTTCTTATTCTATATCTTTATATGGATGTATTCTTTTTTCATGCTTTCACATACTTTATTTATGGTTCTTTACTGTTTTTTGTGCCATCTGATTTATTCCAATCTTGTTAAATATCTGCACTTTTAAATCAAAGTTTTCCTGCAGAATTTTCACAATAATCTCATTTTTCCTTTTACTCAACTTAATTGTATTATTGGTATAATGTGTGGACCGGCTGAATGACGATGAGTAGGATTGATCTTGCCTTACGAAAAATGAGGCAGAACAAGATTTGCAACACTAAATTTTTATAAATAATAATGACCTAATACAACTGAATTATATAATAACGAAAAAGTTATTAATCATTATTGTATTTTTATTTTTTTTTGTGTAAATTTTAAATATTTACATATCAAAACATTTATATATGGGTACTAAGTGTGGAATATCCTTGTCGTACAAGTTCTTCTAGTAGTTAACATTTATTCTTTTTATTATTTATTCTTTTTCTTTTATACTTATAAATATTAAATATCTAATTTTATTATCACTCAAAATTTTATCCTTTAAATTTAATTTATACATTACAGTAATATAGACTGTATTTATGTTTTCAGTGGTGAAGCAGACATAGTCACATTAAGGGGGAGGTACAAAAACCTTTACATACCCTCTGATTTCATGTGTACTAAAATAAGTTGGGTAGACGCATTCCCTTTGACTCGACAGTTTGAGATTAATAAACACTGTTCCTTTCAAATTCTGCCAAAGACTGCTTATAATCCAAATGAAAGTGAAACTGTTTTAGAAGCTCCAGATGCTGACTATAAATATTCAGCTAAGGTGAGTGTGCATATAGCAAAGTAACTGATCTGTATTCTGTGATCTAAATAATTATTATGAAAAGTCTTAATATTTTAGTTAAGTGTAACACAACTTTTTATATGAAAGAACTAAATATAGCAATATATTGTATGTGGGACGCCTGTTGAAATATTCAATAACCTGAATTCTACTAGGATAGAATTTAGTCTATCTTAGCATGTTACCATTTAATTTGCCGTAATTGAAAATATATTAAATATAATATATAAAATAATTTCTACTAATTGTAGAACAAAGACTGTTATTAGTGATCTTTTTGATTATTCAGGTGTTATTAAATTGGTATAGCAAGTCGGCTTCTACAGACAAAAGTGGATACAAAAAAAAGACGATTATAATAATAAAATTCTTTTGTATCTTATTTTGTTCTCGACACTATTTGAATGTTACTGCAAGGTTATGCAAATGTTCTGCAGTGCACATAAATCAGGCGCTACGCGATATTGTCAGAGCAGATGATGTGATGCAGCATTTATTCAGCTTTGAATATAGAGAGACACAAGTATTATTTTGCAGAAAGGAAAATTTATTATACAAATAATTCAGCATTTTTTAAAATTCCTTTGTCTCAGGAGATTCAGTTTATGATAATGAAATTTTGATCTGTAATTGATTCAGCAAACATTGAAAAATATTTTGCTATTGAAAAATAAATTATTGCTCGTAATAAAAACCCAAATCAAAAAATGTTATAGGTTATTTTTTGTCTTATATTTTTGACAGTAATTTAAAAAAAATTCTTGTGTGTGCTTTTGACCACACGTATCAAGTGACAACTTCTAATTTTGGAATGCGACTGCTACTCAATTAAAATACTTGGCTTCTTATGAGCCTCTTAATCAATTTGGTATTGTCCTACAATTCGGTAGCTAGAGGGTTTGGATGGGTAGTGAGCGGTTCTGTGTATCTTTTTCTGAATTTGTTAATCTCCTCTGGATTTGTGGGAGTATTTAGGTATTAGTGAATTTCACAATTTCGTGTGAACCAAGGTGCACTGACTATGTTTCTTAGAATTGCGTTTTGAGTTCTTTGGAGACACATTATGTTGTTATTACTGCTGATAGCACAGAGCTAACGACCCAACAGCCAGTGCCGGTTTTTGAACCTGATATTTAATTGGTCACGTTTCTGCTTGATGAGTTTTCCAGGTAAGTCTTCTATCTAGGTGGACGACCAAATATTTAACACAATCAGTGTGTGGTAACGTGTTGGTTCCTAGTTTCACTTCGGGACAATTGCCTCTCCTCAATATAAACGTGACGTTGGTCGATTTTTGTCCAGTAATACTTGGAGCTTGTCGCTAGCAGAATCTGGATCTTTGGATTTTGCCAGATAAGCAACGTCATCAGCATAAGTTGTGATGGTTACATCTGGTGAGGTAGGGAGATAGGAAGTGAAGACATTATACCAGACGGGTCCCAGGACTGAACCTTGTGGAACTCCAGCTTCGATTTTGTGCAGATTAGATCTTGCATCCCTTTGCTTTACCTGAAACTTTCTTTGAGTTAGATAGGATGCTGTAATTGGGAACAATGAGTTTGGAGGCTTTTCCTTGACTTTACAGAGAAGGCTTTTATGCCAGATGCGGTTGAAGGCTTGTTGGACATCTAGAAAAGCTGCAGACGTGTATTCCATTTTCTCGAAGCCCTGACAAATAGTGTGGTAAATGCGGTGAGCTTGCTCAATTGTAGAATAAGACTTTCTGAAGCCAAATTGGTGTGCACAATCAATAAAGACTTTCAATCTGGTCAGGATAATGTTTTCCCAAGTGTTGATAAGACAGGTTGATACGATGAAGCTTCATGTGCAGATTCACCAGGCTTATGAATTAGGATTATACACATCCTGTTCTGAATACTGCGTAGAATAGGTAAGCTAGGAAAGTTGGGGTCTTTCTTGATAACTCCTTTAGAGCTTTTTAGAGTGATCAAGGGGCTTTCTTAGGGTTTAAGGATTTTATTTCTTTGGAAATTTTTTTTGGGGACATTTGTCTGAGAGTCAAGCACATTTGGAGATTATAGTTTTGGATGGTGTCGATCTCATGATTCTTCCCAGATAAGATGCAAAGAACTCAGCCTTTTCACTGTCCATTCTAGCTAAGATGGATTGTGATCTAATAGGACTGTGCTCTTGGGACTTGTCTAGGTTTTTCAAAGCTTTCCACAAAGAGTGGTCACCCTAACCTGAAGCAGACAACATAGAAATAGTTTGTTGCATCTTATTATTTGCAGTGTCTTGGAGCAAAGCTCTCAGTTCTTTTGTGGTGCAATTAAACTTCCTTTTGTCTGAGGGGTGTCGAGACAAGTGCCATAACCGTCTTAAGCGATACTTTTCTTCGACTTTAAGTCTTATATTGAGAGGTTGGTAATACAGGTTTTGAGACTTATTTACTTCTGGTGAGTTGATCCAGCAGGCTACTTGGATTAAGTCCGGCCATCCAGGCACATCAGGCCATCCAGGATTTCAGCCCACAAATTGACTCCGAATTGACGTTGAAATCTATCTTGCCTTACTATGTGGGGATTCCCGACGGCCCATTGATGTAAATTGTGCATAATTAAATACTCCCATTCTTTTAAAACATGATTCATCACTCCATAAGGTTGAATTTAAAAAAAGCGAAAAAGCGGATATTGCCTGCATCAACGCAGCTTCTCTCGACTGAAATCTATTCGTCGTTAATAGTCAGTAGGTACAGTGCTTGCACTCGTTGTACATGGTACAGATACAAATGATTTATTTTTGAAATGCGGTGTACTGTACTTCTTGCGACACCAGTACATAGAGAAATCCGCCAAACGCTAGTAGAAGGAGCTTCTTCCACTTTGACCAGCACTTGATGCTCATCAACATTTCTAGACATTCCTTCAGGAATTATATTTTCGAATTCGACCCACTAAATATGCATTATTTACACGAAGACAGACTTTGATCGGAAAGCGTTTGCGATTAGGGTAGCACTCGTGATACGTACGTATGTCTTGCCGAACATTCCCATCACATAGCCTGTAAATGAAATACCTTTCTGCATATTCATGACCAATGTAGGTCTGAGGCATTTTGCAATGCAGTCAGTCAAACAATATGCAAATCACAAGCACAAACGAGGTCCAATTTAAGCGTAGGTCAACAAATAAAAACGGTGGGGAAAAAACAGCAAACGACACATTGTTAGCTCTAAGTGATAAGCAAGTCACTAAAGAAGTGAAGTTGTTGAGGGCAGGAGTAGAGGGGGTTGCTTGACGGCCAAGAACAATAAAAAGACCATACGAGTGGGAAACAGCGAAACAATTCTGATAAGCTGTTGTTTTGATTGTAAGCATTTCTGCGAATGCAGAGTTATTTCAATAAAGCAGGCACTTTTGGAATGTTTACAGCATTAATTGTAACAATGTTACCTTTTTGGAATCTGTGTGATGTTTTTGAAATAAAGTTCCATAAGGCCATGCAATAAAGTGCCATACATTGTTTTTTACACTAGCATTGTTCAAAAATCACTTTCATGTTTTGTAATTGAAAGAATGCATATGTTTCATTGTTTAATTTTTATGTCCTCAATAATAACGAATGAATAACATTTTAATTAGGAAGACAAATGTGTTTTAGAAATCTCGGACAATAAAAAAGCAAAAGTAATAAAAAAATAGTAATAATACGTAAAAACAAATAATAATAATACATAATAACAATTTTTTTTTCATGCGCAGTAGCAAACATTTTAAAAATCTCGATACTATTAGGTCTTATAATTATTAATTAATTTATCTGGTAATTTATCTCTAAAACTATTAGGTCCAGGGTAATAAAATTTATTGTTTCGTATGTTTAATAACTCCCTCTATCCCCGATATTTCGTTGGTCCACTCCTTACGTGACACACTTTATAATTAATTATATTGATGTTATATGATTGAAATAATTTCGGTGAATCAGGAGTAATGCGTTATTATTATTTTAAAACACAATAACATAAGCATATCATATTTAACTACTCTCAAATAAAATATTAAACACAAACTGTGACACATAAAAAATTACTGTCACTTTTGAAATATTAGAGATTTACGATTAGACGATGGCATTTGTGCATTACATTGAAATATTAATCAAAACCATAGCGCAAGCAAAGATTTGAACCATAATCAGTACAGCACTTTCTATTGATAAATATTGCCAAAAATATTTTATATTTAAAAATTATTTTATTTTAAAACATACACTTACCTATGTTTTAAAAAATTACTGAAAACCACTAAAACTGCTCGTTGGTCTAAGGGTATAATTATCGCTTTGGCTGCGAGAGGTACAGGGTTTAAATTCCAGACGAACCCGAATATATTTCTGTAAATTTTTAAATTTCCAACATATTAAGACAATTTAATGCAATACTTCAATATAAATGAACTGGTGGAATTGGGCCGGAAAGAGCCGACGATACAACGAAACTGGTCGAATGGGGGAATTAATTGGAAAACTAACATGCATACTGAAATTATAATGAAATAAAATATTATTCAATAATAGAACGTAATTCTCGAAACACTTTGTCTTAGACAGTGAACTCACCTGGCCGATGCCGACAAAAGCCGAGTTTACACTGTAAAATTTTTGCTGCACCAATTACCCAAGAACCTGTGTAAAAAAAGGAACTATGCATGTCATTACAGCATAAACATATTTATTTTAAAACAATACACTGATTATATTGCTACTGTTTCAGGTAATGCTCTTAAGCATGCCAACGCTAGAGAGACTTTATGAAAGATGCGGCATTGTGAATACAAAAAATAACGACCGATGGGACGGTGAAGCCAATAAACAGGTTCATCCGACCCGTCTCTTCAAGTTTTTAATGGGTATGAAGGACAAAGGATCTGATTATTTTGCCATCGGAGGACCTTGGAGTGCCTCATTAGATGGACCAAATCCAGATAAAGATCCCAGCGTGCTTATCAAAACTGCAACTAGAACATGCAAAGCTCTCACTGGAGTAGATTTGTCCAATTGCACACAATGGTATGATATGAAATTTAGTTTTTATACTTGCGCTTTAGAATTTAGGTGTTTATATTAACAATACTATTTCAAATGGGGCTACCATTTAAGTTTATATCTAATGGTGTGGTGCACTAGATAAATGTGCAAATTTAAATTTAGAACGCTTTTGCCAGAGAACAGTGAAATTCTATTGTTACGATGAAGTTTTGTCTGTGTTATATTGTTACTAAAACTTTAAATGAAAGTTTTCAAATTCCTTTCTAATTACTACGAGAAGAGTTAGTTTTTTGTATCGTTTCCATTGAATTTCGCTGTATCTTTTATGTCACTTTGCATAAACTGTCAAGTCTTTTAAATCTTCTGCTAAAGCTGATTTAAGCGACATGTTAACTCTAGCATTTAGTTAACCTTGTTTCGTGTCATGCGGAGAACAATTGAGATATAACGTGTGCCCGGAGACACGGACGGTGTCACGACAGCAGTAATGAATAAAGGAATTGCCCCACGCAGGTATCGCTTCGTGGAGTTTTACTACCGGCGGGCGAACGGTGTCGTGGAGACGGTGGTGATATTCGTACCAGACGTGTGGAGCTGCCAACCTTCACTATCGGAGTGGGACGAGATCGTAGCTCAGTATAAGGCCGGCAGCGGTAGACTTAAGGCGAGCCCGGCGACCGTGCAGCCCAGTGCTCCGGCCGAGCAGGAACCGGCAACTGTTTGTTTTTTACTTTTCTAGATTTTGTTTCATTATACTGTGTTAGTGTGTAAGCCGACCTCGGCCTCGAGGTACGACGCAGTTTTTGGATGATGTTTCGTCATAGGCCTTCGAGAATTGCCCTGGAATGACAGCTAGAGGTCTGCGAACCTCGCGTCAACCGGTGGCATTATTGTTTAGCAGTGCTGTAATGCCTGAGCTGTCCCTAGTGCGTAAAGACCATTCGGTCGGCATTGGGTAGCAATTGTATACCTGTATGGTAAGTATGTATAGTTATAAGATTACAAGGGCTGTCCATCCAAACGCGAACCATTGTAGCATTCAGAACGACATCACTTCCATACAGTGTAAATATTAATTTAAGAAGGCAGTGTTGGGTTTCTCTCTCTTGCTCCTGTCGATCATAACAACATTTGCCTGTGGTCATGTATAAACATTTCTAATAGAACAGTTTTATTTTATCGCAACATGAATGTACAATTTGCAACTTGTTTTCAGAAAGAAAAAGCGGAAACAGACAC
The DNA here is from genome assembly GCA_039881145.1 of Druceiella hillmani. Taxonomy (NCBI): domain Eukaryota; kingdom Metazoa; phylum Arthropoda; class Insecta; order Lepidoptera; family Hepialidae; genus Druceiella; species Druceiella hillmani. Next base: position 37,731,799 of record JAYKKI010000017.1, on the reverse strand, counting down.
ACAACCTGAGGAATTGAAGGAAAAGACACATTATTCAAAGATTGACTTGAAGACAATCACGGTAAAAGGTCTGAAGGCCGAACTGGAAGCAAGGAATATGAGTGCAACAGGTATGATAGTAATTATTCAATATTTCCGATCAAATCATTGGTTAAAAACTATTCAAGTTGACTTTAGATTGAAATGATTTTGTATTAATAATGACCTTTTTTTTGCATATTTTTAATCATTTTAATTATGTTTCTAATACAATTTTAATCGCCGTTATGAAGTATTAATTTTATATAAGGTGTATCATATTATGGTAATCACGATCTTGTTATAATATTCTCGCTAGCATAGGTTAACTTTATTAAACGACTAGAGGTATTGTATTGGAGTCATTAAATTGTTTCCCTTACTACTCAAGTTCCTTGTACTGTTGTATAGTTATTCAAGGCAGTGTTTATAAGGATACAGTATTTCTAAGCTCGCATGTCATTGAGTGACCACAGTATGTCTAAATGAGAATTGTAAATTATGCACTTCTGGAAGGTCTCCTTATTTTCTGCAATTTTTCCTAATTTCCTTAATTCAAAAAATTAACATTACAAATTGCCCAACTGAAGATGTTGTCATACAATGAAAGCTAGGTCGTGGTAAGTAGAAATAACACTACATCACGTAGTTTCATTTAGTTGAGAAAAATTAAATTAAAATGATTTTCGACAAAATTAATGCCAAATATATTCAATATTTTAACACTATGTATATTCAGGTTAAAGGTTTAAAAGCTAATGAATGTTACAGTTATGTCAATCTGAAACTGGAGGATTTAAATGATTAAATATTCTGAAATTGTGAAAAAAATTAATTTTTGAGGGAATTAGTGTTTTTCAGCATATTAAATAAAAAGCGATTTTAGATAAATACTAAACAAATGAACATTGTTAGTTTACCTGCTCTTATGTTCATAAAAAGAAACTGATTTTATTTTTTATGTTTTTTCTGCAATATGCATACATTAATCCATATAGCAATTATAAACTATGAAAAGAATTATAGACTATCACTCGTGCTCACCTTTATTATGTACGACAATTGTGATGATCCAAATGTGTGTCGAGAGAGCAAATCTGGAGCGCTAAACATGACAAGTTCCATTTTGTTTACATCTTAATTACAGACAAAATTTGTGTTTCTGGATAATGATCTGTAGATATTTATAAATGCACACTTTGACCTTTATGGCTATTGAATCACTTTGTGAAGTGAGTAAGGTGGGTGTCCAAAGTGTACACCCATATAAGTAAAAAATATATTAAATTTTGCTTTATGGAGGGGGTTTTTTATTGTGTGTTGTGAGATATCACACACAAAGAGATTGCATTATGGAAAAAAAAATTAATTTCTAAATGATTTAGAATATACAATTTTTTTAAAAATTTAGCTTCTAGAATAAAAATAAAAGAAAATTTTTCGATATCATTCGTTGTTTTATTTAAAATATAAATTACACAATAATCTAAAGAACAGTAATAGAATTAAATTGATATTTTTAATAGATACATTTTTTGGAGATGGACCAAATATGGGGTTTGCCTAATACAAATATTCGACCGAAGATTCGGTCCTATTTTTGGTGCGCTTTTTCTAAAGAAACATGTTAAAACATGTACCCTGAGGTAGGTAGGTACTCAACAAGTAGCGGCGTTTGCTCGCCTCATCGATTAAACTCGAAAAGATTGGAAAGTTTACACACAAAGAAAGTGGTATTTTTTATGGAGCCCATGCAATGAAGGCACCAGACGGCACTCATAGCATTTTCAGCGCCTAGTTAGTGGACTTGTAGATGGCTCTACGTAGGGAGCATTGTGATCCATAGATTGCATTATAACAGAACATTTCATTTATAATTATTAAATAATTTTAAAAACTTAAAAAATACATTAAAACAATTTTAATTTCATAAATTTTTATTAAAACTATTAAGAGTGCGTTCCACTAGGCGATCGCAATGTTCAAAACGCTCACTGCATCGTTCCACTTGGCGATCGCGGTCGTTGTGGTCGTGATCAAAACGTCATTGATGCCGTCATTGTTCACGACCGCGACGACCCACGTATCGAGGTGGGTCGTTGTGATTGTTTATCTGTCAATTTGACTTTGACACATTAATACATGAAATTTACGTAAATAAATTTATATAATCGTTGAAAATTAAACATAGTGATGGAAAGAATCACTTTATGCAGTTTTGAGATGTAGGTACATCTCAAAACAGTATAAACTATAGAAATAAAGGTGACACCAAAAGACGCAAGACGTACAATCATCAAACTGTTATAGAAACTGAATTACAATTTCACATTTACTGTAAGTCTAAATTATTGTCAAATTATTAATACATAGAAATTAAATTACACTTATAATTACTGTAAGTCTAAATGATTATCTAACTTAATAAATATAATCTCTAATATAGTAAAAAATATAATCTCTTGATTTTCATCCAATACCCGCCATTTACTCATATTTACGAATATGCATTATTCCTATCTCGTTCCACTTCGACTGACAGTTACAACATTGACAAGCTAGTGGAATAGGTACGATCGCGGTCGTGGGCGCGAGCATTGTGAGCGGCTAGTGGAACGTACTCTAAATAACATAAAATTTCAAAAAACATAAGTACATGCGTTTTTAGTTTTAGTACTTGCTTAAAATGTAATCATTTCCAAATATCTTTAAGAAAATATATGAATCAAATTATTTTGCCACAACTTTACGAAAAAGTAAAGAGGATTATTAAATCAAAACAAAATTAATAACCACTGACATGCGGGCTCGTGTAAACAATTTAATTAGCTCACTAGCACGAAATGATTATTTTGATAGATAACCTTAATGATACTTTCCATTTAGAAAGCCATAATATTGGATATAAAATCTCACGTGAAGCAAATATATTAATATCTACTTACCGATACTATTAAAATCAAGGAGTCGTTATGAATTTGAAATTTTCTGAATCGAGAAAATCAGCATGTTTTAGCTCAAACTAAATGATTACAACACAATCTCAGTCCATTCGCATGGCGGATAAAAAAGAAAGAAAAGTACACGTGGATAGTTTGTCTAAAATATTTTTATTATCCTGCTTCTTCTGTGTACAGCGAACGTCTGTCATTCGAGACAGGAAATGTATATGAAGAAAAAAGTAACAGACTTTTACCAGATCGAGCAGTCTAGTTTCCTTCATCACAATTGACCTCATATTAATTATTAATGTTTTATATAGGTTACATTTTTTGTGGTTTAAGATTAAAATGATTCTTGATTATTTTGTGATATTTTATGCTATTAATTATTAATATAACGTTGATCTCGTGTTCGAGGTAAATTGTTGTTTTGTTCCTATTTAAGTTACTATAACTTACATATTATTAAGTCTCTGTCGGTAATAGCCACTGTTGGTGTTTTTTACTAATATATTAATGTTCGAGTTTTATGTCCATATTTAATTGATTATCTCGCTATGTTAAAAGTCTATTGCAAAATAATATTTAATTAAAATATGAATTGTTTATATTCAGCAATTGAACTGATTATTTTACCAAATACAAACATAGGAAATTATGCTGAACATGCCGAATACTAAATAGTTACCGAACGTCCGGCCCATCTCTAATGTGTTTTAAATAATTATTTGAAATATGCTAAAAAAACAGTGTGGTGTTTATTATAAGCAAGTAGAAATTGTTAGCATGGAATGACATAAATTAAATGTTAAAGTTAGCACATTTAAATTGATCTTGATAATGACCAAATGGTTAATTACAACTGAATACTGTCAGCTACTGTCTAATTACAATTTGATTTATTATTGTTTTAATCACAAAAACTTTATAGAACACAAGTAATCGAGTCTTGTACAGAGAGTAATAGACTTTTGATTAAATGCGTGCAAATAAAACACAAGTAATCAAGTCTTGTACAGACAGTAATAGACTTTTCATTAAATGTGTGCAAATTTTTTAAAATAACATCTCGTTCAGGAATGAAAGCCCAACTACTGGCCCGGCTAACCAAAGTTCTGCAGACTGAAGAGGAGCAAGAGAAAGCGGACAGTACAGACATGGAAGTAGTGGATTTAGAAAAGACAACCATTGAAGAGCCGCAGGTTACTGAGACTGTTATCATTGAGGATAATGAAGAAGAGAAACCTGTAGTAAGTTCTTTTTAAATAACACGAATTTTTTTCATTTCTATATGCTTTCGTTTAACCTTTTTGCTGCGGTGATATAATCTAGCATAGATGTTTTGCCATGCGCTGAATATTTTGTTTCTGACTTGGTTTCTTTTTATTCTTTTTTTAGCCCAAATAAATAACAAAACATTTATTGTATTTTGATGGTGTCACTATAACCTTAATCTATACTATTAATCAAATTGTAACAGAATTCTTGAATTTAGCATATAGAAAATATTTTATAAGATTCATTTTGATTTAGCATGAAGAATGATAATAGAACGAAAATTACGTTACGAAACGGTTAATTACTTGTTCTGTTAATTTATTTGTTCTATACGAATCTTGGAACTGATTCGCAAGCATCCTGTTTACTTATTTATTGAGTCAAATGAATGACGAAAGGATTTATCTGTGATGCTATAATCATGTGGCCAGTGAAAATATAGTGCAATAAACAGGGCAGTAAAATCAGTAAAAGTAAATTTTTCCGAGACACGTTAATGAAAGTCAGTTTTTTTGGAAAACGGTCAGTATTTTCGGTATTTTCCTAAACCAAATTACAATTTTTCAATTTTCATTATTACTTGTTTGCATGTTTTTATTTTATAGTGTGCCATTATTACTGATTATTTTTATATCGTACTCTCTAACTAACCAAAATTATGTTTTGCTTTTGTTTGAAAACAATGGAAAAGGTGGTGTTGGTTGGCTATGGGGAATATGGAGGCAAATACCTAAAAATAGGTTTTCTTTTTACACTTTACCACATTTAAAAATTCTATCGAAATGGTCAGTAAAAGTCAGTGTTTTTTTATTTTAGGTCAGTAAAATAAGTATTTTTACACAATGAACTTGTTTCAGGCCCTGTAAACTTTTTTGTTAAATCTTCCTACTTTTTAGTGCTTTTTATACTTGCGTTTTTTAAATTGCACTTTGTAAATATGACTTTAGCATTATGGTATTTATTGAGTCAAATTGTATACATAAATTTAAACACTGCTTGTGCGTATACATCTAAAATTCTTTAATTAAATATTAAGGAAAATTTATCTATATTTTATAAAAGATAAGGAATCAATTACTTCTTCAAGTAAACATTCTCATTTATGTGTAATACTTGATTATATTTACTCTTATCTGAAGATAAGACATGAAAACATAGAAAATTATGTTCAAACATAGTTTGATAACGTTAGATAATTATATAATTTTATTAATAAAAGATGGGTGGAAATCTGTGTGAAATGTAACTGAAATTGGGTTAATTTTTTTATATTAGTTTTAATCTCAACACATACAGTGCAATAAAATTATCTTTATGAAGCTTAAATGTTGAAAATGTACATAAAAAATTGTGTGCAAACATAGTTTGATAACGTTAATTGTATAAGTTAAATCTATATGAAATATAAATTAAATTGGGTTAATTTTTTAAAATTAGTTTTACACTCTATACATACAGTGCTATAAGATTATCATTTTGAAGCTCAGGCTTATTTAACTGGAAATTTAGAGTGAAATAGGCATTTCTTTTTACTTTGTTTTTGACTATTTTTCATCTGGACATCCAATATCCATATTTGTTTATTGGTTGTTGAGATGTAAATAGTCAAAAACGAAACAAAACATTTTTGTAATTATTCAGTCATTTGATTTGACTGATTTGCAATTTCTCTAATATTATAAGATATGGAAATAGTATTTGTGGATGTTAAACATCCATTAACGACTACATTGGAAAATCTATTGAAGTGTAACTGCATAATTAGTGTTCAGTTCGATCATTATTTTTGAAGATAGGTTTTATGGTGTACATGAAAAATGTATGGCTCTCGTATTCAGCACTAAAGAAAATTAAAGTACCTAATTTTCTTGAGCGGTACTTTCAGATGTAGGGGCGGAGGCGTAATGGTTTGGAATAATTTAATGTATTGATAGAAATTTAAAGAAAAAAAACAAATTTTGTATTTTTGAATTTGTGTTTTAACAAGCTTTTATTTGATATTATATTTTTATCCAAGCTAATAAACACTCAAAATTATACATTTTTGCTGCATATCTTTAATTGGTCTATCATTTTCTATAATTGCTAATTTTTTTGTCAAATAATGTCGGAAAAAACCTGTGGCAGACGAAATGTTGGCCTTTCGAGTAATTCCATTAATGTTCCGTTTTTTCAACTTTGGTACTGATGGACAGATGGAACTTTGGAACTTCGAACCTATAGAACTCTTTCTACTATAGAATTGAAAAACTTTATGTAAGTAAGTATAGCTTTAGTGCCTTACTGTATTGTATTATCAGTAAATATAAATAAAAAAATTCTTAAACACCCCCAAGGGTGTTTAGGTAATATTTGAATACCTAGTCTTTTTTCAATAAATATAAATATAAGTACATATATTTGTCTCTTACACTAATCGCCAATTATTTACAGAACATGCTACATTTTAAAACTTTTAAACATTATTTCCCAAAAGTTATCATTTTTGAATTGAGTCACTTTCATTCTGAAGGTGCTATATAACATTGAATATATTTGGCGTTAATTTTGTAGAAATTCATTATTCACAATTAAATGGAATAAGGACATAAGTAAGGTAATAAGAAAAAATAGATAAACATGAAAAGAGTGGTATCTATAAACTTAAATGTAATGACTGTAATAGTGTATACATAAGTCAAACAGGAAGAGATTTTACCACAAGATATAAAGAACACATTGCCAGATGGCAAAATAATAAACCAGACACATCTCACTTTGCTAAACACCTCATTGAAAATAACTATCACCCCCATACTGATAATGCCCCCTATATATTACAAATAAACACAAAAGGTAATAAACTTAATATCCTAGAAACATTAGAAATAAACAGACATAAAAAAGACACCAAGGTTAATATATTAAATGAACAACTAAAAATAATATCATCACCCATACTTAATATCTTCTAGACATAATATAATTAGACGACATTGATACTACAGTACTTTTGAAATTGTTTCAGCCCAAATACACATATAAATATAAGTATATATAAAAAAAAATTAAAAGAAATAAATAAGTAAATACATAAATAAACAAAACCGGAGATATGTGGAATTAGTGTATTACCTTGTCCTTACTTTCAAATACCCTTGCTTTTGTATAAATATATTACCGATAATAATTTCCATTTAATTTTATTACATACACCGGAACATTTGCATTGTACAACCTCACATAGTAACAACAATTGAATTTATTACCCTCGCTAAAATACGGGTATATCGTATAACTCTCGGAAATATAATAAAACCTAAACCCCGCCCCGGCAATAAACTCACTAACATAAGCAGTGAAAAACCCACACAAACCCGGCTTCCGCTATTGTGTTTGAAACATATAAATGCTGTTGGATGTTCCTAAGAGTTAATCTTTGCTAATATCCCACCTGAAGATGTTGTAATAAAACGAAACCTAGGTCGTGGTAAAGAACTTAAAGAAAGTAGAAATAATACTACATCACGTAGTTTCATTTAATTGTGCTATATAACAAAAAAATGTATGGCAATCTTTCGCCTAGCATCCTGGGCTCAGAATGCAAACTGCAGTTAAAAATTCTGCATACGTGCGTACAAAATGTGCCAAGGTGAAAAAATTAAATTGTCTATAATGTGTACTCATATGTGTATACTATAAAATTACATTGCAAAACAATTTAAGGATAGTTTCGTGTTGTCTCTTTATTTGACTATATTAGGTCCCATTTGTTTCAAAACTAAACTTTTCCTAAAGACAGATCTATTGGGAAAACTAAGTCCCTAATAATTACATGTGTAAATCATTAATTTTGCAGAAAAAACTTGATAAATTTTCATTATTTATTAAGTGCATTTTTTTCTTCATAAAGTAAAACCGAAAGTCAATTAGAGGGCACTGTGTTATATCGCTGCATATACATGTCAAATTAGGCGTTGGTTGCCCAAGTTGATTCACCATTCTTGATAAAATTATTTATAACCTCTGCAATTATTATTGTGTTATTACAAATTGCCAGTATAAGCATGACATACATACAGTATGTTAATTAAGGAAACTATGTGACTTCAACCACTTGTCCTATTAGTCACATGTAATCCGACAATATGTAATTTTTTTTTAAATTAGTCACATAGTTTATAAAATAATTAAGGTTTAAATTTTGTATGAAATCACAATTATGTTTAAATTAACACCCCTATAACCTTTATACTAAATGTCAGTTTGGCAACATGGTACGCCTATTGCAAACCTTGCAAACTGCCAAGTGTGAAAATGAAACGTCACTTATCTATTTCAAAAAACCTAGTTTTTTAAACACGTGTACATAGTAATTAAAATACAAATTATTTTGTTTTATAATGTATTCACACTGTGCTTACTGCATTTTCGCAACCGATGACAATAATTTTGACTCATATTATCTACACTGTGCATCTGGTATTCGAATTTCGCAAAATGGGTTAGCACATTTTATTCCATATTTATCTATATTGTTGGAGAAGTATCACCTGATATCACTGAAATGACTTATTCTCCATATTGCATCAATAATAAATAGACTTGGTTGTCGGATAACGTTCGACGTACATTCTTAGGGTTATTATAATGGAATATGACATATATCAATACCATGTTCCATCAGAACTAAACAACGAAATTCCACTCACTTGACTTCACAAATAACAAAACATTTCACAGACACCAGCGACATGCATTTAAACCAATCAATTGTATATGTCAAAACTAAAATTTAAATGCACTTAGAAAGTAATGTAAAACTATACAAATGAAAGGGATAGTTTGACACATCAAATTCACTATCGATCGCTAAGAAAAGTAGTCATGTAATATTGCCTCATTTCTTATGTTTATCAAAATATAATATATAGGTTGATGCGTTTTCATGTTAATCACTTATGACAATTTCTAAATACCAAAAAAAAGTGGTATGATTTAAAAAAAAATAGGTGCATTGTAATCTACCCAGGATGTACAATTATGGATTGAAGTCTCGAAGTTTACTTATTTGACGTACTGTAGACAGTGTCCCATAAGTCATGGACCAATTGAAAAGGGAAGATAGGACAAGCTATGACTGGGCTTTAAATACAAGCTATGACTGGGCTTTAATTATTATTAAGGACAAAATTTGACCTTAATAAAAGTCTGTTAGTGTTCCAGGTATACACACTTTTTTTAAAGTTTGTGAAAATCACTACTCTGGTTCAATCTTTTGGTTGGCACAATTACAAATTAAGTCTGATTGTTAATGCTTTTGTAGTTAAGTAATAACCCTTTTGAATTGATTGAAACATTTTACGACAACTAAAGCAGTTCTCTCAAAGAAAATTAAAGAAAGTAATGCAAAAATTGCAGTAATAAAAATGTTACTTAATAAAAAAGATTTTCACACTTAATTACAGAAGGCACCCACTATAAGTTTTCTGTGTTTAAATTTTCACGTAAATATATTGAGTTGGCAACTTAAAAACCCACCACTTTTTTCCACCAATTTTTGGAATATTATTGAAGCTTCTGGAATGTTTCTTGTAGGCTGTATAAAGAGTGCGACGTTTGAGCTTCTCAGCTTGCAATTGAGACTTTCAGTTTGCAATTAAGTAATTGGCGAGTAAAGGATAAATGAAAAGGAAGTGACCTTAGAGTTTTCTGTAGGGCGAAAAACCTGTGAAGCAACACACAATATATACACAAAACGATGAGTCAAGGTGTGCTCTCTTAAGACACAGCCAAGCACCGGTTCCGATGACCCAAAGTAGGGAATTTTGATCTGTCTGATAAGCCTCATCCAAGGCAACCTCCCAAAATTTACTTAGAAAAATTAAAAAACCTTATTGAAACAGATCCCAGATTAAGTTCACATTGTTCGACAGAGTTACTTTCATGCTTTCATACTACAATGGAAAAACAACTTCATGCTTTGAGAAAGAAGTGGTAATATTACGTTTGGCTACCACATGAGCTAATACCCCTTCAACTTCAGATGTGTATAGAGCTACTGAGTTCCCATCGTACCAATGAGTGGCCGGGTACAGGAGATGAAAAGTGGGTGGCTAATGTTAATTTTTCACATAAACGTCAGTGGCTAGGAGTTGGAGAAAAAAAGGTAACATTGGAGATATAACATTGACCAAAATATAACATTGGAGAAAAGATACTTTTGAGTGTATGGTGGGGTATAAAGGGACTTATTCGAAGGGATTTGTGAACACCTTCCAGCTAACAGTACAATTACAGCTAAGATTTATTTAGAACAATTGTGCAAAAGCACCGCTAAACTTCCTTCAAATTAATGCAAACTTTATTTTTTATATGATATTGCTCGACCCCACACAGTAAAAGTAACGCGTGAAAAACTACTTTCACTTAGATAGAGTGTGCTACCTCACCCACCATACTCTCCAGACCTTTCGCCGTTTGATTACTATTTGTTTTGCTCTCTGTCTAATAATTTACGTGATAGGCAATTTAGGGACGAAAGTCGTATCAAAATTAAACTTCACCGGTTTTTTAGTCAAAGGTCCAAGGATTTCTACAAGGAAATTATTTTAGCTCTGGCTACATGTTGACGATAAGTGTTATATACCAACGGTGCTTAATATAATTGACAGTGATTTTATTCACTACATATAAAAAGTTGGAAAGTTTATGTACAGACGTGGCGGGTTTATAAGTTGTAACCCAATATTTTTCTTTAATTTTTTTTTCACGGAAACTACCACCTATTCCTGAAAAACAATAAAAGTAATAAGTTAAAAAAAATTAACAATTTCTGCAAAAAATTAAAGTTTTTGTTTTTCATTAGAACAAATGCTGAAACTACTTGCAATTGGCTCTGTACATGAGACATCAAAGCAATAAAAGTAATTTAAGGTTAGAAACAACTTTAATTATGGTTAAAAATATTTAAAGATTTAACAAAAGTTGTTACCATTTTTTATCATATTTTTTTTACATGGCGCCATGTATGAGTAAGAAAATCAATATGTATGTGTTATTCGTTTATGTGTATTTTGAATAATATTTTGAATTTTGCAATTTTTCGAAAAAAGCTGACAAGGTCTTCTAAAACTTTTTTCTTAAATTTATAAATTGTTTAGTTACTTGACAATGATAGGTGGAAATATTAGTGTAATATTTTTAAACTATATAACTGTCAGTTTCAAGTGTCACTGTCAGTGTCAAGTTTTATAACTGTCAGTGTCAAGTTTTTAAAGATTTATGAAATACTGTGTACATTGTTTATTCAGGGACATAATAAATTCTACAAATGAGAAAATAACGGTATATGAATGATTTATGTAAAGTACAATTCACATTATTTATTTACTTTCTTAAGATGAGAAAATTGTTAAAATACTAGTTTTAACACATATTGAGAGCTTTACAACCTACTCATCGTAGGTCATATAAATAAAATTACAAAAATATTAAACTGCTAATACTATATTTATAACTATAATAAATAATTCTAGTTGGTAGTAGAATTATTTTGTGTATGATTAGGGTTCAGGCAGGTTGACCAATAGAAATATTTTAATGAGACGACTCTATTGAAAAAAGTTACTCTAATTTTATATTATAGAATTAATTTTTTTACTAACTTTGTGTAATCTCTTTCTTCGGAATGAATAAAAATATGCAAGTGATTTATAAAAATGTTATGTTTTTACTTGCACTACATACTTGTATTATAGCACTGTCAAGTGAATTGTGATCTCTTTACTAGATGGCGTTAGTAGTCAAGTTCTCCATGCAAGTGAAAATGTCAGAGAAATTAGTATAATACTTAGCGCTCATTTACTTTGACGGTAAGAGTGTATGTTAAGAATCTCTATCAGAATCCCACAATTCCTAATGTGCAAATACAATCGCATTAAATTTTTGTAATGGCCCTTTTTTGCAATATTGCAAACTTTTCGATCTTCGTAGTCGTTTTATACAACCAATTACAATACTCCAGGGTAGAAGTATTGAATTATTTTGACGAGTCAATAAGCCATACCCTCATTTACTTCCGACATAATATATTATAATATACATGATCGTGTGCACTTGCAAATTACTGATTGTCTATTGCAGAAGGTGGACCTTCCTTCTACGCCGACAATATTGGTTCATCCTTCGAAAACAGCGAAAGGTGGCCGCTTCAACTGTAATTTGGTCACTCTGTCTGTTCTACTCGACTACAGGCACAACGATGCTAAGGAGCATTCCTTTGAGGTACTACTATGTGTCTCCATCTAGTTTTCCTATACAACATTTCTATGTAAACTTATCTCATAGAAGTCTAGAAAGTCATTCATTTCAGCAACTAATTGTGGCTTATATGTTAATTTTGAACATTCAGAGATTTTGATTCGAATTTTGATTGATTAAAATTTTTGCTTTTTACTTTTATTTGCTAAACTTATAAGGATGTAATGTTTTAAGTTTTTATTCTGACAATGCAACAAAAAAATGCAAAAAAACTAAAAGAATACAAGAAAAGGAACAAAAAGAAAGAAGAAAGAAAAAAAAGAAAAAAAAAAGGAGTTTTTCTCTTGAATCTACTTCAGTAATAACTATCATAAAAGCAAATAAGAATAATTGAACCAAACTAATAATTAAATTATTTCCTTAGGTGTTTGTTTTTGCTGAACTTTTCAATGAGATGCTGATGAGGGATTTCGGGTTCTACATATATAAAGCAGTACACCATATTAAATTGTTAGATCAAGAGAAAAATAAAGTCAAGGAGGCCAAAGATGAAAAGAATGGGAAAGATGAGAAGAATGGTAAGGACGAGAAGGAAAAAGAAAAGGAAAAGGAAGATTCCAAGGATAAAGAAGAAGAGGACAAGAAGAAAACCGTCAAGGATAAACGTGATGATGATAGGGACAGGAAGTCTAGGGACAAGGATGACAAATCTCGGAAGAAGGATAAAAAGGTATTCACCGTTTTAGTGCCATGGTTTTTTACTCATATATACTTAAAAATGCTAAAGAAATCTTTTGTTTTTGATGTCATTTACCCTTGTCTCGAAAAAAAAACTGTATTTCTTCAAAAATTATCCAATTTTAATAATTTTTTCGATGTTTTCTTAATAAAAATTTGTACAAGTATAATAAAATACAAAGGAAATTATGGAAATATATATTGTGAACAAAAATGATAACAAAAATTTAAATCAAGGTCACATCGTATTTTCGCAGTCATCACAGGTACATCTTCCGTATCAGCAAAATAATTGTTATCGTTACTATTATCACTATCACTAAAAATTTGCATTACGCCAAATGTTGAGTGCACCACAATGTCACTCTCACTATCACTTTCTTCAAAACTTGAAAAACAATAATTTTCCCTCGAATTATTTTCATATTCCGACATATTAGTTAAAAATTTTTATATTGTAATTATTAATAATATTATAATTTGAACTTTATGTAACATGTAGAAAGACGAAAAATTAGCGATGCGTGAGAGCGACCTCCCCTATCGCGTGCTAAACAGCAATTGATTTCGCGAGTTAAAATTAGTTAGTACGCGCACGAGCGCGATGGCGCTCGTCGGCACTCAAACGGTTAAGTTTTATGTAAATGTAAAATTTTAAAGGGAGTTGTCCAGTTTGACAGTATTTTCGGATTACACTTGTAAAAACATTTCTAAGTTACATTCTTCGACCTCAACGAGTATCACTATAACTATAACCAAAAGGCTAAGGCGACCTAAAAAAAGTATACTTTGCCCCTGTTGTGTATTTATATGATAACACTTCAACATTATTTAAAACTATTAAATTGGAAAGAATAGTTTTCCCTTCCTCAAAATTTTTTCCAACTTTTTATAACTTAAGAAGCCTTTTTTTCAACAGAATTTTATATACTAGTGCAATATTATGTAAGCCTAAGCAGTCTTTTTTTTCAGCAGGACTTTGTCTACTAGTGCAAAATTAAAATTTTTACTAATCACTTAAATGTTTTTAATATTTAAATTCAGCATTATCATCAAGTATAAGATTTTTCAAAATTTTAACTTCTCTAGCTGTCATAAAGCACAAAATAATTCTAATATTCCAGGACGATGAAGATGTGAAAGTGGATTTGGCATCAGCAAAGTTATTGCGCGAGCCCTACTTGCTGTTGTCTTTTGCCTACTTTGATGTGAATCGCTGCGGTTACCTCATACAGAAGGACCTCGACCAATTGTTTAATGCATTGGGCCTGCTGCTTTCACGAGCTCAGGTTAAAAAGTCGGTGGAGCATCTACTCATTAAAGGGGATTTTAATTATAAGTAAGTACGCTAACAATATGTGTGTTCAGTTTTTCCTGTTAAATATCTTGATTATTTCTTTTGAACATTTAGTTCAGATTAAAAATTTGTTTGGAAACAACATGAAATAGTTATTTCTCGATTTTAAGAGAAAATTTCATAGATATATACGGTAAGACATCATAAGCCACAGCGCTTTAGCATTGGAAAATACATGGCACAAAACGCAACAACTTCCCAAACAAATCCTTATTTGTCACTCTTTCTAATGTAGCAGTGGAAAATAGGCATTGTCTCCAACTCGACAGGATGTCTTTGTATATGCCCATGTATGCAACTTCAGTAATTGCTGATTTTCTATAGGTAATGTAGTGATTGTCTAATTATTTATATGTGGTCTAACTTGTCAGATTTGGCAGTCAAAACTTATCTTAAAAGGACAACTAGAAACATACAGATTGTTTAAAAATGTTTACCGCATCATAAGTAATAGAACTTTTGGCTACATGTTTCTCAATTTCACTGGAATATTTTTGTTTTTAAGACATGGGTAAAATATATTTTTCAGCCATATGTCAGTTGATTATGAAAAAGTATGAGCGACAAGAACATAAAATTATCATTAATGTGACGGAATGATATTCTCATAGAAATTAAAATTTCCAGCCATAGTCGCTAATGTCGAAAATGCCTTATTGAAATGAAATGCTAAAAGGAAGTCATTACAGATTAAAAAACTTGCAAAACAAATGCTAATTATTTAAAATTTGACAAATAAGATTTTACTCTGAAAGAAACAATACAACTTTCATTGAAATACGGACTTGGATTTACATGATTTGTATGTACGAAAAAGACAATATTAAATGTCATTGAATGTAATCAGGTTATATTTTGAATGAATCTGAGAATTTATAAATCATTAAAAAACTGTACCATTAATTAAACAATTACCAGTGAAAATTAATATTACATTTATAAATAGTTTGTTAGAAACGGTTTCAAATTTTACACGTACCTGTACTCCATTCCAATCCGAAAGAATATTTGTGAATAAACCAGTTTGACAGTTAAAATATGGTTGCCACAAATTTAATTCAATCAGTCGACCACTATTCACAAAACTCAGTGTATTTTACTTGTGATATTATTAAATCATGTATTATAATCACTATATTAACTTAATAAATTGTCATGCTATATAATACTATAAATATCAATATTACACCATTATTTTATTAATATGAATTGTAAAATTTCAAAGAGAAAATGGAAGACTCTAGCTCTCAATCACACAAAGAAAGTCAGATAGGATCAAAAGTACACAGCCTTGGCTACGTCCCCCACTAGTGGAGAGTACAGGAGATGGTCTGGGGGATACGGAGCAATGGCAAAGAGTTTAGCCAGTATTGCAAGACAATTGAAGATGTGATTGGGAGAGAGTTGGGTGTCCGGTCAGTGAGGGCAGTTACTGTATTGGATGTTTTAAGTCCAACCTCTAGGCTTTGGCAAATCTAGTCAATCAGTTTCAATTTAATATAGACATATTCCACTGTCTTTCTAGAGTGATACTTAGCGAGGCAGAAGTAAATGAGATAGAATATTGATGCTTTATAACAAATGTAATAAATTTTCAAATAAGTGTTAGATTATTTTGCAATATGGAAATACATATTTTGTACATAGTACACAATAGTGTTTTTTATAATAGTTAAACTTGCTTTTGTTTGACTATGTTTTTGATATTTATTTTAATGTTAGATAATATTAGAAAAAACTTTAATGTCAATGTTCCACATTATTTATAGTATATTGACATTATATCATAAAATGTAAATACGTATACCAAAAAACAATTATATATTTTAATCACAAATACAAAGAGAATACAAGAAAAAGGTTTACAATACCTGAACTATCGGTTTGCTTTATTTACAAAGATTCTCTTTTGGGATGGAATGAAGTGTAAGTGGGTGCAGAATCCATCATAGTCTCGGTTCTGTGTTTTAATTTGTAATACACTCTAGATGTATGACAAATTTGTTAAACGATGGTTAAGCAGTTGCTAAATTACTTGATAAAAATAAACACTTGCATCTCTGATATAAGTTGAGATATACTGATAAACATGCCTTTATAATTTTTTGTTATTATATAAGATGTAAAAAATCAGAGCACTACACTAGGGAGTTTCATACACTTTGGTGGTCAAAAATGGTGACTATAAGTTTTTCAAGAACTCAATTAGGTCGGAAAAAATTACAAATAGGGTAGTATGTTATTACCCACACTTTGAGCCATTTATAACGAAAATTTTATTTAAAAATTATTAGTAGTTTACAAGTTATAATAATCCGTTGAGTGGAGATCACTTTAGAAAAAGAATGCTCACAGCGCCAATATCCTCAAAACGGGTTGTTCTGAAGATAATAAAATAAATAGTTTTTAATATATATATCTAGATATTGCCACTATGGTTAAGCTGAAACAATTTTTTTTTAAATAGCAACTTCATGAATTCACAATTGAAAATTTTCTCGTTTCAAAGTGAAAATTGCCTAATTTAATGAGAATGAGACTATCTTTAAAAAATTTTTATTCCAACTATTTGGCTTAGTTATCATACTAGTTACCTCAAAAAAAAAGGATTTCAAAAAAGTTTGTTCTTCCTCTTGACTTTGTATATTTCCAATCTACTGATGTTTTTTTTTAAATCACCAATAAATTTTCCAGTGCTCAAACATGAGATATTCACTGTAAGTCTTTTTTTGTGACTAAACTTTGCACATAGATTGAAGAATTATTTAACAAAAAAAAGTGATTCAGAACTCCCCTGATATACTAGAGAACGTTATAATACTAAGTTACTCCATTCGTCTGGTGCAATTGGTGCAAGCCGCTTTACCTTTTTTCTTGAAGTTCTATTATTTCACCGACCTTTCAAAGGCC
Source organism: Druceiella hillmani (assembly GCA_039881145.1). NCBI lineage: Eukaryota > Metazoa > Arthropoda > Insecta > Lepidoptera > Hepialidae > Druceiella > Druceiella hillmani. The sequence continues at coordinate 37,714,315 of JAYKKI010000017.1, read as the reverse complement.
AATGCCCATTTTGTATAGAGCATTTGGCCTAATTATGAACATGAATAATTGATATATCATGTTTAAAGGTGTGTATATACAAACCAAAATATATGAGGTTTAGCTGAGTGGAATAGCTCAGATCTTCAGTAAAGGCATAAGTGTGTATGATTTTAAGGTTATAATTATTGGACATATGTTACTATGAAAAATATTTGAATAATATTGTCAACACTTCAATGGATTTTCAATGTTATATATATTTCTAAATTCCTATCAAAAAAGGCCTTCTTTTATATTAATTTTATTCTAAGGGTTAATTGCTTAATGTCTATCATTCTTGACAATAGACGAATAGCGTGTGAAATGAAAGTATGAAATTCTGAATTGCATTGTTTGACTTTTTTAGGTTATGATCATATATTTATTTATGGTTATAAGTGCCTGTAGTTACGTTATTGTAGGATATCGATTAATCGGAAAATCAAGTTTAATCTCTGAACATTTTTTTACAGATTGACTTCAAGTACTGATGATCCTAAATATATAGGAATCAAAAACGTTTAATAAACCTTCTGTTTTAATTTATTTATTTAGTTTATTTTAAATATTTTTTTGAGAATCTTGTATATTCCTTTATGCAAAAAATATACATGATTTGGTGTTATTAATGCTAAATAATTAATACAATTAAACCAACCTTATTTTATGTTATACAAAATATGTATTAATCGATAAACATGGAAAGAAGCACAACCTTTATTTCCCACTTTATAAAAATTACTAAGATTTTTTTATTAAGTATAGCTTCACCAGTTTTGTGAAATGCAAAAATACTATTATCACAAAAGAGAAACAGACTTTGCAAAATAAATAGACAAATTATTGTTTATGGTAGAGTTAAATGAAAAAGAATTTTTTTAACAATTTTTCAGACTTTTCGAATAGTTTTTCAAAACCTATATTTTGTTTTTATTTGTATGTGCAAACAATAATTTTTATAGATCCAAATATTTCTGTAAAATGTCCATTATATTTATATTTGATACAAGTTGATAGTCAACACTTTCATTCAAGTATTTAAATACTATCGATACTTGCTTCTGATACGAATAATGAATAAAAGTATCGATAACATATAATATATAATTGTCACTAACATCTCTACTTTAACTTTATGGCATAGATAAAACTTTTTTTTTGAGACAATGGATCTAATTATGTGTAATCATATTAAATATTTAGTTGGTTTTTTTTCACTCTAGAAAAGATTTGTGTGCACACAAAAATAGAGGAATAATTCATTATACGTTTCGTCTTTATTTATGACTAGACCAAAAATGGGCATTCTCCTGTCAATAATAAATTTTGTACATATATCTTTAATAATATATATTATGCAAAACACCAATTCAATTTTTTTTAGTTCGTCTTCCAAAAGTGACATCTCGATTAAACTTGGTTTAAACTTTTTAGATTTCCGAATTTCAGTATATTTTGTGAGTTGATGGCCAATGGTGCTGTACCTTCATTCTTACATGTACTATTTGTAATAATTGAATATGACATTGATCATCAGAAAACTCGCCAATTCAAACAAAGACCTAGACGAAGAGGAGAAACAGAGCGATCGCACTCTCATGGATGTTGACGAAGCGCTAGCGCTCGGCAATCGGCCCGCGTTGCCCTCTGAAGAGCAGAGCAATGGGTTGGAGAGCGTTCCTGTTGCCAAAAAGCGCAAGCTGGATACTCAAGATAAAGGAGACGATGGGGATGGAGAAAGTGGTATGAGTTTATTTCTTGAAATTATTTTATTTTTCTTGTAAGTTCTCTGGCATTGTAATGACAGTTATTTTAAGAAAATAAGCGAGGAGGTTCTGGGAATCACTGCTGGTATGCAGGTATTTTCACACCATCTAATAAACATATCTTTTAATTTGCTGTTCATGTATCTTGTTAGTGGAAGGCTAGAAATTTAATTTTGCACCATATTTTGTGTGAGGATATTGTGCCTTAAAGGTGTAATTATATGTCATTATAAGTTTTGAGGTGCATTGCATAGATATAATTTAAAAAAAAAAAGGTTCACAAACTTTTCTTCTCTTTTGTAAAGAACCCAGTACGGTAAAACAAAAAAAACATGATTTACTAACCATTTGCATAATAAACACAATTTTTTTCTATTTGTCAAGTTTTTTTATGTTACATCTTATATACTAATACTTTCATACCAGTATTCCTTGATTCTATGAATAATGGGTATGAAATATGGTATGGGTATTGAAAAATTTAATTTTAATGAAAGTTTTGCTTGGTGAGTTTTTTGCCAGACAGCACGTTTTTTATTAGACTATTAGCTCAAGCAAATCGTTTTAAATAAAGAAATTTCTAATATTGTGTAAAAGTATTATTAATTGATGAGGTAATACTTACATCTCCCCCCCCCTTTCCAAGATTACTGTACTTAAAATTAATGGAAAAATATACTTTTTAAAACCTCATGCATAGGCTTTAGTAAAATTATGGCGATGATTCTAGATGTGATAATTTTTTAAATATGCACCACGTCTTTACATCTATGAAATACATGAAAAATTAATATTTGTATTAATTTTTCTAATAATAAATCTTTGTTTAATAGTAATATCTTAAGTTCTACGTGTACGGAACTCCCGTAGTGAGAGTTTTATTTGGATAATATTTATACACCTGTCGAAGGTTTATAAATATATTCCTGCAATCTCGGATATATAAAAAAAGAAATTGTGTGGAGCACACATCTTGATATGATTTGTAAGTAATAAATGTAAAATATAGTGACAGTCCAAAAAAGAAAAAAAATTTTAATGGGCAGACAATATAAAAAACAATAACACAAATAATTAGGTACGCCACCAATATATGTGCCAGGAACAACAAGCGGGGTAAATTTATATTTTTCATTATGTTCATGGCATTTAATCGATTAGCACTTTGTAGAAACATCATAATACTTTTTTTTTTCCTATTTCCTTTATCAATTTCAGCCAAAAATTCACTTTAATGATTTTTTTTATAATCGTATGGTCAGTAAGTAGCAAATATATAAGTAGAACAATTTGACATTACTATGTGTAAAAATTGTAACAATTTTCACTTAAAGGTCCAACCATGGTATTGCATGCGGGTGCTTATATCGACGTTGGCCGTGTAGTATCAGCACTGGCACGAAGCGAGCGCGTCCGCAGTGAGCTAGAGGCGGCGAGCGCAGCATCACGCGCTTCTGCTCGTACGGCTGCCGAACAGGCTGCACAGAGTGCCGAGCGTGCTGCGGCAATCACTGCAGAGTTAGATGAGGCTAAAAGGAGGTTGAGCAATTTGGAAAGTCAACTGTGCAAAATGACGGTAAGTTGCAGATTCATATTACCCTTAACTTTATAAATACCTACTGATACAACTTAATTTTATAAAAAATAAATAGTTATATTCACATTTTAAATGTTAGTTCTATAATTAGTTAATTCCTTTAAGTGCTTAAGAAAGGCAAGTATACAAGTGAATGAGACAAAAGATGTATGATTAGATGGGATTTATTATTTGTTCTTATCCTGGCCAGATGAGACATGTGGATAAATTTTTTAACTGTTGTTTTCATTGCTTATGGGTAGCTGTCAGAGTTATTGCTGGCTATACAAGAAGATAGATGTTGCTAAAAAACATTTACTGTGCTGTATGCGACGGAAATGAAAAGTTCTTTATCTGTCGTGTCAGTGTAATATTTTTGTTTTTAAAATATGTTTTATCCATTTAAGATAAATGTTATGTTAATATTTATCCATTTAAGATAAATGTTATCAAAACATTATTTATGCAATAAATATTGATGAATTGTGAGAAAGTATGAGTGAGTGAAAGATAAACACAGTTTAAAACAGCCCATGGTCATTAGTTTAATGAGAAATGGAGATTAAAATGCTTTTGTGAAATGGAGTATAATATACGTGCGTAGACAGAATCATAATTGATTATGTATTTTAATTTTTTAAATTTTACGAAAATAGTTTTAATCTTAAAGGCGACAACATTCCTTATGTTAATAAATGGACTTAGATAATGATGACAGAAATATATATTATAATGATGACAGAAATATATATAAATATTAATTTAAAAAAGAGATTGCGTAGTATGAAAATAGATTTCTTTAAAACTCAACTCGTTCTAATGAATTGTTTGAGTGTTACGAATGAAAAACGCATATTTATGAATATTTTCTTCTTAAATCCATAATTTTTCTTCTTAAAAACGCATAGACATTTCAGAATCTATAAAAGTATACTTTTGGATTGTGATTCCTTAAGTTTCTGTAGGTGTGCGAATACCCATTCATTCAACACACTAAATCATATTTAAACATTATAAGTAGTTGTGATTGATTACAATATGTTTACTAAAGGGATTCCTTACAAATCAATGACAATGCGCTAACCAACTGTTTATTGTATGTGACCTGATGGCACTGATCGCATTTTGCACGGTCCCAGTATTAGTTGGGAGCTGCAATAAAAGTTATAATTTGTTATGCGAAAGAATGTATCAAAAAAGATATGTTTAGGTGAAAATCAAAATAGAGAACAGAGCAAAAATTTTAACTGTAAACAAGTAGCAAGTTTTGCTAAGCATACCTAGCCATTAAAATAAATTGTTGTGTATTAACAAAAGTAACGAATCTTTTGTATATACATCTTTAACAGAAACTATGTCTTTAACACATGTTTACTAGGTGTCTCTTGTTTCTACTGAGCTTTGTTTAGAATCATCGCACAATGTCGGTGCTAATTTTTCATTATTTTAATTTATTCAAGTGCTACCATATATTTAGTTATAATTGAGGCAAATGTCGAGTTTCAAAAAGTTTTACATATTTTTTATATTGTAAGTGATTTTTGCTAGTGTAATATATTCTCAGGTACTTACTGAATTGTGACATTTTTTGATCCTCGTCACCTCAACTTTATATTGGAGAATAATAAGTCATACTGCATATCTTAGTCAGATGAGTAAATATGCAACTGTGCCATTTGTGTCAAAATTTCATTATTTAATGCTAAGCTTAACAAATACAATGAGTATTTTAAAACTTGTTGTTCTGTATCATCTCTACAGCAATGATATTCAATCTACATATAAAACATTACTATGTTTGTTTTGTGTATAGACAATATAACATTATAATTGGTTAAATGAAAATTTGCAAATGTTAAAGTAAAAAGTGGAATCACATTCGAAGTGTGGGGCTTCAGTGATTTGAGGTTTAACATTTATTCAAATGGTGGGCTAGCGGCCATCGATCTCTAATTTAAGGTGTTTATAATTAATAGTAAAATATACTATGGTTAAAATTTAACAAAATTACTTTAAGAAAAAAGTTTATTTTGCCCACACCATGATTATGTTGTATGTATTTAAAATAAATAGATATGTTGAACAATTAGATAATGCTAATAAAGCAATGTCACAAATATTTAATTGGTTTACGATTAATAATTTACTACTCAGTGCAAAAAAAGAAAAGTGCATTAAATTTACTCTTCCAAATGTAAGACTAGTTGACACTAACTTAGTATTTGATAATAATAAAATGGATTTTGTTAGCTCACCAGTCTTTCTCAGTATTACTATAGACAGTAAACTAAAATGGGGAGCTCACATTTCACGATCGTCAAGAAAATTAGAGATTTAACAAATGTTGAAACTACAAGAATTGTTTACTTTCATAGTATAATGTTGTACGTTATATTGTTATGGGGTAGAGCTGCTAATATTTAATCCATTTTTATATTGCAAAAGAGTGCTATTCGCTCAATGTACAAATTAAGTTCTGAAGATTCGCTTAGAGAACTATTTAAAGTAATTAATATACTCGTTTTATCTTCACAATATATTTAAATATTTTATATGTGAGGAAAAACAATTACTGTACTGTAAACATTGTGATTGTCACAATTACTACACTAGATCTAAAAATAAACTGGATATTCCCAATTTCAGACTCACAAAGGTTGGTAGTTCATTTGTAGGACAAAGTATATGCTTCTATGCAGAAAACATTTTATTTACTTCTACGCAGAAAAACATTTTAACCGTTTTAGTGCCATGGTTTTTTTATCATATATACTTAAAAATATCAAAGAAATGTTTTGTTCTTGATGTCATTTACCCTTGTCTGGAAAAAAACTATCTCTTCCAAAAATTATCCAATTTTAATAATTTTTTCGGTGTTTTCTTAATAAAAACTTATACATGGATAATAAAATACAAAGAAAATTATGGAAATATATATTGTGAATAAAAATTATAACAAAAACTGAAATCAAGGTCACATTGTATTTTCGCAGTCTGGTACATCCTCCGTATCAGCAAAATAATTTTTATTGTCACTATCACCACAATTGTGAGCGCACCACAATGTCACTCCCACTGTCACTTTCTTCACAACTTGAAAAACGATCATTTTCACTCGAATTATTTTCGTATTCCGACATTATGGGTTAAAAATTTTCTTTTTCTGGATCCTTTTTATATTGTAATTACTAACAATATTATAATTTGAAAGTTATGTAACACGTAGAAATATAAAAAATTAGCGATGCGTGCAACCTCCCCTACCGCGTGCTAAACAACAACTGATTTCACGAGCGCCATTGCGCACGTTGCAAATTTAGTTACTACGCGCATGAGCGCGATGGCGCTTGTCGGCACTCAAATGGTTAAACAAGTTGTTAAGACTCTTTTACTCAAAAAAGTGTATTATAAAATTGATTATTATATAAACAAGAAAAATGACTGGAGTCATCGCTCTAACTTATCAAACTAGTATACATCAATATAATTAATATAATTGCAATATTGTATGATAAAATTTGATATTTGTATATCATTTTAAGTCTTCATTATCAATGAATTTGTCTGAAGATCGGGAAGAGTACAACCAAAATGTATAAGATCTAAATGATGTGTTGTTCATTCTACTTGATTAGCCGTACATTTCAACGAGAGGTAATAAATATTGATAAAAAGAATCAATTTTCACATAAAGATAAATAAAAATTGTTGTTGATTTTATTTTCTTTTAGATCTAAATAATAAGTAAACATAAGTTGATAACCATCTCACACGCTGAATAAACTTACTTCAGATTAACCTTATTTGCTTTACTACTTGACAATAACAAAATTTAAATGAAGGTAATTATCTTTTATAATTATCTTAAAAGTCTTATTTACATATTTATCACATATGGTGAAAACAGATATAAATGATAGTGAGATACAATGAGTGAGATTTTTAGGTATTGCTTTACCTTCTATCTTAGCATTCCCACATTAAGATAACTTCTATTTATATAAACATTAGTATGATACATTAAATTAAATATATAAAATTTTAAAAATCAATCATTCATTCAAAATTCACAATAAATATTGTTAATAATAGAATAATTATAAATACGTAGCAGCAAACTCAATAAAAAAATAAGCCTTACAAGATTTGACTTGTGAAAACAAGAAAATTGAAAATTTTATTGTAGACTTAAAAAAAAAAAATAAAGTCATACGGTTTCAAAAGACTGATAGTTGAATAGTATCCGTATAATGCTTGTGGACTGATGCGCTGGCTCTGGCATTTGATGTGAGCACTAGGTAGAAAAGCAAAGGACCATGGGTCGCTTTCCCTGGCACACAAAACTGCAACCGACTCAATATATCAGCACAGTTGTAATGACTACGACAGATGTTATAATCTTGTTACAAAATGATTTCAGGCAAGTTCCAAGATCTTCCACTCAACATTAAAGGACATCCAGTTCAAAGTTGAGTCTGTCGTCGGAATAAATCTATACGAGAATGAATCAAAAACTAAGATAAAGGAAGAGGAACCGAATATTACAAAGTAGGTTTTCATATTGGATTTTTATCTCTTAATGGTTTTAAATGGGGGTAAGATAATATTAGTATTCCTTCCCAAGGACTTTTTTATTTTAGGAATCACCATACAGTGCAATTACATACCAGTTTCCAAATGTTTGATAGCCAATAACTCAAAACTAATTAATAGGAATGTATTGAATATAAAATAGAGCAAAATTTATTAAGAATGTTTCTTATAGTCTACAATTCTTGCTAGCTTTGAATTTGTAAAAAAACATCACATTGTTTTAAGAATAGAAATTGACTTGCAGAAAAGCCGTGAAGAAAGAGTCCAGTAAGGACAGTTCAGCGGAGGAGATGATAGTAGATGAGTCGACAGAAGATATTATGACGAAACCAAACATAGAAGAATCACAAACATGATGTCACCAATACATTCATTTTCATCTGTAATTCATAATAATATTAAGATTTCGAAAGAATATATGCTTTTTTTTTCTTCTTTCATATTCCACCTTTTTTAGCATCTTGTGTATAATCAAATTTTGTATTAACATACTAACAATAACATTAACGAATTCTAATATCCTGTACGTTGTAGACTTCAGGTTTAGCTGCGGGATGTTTCCTTTTTCTACCATTTTCCATTAATTTGAATTAAAATGGCTATAGTTAAGGGTTATGAAATTGGACCTGATTTTAAATAGCCATGATTCTAAATAATTTTTCTACTTTAAATTTATTTTCTTTATTTCTTTTGAAGGGTTGATTAAAGAGAGTATGGCCTCAATAATACTGAAAAAAATTAAATTCAAGTTTATAATAATTCGAGAGTTTATAGAAACAGTAATGGACAGAGAAGCTCGGAAGAAAGACAAAAGAGAACAGAGTAATTTTTTAAACTTACGAGACATAAATAAGGTAAGGTAAAGTGTGTAAGTAATAAGTTTCTAATGGGTCTAATATAAGTTTTGTAATTTAGGCCAATAATGCATTTAGTAAGTTATATTTAAAATATACCCAAAGAGCTAACTACTAGATAGGCATTCTATTTGATAGGCTACTGGTACATTGAGCAACAATATTTCATGTAACAACATGTGTCACAATTTTTGTCACAACAATAAATTCTTTAAGGCCACTTGACGGCCAAAAACAAAGATCATGAATTTTTTGAAGGATTTTAATGAAGTCTGACAGAATTACAAATTGGGTGTGATATGTTAAATTGGGTATGTTACACTTTTCGTTATTTCTATTTTAATTAAATTTTGATTAAAAAATTTGTGTCAGTACTTTGTACGATATATTATTATACTGTAGCGTAAAGGTAGTTTCAGAAAAAGAAGTCACATAACTGACATATCTCGAAACTGGTATTTCTGAAAAAAATAAAATAAGTGGTTTCTCAAACTTGATAATTGTCGCTATTGTTAAGTTTATTAAATTTGTTTTAAAATCTAGTTAAAGATTTAAATATCTATTTTATGCAAACATTTTTAAATAAAAAAAAACTACACTACGCTTAATGAAAGCAACTGTCCCTTAGTGAAAGCAACTGTCACAATGGGATTAATAAAGTGCTTATATTTTTTGAGCTATAGTTACACACCTACAGAGAATTACCCTATTTCATCTTGATTTAGTAAATGATTCAATTTCTTTCCATCTTCCATTTCATTTCGTTTGTTTTCGATCTTTTAGTAATTTTTTTTTTACAACATTTACTTGCAACTAAACATTCACACCTGTGTTTTTATTTTGTGGACACAATTTTTTCCATTACAAATTCTTAACATAAAAATGATTTGACAAAAGAAAGGGATGATACAGGGTTTTCCTAATATAATAGAGAAATATATGTCTTCTCTCCTGGCTTATGTGATCAGTGCAGCATATAGCCTCCAACGTAGGTGTGCTACATTGTAATATATTGGAACATCCACCTGAGGAGTGTCATAAATTCATCCTTTCAGATTCTTTGATCATGCTATGGATAATTAAAACACTTAAAATCGTAGAATGAAGTTTCAAGTATTTTTGAAGTTACAACCTCAAAGCTTTGTGCTATACGTTGTGGATCTGGGAAGTGTCATAAACTCATCAGTTCTTTTAGTTTCTTTAATAAAGCTAAGGAAACATACTTTTAAAATCTTAAAGTAAAAGAACGCAGTTCTAAGTATTTTTGAAGTTACAACCTCAAAGCTTTGTGCAATACGTTGTGGATCTGGGAAGTGTCATAAACTCATCAGTTCTTTTAGTTTCTTCTTTAATAATGCTAAGGAAACATACTTTTAAAATCTTAAAGTAAAAGAACGCAGTTCTAAGTATTTTTGAAGTTACAACCTCAAAGCTTTGTGCTATACGTTGTGGATCTGGGAAGTGTCATAAACTCAGCAGTTCTTTTAGTTTCTTCTTTATTAATGCTAAGGAAACATACTTTTAAAATCTTAAAGTAAAAGAACGCAGTTCTAAGTATTTTTGAAGTTACAACCTCAAGAGTAGATATGCATTGTGGATGTTTTGGAACATCCACTTGGGACGTGTCCTTTCCCCCTGTACTTTCAGATTTATGTAGAAAAATATACTTTTGAAGTAAGTCCCAGGTATATTGAAAGTTACATCTCAAGAGTAGGTTATGCTTTGTGGATGTGTTTGAATATCCACCTGGGAAGTGTCATAAAGTCTTACTTCCATATTTTTCTTCCTTGATCATGTTATGGAAAAATATACTTTTAAAATCTTAGAACGAATTACTGACTATTTTTGAAGTTATAACTTTCGAGTAGATATATGTTGTGGCTGTACTGAAATGTGGATTTGGGAAGGGTCATAAACTCATACTTTCGGTTTTTTCTCCTTTAATCATGCTATGGAAAAATATACTTTTAATGACACAATCGAATTAAACTACGTGATGTAGTATTATTTCTACTTTATTTAAAGTCTTTACCACGACCTAGGTTTCGTTGTATTACAACATCCTCAGGTGGGCTACTAGCAAAGATGCTTAGAATGAAGTTCCAAGTATTTTTGAGGTTGCAACCTTAAATGAAGGTATGTGTTGTTGATACATTGAAATGTCCACATATAAGCTGTGCCTATTAAATTTTTTGCGTAATTTCTGTCCAGCAATAAACTTTATTTTTAATGTAATTTTGAAAGTCCTTCCAAATTTTATTATTCAAAAACCATTTTTAATATATATCAGTCGTTCATAACTTCGCAATAAACTGAACATTTCCTTATATTCAATCTTGTATAAAAGATCTTACTAGAAACTTGATATGATTGAAATTCATTCTGTATAATAAGATATATGACAGTATTAAAATCTGAAACTTGATTAAAATGAGAGTATATGATGTATTGGTATTAACATTATTTCATTTTTAACCGTTTTAGTGCCACGGTTTTTTACTCATATATACTTAAAAATGCCAAAGAAATCTTTTGTTTTTGATGTCATTTACCCTTGTCTTGAAAAAAAACTGTATCTCCCAAAAATTATCCAATTTTAATAATTTTTTCAGTGTTTTCTTAATAAAAACTTGGAAATATATATTGTGAACAAAAACTGAAATCAAGGTCGCATCGTATTTTCACAGTCCGGTACATCCTCTGTATCAGCAATATAATTGTTATAATAATTGATATACTATTATCACTATCACTTAAAATTTGCATTACGCCAAATGGTGAGTGCACCACAATGTCACTCTCACTATCACTTTCTTCACAACTTTTTAACTCGAGTGAAAATGATCATTTTCACTCGAGTTATTTTCGACATTATGTGTGCAAGCAACCTCCCCTACTTCGCACTAAACAGCAACTGATTTCGCGAGTGTCAGTTGCTGTTTATAGAGTATTTAGTACGCGAGTTTAGAGTATTCGCACAAGCACAATGGCGCTCGTCGTCACTCAAAGGGTTAAGGTAAACACATTAATTTCATCATTTAAAAATTAATGTTATTTAGTAAATGAAACACAGATTTTTTATCTGTACGTCACGTGACTGCAAACACCATCACAGTGCCTGGTATAATTTTTAAGAAAGTGATATAATTTGAGATTTTGAGTAATTTGAATAAATGTGCTTTCATTTTAACTTCATTTCACACGAGTCAGGCTTCATTCGAATTTGGCCTGCTAAACCCATTAATCTATTTTATATGACAACTAAAACAGAACAAAAATATGACCTTTTAACCATAAAATGCACTCTTCCCAATAGGTGCCATTTTTTGGAAAGCTTATGCCAGCAAGCATTAATTAATATTGTTATGATTACATAATATTTATACTATATTATTAATATTACCAATAATAATACTAGGCTTATATACTCATAATTAGATCAGAGGTCATGCTTTTCAGATTCATTGTTTACGAGTAATTTAAAATTTCTAATATTAAAATATCTTGATGGTAATAAGGTGGTGGTGGTGGCTTTGTAATAAAATATGCAATTTATGTGTAGGAAATTTATATTGAATATTTTCACTATTTTTTTACTTGTCGTTACAAATATTTTAGTACTCGGGACACACAGGTTTACTACATACACAAAATTGAATATATTTGGTGTTAATTTTGTAGAAATTGAAAGCAAAGATCTTTGCTAATATCCCACCTGAAGATGTTGTAATGCAACGAAACCTAGGTCGTGGTAAAGAACTTAAAGAAAGTAGAAATAATACTACATCACGTAGTTTCATTTAATTGTGACATACACAACACTTGATTTTACGTTTTCTATATTTTTTCATTATACAGAAACTTCATTGTTATTTGTTGTCGTCGGGTATAGCAATACAAGTCATTGTCTGTAGGCGAAGTTAGATTTTTGCCCAATCTAGTGATGAAAGATCAACATTTTTCATCTTTTCTTTGTGCCCACATCATCCAAATAAAACAATTCATCATACTTACACCATATTAAAAAACAAACACCTAACCTTTTAATCCATTGTGTGCACACCACTGTTTGGAGTGTTGTACATCAATATGATACCCAACTTTTTATTCTATAGTGATGATGTTGGCTGATTGTGAAGAGAGCTCATAAGAGTAAGAATTTTATTTTTTTTAGCGGTATGATGCTATCATCAAATCAGATTGAAATCCAAATATAGTAAGTCATTTTCCCCAAATATAGTAAGTCATTAGTCATTTTCGAAGTATCAACTCAAGAGGCGACTAGCTTTTATTTTTTCTGATGGTCCCTTGTGAGATCCATAGACATAAGAGAGATTTAGACTTGTAAAAAAATTATGCTAGTGTTGAATCCACATGTCTTGAGAAATATCACCAAATGTTTGTTTTATAAAAATCACCATGAAGCAAGTCACCCATACTAACGATTTCTTAAAGTAAAATGCGGTCTCGGAAATTCTTTTAGTATGTTTTTTTACTATATCTTTCTGCAGGTATCAAGATAGGAGCTGCTGACCAGATTTCAGTTACATTTTTTGAAAAAAATAAATCATGTTCAATAGCAAGTTCTTCAGACTCTAAAAACAACTTGTGATCACTATTTTCACTCTTAAGTTTCATCTTCTTACTACTTGAATGACGTCTATCTCTCGTCATTATCACTAGAAAGTTGGCATTCCTCCTTTGTCCGTCCGAGATGTTTCTATAACTTTTCTGGTTGTAAACCTTTGCTTTAAGAGCTAAACTATGAAGTAACCATTATGAATAACTGGTACTAAATGATATCGTAAGAAATCACAAAGAGTTAATGATCTCTATTCTACTGCATTTAGTTTTTTTTCTTTAAACTTTATTTTCATTCTATTTTATCTATCTACCTATAGCGTAGTTTCTTTGTATATTATCTTTTAAGTATGGCTGCTGTCATATTTATGTGAAAATTGTGAGGGATCCCAGTTAGTTAGATATCCAGTTACATATAACTTTCTGGTTTTCAATTTAAAACATTTTTTTAAAGCAAATCTTGCATTCCTGATAAATAATTTCTATTCCAATTCTTTATTACAGGCTATATAAAATATGAGCCTTCAAATTATAGCTGTTACTGAAAATTTATCTACTTGTGACGTAATATCATAAGAACAATGGAGTTAAAAAACATTTGTAAATACAGTTTCTAATCCAACAGTATTGGAGGTAAGGCTTCTCGGACGTCAGAAATTTGTTGAATGACTGGATGTTCACTGAAAAGGTAAAGAATTACATAAATTAGTCCACTGAGTTTGTTAATGAAACAGCTTGCAAAAAACAATTAAACAATGTTGTGTGTTATGCAAAGTACACTTAAAAAGAAATAACAATATAGTGTCAGTTAGTTATTAGTACGTTAAGCAAAAAGAAGTCATTTTACAGCAAATTCTAGTCATTATTATATTGCATATAGGTCTTAATGTCATCGCACACTCTCACATATCAACAAGTGATATGAAAATTTCACATAGGCAATGATTTGCAGTGTTGTACTGCTGGATTAGCTGAGGGTTGGATTATACATACTCCAATGTGTAGAACACAGGTGTAAGTTTGCATGCATACATATTACCATAAATAAAACACTAAACAAGTATATAAAATTTTCAAGGTAGTGGAAGAATGGAAACAGTAAGAATGTGGTCTTAATTTATAGCATTTTTAAAGAGAGTGTACAAACAAATAAATAGGAAATGAAAATAGTTTAAAAAAGAAAGACCGGCCGAACACAATTTTTTAATAAAAAGTATTTGTGCCCATAAGTGTTTTTGTTCTACTTGTAGTAATTGTGATGCTGACAGCATGTCTATAATGCCCTCTGTATAAATTGAATGATCAATCTACTATTAACACCCAGCTGCACTGTTTCAACATGGATATTGAACTCAACTCACAGATACTAAATATTTGGATTTATGATGTACATTCTGTAATGTAGATGGAAATTTCTTTATATAAAGTCCCAGACCATCTCTTCTGGTAAATACAGCATCGAACAGTGAAACTACCAAAAATAGTAAGTAGGTAGTCCATTTACTTTCTTAAATAACACACTATTTCTTATAATAATCTTAATGGAAAATCTACTTACTGAATGTTCCCAAATTTTGCCGGTAAAAATCAAATATGTTAAATTAATTAAATAAAAGCGTTGTGTCCAAAAAGTAAATACAATATGATTCTGAGATTTTATTCATAACTAGTTTTTTCCTATGCTTCGCTTGGTAAGGAAATTTTTTAATAATGCGGTGGAATTTTTTTTCAATAGTAACATTTGTGGCTGATGGTACCCCCGGTTGAATTAAAAATAACTTTTTATTTTAGATTAAAATTTAAACCTCAACAGTTTCTGTTTATTAGTTGTTAAGTCCACATATTGTACTGTTTGATAGCTGGTAACTGAATTTCATGCCCCTAAGGTTTCTCTGAACTGAACAAAATGTTCGATTTTATTTTATCTCCAAAAAAATAGACTTTTAATGAAAATTCAATTCAAATTGTTACAGTAGTTTTTAATAGTCTAATAAACAGAATAAAAGACTGGTGGAAAAAGATCCTATTGGAACAAAAGGTATACTAAAATTGAATCCAGTGAAAGTCCCATTATAATCTGTCTGACAAATTTTTGGAAGTACCTTATAAATATAACAAATAGACAAAAATTACAAAAATTTTGTTTGAGATTCTACTTGATCTTGGGTCTTTTCTCCCCTTCATCAATTTGAAATGAATACTAATAGGTTTATAATAAAAAGACTCGCGATCTAAAAATTTAAATCCACTCACCTCCATACAATTGCAACAGCAACTGTAGTATTAATGCGGATCTCTGATTGGGCAGTGGGCTTAATAAGTGGGTATGTTAAATGACCCAAGTAAATCCTAGGCTATTACGATTTGGAGTTAGAGATTCATTTCCAAAGTTCGTTTATCAGACTTGTGTTAAATGATAATGTGATCAATGATGTTATATAGACATCTCTTTAGTTCTTTAAAAGTGGTCTTAAAAAGTTAATTATTCATCTCATCTTCAATATGACTCTATTTAGTCTTTCTTTATTTTTTTTCTTTCGTCATACATCAGCTTTGTCAAACACTTTAGTTGCATATCGTATAAATAACTACACCACATTTAAGACGGACATTTAAGCATTTAAAGTTATCAATCAACCCACCTGTTTTATTGATGATTTTTGGTTCAGTAGTTTCGGAAAAATGAGCTTGTGCCTGCCAAAAAAATATTTGGCATTTCCCTATAACTAGGCTCTTCCATATGATTTCCATTCCTTCCATACATAAACATACATATATAAAACTACAAAGAAATTCCATTACTTAATATGTCAACGTGTTACTATATATGAATATTTATTATTAATTATTAATTACTGCCAAAGCTATGCTAAATTTAAATTTTGTACGGCAAACCGTTTTTGAGGAAATCAACTCTTACAGACACACGTGAGTGATCTTATAAGGGTTCCGTTTTTCTATTTGAGGTATGGACCTTAAAAATGGTCCCTTCACTCAAACGTTACACCGGTAGAATGACTACTACAGACATTTTTATACATTTTACTCACATCCTCAAGTGCTGCTGCTTATGTTGTATGGACATTAATGATTGTGTTATTTTTTTGTTCCTTACTGTAGCTTGATCCTGGTATATCTTCTAGAGAGTTAATACTGATTTCATAAAGAAACATACATATCTCTCGGCTCCTATGAGAAAACAGATGACAAAGATCTGTTGTTTTAAACGTAAGTCGTCACCAATGTGTATCCAAGTTTTTATAATGACACCTAATTTTTTGGGGGGTTTAATTAAAGCACACGACTGTTTACTCCCAACATGTTCAATCTTTGACTTCTTCCATTGACAGTGTAAGCAGCAATTTAGGTTTAGCATCCACATCATTTAGTATAATTAAAAAATTCTATTATTTCAGGTTTCTTTCTTCAAATCACGACTTGTCACAGGTACATGACGCATTGAAGGTACAAGAATTGATAATCTTGTATTCACGGTAGGACACCACGAAACCGAAGAAAATAAAAACAAATGTCAGAATAATGAAACAAAATATACTTACAAGACTACATTCTTAGAGTTAGGACGCCTTGCATTGTATACATTGTTCATGGAAAGCAGCAATCTGGCACACGTCCACACGCTTCGCACTCGGAGAGTATTGAGATTAGACTGGGGGATCATGCAAATTTTGTTACGATTTACCACCACGAATGTTGTTGCAGGTTAAATATATTATAAAAATTAAATATATTTAACGTGTTGTTTAACTATTAATAGTGGCATGTAATTTCTCTATCCTAATCTTCCGCAGCACTACATTTCAATGGCTAGTGTTTTCGTTATGTGGAAGGGATTACTTATATAGCAAAATGCTAGTCTAATGTATGGTTGCGTAACACAGAGGCCTAAAGTTAATAAATCATTAAATAGAAGTAGCTTTTAGTACAGGAGACGAGTACTTTGATCTTTAGTGATAATCATACTTTGTGGTTTCATAGAACTTGGAAAATCACGCTTCTCTTCGTTATTTCTGACCACTAGTTACTGAGCTGGATTGTTGCATACACAGCGTCCTAAAGTTAATAAATAATTAAATAAAAGTAGCTTTTAGTATGGGAATTGAGAATTTTGTTTTTTAGTGATTATCATACTGCTTCCTTTGTAGAAGTTGGAAAATCACGCTTTGTTACTTCTGACCACTAGTTACTGAGCTAGATTGTTGTGTAACGCAGAGGCCTAAAGTTAATAAATCATTAAATAAAAGTAGCTTTTAATGTGGGAAACGAGTACTTTGTTTCATACATTGTGGTTTCGTAGAGGTTGGAAAATCACGCTTCTCTTTGTTTATTCTGACCACTAGTTACTGAGCTGGATTGTCAATCGTGTTGTCATTTAGAGCAAATCATTAGGCGGAGGCGGGATACAGAGGCGATTGTTATTCCGTGTTAAATGATATCAAGTCAATAGGATATTCGATAAATAGGTAAGCATGTGAAATCGGGAACACATTCTAGTTACCCATATAAAGAGACAAGTTAAGAGTAAAAATTTCAGGATTAAAAAAGGTGTCTCGGGGCAACCCTCTTTACCAAAATTATTTCAATTGTGGTAAATGACTATAAAATCATCAGCTTTTGTTAACAATTTATAAACACTTTGAAATTCATGAATCTTATGTTAAATTTCGTGTGCTGTGTCCCTAAACATTTATATTAATTCACGAAATAGCGCATTAAATTGGATGCCAGTATTGAATCAGCTGTGATCGCGGTATGTACCTAATGTGACCATACATTTTTCCCTCGCAGTGGGATGCCTTTGATAATTATTGTTTTAAAAATAAAACACGACTTTATAAGTAATTATGAAATGTTAAATGGTCAAAGATGAAAATTAGAACTAATCTTGTACGGACTAGTGGACTGGCTTTTTATATTTTTTGAATGAAGAAATTTGCTTTAATACACCAGGTTTAATTTTTAAAAATGAACGGAACTGTTGACATAACTTGTTGATGTTACCCTTGTTATCAAAATGTTTTTAACGCTGCGATTCTTAATAGGCTATTTGACAACATCGAAAATATACCACAATTCGGGGTCATCCTATTAGATTGTAATGTTAATAAGCATATTGCTTTTCATTTTCGAAAGAATAAGTTTATATTACATAAAAAAATATGTAAAGAAATGACAATATTTTTCGAAATTCAATCAGCGTCGCAAACGCCCGTTATTGGTTAAAAGTCTTTATTGATATCGATAATCATATTTAAAACACAAATATTACTTAGATCCAAACGATGTTCACACATAAAAACATTTGAGTGAGCTATAATGCTGTTTGGATCTCTTCGGGCTAATTGCAGCAATTTTTTTCGTCTTTTAGGATTCGTTGAAACGAAAACTTTGTGTGGACTTCTTATAGACGTATTTGTACATTGTGGCACTACACATCATTTATATACTATTTTAATATGAAAATAAATAATAATCCCCTTCAGCGGGCAGAACTCTTTATGTTTACATTGCGTGTGACGTCACGCTAGCCACCATTACAGAAATTGCGTTTTTAGCGAAGTTCGAAAATTCGAAATTTAAAAGTGATCTATATAAAAAATATGGCATACATCCTGAAAATATAAATGTAATGTGCTTATAATGCAAAATAGAACAATTTAAAAAATCAAGTAAAACAGCCTATTGTGTTTTCTTACTAATCCATATTTTATTCATATGAAAAAGCACACTTTCGACAGGAGCGTTATGGCGAGGCAGACAAAATATCTTCGATTATTGTACGAGAATTCGCATACACGACATTATTAGTTTGGAAGTGTTTGAGTAACCACCAATCCACATAACGATTTTCCGTAGGAATATTCTAAGCGTTCAATTCTCTTACTTTCTGATCTGTAATGTAATTATAAATCGATGAAAACACTTCAAACACTCCTGTACCTTGACTGCTTCTCTATTAGCAAATTCGTCACACTTTGAATCTGCTCCCATGTGGGAACCGTTGTCAGGTTCGCCCGTTTAAACACTTCAAATTCCTTTGTCGATCTCACACCTCTGCTCCATGTGCTTTACTTGTCTTATAAAATTCTTCTGGTATTGTTTTCACATTTTTCTCATCATCAACATCAGTTTTCTATAATTCCAACAATATATTAATGGCGGCGTGGGGAAGAAAGAATGAATTTTTTGCACCGTCAAATTTGTCCGATTTTGAAGGTTTTAGCCGATTAATTTCCTTCGCGGTCTCTAATGCAGACATGGTTTGTCACTCGATCTTCAACACGTCTCCTTGAAAAGCAGCTGACTAATCACAATTCAGAATGGAGATTTTCAAAAATACTCTTAATATAGTTGGGCATTTCTCGATGCCTGGAAAATAGTTTTTTGAAGGTTGAAATATTTTGAGAACTCTCTCCAATGCATATTAAATCAAACAATCTAGTTTTACTGTAACCCAGTAATTTTTGATATTGTGTGTCAGCTGCTTTAAAGAGTTATTTAAGAGTTTCAAAGCGAACGCTATAAATGTAGAAAAATGAATAAATTGTTATAATACCGGATTCAAAGTCAACGGGAAGACAATCAGCAGCTGTTTTATCGTGTTGTAGACTCCACATCTAATTACTACGAGTTTCCTTCAGGGAGACTGGTCCAATTTTACATAAACATTGTTAAAACCTCCATTTTTTCCTCCAAAATCACAATTTGTATTGTCTCCATAAAATGCCACAACTTTTACTTTCAGCTCATTTTTTATTATTCGCATCGAATAATCTACAATGATGTCCGATGTTTTCCCTGGTCGCGTTTCAAATTCTAAAATATTGACTGGTTATCTCTCAAAATAATTTCGTGTGATATGAAGCATCTGTTAACTTATATAATTTGTTCTCTTAATTCAAGTGTTTCCATATAGACCAACACATAAAAAACAATGGTTTCAGCTTTTGGTACAAGCGCAACTAACATTTTCGAAACATATATGTACCTATGTATTCAGTTATACGCACAAGCATTCGAATGAAAGCTGTGATTTTCTTGCACAGTGTGATAAACTCAGGTACTTTCTGCTGCGGTAATTTTAAAATATTTGGAAGATGTTGAATCAGTTTTGCTTAAAGAAATTAAACATCGACAAACTTGAAGCGGCAGAATTGTCGGATAATTCCTGTTTTTCTGAACGTAAATATTTCTCAATATCACATATGATGTCTGTGGGAACACTTTTTTGTTTTTTATAAATGGATGCTAGGTTTGCAAATTAATATTAAAAGCGCATTATAAACACTGCTAAAATCAAGTAAAAAAGTAAGTAAAAAGCCCGTCCACTCCCGCCTGTCTCGACTCCGGCACATAATACCACCGCTACATTCTGGCTAGAAACACTGCACGCGTGGTATGGACCATCAATCATGACGCGGGCGACAAGGCTTTCTCGCTACTACGTTTTGTTTTATCAAAGTGCGACATTTTTACGTATTTTGGCGACAGCGGGACACATAACTTAAAAGCGGGACTGTCCCGCTTAAAGCGGGACGTATGGTCACCTTATATAATACTTATACGTATTGGGTGTGCTTGTAGTCACTTGCACTGATGCCTTATTTGTCACGCAATTACTGCTAAGTGATTACTTTAAAAATGGACTGATGTGACTCATGAGCTCCATTATATTCAAATGCGATGACATCATAAACTTTAAAAATACGTGCTTGTTATACCTAATGAATATTAAGACGTGAAAAGTAAGTACAATTCAGTGTCCATAATTATCGAAAATTCATTAAAATCTGGCGAGAGAATATTATCTCACCAGGCTTTAATGAATTTTTGGTTTGCATGGAGTCTACCATGCATACCTAAAATTCATTGGTTATTTTTTATCAAACAAAATAATACATCGAATGGTGAATATATTTGGCATTAATTTTGTGGAAATTCATTATTCACAATTAAATGAAACTACGCGATATAGTATTATTTCTAATAAGTATTCTTTCTTTAATTTCTTTACCACGACCTAGGTTTCGTTGTGTTAATTGTGGACATCGAATGGTATTTAAAAATCATATCTCAATTCATGATTGTATGGATATTGTTTTAAACATAAAGAATTGTAGCTTTGAGTAAAGTTTATTAGTTTTGGTTCACTGTTAATGCTATCGCAAAAACGTTCAATTTATGATTTTTGTTTCAGTTTTGTTTTGTACTCCATACTTCGTAGAATTGCCTAAAGCACCCCATTCACTAAAGCACTCTCCGTGCGTTCCGTGATGCGGGCATGAGGCCAGTCCACGCAATACCTTGCATGCGCTCTTCGTCTATGTAACTGCGTTTGAGTCTGACACAACTTCTGCAAGTGGTAGACTCCATTCACAGCCTAGCACTGCATGAATGATAGTGGACTGCATGTATGATAGCGAATGGTTAGCTTCGTTCCTGCACACGGGTCGCGCAGGTACAGGAAAGCGTTTGTGTTTTCCACATATAATACAGTTTACTGCACTTACCATTTTCATTAGGTATTGGATGTGATCTAAGAATAACAATAAGTTTAAGACATAGCAATGCTTTTTATGTTGTGAAACCGGGGTTTCGCGCTTAATTTTTTAATCTTACAAGCAGGGTAACCATAAATTTTAGCAAGTTTTGCCTCGGATATAATATCCGGCATTATTATAGGCATTATTATTATTTTTTAAAACTAATTATAAAGAATTTCAAATATTTATAAAGAATTACCAACTAAACGTAATCCTTAAAATGATATTAAAACATGTTTAAGAATGTAAACGGATTTCCCGAAAAACCACACACGATTTTTCACATTGATGTCGTACAAACTTTATTAAAATTATTAGAAGAGATCCTGAAAATATGTAAGCAAACAAGAGGGAAAAATAAAACTAAATGAAAAGCACAAAATACATACATAGCATATGAAATTTATAACGTTGTATACCCTAAGACATTCTCTGGATCATGACGTATATAAGGACACCCCATTTGTTGAAATCACTTTAGTAGTTTAGTCTGTACAAGGGAATAAACTTATCCACATACATATACATGCATACATAGCCTTTGGAATGTTTAACGTTATGTACAATAGGACATTCTCTGAATCAAGACGAATATAAGGATATCTCATTTGTTGAAATCACTTTAGTAGTTTAGTCTGTACGAGGGAATAAACTTATCCACATACATATACATGCATACATAGTCTGTGAAATTCTTAACGTTATATACCCTAGGACACTGAATCAAGAAAAGTTTAAACATATGTCTTTTGTTGAAATCACTTTAGTAGTTTAGTCTGTACGAGTAAACAAACTTAAACAAATACATACATGCATACATAGCCTTTGAAATTCTTAACGTTATATACATTAGGACACTGCTTCATAATGAAAATAAGGACACCTTAATTGTTGAAATCAATTTAGTAGTTTAGTCTGTGCGAGGCAACAAACTTACCCACATATATACATACATGCACATATAGCCTTTGAAATTCTTAACGTTATATACATTAGGACACTGCATCATAATGAAAATAAGGACACCTTAATTGTTGAAATCACTTTTGTAGTTTAGTCTGTACGAGAATAAACTTACGCACATACATATACATGCATACATAGCCTTTGAAATTCTTAACATTATATACCTTAGGATACTCTCTGGATTAAGACGAATCTAAGGACATCATTTTTTAATACTCTCTAGATCAAGACGACTCTAAGGACACCATTTTTTATTTTATGAAATCACTAGTAGTTTAGTCTGTACGAGAAAACAAATTTACTCACATGCATACGTACATAACCTGTGAAATTCATAACCCTTCCGCTGCCGTAGCCGGGTAAAAGAATACAGCTTATAAATGCATATTATAAAGAGCTAAAATATTAATGCATAAAAAAATTCTAAAATATCTTCAAACAGCTTATCAGACCTGTTCAGCAAAAATCGTCCAACAGCTCTAGACCATTAACTAACAATGCCTTCTAAACATACCACTTGCGACAATCGTCAATAAGTAAGGAATCAAATAAAAAACGTGCACGGGCCGCAGCCCATTGTTGCCGAGATAATGCCGCCGGCATCGGCCTCCGCAATAGATAACGTAACTCGCCTTAGCCGACTTCGCCACGATTATGATTCTTTGCAAAGCAGCGTGTAACAATTGAGGCCGTGTCAGACCGAGAGCTCCGAGTTCGATAATAATTAATAAACAAGTGAATGTCGCCCCATGCTGCTTAATAATGGTCTTAGTTGGTGATTAATTATAAGGAGGGCATAACAGTAATGAATACAGTCGATATTTTTTGTAAAAATATTTTAAAACTGTAGAGTAGGTTTAAAAAACCTTGTGATGAAAAAAATAATGCATATAACAACTAATTAATCTAAAAAAACTTATAAATATAAACTTCTTAATGTGTCAATTTTTTTGTTCATTAAATTGTAAAACTTATTATGAATTTAGTTTCAACACAAAAAAATGAGAAAATTATAATATGCAATATATAACTTAAACGCAACATTTAACGAGATACTAAAAATATTTAATAAACTCCCTTATAACGAATGCTAAATGACTGGCCAGTGACGTCATAAGCCAGTTTTGTTTTGTATAAGGTGTTTTAGCGCGAATCGTAGTTCGTCAGTTTTTAAGTCATTATTTATTCAATTTTAGTAATAAAAATAATATAGTAAAATACCCTATTGGCAACGATGGTACGCGGGTACTTTTATTATTATGTAATTTATAATTCAATAAATACGAAACCGCAATCCGAAATTTTGGCTTAATTCACAAAGTAACGATATACAGTTTGACATACAGACTGGCTTCAAATTAAAAAATATTTTAATTTCATGGCATTACAAAAAAATCGACATGAAGAATCATAAATGACTTTCAAAGTGATTTATTTAAGTACAAAATTATTTTCTTTTTATAATCAGTAACATATGTCATAATCAGTGTACTAGTATAGTCAAAAAAGGATTAAACCTTGATGTAGTCAAAAAATAAAATCTGAAAATTTGTATAGATATTTGTATTGACGTTCTGAAGATGGGCTGAAAAGTCTCATAAGATATCATACCTGCTAGTCAAGAGTTTTAAAGGTAAATGAAGATTTTATTATGTAGTAAACCGATTTTCATTACACTTCATATCTTGGCTAGCGGACATGGTATCTTATGATCCTTTTTAGCATATCTTTAGAACGTCAAAACAATGGTTTGCTCTTTTATTACGCTTTCTTTTACTTACTGTATTCCTTATTCTATATTCTGAAATTAAAGGCCATTCGTGTTTTGCAACGTACGTAACAGCGGACATGATATCGTCATGTCATGTCCGCTGTTACGTACATATATGATCATATATGATCCTTTTTAGCATATCTTCAGAACGTCAAAACAAAGGTTTGCTCTTTTATTACGCTTTCTTTTACTTACTGTATTCCTTATTCTATATTCTGAAATTAAAGGCCATTCGTGTTTTGCAACGTACGTAACAGCGGACATGATATCGTCATGTCATGTCCGCTGTTACGTACATATATGATCCTTTTTAGCGTATCTTTAGAACGTCAAAACAAAGGTTTGCTCTTTTATTATGTCTTATTTGATTATACTGTACTCCTAATTTTATATTATGAAATTAACGGCCATTCGTATTTTTCAACAAGTTGGCAAATGTTTAGTTAAAGAATTATTAAAATATGGCAAAATTTATAACGCTATTGGCTTTTGCCCGTAGCTTTGCTAGCTTGGTTGTTAGCAGATACCTTTCTCTCTGTCTTCGCCTCATACCTATCCTTGCATTCCATCAGTCAGTAGTTTTCGCCTTATCGAAATGGGTACTCGCAGGTACAGCGTTAATACACACAAGGTTAAATGATAAATTTTACAGTTACTAAACTATAAATGATAAGTACATAGTAAAAGGATATCTACTTGCCAACAGTGATTTTTTTTCACATAAGTTTTCACAAAAAAAATGCATGAATATCCTATTTAGCAATAATATGTTTAAAACTCTAATTGTATGTTACAGATTGACAATAGGTGCATGTTCAAAATTTTTTATAGTTTTGACAGAGGATTTATTTCGTGCGCGGTCATAATATTTTTAGCATTTAAGTTCACTTCGCTGCTCATATAAATGATGATGTAATTATATATAGCCTACGTTTTAATATAGGATGTATATTATCTATATGCAAAATATCACTGAAATCTATTGGGCAGTTAAGGAGAAGAAGTAAAACCAACAAAAAAAGGCTACGTTTCGTTTTAATATATTTTTACGATATAAGTTACTGTTAATGAAACGAGTGAAATGCAAACTAAATGACTGAAGCGAAACGTGTTTTGCCACAATAACGTAAGTTTGTACTTAGAGAAATGAGCGGAAGTGAAAAACCAATGTGAAAGATGTAAAGTGGAACAGATTGACAGTGAAGAGCACGAGATATGGATAGGGTTCCCCTTTCCACTGTCAGCCACTAAGCGCTTCAGTGAATAATAGACGGTCAGAAAAGTAAACTTAGTTCGTTTTGATTTTTTTATGCTCCGAGTCGTATGAAGACGCATGTTTATGTATTTATTTATTTATACAGATACAAATCATAGTGAAATACAATAAGTGAGATTTGCAAGTATTAAGTTAGCTTGTTTCCTAACACTCCCATATCCAAATAAACTTCTACGTACATAGATCAGACCTTCTACGTACTACATTAAATATGAAAAAAAATTGTCGTGCCAGCTCCGACACACAACTGGAGTTTACTTCTTAATTACGATTGTCTTGGAATGTATAAAATAGGTAACACTGTATATAAATATAAATATCAATATCATTAAATGTAAATGGAAAATTCTTTAATAAAAAAAATGCTGACAATATAATTATTTTCAAGTAAAACACAAATAAACAAAAAAACTAATTTATACAACAAAATTAAAAACATGTAGTAACGTCAGACTAAGAAGTTAAAATGAAAGAGACTTTTTAATTTTGTAGGATAGAAGACACCAAATATTCACATATTTAATGTTTATACCTTGATATAAGCGAACGATAACAAACCATCTGTGTCATACTCCGTCACTACAATTACGCCATAGGGAAATGCTAATATGTGTACCATACTCCATCATTGTGATTACGTCATAAGAAAATGCCAAATAAACATATTGATATCTCGTTCTAAAGATGAGCAGAAATGTTGGGCGGCTCTCCGCCTCCTAACGGTTACACTTTTTTAACGCTCTGAACTTCGTACGATCAGAACCTTACAGTCACACTTTTTTTAACGCTCTGAACTTCTGATTTTACTCCTCATAAAACTTCATACCGGGCGCTATATATGAAAATCGGTTCTTAAGGAGTAAACTCCAAAAAATGTAATACGTTAAATTATAAAATATATAATATTGATTAACAACTGTTCCACATAATAAATATATAAAATTATGTAAATAAATTTCGATAATCATCGTCAGTTATTGAAGAAATACTAATAATAATATAATAATAGCAATTATTACAAATACATAGCAGCAGACACAAAAAAAATTAAATAAACCTGCAAGATTTGACTTGTGAAAATGAGAAAAGAATTGAAAATTTCACATACACCTTGAAAAAAATGTAAATATATAACGTAAAATGGTTTCAAATGACTGGTGGTTGTATAGTACCTATCTGTATGAATGTATTGGAATAATTAGCCAGCGAATATGTCCAGAGAATGGAACGTTTTGTCGCGATCATCAGAAAGCCTGTGCAGTGGTGTGCGAGCATCGGTATTGGTGCGAGCGGTAGATAGGTATAATAATATTGATTAATAATATTCTATGAGGCATAAATGACATTGGTGTAATTAGCGTAATAGTTTTCGTTAGGGTTACGCGAATATTTCAGAATAATAATATATATCTTCTGTCAGAGAAAATATCCGGTTCTCATTAAACGATTACCTTATATTTCCACTTTCCTTCCTCGAAATGATAACATATAAAGAAATTTTAAATCAAACGCGCCTAGCCGTCTCGCACTATCTTTTGTGTAACAAATATTTTCTTCTGAACAATTAATATACTCGCTTGAACAAATAAAATGCTAACCAATTTTACCTTAAACATAATTTTTGATTGCGTAAATCTTTTTATTTTATTCTGAACGTTGAAAGACACGGACACGGAATTATTCCAAATTGAAAATAAAAATCCATTTTTCTGACTGAAATAATAACCCTATATTCCACTATATTCCCAGATGAACTCTTTGGCATGAACCGTTTTTTTGTTTTTAAATTTCCTAAGCAAACTTTCAATTTTACCTTCAACTGAAATGAAACGTGAAACTCAAAATTGGTCTCTAATATTTGTCCATTTTCTTATTTTATTGTTTCAGAATTGGAATTCAGTTGTATATTAAAACGGGCTTTACAAAAATTATGAAAAATTAAGTATATTCTTACGTATTTTTTTGTAATTTTAACAGAATTGATACATAGAAACTGAAACAGCCACTAAGTAATATAAAAAGAATATTAAAGGTATGATGTGAAATGTCGTCATTATGTTATTTACAAAGACGACATGTAAGAAATGAATAGACGGCTTAAGCTTTTAGCTTCTTGAGGTGGTATAGATTAGTAAAGTCAATTAATGTGTGATGACTACCGAAAATATACTTAAACGTCAAAAGATGACTGGTGGAATAATCTATGGAAAACATCGTTAATGATTTTGCATTTTATTGGATCAAGGTCTCTGTCATTTATAATTCGTACCCTGCACCAGTTAATGATAGCAAATGATAAAAGCAAGTTGATTTTCAAAGAACAGAAAGATGAAATTTTCAATCGTATTTCAACGACGCAATTTTTTTCCAAATTAAATTTCAAATATATTTATCGGTTGCAATGTAACCGCACCTTAACTACTCTGGATTTGTTTCAATTTCAAACATCGATCTCATTCTCAAGTAATTCAGTTTGGAATAACTAACACCACGATTATTATGCAAACCTCAACAATTCAAAATACTGCGAAATGCTGGAAGGTGTCTTCGGGCGGCGCACGCTATCTGTTCATTGGTCTCTGACGTAACTGTGGTTTAAGCGCATCTACGTTCCTACCGATATACAGGCTGTCCCATTTACAGTAGTCCAAAAAATATTTTTTGGGTTGAAAATATCGTGAAAGGTAATTTAAAAACAACATTAGTTCCGCGAAAACTTATAGTTTAGAAGTTATGATTTCTTTTATACTTTTTTTAAAAATCTTTACTCCAGTCACATAAATATTGTTTTTTTTTCCGTGTTTAAAAGAAAAACGTACATTTAAAAAAACAGTCACGTAGCAAGTATGCAATAAACGATTTTTGTGTTTATTCTTAGTTTAGAAACTATATGTTGATTTTTTCCGTTTTTAAAATAAAAACGTACATTGAAAAAAATGACTGTAGTAAAATCTGTACAACAAAAGATTTCTTTATGATCTTAAAAACTACTTTAGAATATGGTGACAGTCAAGACAAAAAATTGTAATGATGTAACTATGCAACTGTGTTTCTTTTAAAAAGCATGTATTCAACTCAAATTTACCTAAATTATTCGAAAATCAATGTTTATTAACTTTAACATACACCAAATATGTTCAGGTAAAATTAATCTGTGAGACATAGCGAGTGAACGCCCTATTACTTGAACTTGTGTTTGAACTTAGTTGGCCGATGTAGACGATAAAAATTGACGTGTGCAGAATATTGAATGCTCAACATAATTCAACTCGGTTGGAGAGCGCTGATAAGATGGACAACGGAGATGTCACGTCTAAGTAATTATGATTAAATTTTAAGCACGTACTAATCAAATTCTTTTGTTGTGCATGGAGTAAGTAAAGGTGTTGTTTCATTAATTTTTTTTAAATATTGATAATGTTGAGGATATTGATGAACAGAAACCAATGTTATAAGATTGATTTTATACATCAAAAATGAACTATTGAAGAACGTTTAATATTTCTTGTGAAGTTTTGGAAAACTAATTTAAAAAAATAAACCTACATCACATACACTGTAAAGCAGCATCGAAGCGCAAGTGTGAAGTTGTGTTTGTTAACGTTGTAATAACTTGTTAAAAATATGGAGAAAATCGCTCTAATATTTTTTTTGTATTTTATTATGATTAGTTTATATCTGTTATCATTTTTTTGTCATAATTAATATTTATGATTTAATTTTGATTCAAATGATCAAATTGTTTCTGGCATAAAAACTATCTTAGTTAAAGCTTTTCTGATAATTTGTAATTCCAATTATTTTTAGATTTTTCTGTTCGATATTTTTTGAAATCGTGAGCACAGTGGACAGCGCTTTTTAGATATTTTTGGTAACGTTGTTAAACAAAATTAGTCGCCAAGTAGTTAGTTTACACAAAATCGTGTAAAAATTATATACATCTATTTTGTAAGAAGATGAAAGAGACGAAAAATGCATTTCAAGGTGCATTGTCTTTCGTATCAAATGAAAGGTCAATAAAATGTGAGTATACGGAGTATATACAATAAATAATTTCTTTCCTAACAATATACATAAAAATCGCGCGACCTTATGATATCGAAAAATATAAAAGAAAAACTTCTTTAAGCACAACTTGAAAGTAACTTAGATTTTTTTCGCAGGTAAATAACGTTCAGTAAAGTTTATAGTTTGCTTACGCAGTTTCCCGTATTTGAAAGCATTGACTGAATATCAAATTTCGTGAGTATATGTGTTATATAACACACATATATACTTGAATTTATTTTCTATCCTATTGTTATAAAGTTTAATACTAATAATTATTTGTTAAAAGTGTATATTAGTGAGGTGGTTTCTTATAAATGGGGGGATGATCTGATAATGACATTCCGAAATGAAAAATGGAACTGGGTTCTGGATGGGTAGTAAATAAAATGTGATTAAAGACATTTTTACTGGCAGTTGTTACTTGCATAATAACTACACCATCGACCAGGTCCAGGGTCTGATGATGAGTTTTGGAGATAAATAATGGAACTCCTTAATGGATAGTAGTAAATCAACTGTGATTGAAAATATTTGCTACGGGTAGTTGTTATTTTTAAAAATAAGTTTACCATCGACCAGTTCAGGGTCTAATAATGAGTTATCGAGATGAACAATGGATTTCCTTGACGGATGGTTGTAAACCAATTGTGATTTGAGATGTTTGTAACTGATAGCTATTATTTTGTAAAATAACAACACCATCGACCAAGTCAGGGCATGATGATGAGTTCTGAAAATGAACAATGTAAGTCCTTAACGTATGGTAATAAATCAACCGTGATTAAAGATATTTGCTACGCGCAGTTATTACTTGCAAAATAACTACACCATCGACCAGGTCAGTGTCTGATGATAAGCTCTGGAAATGACAATGGAATTCCTTAGCAGATAGTAGTAAATGCGTGTTTCAAGATATTTGGTACTGGTTGCTGTTACTTTGCAAAATAATTACACCATCGACCAGATGACGGCCTGGTGATGAGTTTTGGATATGAACAATGTAACTCCTTAACGAATGGTAGTATATTAGCCGTGATTCAAAATATATGCTACCGGTAGTTGTTACTATGCAAAATAATTACACCATCGACCAGGTCAGGGTCTAACGATAAGTTCTGGAGATGATCAATGTAATTCCTTAATGAATGGTAATAAATCAGCCGTGATTAAAAATATATGCTACTGATAGTTATTACTTTGCAAAATAATTATATCATCGGCCAAGTCAGGATCTGATAACAAGTTCTCGAGATGATCAATGTAACTCCTTAAAGGATGGTCGTAAATCAACCGTGATTCAAGATATTGGCTACTCGTAGTCATTACTTTGCAAAATAACTGCACCATCAACCAGGTCAGGCACGGATGATGAGTTATGGAGGTGAACAGTGTAATTCCTTAATAAATGATAGTAAATTAACTGTGATTCAAGATGTTTGCTACTTTCCTCTTTTCTCTCTCTCTCTTTCTCTACCTTTTACTATATACTTACAAATCGATGTTTAGATAGCTAAGAGGTATCAATTCTGTCACGTGTGTTGAGTTGCATGCGTAGTTTTATTAATACCTGCTACAATCGTGAAATAAGTTTTACTTCAACCGGTCGGAAAGGTTACTCGCCTTAGTTTATTTTTACGAGCAGGTCTATATTGACCTAAAAGCAAATCGAGATAATTTCTTTGTATATGTATGTATGAAAGCTACAAAGACCACACCAGACATGCTTAGCGACACGGTAAAAAAGTATCGATACCTTTCAATACCAAGTACCGTTTTGTGGAACCCATACTCTACACGAAACCTTTTAGTCCATGCTGTAACTCATATGATTATTTCACTAGAAGTATCGGATCGAAATTCTATAGACATGCTCAAAAAAATAAGTTAAGGCGAGTAACTTTTACGAACGGTTGAAGTAAAACTTCTTTCACAGTTATGGCAGGAATGTTATGACTAAAACTGCACACGCATTTAATATACGTGACAGAATTGAGACTGCTTTGGCTATGTAAACCTCTGTCTGTAAATATATAGTAAAGGTTAAACTGTAGAGAGAGAGAAGAGGAAAGTAGAAAATATCTTGAATCAAAGTTGATTTAATATCATTTATTAAGGAATTACATTGTCCAACTCCAGAACTCATCATCAGAGCCTGACCTGGCCGATGGTGTAGTTGTATTGGTTTTCGTCTTCATTTTAATGAAAACGTTGATTAATTAATTCATTATTTTAACTTTTTCAGCTAGAAACTTTCATCCAATTTGTATTCATTTTTTTATTCACACGGACATAATTTGTTTTGTAATGTAGTTTTAAAATCTTTAATGGATGGAAGTGTGTGAAACACCATAACGGCAGTAATAAACGTGTATGTTTTCGGAATAAAAAGGATAATTTTAAAAAAAATTTTGATAATACAACATTCAGGGAAGTGTCGATCAAATGTCGATACCTTAAGGGTATCGGCATTTATTTCTTTTTGCTTTTATCTGTACCAATTTTTTCGATAGTATTCAAAGTACAGTGTCGATAATTTTTGATTCGATGCCGTATTACTTCACATACCCCGTATGAGTTTCACGTATGATTCAATGTTTTTATGTGTTGACATCACAGATTTTTTATATTCGTCATATATAGGCAATGTGTATGAAAGAGAATTACAACAGACCTTTCGAACATTAGAAAAAGACATAACGAAATGTCATAAACAAGAGTCCTCACGAGACCACACACGTATTTGCTAGCGGCCTGTAGCTAGCAAATAGGTGTGTGGTCTCGTGAGGAGTATTTGCTATTTATTTATTAATAATAAACCTTAAGATTACACTTTTCATTGGCAAATATGTAAAAACAATTTTCATTTCTTTCTTTAACTCTGACGATTAAAAGAAAACGAATTCACGCAAATTCGTATAGCGACTAGTTGTGTACTCATTGATTACTTATTTCACAATTTATTTGAAAAAAAAACGTGAAAATAATTGGTAACGCAAATTATTTTCACGTATTTGAAATATTAATATATATATATGTATATATATATATATATATATATATATATATATATATATATATACACATATAATTTAAATAAACGTTAAAGTTTGACGAACATTCATGAATTTGAATTTTGGTCTCGCATTGTTTTATTTCCCATGTATTGTCAAAACCTATAGTCTAACTCTACATAATAATGTGGATTAAGTGAGTCGGACAAGAATGAAACTGAATAAGTGAGTCAGTTTTTTTCTTTTTAATTGAAAATCAGATATTTTTCATTAATTTTGTTAAAATATTGGAAATTTCCAATATTTCCATTAGGTGACGCTTTTGTAACAAATTTTTCTCATCTATTTTCTAACTTTTGTAAGCATTTAAACCTCAGTTATATAAATAATAAATAAATGCATTGCATTTATTTTAAGTCACATTGTTCTTTATTTCATATTAGTTTTTCTTATCTTTCTAATCGCGACAAGATATATAAAAAAGGCATATTCTTTTAGGATAAATGGTGAAAATTTTACAGCGACAACTATGAAAATAACTTGCAGTTTCGTCTTATTTAATTTCATAACATTTGTGAAAATATTTTTGTCATTACTTTAATTTTCCGTACAATTTCGTAAGTTACGTTTGTTTTCGGTTCGATTTGCATAACGGACGAGTTGTTGCGTAATGCGAGATGCGCAACAGAAAAAAAAATTGCGTGGTCATCACGTACGTTAAAGCGAAACTTTTTTGCATATTATTGTTCAGAAGGGAAAAAACTGGTTAAGTTCAAGTTGCATATTCAACTCATGGGTAGTTGTTTATATAACATACTTTTATTGCACCATGGATGACTAGTGACGATATTAAGCAATTATTTTTTCGGAAACTAATGGTTTGATAGTTTCAAACATATTTTTCACCTCAGCTATAGATTTTCCTGCAATCTAAAAAAAATATGTGTATGTGTAAAAAAATTTTGGGGTTCAAACTTCAGAGGTAAGAGAGGGATGATATTCTTTTTTACTTACATATGTTCTAATACACGGAAAAGTATGCAATTTAAAATTAAAATAGTTGCAGAATGTGTTAACGATGATCTTTTTTATGACACCACTAGACAAAAAACTATAAAAAAAGAAAAATTTATTGAGAGAAAAGTACTGCTTACCCCTAATGCTCTCTATTATACTACCCCTCCTTACCAGTAGTAATCTTAATAAAATTAATCCGGTCTTACACCCGAATTGAGGTACGACCAAAAATAGTCTGCGTAATAATGATCAAAAAATAGTCTGCGTAATAATGATCAAAAAATAGTCTGCGTAATAATGTTCAAAAAATAGTCTGCGTAATAATGTTCAAAAAATAGTCTGCGTAATAATGTTCAAAAAATAGTCTGTGTAATAATGATCAAAAAATAGTCTGCGTAATAATGATCAAAAAATAGTCTGCGTAATAATGATCAAAAAATAGTCTGCGTAATAATGTTCAAAAAATAGTCTGCGTAATAATGTTCAAAAAATAGTCTGCGTAATAATGATCAAAAAATAGTCTGCCTAATAATGATCAAAAAATAGTCTGCGTAATAATGACCAAGTATAAGAAAAATTCAGTGTGCTAATCCTTCTTTTTTCATCAAATATTAAATCTTTCTACAAATGATTTGTTTATTCTATAATTTGATAAGGTTAACCCATTTTTGTTCGACTGTGTAAATCCTAAGTCTTGAGCAAAAATAAGACCAAAGTTATATTTAGGTTAAAATTTACTTAATATATCAAGTACGTAAATCTCCCATTTAACTTAATTGCGAGGTATATATAAATTTAATAACGAACTTAACGACTTGCATGACTAGTAGATGATGTTCAATAATCCAAAGTTTTATTAAACTATTTCTGCGTTTGTAGAGTGTATATAATTAGTTTTACTTAACAGTAAAGTATGAATCGTACATGGTAGTAAAGTATCAGAAGTATCTGTAAAATACTACGAACAACTTTATAAATCGAAAAAATCAAATGTAGTGACATGGTGAGCAAATGAATGTTAAACATTGGTTCAAAAAATGTACCTGTCATAACAGACTGCAAAATCGAGGCAGTCCTAAGCAAGGTGAAAAATGGCAAAGCAGCCGTTATCCATGACGTATTAGTGGAAATTGTGGATTAGCGCCTGATTAATTTGTTATCTTAACTTTACAAATCACTATTTAACTAAATGTTAACCATTCGTCTCAATAACGAGCTAGATTTGTACCACCTAAGAAACAAACAAACTTTGGAAGAGGAATGATAATGTTCTGATAATGATGATCGTAATAGAAAATGTCGGAGAACAGTAAATGCCGTTTTGGTTAGCTTTTATTGATTACCAGAACTTGTGTGGAAATTTGTGCAATTATTTCCTCACTGTAAAACCCTCATATAGACTACAGATACTCGAGGTTTATTTAGAATGGTACTAAAATATATTATTATGAGAGTGAATGTTCTGCCAGAAAAAAGGCAACAAAGATCGAGAAAGGAATAAGGCAGGGTGATATTTTTTCACCGAAAATCTTTACTTTAGTACTGGAAGATGTCTTCAAGAAGCTCCTAGGGGAAAACCTTGGCTGAACAACTCGCAGATGATATTGTCTGATTGATGCCCCAAAAGTCGGTTTGGAAATGAATTTAGTAATAAAATTTAGAATACAAGCACTACTACAAACATTAAAGTGAACCAATTGACTATCGATATACTGGAGAAGAATATTTATTTTAGACAGGAAGTCAAAATGGGTAAAGACAAGCAGGTTAACGAAATTAACGGATGTACGCGTTCTGCATAGGCCGTCTACTCCAAACTTAAATTTACTTTGAAAATAAATATCTAAGCTGAATAGAAATCTTATATATTCGGCACATGAATCCTTACAGTTCTCACTTAGGGAGCCGAAACTTGAGTCCTAAGAAAAGAACCCATCATCAAACTGTGAGTCGCCCAAAGAGCAACATGGCTGAGACAATGAAACAAAATCAAAACATGATTCCTGGTGCAAAACGACTGTTGAGTGGAGATCATGGGCAAAAAAAAACATTCTGCAGGAAGGTCACAAATGCGTTGGCGTGATGACATATAAAGAGTAGATGATCCGAAGTGAATACACGTGATACAGGATAACGAGGAATGGCATATACTAAAGGAGCTCTACACCGAAATAGTAAAAAAGAGCTAATAAGAAGAAAATGAAACATGATAATAACAAGATTGTGGAGCTGGTCAAAAAATTGTATGGTCGATTTTTATATTTACTTAAAGATGTTTTATGGATGCTGTTTTTATTTTATGAAAAAAATAAAACGAGAAGTCTTGTCTTAAAATTTTAATACGCGCTATTTCATATTCTACTTTATCGGATGCATATGTTAGTAGTTTTAATTATTGGAATTTATAAGATTAAATCTTTTCAAAATTGACATATTTAAAGAAATACTGAATATAAATACCAAACGAATCATCGATTTAAATAAGTAAACAAACAGATAAACAACAATTGATACGACACATTTAAAGGAAGATACTCGCATTTATTACACAACGCAGTAACTTGATAATTGCGGTCGTAGTTGTTTTCCACAACTACGACCACAACCTTTGTTGATATATTGTGTGTTAGCGAGATTGAAGTACATAATGACCATGAAATTTCCACAATATAAATATAACCATAGCTTATAAATGTCTGTAAATATTACTCGTCGTTAAGTCCATTAAGGGTTTGTCGATACAACGCTCGATATATATATATATATATATATATATATATATATATATATATCAACGATACATCTATATCCTAGGTATAAGTGTTAATAATTGTTCTACAGGTTTTATTTGGAAGCCATGTGCTAGTAAAGTCATTTTTATCCGACTACAAAAAAAGGCGGAGGTTCTCAATTCGTCGGAATGTTTTTTGTATGTATGTTCAGTGATAATTCTTTATCAAGTGAACCGATTCCAATGATCGTTTTTTTATTGAAAAGAGGATACTTTAGATGTAGTCCCATGTAAATATAATGATGACCTGATGATGAGGTTCGGAAATAAACGATGGAACTCCTTAACGAATGGCAGTAAATCAGCTATGATTTAAGATGTTTGCTACGGGTAGTTGTTACTTTGCAAAATAACTACACCTTTAATCATGTTAGAGTCTGAAAATGAGTTCTGGAGATGAACAATGAAATTCCTCAATGGATGGTAGTAAATCAATCGTAATTTAAGATATTTGCTACTGGTAGTTGTCACTTTGCATAATAACTGCACCATCGACCATGTCAGAGTCTGATGATGAGTTCTACGAGATGAACAATGCAACCCCTTAACCTATGGTAGTAAATCAACCGTGATTTAAGATATTTGCTATTGGTTAGTTGTTACTTTAGTTATTACTTTGCAAAATCAGATATTAGACTTGGGATATGGAGGACGGAACTCTTCAAAGGCTAACAGCAAACCACTGGCGGTTACTACTATCGCTTCGTTTTTGTGTGTTGATGATAACCAACTTTAGACATAGTGAAAACTATCTAAATGTTAGCTTTTTCCTGTGATTTTTAAAAACTATGCAATATCCTAAAAATGATTGAATGTTAGTTATATTGCTTATGATATATAGATTAATATTATTAACCACTAAAAATTGTAAAATAAAATATTATTTAGAAACTGATTTTAAAAAAAGGTTTAGTACCTTTTTAAAGTAAAAAATAATTAAACAAATGTCAAATTTTATATTATAAATAAATTTTATATTTAAAAATGTATTTCGTAAAGGGAGTACATTAGAAGTTAAGGTTTTAAATTTATATTATAAATTAAGTAAAATTAGAAATTTGTTAAGTTGGTCGACAGTGCTGGTACCAACTTCAAAACATAAGTAACTTAGTTGTTTATTGCGAATAAGTAGGTACTTATTGTGAGATAATTATTTTTTAGTATATTTTTTTTTTAAGTCGGTTTTTAAAAAAAGATATTATATTTTCAAATTGGTTCTACAACAGGCAATATCTCTTATAAAACCGTATCTTTTCTAAATCTGTAAAGCATTTTAAATTCTTTACTGCTGGATTACAAAAATCTTGAATAATACGACGCAATAACTACCGAACATATCTTATAATATATTCGTTAATATAATTATGGAACTCTTCGCAATTAAAACATGCCATTTTATATAAACAATTTTATGAAAATTTAACAATTAATTTAACACTACTTCGGCGACACTATGCGTTGCATAATACTGTTCCTTTCCTTACTTGGCTTTTAAAAGATTCAAGGGTGAAATCGTCAGAGCTATACATCATTTATGAATAGAGTTTGAAATCCCTTGTGCACTGCAAATGCATAGTGTTGTTTATGAATACGGTTGTAAGTGTGTGAGAAGTCCAATAGTAACTTTGTCTTGGTCAACAATCTTACCGATGATACCACCTTAATTTTCAAAGTAGGTAGGAAAGAAATAGACCTAACAAATATTAATGAAACTTTAAATAAAGCACTTAGTTATTTTCAGTCAATAATATATCTTTAAATGCTGAGAAAACAAAATGTATTAAATTTTCTCCGCCTAATGTACCCCAGATTAGTGGCAGTGTAATTTTGAATAACAAAGTACTAAAAGTAATAACCACTGCCACTTTCCCGGATATAACTCTAGATCATAAGTTGCAATGCGCTACTCATATACATTTTCTAGCTAGTAGGTTAAGCTCAGCTGCGTTTGCAGTTAGAAAAATTAGGCAGCTGACTTATGCAGAGACGGCTAGGTTACTTTATTTTGCTTATTTTCACAGCATTATGTCGTATGGTATTATGGCAGTGCCACAGATATTAAAAGTAGTTTTATTCTGCAAAAGAGAGCAGCCCGAGCCATATATAATATGAAATCTCGAGAATCATTTCAAGATCTACTTAAAGAGGCAAATATTTTTTGACTTTGCCATCATTATACATCTATAAAAACCTATTGTATGTTAAAAAAGAATTTAAATTTCTGTGTTAAAGCGTCTAATATCCATACTCTTAATACAAGAAATAAAAATAAAATTCATAATCCTAAATTTATATTACAAATTACTAATAACTTATTGCTGGGTAATTGTGTCCGCTTTGTTAACAAGATACCTGAGGATATAAGTAACTTTCCCATAGCGAAATTTAAAACGCATATTAAACGCGTGTTTATTTCAAAGGCTTATTATAGCATCAAGGATTATGTTGAAGATAAATATTTGTGGGGGTCATTATAGTGTACAGTATAGTGTAAAATGCGCATAATGACCCTCGTGAAGAGGGACAAGTTGGTTATTTATAGATATACGTATATACAATAAGGATATTTATTCATAATAATTAGAAGTTAAATCGTGTCATGTCAAAACAGAATTTAATAGGCCTACTTGAAATAAAATAAAATGAATAGATAAATAAATAAATTGACGTATGTTTGATCTTTAATCCATCAAGAGACACATCGGAATAATGTAATTAATTTTTGCAATGTGATCATTCCGGAGAGACGGAATTGCCCGCCATTAGAGTCAAGAATGGTGAGTGGTCATACACCGAAGAAATGTAAGCCCAGAGACTAAAGCTCATCAGGCAAGCACTTATTTCGTCCACCCTTGTACCACATGACACTACTGAAAAGATCTATCTAAAATCTTCGTAAAACAGCACTGTAGTACCTACCACTCACGGGTTCATGAATTTACTGTATGTCTTGAAAAAAC
The DNA here is from genome assembly GCA_039881145.1 of Druceiella hillmani. Lineage (NCBI taxonomy): Eukaryota > Metazoa > Arthropoda > Insecta > Lepidoptera > Hepialidae > Druceiella > Druceiella hillmani. Next base: position 37,674,515 of record JAYKKI010000017.1, on the reverse strand, counting down.
ATAAGTCCCGATAACCTAAGGTTCAGATAACCTTTGTTTTCCTGCAAAGCGGATGCCGACAGGATCACTGTATACGACTTCTTTTGAACCTGCTGTGAACTGATACTCTAGACGTATTCAAGCCATTTAATTTATCGTAGTTTGATGTTGGCCAATATCATAGGCTTCCCTAAAAAACTTCTAACTCTCTGATCTCTATTATATAACACTAATACGCTGGACTGGCTTTACACAAAATCGCAATGAAGTAATTTGATTCTCGCCATCTTGGCGCTGATTGTGAGCATTCACAGCAGTGACCGTCCATGCAACTAATATTAAAGATGAGACATTGTGACAATATAAAGCGATAAAAATTCTTGATATTAAAATATCAAGTTTTCATCGCTATACTTATACAAGTACCTAATAATAATAATAATAATAATAATAACAATAATAATAATGATGACACTAATAATAATAATAATAATAATAACAATAATAATAATAATGACACTAATAATAATAATAATAATAATAACAATAATAATAATAATGACACTAATAATAATAATAATAATAATGACACTAATAATAATAATAATAATCCTTAATTAAATAAAATTACAATTCATATTAAAATAGCATAGAGAAATAAATAAATTTCAAATTTGGTTTTCGTTGAAAATAAATGACTAAAATTGAAAAAAAATAACTCTCTCAAAATTAACCCTCTTTAGGGTATAGGCCTCCTCCAAACCATTCCATGTAGTCCGATCCTGGGCTACTTCCATCCAACAACTTCCTGCAGTCGAGATTATGTGGCCTGCCTTGTCAACGAGTCCATGCCACTCGGTTGTCGTTTTGCGCGGAACAAGCAATTTCCTCACGAAATGATTTATCGGCACATAAATATAACATGTCCCTTTGTTACTGTCGTATACCACGCCATGTTCGTAAACGTTCTGAAGGTTTATAAGATAGAGGTCTATGAGAGATTTAAAACATCGAAACGTAGACAACTTCTGCGGTAAGTATGCATACTTATTTGCACTTTATTACGTTACAGCGCGTTTTTCTGCAGTATGTGGAGCGATGCCGCAAGATACGTGAAAAGAATGCATAAAACGGTCGTTGAATTGATAAAACACATAGCAAGACAGACGTGATGGTGAAACTAAGTACGAGTGTTTCAAAACAATTGAAACGTTACAGTGTTATCGCGAATACGGATCTTATCGAAATCAAATCGTAATTATATGTGGTCAGTAGCCAGCTGCCTGCAAATCCACCGTACTGTCTGCAATATCTTTTTATCTTGGAGGTAATTCATATTGTCCAAACGAAATAATATATCTAAAACAACTTTCAGTGACAGTTAGATAAATGAGAAACAAAGCAATATATCTTTAAATATACAGGCTGTTTATTCGATTTCTCACTAAAGCCAAAATTTACACTTAACAATTGTAGAATATTATGATTCATAATGTTAATATGATACCCCGTTATTATCTTAATTTTACAGTTTTTATTACACGGGCTTATCAATATATGTACATATCATAAAACAATTCCCCCAATAACTACTAAATGGATTTCCTCAGTAATTACTGAACGGATATATTGCGATTTTCGTTAATGATTCACGACAAAGGTTTGAACGTATAATTTGTGATTATTCTTTTAAAATTACCCGACTTATAACGATAAATGTCGCTGAAGTCGGAACAAAAGCATTCAACGCAGATGTATTTTATCGTACGCTATTTAAATTGTTAGAGACACATGGAACCAATTTACGGTAACATTGTTACTCTCAAAAAGTTATACAATAAAGTTCTTCATAGCATATGTGTATATATTACATAAAATCCATAATAAACGTTCTACTGTTTAAAAATATACATGATTATGACTATGAGTTAAGAGAAAATACCGAATGAGCAAGATTCAAAAGAGTCCTGTTACGACTGTCTGTGTGTGGCTTATGTATATGTATTGGATATGTTTATTTTTATTATGCCTGTGATGCGTACCTATGGTACGAACTTATATTGAAGGAGAACGATTTTGTGCGTCTTTTAAAGTCACACTTTGCTCTTGCTCTTAGTGAATGTAATCATTGTAAATTTTAAAAAAATGATCATTGGAAATAACTGACCTGCGTTTTTAAAACTTATATTGAAGGAGAACGATTTTGTGCGTTTTTCAAAGTCACACCTTGCTCTTACTGAATGTAACCATTGTAAATTTAAAAAAAAATGATCATTGGAAATAACTGACCTGCGTTTTTAAAACTTATATTGAACGAGAACGATTTTGTGCGTTTTTCAAAGTCACACCTTGCTCTTACTGAATGTAACCATTGTAAATTAAAAAAAAAATTAACATTGGAAATAACTGACCTGCGTTTTTAAAACTTATATTGGCGAACGATTTTGTGCGTTTTTCAAAGTCACACCTTGCTCTTGCTCTTACTGAATGTAATCATTGTAAATTTAAAAAAAAATGATCATTGGAAATAACTGACCTGCCTTTTTAAAACTTATATTGGAGGACGATTTTGTGCGTTTTTCGAAGTCACACCTTGCTCTTGCTCTTACTGAATGTAATCATTGTAAATTTAAAAAAAATGATCATTGGAAATAACTGACCTGCGTTTTTAAAACTTATATTGAAGGAGAACGATTTTGTGCGTTTTTTAAAGTCACATCTTGCTCTTGCTCCTACTGATTGTAACCATTGTAAATTTAAAAATAAATTGATCATTGGAAATAACTGTCAGGAGAACGATTTTGTGCGCTTTTTAAATCCACACCTTGCTCTAACTCCTACTGAACGTAACCATTGTAAATTTTAAAAAAAATCGATCATTGTAATTAATTGACCAACGTAATTGATATACGAGGTGTGTCTATTAAATAACGAAACCAATTAAATAACTCAGTTTTATTTAATGCTCCTCTCTGTCAATGTATTCCCCATTTGCACGAATACATAGCTTTAGTGGTTTTAATGGCATGAAGGAAATTAATTACTGTCAGTTACTTCAACGCATCCGCCGTTGTTCCAAAACATATGGCTTCAAGCGCTGATTTACGTTTTGGGAAAAGATAAAGACCCAAAGAAGAGTCGCACGGTGCTAAATCGGTATTCGACCGATTTAGCACCGTGCGACTCTTGTCGACACGAAAGGAATTGGAAAAATAATTACGAAGGAAATTAACCCTTTCACATTCTATTGGTGAAATAATATAGGGAGAAATATTTTTTACTGAGCAGATATTGACAAAAGTTTCGCCTTCTTTGATTTTGAAATTTGATTCTGTTAACCAAGCTGAAGGCTTTGTATACAATTACACCCGAGCGCGTTAATAAATTATGCCATTGATTAAGTTGAGAGAGTTCCAAGAATTGAACTTTTCGCTTTCATTGTTATCAAAGGAGACTGGCAAAAATGGGCCCAGATGTTACAGAGGTAAAATATAATTTAAAAGAAACTGGTATTATTTAGAATATAAAAAAAACCAATCAATTCGGTAACTGAAAAATAGAATTAAAATTTGTAACCATAATACAAAATAAAAAGAGCTATCTGCGTAAATGCGCATATATTATATTTTTAAAATATAAAGAATTATTAATTGGAAATAAAAATAACAAAAAAAAATTGAACAGAATACGTAATAACTTTTTAGAAAGGCTTGCGAAAAATAATCAATGCCTCTTGCATTCTTTAACGTGTAGCCATTGCCTAAATTAAAAAATAAACTGTTAACTGACATTGACAATGGTTCTTTGTTGGCAAAACGAATGGATTTTTTTTTCTTATCGAGGCTTACGTGACTTTTTTCGTCTACCTCTTTGAGTCTGTGAGCATCATGGATTAATATGGTACATCTGTGGATGGAAAATACAATAAGACACAATCTCCATTTTGTTTTATCTCGCTAATTCAGAGGATTCTGTAGAAATAACATTTTCAAACTATTATGAGAAATAACCTAACTTTCCTTAAAAAATACAAAATTTATCTTTTGTGTGATTGACGATTTTGATAAAACTTTTAAGGAGCTTATTTTTTAATTTTCTCTACCTAACAGTGTCACTTTTATTCTTGTAAGGTCTGGACCCCTTCGCTTTCTTTAAGAATGTCAAATCAGAAGCATTACAATTTAAATGTTCAAAATAATACAAATATAGGCTTCTTGCTATTTTTTTTATCACAGTCATTTATAATAGGTAATTTGTGTCGAATCTGGTAATCAATTCTTATGTACAACTCGGGTAATAAATTCTTATGTACAACTCGGGTAATAAATTCTTATGTACAACATGCTTTACATGGTAAAGTAAAACCGACTGTAGAAAACATTTGCAGCTGTCGTTAAAAAAACGGAAATTAATTTAAATCGACACTTTAATTGGAGAATCTGATGTCGTATTTTCAATTCAATTTGTGTATTCTAACTATCTAACCCCTAAGAAAGAAAATGCATTTAAAATATTTATATTTTCTTGTTTCATTTTTTCTTTTGTATCTTTAAAGTAAGTTAATAAATATGAGAATAAAATTCAGCACAGACATATTTAAGAAAGGAAAATTTTCAGCCCATTTCAGTGACGCGGCCCAAAAGAGGATAATATGGACGCTGCTAGTTATGTATGGAGTTTCCGGTGGACCTAATAAAGAAAACACTATAGCATTTTTTTGAGGAAACTTTTTTATTTCTCAACGTTGTCTCCTTTACACTCGGTCCACATTTCCCAGCAATGTGAAATAGCTTCAATACCCTGTTTATAGTCAGAAGCGTCGAGCTATTCAAAATAGCCATCAACCGCAGGCACCACCTCTTCATTGTTGGCAAATCTTTTACCACCGATTCATTTTGTCAAGTTTTTAAAGAGAAAATAATCCCAGTGAATCCTAACTCATTGATTTTGGCCACTGCGATAACGAATAAGTGAACTGGTGCATTGATCTGATGAAAGAACACTTTTTTCGCCAATGCGCCGTTTTTTCTTCATTTCATCATTTAAATTTTGCAATTAGGATGCATAATGCTCGCATACTATTGTGTCATAATACTTGCATACGCATAATATTGTTTTTCCTTTTTGAAAATAATCAATGGAAATTATCCCACGCCCATCCCAAAAAAATTGACGCCATCGCCTTGTCAGCAGATGGATTTGTCTTCGCCTTCTTCGGAGCCAATTCTCCCTTTCAGTCTATTGTTACGACTGTTTTTTCGTCTCCGATGTGAAATAATGGACCCATGTTTCATCCATGATTATGAATTGATATAAAAACTTGGCTTTGTTGCTACCAAATATTGTCAAACACTCGATTGAATCATTCTCATCACGATTTTTTGTTCCAAGGTGAGCAAAGGCGGAATCTATCTTGAGCACAACTTTTTCTGGTCCAAATTTTCAGTTAACGCTCGTACGGCCTCGTTAAAACTCTCCACCCAATATTTTATTGTTGTAAACGAAGGAGGAGATTCGGATTCCTCCAGAGTAGAATCTAGTAGACCTTTGGTATCGCTTGGAGTGAAACATTTCAAACGAAATTATTATATGACGTAACGATAAACAATCTTTTTACATGTTTATTAATTCACTGAGAGCGTTCACTATTTATTTATTTATCTACTTTAATGTATCTAATTGATACATATGACTTATTGCTACGAGAGCAATCTCTTACAGCCAACCATAACACAAGTCCAATCCCGGGTCGCCTCACAGGCAGAAAAACTCGCAGCACCATCTAGAAAGATTAAAAGAAACTAAATACAAAGCTTTTATGTTCTTGACTTTATAATAAAAATGACAATGAAAACAGAAATATTTCCTTTTAAATAGGGGTTACGGAAGTGATTCTGTTACTTCTTCATATTGCGTACCTACGTACAAAATTTACGCGAATCCGTTTTTATTCCGTTTGTGTTCTTTCTAGTTTCAAATAAGAATTTTTGCGAACAAGTAAAATTTTTCAAGATAAAATGTAGCGTATGTCATTTCCCGACCCACCAACACCTCTGGGTCGTCTAAAAATCGATCATCGATCCATTGCTTCGTTGCGACGTGAAAGAAGAACAAACGAACATAATTCTATTTTCTATATATGTTGAATCCCACACACGATATATATATATATATCCATACTTATAGATAATTTATCTTTATACAGTACATGTTAATGGCTTATTCATCTACGAATGATCTGATGTATATCAATATCAAATCTTTCAAATACACAAAAAGGTTACATGGAACAGTAAAACTATTCCGAAATAATTGATGTACATAGATATAGTATAGGCGTCAAGTTAACTCCTTCTTGGAAACGGTAAAAAATAAGTACACATATAACTGTCTTTATTTATCGCAAATATTGATGACACCGCCTACAGGGAACTTCACCTGTTGAATCCCACACACGTTTCACGATTTCCGCTAACCAACTGGCATTCCGTTGATTTCTGACACAGTAACAACGGAATGAACGAACGAAGAATTTCGTTAAACAAAAAGCGTAATAATGAAAGGCGTTAACGCGTTTCAAGCATAATTGCGAATAAGTGGTGTGCGCGAGTACTAACGCACGCGCTGTTGGAGAATCGCGCGGCCGCCATCTCGCCAAGTGCGCTCTGCTTAAAGCAAATGTGGTAAAAACAAAACAAATGACGAATTAAAAGTAAAATATAAAACAATAATTACCCGCGTGTTGTTACGTTTCGTTGTACAATCTCTTTGTTCTGTGTGGACCAACGAAAGTAACTTCACGGCGTGTTTGCTTCTCTTGGTTTTCTCTATTTTTTTTAACGATAAGTGAATTTAGTGTTGATTTGTTCAAATTGTGATTTTTTCCCATTTTATTTCCGTAATATTCACATAGAAAATTTATAAAAATCCGAAAAAATTTCACAAGTTATTTACCAATTTGTTGAAACACATTAACTATGAAAGTATATACATATTTAATCGACAAAAAGAACAAAGGTTTAACTAAAAAACAAAGAAAATTCAGTGTCCCCTTATATTAGTTTCATGATCTTTTACGGAAATCAAGATCTAATATAAACTAAATTAGAGTGTTTGTTATTTTTAAATAAATACTGTTTGAACCATAAACAGCTTTTTCCAGAATAGGCTATTTGACAATAACGGAAATTTACCTCAATTTGTGATCATCATATTAGATTATACCGTAAATAAGCAAATTTCTCTTCATTTTCGAAAAAATAAGTTTCCATTTTATGAAAAGAAAACGTAAATAAATCACATTTTTTTAAATTCAATCAGCGTTGTAAACCACCTGTTATGCCTCCCCTATAAACCCCCTTGTTGATTAAAAATCAAATAACATCACACACAAATAAACAGACCGATTGTAGTTCGTAAACTTGTTTTTTTTGGTGTTATCTAAATCTTGGATCTTTTAGTGACATATTTCTTAAAGTTTCTCGATATTTTTTCATATACCTTGTTTCTACTAGTTCAACTATTTTCAAAATGGAGAGACATTTCGTGCAAGCTGATAACAGCGATCTACCTTTTTAAAAACAGCGTCGATTTTTTCAATATAAGTATATTTTATAAATTATTTATTTACAGAAATCACTAAAGGTATTTAGAAAATGTTTATAAAATCTCACTTTTTAGTTTATGTTGCCTAAGTATTTCTACGGTACTTATTGGTACCATATAAACAAATGTAATTGTTGAAATTGACAGGTTAAAAAAGCATTCAAATTTGATAATTAAATTGACTTACATTTTTATTATAAATACTTAATAATTTAAAAGAAATTAAGCTTTTAATTGGGTAATAAGTACTTAGTGATGTAAAGTGAATTCACTCAGAAGAAAAAATTAAAACATATTTCCTCGCAAACGAAATTATTAAGTATGAAATTTTTCTAACTGATTTTTTTATAATAGATATTCACCAGCTTCAGAATTTCTTTTAAATATGTCGTTTTTAATGTATATTCTTTTATATCATATCAAAAATTTAAATGTAGATAAATACTAACAATTGTCAAAATATCATCGGTACTAAACCAAAATTTGATATTCTTATCCTTTTGGTTTATAGGTATTGTTACCAATAATAATATCTAAAACACAAATTTTCGTTACATCGAAACGATCTTCATACATAAAAACATTTGAGTGAGCTGTAATTCTGTTTGGATCTCTTCGGGCTAATCGTGGAAACTTTTTTCGCCCTTTGGGATTCGTTGGCACTGAAACGAACACTTAGTGTGGATTTTTTATAGACGTTTTTGTACATTGTGACACTACACACCATTTATACACCATTTTAATATGAAAATAAATAGTATGTTATGTTTACTTGTGTATGACGTCACGTGTCAAGTAACCAGCCTCCATTACAGAAACTGCGTTTTTAGCGCAAGTTTGGTAATTTAGACTTTAAAAGTGATTTTATATGAAAAATACGGCATATATCTTGAAAATTTCAACATTACGTTCAAATTATAATGCTTATAATGCAATCCAGAATAATTTAAAGCAGTTTTATAATATAAGTCAAATAGCTTATTTTGTCTTTGTTTGCCCGGGTATTGAATTTCAGAATCGGTTGAATTTATATTAATGAATTTTGACATGTTTATAAAGGCCATCCAATACCTTAAATGGTTTAAAAAAAAAGGTTTTATCTTTGGATATTTTTAATTCAGATAACAAAGTGCCAACAAGTTGCTGCGCTTTAATAGCTTTCGACAGGGCCCGTGCTACCGTCGCCCAAGCGCTATCTGAATATTTACATCGCCAATACGTCGCACAAGCTCAGAATGCATTAGATAGACCTTGACATCGGTATTGTTTTGTGGTAATAATTTACAATGCGCAAAATAAATTCTAAAAATAATTTGATTTAACTAAAAAAAGGTATAAAATTTCAAAAACACCTTTTCTATTTTCTTCGCATCGTTTAGCTTGACTTCTTTTTCTTTTATTTTTGTTTTATATATTGAATTATGCTGATCTAATTATCTATAAAATTAAAATTACCGATTTTGTTGATTTGTTAATCTATGATAATAATATGAAGATATGATAAAATGAGTTTTTGCTCGTGGTTTTCGTCGTGGCCACATGTTGCTCTTTCTGGCATTATTTAATGTTTACAGGTAACCGAACGACATTGACTCCAAATTAAATTTCGGAAGACGATTTAAAGCATCTGGTTCAACAAGTTAATTGCCCACCTATGACAACAGTCATACAACGAGACTTAGGTCGTGGTAAAGAATTTAAAGGAAGTAGAAATAATACTATATCACGTAGTTTCATTTAATTGTGAATAATTAATTTCTACAAAACTAACGCCAAATATATTTAATATTCCAAAGCGGCCGATTTGGCCACGTTGGCGATATTGTACCGGCGACTCCGAATTAAATTTCGGCTGTAATACAACAAAACCTAGTTCGTGGTAAAGAACTTAAAGAAAGTAGGAATAATACTACATCACGTAGTTTAATTTAATTGTGAATAATAAATTTCTAAAAAATTAATGCCAAGTATATTTAAAATAAGAAAAATACTCGAAAATATATGAATTTAAACCAACACAAATAGAAAAATAATCCATATCTCTATAGAAAAATAATCGATAGACGGTGTTCATTCATGTCAGAACTATGATCGACCAGCACACGCTATGTGTAGCAATTTAATTTAACTTAATTCGTCTAATATCATTTACTTGGGTCCACCAATTAAGATTTTGTTTGACCAGCATATTGAGGCTTTCGGTAGTTGATATATGAAATTACTCTACTATTTAGTACAAGTTGAGGTAAATTAGGTTTGTTTTTCAAATAAGTCTTGTAACTTGTTAAGATTAAATAAAAGATCCATTTCATATACCCACTAACCAATTGAAGCGAGATACCGTTTAAGAGTGTCTGAGTTTTGTTACGGAATAAAGGTCTGAATGTGCATGGTTTTGAAAATCATAACGTGGAGAAGATACTACTGATATTGTTAACAACAATTTCAATAAATATAGATTTATCTAAACTTATCTGATAGTATTAAAATTATATCAGAAATTATATAAAATATGGCAGAAAATCAAAAAATGTATAGAAAATTGAAAATAAAATCAAAAAATAAAAAGTGATAATACAAAAAGATTAGAAAGCCGTATATTTAAAACACAATTGTTTCCATGTTCTAGAGAAGCGTCTGTTAAAAGAAATAAATGATGTTGCTAAATATCTGTAGTGTAAGACTAGAAAGCTGTATATTTAAAGTACAATTTTTTCCGTGTTTTAGAGAAGTGTCACTTAAAAGAAATAAATGATGTTGCTAAATATATGTAGTGTAAGACTAGAAAGCTGTATATTTAAAGTACAATTTTTTCCGTGTTTTAGAGAAGTGTCACTTAAAAGAAATAAATGATGTTGCTAAATATATGTAGTGTAAGACTAGAAAGCTGTATATTTAAAGTACATTTTTTTCCGTGTTTTAGAGAAGTGTCACTTAAAAGAAATAAATGATGTTGCTAAATATATGTAGTGTAAGACTAGAAAGCTGTATATTTAAAGTACAATTTTTTCCGTGTTTTAGAGAAGTGTCACTTAAAAGAAATAAATGATGTTGCTAAATATATGTAGTGTAAGACTAGAAAGCTGTATATTTAAAGTACAATTTTTTCCGTGTTTTAGAGAAGTGTCACTTAAAAGAAATAAATGATGTTGCTAAATATCTGTAGTGTAAGACTAGAAAGCTGTATATTTAAAGTACAATTTTTTCCGTGTTTTAGAGAAGTGTCACTTAAAAGAAATAAATGATGTTGCTAAATATATGTAGTGTAAGACTAGAAAGCTGTATATTTAAAGTACAATTTTTTCCGTGTTTTAGAGAAGTGTCACTTAAAAGAAATAAATGATGTTGCTAAATATCTGTAGTGTAAGACTAGAAAGCTGTATATTTAAAGTACAATTTTTTCCGTGTTTTAGAGAAGTGTCACTTAAAAGAAATAAATGATGTTGCTAAATATATGTAGTGTAAGACTAGAAAGCTGTATATTTAAAGTACAATTTTTTCCGTGTTTTAGAGAAGTGTCACTTAAAAGAAATAAATGATGTTGCTAAATATCTGTAGTGCAAGACTAGAAAGCTGTATATTTAAAGTACAATTTTTTCCGTGTTTTAGAGAAGTGTCACTTAAAAGAAATAAATGATGTTGCTAAATATATGTAGTGTAAGACTAGAAAGCTGTATATTTAAAGTACAATTTTTTCCGTGTTTTAGAGAAGTGTCACTTAAAAGAAATAAATGATGTTGCTAAATATCTGTAGTGCAAGACTAGAAAGCTGTATATTTAAAGTACAATTTTTTCCGTGTTTTAGAGAAGTGTCACTTAAAAGAAATAAATGATGTTGCTAAATATCTGTAGTGTAAGACTAGAAAGCTGTATATTTAAAGTACAATTTTTTCCGTGTTTTAGAGAAGTGTCACTTAAAAGAAATAAATGATGTTGCTAAATATATGTAGTGTAAGACTAGAAAGCTGTATATTTAAAGTACAATTTTTTCCGTGTTTTAGAGAAGTGTCACTTAAAAGAAATAAATGATGTTGCTAAATATATGTAGTGTAAGACTAGAAAGCTGTATATTTAAAGTACAATTTTTTCCGTGTTTTAGAGAAGTGTCACTTAAAAGAAATAAATGATGTTGCTAAATATCTGTAGTGTAAGACTAGAAAGCTGTATATTTAAAGTACAATTTTTTCCGTGTTTTAGAGAAGTGTCACTTAAAAGAAATAAATGATGTTGCTAAATATATGTAGTGTAAGACTAGAAAGCTGTATATTTAAAGTACAATTTTTTCCGTGTTTTAGAGAAGTGTCACTTAAAAGAAATAAATGATGTTGCTAAATATATGTAGTGTAAGACTAGAAAGCTGTATATTTAAAGTACAATTTTTTCCGTGTTTTAGAGAAGTGTCACTTAAAAGAAATAAATGATGTTGCTAAATATCTGTAGTGTAAGACTAGAAAGCTGTATATTTAAAGTACAATTTTTTCCGTGTTTTAGAGAAGTGTCACTTAAAAGAAATAAATGATGTTGCTAAATATATGTAGTGTAAGACTAGAAAGCTGTATATTTAAAGTACATTTTTTTCCGTGTTTTAGAGAAGTGTCACTTAAAAGAAATAAATGATGTTGCTAAATATATGTAGTGTAAGACTAGAAAGCTGTATATTTAAAGTACAATTTTTTCCGTGTTTTAGAGAAGTGTCACTTAAAAGAAATAAATGATGTTGCTAAATATCTGTAGTGTAAGACTAGAAAGCTGTATATTTAAAGTACAATTTTTTCCGTGTTTTAGAGAAGTGTCACTTAAAAGAAATAAATGATGTTGCTAAATATCTGTAGTATAAGACTAGAAATGTGTATATTTAAAGTACAATTTTTTCCGTGTTCTAGGGAAGTGTCTCTTAAAAGAAATAAATGATGTTGCTATATATCTGTAGTAAGAATGGGACTTATGTCTTCCATAAATTTAATGATATCATTTACTTCAAGCAAATTATATCATTTCAATTGATATGCCAAAAGTTAACAGAAGTCATCAGACTCCAAAAACATAATAGGCATAGTAATCGGAAAATGAATGATTCTTAAAAAGTTACAATCTAAGCTGGAGATCTTAAAAAAACCTAATTACGATTCTAAAAACGGATACCACATTGACAATGCAAAAAATCCAGTGTAAAATAAACAAGTGTATACGCATTAAAGTCTACCATTTATTTATTTATGGTGCCATGAAGCTCGACCTTGCTTAAATAAATAAAAATGAGCTTCTGTTCCTTAATTATACAGCTCTTAATGTTTATTTTACTGTCAATTAAAAGTTTAACATTTCATGTTTTGTTAATTTTAAACTCCAAGGTTATGAGTTTTGTTAATTTTAAACTCCAAAGTTATGAGTTTTCATGTTAAGTCGATGTTAATGGTTCTTATGAATTTTGTAGTAAGTATCGTGTTTACATATGTTTTGAAATCGGCTAATTTTGTTTAAAATGATTTTGGAAGTGCACTGAATTGCCATTTAAGTTCGTATTACTTTAACAATTAAGTATATTAAAAATATATAAAAACTTATATATTTGTTTAAGTTGGTACTAGTGAGAACGCTGCGTTTTATCAAGTCACAAAATTTTTTTGAATAAGATGAAGTATATTCATAGGAATTTCATGAAATCTTTGGCGTAACCATTTTCCTGCTTCATTTCTGTATATATCATAGACATTTTTCTATAAATATATAATATTTCTGTATATATCATATCATAGAAAGTATATTACGATTGTTGTTATCATTCTTATTATGCATAGATTTTATTACCTCATTTATTTAATGTTTTATGTATTTATTTTTAATTTTTTATATTCATTTATTATACGCCCCCTTCATTATTCCATGTTTTCCTACTTTCTTTATGTTTTTCTATTTTTGGCTTTTTTCACCTTATATTTTTCTATTTAACTTTTGCTGAAAGATATTCTCCTATTATTTTTCGTCGTATCAAGTCTATTATTGCATAGTATTCATCTTGGTATATTCTTAGTATACCAGTCGTTTTGTCTGTCTACACAGGTATCTGGTCCATTTCCACTTCAGGTACCATTTATATTATTCAATATCATTTATATTTTTATTCTTCCAAATTTCTTTGTTGCTGACTCTCTGAATGTTTGATTGCGAAAATATTTCACTGTTTACTTTCTTTGGCATACAAATAATATATTTTCATGTGTTTTCCTCAGAATGTGTGATATCCATACGTCAAATATGGGAAAAGCATTATCTTGTAGAGTTTTCTTTTATTTATGTGTCTACTAGTTTGTTTTTTATTATTTCTCTGCAAATCTATATTTCCACGTTTTCGTCATTCTTCTTTGAATTTATCATTCTGGTAGATCTTCGAATGAAATCTAAATAAATGCATTCTTTTACAAAATTTATATGATATTCATACGTTAAATATGGGAAAAGCATTATCTTGTAGAGTTTTCTTCCATTTATGTGTCTACTAGTTTGTTTTTTTTATTATTTCTCTGAAAATCTATTTTTCCATGTTTTCGTTATTCTTCTTTGAATTTATCATTCTGGTAGATCTTCGAATGAAATCTAAATAAATGCATTCTTTTACAAAATTTATATGATATTCATACGTTAAATATGGGAAAAGCATTATCTTGTAGAGTTTTCTTCCATTTATGTGTCTACTAGTTTGTTTTTTTTATTATTTCTCTGAAAATCTATTTTTCCATGTTTTCGTTATTCTTCTTTGAATTTATTATTCTGGTCGATCTTCGAATGGAATCTAAATAAATGCATTCTTTTACAAAATTTATGTGATATTCATACGTCAAATATGGGAAAAGCATTATCTTGTAGAGTTTTCTTTCATTTATGTGTCTACTAGTTTGTTTTTTTTATTATTTCTCTGAAAATCTATTTTTCCATGTTTTCGTTATTCTTCTTTGAATTTATTATTCTGGTCGATCTTCGAATGAAATCTAAATAAATGCATTCTTTTACAAAATTTATGTGATATTCATACGTCAAATATGGGAAAAGCATTATCTTATAGAGTTTTCTTTCATAATTTTAATACTAGTTTGTTTTTTATTATTTCTCTGAAAATCTATTTTTCCACGTTTTCGTCATTCTTCTTATCATTATCTTGTAGAGTTTTCATTTCTGTGCCTACTAGTTTGTTTTCTATTATTTAGCTGAAAATCTATTTTTCCGTGTTTTCGTCATTCTTCTTCGAATTTATCATTCTGGTAGATCTTTGAATTGACATCATATAATAAAAATTGTTTTTTTTTCAAAATTTCAAAATCATCGATATAAGTTTTAAAGTAAACTCAAAAATAAATGGGATAAACATAAAATAACTTAAATTTTTATTGTATGTCTTTTGTTATAAAAGTGTATACATTATCAGACAGACACTTACGCTACTATTGGAAAATTGAATATTTAAAACGCCATTGCTAATATTTGGCTCAGTAAAGGTTTATAATAAATGCATACATAAATTAATTTAGTTGAATCGCTTGCATTTTGTAGCAGTCCAAAGCCGGCAAAACGAAGCAGTAGACGACGCAACGCCGCGCTGCAAGTGGCAAGTGAGGGTTCGTCAGTCGCAGCACGCTCTCGGGTGCGTTCGGATGTCGCTCGGGTCGTTTCGGCGCGCCGCGTTCTCGTGCGCATGTACATAATATAATGTACGTTAATACATTTCTTATATATATTCATTTTATTTTATGTGTTGTTAATTTCAAATGAGTACATAAGGAGATTTATTATTATTTAATGTAAATGATACGTGTTTAAATTTATATTGTGTTTTAAATGTGATGCTTTTGTTAATCTTGTAACAGGCGAATATTTTTAAAAATTTAAAGTGTTGTATGTGAATTAAGTGTTTTATAATAATGTGAACGATTTTACTTATTAAACTTTATTTGAAAATATAATTTATTGGTGTAATACGACTATTATTTCTGCTCTTATGTATAATATAAATACCGTTTCCACCTGTTACCTTTGAAACACCTGTCGTTTTGAATTAATGCAAAGTGAAAATTGATGAGTTATGGAAAATGTTAATTTTTCACATTCGATTTGTAATAGAGAATTGTACATATTCTATTCCACATGTTTGATAAATTTCTTATTTCTATGTTTAATAGCTTTGACTTTTTAAAAAGTTTACAAACTTACGTATTTTGTAATTTTTTCCGTGTCATTTTTGCAAATTTGCGTGAATGGTAGTTTGTTAAACGTCTTATTAATACAGACGTCATATTTATTTATCGTCAGCGAGATAAAGTAATATTAATAAGGAACAATATAAAATACAGTTTTACTTAAAATTAGTATTTTTCATTCAATAATTAAAAAGTATAAATTTCAAATCGATTATAAGCTACACGTATTGCTATCGCCTTCTAACAATAGGTTCCTAGAAAACTGTCCAAGCACGCAGACGTCCTCGAATCATAAACGGATTCACGGCAAGTGTTTGTTGTAAACAATTGAACAGCTGACTGTAAAACAGTATATTTTGATGACATCCATTTCAAGGCCACATTCTGTTGTAACGAGGTATGTTTTTTTTAAATTAAACTCGTTAATTATGTTTCATACTAATTATAGTGATTATTTAGAATTACCGAGTTGAATAATCTGGGGCGAATCGTAAAGCGCATAAGTTGAAACCGAACTGGGTACAGTCAGTATAAGTATAACTAACAGAACGACTAGATAGTCTGTAAAGAAAAACAGTGTAAGTAACATCGTATTCCGAAAAACTAAGACAAAGTATAATATTAAAAGCAATTATACGTATATAAAATTATACCAATATAAAACAGTTATACGTACATAAAACGAATTATAATGACAAAGATAGAGTCCAAGAAAGCTTGTGTGTAAAAGAGATAGACGTATTGAAGATGAGACAAATTACTTAACTTTTGAGGACCACTTTTAGAGCATTATGGTAATTCTTCTCAGGGTCAGTTCGAATCGGAGCGGCAAAAATCGATTTTCGATTATATTGGGGCCAGAAAGATTGATTTAATCGATTATTTGTCATTTTGTTACACGACTTTAATAAAAATGGGAATATTTATCAGAAAGCGGTAAAGAAAAATGAAGGTATATAATAAATATGTGGTATTTTTTATTGAAAATCTTATATTTATATATAATTGTAATTATAAATATTTGGAATCAAGCGACTTTATAAAAAATAATTTGTTTGTGAACAAAACGGTGTGGGAAAAACTTTTGTTTATAAAATATATTCAGAGAAAACAAACTAAAACAAAAATTATATTATTAATCATTTATATCTATTACTCTTATAGGTTTCTATTAAAAAAAAATGTTTTAAATATTATTCGAATATTTTAAATTCTTTCAATGAAATCTGCGGTAAAATTACATTCAACGTCACTGTACTTTTTTATGCTCGATTTTGAAAACTCTTAGACATATTTACAAGTTGCAAAAACACAGTTTACAGAGTAAGATGTTTAAATATATAAATGTTCAACATGGCAACACTTTTTCCCCGCGAAGAGCGAACAGAACTTCATTTAAATCTGGAAATCATCTTTTTTTTATCTATTTTTTTTATTATTTTTTTTTATCTATTAATCGAGCTCTTAATTATCCTTTCTTAAAATTCAAACAATTAACGATAACCCAAAAATATAAACGATTTGGTCTGTTGTCCCTAAAATCATTTGTCTTAAATAAAGAAATACTAAAAAAATGGTTAAATGCAGATAATGCGTTACTTGGACAATAAAAAAACAATTGCAAAATATATCTGTTATTTTTTCTTGTTCTTTTTACTAAACTAACTTCAACGAGGGATGCGTAGGCTTGCTAATGGGAGTCGGTCGTGAACTGGATTTCGAACAGGTTTTTCCTGTAAATGGATAGGTTTAGTCGGATGTTGGAATTAGTTAGTAATAGATAGAAAATTATCGCTGCGAACAGACCATAGCTAATCGTTCACTAGTTCATTTTATAAATTACAACCTTTGCATATGATAGTACCAATGTTATAGTTGAAAGAATGACGTCATCTGGTATTTAATCAATCGGATGAGCCACAATAAAGTTATAACATTTTTGAAAAAGTCCAGTATGCCCGCTGATGTGCAAGGTATTTTTCTCTAAATTAGAAGGTCCATTTATTTTAGTGAATACCTAATTATTTGATGAAACATTAAAATTGGACAACCCGTTTAAACAGTTTTCCACACAAAAAATGAGGAATTATATTATGGAATATAAAACTTAAACGCAATATTTAACGAGATACTAAAAATATTTAATAAACTCCCCTATAATTAATGCTAAATAACAGGCCAGTGACGTCATAAGCCAGTTATGTTTTGTATGGGGTGTTTTCGCAGGAATCGTAGTTTGTCAGTTTTTAAGTCGTTATAACTTTGTAATGAAAAGTCCTAGGTACGATATATTTATTTTAACCGCTTTTAAGGTTATTACTTATTCTGTTTTGGTAATACAAAATATAGTCAAATACCCTATTAAATTAACCAACTTTGTATTTTGTCACAAATATAATTGGACAATTTCGCATCAAGAGCAGAAGACTTATTTGAGTTATAAGGAAAACAAGAATCTCTAGAATCTGAATTGCCATAAACGTAACATCGGTAAAGTCATTAATGCTACAGTAATTTTTCTTTACATGGTTTGCCAGTAACTTTGTAGTGTACGAAGAAAAAACTAAACAATAAACCAATACTGCCTGCAATATATATATATATATATATATATATATATATATATATATATATATATATATACATACATAACTACCAACAGTGAAGTTGACATATAGCGAGGTGGTAAACTAAATACCTTTTAAAGTCCACTTTACCTTCAATGTTCCCGGTGCTTCAGGTACCATTCTACTCAATGAACAATCAATCAATGAACATTTCCTTAATAGGTAATAGTTAATATTGTAAGCTTAAGAAAAGTTTGTAAAATATTCATCGTACACTATTTATCAACAAAAGAAATCACCATATCATCAGTGTTTTCCCGTTCGTGTAAAAACTATACCGTAATCATCATCAGCCGGAAGACGTCAACTGTTGAAAATAGTGCCCTCACCCCCTCCCCGTAGCTTCTCACAAGGATCCATCTAGTGTTGCCTACATCTAAGGGCTTTTTATAATCTTTACCAGGTTATCTAACCATTTAGCGAAGGACTGTCCCATGCTACGTATTTCTGTACGTAGTCGTCTTTCCAGAACCTTTCTACTCATCGATTGTTGGTTCTGCGTGCTATAAGACATGTCCATTGTCACTTCAATCTACCAATTAGCTATGTCGGTGACCTTAGTTATCTTACGAATCTCCTCATTACGATTCATATTTCGTAGAGAAATCCCAAGCATACTTTCCACTATATATATATATATATATATATACATATATATATATATATATATATATATATATATATATATACATATATATATATATATGTATATGTATATATATATATATACACATATATACATATATATATATATATATATATATATATATATATATATATATTTCTGCGCTCTGCCATCCAGTATTTTTCTATAAGCATCAAGATTTATGTAATATTTTACAAAGTGATTATCTATAAAAACAAGACGTGCTGCATAATCATGCGGTCGCAAATTGTTGATTGTAAGTAAGCCGACACGTGGCGAAACAGAGTGGCATGCGACCACCAATATATATTTCTTTTTAAATATAAGTCATAAAAAACTTATTTAGCGGTGTTTTCAGGATGCATAGAAAAAAGTTTATAAGCGTTTCGAGAAGCTATGTGACATTTCAATTGAAACGCCGGCACCACAGGTTGCCGTAGCCGAGTTTTAAAGAGCTGAAATATTTTTTCTAGGCCAATTTCGTCGCTTGAACTTGATTAAGATTTCAAGTGAAAATGCGAATTATATATTTTTAAAAACAACTATATTTTTTTGGTTGACAAAATTTCCTGCACGATTTATTTTAATCGAGTTTTAATTTCGGCGTGAAATAGTTTGGATGTCGAAACGATGCAGTTGTAAATCGAATGACATCTATAAAGCTGTCAGTTTATGGAATTAGCTCCCTAATGCGATTGGCCTGCTTCTACTTCTAAAATATTTATACCACAATCAAATGCTTAAAAATGAATATGAATAAGATCGAATTTAGATCTATATTTCGTAATATGATATACTAGCGATCGGCTCCGGCTTTACACGGGCAGGCAAAGATTTTCCACGTGTTGATGCATCCCACTGAATACGTGAAAGTCTGAGCACATAATTTTGCTTACTTGCAAACACCGTCATAACTTTAGAAGTATTCCTTAGAAAACTACGATATATAAGGTAAATCTGTAGATAAATTGAGGAAGATTACCATAAAATTTCATTTGAAAAAGATTCAGACAGTTTTGCATATTAAGATATAAAAAATTTAGACGAAATATTATGTCTTTTCCAAAGAGTTAAAAGTTTATTATGATTTGTATGTAATATATAAACATATACTTACTGTATTGTTGAACTTTTTGAGAAACACGTTATCATAAATTGTTGCCATGCCTAACGATTTAAAGAGCACACGCCAAGATTCCTCTTCGACGAAATCCAAGATGTACGAATACTTTTTTCATATAATAATATATACGCTTAAAACTTATATACATTCAAGTGTGTACGGAACCCTCGTAGTGCGAGTTATACTAGTAACTAACAAGTTTTGTTTTTAAAAATTGATCCTCCAAAGTCAAAAATAATCAATATAATGGAACGTTGACGTCCGCCATATTTTTTATGATATAGTAAATATAAAGAAATTAATAAGAAAATGATCACACTTAAGTAGGTTCTAAGTAAGTTACACACCTAAGTAGCCTCTAAGTAAGTTCTAAGTAGTTTACGTATGACTATAAGTCGACCTCTTAAAACTATAAGTCGTACTTATAACTATAAGTCGACCAACTTCTTACACGTAGTTGATTCTGTAAAAAGTTCACAGTAACTCTATAATAGTGACCTAAAATACTAGGCAACATATTTATATTGGGTTGGCTAAGAGGTAATAAGCTGTCTGATGCACGCTGTCATTAACGTTATATTTGTTATTATATTTCCAATTTAAAATTAATTAATCTTTGACATAATAATCATCATCATTTTTACTACATGTCTCCAAGACACAGACGGAGTGGACAGCATCTGCGTAACATTCAGGTGGCTTGGAATGAAAAAAATGGCCTATGAACTATTGTAGGCCGTCTTCATCATCAAAGTTTTTTTCGTGTAAGGCGTTGCTGAGGGATCTTAACAAACAATAATTAGTGGATGCAAGAACTGGGAAAAATGGTGTATGGGGTTCTAGGTCTAACCAAAATCCAAAATTTTAAGGCTGAATGA
This sequence comes from Druceiella hillmani, assembly GCA_039881145.1. Classification (NCBI taxonomy): domain Eukaryota; kingdom Metazoa; phylum Arthropoda; class Insecta; order Lepidoptera; family Hepialidae; genus Druceiella; species Druceiella hillmani. The sequence continues at coordinate 37,653,468 of JAYKKI010000017.1, read as the reverse complement.
GGACGAGCGTTATCACGGAGAAAAATATTTTGACTGGTTGAGGACGTTTATGCCGGAGCTCCTGCTTCAGATGATCATCTTGCTGAAAGTAGACTGCGGCAGTCATAGTGGCATTAGTTGAAAGAAATTATTAATATATTACACATTGAACATCCCACCAGCAGCTTAGCATAACTTTTTTTTGGTTCAAGCCTTTCTCGGTGTCGCTTTACCAGCTTCATGCGATCCTAACCATTTGCGTTTCCGGTTATGATTAATATAGAGAACCCAATTTATATCTCTAGCAAAAACATGATTTAACCAGCGAAAGTTTCACTGAACAGTTTAAAGTTGAGAACAAATTTCAATGTGGTGTTAAATCTGGCCCGGGTTAAGTTCATGTAGTACCCACGCATCGCACTTTAAGCGTTTTCCCAAGCGGCACAAATTATTGTCTATAGTTTCGTGGGAGCAGCTGAGCTTAGTTGCTAGCCAGCGTGTTGTTAATCGGCTATCTTCAAGTCACAATTTTAACCTGTCGCTAACCAATGCTACTGGTCGACCAGAGCGTGGTTGATTACTCAGCAATAACCGCCGCAGCGAAACCGCTGGAACCATTGTTTTGCAGTAGCTTCAGGAGATATGCGTTGGCATATATTACGCGTAGCTTCGGTAGCAGAGTGATCAAATTGGTATTCGTAGAGTAGACAGTGTCATGTGTTTTAATATTGTCCAAACTTTATGCGTATTAACTGCAGCGTCTTAGTTTCTACCGTAAGAGCGTGCCGCGCCCTTTTTATATCTTTGATCGTAGAAGCTTCTAGAACGTTGCCATATTTTCTAGATAATTTTCGAAAAAAACACTCGTTACTTATTTAGCCAACCTAATAGATTTACATAGTGAGAAATACATTATTTAATTATGCACCAGTTTATATTTTTAAAATATTGGCGAAAAGTAGGCAATATATTTATTCACATTGTGAAAAATTTATACTTTTAAATAGTTTGACAGAAATACTATGCACCCTTAAATGTTTGTAAGTCCCTGAATTTGTAAGGAATTCTCGTAATACAAGTTCTACTCGTATTTGAGAGGTTCTTTTTAAACAATAATACTTATTTGTATGAATGCCAACAAATGCTTTTTTTTTATTTCATCGATATTTTTACAAAATATTCATAAATCACGTATTTAATCAATCTACTAATTAATGAATCGGAGCCAAACCTGTTAGGCTCCGAGTAGTAATTACTCAAGTAGAATTGAGAAAATAGCCTACGTGTAGACAGACAGGCTTTTTATAAAATATATTGCTTTTTTCTAACCCACATCTTTCATATATTTTTGTATTTACTGAATGATTAACCGATGAAATTCTTTTTCTTGTATGCTTGAAAAGTATTTCTTTTTGGTTTCCACTTATGTACTTTTTCTACTTCTCTTTATGTGTTTATTTTCTCCATGTGTTCGATTTTTGATAAATCTTATTGTTTCCTTTTTAGGGTTTCGTAGGCAAAAACGGAAACCTTATAATTTCATCTTGTTTGTCTGTCCGTCTGACTGTATGTCACAGCCATTTTACTCGGAGACTATTGGTATGTATAGATAAAAAATTTGTGGTAGGTTTTCTATGAATTGCTATACGATGAAATAGTGGAATTATGAAAAAAAATTATATTAGCGGTGCACTCCATACATGTAACTGAAGAATAAAAAAATGCAGTGTACATAGAAGTGTTAGGGTCGTTAGATAGGTCTAAAAATTATATAGAGGTTCCAAAATAATTTTTTATTTAAGTCAGTAGTTGGTGAGATATACACTTCTACAGTTATAAAAAGCGTCTCCACTCTCTCTAACTTTTCAACTGATATGTGTAAAATGTTGAAAAAAATTAAGGTAGGCTTAAAATAAACTTTCAACGAAAATGAATAAGACATGTGCAGTTTTTGAGATATGGGATATTATTGGTACCGACCACAGCAGTAACTTTGTTTTTCATAGTATCTTTGAGAAATAAAAACTTATAAGTTTAATATAGTTTGGTGCTACGGAACCCTTCATGCGCGAGTCCGTCTCACACTTGGCCAGTGTTATTATTATTAATATCGCAAATTTTACCATTGTGCATATTATTATTATCGTGTGTAGATAGCCATATATTTTCTTTATAATTTTTTTCCAAAGTGTTTTACGTTTAATTACCAGTAATTTGCGACTTCATCTACGTAGAACGCAGTGTTTAAACGTCTTATGTTTTTATATTAGACACATACGATTAATTTACTTTAAATCCCGCGCGGGCCGGTTTGCGCTTCCCTTTCCCTCGCCCCCTACCGTGTGGTGGAGATTTTCTTTAATTTTCTACGTAACGTTTTCATCGTCGTATCGAAACAAAAACTAGTTTGTTTCCAGGTTCGTTATCTATAATTTATGCAAAGTTCATGTCGTACAGGCGGATAGATACGTAAATAGATAGATATGCAGACAATTTTTACTAATGATGGCTTTTTTTAAGAGTGCGATAAGCAAACAGACAAAGTATTTAAAAGCTGAAAACTCGAAAATCACAGATCGACACTACAATTATATTAATTTATAATTATAACTAGAGGATTGACAATAAATATTTATGTATTTTACTTTTTCTTGACTTTGTTCACTGTGAGTTTGTGCGCCTACAATAAATTTAGTTTTTCCAAAGAAATTTATACGGAAAATAACATTTTTTTTAGAAATTATTTTATTTATTTTTTCCTACAAATAGTTGGATTATTTACAATAGATCTAATCCATAAGTAAGATATAACTTTTTCTAAACATGTACTAACGCATATATATTTAAATATTTATTTCCTTTTTAGTATATACTGAGTATTTTTCTTGAAGACAATTGAGATGCTTTTTATTAAGAGCATGTGTTTACTAAATTAATGCAACTGTGTTAATAATGCGTTCCCGTACACATCGTGCCGAGAACGGTCTGATTTGGAATAATCCGAATGCGTGTATCACGACATTACCGCGCATTGAATATAGCGCCATTGGCCTTTATTATTTGTTCGTTCGGTTCGTTACACCCGTTTTAGGTGAAAAACTTGTTTCACGTTCAGTCTAGTTCTATATTTAGCATCTCTTTAAACGTAAACATAACGTAATTATTGTGTTAAATATGTTATAACTACATGAATTAAATGATCAGTTTAAGATGCAATTTTGTCAAGTGCTGACAATACAGTGGTTCACGAAATTCATCGAAATACGATTTTTTTCTATTGGTAAAACGTTTTTACGTAGAATTAAACAATAAATATTGAGATAAACATTAGACATCAAAATTAAAACAAAAAATCGAAATATGTATAATTTATCACAATAGTATATACGTAATCGTAATGAAAGTTTGTATGTTGAGAAAAAAACCGTAACGAAAAGTGAAACACATCAGTAGTGGGGGAGAGAAAGCGAAGAGTAGAATTTCCTCCTCCGCAGTCAGTAATTTAGCACGTCAGTGAATAGCAGACCGCCTGTAAGGTGAGCCTATCTAGTTTGTTTCAGGTTTCGTCATGCTCACAGTCGTAGTAAAGCCCATATTAATTTTTATGAATTAATAATTATGGACAATTTGCGTAAAGATGATCGTTAGTGTTAGTGAGTTAAATTATAAATTAATAATTGCTTTTTACTGAGATGAAATTAAAAATAAAAAAAAAATAAAAACAAAACCATTAGTTCTTAAGATACTTTGATTAAAAATATGGAACAGCAAAGATAACACATAAATGAAAAAGGTCTATATAATTTAGTAACAATTAATGTTGAATATATTTGGCGTTAAATTTATAGAAATTCATTATTCACAATTAAATGAAACTACGTAGGTTTAGTTGTATTACAACATCTTCAGGTGGGCTATTAGCAAAGACTCCATTAGCAAAGATGGAACCTAGGTCGTGGTAAAGAAATTAAAGAAAGTAGAAATAATACTACATCACGTAGTTTCAGTTAATTGTAAACAATTAATGTATTAAAAGTAATTTCTGATACATATCATCTAGGTAATGAAAACATAACAGTTTGATGTGAACCCAACCAAATATTATTTATTTTAAAAGCAACTACTGTTTTTTTTGTGTATATTAATATATTTTATATCTTTAATAAGTTTCTATGTAATTTAAGCGGAATCATGGTCTATTATTTGACATTAGTGGTACAAGTACACAGGTACACAGGTACAAGGTGCAGGTAAAAACTTCGGAGATTCTAATATAAAATTTGACACTATAGACTGTATAGGTACGATATTTCGATAGGTGTAGGTATATATGTACGTTCTAAGCAAATTTATAGTTTCTTATTTTTATGATTTCCGATTCCCCGTAAGATTCCAACCCTTTATCGGAGTTTGATAGAAATGCGTGTGAAATGAGTATCAGCCGCCAGTTGGCTATAGATCATCCGAAATATTGGCTAGTTATATAAATATATATTAGGCGTATCGATTTATATAACATAATATTTCAATGTGCATCCACAATTTATACTAGTATAACAAGATCAAAACTTTTTTAGTGAAACTTTTTAAGCGGCGATTCGATAATCGATAAGAAAATTTTAAGGTCTCATCACGTTTAGGCACATTTCGTTACATGAGAGAGAAGAAAGATATAACGTAGAGAGAAAGAGACCTACATATCTCAACGCCATGGAAGTGGAGCAAAACAGAGCGACTTATACACAACGATTCAAAGTGAATGAATAAGATGGTGTCGCGCATGCGCCCGTTGCAGATGTACGCCTTAGACGCCACATATTAACAGCTCAGGTACCAAGCATACTTTGTGTTATTAATATTACTGTTATCAGCTGTTTTATACCTCACATGTGTCAAAATACGTTACATATAAATAGATAAATAAATCGACAAAATTTTAACACACATAACGTATTTTACGCAAATTTATCTATCTATTTATGATTGACTTATTAAACTAACAGCATATATAATTTATTTATTTACAAATTCGAAATGAACCCGCACATATAGGTGTCTTAATATAATTTACGATAGGAGCAATATATACCGACTTCCTTCAGCCGTGCTTAGCCGTGTTCTGGTAATCCGTGGCTATTTTTTTAACTGACCATTTTCTATGTTAACTTATATGAAGATTTTCTGAATGTATAAAATTAAAATCTTCTTATACGAATTTAGTACAATCTATGGACTTCTACTTAGGATATTCCTCTCTCTCTCTCTCTCTGTTGATTTACCCCCTACTATATACTTAAAAATCGTGGTTTAGATCGCCACTTCTGTCACGTGTACTGAGTTGTAAGCGGTTTTTTTAATATACTTACACTTGTTCGCTAATTTCTGGAATCGCACGTCCGAGTCAAAAGTTGTTTTGTTTTGGGAAAAGAATATTTTTCTTTGAGGAAAATTATGTACTGATATCGTCACGCTATGATTCATAGAGGTAGAACAGTTATAAAAACATAACAAAAGTCGGAGAATACGTTGCGATGTAGAAAAAGATCAATTTATTTGTTTTAAGATCAATTTGTTCATCTCCCCAAGTATTTCTATTGATACAACTCCGAACCCGAAAACGGATGTTCTTTGCGTAGCGTAGACGGATATCGTCTACGTAACGGAGCGTAGGAGTTCAGTCACCGCGGGTGGGGAAGAACAGCTCAGTGAGATAATATGCCGCGCGGTTCGGTCGGCTCCCTACGCAACAGACGCGTTCCAACGAATGCTTTTAAATGCTATTTATTTTTGTCCCTTGAATTAGTATAATATTTTTTCTACCCAGGTTAAACCAGGAGGACCAGGTAGTTATATAATATTTTCAATACGCAGATATATAAAATATACGATTTCCAACTTTTAAGTTATTCACATTTGTTATGTTAACGTTCTCCACATATAGGATATGTTGTAAGCAGCAACTCTGCCATTCTTGGAAGCGCAGTTAGACTACATTCGCTTTTAATATGTAAATTGGCTAGAAACTTCGATAGTTTAATGACAGTTTGAATGTTTGAAATAAATAAAAGTGAGGAACGGAAGATGTAGGCGGAAGGAAACGTTAGAATTGACATATTGCCTTTTTAGCGACGGAAATAGAATTTATTAAATCGGTGAACACAACGAACGTCGACTCCGACTGCGCAATCCGAAGCGAAAAAGCTAATATAGTCATCATGTTTCGTAATAAAAATATTTCTCTTTATTGACCTGTCTGAGCCAAATCTCAATCACCAATTAGCCATACTAAATTTTTTACTGTTGGCTTGTGAAATGCAATCGTTTCAAGGTATCAAGAATCAAGTCAGAATTAGATATTACAATACACAAATTGATGAATATCAATATAAGGCTTCGTCTACACCACACCAAAGCGACGCGGAAGCAGGAGCAGTAATAAATATCTAGAATGCGGTGATGGCTAGAACTGTACTGTCACATGACCATGATATAATATAAAAGATTGAACATTTGACGTTACACACATATGTACATTTACGTGTTAATAAGTCATCGTGATGTGTAATTTTTAAGATGTTCACATCTAAATAATCCTTTCGAACTGTAGACGTCAATAATCATGCAGATACGTGCGAAATTACAAAAAAACATACACTGCGTCTCAAATACAATAGTCGCTTCGCTGACGCTCCCGCTCTGGTCGCGCAGATGTGTGCGGCGCTTAAAACGAATACATGTGGGAACATATGCGTATGCCGGTAAAGCACGCTTAGTCGTTTTGCAAGTCGTTACGACCTGTCATTGTTAGCGAGACGGTGGGAACTCCACGATGACACAGATAGATAAAAGATAACATATGGCACGAAACATTATCGTTCTAATTGACAGTGTACTCGACGTAACTCCGCCAAGGGTATGTGCGCTGCCTGTTTTAATTTAACCCTTTCAGTTCAAATGAAGCAAAATTTATTAAAGTAGCATCTTTTTGTATACATTATTCTCTACCCTTTATCAATACTATAAATCTTATCAGCGGATAAGACTAGAAATCGAAGAAAATCTGTTAAAACATAATTTTGATATGTTTTAAAATGTTTTGGGAAAAAGGTTTAATTTGATAACAAGTGTAACGGAACGTTTATATTTCTTAAAATAACATAGTTTATTTTTCTCAAAAAGAAATATTTTTTCTAATACTTAGGAAGCTACAAATACAAAAACAGTGCATAGCGTATATTTATGTATAATATTGAGATACTGCCTTAGAGGGTTTCGGTAAAACGTACCCTAAAAAGAATTGATTGTGTTCATACTTACGAAGATACGCTAACGTTGTAATGTCAGTAGGTGATTCAATAAGTTGTTAATTAGATTAAACTAATTATTCGTGCATTCATTTCATAGTTATGAGGGAACAAATGAAAGACGACTCGGATCAAAATCCTAGCTTGTTCAACAGCTTAATGAGGATAAGAGGCTGGAGGGTCTTACAATACAATAGACAGTAAAAATCTGTAGTAAGTATAATATGTTATTCGCAATAAATATTTAATATCATTTAATATAATTATATATAATTAAGTAGGGACACGCACACACGGACACACACACACACGCACACGCGCACACATACACACACACACACACATATGTGTGTGTGTGTGTGTGTGTGTGTGTGTGTGTGTAATCGTAAATATCTCAAAATTTGCAACAAATTATAATCATCATTATTGGTTTTCTAAAATCTTTGCAGTCAGCTTTTTTTTCAAAATTTTAAGAGAGTAGTTCCGGAAATAAGTAAATGGGGGAGGAACATATTTCTTTTTGCATATTTTGCAGTTTTTGCATATTTTTCTGTATATCTCTGTAGATATATTACATAAAATTATAAAAAAAATATATTTCAATTTTTTTTATAATTTTATGTATAATAAGGTTTGTTAAATCATACATGGACATGTCAAACCCTACATACTCCTGCACCTTAAGATTTCCATAAAATTGTTTGTAGGTGTGGGTTAATTACGTCATGGGTTAATTACGTTATTTTACATCAATCACTTTCTGGGAAAAGAGGCTTTGACCGACGAACAGACGGACACTTGAGCGATTTTAGGAAGATATCGTTTTTCCTTCTAAGGTATGAATGATGAGAAAAAAATTCAAAATGTTCTTATATCGAATGTATAAAAACTTAAATCCAGACTTAAATTTCTTTCATAATTCCTCTATATTAAGATATTCGCAAATAAAATATACCACGTTTAGTTGTATATTTTAAAATACAGAATTAAATAATTATTTTTAATATATTTTTCTTCCATAAGGATATAAATTGCATAGAATCGCAAAGTTTGTTTCCCATTTATCAACTTGAACCAAATTTCTATGACGGTGATGATAAATTAACGGTGATGACAATAAATATTGATTATAAATCATAAAGTCCTGTATGTGCTTTCTCAGGTTTCGATGATGAATATGATTGTGAGACTGACGTCATAGTTACGAATTACTTTGTTATTTGTAATTATGATTCCGAGCCATATAACATAACGACAAATATCTAAAAAGATGCTTCAAAAAATTGTCTGCTACTTTAATAAAAGTGCGTCAAAATAAGCTGATCTATTTTTTTACCAAAAAACTGAAAACGTTAGTCGCTCTAGGAGAAGTTGTAACCAAAAGTTGTTATTAAACTTTGATTTGACTGTTAGAAAAAATGGAGGCTTAAAACGGCAGAAAATTATTAAAATAAGCATGGAAAATTCATTTATTTTACTAATGTTTGTTTCGGCAGAAAATATTTTTTTGAAACGGTAGAAAATGTTTATTTCGGCAGAAAATATTTTTTTAAACGGCACAAAATAATTAAAATAAGCATGAAAAAGGCATTTATTTTACTAATGTTTGTTGATTTCAATAATGAAAAAAGTTTTAACATTTCAGATTAGAAATACAGCTTTTGTTTAAGAAAGAAATCGGTTAATTCAATTATAATGTATTGTGGATATTACATAAATGTTAAGATGAACTGTATTGTAGCTAGCAATTATCTACCGTCCAAATTGTTTACATCTATCTGTAACAGAGTGGCTCAATCATAACCCCAGTGCCCCTAAAAGTGTTAAAATATATACGAGATGTAACAGCCAATGTATGAGTGGCTCATGCAGTCCCATGTGACCGACCGAAACCTGTTTTTTAAACGACTCTCAACCTCTTACTAGTCCTCGGGGTACAACGTCGTTCCGCTGCATTTTTGAATTGCGTAAGTTTCGTTGGCTTCATGTCCATTTATATAAAGATTGGAGGTGTCGTTAACGCAGTGGTATATTAAATTTTGAATGCTGTTTTCGGCAAAAAACAGCGCCATTTTGAAAATTGTAATGTGCGTTTAGAAAATAATCTTGCTAATGTTACGGGAATTAAATTTATATCCAAATATTTTAATAGCATTTGTAAATCTGTAATCTTCCAGGTGTTTGCAAAACTATGGCGATTCAAAAGTAAAAAAGGAGTTGGAATTAATATATATAAATTTTGAAGTGTCGCAAAGTGTAACGTCAACTGCTTTAATTTAGATATAATCAGTGACACGCTTAGTTATTGTAATTGTTGTTTTCAATTTACAGTAGTTGAAACTAGCTGTTATTGTAGGCATTGTTCGCAGAACAATTTCAAGTTTATCGAAAAAATATATTTGCTTTAAAAGCTTTTAAATGATGTAAGAAAATATCCGCAAGTTGTCAATTTGAATATACATTATAACATTGTCTTCACTTCTTAATATACATTATAACATTGTCTTCACTTCTTAATATACATTATAACATTGTATTTACTTCTTAAAAATAATGTGTTCAAAGTGCCGTCCATATACCTTAATACACTCTTGTAAGCGAACGCTCATATTGGCAAGTACGTGCAAGTAAATTGTTGGGTGGGATGGCAGCAATTGCACGCCGAATATTTTCTTGTAGGGTAGGTATAGTGCGAGGATTATTACAATACTCTTTAGACTTAAGATAACCCCACAAGAAAAAATCACACGGCGTCAAATCCAGCGATTGGGGTGGCCAGGGTATATCTCCGAACTTGCTTATTAATTTTCCAGGGAAATTTTTTAATATTGAATATATTTGGCGTTAATAGGTGGTAAAGAACTTAAAGAAAGTAGAAATAATACTACATCACGTAGTTTCATTTAATTGGGAAAATTTCTCTTATCTTCGTCATAGAGACCCTGGCAGTGTGAGGAATTGCCTCATCTTGTTGAAAATATGCCCTATTGTTGCGTCTATATCACTTCTAATTGCGATACCAAAAATTCATCAATCATACGGCAGTATGTCGAGGTAGTGACAGTTTCTCTTTGATCGAAAAATTGTCCCTAAGCAGAAATCGCGCACCATACTGTCATATTAGGGCAGTGTAAACTCTTCTGATGCTGTTCCCTTGGATTGTTTGGTTCCAATAACGAATAATTTGTTTATTATATAGCCTCCAATGTGGAAATGCTCTTCATCCCTAAACAATATTTTTCCGAGCCTTGTTGGGGACCGAAAACGTTCTTGCGTACGTTTCCCTTAAAATATAATAACTATCGTTAAGCTTTTGGACGATTTGCATTTTCTAGGGATGAAGTTTTTCTAATGATTTCTTGGTGCACCTGTCCCACACATTCTGGCTTATTTGCTGACGCGGACGGTCCTGGTGGCGGCCTATTAACTGTTGTCCCTTGTTGTCGAAATCTTTGTACCCACGTCCAGGTAAGTTATGTGCTCCAATCAACGATTCACCACACTTCAAATAATATTCCACCGCAAATGCGCGGTGCGCTCTCGACCAATGACTCATTGCGACTAACATATCCGCAAAGATAACGCAACTAATGCTACCCCTCTCGCGTCTCTAGCCCCGCAAATAATCGAGAAACGATCATTTTAAAGCGAAAAATTTAAGATCGAAAATTAGATTTAGTCGTGGAATAAATTTGAAATCAAGGAAACTATGTAAATTAATTCTAACAAAGATTTGAATTTGTTCATATTAAATTAATCATTTCCTTATTTCGACATTTCCTTTGTATTTCGCTCAAAAAGCTGTTTATTTAATTTCAAACTAAACGTTTTGTAAATAAGTGAGTAGGAAAATTTATTAAAGGGCTTTTTATGCCTTTTACGCACGGAGTGGTCGAGTTTATCGTACCAAAATGCGGTTCTGCATTGAGATAAAACTTTGTACCGTTGTAGTTGTCGCATTGAGTACTCAAATAAATGAAAAAAAATATTGCACATATCCATTAAAATATCTTTTGATATCACAGCGGCTTATGTGATTTTATATCAGCAGTGAAAGTGTTATCGTGTCCTTGTTCATTTATTCCTGTGGAGAGTTTGAATTTATCTGAGTCGTACTTTCTCATAGTTTCCTATGTAAAACATATGACGATGTCAAGTTTATCGAGTCTCGGTCATTTGTGGAAACCTTAGTGAGTTATTTCGGAAGTTCTCCTAACCGAATATTTAGCAGACCGTACTTCCAGTTGAAATATGGTAACAGCAGTCACCTGTTTAATATTGAACATTTGGCGAACTTATCGCTACACGGGTAATGTCACCCCTGAAGACGTCTGCGTCCATGGATACGTTTAAATGGCCAACCTGTAAGTGGTTTTTGATCCGGCCAACTATATGGACAGAACTGGCGAAAAATATCGACATTGGGAAGTTATTTGATTTAAATTATTATTTTATTTGTTTTTGCTTTTCAAATTTTGGTTCTTTTTTCCTTTGTCTTATGACTCCACCATAGGTAATAACGGGTGTATATTTTAAATCTATTAATATTATTCATATTCTTGTATATATGTATCTGTTTAGGTATGTGTGTATATATATATATATATATATATATATATATATATATATATATATATATACACACGGTGTCCGGAAATAAGTGTCGGGTAAAGACTGACGCTATTCGTTAGCTATAAAAGAATAAATTGTCATTGAAATAAAATATGAACACGCCATTTTTCTAAATGACTGCAAAAAAAAAATTACACCTAACTCTTTTTAACACATCCAATACTTGCCTGGAGCGCGGTGCTTATCCGGGCAGCTAGATGTCTTAGCAGCTGTTCGCGGGTTATTCCTTTGAGCAGTGCTGAATAATGTGAGGAAGTGTCATGTATACGAAAAAGATGACAAATAATTATGAATTTTATTTTTAATTTTCTGAAAAAAGTCATCTTTTAAATTCAAAACTATTTTTCAGTCAACGAATAACGTCTTTCTTTGTCCGACATTTAATCAGCAGGTGCTAGCTTTAAATCGGCTGTGTCGGTGATGCTTATACCATAACTGCACAAGCCGAGCTAGTCACCTTTTTAGGGTTCCGTAGGCAAATGGAAAAAAATAGAATTCATAAAATTCGATCCTGTCCTTTTGTACGTCTGTCTGTCTGTGTGTGTATGACGTCCATTGTAGTCGGAGACCATTGGCACTATATAGACGAAATTTGGACGGTAGGTGTCTTCTATGAACCGCTATACAATAATATTAGAAGTAGCATTCCATACACGTAATTGAGTGATAAAAAAAATCAAGTGCACATAGGAGTGTGAGATATTTTTTTATTTAACGCAATAGTGGGTGAGATAAGTGCTTATAAAGTTTTAATATGTGTATCCCGCCCCTCTAACTTTTCAACTGATGTATGTAAAATTCTGAAAAATAGTAGAAGGTAAAATAAATTTTCAATGAAAATTGGCTTAAATAAGATATATTGTGTAATTTTTGAGATATGGGATATTTTCAGTACCGACTGCAGTAACTTTCTTTTCTCACAGTGTATTTTAGAAATACAAACTTATAAGTTTCATATTATTTGGTGCTACTGAACCTTTCGTGCGCAAGTCCGGACTGCACATGGTCGGTTTTTATGGATAACGTATCATATGATTTAAATCTAAGATATGTAATTGAATTTATAATTGTTTGCACTTTGTTTTCAAGAAAATTTCTGTATATATTGTTTTTTTGTAGTTTTGTACATTTTATCGGAAAATAAATAATAATAATTATTATTATTGTATTTCAGTCAATCAAAGTTGAAAACTTTATGTTGTGAAAGACTATCAGTTAGACATTATGAAAATAATATGTGATATAGATTAATCAAACAAGTAACTAAATTAGCAAATAATTTAGATATCAACATGGATGGGCAAAACGGACAGGGTAGCAGAAGAAGGAATAGGGTAGGGAATCAAGCTAGGAATACGTTTTTCAGGTGACTTTTGAAAAATTAAATCGATGGTGCGTTTCGCATGTTAGGATCAAATTTGCAGTTATGCGGAACATGTTAGGATTATGTTTAGGATTAAGGAGCATGCATAGTTTAACATAATTTATTTTCAAGCCATTTGAGAAAGTGCACCAGATATGCCCTTGCAGCTAGTAGACAGACCCAGCAGCTAGTAGGCGGATGCTATTAATAATCAACAAACACCACACATAAATGTTATTTGAATCGTAAAATAACTTTAATTAGGAAAAGTTCAAAAAGAAACAAAAATATTTTTCTTTTAATTCGGATATAATATTACCACGCGTTGAATTGTGAATATACACATAGGCTAAGTTAACTTTAAAAAATACGAGCTTTCAATTTTTTTCTGACGAAATTAAATAAAAAACGATACTATCAACTTTTAAATATTTCACAAAACACTGAAAGATAAATCGCAGACTATAATCGAAATAATGTCAAAGTGCTCGAATGTCTAGTATTCACCTGCAATGACCTTGTTTTTTTAGTGAACACGAATGATTGTTTCGTTTTTATAGTAACTCGTAAGTGCTGTTTTTTACAAATCTTTCTGATGTCGCTTTTTAATACAGTGGAACACTTTACCTTTCATCAATTTATATCAATAAAAACCCTAATGAGTCATTTATCAGCCACTTAACTTTTACTGACTAACCTAAATGTTACCGTTATGTTGTTCGCAATACATAATAAAATACCAATGTCTTTTACAAAAAAATCTGCGTACTATCATAAATTAACTAATGTTATAATGTGAAAGTTTGAATGGATGGATGATTGCTACTCTGTAACTCCGTAACGTTTGAACTGTTTTATATCCATTTCTGACCCGATCACTGTTTGGTGGTTTGGTTTATAGCCTTAATAACATATAGACCATTTATCCCGAAATCTGAAGTACTTTCTGAGGCATAGCATCCTTTCTGATGTTCATTAGCTTCCTTCTTAATCATGTATTTTTATTTGGAATGAAAATCTTGCAAGTTTTTACTTCCAGCATGTTTTTAACTTACATCGTGTTCCCGAATTTCCAAATCCGAGCGCATTTTTCGCACACAAATAGTTTTCCCTTTTATAACTCCGTCATGATACCGCAACTGAATTTGGATTGATTTTGAAAAAAATGGAATAGAGGTAAATTATAACCATGATAGGCACGTAGGTTTCATTACAGTAGTCTATGCAAACCAACTCGTGAGCGGAAACTGTCTTAATAATTACAATTATAATCACAAAATAACATAAAACTATGCCTAAAGGGAGAAAGTATCGATAAGTAATTGAAATTAACGGTCGTAAAGATGCGTGAACTAAATAACACGTAACTGTAAATTACGTAATTCGTTTATAACGTAACTGCATGGTCCGAGAGATACGGCACATACGAGGTGGGCGATGACTTTTTAAACACACTGTTGCCTTAGCATGCAACAATAAAGGCAGTATACGTCGATAATGCAAGTACCTTTTTGCAAGATGGTGCGATGGTTACGTGATCAATACGGGAATGATACGCACTCGCGTTTTAATTCAAAATTTCAATTTACGTGCAAATATATTTACAGTAGATGTTCGGTAGATAAATGTTCAGTAGATAAAATTAGGATGAACAACAGTAGATGTTCAGTAAGTACTAAGTCCAGTAGATAAAATTAGGATGAATAACAGTAGATGTTCAGTAGACACTATGTTCAGTAGATAAAATTAGGATGGAAAAGAAATTGGGAATTTAGAATACCAACCGCAAGCTTAACTCCATTGTTATGTTTAGATGGAGTTTTCTATATAAATAATTGGGAATTTAGAACACCAACCGCAAGCTTAACTCTATTGTTATGTTTAGACGGAGTCTTCTATATAAATAATTCGGAATTTAGAATACCAACCGCAAGCTTAACTCTATTGTTATGTTTAGGCGGAGTCTTCTATATAAATAATTCGGAATTTAGAATACCAACCGCAAGCTTAACTCTATTGTTATGTTTAGACGGAGTCTTCTATATAAATAATTCGGAATTTAGAATACCAACCGCAAGCTTAACTCTATTGTTATGTTCAGACGGAGTCTTCTATATAAATAATTCGGAATTTAGAATACCAACCGCAAGCTTAACTCTATTGTTATGTTTAGACGGAGTCTTCTATATAAAATCCTTCATTGTACGTCGTATATTTTAACTCTGGCATCAGATTCGATTCTGCCATTACATCGTCAATGAGCGTACTCAAGAACCATTTGCAATAAATTGCTTTATTCTAGTTCTCTCATTTCTTCTTTAAATATAGTTAACATACCTACAATACAATGTCACCGTTATTAAACTTTGTTCCCCAACATCCTAATAAAGAACATGAATAGTTGAATTTGTATCCATTGATGTCTCCCTCTCGTAAGGAGTATGCAGGAACCCATCGTTTCTCCATCTATGCAGCTATGCTATTTTATTTTAAATATATCAAAAATCGTAAATACTCTGTTATAAAATGAGTTTGATCATAATATTTTTCCTGATTTTTTCTCTGTTCTTGTTTCGTTATAATTATTTGTTTTATGTTATTTATATTTCTTCTATTATTTGTTGTCCATTAGGTTTTCTTATTTATTTCTATATTTTTCGTTTCCAATTATTGAATATGTTTGGCGTTAATTTTGTAGAAATTAATTTTAATTAAATTTTTCACAACTAAATGAAATTACGTTATGTAGTATTATTTCTACTTCTCTTCTTAGAGTTTTTACAAATTGCCCACTTGAAAATGTTGTAATACAACGAAACCTAGGTCGTGGTAAAGAATTTATATAAAGTAGCAATTATACTACATCACGTAGTTTCATTTAGTTGTGAAAAATAAAATTATATTATGAAATAGATTTATAGAATTTATAAATATCTGTTTTTTAGAAAAAAATCAATATTGAAATAGTATCTTAATAATTGCAATAATAATCACGATAGAACATAAATAAAAGAATGCGCATAGTGAGAAATTATCCATAACTAATTTACGAAATTAACGGCCAATAAGTTGTGTGAACTAAAAAACATCTGGGTGTGCTGACCTTTCAAAACCTCACTTGGTCACCTCGCTGATTTTTATTCCTTTATCCTGCCCCTCTACTTTATTCTTGTCAATCCATAACTTACATACATATATATATATATATATATATATATATATATATATATATACATATCTATATATATACATATCTATATATATATATATATATATATATATATATATATAAATATATTATAGTTCACCAGTTTATTTGTTATTATCCTGACTGTTTTTTTCAAATCACATTTCATATTTAATTACTCCGAATTTTTATTGACTGGTGTAAATTGCCCGTGTAGAAATATACCCGCCTCTTCTATTAATATACTGAATACAATGAATAAAAAAATACCCGACATTTTTTTATTAAGAGGCTTTGGTTCTAGCGAATTAAAAAGATTCGTTATTGTAAGTTTTTCGAAAATGTTTTTATATTAGAGTCCATAGTGGTTTGAAATTCCTATAATCAATTTTTTTCGATTTATTATGCTTTCGGAAACAAATCTAAATAAATAAATTTTTGGACGGCACGTGCCCAACTTCCATACTACACCAGTCTGAGAATATATTCAAATCTGTCGGGGTTCAAAACGGTATTACTAGTATTTTCATATATAGAGATATCGTTAAAATAAAAAGTCATTAGCAAACCGAGTTACGTTTGCACATTAATTTTAGACACCGCCAATTTGAATACAATTTTAAAGATCGCATTCTAATTTCAAATGAATTTCTGGCATTTTCTAGAATGAATTCTAATTTGGAATGAATTTCTGGCATTTTCTAGAATGAATTCTAATTTGTAATGAATTTCTGGCATTTTCTATAATGAATTCTACCGGTGACATCACTGTTAAGAGTTTCATTTACGCTTGATGGTATCTAGACAAAAACAGGTATAGCCATTTAAAATTTTAGGAAAAAATATTAAAAACACTTCTTTGTTTTTGTGCGTATGTTGAAATTTAGCAATTCAATATTTATATTTTTAAATATGTCGTTATTTCTGTACATGCTAAAATAAACTATTATATTGCATTTGAGTTGACTTTGCGTGTAATCAGTAAAAAAAGATGTGTTTTTTTTTCTTCTCTTTCTCTTATATGTTGCTCCTTGGTATATACTATTATCATACCAAGTTTCAACAAAATCCGTTTAATAAATTTTGCGGGATACCCGCTCAAATTACCATACAAACAAAATTTCTAACAAAAGTTTTCTTGCTTCTATTATCATTCTATACGCTAAATCAATAAATTTTTTAAAATATTTTCAATGGCTGAATTTACTCTGTTATGATTTTATTATATGTTTAGATTACCTTCAAATTTCTTAGTAAGTTTTTGAAGATAGCTTTTTAACAGCACCCCAATTGCAACAGCATCATTCCAAGCAGAAGATTTAGTTTTTTACAACTTTAATATCATTCAATATTGAATATATTTGGCGTTAATTTTGTAGAAATTCATTATCAGAACTTAAAGAAAGTAGAAATAATACTACACCCCGTAGTTTCATTTAATTGTGAATCATTCACTATTTAAAAAGGAGATATAACAAATAAAGTTGTTATATCGACGTATGTTTCAGAATTTCGTGACACCTTGTTATTTTGAACCATGCTGACCCATTAAAAGTTTCATCAATGCTCAGTCGGCCAGAAAGATGCTCAGGCACGACGCGTTCAGTATAATCATTATAAAACGGCGTTTTCTATTCACGAAGTGACGTTCACTAGACAATGTAATTCGTCTACCTTCGCACCATCTACATGCTGTGATGTACCAACAGATAAAGGGATATAATTATGTCGTTACTACTCAGTCATTACGTCAGATGTCACCTCGGGCAGTTTACGCAAAATAGTACATACGAAACGTTCACAATCACATGTGCTTTTAAATTCGATCGGAGTAATTGGTATTGCATATTCAACTGTCTTTGAAAATTCAATTTTGTGATTGGTTTAACAATTGTCAGAATTATCTCACAATCACATGTGATTTTAAATTCGATCGGAGTAATCGGTATTGCATATTCAACTGTCTTTGAAAATCCAATTTTGTGATTGGTTTAACAATTGTCAGAATTATCCCACGGTTAATTAAATTAAACACTTTATAGTTCATACCGCTCACCAAAAGTTATGCGATGATTGACATATATTTGGGGAACAAATACTGGTGCTTAAATTTAATTTCAAATATTTGAGAGAAATGTCAGTTTAATAATCTTCAAGAGCCAGCCAATTTATTTAACAAATGTACAGTATTGCATATATATATATATATATATATATATATATATAACAAAATGCAGTTCTGACCTCGAATTAGCGTCGGCGTGCATCCGCTGATATTTACATCTATTAATATTAGGAACGGCAACCTTGTTACTAATTGTCGCCAATTATCACGAGACGTTTAAGTAAAAAGGACAATCGACTTTGAAACTTTTGTTCAAAGAATGCCAGCATGTAGTTGGTAAAAATGGTGGTAAATGATTTCAAGGTACTTAATCTTCTTCTAACAAATACAAAATAGTTAACGGTCGTAAAGCCTCAGATTATTTTCTATGCAGTTGACTTGTGTGTAGTTTTTCACTGTTCTACAAGATGTTTTGATTGTTCTGAACCTTTCAAACCAGAGTTCTGAATGCATAACTCTGCTTTAAAAGGTTAAAGATATAATGATATCTTATATAAATCAAGAATGACTAAACGATTATTATTTAATTACTAAAGGCGTTTCTATATTTTAAAGTAAGCATCCAAACTCCAGAAAAAATGGATCGAATGTTTATTCTTTTCATAACTTCGTAAACAATACAATTAAGGTCAGCTCATGACATCACAAAAACGATTGACCATGTGTCTGTCGTCTCTTCTATGTATATATATATATATATATATATATATATATATATATATGTATATATTTCTAAAGCTGCATCAACATAATTATTTTCCTCTCCTCTTAGCAAACCGAGTTGCACCGTTAACGACTCTCTTCACCTGTAGATTTCCATGGATTCTCAATATCGTCACTTAAAACAGTCTTATCAATGATTATTTTCATCAATAATTTGGTTTAATACGTAAGAACTATTTAATTTTTTCTTAATTTTATAATCATCGTTACTGGTTACTTAATTTATTAATGTCGATGTTAAAATGGAGAGGCGAACCGAGAGTGAATCTTACGTGATGTTGTGGTTGTTGGTGGTCTTATATTTGTTGTCAATTTGAGCTTATGTTGGAGTTGTGTTGGGTGCCATGTTTTATATGTTATTCATATAAGAATTCGAGAAGCAGTGTGTTCTAAACACACAGTGGTGCTGCTAAAAGGAGGCTTGTCTTGCAAAAAAATATTACAACTGGTAAACATCTTATCTTGTAGCATGGTATACAATGACAGAAAAAATAGTGTGAATGTGAAATTAATGTGAAATAATTAATGTACGTATTAATTTATTTGTTTTAAACTTGAAGATTACGAATGCAACAGTGATTAACAATTAATGTTTTAATAACAATAATTGTTCACAATAATTGTTCACAATAATTGCTCGATTTAATGCTCTGGACGTAACCTGGTAGTAGAATTTCGTTTCTAATTTTTTTCCACCTATTGCCTTCTTCCACGCTGTGCATTATAGTAATACTCATATATAATATAATACTGTAATAATAATACTAAAAAATATAATTGTAAAATTCTCTTGAAAATAGTATAGTTATGATTTGAAAAATATAAATACTATTTTTACTACTTACTATACTATTATTTTATTATACTATTATTACTATACTTTTATTTATTACTATACTCTTACTATTATTTTACTATACTATTATTTTTACTACTTATTATACTTACTATACTATTTTTAAGAGAATGCTGTATTATTATGATTATATACAAAACAAACAAATAAAATTGACAAAATATCTCGAATATCTTGTCAATTTTATTGTTTAAAACTGATTATTTATTACAAAACACGCTTTTTCATCCCATTGTTAATTTTAATTTAAATTATTCCATTTTCTATAATCTTGATTATTATGTCGTCGGAATTATTAACCTATTCATTTTACACTTCTGGTGTGCTAAGAGAGAGGACACAGAAAAATTTAATAAAATCAGCAGCTCAAAATTTTTACTTGTGAAACTTTTAAGAAAACGCGTCAGAAATTTCGTCTCGTGGGTATTTATTCTGCGTTTTTATTAAACTACGTAATCAAGGCGGCGAGAGTAATGTTGAGAGTATAAACAAACGTAATTAGAATTGCTTTCCACGGCCATTAAACTTTTCGTCTGATTTTCAGTGGGATTACGCGCGCGCTGCATGTAGAGCGTAGAATTAGCGTTAACTATAAACAAATTTAATGTCTAACTGAATAAGTCAAATTTAATTACTTTGAAAAGCAATCCAAAGTGTCGGTTTGCACCTGCTCTAATCAACAGACTGTTACGCGATTTTCCTCTTATGTGGTCAGGTGAATTTTCAACACTTTGGTTCGGTAAATTCGTATCGTAGTGCTCCAATTTCTCTCGTAGCGCAATGTATTGTAGCAATGACCATATCGAATAATACATTCGGTCGTATCTGAAGAAATTCGAGCAACAAGTTTAGGTGTGTTTCAGCCAATGAAATTATATGTATTGTTCGCTGTCTGGATATTTGGTAACTTACGTAAAACTTTATCAGAGATTTAGCGTTGTATTCGATCTTTGACCAGCTTACCGTATCGATTCGTAGATTCGTGACATGCGCTTCCATAATTTCTTTTATTTGCTTATTATATATGTAAAAATTGCAACAAAAGTCGTTGTTTTCTATTTTTATTATCAATTATTGTTTGCATGGAAAAGCTAAGTAAATTTCTTTAACAATATTGTTAAGGGTAACTGGATAATTTTTGCAGTCTGAAAGGCTATGCAAAACCCACTATTTTTTTTCAAACTTTAAAATTAAATGTCTTATTAACCATTGATGTTACAATAAAAAAACAAGAACTTCTTACAAAGGAATTAAATTTTCCGTGGTGTATAATTATCGTATTTTCTATGTCAATAATTAACGAAATAATTGGAGAAATAATTTTTTCAAATTATTTCGCAACCCTTTGATTATACGATCTATCTAATCGATCGATCGATCGATGTTAAATAATTTTTGGAAATTTGAACCTCCATATGACTCGTAAACATTAGGTTGTACGTAAAGGACTCCATACAGGAAGTGTAGGTAGTTTCAAATCTATAAAAAAGGTTTGTATAATTGTTTGTGTGTTTGTAAATAAGCAAATAAATTTGTAATTTTTTTGATAATTTTACCATTGAAGCTATATTTCAATGGTAAAATTATCAAAAAAATTACAAATTTATTTGCTTATTTATTTGCAAATTTTACTTCAGAGTACATATGGTGGACTTATTGCTAGAGGAGCAATCTCTTCCAATCAATCAAAACAATAAGCTCAGAAAAATTGGTGGGTAAACTGTAGATGTTGCTTTAGTTAAAAAAAAACAAAAAATATAATACAAAATATTGATTGGAGTTAAGATGAAAAAAAGGAAAGTACAATAAATGGAAGGGTTCAGGAGACGTTGGATGTTTTTCATTTGATTTTTGAAATCATTTATCGAGGTTATTTATCTAGTATCAGGAGCCAGTTGATTCCAAAATTTCACTGTTTGGACAGTAAAGGATTTTTTGTAAGAAATAGATGTATATTTGTTTGGGCATAAGTAAGACGGGTAAGCTTCTAATGCGTAACCCAATATCGTGAGCAAACAAATATTTAAATCTATCAATGTGATGAATTGGACTTTGAGAATTTTTTTAAAATATTATAGAGGAACGTAAGTATATGAAGTTAGAGTTGATCGCGAATCTTTAACCATTTGAGACGTGATCTATGTTCAGAAATATTATCATATTTTCTGATATTATCTAGAACAGTAATTTTTTCTGAATGCAACTGCTTCTTCTTCGAAGTTTCCTCTTTTCTATCGGGAAAGACGTAATAACGAAATTTTCTTTTTATGAAAGTATATTTTTAGAGTTTACTCTTTAATATAGATTTTTCGTATGAAGTTTTATGAGGAGTAACATCAGTAGTTCAGAGCGTTAAAAAAAGTGTAGTTAAAAAAAGTGTAACGATTTGTAAGTTTGAATGTAGGAGGTAATCTTCGAAACTCGATTTTGAAAAAGTCTTTCACCAATATTTAGAAAGAATCTTCAGAATGGACGTAGGTTGTATATTAGCCCGTCATAAATAATTTTCATCGAGACCAGTTTTGCAACGCCTTAACGGTAAGGGATGTATTGATAGATGATGTATATATATATATATATATATATATATATATATATATATATATAGTGTTACCTATTTTATACATTCCAAGACAATCGTAATTAAGGAGTAAACTCCAGTAGCGTGTCGAAGCTGACACGCACAATTTTTTAGGTGAATATGTTATAATTTTAGTTACGCATATTTTTTGGATGCTGCCTCGAAATACAATAATTGAAATTAATTTTGAACTAAACGGTGAGCAACCTATTAATAGAAATAATGACATAAACAATTATTGAACATATTACGATCGTTTATTTTATTGCTACGATATCATTGTACAAGTAATTCAGTCTGAAATTACGCTGTTAGACTGTAGATATTGGAAGCCATTTTGGTGAACATCATAACATTATAAAGCGGATGATCGAAAGTAAATGAGATAATGCTTAAATGAAGATCAAAATATTTTAAGTGCTTTATTATAGCGAAATATTTTTTAAATTGCTCTCCTAGATGGCACTAATGATACAAGTATACGGTACAAATAAAAACTTCTAATAAAACACTTGGCGCTTTTAAAATACTTGGCTGGCGAGAGTTTAGGTGTGCATTATGTATCGAAATTTATATGTATATAGGCAATGGCCATAACTTTATTGCGAGTGGTGAAACTATGGCTTCTAATGTTTTATTCCACATCCTTTATTTTAGTATTATAAGTCCTAACTAGAAATTGGAAGATATGCGATCTAAGCGTGCACTAGCCGCTTCCGGCCGTGCGAAATAACAAGTAATAACATTATATGATGAAAGTCATGCTACGACCGAATTAGATTTGAAGATGTAACCACTTAAACCAGAGCCATAAGATTATGAATATGTTTGACGTGCAATATACAGAAATCAGTCTAGCTATTGCGTGTATATGCAAACTGGGATGCAAAGTCTTCAGCAAAATGGGTCAATCAGAGATAACGCTACATAGCAGTTTGACTTTATATTACTATAGTAGTCCTATATTATAGTAGACTTTATATTACTATAGTGGTCATATATTATAGTAGACTTTATATTACTATAGTGGTCTTTCAGTTTGAATCAGCTGAACAATTCAGTCACATTCAGAAGCGAGATAAAAATGTTTTTCGCACATAAACCTACGACGTTAGTTTGAAACAATTACAACAGAAATTAAATATACTATAATTACATTTACTGTAATTATTTATCCAGCTGACTATAATCGTATGCCCATCAAACCATCTTACATGTAACAATACATTTTTTAGTGGCAATTAACACATTTTTCATGTAATTGTGTACAAGATATGATCATACATTAACTTGTCTGCATTTAACAGTTAAATAAACGGATATTGCAATTGATAAAAATGATAAAATTGTTTTTTTATAATGTTGCCAGTATTTATTTTATTGTCTTTTCGTAATAACTTTTTTTTTATTTAATTGAAAAAAGTGTGAAGTAACTTACATTTAAAATTTTTTAACGCATTTTTTTATAAACCAAGCCTTACGGTGACCTTCACGCCGTGACACTGTAAATATTATATTAGCTGATGCTTAAGGGGATTGGTTCGAATTATTGTTACCATAATTACATCTGAATAGGCAGAGTTAGTGCACTGTGATTTTACCCTTGGCTATTATCACGGTAGAGTGAGTAGGCTATATCGGTTCGTTTGTAATTTTTCCTACCAAATGTCGTCTGTTATATGTATAAACTTAGATTTCTTCACTAATAATATTAATGTATTTATCTTACACTCTACTCTTATGTTATCAAACGGACCGATTATGTTGAATTGAATTAATTGAATTAATTTTAAGATTACAGTTGTTACAGAGAAGAATATATATATATATATATATATATATATATATATATATATATATATATATATTTAATTTTTTTTTTTTATTTATTTATATATATTTTGCCTGCGACTTCTTTCACGTGGATAAGGAAGTAGATTAATGGATTTTAAAGTAAATCTACGTGTTATTATTAGTTTAGGCAACTCGATATAAAGTTGACAAAAGCACTCTGACTTCAGATCGATTTCTATCATCTTAAAGTTTATTCCTAGGACTTATTTCGAACGAATGATACTTTCACCAGAAACTATAACCGCTTAAAAACAAATGGTACATCGGTTGGAACCATCGGATTCAGCAGAATATGTCCTTGGGCCACTAGGGCTGTAATTGCATCGTGGCTGATGCGGCGGCACGTGGGTCGCAAGTGGGGGGGTGGAGGAAATGCAGACCTGCGGGAGGAGGCTAACTCCTCCCCCCGTAATCGGTTAATTTACGTAACTGGAGGTTTATTTTAGTTTACACTACAGAGTTGTTAGATTTATGTGCGGTACAATTGTCTTTAAATTTTATGTGCGTGATACATAAAATTTACACTACAAAAAGCCATTTTTGAGATATTCCCTTATTCAGATCTTCTCTCCTAAAACTAAATTTAAATTTACAATAATTTTAAGTTTTATTTTTTCGTTTAAGTTACCTCTGAAAATGACTGTAAACACCAACTTGCCGTGCGTAGACAGAAATAAATAGGCTTGATCGTGGAAATAAGAGCAACACCCTGAGCTATTTAAATAATTGAACTATTTGATGAACGAGAATTGAATATTACGCGAATCTAACAATAACATTTATGTTAATAAAATAGAATAGATTACATTTACAAATTGAAAAGTGACAGATAATGATTGCGTCTATTTTCGCTATCTCTCTGCTGTGTGGGAATATACCCGTTGTTCAAATTATTTATTAAATATAAATAATTTGAACGACGGGTATATTTATTAGATTAGATACTTGTTTAGATGCATGATGATTACAGAAAAGGACTCTACATCGTATTCAAAAATTAGAATCAGAAAATCAGAATCAGAACTAAGTTTTAATGATGCAGGGACCTGAGCACCGCATCGAGAAATCGATGCATCATCACCTATTGTTGATCTCTTTGAATCTTTTGTTGACCATTGTCAAGCCATTTATGCAATAGGCAGTTGCACTTCTATAGATGAGATGTTGGTCGCATTTCGATGAAGATGCAGGTTCAAAATATATATGCCAAAGAAACCGGCTAAATATGGTACAAAAATTCAATGTCTTACAGATAGAAGGTCAGGGTATCTACTCAATGCCTATATATACCTTGGCAAAGATTCATATGGGCATAATTTATTAGCTGATATTCACATCAGTGATTGAAAAAACCCACTCAAGATGTAATGCGTCTCATTCCTTCAATTGAAGGATCTAACAGAAATGTAACAACTGACTACTGATGTACTTCTGTTGAGTTACCTAGAGTTATTAAAAAAAAAACAGCTGAGGTGGGAAACTTGAGGAAAAATCAAGAAGAAATTCCCCAAAGATTCATGACAGCTCATCGTCGAAAGATTGATTGATTAAGAAAAATCAGAATCAGAACTAATAAATTATAACAGTTTCTACAATAAAAGGGTCAGGCTCATATCAGATCAGATATAAATTAGGGATGACTATGGACTCATCTCACAAAATGTTAAACTCTAAATACTTTATAACTTCTTATGTCGTACACGTATATGCATATGAAGTTCGGTGGTATGTAAATAAGGATTATAATTCCCGACAATTTTCAAAATTAATGAAATTAGATTACTCGTAATAATTAGTCAAAGTACTCAGTAAAATCTATTTTCGGGTTACGGGGACACGTTACAAACGACTTTGAAGTTTAATATTTCGTAAAAAACTAGAAAACGACAGTGATAAGTGGTAAATCGTCATTTTAAAGAAACTTTATTTTAAAGTAACGATACTCCATATAATGGCCTACGCTAAATTTTTTCTTAATTCGCATTTCTTAATGAGCAGGTATACCTTTAACATAAGAAATTTTTTTATTACGTATTCATTGAAATCATTATCTGAAGCATACTCGTATCTTGCAAAATTTCATGCACGTAAATCTAATACTATCATAGAATACCTTAGTTTCAAATTCCGCATAACCTAAGTCGAAATAATTGAAATAGTTTAAAATAATAAAAAAATTTAAAATTAAAGTTAATCCGTATTGTATAAGAAATTTGTAATAATCTAAAAATTAATTGTTTAAAGTAAAATTAATTTATTGTACATTGTGTAACAGAGTTTAATAAATAAATATTTTAAATATAAATACTCTCACACTTAAAAGAGTTAATAAATTAATTTAGTTAACGTGACAGAGTTATTAAAAATGTTTTAATTTTTGAACAAATGAATTCAATTTTTATTATTATTTATTGTGTTGTAAATTATTTCATAATTTAATTTAAATTAAATCTAATATTATTAATCGTTAATAATTTCCTAAATTTTAAAAAAATATTAATTTTAATAAATAGAATTCAACTTAAGTTATTTATTTAATATTGTTTTTAAAGGTTATCTCATAAAATATTTGGACTCGTGGTTATGAGGTGTATTATCATGATTTTATTCAGATTTTTAAAATATACCATTGAAAAAAGAAGTGGAAACGCTGGGGAATAATAAATCAAACTATTAATTTTACATGACAGTTTTAATTATATTTTAAAAGACAATGAAAACTATTCACTATAACCTCATTTGATGGGGAAGGCGAAAAAATCGATCTCAAGTTTCCAAAAATTGACTAAACGCATAAATATGCGGGATATTTTAAAATGACGACTATTGGGCTGGTGATACATGTATAGAGGACGGACAGACGGATTTGGTGAAATTATAAGATTCCCAGTTTGTTACGAACCTCAAAAAGAGCAATATCCATTTTTTATCAGTTTAACATTACATTCAATAATACTTACCATGCCCAATTAATTTCATTGACACAATTATCAATAAGAGGACTCAACACTAGCGTAAACTTCAAATAAAGAACTTTGCACGGTTTGGATGTTTTTCAAATTATCTGTGAAATGTGCATTTGTCTGGATTATTTCAATGTACGTTGCTGCAGTCAAGAATAGAACACGTTATCGTTGCTCTAAACACATTTATTTTATCAATATAGTAACGGATAAATTCATAATCACCAAAAAAAACAGCGAACAAAATTTTCCACGTAATTCTATGTGCCTCCCGTCGCAAAAACATTATTTCGCTGTCTCTTTCACACAACACATAATATCGCTATTATGCTTGAAAGCTTACACATATAATGTTGATTATTTAAGTAAAGCTTCATATCCGGTAAACTGTTCGTTAGAAAACTATAGTAGAAAGAGGAATTTGATCTGTTTAAGTTAAGGGAGATTAACATAAAATTTTATTTGACAAGGATTAAAACATTTATTAGGGATTTTAAATAATATGCACGTATAAATTGTCTAGGACTTTATTATAGAAATTTTTAATAAGAACAATATTGCCTTACGTTGTTTCCATCCATATCTGACGATTTAAGCAGTGTACGCCAAGAAACCTCTCTGCCGAATGGTTTTGCCAACTTCATCTGCATTTATCGTCACAGGTCGCATAATTTTCACAAAATCTTCATAAATTATACGTTTATACGTTTCTAAAACCGACAAATAAATCTATCAATTAATAAAAACCGGAACCGGAATTTCTCTGTACGGAGAGACGTGGCGAGTATTTTATTTCAAAATATTTATTGATAAGCCTTATAAATTATTTATAAAATCCTGTGACTAAATGTTGCTTTAAATAGTGTTAGCAATAATCATTATTTTAAATATAATTTTCAACAATTATATGTGTTATTATAAATAAATAATTTGCAATCAAACGAATTTCATTCGAAGGTGTGTGTTCGTATGCATATTTTCGTTCTTATTCTTTCTTTTTCGTATGGTTTCGGAATTTCCGGTTCGATGCTACTGCACTTTTCGATTCTATGCTTTTGTGTTGATATTCGAATCTTGAATCTTCACTCGTGCAGATTGAGCTTTAATAGCACCATCAAATATGCTTTTTTGACGTCACAATAATGAACGGATCGTATAAAGGCACGTGTCATCGATTACATGCGAATTACAGTTGTGAAAGACGTTTTGATAGCACGTTATTTAAGACGGCATTTAGAGAACTCGCGGCTACAGATTCTCTCTCGTACGGCGTCGTGCTCTTGGGAGTGTTTATGGGAAGCTGTAGGCGTGCTGTGTGTTATTTATGTTCGTTTTGCATTATTTCAAAATATACGATATATGTATATATTGCTTTAGTTAGTACTTGATTCGTATTAGTCCAGTATCCATATCCTAATTTAAGTAGTGTTCAACGAGAAAATATGAGATGAAAGTATAGAGCTTTCTTTAAATATTTTTTTAGGGTTTTGTGCCTCAAAAAAAAGGAACCCTAAAAATACGGTCGCCTATCCTTTTTTCGTCGTCTTTTGGTGTGAATTTCAAATTTTTCATAGAAATAAAGCATATTAACTCGTAAAAATCACAAAAGCTAACACTTAAAATAAAAAATATTTATATGAAAATTTTATTTTCCAAATTTCGAGTATTATACATTTTATTTAAAAAAAAATTTGGGTACTACATTAGAGCACTCGAAATTTCGTTTAATTCTACATATAGTGTGGGGTATCGTTTGAAAGGGCTATTTTTATAATTTTAAGAAAAAAAAATATATCCCACCTCCCTTTTCCAGAATCTATGTAAAAGTTGCAGAAAACCTATAACAATGTTTTTAGATATTTTTAAGGTAATCATGACATTATATATCTCCCCTACTTAATTTTATTGAGTATTATTAAATATTTATCGCACTAGGATTTACATATTATTGATGACTTAAAATAAATAAAGAAATTTCACTTCAAACGAAGCACGGGATCCTCGATGCTATAGACACGTACTCGGTTGATTTTCTTATTTATCCATATCCATATCATTGCACCATCTCCCGCCCAAGCAAAGTAAGCAACGAAGATGTAAGGACCTAAGGTTTTATATGAAAATAGTCATTACATGCAATTGTATAGTTTCATTTATAGAATAGCAAGTTAAAGTTTCAACATTCCGCTTTTTAACTTGAATATAGTAGCATTGGATAGTGTAATTACATTAAATACAATTTTACATCCAACTTTTCCTATGGAAAAACTAAGTTATGATAAAACAAACTAACATTATCTTTGCGATATTATTAGCATTATGTTTTATTACAAATAGGAACAAAATTCATGATAAGTCAACGCCATCTATTACTGATTTGATAAACTTTATTAAAAGGGATGCCGTAGCAGTGTAGTCCTGCGTTAAAAGCTGCAATATAATTGCTATTGTGTCTTCTCCGTAAGTATAATTTTTGCCAGACTTGGGAAAAAATATTTCCATAATTTCATCATATTCAAAGTGTTTTTTCCTCATCGCGAATAGTATCGAGTGCGTATCGAAGCAGGTGAATATAGCATTTCATTATCTCTTCTTACTCTACAAGTTAACAGTTGGTTTACACCAACTGTTAGGTATAGATAGATAGATAAGGATGACCAGACAAACTATTCCCAGTGTATTAAAGTCGTACTAAATTCTTTTCTTTACGTATTTATCTCACATGATACTTTCCATGTGGTTAAAAAAATAAAGTGTTAACGCGTGTTAAATGCAGTCACAGCATTCACAACCGAGTTCGGAAGTTACGTAAATTCTCTTGGCATAATCGTTAAGAATTAAAGAATTAATTCTCATTACGTATTAAACAATTAATTAGACTTGCAGTGACAACAAGTTTTACGCTGCAATTAAACGTAAAGCGTGTATTGTTCAATTGTATTCGTAATGAATATCACCGACTGTTTTATGGTTCTCGCTTTCCGGAGAGTGGAAGAGAATGAAATGCAATTGTGGTAAATATCTTATATAACACGTTAGTTAAATAAGCTTTAGCATATTAGAATACACATTTGAATGATGTCGAAAAATTCACGAGTTTCTTTCATAACCTGTATTATAGAATGAAATACCGTCGATCCAATTTGATTTAACGTCTCTTAATGCCAGGCTACTAATTCTTAAATACATCGTCTTGTTTAATACACGAGGTGTGTTAATTAAATGAATGGGGGATGAGTACAATCTGTGCAAAAATGGTTTCAAAAAATCTTTATCGGAACGATTTCTTTTAATAAGTATTTGGCCAGTAAAAACATTCCTGTGGTTCCTCAGCCTCCTTATTCACCGACTTCAGTCCATGTGACTTTTATGTTTTCAAGATTGAAAATTCACTTTTGGATATTAGAGAATATTCAAATAGCCGTAACCGACCAACTGAAGTATATTCCTGTATCCGGGTCCCAGCGCTGCTTTGATGAATGGAAGAATCGTCTCCAGCGCTGTGTGGCTTCCCAGGTAGTTACTTTGAAGGCGACATTGTCGAATTGTAATTTTATTTGAATAAAAAAAAGAAAAAATATCAGTTTCATCATTTAATTTACACACCTCGTACACTTGTAAGTTATGACTTTTTGAAATCACTTAGCTCGTATGATTTTGTATCTTTAATTACTCTAAATCGACCGTAGAAAAAGTTATCTTCAAATTTTATGTACGTTTAATACGCGCTAACACTTGTTTGCACGTGAACCCTCTCGGTTTTGTCATATACCTATATAATGTTTTGCTTCAACTTGTCCATATGTTTGCGTGCACATACATACGTTTCGCTGATAGTGCTTTTCAAGTAGGATTAAATCTCTATATCTCGGACTAATTTGATATATAGAAATATTATCTGTACATTTTTATGTGTAATTCAGTGTAAACTAGACTTATTTATTATATATTATCCTCACGTTTTTCTTAATCCCGAGCTAACTTTATCACGAACTATATTCCACCACCTGGCTCTGTCCTCGGTGGTATGTACAGCATTATAGACACCATCCTCAAGGGTGCGCTCAATCTGCTCAAATCTACAAACGGAACTGAATCCTCTCAGTCACGAACAGTGTTCTAAGATTGCTATCTTTCTTTTTAATAATGAAATCGAAGTATCGGCAAGTTTTGGTAGAGACTTTTATGATGGTTTTTAATTCCCTTTGAATAGAATAGTTGGCCTGATGTACTCTTCATGGGTTATGTACTTGGTCTGATGTACTGTTCAACTTATACGTAAGGTTTACTTTCTTCAGGGTCCAAATTTCGGAGACATAAGAAAATAGAATCACTAGCTTCCACTCTGTCAAGATTATCTGTGTACCCATATTCGATTCAAAGACAAATGTCCATAATATGAAAGTCTGGTATTATTGCTATTGCTGGTAATCGTAGACGACACACGCCAAAATATAAAGAAACTCTTATTTTTACTTATTGATTATTTTTTTAAATTTGTAATTCTATATAAAAAGTTCATCTTCTCTTTTTTCTCCAATTACTTTTGTTATTTTTTAAAAAGTTATATACGGCAATTAGCTATGAGAGAAAAGAGAATCGAAGGCCAAGAGATATACAAATCAAATTATATAATCTACACACAGTTAAAGGACTAAAATTAATAAGTCTATGTATTAGAGATATTTTCGAAACAAATGAATCTAGGTGACTCTAAATAAAGTACAGGCAATAAAATAACCGTTTTTACATATCATAAAAAAACAATTAAATGTGGTTTGTTGAACCATTGGTATAGATGCACGGACGACACAAGTCACCTAAAACATGCCTAAGGGCTGGTTGGATGGATGTATCCTAAAAGCATCAGCAGTTGCTACCCTAATGTAAGACGTTGCATATATTACGTTGTAATTTGAGTTTTAAAATAAATAAAGTATTAAAATATATAAATAAAAATAGTTTCATATATGAATAAAAATATTTTCGTTACCTGTTTGCTTGTTTGTAAACATATCACTTAAAAAATACTAACAAATTTTGATAACCTTTAAAACATTGCATAGATTATACTCAAAGAAATAAAATAAAGCAAGTGTCATTTTGATATAATATCAAAGAGTCGCAACATAAAGAAAAAATATTACCAAAATTAAATTATTTATTTTATCTTATTTCCCTTGCTAGCAGGCTGAATAAACATTAAGAAGATGTTAAAAAATTAAAACTATTTTAAATCGTTCCCGATTGGCTTCAACAGATGGCGGTAGATGCTATTTAACTCGCGCTATCAATATCTGCCCCTATATTAATAGTCAACGTGAACGTAAAGCTACGCAAGCAAGCAAGAGCTAATGCAAGGTAAAGGGAAAATAAAAAGAAATAAAGGTAATAAAATCTGAGCTCACCCTTATTCATTTAAAAGTATAACTTCCACCCCACGACAAAGGGGACACGTAGTGTATAGATAGCAGTTTCTATTCGTAAGTAGGTACCTTTGTTTCGATATGACAGTTTAAAGATGAAAGTGGATAGCGTTTCGACTCATTGGTATTCAAGGACAGAAAGAAATTCAACCTTGCGTGGAGAAAGTAACAGAGTTCCTTTTCTGTGCATTCACTCTTTCTTTATTGTGGAATACAATGCCAAGAATGCACTGTCACTGAACGCATTCAAACGCCGTGCCTCAATGACATTTTCCACTAATTGTATCTATTCCTTTATTTCTTCTATCGTCTTTCATACTTTTTCATCCATCCATCAGGGTTTTCCATTTTTTTATGGAAAAATGCAGTTGGTTTCATTTATTAGCTTGTATGATTTCCATAATATTTTTCGGTTCGGAGTTGGTTAATTTCGCCTTAGTCTTATTCATATATAGACTTTTAGATCAATAACTGTTTCCAAACAAGCTGATATACATACTAACTCCACATTTAGCTATACAATTTATTTCAATTAAATAAAATGTTCTTAAACGTACTTGTTAATTGAAGATATTATACGAAACAGCGTTATAAAGAGAGTTAATTTAAATGTTATATGGATACGGTGTCTAATTAACTTTCGCGATTCTACAATAAAAACTGGTTAAATACATTAGCAAAAATACCATTATTAATAACGACTCGAGTAGCGAATCGGTAACTGGATTTTAAACAGCAAACTGCCATTACACATTACCGTATGATCATACACAATGTCATTACCATTACAGTTTGAAGCGACAAGTTCATGATAAGTGTCAATAACTAATGACAGTCTCGTTTGGCGGTTTGCCGGTGTGGCCAGATAATTATTTACTTTAAAAAAATATACATACATCCGCTTAATTAAAAAAGTTGAGGGAAAGTGATATAGCGAGCAGCTGGTAACACATTTTGATTATGTATGCTGTCATTGTGTTAAATTACGTTGTGAGAGAACGACCTTTTGTTTGTATTTTATGAATAGCGAACGCCTTATAAGGGACAGTATAATGGTAGATACAATGTATGATATCTTTGGATTTCACATAATGAAATTGTAAGGATTAGGTTCACGTATCATGTTTAAGGATATATCAATTGAGAAAGCGGGAGAGATATATTTTTAGCACCGTCATTGCTTTTACATACTGTGTAAGTGGGACAAAGATAGGTTTCATATAGTAGAAACTAGGTCTTTGATGAAATACATCATAAACCTATTAAATATAGTGAGTCATTAATGTATCCTTAGAAATAAAAATGACCTATACTTATGTAGAAATATAAGCAACATGTGTCTATATTAATGAATATAGAATTATATTCTAAGGGCTCTCTGTAATTTATGTCTGTGCTGGATTTTGTAATTTTTCGGTGTTATTATCAGAGAGATGATAAGCTCTAAAAACTGCTCTTAATAGCCAGAGTGGAAAGAAAGGTACCGAAAAAACGCGGATTTATATGTCAGTCCACTCAAAAATAGATTATGAGACATCATCCATACCGTCGGGAACAAAGACAGATGGCGAAATATGTTTCGTGAAAAAGTTACCCATAAAGGTCACGTCGCTTAGCAGTAAGGAAAATAAAGCGAGGAGTAGGAATTTGTAACAACTGTTACATATAACCTTTACAACTAAACTTTCTTTAACGGTATCTTCTCCGGTAATACAAAATTCTTTATATTGCTACAGAAATGATAATTTCAGAGTATTTTCTTAAAACTCCCGTATTTTCAAGCACTTACTACAAAAAAAAAAGTTGGAGTGATAAATCCACTGATACTCTCGATAATACATTTTCACTGTACCTTATAACTTTCTTTGTTACCGTAGTTCAGTAAAATTTGAAATACAAGTGTTTTTCAATTTCTTAGAAAGAATGAGTTACATCATTTCAAAACATTTCTCGTTGTCGTGATAAGTGTAACATTCTCGTTACCGCCGATAGCAAGATATTTCAATACGGCACCGATTGACAAAAACTACTGTGAATTAGCTGGTAGATGAATATTAGAAAAACATGACCCAAACTTTTCGTCATCACGTTAACAAATATTGTCTTTCCACACTAGCGTCAGGTTTAATATGAAAGGATCGGTAAAATTTTGTCTGTCTGACTTGTTTTAGAATGTCATTGTCCATAATTTATATTTTATTATCTGGATATATTACATTATACATACATATATTAATTGAAATTAAACTGTATTTTAATTATATTATTTCTAAATTAGTTTATAGAAAAATTACATTTGTAGTGTAAAAATTAATAAGATTTATTGTTTCTATTAAAATAATTGTATGGTTACATAAAATTGAAACTAGTTTAATTTTATCCAATTCTACCTCTTCCCAATCACAAATGATAATAGTATAGTTTAGTATAGTTTATGATATTTGTATAATACTACATCACGTAGTTTCGTTTAATTGTGAATAATGAATTTCTACAAAATTAACG
Organism: Druceiella hillmani; assembly: GCA_039881145.1. Classification (NCBI taxonomy): domain Eukaryota; kingdom Metazoa; phylum Arthropoda; class Insecta; order Lepidoptera; family Hepialidae; genus Druceiella; species Druceiella hillmani. The sequence goes on along the minus strand of JAYKKI010000017.1, from coordinate 37,617,970 downwards.
CCGAATATATTCAATAGTATAGCTTATCTCAATCTAATCTCAAGATAAATGAAAATTGTGATTGGGGATACAGAACTAGTTCTTTTTATTTTTTGGGTAAAATAAAATATTGAACTGCTAATAATTTAAAAACAAGGTGTCTTTCGTTGTGGTAGAAATTTTTATCTAGCCGATAAAATTCCAATTGTTAGAAGCCAGGAACTTTTTATTCTTTGGCTTTTGAAGGGTTGGCTAGTCTGCGCTTTATTTTGTAAACTTTGTAGCTTAAATTATTTTGATTTCATCCCCATCATTCCCATATATATATATATATATATATATAATATATATATATATATATATATATATATATATATATATATATAAATATATATATATATATATATATATATATATATATATATATAAAATTCGTTTATGGTTTGTAACGCTTATTGTATGAGTTAGATCCGCTTTTGATTATTTTTAGGCTTTCGTGCCTCAAAAGAAAAAAAAACGGAACCTTTGTCAGATCATTGACGTAATCGTCGGTCTGTCCCTCCGTCACAGCCATTTTTTCTCGGACACCGTTTCACGTAAAAGGTTGCAATTTGTTATAGTAATAAAATCTTTAAAACGGCAAATAATATAATATCATTATTTGGTGAAGGATATAAATGGAAAAAAAACAAGCTATAAGGTATTCAAAACTTTTTTCTACAGTTTTATATAAAATCATTTTAGAGGTATTATTAGTCTATAGTCTTAGAAACTAGTCAAAATTATAAAAAAAACAGCGTTACAAAAAGTTTGTTTAAAGTTTATCGAAAAACTATAGCTATATTTTATAACTCTCAGGACCTTTTAAAAATATACGATATTTTTACGGCGTGAAATACATACTAGGTAATATATTTACATAGAAAAAAATAATATTATTACTTGCAAATTGTTTAATAGAAATACTTTTTGCCTCAAATATTTATAAATGTGGTAATGAATGTGTTCCTTAAAAATTGAGCTAATTTGGCTCATTTTCAATACGATAGTCGTATTGAAAATAAGACAAATTAACTATATATGGGTGTAACGTATTATTGTACTTGTAAGCGTGTACGGAAGCATCATACGATGCCAGTTCTAATCCTAAATAACACATTTATTTTTATATGTTATAATTATGAGAACTACGTATTTGAATCGTTTTGATTGTTCACTTGGAGGTACTATTGACTCGGAAGTTTTCATCACGTGTTATAATCAGTGCTACGATGAAAAAGTATTATTTGGTCGGTTAATAGTGGCTTGGTAAAATAGACCTTCTGTAGGCGGTTCCGCCTACAGTATTGCGTTGATTTATTCAACCAGCCCACGGTCTTGCGTTAATTCGGAACGGTAGTTGGAATTATAGCAGGGCGATTATTTTAAAGTGAAATATTACAAGAGCAATTAGATTGAAGAGAGACAAAACCTATTGTCTCGACTCTTTTCGAGTGGAAACTTTGATGCCTTGGAATATATCGTTTACCCAATTATCAACGGTTTATCGTATCGTGGTTGTTAGTAGACCAACATTGGTCTTATTCATTAACTTTATGACGTCGTAACAAGGTATTTAAATCTTTTTGCGGACTTAAATAAATACGACAGTGAAAATCCTGTTTAAATTGACTTTGATTTTTTAAAGCGATGATAATAAAAAACCGGTCAAGCAAGAGTCTAGATCGCGCATCGAGGGTCCCGTACCTCGTTTGAAGTAAAATTACTTTATTGGTAATAAGGTGTCACTAGTATCTATTCCTACTGCAATAAATATTTTATAATACCTAATAAAATTAAGTAGGGAGGGGGAAATATATATTTATCGTGGAACCTTTGCATAAGCTTCTAAAATCCCCTTTTCCTTATAATTTTATGTTCAGTCGTTACGGGTATTTTGTTTATACACTTCGGTACATCTCAAAAGACCTACTAAATAAAATCAAACATATTAAATATTAAAGAAAATACGAGTAAATAAAATATATTCGAGACCTTTATATCTAGCTCTTTCAAATGATGCTCTATTCTATATATGGATTATAAAAAAATAATTGTTTTCATGTAATTAATTTCATTTAAATAATTGCCCCCCCCCCCCTATTATTATATATAACAAGTACATTTATTAGCAAGTTAGTTTTTGCAAATCGTTTGTGTTCATAATTATTTTAAAGAAAACAGCTTTATATTATTCAATTCGAACAATCGAGACTATCGAGGGGAAGTATTTTTTAATTTAATGCGTGTAGCTGTACCAAGAGCAATATTCATTGGTGACAATTATTAAATTAAATGCAACTCGTGTATTATTCTCATTTATTGTTAGAATATTTTAAGGGAAATTGTGCCATTTTTCCAAAATTTTATTGCCAAATTTTAAATTAACCATTATTTCTTCATGCTGTTCTAATCACATTTTTATACGTGGCTCATGCCCTTTTTTCAGCATTTCATGCTCTTTCATAACTAGTAAAAAAGGAAAAATAAAAAAAATAACGAACATAAGCAAGGATTAGCGTATATTCATATATATATACAGATATAATTTGTATTCACAATCATCGACACAATCTTATATTTCATTGTTTATCTAAAAGAGGCGACGTTGCCGCGTTAAATTTTTGAAATAACCACAGAATAGTTATTCAACCTTTTTCCGAGTTTATTATTAGTAATCAATACGTTCGCTATACCAACCTTATGAATGGTATAAGAATTTTCAGAAGAAGAGAAGTATAATTTAAGTTAAATCATTTTTATTAATAGACTTTTTTAAACTTTCGCGATTCGAACATATATTTTATTTGATTTGAATCGGGTTTTTTGAAACCCGATTCAAATCAAATAAAATATCATTTTTATTAGTCACAGTGTTACTTAAAAAAATAATAAAGATGTTCAAAGCGATCTATTAAACTGTATAAGTCGATAGCTAGTATTCGAAGCGACTCCCAAACTGTTCAATTACTCATAGGCACGTGTTACAGAATTTCAATGTTACAGAATTTAAAACCTACTCTACACTACTCGCGAAGTTGATTGAAGTTAGTCGAAGAGAATGTATAGAGAGGTACTTCGATTCGCCTCGCCTCGGACGACTTCCGATCGCCTCGGGCGACTTCCGGTCGCTGTCGGTTTTTTGCACCCAAGCCAAAGGACTTCGCGAAGTTGCACGAAGCATCTCACTACACTACTCAGCGTACTTCAGTTTGCAGATAGACGTCGTACACGTGGTTAGTGATTGGTGGTTAGATAGACGTCGTACACGTGGTGAGTGATATGCTGTCAGACAAAAAAGCTGGTAATAAGTTCTCGAAGTTAATGGTAAACCCATCGACTTTGGACTCGTTTGACGTGTCTCAACGAGTCCTTCGGTGACATATCGTAACCGGGAGGATTTAGTGATAGATGAGGAAGATTATCACGGTAACTTCTAACGATTAACAGTAAATTTATCAAATTCGGGCCTGTTGCCAGTGAGTTTTTCGGTTATAAAATGTTTCATTATTTTATTAAATATAATAAAACATTATATAACCGAAAAACTTATGCTTTAAATTTTCCTATTTCCTATTGTTTCTGGAAGTCATATTTACTATGTTGTTTTGTTAGCGTATTGTTATGTTATCAATATTGCTTCAAACATTAGTATATTAGGGTATATGAATACAACCGCAAGAAAAGTGGAGCAAATTAAGTAGCTTGATTTTTGAAGGCTCTGTTTGAATTCTTTGTTTTGGATTCTTATTAAATATGGCTTAAATTATATAAAGTGTAAAATTGTGCAATGTAGCACACTGTTTCTTATGTAGAACTACTTCCTCCCCTAAACTGGTCACGAATTTTCTGGAATTTAAAGAAAATATTGAGTTTCTCAGAAATATGGGCCCTTCATTGAGTTTAATATATGAAATTAATAAAAAAAATTAAAAATTGCAGATTTTTATTATGATAACGTATTTTTAAACTCTTCGAATTTTAATGCAATATAATTCTTTGATTAGACGGAAGATTTTTATCACTGTTCCTATTTAGGGCGAATAATATAAGAGCGAGGGTTCTTTTTTAAACATAATGTGAAAACAAAAATATATAATTTTTTTATTTCTTAATTGAATTTTCTTTTCTATTTATAAACACAATATAAAGATATAATACCCTAGCGTTTCACCGACATATAACACTACTCTACCGCCATCTATGGGCTTTTTTATATAAGTAATTCGATAATGCTATCTGTTATGTTTATAAAAATCAAGGTCGAAATTTGAACTACGGACCACAGATGGCGCCTTTCCCTATTTATCAATTTAAATATTTTGAGCTAATATTCCGAAATAATATTAATTATTGTAGTTTTATCATAAATAATTTTCATATTTTTTATATGTGAAAATGAAACTAAAATATGTAAACTGTGTAATAAATTGTTTATTTTATTAACTTTAGAGTTTATTTTATTAAATTTAGATATTTTGATGTTTATATATTCGACTATCGTTTATATTTTTAAGAAACACATAACTTTAAATGAAATTTTTACAGGGATGAGAGAAGAATAATCCCATACACGGAAAAACATCGCTTGACTTAAAAGTTGATCACGAGACTACGAAGACAAGAGAATATAGACGATAGATTTTCCAGCCTGGAGTGCATTACTTCATACATTAACGTATGAGTGTTTAAAGTAACATTAATCCTATTACCGCTGACAACGAACAACATATCGTGAAGAAATGAACATGAAGCACAATCGTCCGTGAAGAGGGTGCGAAAGAGCAAGCGATGTTGTTGGCGTCGCAAACGGACCTGTTGTTCGAGGTGCTGCGCAGGTGAATGCGCCTATATGGGGCAATGCGTGACCCGCAACCACGTGGGTCCATACGTGTCCTTCCCGCCGTACGACGCCGCGAGTCTCCACAATGACGGAAACGACCGAGACGCCCATCGGGTAAGTTCGTCGTTTATTTTGTATTTTTGTCCCTATTCTCACGTCGGTGTTGAACCTGTTCGGTTTGTCTAGTGTGATTCTGCACTTTTTGGTTTTGTTTTTCATAAAAAGGTTAAGAGGTGGCTCTTTAAAAATTTAACATGATTTGAAATTTTGTAGAATTTGGTACTATGTTCATTTATGTAATTGTTTAAATCTACGTTTGTTATTCCCAAATAAGAGAACCGAAAGTTCTACATTTACACAAGACAGTGTATATTTGTTATGTTATATCTCACACTAATTAAAATTCATTCATATATTACAGATTTTTCCCACATAATCCCGTGTTTAATTGGGTGAAAGAGAAATATAATTACTCGTACTATTTTAGGAAACTTAGTAAAAATGACGAAAGAAGCGAAGGTTGTCGGATGAAAATAAGGATAATTTATGTAAGGGTATTGTCATCCAGCGTTGCCGTGTAAATCACTAAGTCCGAATACATATAACAAATGAGTGGAGAAGGGCTAGTGAATAATATACATAAACGAGAAATGGCTAGTTTAACGATGCACAAATGGCTAGGTAGGATCTACTGAATTTACGTCTCCATCGTTATATTCAAACCTTTAGGTATCTTGTACTGATATATTAAATACTGCAATGATAGACAATCATCTCGCTAAGCCTCTTCATTACTCTTAAGAATATATGCAGCTACTGTATATAATTATTTCATATATTTTTAGAACCGAAACTTATTATTAATAACCTTTTAGGGGCCCGGCGACAAAGAATTAATAATATACATAATAAAATCTTACTCGTACTATTATACAATATTAATTACATTAAAACATTGAAAGTTAAAAAGGTGTATAACAAAAGTGAAAAAAAAATATTTCCCGAAATTGTCACTTTTCTCTGTAAATCTAGTGGTTTTAGAGATAATTAATTAGATAGCTTGGTTTATTAAAATTAAAAAAAAGGAATTATGAGAATAATTTGCGAGGTGGGATCTTAAGATTTTGACGTCCAGTAACATTCATAAAGTTTAATCGAGGCAGAATTTCATTATTTACATTTTTAAAGTGCATATTGCAGTAAACTTCCTAAAAGTTCATTCGAGCAGAGTTTCATTATTATATTTTTAAAGTGCATATTCCAGTAAACTTCACAAAGTTTAATCGGAGCAGAATTTCATTATTTATATTCTTAAATTGCACATTACGGTGACATTCATAAAATTTAATCCGGGCAGAGTTTCATTATTATTACATTTTTAAAGTGCATATTCAAGTAACCTTTACAAAATTTAATTAGGCAGAGTTTCAATATGGAATTTTTAAAGTGCATATTTCAGTAACCTTTACAAAATTTAATCCGGACAGAGTTTCATTATTGTATTTGTAAAGTATATATTCCAGTAATCTTCACAAAATTTAACCCGTGCAGAGTTTCATTATTGCTTTTTTAAAGTGCATATTACAGCAAACTTCATAAACTTTAATCGGAGCAGAATTTCATTAAATATATTTTTAAAGTGCATATTCAAGTAACCTTCACAAAATTTAATCCGGCCGAGTTTCATTATGGCATTTTTAAAAGGCATATTTGAGTAACCTTTGCTAAATTTAATCCGGACACAGTTCCATTATTGTATTTGTATAGTGCATATTCCAGTCACTCCATAAACTTTAGTCTGGGCAGAGTTTCATTATTACATTTTTAAAGTTCATATTCCAGTAACTTTAACAAAGTTTAATTTGGGTAGAATTTTTTTATTACATTTTTAAAGTGTGTATTCCATTAACTTTCACAACGTTTAATTTAGCCAGAGTGTCATTATTATATTTTTCAAGTGCATGATCCAGTAACTTTCACAAAGTTTAAACCGGACTGAGTTTCATATTGCATTTTTATAGTGCGTATTCCACCAAAGTAACATATTTGATCTATGAGATCATATGAGCGACAAGAAATAGAGTCAAATACTATCTGTTCCTCTTTTTCCCGTTCAGATGACTCACGTCATCTTTCTTAGTGGATTCATTCCGAGTGAATTTAAACGAATCTACTAGTATGAATTAACTTTTATTAAACCAAATATTCATAATTATAAATAAATTGTTATTACGAAAATTTAAAGCAAATTGAGCGAAAAAATATTTACTTTCCAGAAGCCAATATTTTTTTATTCCAGAAAATTCAGTGAAAAAATATTTTATCACAAAATATCATAGTTTATCATTAATTATTTTTGAAATTACCGAAAAATGCTTAATATTTGCGAAAAAATGGAATGCCAAGTTCATTTCGATGACATGATATGACATTTCATTAGAGATGACGTGATCTTACTAAGAAGTGAGTCGAAAAGATTTTGTGGTGATATTTAGAATGTATTTGAATTCATTTAACAAATTCCAATATTTTCTACATGTTTGGGACAAAAGAAAATAAAATCAAAGTGTTATTAATAAAGCAAAAATAAAGTAACATAAATTGCGGCCCGATGGTTTTCTAAAATGACGCATCAGCCATTGATTCATAACCAATAAAATATGTTTTACGATCAATACTGACCGGTTTATATTTTATCTTTAAACATTTCCTAACCATGTGCATAATCCTAATAATATTACTCATAAATAAAGGAAATTTTCGAAACTTAACAACACAAACCGAACGCGGGCTTTGGTACGATGAGTCCATTATGCAAGAAATAAAAATGAAATATATAGTAGATGTCATTGCCACGGCGTTATAAATGATGATGTTTGGAGATTTATATTTTTATGTATCGCTGCGCTTTATAGTAGCTTATGTTCTTTACCTTTCGCTTATTTTACGTTTGGGTGTTTTATATTAACACTAAATGCTAATTATTCTTCGCAGCGTTTTCATTACCAAGCGGATATTTAAAATTTAGTTACTTATGAATTTTTTTGTATTTGAATTTTAAAATTAGAACACGTAGTGAGAATATAAAGGCGCAATTACAACGGTTGCCAGTAACGATTAAAAACAATTCTTTAGAACTCATTATTGTTTATTGGCGACCTTTGCGATATAAACAGTCTTAAATGAGAGACGAATGTATCGTCTGGTTTTATTACCCTTACTTAGTTATAGTTTTTGGAATATTTTAAGGAAATGTTAATTAACATATTCATTTCCATAGTTTTGGCGTATATTTGCGTGTATTTTTTTATTGAGTATGTCAGTGCCAGTTCATCTTTGCCCTCTTTCTTTTCTTCCTACATCGGTTCCACTCTTTCCTTCAAAGGTATGTAGACATGTACACATACACACATATATATACATATATATGCAAGGTATATTTCCCTTATTGTATATTTATGCAGAGTTGATTCTTCTGATTATTTTGCGTATAAAATAGTCCACAATTAAATGAAACTACGTGATGTAGTATTATTTCTACTTTCTTTAATTTCTTTACCACGACCTAGGTTTCGTTGTTATTAAAGATATCTTTGCTAATATCCGATCTGAAGATGTTGTAATACAACGAAACCTAGGTCGTGGTAAAGAAATTAAAGAAAGTAGAAATAATACTACATCACGTAGTTTCATTTAATTGTGAATAATGAATTTCTACAAAATTAACGCCAAATATATTCAATAGTATAAAATAGTCTAACCGTTTCCGAAATAATCGCCTTCAAAATCCAAAATTTAATTAAAATTACAATTGTTTATCATAAAATTACTTCAATATACCGATTACAACTTTCAGAAAAATAAAATGTTGGCAACTGTTGGAAAATCCTTTTTCCAAATCAGATATCATTAATAACATAAACCGCAGTCGATCTTTTTATAATTTCCATTATAAGTGTGTATATGTATATATATATATATATATATATATATATATATATATATATATATATATGTATATATGCATATATATAAATGTGGCTATTCGCCACATTATTCCGAATAGTATGAAGTACATATAAAGTTATCAATTTTAACTTTTTAACTAGTTTGGTGGATTTTAATTTTATAAAACCACCATGTTTTAAATGTTAATAAAAGTTATGTGAAAAATAGTACAATTAGACGAATGTACTGAAAATGTTGAGATTCCCGGTTCGGATTGAAAATCAGCGGTACTGCATCTAGCACATAAATAATCCATAAAATATCTCTTTGATTTGATACTGCATTCGAAAAGTTTTGAAAATTTCATAAATTTCCTCTCTTCACTTTTTTCATTCAAAAAATAGAAAAAAAGATGAACCAATGATACTTTGTTTATCGCAATCCGTCAAACGGGTAAAGTTCTAAGAATGGACGAAAAAAACCGACGAAACAAGAATGGTTCGAAAAGAGAAAAAACAAAGATTATACATATTTAGCCAGCGAACAAAAACGTAACTTCACTTTAGACTTCACTGTGGTGTAATAAATAAATCCATAAATTCAATTCTAAATAAAATATTTAATATAAATACATAAAGCCTATCTAAAAATAAATAAACTATCAATGGAATCTTAGTAATCAATATTACACTAACAATATCTTTAGACATTTTCCAATATTTCGACAACAAATATCAGTGAAAAAAGAGTATTATTACACAGAAAAAAAAGATAACATTTTTGATAGATATAAGAATGACATTGTTACGCTTATAACGTTTAATGGAATCGTGAAAAAACACTCATCACAGGCCAGCAGACTGAAAAAAGAACACAGTTGCTCCGCTTACATGGTTTAATGGAAACATAAAAGAACGGTCACTTAAACCATGGCAGGCGAAAATTCGAAAAAATAAACTAAAAAACTATCATTTCCGGCTAGACAGTTAAATAAAAGAATGAAGTTGCTTCGTTTATGTGAGAGTGCGGTAGCGCACTGGCAAGTTCTCGACAATCGTGTGCGCACCGTGTGATATTTACACGGAACGATTCTAGCCATTTCTGATAATTCTCTAACTCACGACCAATCTGACGTATCATATTAAAATTTTATGTACCAGGTTACTTGACGTATCAGGTTAGAACTTTACGATTAGATGATAAATACATATAGATTTATAGTTCCCTATATTATGACGCTGGAAAATTCACATTTTGTTACAAGCTGACTCACATATTATTAAAACTTCTGGCCCGCTTCCAATCGACTTGAAACGTGAAAGGAAACTGACAAAATTAGTTTAATGTTGATATACTGCTCATGCGAATTTGTATCGGCACACCAGAGAATATATAATGCACATTCTTCGCGATAAAAAAGTCTTTGCTATAATACAAACTTAATAAATTACACAACGAAATAGTCATAAAACATTAGTGGTTCGAACACTTTCAATATTGGTCGACTAAGATTGCCTTGACAGGTTTATTCTTAAGAGCTGCTAGAGGCGACACTGACAGGGAAGTTGATTGAAACAGTTGTCAGTCGGCTTTCTTTTGCGGTTAGAACGTAACTTATTAATATAACTTATAGTTAATATTGTCTTGCCGCTACTTAATTATAAAGATGTCACTGCTAGCTGGTAACATAATTTATTGAATTTTTATCGGACAAATTAGTGACGATGGAATACAATACTTCGTATTTCTTCTACTTCTAAGGTGTTCCTCCAACTAGTGAATATTGGCAGTCAGATCTGCTTATTTAGCTCTGTCCTTGGCAAGACAAAACAGTTCAGCGACACTCGTCATACCTGTCTATGCTTGTATGTTATGTAACCATGATTTTCTTTTCCGGTCAGCTTTTCTTCTCCAAACCATTTTTCTCATCATTATTAGTTACAAGAGTTCGTATCTGCGATGCATGAGAATATGCCCCAGATATGTAACTCTACGTTGTTTGATAGTTTTTCGCCAGAACTTTGTTATTAGTGAATTTTTGAGTCCAAGATGTTGACATCATATGTCTGCTATACATTCGAATGTTTCTATATGTTTCCTGAGATATCTCCCAATAGTTCAGGCCTCGCATCCGTATAGACGTATATATATATATATATATATATATATATATATATATATATATATATATATATATATATGTATATCTATATATATATATATGGAAATTTAAGGCTACAAGTATAGACTACCTTTTTCATAGTTCCATAGGCATTACGGGCAATTTAAACTCCTTCAACCATTTTATTTTCGCGAGATCAAAACATTTTGACCTCGCGAAAATAAAATGAAAAATAGAGCGCGCATCATCGGAAGTCGTCATTAGGAGACCAATTTGTCCAGTAAGACCAATTGTAGAACAACACAAGAGCATGAGAATGAAAGAAACATGTTTGAGAATGAAAGATGTGATATATCAGCGTAAAGAAGTTTGGTCCATAATAATACTTCTTTACGCTTATATATCTTTTAATATTCTTTTCTGGAAGGAGATCTTCCTCTAAAAATGTACCATTTTAGTAAAGTACCATTTTCAATTTTTTTAAATATTTATTATGATCTAAATTTGACTTTGAAAAATCACTCGCATCTCCGTCCGTTGCGTTGGTATGTATGTATGTACGTATATAAGTATGTAGGTGTGAGTATATGCTTCTTGATAGATTTTGGAGATTTTTTTGTTTCGATTGGTTAATTATTAGAATAGAAGCCTATTAACATTTACAATGATGTGTCAAATAAATTAATTTTTGTAAAAAAATTTCCATACAACTAACTTTTTTCGTGCTCAATGACTGCTCTTGGGATTTCTATATGTCCCTCCTCGCTACTTCCTTCTGTATTCAGCTTTTTTATTTTCCTACAATGATTTATACAATAAAAAAGTATGGCGTGTGCACTTTTGCTGATATCAACTATTTTAGTTTTTCAATTAAGTAGAGCTTATCCGAAATATTTAACTTTAAGTTTAGGTAAGTTTATTTGCCATTTTCTCCTTATCTCTTCTTTTTAAATTACTCCTTCACTATATATACGTTTAGTATGGTGAAGCGGACTTACAGGATTATTTGTATTCACAGTTACAAACTTACAAACTGGTGTTGTTATCCCATTCAAGTTGAATATCCTCATTTTTATTTCTATCACGTAAATTCTTACCGCAAGTTTAACACAATTTGTATTCCATTCAATTTGGTTTCGTTCTTTTTAATATTTCGTGTCATAATTAAGGAAATGATATAAGTAATCATTCCGGGGTCAGTCTATTATTGATCATGAATATTTTTGTAAAGATAATTTAACATTGAAACGAAAAAGCAACATAGAAAGTTGAACATAGATGTATATATTACTACTTCCTAAGTTCCAAAAATTTTAATTTTTATTTCGGGGATATTAAAAAAAAAATTTAAGACTTATATTGTATTGGGTATCAAATGAAAGCTGTTTCAAATACGAGTTTAAAAAAGGTAAATATTTTTTATTTTAAAAAAAAATACCACAAATTTTTGAAAAATCGCTCACGATTTCATTTAAGATTTTGAAAACGAAAAAATGTAAACAAATTTGGAATATATTAGTTTATATTGACCAAAAATTTTAAGCATCGAATTACCTGTGGTAAATTTTTATCGTAATGTAGAATTTAGAGTTTTCTATATTGCAATAAAAATATAAACAATAAAAACGAAATCTAGTTGTTTCTTGAGAAAACGATCGTGGTCATCTTGTGATACTGTCAGGGCTGGTGTAACTCACGTCACGATGTCCTCTGTTTCTGCTTCGATCTGGCGCACCCGTGCGAGGAACTGTCCACTGCAGATTTGCTTTGGTCGGTCCATCGCATGAGTAACCTTACGGTTTAACGTTTTACTGCACCCTGTACAAAAAGGCGATCTATGAAGCTATTTTGTTCCACCGTGAGACGTGAGACTATTCGACATTATACTAAGATTGATAAACGATAACATAATATTGTTTACGCAAAATCCATAAACTCAAATATAAGTATTACACACGTATGAAGTTCAGGTGTCCTTCACTTTCTGTATGGGTCTGCATTTTATTGTTTTTGTAGTGATTTACACAAAAATTGGCAAAACGGAATACTCGTAGAATACTTCTCCCTAAAATGGCTGCCCCACTTTTTCTTTGAAGGTATATCGCTAAAAAAACTGAAAAAAAATTGTTTTTATCCAAGACTCCTTTTTATACATTATTCTTGTCGTTCGTATTGTTTTGTAATTATTTTTAAAGAGCGCCATATATACCGTCGCCGATGTGTTCTCTCCCTTTCACATCATCTTCTTTCTTTCCATTCCGTAACTATAAACTCTTTAACTAAAAGTATTTGTCTAATTCCTTTGTGAGCACATGGTTTATATTTATTTCATAGATCATATCGCACTCATTGTTTTCAGCAATCATTATTTTAACAATATTCATCCTTTCCTCTTTCCATTTAACGCCATGGTACATCTTTTTTGAACTGTATGTAGAAGTTAGCACATGAAAAGTAGCTTCAATACAAAATGTTTAAAAAAGGATAATTACAAACTAAATTTGTAGTCCATTAGGAGTAAGGAAAAGATAATGAGGCAGAAAGGACTACTTTTAGAAACGCATTTCATCCATTATGAAAGATAGTTAAATAAAATTGTCCCAAGATGTATGTCTGTAGTGCGTGGTTGCCCTAAGTATTTTTTTGTTGACATTTTCAAGTGACCCTCAAAAGTCCAAAGTAATTTGCTACGTTGGTGTAGTCTAAAAGGTTGTGTTAGATCCATAACCTTCGCGAATATTTTAAAGCCATTTTCAATACATGTTGCCAAACTCTGGAACAAATTTTTCCGACGCTCGGTATGCATCATCAGTTTATGTTTTGAAAAGTCTTGTTTAAAAGTTACAACTAGCTAGATTCTTGTAAGTTATAATTTTTATAACTTGTTATTTTATCCTCCTTTTTTAATCATGTCAATGCTTGATTCATTATCAATACTTTATACACCATCTTCTTTTACTATCCTTCCCTATGCATATTAACGCTTTATTCGTTATGAATACTATATAAACTTTCTTATTTTAACATCCTTTTTTAATCATGTCAATGCTTGATTCATTATCAATACTTTATACACCATCTTCTTTTACCATCCTTCCCTATGCATATTAACGCTTTATTCGTTATGAATACTATATAAACTTTCTTATTTTAACATCCTTTTTTAATCATGTCAATGCTTGATTCATTATCAATACTTTATACACCATCTTCTTTTACCATCTTTCCCTATGCATATTAACGCTTTATTCGTTATGAATACTATATAAACTTTCTTATTTTAACATCCTTTTTTAATCATGTCAATGCTTGATTCATTATCAATACTTTATACACCATCTTCTTTTACCATCCTTCCCTATGCATATTAACGCTTTATTCGTTATGAATACTATATAAACTTTCTTATTTTAACATCCTTTTTTAATCATGTCAATGCTTGATTCATTATCAATACTTTATACACCATCTTCTTTTACTATCCTTCCCTATGCATATTAACGCTTTATTCGTTATGAATACTATATAAACCTTATTTTAACATCCTTTTTTAATCATGTCAATGCTTGATTCATTATCAATACTTTATACACCATCTTCTTTTACCGTTCTTCCCTATTCATATTAACGCTTTATTAATTACGAATACTTTATAAACCTTCTTATCTTATCCTCCCCTATTAATGTTAATGTTTTGTTTATTATCAATACTTTATATACATTCTTATTTTATCATTCTCCCCATTCATACTAAAATTAATAATATTTTTAAGAATTTGTTGTATTCATAATTTTTAACCTTCCAAAATCGTAAGTTCTCATTTTTTTTTCAATCGAAAAGGTTGGCATAATGCATTGAATAAAGAGACAAATGAATAATGTTGTTATTAAAATTTACATGTAAATGAAAAAAAAACTTAAACAGTAATTAGCAACATCGTGTTTATATTTTTTAATACAAGAGAAAGTTGCCAGTATAAAAAACATATTGAAAGGCAAAAAGGCCCCGTCGCAAACCGGATTGTTTAAAAAAATAATCACGGCTCTTGGATGGCTAAATTAATATTCATTGACACAAATAACTTTTACTCAGCGATAGAATGAAAGGAAAGCTATAATTGTAATTACGCTAAATGTAAATGTTTATTATGTTGTGTAACATACACTGTAATGCTTTCATAAGTCACGGTAATAAATTCGCATTTTTCATAGATCTTTTAGCCTTACTTTTTTACCTTTTAGCCTTACTTTTTTATCTTTTAGCCTTACTTTTTTATCTTTTAGCCTTACTTTTTTATCTTTTAGCCTTACTTTTTTATCTTTTAGCCTAACTTTTTTATCTTTTAGCCTTACTTTTTTATCTTTTAGCCTTACTTTTTTATCTTTTAGCCTTACTTTTTTATCTTTTAGCCTTACTTTTTTATCTTTTAGCCTTACTTTTTTATCTTTTAGCCTTATTTTTTTATCTTTTAGCCTTACTTTTTTATCTTTTAGCCTTACTTTTTTATCTTTTAGCCTAACTTTTTTATCTTTTAGCCTTACTTTTTTATCTTTTAGCCGTACTTTTTTATCTTTTAGCCTTACTTTTTTATCTTTTAGCCTTACTTTTTTATCTTTTAGCCTTACTTTTTTATCTTTTAGCTCTTTTTTTTTACTGGTTTGAGCTTAACGTTTTCCGGTAAAATATAAATGAAAATTTAATATCTGTCCCGTAGAAAATTTTGATTTTTACGATTTAAAATAAACAGTAAGATTTTACAAATGGGTTTTGGAATTACTCTCATCGAAACAAAACCAAAAATATAGAGGGATAAAAATATTATTTCTATAAATTTACAAAAAAGGTATAATTCCTCATTTGAACGCAAAAAAAATTATTTTTCGTTTCATAATTTTCGCATGTTTTTGCCAAAATTATTTTATATTTAACGTATTAAAAATAATAAGAGTTTAATAAGCATTTTGCGAATACTGGTATATTTGTGTGTATCGCTCTACTTTTATTAATTATAATTTTTAAAAGCAGAAATCAATAGCAATATTTTTTTATTTAAATATTAGCCGTTACCCACGATTTCATTTCAAAAAAATTATTTCACGACCAATTTTGATATTCCGTAATTTGGTAATAAATTCACTATCATATTAGAATAATGTAATAAAAATATTCTAACCAGACCTAACTAATAACATTATAACTGCAAAAGTGTTTATTTATTTGTGTTTCTTGCTTTCGAGCGTCAACTGCTCAACCGATCTTTGTGAAATTTTTCACACATATATGATAAAGCTTAACTTACTTCGTGAATTTGCAGACATCTTTCATAAAGCTGAATCTTAACTGTGAAATTTTGTATAACTATATCACAGAGGTGAATCTGCACAGTGAAATTTTGTTCTCTTATATCCTTGACAATTTGCACAAATATGTCATAGAGCTTAACCACTTCTGTTTAATTTTGCCCCTATTTCTCATAGGGCTGAACCTACTCTGTGACATTCTCCACACATGCATCATAGAGCTTGCGTTAAATTTTGCACACATTTGCATAAAGCTTAACCTCCTCCATGAAGCTTTATCCATATATAGAATGGGGCTAAATCTCCTACCTGACATTTTACCCATATGTAGCACACAGCTGAAACTTCTTCATGAAATGTTGTTCTTATATATCATGGGGCTGAAGCTACCCCATGAAATTTTACACACATATGTCGTAGAAGTTAACCTCATTCATGAAATTTTGCCCATTTATATCATAAAGCTAATTCACCCATTCACCACATAATATAGCTAGCGAACCCATTTATATCATAGAATCTACTCAATGAAACTTTTCACATATTTATAATAGAGTTGAATCAATATCATAGAGCTGAACATCTAATATGTTTAGTTTCATGATATTGGCTACTTTATTTTGGAAAATAATTTATTTTCAGTATTTAGTAAAATTATCTCATAAAGGATATGAGCATAAAGAGAAATATGTAAGTACCGTCTTGATCTAACTAATAATTTTTAATCACAAATTTCCACGAGAGCGTAATTTTAATCACAACTTTGCGTATGAAAACTACAAAAAGTATTTAAAAGAAGAACTTTCTTACTTGAGAAAACAAACAGTAGTGTCATCTACTGACTGATTGATTAATTTTTTTTAGAGCTACTAAGTAACAAACTAAGAAAAATACTTTCACTTTTATAATAAATTATTTTTTTTTTAATATAAAAATTTTATTTTTAATATTTACGTCTCTTAAACATTTCCTAAGATCCTTCAAAGTCCTCCTATATAAAAAATATCATCTTTGATTACGCGTAATGCTGATGAACGATTTTTGTAGGTGCGGAGTTGGCAACTTTTGTGGTCGGTAGCCGACTTCCACCGATTTCCATCGAATATCTGTTATCAGCGCTTTTTAAATCGTAATGGCCAAAGCTTTTCCAAGAGTACCAAAGTCGCTCTTATTCTTCTAACACATGTGCTGTTAAAGTATTAAATGTTCTATTTTCTTTGATTATTGTCGGACGGATTATTGTCGATCGTCTACGTTGCCTGTTATATTCCATTACACCTATTGCGACAGCCTTTATATATTGCATTAGCATACTGATTGCGATTTTAAAAGACCATTTCGGTGATTTTCCCTATATTATAAGTGAATAATATAATTTTTCCATTTTTAGAATCATACATTCTTACAAAAACAGTTTTGTTTAAAGAATATATCGGACTTAATGGGATTCGGATGGATCGGACCAATCCGGATGGATGATTCCGAATATCTCATCTTAACCTGTCACTCTGAGTTATATCACCTAATAATATGTTTATTGCCATTTCGTCTCATCACCGCCTATCAAATTATTAAATAATAATGAAAACGATAACCCTGTTCATTTCAGTCTGGAGTCAAGTAAAGGAAAGGTTCTCAATCGGACCAAATTATGATGTTTTTTGTATATTCTCATGCAACATTTGGCAATCTCTCAATATCAATTTTGCACACCCTGCCAGTGTTCGCTATATTATAAATTAATGCATCTGCCTCGACACGTAATCAACTTTTAATATAATTTTTTCGAAAGGCTGTACAAGTGCATGTTTAAGAATACGCTGCAAGCTGCAATTCTTGACTGATTTTAGTGATTCACTTTTCTCTCGATTGTGCAGTTATCAAAATAGAAGTTTATTTATTAACAATGATTTGTCAAATAGTTTAATTTTTATAAACAAGTTTCTACAAAAAAAATCCCTTGTTATTTGCAACCCTTTTTAATTTTTTAACTTTTTCTCTTTTTTTTATTTAATAAACAATTGAAAATGCAGGATGTGCATTTTTGGCTTTGTCAATGATTTTTAACAATATATCAGTTTTCAGCTCTTTCCATATAGTTTGATAATAACTTCTTTGTGAAATATTAGACATCTTCGTTATTAATTATTTATTATTTTAATTATAATTACGAAAAGATAAAAAAAAAAAAATATTGTAGGGAATGTATCATCGATATTATCGCGGATCCATTAATAAACGTTAGGCAGATCGTTGAATGGCTCAAGGATGTCATCCATTACGGTATCCATCGTTTATTCGTATTATGTCATAGCGACTTCCTTATACATTGTTCGCTTGACTTCATTTCCTGTCCCCGCGCTATTACGGGACAGCACTAACCGGACATGCTTCGAATTTTAATTCGGGACCACCGCCGAAGAAGAATTGAAATTCCATAGCTTTATTTTAACTAACTTTATTTATAATTAACTAGCTTTTGCACGTGGGTCTGCCCGCATGGTATTAGGAAAAGATGAAATACTTTTTTTTTTCAAAGTAGGCATAGATTTCAATCAAGTCAGTTATATAGTTATGAGGTAAGTATTATTTGGAATAGAAATTTGAGTGCGTGCAAGTCAGCACATGCAACAGAAGTGAAACTTCATTGGCAATCTAAAGCTCGATTTGTAAGTGTATAGTAAGAGGTAAAATGAAAGAGAGAGAAAGAAAGAGAGAGAGAAAGAGGGAAATATTCTAAAAGACTTATAGTATTTATAGAATTTAAGGATAGTATTAAAAGGAGGAAGATGAGAATATCTAAATAATAATAATCTTCATATAAATTTACATAAACAATTGTTAATTAAAAAAATAGCCAAGATATCAGTACCAGAATACAGCTAATTATCGGGATTAGGAATCTAGAAATCGGGACGTATTGGTCCTGTTGTAAATTATTTTTACGATGTGGGGGTTAGTCATAAATAGATAAATAATTGGACAAAATATTGACAGTTTACTTTTGTCACATAATGCATAAAACAGCTGACTGCAGTACTGAGCGCCATTTTTCTTTCTTTTTGCGTATGCATGCATTTCTTGTCTTATTTATCGTGTTCACCCATCTCTTTCAATTATTATTTAAGTACCTACTTTCCATCCTTTTTGTGACCGATTCGTTACATTCAAACGTTACAACTAAACGTTGCACAAAATTCGATCTTGAAATTTTACTCCCACCGCGCCAAAGAAGTTTCACTTCAAAAATTTGCCAAACCTAGCTTGTAACATTCGTTCTGGTACATTCTGGTGCATATGCCATGGTAGCCAGAATTAAAATGCAGTGCAATAATTAACCTCGGAATTTGACATGTTAAATAGAACATGTCCCACTGCTTTAAAAAATTAAATTAATAAAAGCGGATTTAATATTTCGTGGGCGGGTATAATTTTTTAGTTGCATTTATGTTTACTGTTATGCTTCTAAATGATAACGTAATTATGTATAAATATACTTAAATGAAAAATACCATTAAAATCTATTGAACCGTTTAAGCTTAAAAGAAAAACAAATAAACAAGTAAACAGACGGGACTTCATTGTTATTACATCAGTAGCGATTTTTATGAGCAAAGGGTATAATTAATTCTATAGTCACTCGTTCGTGACTATTTTCAATTCACTTAAAGTATTATTATACAATATTTACGACGAATATTACATGAAAACCTCTTCTTCGTTATTACCTGTATCTATAATTGAGACAAGTGTTGTTCACAGAGCTTCATCACGCCCGTCAATTACAGGTATTACGTTTCTCTTCATTCCAAGTTTTATACAATATTTACAACGCATATTATATGAAAACTTCTTCCCCGTTACTTCCTGTATTTGTAATTGAGACAAGTGTTGTTCACAGAGTTTCATCATGCCCGTCAATTACAGGTATTACGTTTCTCTTCATTCCAAGTTTTATACAATATTTACGACGCATATTATATGAAAACTTCTTCCCCGTTACTTCCTGTATCTGTAATTGAGACAAGTGTTGTTCACAGAGTTTCATCATGCTCGTCAATTACAGGTATTACGTTTCTCTTCATTCCAAGTTTTATTTATTTATTTATTTATTATTTCTGCAAGCTTAGAGAAATAAGTATACAGTGGCAGACTTGTTGTTACAAGAAAAATGTCTTACAGGCAACCACAATGAATTAGATGTGAACATTAAGTGCTGTGGCAGATTGTAAGTGATTTTTAAACATTAATTAATTCTACTTAAAATATAAAATATATAATATTATATGGTATTAAAATAATATTAACTAAAAACCAAAGCAAAACGACACTTTAGGAGTAGGGAGGGACAAGGATGGGTTATAATGGAAGGGATTAGGATCTGATAAATTATGATAGATAATGTTTATAAACGACTTTTGAACGTAGACAACGAGGGTGCACTTTGTAAATTTGTAAGACGGGTGTTTTGGTTGGGGCATTGAAAAGTTTTATTCAATAATTTATTACAAATGACACGGATGTCTTCTAAGAACGCATTAAATATTTTTTTAGAATGCCGAATCTAAACAAAAATTGACAGAACAAAAAAAACAAATCGAACGAATTTTACATTGAATTTCGTTATGTATAATAACGAAATTCTGTACCTTTTTGTATCGATAACACAGTACTGCAAATTTCGAAACATAAATACTTCAAACTTTAATATGTCACTCGTAAAATTTTATACGATGAAAAGAAGATAATGATATACTGTCTTTTTTCCTTCGACGTTCGTAATTAATGCATAATATTGAATATTTGGTCCGAAAATTTAATCTAGACTATTTTACGTTTGATCATCAAACGTATTTAATCAGCCCAGTATTAAATAACATCTACTTTCCTCGCTGGAGGCAGTGGAGAATGTATCAAGTTATTCTAAACAACTCTTCGCAGCATAGCTACTGTAAATAGAAGATTAGTATCGAGACAACAGTCAGTTAGACAGGTAGTTAATTCCGTGTTAATAGTTAGTTAGTTCCGTACAGGAAGTGTTAACTATTTAAGCAGACTAACTAATATTTATGGTCAACCATCATACTTCGGCTACACGAAACAATTTTGTTGAGGTAATTTCATTTTCCCTATTTCTTACTAAATTATTATAGACCATTGTAATTTTAATATGTCTACTAAGTGAATGTCTTAAAGCGTTACACCTATTTTCCAGTTCTCACGTTTCCTTTTAGTATAATTTTCTTTTTCTGAATTCGGTCTGACTCATGGAAGCCAAATTCGTCCTTAAATAACTAATACATTGTTGTTTATATATACTTATAATTCTAAAATAATTATATATACTTCTAAATATATGTTTCCAATTTTAATAAACGAATTTGAAATCTATGTATATAACAAAATTGTAAAGGAATGAATTTTGTACGTTGAGAATATTTCACAATTAAATGAAACTACGTGATGTAGGAAATATGAACTACGTGATGAAACTACATGATGATTTCTACTTTCTTTAATTTCTTTACCACGACCTAGGTTTCGTTGTATTACAACATCTTCAGGTGGGCTATTAGCAAAGATTTAATTTTGAAATAAAAAAGTTTTGAACGTGTAGAACTAGCATTACCAGGATTTCGTATACATTTAGTTATTTATAATTATTTAATGGTATTTAATATTTTTATTAAAATATTACAAAATTTTAATTTTGTTTGACGTAATGCGCTTACTATAAATGTCACTGGCGCATATTTCAAAAAAATGTATAATTCTACATAAAATTAGAACCATTGATTGTACGATTTTATTTCTTCATTTGTGCTGTAAGACCTCTCATTATGCCGACTTTCAAGATTGCAGGTTGACCGGCAGTGTAATATATGTTTTTATATCGGTATAAATAACAAAAAAAATACGCTTAAAAGAGCCATATCTTTTTGTTGCGTGAACCAAACAATTTTTACAGAAAGCCATAGGCCTCAGTGCACGATATTAATTTCAGCTTTATACTTCAAGCTGTTTCTGAGAAAAAGGACGGAAAGAACAACAAAGAGATCCTATCAGTCTTGCGTTCTTAATTTTGAAAAGTTTTATTCATTAAGTTATTACAAATGTTATCTTTGTTAATAGCCCATCTGAAGATGTAATACAACGAAACCTAAGTCGTGGTTAAGAACTTAAAGAAAATAGAAATAACACTACATCACGTAGTTTCATTTAATTGTGAATAATGAATTTCTACAAAATTAACGCCAAATATATCCAACCATAGTATTTCACCTATATATACAAAAGTACTCAAGAATTCGAGTTTCACTTTAATATCATGACATTGCAATATACATTTCAATATACATGAACAAGAAGATATACATTACACGAGATAACCACGAGCGTTTCGTCAATTGATGTACATGTACAGTCGCCACAACGAAATCCGGCACGCGAACATGTTTCATAATCGAAAACTTTAATTACAAGATCCCAAATCTTATCTCGCGTGCGCAATAAATCTCCGAAGAATGCGTCGCAACAGCGCTGTAAGCAGAGACGCGCCACGATAGTGAAGGCGCGCGGGCCTGGATTACCGCAGCGGGACGGCAAAAATGCGATGCCGTTTATTTGAACAGCTGTGCTGCACAGCCGGCGCAGCGCTCTTCGTCCAGCATTTAAACGAAACCCGTGTTCTTTATCGCGATAACGTCGTTTCTTTACGAAACGATATTCGTGTGATGTCCGTCATTAGTCAAGCAAGTTATTGTTGTTTAAAATGAGTTGAATATATTATATGCTACTAACAAAATCGGGATTTCGATGTTTGCGTACTCGTTGAATTTAAAATGACATCCTAATTTAATAAATGTGATATGCGAAAGTTTGTTTCTGTATATGATAACTCGGCTGTTTTTCCTATCTTTACCGTATTTCATACACATATAGACTGTATTATGAACTGAAATATAAGGTACGAGCAAGAGGAACTAATATTCCGGAAAAGAGTACAGATGATATGATAGCTCGGGTCCTTTTTCCTATCGTTACCGTATTTCATACACGTAAAGACTATATTATGAACTATATTATGAACTGAAATATAAGGTACGAGCAAGAGGAACTAATATTCCGGAAAAGAGTACAGATGATATGATAGCTCGGGTCCTTTTTCCTATCGTTACAGTATTTCATACACGTAAAAACTATATTATGAACTAAAATATAAGGTACGAGCAAGAGGAACTAATATTCCGGAAAAGAGTACAGATGATATGATAGCTCGGGTCCTTTTTCCTATCGTTACCGTATTTCATACACGTAAACACTATATTATGAACTAAAATATAAGGTACGAACAAGAGGAACTAATATTCCGGAAAAGAGCATAGATGGTATATATATGTGCCTAATGTTTAATTACTAGCTGTGTCTCTTTGGTTTCACCTGCGTAGAATTGTCTTAATTATGCTGCTCTTTTAACATTGGATCAATAAGTGCCTCCGCTTCGTTCGTCAAACGACGTCGGTCGTAATGTTCGATGGTATATCGGCTGGAATACTCGAGGTGATCAGTCAATAAATAAGCTTACCGTTTAAGAGTTTGTGCCGTTTAAGCAGTGTTCCCCAACTTTTGTAGTATTTTTTACCACTTATCTATCGACTCTTATTCCGACTGTATCGTAGTGTGATAATATCACCTCTAATTTTTTTTTAAGTATGGACTTTCTAACACAAAAAGAATGTTTGAAATCGAAAGGGTGGTTTCAGAGATTAGCGTGAACAAACAAACAAACAAACAAACAAATTTTTCCATATTATATATTCGTATAAATTGTATTGTTCAAGTTATTTTCAATGTCCAACATTTTCTGAGGATGCTTTTCAATGGATGTTCATTAAAATTTAAACGCACACATGGATGGCGGTATTCAAATCTTTTTATATCGTTTGATAAAATTTAATAAAAACGATAATTAAAATAGGAGACCCAATGCCACAATATGAAACGTCAAAGTCAGTTCAAGATTAGTTTATAACACTAGTCTATGAGTTACTTTCTTTTTCAAGCAAAATAAAATATGTATATACCAAGTACAATATTTTGTCTTAGAATCTTTATAAATAGATGAGCAATTTTTAATTTTAAGCGCTATCGGATAAACATAAATAAAAAAACCATTAATTGATAAAGAAATACAAGACAAATAATAAATATTATTATTACATAGTAATTGAAACCATTTTTTATTGCAAAATCAAAGACATCAATAAAGTTTCTTTTGTCAAATATCTCTACTGTGCAATATAGTTTGTCTTTACCCATAATTTTTCTGCTATAGCGTCAACTAACCAAATTTTATAGTATATACGACAAAGTATATATAATATATAGGACAAAGTATATATAGTATATACGACAAAGTATATATAGTATATACGACAAAGTATATTAAAAGTATATACGACTAAGACAAGCTTGTTCCAGTTATTAATCTTGTAATTTTGCTACAATTAATTATTTATGTACTATGCGGCGATAACATTTTTTATTTGTCTTGGGTTCCTCTATCAATTTATGTTGTTTTTACATATGTTCACAACAAATGGTAATGCGGTCTAAAAACTCCTTGATTGGGAGCGATGTAGCTGGTAAAGACTAAGATATTATATATGTAAACAAATAAAAGTAGTCTGAAACTCTGTAAACAAAAATGTTATATTATTTTGCACAAAATTGAAAGCTTTGATTATTGCCTTCTAAGTTTAATAGGCAAATAAAACCAGCCTATTTGGTTCGCTATTTAGATGACAATATTGAATTTTGTAAATTTTCTGGAATTAATGTACAATTCCATGGTTGTACCAGCTTACATTTATATCCCTTGTTAGACGAGCTCAAATTGTGTTGCTACGTGTTGTTTTGAATTAGTGTAAGAGGTAGTGAAGAATATAGTAAATATAAATGAAAATATTTGAAAAATAGGGCTAATTCGAAAACTAAACGATTTTATTTTAAAGAGAAAATCATGAATATAAGACATACGAGTACAACAAAAATAACTGTAGAATTCAGAGTTATTAGAAGGTAAGTTAGTGATGTTCTAGCAATCGAATGAGAAATAAAAAGCGTTTAGTTTTATTTTCCGCTCTCTAAGCAAAAAATAATTTTCCATTCCCAACTATCTAAACAAAAGCTTCAATATTAAAAGAATTGAGAAAAAGTATTAATTGTGTTTTGGTTTCTTTATATTTTTGAGTGGCTTTGATTTTCCTAAAAGAAAACAATAATTTTTACCTTAGATCTTCCAGAATAAATTTGCGGGTATTTGTGGATCAAAAATAAATTGACTTTTTTCCATTCCATAGCTTTTTATTAATTAATAGTAATTCAAGAATTATGTTTATATTAGCAAAACGTGCTAAAATGTTCTTATTTAATTTTTGAAGGCTTTAAGTCTGCCTTTATAGTTTGGAAGATATTCTTCATTCGTACCATACGACTATATTTAACTGATGAATTTTAAGTTTGAAGACTTTTTATAAATAATCAGGAAACAGATGGCAACATAATACAATCTCCTCTCCTCAGTTTAGTGACAAAAAGAATTCGAAATAATTTTCGAAAGAATTTCAACATAAGGCATTCGTCTTCTTCTAAGGGTGCCTTTTCAACTAGTGAAGGTTGTCAACCTCTGGTCAGATCTGGTATTGTTCTTGGCAAGGCGAAAGAGTTGGGTGAATCTCGTAATACCTGTCCATTCTTGAATGGTACGCAACCATGACTTTCTTCTACGGCCGTATTTCCTTCTCCCATCTACTTTTCTCATATTTATAAGAGTTGTAAGAGCTCATATGTGTCATGCCTGAGCACTTACCCCAGATTTATAAGTTTATGTTGTTTGATGGTTTCCAAAAGATTGATCTTCTAATTGCAAAACTTTTTCATTGGTGACTTTCTGAATCTAAGATGCGTCTGTGGGCCCAGGTTTCCAACGTTTATATATGTTTCCTGAGATCTTCCTTAATAGTCCAGATCCCATATCTGTATAGAAAGTATTGGTCAGATATAGTACTGGACCAGAAGACGAATTCTAAGGCTAACATTCTTTTTCATTTTTCCAAAGGCATTATCTCAGTTTGTATCCAGGTTCTGATATATTTATATGTCATACGGTGATAAACTTATACTAGTTTAAGTTTATAAACATCCTTTTGCTTAGATAATATGATACAAATTTAATACGTGAGTATATGCAGTTGACGCGTTAGAAACCTACTATCTTTATATGGTATGTAAGCGCGCAACGAAAATTATCTATAGGTACACACTCGCATTGATAAAGATTAGTTCTAAAGAAATCTCTTACTTAGGCCTGGAGTAAATTTGGCACTCACAATTTACACGCATTAATGTATTTATGACATATATACAGTTGAAGCGTTAGACACCTACATATTTTTATATGATATGTAAGTGTATGTATGTATTGTACCATATAAACGAAAATTATCTATACACACTCGCATTAGTAAAGTATTAGTTTTAAAGAAATCTCTTACTTAGACTTGGAGTAAATTTGGAATTCACAATTTACAGGCATTAATTTATTTATGACAAAAATACTCGATCTTTTATATTGTTTCATAAAGTTAATTACGATCTTAAAAAAACGTTTTTAGATATAACTGATACCGAATCGTAACTTATTTCAGTCCGATTCCTAATCGTCTCCGTTTTTGTATTTTTCGACAGACTTACTTTATTTGTAGCATTTTATATCATTTGTTTAAACACATATTTCACACGCATATATATATATATATATATATATATATATATATATATATGTATATATATATATATATATATAGTACGATAACATAATATTCGATTTAAGGCCATGCTAGGTACTTAATCTCATCAAGTGTTTTATTTTACGGAAGTCGCAGCGTTTCCGCGATGTCTTCATAGGCAGTGACATCTTTTAACGAGAGCCTTGTTTACATGTTATTTTAAGACGATTAATTTGAAACTAAGTTATTAAACCTTTATAATTTATGAACTTTATGAATTATGAATTTATTTTTTTAACGAAATATGAAATTTCTATTCAAATAAAATAAAATAATTTTTAAAAAGATGTAGTGTTTTGTAGATACTAATGTTTAGAGGCTTATGTTTTGTAAGAGCTCATTTTTTTTATAAAATATACCTGATACGAAATACATACGAGTTTCAGTCATATACTGACAAGAAATAATTTTTTCATAATAAATATCAATTACAGAAACTACTTGTCCCTTTCGGTTACACCGGCGGTGTTAAATGACAACGATACTATCAACTTTACGTACAACTTGTTTCAACTCCTACGTTATTGCTTCACTCCCTGGAGTCAAGACGCGATGATTTTTATCTCAAGTTATTCTAGAGATGTCTGAGAACTTATTGGTTAGGTAGATTTTCAGTTAAACCTACATATTTATAACCGCGCATACCGCACATCACCTGGAATACTTTTAGATATTACAAGCTGTACTCTGCAGTTTCATCCGCGCAATAACTAAACGAATCTGTTCCGTTCGCAAAACGACATCGATCGTCGCGACCGGCGTTATATCGGCGAGAATACTTGGAATAATCAGTCGATAAATAAGCCAGTTTCTCTATATTTTGCACTGCCTAGACAGTGTTCACTGATTTCTTTTACAATTGTTATCATTACCCTACTCCTACGTGTTGTATAGTAATGAAATATAGCCTAATATCTTTTTCAAAATATAGGATACCATATAAAACATAATTTTTGAAATATGATACGTGGTTCCAGAGATTAGCGTGAAGAATCAAATAAACAAACTTCGCTTTCTACATTAGGGTAGATAGAGATTAGACTAGGTTACTTTAAAATAAATTAAACACGCCTCATTCAAAAACTACTAACTCAATATTCAATATCATAGAAAAATATGGTGGTTGATTTGAAGTAACATTTAATTTTTATTCCATCGGAATCGGTGAATTCAATCAGACGATATGCGAAATTAATATTTTCAAAGATTCTTTTAAGTGGCCGTTATACGACAACAAAGCCATGCATTTTCGAAATGGACATATCAGAGATAGTGTGGAGTGGTACGGAAAGCGTAGGTGTTTAAATAAACAATATGGATGCGGGCAGATGCATGAAGGCAAATGTTGTTGGTCGTCTTACGCACATACATTTTTATTTTTTTGAATATGTATATTCTTTAAAATATGTATCTGTTGTTGATGTTTGTGATTAAATTACTTTGGCTGGTTTACTATTAGGCTGTTTAAATTTTGTTACTACGTATTGGTAGTTGAAACGCTGAAAGATAAATTCTATAGCGTTTCACTGACGTGACGTTACCCTGGTGCTATCTAGCGATAACAAATGTGTAAGATGATGTGTATGGGATTCTGTATATGATTCCGGTTATAATTTACTGTAATTTTTAACAGACTGCTGATATACTGAGACTTTTTAAGGCGTATTTGATTTATATACGCTTACTTTTAGGTGGATCCAAAAAAATTAACACTTTTATTATTCGTTTCATAAAAAATCTCGGTATTTTTCTTGTCAATATCGTTACGAAGTCATTTGATAATACAATCCTTAATATGAGTAGATATAAGATAGGAAGTAACCACCTCAAGAAATAAAAAGGAGAGGGGAAGAAGCGAACGTGTATTAGGGCTGGCTTCAAACACACTCCGTAATACAGAATTCAGTTCACAAGAAACTACTCGATACTTGTGAATTTCGTTTATTATAATTATGGTTTAATATTTTCGAATATTAAACCATAATTTGCAATTTAGTTTCATTCATGATCGTTTGTACGAAGAATCACTAAGCGACTTATTTTAATTCTTATGAAATTATTTATATTTATTTATCTACTTTAATGTATCTAATTAATATATACATAGCTGACTTATTGCTACAAGAGCAATCTCTTACAGCCAACCATAAAATCAGTCTAGCCCCGCTCGACGAACGACTGGGAATCGAACCCCGCGGTGCGCCGTCAAAGGCCGTATGCCTTGTGATCAACCCATCACAGCTTACTGTAACGGATATATATATATATATATATATAGTAGAGAATACCTAAAAGTTATCATTGTAGTTTACCTACAAATTCTGCTAAGGTTTCTAAAAAACCTGTTGTGTCATAATTTTACCTACGAGACGTTGTTTGCATGTATTTTTAATCACAGAAGATATACCTAAAGTTATGAAAAAAATATTTTTGAAACCCAAACTACATTACTAGTTCTTTTAAAAAATGCGTTACATTGTTCATGGAATTTTGAATTTTTTTTTCAAGTGGAGTACTTAAAAACCTTCCATATACATATTTTTGAGTGCTAATTATTGCGCCATATGTGTGCTAATATGCTTTCTTGCTATTAATTTTTAAATTACCACGTCAAGCATTTTTTGAGAAAAACGACTGTGACAGACGGACTTATGGACACGTGAGTGATCTCATATGGGTTCCATTTTTTTGGTGTACGGAACCCTAAAAATGGACAATAATGCGTACACAAATCAAACGTTTCTATTTTATATAAAGAAATATTTTGATTTAGCTATTTTATTCAGAAATAAATAGGTTCATTTCATTTATTTTTAAACGGCGCCTTAAGTCCGCCATAAATTTACGCGTTACGAGCAATAACCAGAGATAAGCGAGAATTTAAGTTTGCTCATGTGTGTGTGAAGAGCAATAAAGATATGAGCATGAGAGTGGAAATGGGCAGTTTAATTGAAGGGAAAGCTCCGGTGGAGACGCTTGGGAAGAATTGAATGCTTTCTAGTTCTGCAGATGACGGTTTTGCGACCGCTTTCTTTAGTCGCTCTCTGCGATTTCCTACATCTTGGTACACAAATTTATTGCCATCCTATGTTGGAAAATACTGCGTCCAATTATCTTTCAATTTTTATTCAGGTGAATTAAAATATTGTACTGGGACTTTCGTGTAGGTTAGGACATGAAAATATATAACTTCGAAAATGTATTTATTACTCACACGTATAATTCATTTCATGACTGGATAATAAATATTTGAAAGCGACATAAATATTGATTAGAATATTCAGATGTAACAATGAAAGTATGTGATTCCATCCATCAAACATATTATATATGAAGCGTGCTTTTGTAAAAAAAATTTAATTTTTTTCTCTTGAATTCACAACTTTTACCGCGATTTTTCCGTAAGGGTTCAGAATTGTAATATTTTTCACATTTTCTGCTCAGTTTAATGCATAAAATCACTGGTTGAATAATAGACACGTTCTTTCTTATATTCTGTATACTCTAGTCATTGCGTACAGCAGGTTGACATTGGACTACACTATGTGCAACACTCCTGTTTCAGGTTACTTTAAATGAAAAAATAGCTTTGAAGATCAGAAAACACGGTTTTGGGATAATTTTCATATTCTTCATATTTTCTGCTAAGTTTAATGTTAAAATCACTGTTTGAATAATAGACACGTTCTATGTTACAGTCTGTATACTCTAGACATTGTGTACGGCAGGTTGACATTGAGCTACACTATGTGCAACACTCCTGTTTTAGGTTACATCAAATGAACCGCTTTTGTAGATTAGAAAACACAGTTAATAATAATTATGCAACAAGTTTTTTACGGACTTATGTGCGATCACAGCAAAAGCATTTGGACTTTGTACTCATATCGACAAGAATTAAAAAAATGGGCGGTACACATATTTTAAAGATGTCCCAAAACACTTCCGACTTTAACAAGTTGTCAATTATTTTTTATGTCGTAAAATTAAATTTAAATAAAGTAAAAATTGGCTTGCGTTTAATTTTTCACCAAAATTCGTGTTAATTTCAGCAAAATAGTAGTAGAGCTTTTTAAATTTTGTTTCCCTCAAATTTTCATATTTTTCATGGGAAAATGATATAATGTTTAATGCACATATTATAAATATAATTTTTATTCCACATATAATTTTTAATGCAGCAGGAAAACAAATTTAAAAATGGGTGCACCTCGTAATTATATTTCGGATATTTGTTCGCGCTTTAGACAGGTGAAATAAACTATGACATCGTCGTCTAAGGACTGGCCTTATCAGTCCTTAGACGACGATGTCATAGTACCAGTCCAACCATGCCCATTACAAAATCTTTGGGGAAGAAGTAAGGATAAGGACTAAAGACCCCATACTTTTTACAATATAAAAACCTTTTGAACTTTTTAAATATTTTATTATATAAATTCAATTTCCACTACGTATACGTGTCCGGTAACAATGAAGTGGGCCAATAACTCAAGATTTTTTAGCAAGATGAGAAAGATGATATTTAAACGATTCAAACATTTATTACTCAAGGTTTACCAAAACTTAATTATGAAAATCATTACCACTTATGAGAAGTTTCACCTCTGACTTTATCACATAAACTAAAATTCCAATACGTGTCTGAAGAACTTCGATAACAACGACGTAAATAAAACTTGCAAGTTGGCCAATAATTCTCAAGATGCTCGTAACAAGATGAAGAAGATTATGTTTAAACTATTAGGTCAAGGATTTTATATGAATTATCTTCTTAGCTAGTGTACGAATATTTTGTTTAATTTGACCTCGGTCATTATACCAAAATGTGAAAGGTTACTCTTAGAATAACGTTGATTAACACTAGATATTAAAAAAAACAATTTTAAATGTGTACATCATTACTGAATGCTAATATCACGTGTTTTGTAAATAAGTTTAATTAAAGCTGGGATGATATTGTGTTTAGCGCGGAAAGGTAATAACTGATTATTAGGTAGATGTGCATTTATTTTAGTAATATATTTGTTTATTTATTTTGTTTATTTAACTATTTTTATATAATTTGAATGCCCAATTCATGCGAATGGTTGAACGTGTAAAAGTGCCAAAAGAACAAATGGTTATAAAACATTGTGCCAACAATAACGAATAAGATAGAAAATACACAGTAATTCAAATAAACATCACGTAAACATACAAATAAACATTGTGCTGTAAAAACAATAACGATTAAGATAGAAAATACAAAGTAATTGAAATAAACATCACACTAATCGTGAACTACTAAGTAACTCCATAATTGTATGCTGCATCCCTCCATAATTTTTTGTCTGTATGTCGTAATATTGTGTAATACAAACAATAACGAACAAGATAAAAAATACACAATAATTCAAATAAACATCACACTAATCAATCGTGAACTACCAAGAAACTCCATAATTTTGTGCTGCATCTTTTCACAATTTTTTGTCTGCATCTCGTACTATTGTGTTATACAAACAATAACGAATAATATAGAAAATACACAGTAATTCAAATAAACATCACACTAAATAACTCGGTGCCGCCCGTTGTGCCAAGCAAGAGTCTGGGTTTTTGCCACCTCTTCGCTGGCTGACGACTTGAAGGGGTGGATTTTTCCCAGACTGGGTTAAATCGTAAGACCAGAAGGTCAAATACCCGTTATGTGCTGTACACGGGCATTTTTTTTTTTATTTTTTTTTTTTTAGGTGAAATAAACTATAGCATCATCGTCTCATGTTACAGCCAGATGTATAAATCGCTACTAAACTTATAATCGAGACATTATCAACGTAATGGTTCAATGATTTAAAAAATGCATGATCAAATGCAATTTCCGTTGGAGTTGAAGGCGATTACATCCAACTATGCCATTATAAACCTGAAGGGAATAAATAAGGATAATATCCATAGATTTTGTAAGATAAAACATGGTGAATTTTTAATATCTTCTGCGGCATGAAGATGTAAGTAGCTTCATACGGAGACCAGATGATTACATTTTTTTCCAAATTACGACGGACTAAAGAGTTAAAGAAACTGGCGATACATTCTACGTTACGAAAAACCTAATATAATTGTTATTCCAGCACTCAATCGATATTTAGATTATAAAATTGTTTTAGCTATGTAGCTTTGGGCCGAGACAAAACAGACAGCGACGAATGAAAGTTATATTTCTCTGTCGAATATACTTTTCGTTTCATTTATTACTTTACACGTGTTTTCTAGACGTTTTTCTTCTGTTTTCGTCGAGTTTTCCCCTTTTAAATATTATTATGTAAATAGTTTCCACGAATTTACTCTGCGCCAGATGGTTTAAGATGGTATTACGGAAAACAATTTTCATAGTGTATTCTTTACAGTTGACTAGAGGTGGTAATGAAAAATGATCCTCTACCTTGTGTAGGAATTAGGATGAAAAACAATTTTATTTCGGTTATCGTGAATTGATACTTGAAAAAAGCCTCCTTATGGACTCTTTTAATAATACAAAATATATTTTTGGTCTATAAAGTTAGAGTTAGGTTCATCTGATGTGATGTTATTTAAGTCTTTGTCCGACACTTATTCCCGGACACCATGTATACTACGTGACCAGTAACTTCTTAATGGATGTTAGTAAATAAACCGTGATTAAAGATATCTGCTTCTAGTAGTTGTTAGTTTGCAAAATAATTACACCGTTGATCAGGTCAGGGTCTGATGATGAGTTCTGGAGATGAACAATGGAACTGCTTAACGGATGGTGTTAAACTGAATGTGATAACTGAAAGTGAAACTCCTTATTGGATGGTAGTAAATCGAACATAATTCAAGATATTTACTACTGATAGTTTTTACTTCGCTATATAACTGCACTATCAACCAAGTCAGTCAATGCAACTCCTTAACGGATGCTAGTAGACCGATCGTGATTCAACATATATGCTACTGGCTAGTTTAGTTATTAATTTTCAAAATCTGATATTACATTTTGACATGGAGAACCGAACTTCTCAAGTGGTAGTTTTTAATTTGGAAAATCTAATATTGAACTTCCGAGAACGGAACTTCTCAACGACTAATACTCAACGAATAATTTTATAGAAACAACGACTTGGGTTTTGATTTTCAGAATTTATAATCACAATCGCAATGTAACGCTGTACAATGTTACAGCTGTTTTACATATACTTCCGGACACTGTCCTCTTTTTAAAATAGCTGTCCGGAGGATTTTTTTAAATGTTCGGGATTGTAAAGAAAGCAGTTTTCTATTAATAGTACATTAACCGTTTTAGTACCATGGTTTTTAAATTTATATACTTAAAAATGTCAAAGAAATCTTTTGTTGTTGATGTCATTTAACCTTGTCTCGAAAAAAAACTGTATCTCTTCCAAAAATTATCCAATTTTAATATTTTTTTTGGTGTTTCCTTAGTAAAAACTTGTACAAGGATAATAAAATACAAAGAAAATTATGGAAATATATATTGTGAACAAAAATTAGAACAAAAACTGAAATCAAGGTCACATCGTCATTTTCGCAGTCCGGTACATCCTCCGTATCGGCAAAATAATTGTTATCGTCGCTATTATCACTATCACTCAAAATTTGCATTACGCCAAATTGTAAGCGCACCACAATGTCACTCCCACTATCACTTTCTTCACAACTTGAAAAACGATCATTTTCACTAGAATTATTTTTGTATTCCGACATTATGGGCTAACAATTTTTTTTCCTGGATCCTTTTTATATTGTAATTACTAATAATATTATAATTTGAACTTTATGTAACACGTAGAAAGATAAAAAAATAGTGATGCGTGCAAGCGACCTTTCCTAGCGCGCGCTAAACAGCAACTGATTTCGCGAGCGCCATCGCGCTCGTAGCAAATTTAGTTAGTACGCGCACGAGCACGATGGCGCTCGTCGGCTCTCTAACGGTTAATTTAATTCATGGACTAATGAGAAAAATAAGCAATAATCAGAAATTGTATCTTAAATTTTTAAGACTAAATATAAATTTACAATGATTTGCCAGGAATTTTAAGACTTGTAGGAGTTTTGAAATTTATTTTACTGTTTATTTCATTTTTGAAGTTCATTACTGCAAGTCTTACCTGGTGATTTCAGTTTCAGAGTTCAAATTAAGGATGTGGTTAGAAATTGATTATTTTTTTTGTTTATGCAATAGATGAAATATTATTATAGTTTTGCATGTGTAGTTTTTTTGTTTTGGGATGAGTAAAATAAATAATACATAATGGTACAAAATTATCTTACTATTATTATTGTTTAATTTTAGTCTAATACGGGTTTTCACTTTAATGATTTAAATGTCTGGGGTTACAAACAAAATATCCAGTTTTTAGTTCCCAGTTTCTAGTTTCCAAAAAATTATCATGGTAACCCTATGCATACACCATATACACTCGCGAGCTTAAATGGAGAAGTCGTTATGTTGATGCCTGATTCCAAGCTCCCTGTTCCCGAGATATGGAGGGCAACGACTTATATCGTCTTTGTAACGAGTGTAAATGGATGTTGAAGGACCTTGTACTTGAAACATATACGAGCTTAGCGAACGACTATTGTATGTATTCCGTACCTATCTAGGTCTTATTTTATGTCAACTTCATAGTCTTATATATATATATATATATATATATACACAAATATTTGTATACACATATATACATAATGTACAACGTTTGAGCTTTCTATAAAACAGACTCGTATCCTAAAACTCCCGCATCAAAATTATATTCTGCTCACATTGTTATTTAATTTTATGTATATAGAAAGAATAGTGATTATATTGATTATATGGATTAATAGTGATTATATCACTATTAATACGTTGTATTCATTGTGCTGTCATTTGTATAATCGTGGCTTTGTGTTTATTTATACTAGCTGCACCCGTAATCTCTTTCGCTCCATTGTTTGGATAATGTTATAAAATTAATTGTAAGATTAATACATGTAATCTACGATAATTATAAAAATAAAGTAGAGCTTTGTATTGAAATTTTAAATTAACTCAGACCCTACAAAATGCAGCAGTGCAAAATCTCGTCAAAATCCATAAAGCAATTTCTGCGTGATTTGCAAACAAATAAACAGACTATGAGTCTGTGGCGAACAGACGAAAATTCCAAAAACAATGTTATTGTATTTTACTACTTTTAGTTTGTCCCTCCAAATATATATATATATATATATATATATATATATATATATACATATACATATATAGATAAATTTTTTCTAGACTGACCTGTCTTGACATGGTTTTGACATGGTTAAGCAAATTGTTATTTCCAAAATCTTTGTAAACTGACGTATATAAAGAACAAGTATATTGGTACTTGGAAATATATGGGTATGAAGGAAAACTTCTTTATTACCATTGTTTATTTATGACTAATTTAATAACATTCATTTGTTGGTAATTGTACGTAAAATAGTGTTTATCATTTATATTATATTATATAAAATGTGCATAGACAGTCGTAATAAAATATAAAATTTAAAAGATAATTTTATAAATCTGAAAAATAATCAACAATGTCATCTATACTTCATTTCATTTCAAAAGAGAGTGTAAATAAAGCAAAAAGACAGTTGAGGTAATCTAAACCTTTTGTATTAACGTTGGTAATATAGTATAGATTTTTTTTATATTTGTGTTTAAAAAATGTAATTTTACTGTTGGTATAGATTTATTTTAAAGACATTTTTTCTTATATAATTTATGTTGTATAATATAATATTAAAGTGCGTATCAATAATATCGAACACTGAAATTAAACTTTTTTATAATGTTATTGTTTTGAATAAATATCTCTGACAGTAAAAGTAATAATCGAAAATATACAGTCAAGTAAGAGCAAATATTTTCTTAACTGTATAAAACATGTATACTATATCGATCGATTCAATTTTCATATATAGCGCCCGGTATAATGTTTTACGAGAAGCAAAATCATAAGTTCAGAGCGTACGAAGTTTAGAGCGTTAAAAAAGTGTAACAGTTAGGTGGTCTCTCCGCGCAACATTTCTGCCCATCTTTAGAGTGAGATATCAATGTTTATTTGGAATTTTCTTATGACGTAATCGCAATGACGGAGTGTGATACATATTGGCATTTTCTTATGGCGTAATCGCAAATTAAATGTCATTATGTGTGAATATTTGATGTCTTCTATCCTGCAAAATTAAAAAGTCTCTTTTAATTTTAACTTCTTAGTCTGACGTTGCTACATGTTTTTAATTTTTTGTATAAATTTGATTTTGTTCATTTGTGTTTTACTTGAAAATAATTATATTATCCACATTTTTTTATTAAATAATTTTACATTTATATTTAATGATATTGATATTTATATTTATATACAGTGTTACCTATATATATATATATATATATATATATATATATATATATATATATATATATATATATATATATATATATATGTGTGTGTGTGTGTATATTTCTTATGTAGCACCAATGTTGCGTTCGTTTACTTCTTCTGCTTTGCTTTAACATTACATAGTATATTGATATTTATCGTGACAGATATTAAGTTAATATAGTAATTATAATGTGTGATTTAATAATATTGTTGGTGAAATACAATGAGTTTTGTGAATAGTCGTCCGCTGATTAAATATGTATCTGTGCCAAACATATTTTAATTGTCAAATTGGTTTGTTTATAAACTTTGGTCTTTTGGAATGGAATGGAGTATATAGGTTCTGTAGTTCAAATTTCAATATCCATTTCGGTGATTCTCGTAAATTGCATTACATAAATATTCACAAACTCACTGATAGATAGTGAAATACTGGCAAACTGACTGATAGATAGTGAAATACTCGCAAACTGACTGATTGATAATGAAATACTCGCAAACTGACTGAAAGATAGTGAAATACTCGAAAAACTGACTATTAGATAGTGAAATACTCGCAAACTGACTGATAGATAGTGTAATACTCACAAACTGACTGATAGATAGCGAAATACTCACAAACTGACTGATAGATAGTGAAATACTCGCAAACTGAGTGATAGATAGCGAAATACTCATAAACTGACTGATAGATAGTGAAATATTCGCAAACTGACAGATAGTGAAATACTGACAAACTGACTTATAGATAGTGAAATACTCGCAACTGACTGATAGTGAAATACTTCCAAACTGACTGATAGATATTGAAATATTCACAAACTGACAGATAGTAAAATACTCACAAACTGACTGATAGTGAAATACTCACAAACTGACTGATAGATAGTGAAATACTCGCAAACTGACTGATAGATAGTGAAATACTCACAAACTGACTGATAGATAGTAAAATACTCACAAACTGACTGATAGTGAAATACTCACAAACTGACTGATAGATAGTGAAATACTCGCAAACTGACTGATAGATAGTGTAAATAAACTTATAGAATTGCCTCTCGGTATTTGATCTACCAAAAGCAGCGATGTCTTACGTTAAAAAAAACAAGTTACGGTTCGATTTCATTGATTCCGTTGAGATGATGTAATAGTTTTACAAAAGTACCCTGAAAGCATAAAATAAATGAATCAGCTAAGCGAATAATCCTGTTTGTTATTTATATGGATTGATTTTAAGGGGTTTCATTGTAATGCTAGTAAATAAGCAATCAATATATGTATAATATATTCCAAAGTAATTATATGTATCAAAACTCTAGGTAGATTGTTGTCTGGATGTGGTAATGTTAGGATGACTTGTATTGATTGTTTTTAGCCGTATGAAATAAATAAATAAAAACAAAAGTACCGGTTCATTTATTTGGACAATAAAACGGAAAAATATGTTTTTCGTATTATTACAATATTTATTCATTATATTTATGTTTTCTACAAGTGAACAGTAATGTAATAAATAGTTTTTTTGCGACCTTCATTTCCTTTTTCATTTTATGACATGTATTGAAATTTTCATGATATTGACAGGTGTAAAATTTGGGACGCGTTGCGGTGAAGGTTAGAGTCGTGTATGTGTGCATGAAATGAATGTAAAATGTAAAATGAGAAGTATATGCATACATGAAGGCTATACAAAGACACTGTGCGAAGATGTATAAAATTAAAGTTTAAAAAAAATTTAAAAACACGCTTATGCAGCAATATGAACTAAAAAATAGAAAATAATCTTTAAATACAAAGATTTTGATCAAGGCGACCGCTAAGAAAAAACCAGCATGCAGTAAAATTTATAGGTGATATAAGATCAAATTAAAAATATGAAATCGCTTGTCCTTTATTTAAGTATTTTCTGACGGAAGAACTTACGTGTACTTTTCTGCAATGGATGTAAATTTCACGGAGGTGAGTAACAAACAAAAAAACATAAAAATAATCTAATTTGGTATATCGGATGGGGTTTGGATCTAAGTTAGGATAAGAAAGGAATAGGAGTAAGGGAGAGGGATATTAAGAGAAATGGAATGTTTAAAGTAAAGTTAGGGGAGGTATGATTTTTTCAGATGCTAGAATGGACAGTGGAAGTCTGGTAAACTACTCGCTTTTCCTAGATAATATCGACTTATATTTAAAGATTAGATTAGATAGATTAAGTAATTGCTAATTTATTAGATAACGAATATAGACGAAAAAACGAATTTTCGTATTTATATTTCATTTATTCATTTCACAAAAAAGACCCCGCGCGTCTGTATGTATACAATTTTTACAGAAACTACTAATCAGATTATATTGTGGTTTTTATTAATGGATAAACTGATCTATGGTGAAGGTCTAAGTGTATAAGTTATGAATATATTTGAAAATTATCTGGTCTGTGACAATATCGATGACATCGGAAAAACATTTATCGGAGGTATCTTTGCGTGTGCTCTTTAACATGAGTTAATGATGTTCATGAGTCTTTAACATGAGTATATGAATATAGGATCACAGGAAAATAATATATTACAATACTGTTCCTCTCAAAAAAATTTGCAAGAAAGTCTATTACTGATACTATGCATATAGCTATATACTACTATGTACATAGACTATTACTGCTACTATATTAAGTACTAACTAGCGTGACCCGTGCGAAGTCTTCGCATTATTTATTCCATTATGAAGCTCAGATGACAGATCAAACAAATATTTTACTAAAATTGACATATAGAGGCGCAAGTATCAAAAGCATTGAGCTAAAGCGCCACTTTATTTATACGTGAGTGGATTTGAAATTAAACAAAAATTTTACCGACCGTCAATCATATTGACGTTGAACCGTTAGATGGCAGCATTGCTGTTTTGTGTATATAATTTTAATAATTAATTAATTTGCAAAAACAATAGCAATAATACATTTTTTAGTTGTGGATGCCGGTAGAGCAAGTAATTATCTATAAAATGATATATAATTTATGTGGATTAGTTGTGAGGTTTTTTCTAAAAAGGGAGAGTAACATCTTACCTTAGCGTATTAATATATATGATGATGATGATGATGATAGTAGCAGTAATAGTCAGTATATTTGAATAAAATATCCCTCTCAGTCATTCTTAATTCCGCTTTCTTTTCATTTCTTTCATATTTTTAGTTTACAAATTCATCATTGACCATTCGATGAACAGTTGTCCCGTTATTTCTTTCTTGACATCACTTTCTAATCTTCCAGCAATTAACCTTTTTATTATTAAATTACCATATAATAAACTATTTATTATCCATACATACGCTAGTGCGAGTATATTTAACCAGCATTTCTTTCTATCTCTCTCGGGCCGAAATGAAACATAATATGCAACAATGATAACTCATCACAATAGATTATTTAATTGGCAGTTAACCATTTAGTGGGCGTCGCTATCTGATGCAGCATCCGCAGATCTGTCTGTTAATCTGAAGCTCGTGCCGCGCCCATTCGCCGAGAAGATATCTCACTGAACACGACGTCGGTTTCACTTTCGTGTTTAAATTCAAATGGAACGATTCTGCATCCGTGAATGTGTTATCTTAACATCTCAATTGCGTATATCTTCAATTAATAGGTGAAAGTACGTGATGCTTGCACGTGTATTGTGGAAAACAATGTTTATATGCTTGAAAAAAAGTATAAAAGAAAAACTCCTAAAGAAAATTATAGAGTTGTGTGCTTTCTATTATTAATAGGTGGTTTCGTTCTACGTAGAGTAAGTAACCTTTTGTTGCAATATATCCTTTAAAATTGCTTGCTGTTCTATACGGTGTCTATGAAATTACTCCATCATTCAGTGACTCGTATATTCCTCGTATACCATTTTTGTTTATTGTGGCTCCTGTGGAAAGTAGACTGCAGCAAGTAGACATGATCTTCGTATAGTTAGTCACATTGCTAGTGAGAGAAGTGGTAATTTGATTTGAGGTGGAAAAACATTTCTTTTCTATGTTTCGTCTCAACGTGAACTAAGTTATATTTTAAGTAATTTTCACATAGTTATAGAGGTTTGAGATTTTTTAATGTTTTTCATTTCAGCTGTTTTCAGTTAGCAGTGAGTTCTTTGTCAATTGTCGTTTTAATTAAAATTCGCTATCGAAAACAATTTCAAAATGGGTAGATAGTTAAGTATGGCTCATGCAGATTTCATGTAGATTAAGAAAATTTGGATGTGACGGACAAATAGATGGATAATTGACGCTAGACAAGAAAGCATTTTGTATTAAATCCTAATATTGGTGTCCTCACTGTGAAATATGTTTGATATTAAACACTAATTACACTACGTTTGCTGTAAAATATTTTTTGTATTCAACCTTAATTATGTTATATTTGCTGTAAAACATTTTTGTATTCAATCTTAATTGTGTTATATTTTCTGTAAAATATTTTTATTCAATCTTAATTATGTTACATTTCCTGTAAAAAATTTTTGTATTCAACCTTAATTATATTATATTCAGTGTAAAATATTTTTGTATTCAACCTTAATTATCCTATATTTGCTGTAAAATGGTTTTCCTATTGAACTCTAATAATGTTATACTAACTGTAAAATATTTTTGGTTTAAACCTAATTATGCTATATTTACTGTAGAACATTATACAATAAAAGCTTTTATTAGTTATTCGATACAAGATAAATTCGATTTCTAAACATAAAAAAAATGTCCAAAATTAATACATTGCTCGTTGCTGAACCGTGACGATTAAGAGCCAAGTAAATATTGAACATAATATAACGTAGCGCTATAGAATGGGTCGAATAGAAAACGAGAATTGAATACAATAGGAAATGGAGCCAATCTCGCTCTCACTACAAAAATATAGTAATCAGGTTACACGTGTATTCTCAATATACTCCTCGAATGGTTGTTGGTTGGTAATCAGCCAAACAGGCCCTTTAATAAACAACTACATATATCTTACGTGTTTATTTGGGACAAAGAATCATAAATAAAAAAAAACAAGTATTTTCTACTTGAAAATAAGTCTCAAAACTAATATTTGCCAGTTGAAAATAAAAGTCTCAAATTCAAAAGCTTAAATCTGTAGATATTAAAGGGAAATTATAAAAATATAAGTGTATTTTTCTTTCGATGCATTTTTCATGACTCGTTCCTTTCGTCGTTCTGAATTTAAAATGCATTCCGCCTTCTGAGAAAATTTGAAACTAAAAAGAAAATTTTCTAAATTGTTATCATAAAATCACTATAATACATTTCTGTTTCTCAAATCTTACTAATTCTAAAGAAAAAACAATTTAAAACTCAACTAATAAATTTAAAACCCATTTTCCAAATTAAATATCACTGATAAAATAAGTTGACGCTCCGCAAAGGGGTTTTTTCTATAATTTTCATTATAACTGTCGTTCGTCACATTATTCTCAATGAGAAAAAGTAAACAAATGAGTTTATTGATCTTTTTTTTATTTCTTTTTATTACTCAGAATCAGATCGAACAACCTCTATAGAAATAGTCGTAAGGAAGAGTAGGCGTGTATATGTTTGAGTACTATTTTTTTAACGTCACATAAACTTAGAGTACTTTCGTCACATTTATACGACTACGTCAT
Organism: Druceiella hillmani; assembly: GCA_039881145.1. Taxonomy (NCBI): domain Eukaryota; kingdom Metazoa; phylum Arthropoda; class Insecta; order Lepidoptera; family Hepialidae; genus Druceiella; species Druceiella hillmani. The sequence continues at coordinate 37,574,806 of JAYKKI010000017.1, read as the reverse complement.
CGTACGTTAAAGTAAATGTGACAACACTATGTAACGTCACATTTACTTTGACGTACGATGACGTAGTCGTATAGAAAAGGAAAATAAAACAATGTATCGTGTGTGACAGCAGCTAAATAAAATTGTTTATTAAGTTTAACCACAAATTAATCGCTCTTGCTTACAGCAGCTAAACAAAATTGTTTATTAAGTTTAACCACAAATTAATCGTTCTTGCTCACAGCAGTTAAATAAATTTTTTTATTAAGTTTAACTACAAATTAATCGTTCTTGCTCACAGCAGTTAAATAAAATTTTTTATTAAGTTTAACCACAAATTAATCGTTCTTGCTCACAGCAGTTAAATAAATTTTTTTATTAAGTTTAACTACAAATTAATCGTTCTTGCTCACAGCAGTTAAATAAAATTTTTTATTAAGTTTAACCACAAATTAATCATTCTTGCTTACAGCAGTTAAATAAAATTTTCATTAAATTTAATCACAAATTAATCATTCTTATTAAGTTGCTTATAATAAGTTTTAGCGATACAAATGTTTTTACAGTTTTTTGATTTGACGTTCGGAAAGCATAATTTTTGAAATATGTAATTTTGTAAGCGAAAATAAAAATTTGTTTTATATTTTTGTGAAGAGTTGTACCTATGTATATACATAATGCTATTAATTTAGGTAGTTTATTAGTTGGGAAATTAATATTCATAAGACAAAAGAAAGCGTAGAAGTATAGACACGAACGGAAACCGCCATTGTTATCTTTTATTCAAGATTCACTCTCATTATCCTTGTTTGTTCAGGCCGAGTTCACTAACTTAGGCTCTCACGTATTTTAGCTCTTTTCGATTTACGCGCAACGTAGACGACCAACAGTAATCGGAAAAAATAGAATTTGTTATATTTAATACCTTTAACTCATGCGTAACACAAAAGTATGTTCTACAAAAACTCGAAATGACTCAGACCGACATTTGGCCATGCGAATATTAAAAGTGAAAACGCCCTAACGGAAAAAAGGTACGCGCACGACACGCACCGAGGGAGACAATAGATATTTAGTTGCCGGTGGGCACCTCTTGACTTATTCAGTAAGTCGGTGGAAAATTGGCTGCCAATTTTGTTCCACGAAAGTCGGTAGTCGTCGGCCGCCGACCCACTGCATACAGAAGCCGTTCATCTGCGTTTCCCGTTAATCTTTCGTTCTTCTTAATTATATCAATATTTGCCATAGATATAAATAATCAATTTACGTTCACAATTTGTTAAAGGGTCCACTTTCCTACAAATATTCTCGTCAGAATGGGATGAAAAAGTACTTAGTTACGGATGGTATTCAAAAAACTTTATGAAGTATCCAATATTTTTAATCTGTTTACACATTTTTCGTTTGACCATTACTATAAACGATTTCAGATATGTTCCTATGTTTGTATGGACTCTTGATATTAACAAATTTTGAATTTTGTTTATTAATTTTTTTTTTTTGACTTTTCGCATTTTTTTCACATTTTTTTCAAAATATATTTTATTTTAATAGTCATGCTATACCATGCTATTTTTATTAGCCATGTATGACAATGGATTCAATATGGTCAAATTTCTTCTACATTCCTTCCTTTACCTCCATAGTCTCACTTATTTTCACATTGTATTCTCATCAAATATTTGCATTCTTAATTGTAGCTTTTAAAATATCATACACATAATAGAATACCATAACATAATATTTTGACCGCAGTTCATTTATGTTTTGTCTTAGTTTTGTATCACCCAAAACCCACTTCAATTTTGGGCACATGTTGATAAATTCATTAAAATTCGTTTGATAAATTTAATTACAATTTTCGCAGTGTAGTACAAATTCCAGTGAATTCATTTCATTCCATAACAATAAACGTCTCTACGAGATTCAGTCAGTTACTTTATAACTGAATTATTAACTACTAACTATGTCCCACGGTTTTACTCGCGTGAAATTTGGAATAAGAAACAAATTACTCGTTTTAAAATATTTTGTTTGTTCAGAATCTACTCTATTATAATTTTATTATATGCATAGATTTCAAATTTATTAAAGTATAAACAATTGTAATTCCTAAAGAATCTTTTTCATTTTTGTAACGGAATGCTGTGCAAACACCATCTGACCAATGGCGTTACTTTATAACTCTAATTATTAACTACTAGCTATGTCCCACGGTTTTACTCGCGTGAAATTTGGTATAAGAAAATTTTCTCTCATATGCTGCTCTTGGTTATAAACTATTACCATACCAACATCATCATAATCCGTTCTGTAGATTTTGCGTGATTGACTCACAAAATAATATAAAGACAAAAATTCTAAAAGCCATATTTTTCGGCTTCTGTTATCATTCTATATGCTATTTTATTCATTTCATTCATTCTCTGGACATATTCGCTAGCTCATTACTTCAATACAAGCAGTCAATTAAACGGATATTATACAAACATTACTCATTTGAAAGCATACAATTTAATAAAATTAAAAAAGTACAGACAATTTTAATTCCCAAGTTATCTTTTTCATTTTTGTAACGGAATGCTGTGCGAACACCATCTGACCAATGGCGTTTCTTTCTTTTACTCTATTTAGCTTATTTCTTCTATAGTCGAACATAGCATAAAAGATTGAATGAAATGTCCTTAATGCACATTAATTAGGTTTACTTATGTTGGGTCATTTATAATAAACCTTAATTAGGTTTATTTATGCTGGGCTATTTATAATAAACCTTAATTAGGTTTATTTATGCTGGGTTATTTATAATAAACCTTATTTAGGTTTATTTATGCTGGGTTATTTTTAATAAACCATAATTAGGTTTGTGTATACTGGGTTATCTTTTGGTCTGTGACGGAATTTTAAGAAGCGATTAAGAAACAGTAACTTAAACATATAATGAAAAAAACGCATAATTTTATAAAATTTTTCCTAACATTCCCTCAATAACAAGCGCGAATGTTAGGAAAAGTGGAAAAAAATATGTTTTTTGTCACTATATGATTTAGTTGCCAATTTTTAATCTCTCCTTTAAATTCCGTCACTGACCAAAAGGTCCTTAAAATTTTATCAATGACCTAGTATAAATATTTTTTCTTTAATTTTTAACATTTTATTGTTATAATAAAAAAGATATACACGGTGTCCGGGAATAAGTGTCGGAAAAAGAAAGGCGTTATTTGTCGACTGATAAATAGTTGATTTGCGTTAAAATAAAATTTAAAAGATGACTTTTATCACAAAATTGAAAATAATATTCATAATTATTTGTCATCTTTTTCGTATACACGATACTTGCGTTTATTATTCAGCGCTGCCCAGGGGAATAACCCGCGAACATCTATGAAGATATCCAGCTGCCCGGGTAAGCACCGCGCTCCATGGAAGTATTGGGTGTGTTAAAAGAATTATGTGAAATATTTTTTTGCACTCAATTAGAAAAATGGCGTGTTGTACATTTTATGTCAACAACAATTTATTTCTTTATAGCCAACGAATAGCATCTTTCTTTATCTCACATATATTCCAGGACACTGTGTATAAGTTTCTCCTCCAAACTTTATTAAATACAATCTTAAAAACTTCACTTAAAGGACGTAAGTACAAAAACATACAAACAAACAAAAATATATTGACAGACCGACAGGCAATAATTTTACAAAAGCTGCACACCTTATGTCATTTGTGTGTATATCTGACTACACATCACATAAAAATTACTTAATACATTTAGTAGATTTTATGTAATGTGTAGTCAAACATACAGATAGATAAAAGTACCATAAAAGCTTTTCCTTTGTGACCTTTATTTTTGATTATATACTTATGTTAAAAATCACGTTACAATTGGCCGGATGAAGCAATAGAACTCGTCAGTCGTCATGTGGTGGTTTTTTAAGCGTCTGCACTAATAAAGAGGACTTCGTATACGTCAGTTGTGGTCGGTACTTCTACCAACACGCAAATTGCTCACGACATTCTCATTGCATTGTTCTTGCTGTAATTAAGAGAATGAGTATTACCTATTCCGGAAGCGTTTCATTAAAACTTCTGAGGCATATATACTTACAAGTATGGAGAATGTTCCACGTTTACACCGGGGCTCAAACTTCGAGGCAAATTTCGCTAGATTATTTTTCAAAATTTACATAATGAGATGCTGCTTCTTATTTGCACTAAACTAAACTCTGTTAGTTTAGTATAGAACTTTTCACCAATTCCCATCGGTAGGAATTTAATCACAGGTTCATATTAGTGAGCAATGGATTTAAATGATTAATATTTTTGGTTCGTTGGTCTGTCACAGTTCTGCACTTTTTACAATCATCATCATCATCATCATCATCATCATATATATTAATACGCTAAGGTTAAGATGTTACTCTCGCTTTTTAGAAAAAACCTCACAACTAATCCACATAAATTATATATCATTTTATAGATAATTGCTTGCTCTACCGGCATCCACAACTAAAAAATTTATTATTGCTATTGTTTTTGCAAATTAATTAATTATTAAAATTATATACACAAAACAGCAATGCTGCCATCTAACGGCTCAACGTCAATATGATTGACGGTCGGTAAAATTTTTGTTTAATTTCAAATCCACTCACGTATAAATAAAGTGGCGCTTTAGCTCAATGCTTTTGATACTTGCGCCTCTATATGTCAATTTTAGTAAAATATTTGTTTGATCTGTCATCTGAGCTTCATAATGGAATAAATAATGCGAAGACTTCGCACGGGTCACGCTAGTTTTATATATAATTGTATAAAATTGCAAATACACATTTCAGATGACAATCTCAATATCAGCAAAATTAATAAACAAATTAATGTATAGGTAATCACACCTTTTCCCTATAATGATCACATTTTTTTGTAAAGTTAATTTCTCTTTGAATAGGGATTTTCAAATAAAATTACCTTTTTTTAAATAAATTTTAAAGTGGTCTGTAATTTAATTCAAGTTTTGGATATTCTGGCATGTGCTTAACCGACTTCATTAATGTTTTTTCTTCATCGAAATCGATTATGTGATTTGATTTGGTGTATGTAATATAAAAATCTTGTTCTTATTTTATATAAATTTCAACTGACGTTGACCAAGGAATTTATGTGCGCGACGTTACGTGCGACTAGAACAATCTAAAGGTAATACAGCGTTTCTATCTGTTTGAAAAATTAAAGAGTTCTTCTAGATCTTCAATAAAACCCTTTCATAATTGTAATGGTATGAAAAACGTATCAGTCAGCAATTCAGTTAGAAAATTCTTTATATAGCCTGATAAATTATATATTTACTTCAAAGGTATGTGATGAAAGCAAATTTTTCATTTTAAAACCGCCGTATCTTCAATTTGTGGTAATATTTAGTAGTACTGGTGCTTACTAAAGTCGTTTATTTTCATAGATGTTCTTGTTTTCATATTTCACTTTACATCAATTTGTCGTTGGATTATTGGATGTAGGATTATTTTTAGAGCAGCGTACCTCAAAACAAAAACGTAGAAGTAGGAGCATTGACGGACAGATGTCCGTCTGTCACAAATGTTTGCTCCGGAACCCCTTGATGTACAAGCGGAGATATATTTAACAATGTGCAATAAAACATGTTGCCCCCGTATGCTGTTAAAACTGAGTCTTTAGGAGCCTACGAAAAGGTTGTAGGAAAGCTATAACGGTAATTCTAGATATAAATTGTTTTGATACATTCGCGATAATATATGTTCTCCTACTCCGTTATTTTAGGTTCTAATTACTAAATATTATTAAGAAGTTCATATTAGCGATAACTTATAATAAATAAATAAATTATGCTTCAAACGAGAGACGAACACTTGAACTACTAGAATCAACTACTAGAATTAAGCTCGTCATTGGCTACTTTTATCAAATTATCTTTTACGGTGTTTTTTTAATTCTTACAATTTTTCTATCTCGTTCTTGAATTGAGTATTACATAAACGTTCATTAAATGGATTTACCCATTAAAAGCTTTATAAATTAATTTCAAACTAGTTATAAAAATATGGTTTCAAACTAGGTATAAAATAAAAGTCTCTCCCATCTCCTCTTTGGTTTGACCCCGGCCTAACTTTTGGTGGTCGTCTCTCTCTTTAATTGCTCACCATGTTTAACCATTTAGATAAATAGTACACGACGAGCTCGCGGTTGTTAGTGGGAGACCATATGCTTTATGTCACGTCTCTACGTTAAATGACGTAGGAATTTCTCGCGTTTTGATAGGTTTGGTACCTCTCATAGTGGTGGGAGTTGTTGTTTGTTATAGGCACGTATTTGAAGAAAGAAATTAATTTGATGCTGATCTTAGTAACTTGTATTTATATGAACTAACGGTTACAATTATATAAACAACTCAAATTTGTTTTACTCACTTAACCATTAATTTTAATGTATATACTTATATTCTTCTTCATATGTACCTCTTAAAGGAGATCAGCGAAAATGGGCCTGCCATTACAGAAAAAGAAAATCATTTTTAAAAGAACTGATATTGTAAAGAATATAAGACAAACAATTCAATGACTAACAATCGGGAAAGAGCAAATAATGTAATACAATTTGTGGTCATAATGGAAAACAAAAGACTTATCTTCATAAATGCTCATATACTATATTTTTAAAATATCAAGAATCGTTAATGGGAAATAAAAACAATAAAGATAATATAAGAAAACATACAAACAACTTTTTAGAAACGATTACAAAAAACAATCAATACTGTTCGGTTTTTCTAATATATAACCCATTGCTTAAAGTAATTAAAAATAATCTGTTAACTGACATTGACAATGGTTCTATTGTTGCCAAATTGAATGTCTTTTTTGCTAATTTCGAGTTTTACGTGATCTTCTTCGACGATCCTGTCGACTCTGTGAGTTTCATGGATTAATATGGCACACCTATAGAAAGAGAATACAACGAGACACAATTTGCACTTTGCTTCCTCTCGGCTAGTTCAATGAATTTCGTAGAAATAGTATTACGAACTATTATGAAAAATAACCTAATTTAAAAAAAAACACAAGATTTCTCATTTGTCTAATTGACGTTTTAAATAAAACTTTTATCTTATTTTTTTATATTTTCTACGTAATAGTGTCATATTTATTCTTGTGGCACCTGGGCCCAACATTATGTGGACTTCTCTCAGTCTCCTTTGTCATTTTATTAAGACAAGAAAACTCAAAGTAAGATAATTGTTGTGGAAAATTTATTTGTTTTATAAAATTATTTTTTTTGAAATCGGAATCACACGTTCGATCTTCAGAACCACATGCCCGATTTCTAAAATTCTTTTTTTTTTTAAATCGGGACCACACGTCCTATTTCTGGAACCACATGTCCGATTTCAAAATTCTTTTTTTGAAATCGGAACCACACGTAATATTTCTAGAACCATACGTCCGATTTCAAAAATTCTTTTTCTAAATTTAGAAAGGCCGTACTTTGAGGAAAATTATATTTTTACGTTACGATTTATAGGGGTGGAGTAGTGATAAGAAATGTATCAGAGGTCGGGGAACACTGCTTAAACAGTTACCGGCTTATTTATTGACTGATCATCTCGAGTATACCCGTCGACACACCCCCGAGCCCGATGATCGATGTAGTTACAGAGATTAGCACGATGTCGTTTATCGATCGGAGCGGAGGCGTTTAGTGACCGAGGGTTGTATAATTAACATAATTTTGCGCTGGTGAAACCGCGGCGCACAGTTACTGGAAGTGATATACTTCGAAATATAGTTATGATTAATATTAAATTATGTTTTTAACATAATATTAATAATAACAGAAATAACACAACACATCAAACTCTTCATTGAAATAATTAAAAAGTTTAATTCGATTCATAAGCATGAAAAGGATATAGATAGGAGGATCAAACCGTAGGAAAAGTATGGATGAAATTAGTGGACATTTATTTTTCCCAAGGATTCTGGCTCGCATTGTTCTTTCACGAATCTGCTTTGGGGGCGTACATTCGTGAATGGACTATGTTTGGGAACCGTAAGTTCAAATCTGATTCTTTTTATCTACCTCTCTCCTAAGATCTTGAAAGAAAAAAAAACGATAATATCAGAAAGATATAAAGTAGACCAAGCTGGTCCACATCCAAATAAGGTCTGTACAAGATCGCTCAGAAGAACATTCCTGATATAAGCTGGATATACAACAGAAATATGAAGAATCGAATAACTCAAAGCAACATTTATGTTGGTTTTAAATTTAGCAATTTGATAAATAACTATTGGGAAATTCGCTGAAGACCATTTAAGACATACTGGGTGGTAAAAGTTTATGCCAAAGTCTTGATTACCCATTACACGACTTAGTCGAACTAGAAAAAACCAACAGGTCATCAGTTCCGTATTCAATATCAGGTCCAACAACGGTGGTTATAATAAACCAGATATTTATAATGACGATAATGATGGTTTTATATCTGAAACCATATCCTTCTTAAATTTGTTTGTCAGCTATACTATGTATTATTTATTTTAAGGCTTCGCCACCTCTACAACCTGCAGGCTACATTAAAATGTCTCATAAATAATGTTACTGCATACGTATATACGTTTTCTGTTAGATAAGTCTGTTTCCAAATGTGTAAAAATGGCTAAAATTTAAACAAAATTATTATAATGAGAATTGCTTTCGGAGTTTACCGTAATATGTTTTTAAAACGGCAGCTTAAAAAAACGTAAACAAAGACCGTAAATGTGTGGATTAGAAATCTATAACAAAAACATATTTGCGCGCATCGTCTATTGATTGATTCTTATTCAAACATCTTTTCGCATTATTTATCATACATTTCATCATCTCGTTTCCCACTCGAGCCGTAAACACCGAAGGCGGCAGCACAATGGCACAATAAAAGTCATTATAATACATCCAGTTCGTCTTTATCAATCAGCGCTCCAACAATAGAACTGTCAGTTTCAAAATGGCGACGTCTGACATTTAAAAAATGGCGCCTCATTGAAGGCGCTCGTAGTATCTAAAAGCATTTTTCACTCTCATAGAAACGTTGTGAGTTCTTGCGTTATTTTGAAGCGTCAACTCGTCCATCAACGAGTGCAACTGCGTATTGTTTGTAGTGAAACTATAGTACTTCGGGCTGTGAGAACTCAATGGTAGATGTTCATTATCGCATAGGTAGCTGTAGATTGTTGTGTAGCTTTCTTGTTTTACCGTGACCGCAGATCTGCCGCAAATAGACTCCTTAGCAGCTCACGACTCTAGTAGTACATATGATATTTATAACATGAGGTGTAGAGGCATATAGTTGAGGTATTAATTACTTGGGCTAGCGTTTAAATTATAATTTTTTTATTTTAAAAACTCACTTATACTTTAATACGTCTATTGGAATAACAGAATTACCATAAATTATACCCTCATGTACAAAACTGAATATGGTGGTACAGTCAATAAATAATTTCGTTCTGGTAACAGTAAAGGAATGTCTATGTTTAATATACCTTTCGTGTGAAGTATTGACTTTTGTTGATATTAATTGCCAATACATTAATGTTAAGACTGAATTGGGATAAGCAACGAATATATTTACCACACGGATTATACTATAAATATAAATATATAGTTTAAGTATAGAGAAAAAATAGGAACCCAATAAGGTTTTAATCTAAGTAAATCCAAAATTTTATGTTTCCAAACTTTTCATAGTTTTTACTGGCCTTATGTGATTACATTTTTCCTTTATTTACATAATTATGTTAAAGAACACGATTATTATTTTGAGTAAATATTATATTTTGGTAAATAATTATTGTATTCTGCTGAACGTGGATCATGCTGTTGAGAATACTTGTTTACTGTTGTTGTAATTTTCAATGACTCTAAGAACATATCCGTATTTATAATTGGATAAATCCATTCAGAAGGCTGCTATGCTCTTGACGTGTATGCTTGACTGTATTATCACACGACTACATAAATTGTGTATTTTGCTTAATTCACGAACTCTTACAATGATTAATGCATAAAGCAAATAAAAATGATCATACAATTTGTTATTCAAATACAGCTAACTACAAAATTATTTGCGGCATCGACAGCCAAATGGCCTAGGTTAAATGTAAACAAATTATCTATTGAAGGGCGAAAGGCGGTTTCAAACGCCTACTCTGTCAAACATTAGGCAAATATACTTTATGACTTCATATTTCCCAATATACTTGATATTTGACGCATATATTTATCTAATATTTACACAAAAAATTGAGATTCAATTATAATATCGTTCTCTATTCACAAATAATGTTTATTTAAAACTTGTTAACTTTAAGCTTAAGAGCTTTCAGAAGCTTTCAGAAAACTCATCCGTCTTTATCAGTTTTTATGTGGAAATTCTTGAAATATATGATGTTTTTAAATTACTTGCAAGGTTTGTAATTATTTCTTCCTAATACCTTCTTTTGAGTTTCAACTAAGTTATAAAATTGACTTTCGAAAATCTTTCCAAACGAGAACATTTTTCTTTTAGATTCTCTTATTAAAAAATTAAAATATTGTGTTAGTGTAGTATTATGTATGTACGTATGTATCTTTGTACATACGTGCATTTTAATTGGCTTATACATTCGTAATGAGTTTCCCTTTGCCTTCGAACTTTTTTGTTTCATAGTACTTCATGGTATTAACGATATATTCGGGGCTGAAAGATACTTGGATGTCTGTAGCGCACGTTCCCAAGATATGCTCCCCTAAAGTTTAAAACCATGTCCTATAAAAACCTGTAAAAAAATTATTGGAAACGAACCGAATTTTGGGTTGATATTTATATGGTATCTATTATTTTTGATTATAAAAAATGAAACTGCTTCTAAATCTGCCGTGTAGCCGTTGCTACGATTACCTTATTTATCAGATCACATTCTTAAGGTTAAATATTTTAATTTATTATTTTGTTGCGATATTATTCTTTTTATTTAATTGTTACTCGCGGTTTGCGTATGAAACTAATTTATTTATTAATGAGAATTACAGTTATAAGAAAAAGAAATGATTTGGCGGGAAATGTTATTTGTCATTTGAAATATATTGATAAATTAAATAAATCCTGATGCCTAAGTTCTCTTTTATGCTAAAGCTTAAACCTGCACTACACTACTCGCGAAGTTGATCGAAGTTAGGCGAAGAGAATATTGTAAATAGGTACTTCGATTCGCTCTGTGCAACCTCGCCTCGCCTCGGGTGACTTCCGATCGCTGTCGGCTTTTTGCACCCGAGTCAAAGGACTTCCCAAGCTTAGCGTATGGGAGACTCACGGCCACTTAGCTCCAGCTCCTCTCTAAGTTGACGAGCACTTCGTTGAGGTAACTTCGTATGTAGTGTATTACACTTTGCACATGGACACGATTAGTGTTTTGACTTTTATGATTTATGTATTGTACAATTTAGCATTGATGAAAATTTTATTTGGTCGATTTTCCGCCAGGCCGCTGGTTTTCATCTAACGTTCTGTCTATATTCTAATTCTGGCTATAGTCCGCATCTATCTTGTGGATTGTCTTCGAGTATGTTTGAAAATGTGTGAAACCAACGTTTAAATGTTTGCCGAAAGAAACAAGCTTTGCAAAAATGGTACACTGAAGTATAAAGACCCTGTAATAGAATAAATTTGAAATGATAGCAATAAACATATTCGGTTGTATATATTATTTTTGTAATAAGCGTAATGTCTTGTGAAATGTATGGCACAAATTTAATAATACGTTTATTGCGCAAGTGTGCCGCGTCATTGGTGTTAGTTATTATTATAAGCGCTAGGTCGTTGATTCAAATGTTTGGCATCTAAACACTATATCAGATAGATGATACATTTCAAATATTTGTTTATGCGAAGAGTGAATGTTGTGTATATAAGTATATCGTGCCGTCATCGGTGTGACTAGTTAAGCGGCATTATTCAAGATTTATTAAGACATTTGAGAATATGGCTACCTATTTTATCCTTATGTAAGATTTAATATTGCTATCTTATTTTAGGCTGTAAAATCACATTTTTATCAACAAAAGTATTTGATATTTGGTTTCATTTACAAAAATACTTAGGGACAAATTATTTATGTGGGACAGTGTTAATAATGCTCCGCCACTACTAATCATGACCTATGCTATCACGCAATGCAATGAATTACTTTTATATATGATGAATGATATTACAATTCAATTGGGTATTTTAGTAATTTTACCGACATTATTAATTTTAGGTTATTGAACTGATTATACGCGCAAGATCAATTTACCTTATATAGAGAAAAAATTGTTTCACTCTCTCTTCTATAATATATGCTCGCCTCTATTTTTATTAGTTTTTTGCATAACCATGTTTTAAATGTTCCACAATTTGATTCTCCAAGTTTTTCTGGTTGATCCACATTTTATTTTCCCTCTCACTTCTTCCATAGTTAACCTATTTGTAACATTTTCCTGTCCATATGTTCAACGTGGCCGAATAATCTCGTTATTCCTTTCTTATCTTCATAATCAAGATCGCATTCTCTTCGAAAGTCTACGTTTTCAATCCTGTGGTAAAAATTGTTTTCCTGCAGTGAACGCAGTGACTCCATTCCTATTTTACTTTCATGCTTCTTTTACATTACCAAACTCATTTCCGCACATAACTGTTGATACTAATGTATAGTTATGAACATCTTCTCTCATTTTCTTTAACACACTTGTATCCTCCACTTCTTCAAAAAGGGCATCATTCATTATTTCAACTATGTATTTTCGTTAGTTTCCCATAATTTTCAGTCTTTTCGTTCCTCAACAATAAACTCGTAAAATTAAGAAATTAAATTACTTACTATTAAACCATATTACCTATTCTCATTTTAAACATGGTTTTATATTTAGTCTTTTCAAGAATCATTACTTCACATTTGTCTGCCCTCAAGTTTCTATAAAACTACTTGAAACATTTGTGTTACCAGGTGCTGTAAATGTTACAACGTTATTGTTGTTCTTGATTAATTACAGTTATTGTACTATACTATGTATCTTTGATAGTTTGCCTTCTACCAGAGATATATCATATTTCAATAAGTAAGGAATGTAAAAAGTATATATATATCTGGAGTAAAAGTTACTATCTTCTTTTGAATCTATGTTAAAATCATTTAATTTTTTCATTAAAACTTTTCCAAAAATAAATATTAAATACTAAAAACTAGGTGCAAGTTACAATGATATCTATTATTCTTAACGCGTACATAATAAGTTCTTTACACTGGTCTCTTCCGCTCGTTATACAATTCCCACAATAATATAATTGTGGGAATTGACATGATGCGTTCCCTCCATGTATTGATGCATACTATTCACCTACATAAGCAACAATTTATATAATTTCCAGCTGCTAGTACGCGAGAACACGCTTTCCTTCTTACTATAATCCCATCGGCGGTATAACAAATAATGCACCTGTCGCTTCCTGTTCGGTTTAATGATTATGGAAAACGGAAATTGGAGAAGAAAGTTGAGTTGCGAATTAACGGTATATTTCAACTGAATGGAAAGACGTTTTACGTATAAATATATTACGAATATATATGTTATGTAGATATGTGCTTATATATGTTTCTTTTTGCGTTATTGGAGTTTATACGCAATAAATTCAGCGAAAATAGTAAAAAATTCTAAAGACAAATAAACTTTGAGATCCAATTTAACTGTCTATTGATATCTGGATTATGTAGCTTTGTATTATTAAATTGTGATAACAGAAACGTACGTAACGTTTACTAAATATAATGCAGTTGCATTATTATGTTATTACATTTTCCGGAAAGATTAATTGGTCGTTCTGTGGGAAGTCAAAGCTTCACATGATCGTTTTATTTACATAGATGCAATAAATCCCAATAGCACAAACAGAAAAATTTGTGCCTAAAAATATACGTAATATATATATTCGTAGTACATAGCTTTGTATTATTATATTGTGATAACATGAACGTACGGGATATTCGTATTTTTCCTTACGAAATAAAATGCAGTTGCATTATTACGTTATTACATTTTCTGGAATGATTAATTGGTCGTTTTGTGGGAAGTCAAAGCTTCACTATAATCACTTTATTTATATAGACGCAATAAATCCCAATAGCGCAAACAGAAACATTTGTACGTAAAAATATACGTAACATATATATTCTTAACACAATTATTTGGACAGGGACAAGCAAAATAACTCATTCCAATGTTCATCAATTAATAACAACTCACCTGTTACGACAACCGTATGAAGTCCCACTACAACGGTACGATGGATGGTTGTAGTAATAGAAGGCCTGTTACTACACTCGTATGAGGCCTACTGGTTAGTGGGATTTGTAAATGTGCTAATGAAAAATATTGAAAACTACTTACAGGAAATCTCTAATCAAATTAAAAATAGGTTTCAATTTTCTGCTAATCCCACGTCTATACTTACTTATTTATAGCCTTTTGCTAATACAGCGCAATAGCAAGTGACTTTACACAGCCTATTTTTAAAGTCAGGCTCTAGGCTTAATATCACTAATTTTTTTCTTAAAAATGGCTCTTTTGTTTCTAACCGTGAACAAATATAAATACAGGAATTTTTTGGCCAAAATGTGCTTTAGATTTTAAGTTAAGTGACTTTACACAGCCTATTTGTAAAGTTAGGCTTTATACCTAATGTCACTAATTGTTTTTCTTAAAAATGACTCTTTTGTTTCTAATCGTGAACAAATATAGATACAGGAAATTTTTGGCCAAAAAGTGATTTCTATTTCACGTTTCATTAAAATATGTGTATACATCAATAAAAAAACTTAACATCTGCTCGAAAGGTGGCATTATTTAATGTTAGGATGACAAATATACAAAATACCCCCGCCATTTTGGCTCAAGAGTATTGTTAACTCATGTAGTATAATAGAATATGTAGACTTCAACCCCTAAACATAAAATTACTTTTCTATTATAAGAGAACAATAATATCTCCGCTGGATAACGCGAACTCAACGTGTGATCGGTTTTCAGCAAGGATTTTTAATTTTTCTAAATTTCATGTTGGAGGTTGCCCTTGATAATGATCATCGGGGATATCAAATTTTTCTTTTTTGAATTTTTGGAACCCAAGTATGTACGTCATACAACCTTATATTCATCAAAATGAGTACGTCATACAACCTTATAGTCTACATATTCTATTATACTACATTGTGTGTTATTTCGCTCCCTTTCACCCTAGATGAAGTTCTTGAAACAAGAGCATTCTAAGTTCTTTTTGTACAAGGAGACCGACGAAAATGTGTCTGATATTACAGAAATAGAACATAGTTTTTAAAGAAGCTGGTATGTTTTAGAATGTAAAGAAGCAAACCATTCTGCGAATAACAATCAGGAAAAGAAATAAAATACGATTTGTAATCATAATACAAAAGAAAAAGGTATCTAAATTAACGTGAATATTTTATATTTTTATATAAAATAAGAAATAAAATAAGAAATAAAAAATATATATTATAAGAAATAAAAATAATAACAAAAATCTAATGAAGTACATAACCACTTTTTATTAACGATTACAAAAATTTACCAATAGTAATGGCTTTTTTATAATTTGTCGCCATTGCCTAAATTAATTAAAAATAAACAATTAACATATCGTATAATTTGTAACCATTGCCTAAATTATTTAAAAATAAACAATTAACTGACATTGACATTCGTTCTATTGTTGTTATTTTCGCTCTTTTCAAGTTTACCGTGGCTTTTTTGACAGGTCTGCCAGTTTCAAAGATTAGTACGAGTATGTTACATGTGCGTATATAAAATACAACAAGAAACAATGTAAACTTTGTTTCATCTTGAATATATTTGGCGTTATTTTTGTAGAATTCATTATTACTTAATATTTATTCACAAGTAAATGAAACTATGTGATATAGCAGGGTTCCTAGGTTTCATTGTATGACATCATCTTCAGGTGGGAAATTTGAAGAGTTCACCATGCTTGTTCAAGCAATTCCATAAATATAGCATTTACAAACGATTTGATACCTGACTTTTTTAAATATATACAAAATTTCTGATTTGTTAGATATACCATTTAAATAAAACTTTTAGGAAGTTTGTTTTTTTCATTTATTTAATAATGTCATATTTATTCTTGAACACTTGAGCTCAAAGTTATGTAGGTTTATTGACTGTCTCTTTTCGTAATTGGTTTGTTCTTTACTCGCCGAAAGCCAGTTGCTATCTGAATAGCAGATCTAACACTGCTCTCTTTATATACCTTACCAGAGATGTTCTAGAAGTTCTAGAATATTCCGGAATATTTTTTAACTAATAAACTTCGGACGTTGACTCTAACAAACAGCCTGCAATCCACTGTATCAATTTATCCACACGCAACGCGACCCGACGCGACAGGCAGTACAAATCACATAACTAGCGCTCTCCCGACATGGTCGATGGACCTCGTAGATAGCCAGTTACGGCAGCCAGCGGCGCCCCGCGTAGCTAAGAAAGCGGCGTTTGCATACCCGGCGCCGCACCGCTAATCAATGGCTGACGCGAAGCGACTGTTAGGGATGTCTTTGCATACCTCCACAGCGATGTTTTTACGTCCACTTAAATCTGATTCTATGAATTGTATCGATATATTTGTGAAACAGTCGATCTTCTTATAAACTAATATTAGAACGACGAATAATTTCAATGTTTTGCTATTGCGGCCAGTAATCTCAGAAACTCTTCCTCGAGTTAAATGAAAGTCACGCTATTGTATTGAGAATAATATCTTAGCTTTATGAATTAGATACTCGTAAATGTAGACAAACTGTAAGAACATGAAACAAAATATTGAAAAATGAAGGAATTTAGAAAATGAAGAAAATACTGTGTACCTATTATTGAATAAATTGTCTAAAACAAATAACGTGATGATGCCAATAGGCACGTTAAACGCAAATAAAATAAATTAAAAATATGACCCCAAACTAAAACGAAAGAGATAGAGAGTTCACGAAATCATATGCATCTATATAAATAAAAGAGATAGTCGTATTGAAATTGAGGTAAGTTACCTCACTTTTAAGGATCATTAAAAGTGTTAATGACATGTTTATATAATATAAGGTCATTGCTCTAAACTGTGTATGTCTTTTTTTCTAATTGAAACTATTAGAAGGATGACGACTTTTTACTTTATGAAGATAGCGCAACATGAAAAAAAAATTCGTTGATTATATTTTGTGGCCTGAGTTCTAATCACACTCAGGCACCAGTTTTCATCATTTCAGTTCAAGACTGTATAAAGATGATGTAAACATTATTAGGCTATGGTTTTTGCTGCATATCGCAATCACTATAAAATCAAAAAGACTTTCTATTGGATTTGTATTATATAAGGATAGGGATAATTATATGGTCATTCCATTGCGAACAGTAGTTCTATTGGAGTCCGAATTGTGTTGACCAATTTTTTATAAGTATAGATTGTAGATAATCTCCAGTAGATTGTAGAACACAAACTGGACTCCAGTAATAAAAGTTTCGATTAATAATATTATCATGTTGAAAAAACATTAAATTCTAATCTCACTTTACAATATTTAATCAGACTTTATCTCGTTTGATTAAAGAGTAAAAGCAAAAGGTCTGCATATTACATTTATTTTAGAAAAAATGAGTTCAGTAGCTACAGGTAAGCTACAGAATAGAATACGGTGATTTTGTTTTGTCTGTTTGTTTCACCGTAAATCGCGTAAATGCTACTGAATCGATTTTGATGACAATATGATGGTTTTATTTTTTATAGTCTGAAAAAGGATATAATGTTGATTTTGGATATAATGTTGAAAAAGGATATAGCGTTAATTTTGTAGAAATTCATTATTCACAATTAAATGAAACTACGTGATGTAGTATTATTTCTACTTTCTTTAATTTCTTTACCACGACCTAGGTTTCCTTGTATTACAACATCTTCAGGTGGGATATTAGCAAAGATCTTTGCTAATATACCACCTGAAGATACTCGTAAATGTAGACAGACTAAACGAAACCTAGGTCGTGGTAAATAAATTAAAGAAAGTAGAAATAATACTACATCACGTAGTTTCATTTAATTTAGGATATAGTGTATCAACTCTTTCGTGTCATATTGCATTTTAACCACCCTTGTTATGGGGGTTTTATTATAATTTTTTAACTCATCAAAAATGGGAGTATGATATACTATATAACTATCTACAAGAAATTAATGTCTCGTAAATGCGAACAAATGCGTTTCAAATTGCATATAGTAGACAGTTTTAATTATCCTGAATCCAATCGACAGTAATGAACCTCAGTATCTTACATACCGAGGTCTATAACCTTCTAATGTATAAAAGACCTTTACATTCTTGCGATTTACCCTGAGGATGATGATCACTTCTATTTCTGTATAAATTTGTACTCTCTTAATAAATGCTGCTAATAAAGACTGCCAAGAGTACAAAGAGTGCTTTTGATGATTCGATTTACTAAAATGGACTGATTTTTTTAAATTTTCGGTTAGCGTTATGAACTTCGGGAATCATATTGTTGCGTAATGTGATGACACGCCTCTATTCTACACGCCATCTCGAATGGAAATATATACAACATCCCTTTTTAAATAATAGGAAACGTAATTATTGTGCAAATTGTAGAACTTTAAGCGAGTTGAAACGTATGACATGGCGTTTAGTTATACAACAAGATAGCACGAAAGATTCACTGATCAATTGAGGAAATAAATTTTTCAGAAATTATTCCCATTTTTTTGTTTCTCAAAATTTTTTGAAATATTTTTATTTTGAAGCGAACATTTTGAACGCATGATAAATATAAATAAAACGTTAGGCCCTGAACTACGTCACAATATTTAATAGTATTCATACCATTATTGTACATTTACCGAAGTTAGGCAACGTCGGTGCTTTTTATGGTCACTCATTTGACCATAAAAAGGGTGAACTTTATTCGCGAACACAAGGTTACTTTTTTACGTGATTTTTTAAACTAATTTTTTATCTATTATCTTGTCTGCATCTAAGCTAACTCCTCTCGAAGGCATCACGAATTACCCAAAGTTACGTGCTTGCATTTCTCGAGTTATTAACTCTAAACGTCTAGTTTGTGAGCTCGCTCGTGACAATGACGCTACCAAATTTAGTTACTTATTAAAATATAGCTATGTAGACGAGCTTTGAAATCCATAAATATTAAATGAAAAAAGCGACCTAAGTGTACAGGTTGTGTGTAGTATTTCATAGGCTACCATTATCTTTATAATTTTGTATAGCTTGAATAAAAAAGAAATCCAAGAACGTTGCAGAGCGAACAAGTCCGACATTTGTTACAGAAACATTTTTAAAAGGTTATGAATATTTTTATAAAGTTTTAAGATTTATTTTTATTTTTAATTCCCATTTTATTAATTATCCATTTACATACTTTATTCGGAAGGAACAATATAAAATTAAAGTATACACTATTTCTGTCTTTTTCAGTTTCGGAGATAAGGGATGATGAGACTTTTTCACTGTTTAGTTTCATTTACTAAACAAGTTATTTCGTAAACAATTTGTTTATGTCTTGTGTTTCATTTGCGACCTCCAAAAATATTTTTTTTGGTCAGCCACTTTTCGTTTCATAAATTAAACTAAAAGAACATATTTATAAAAACACATTCTTTTGGAGTGATATTTGGAAAAAAAGTGGGTGGCCAAAATGTAAACCTTTTGAATTTCACTGGCGCCATCTATAATTAACTTTTTCGCCGCTAAATACAGTTGGTTAAAATTAACATTTATATATTTAGTATTTTATGATTATCCTCGTAATAGAAATGGTTCAAAAGTACGTACATAATACTAAATTGCCTCTTTAACATACGACATTGGTCAAGATAAAGTTTATTGTCGTGTTCAATTAGTTCACTAATCGTAATGGAAAATAAATAACCACGGTAATTCATTAGTGTTAGCTAATGGGGTAGCCACATAGATTACTTCCACTTCTCCCCAAAGCATGGAGTTGTTTTGCTAATGCAGTATGAGGACTATTTCTTCTAGGTAACACTAATTTAAGTTGGAATCTGTTTCAATAAAGCTTTTTAATACTAATTCTAATTTTTAATCTAAATTGTTTAATGTTTCTAAATTTTATGATTGAGGCCAGTATGGATGATAATAATTTCACAGATGAAAATTTCCTTATTATATCTTCTTTAGAGTATACCTTCATCTATAGTTGTACTCGCTCTTCACACTAAAGGAAATTCTTGAACCAAGAGCGTTCTGAGCTCTCTATGTCTTTCTATGTCGTAAAAGGTTTCTATGTTAAAATTTCTATATACTTTCTTACTCATTGAATTTACAGCAGTTTGGACTACTAATTTAATAGACCGCTGTTCTTCAGAGACATTTGAGAATTTTCTATGAGATTCCAGAAACCTCTGAAAAAACGGCAAGTTTATTCATTGTCGACTTAATATTGAAATTATATGAAGGAATTCATAATCATTTCATCATCAATTTATCATCATTTCGCTAACAGAACCTACGATACAATACATATAATGTAAAGTCTTCATATTAGGTCTTCACATATCATAAGTCTAGTTAAATCGTTAACTTCCTCATACTTTCGCACTTAACCTTAACCGTAATGTCCAGATGAATAATAGACGTAATTTCGACGCAACGAGATATTACCACGCGCTTGACCTCAAGCTGAGTTCGCCGTGAGAGAAAATTGAGATTTACAGCTTGTAAAGATTCCTAAGCGATAATAAAGCACTTCTTGCATTCGTAAGAAAAAATATCTGATGAATCATCGTTCACAATAAATTGATACATTTAATCGTTAGCCGATTCGTGACGGACGATCGAGTTTTCGAGCCGGATTTTGCGTCTATATTTACGTGAAAATCATTAAACATCTGTAGATCAAAAGTATTATGTGTATACAAAATAAGCTTTTGCTCGCGTTAACGTAAGTAATTTAGTGAAAAACTAATTCTTTTTTATTATATATATATATATAGAACTTAGCTTCTAAATTTGAATCCAAAGTTTTCTAATATATAATTATTTTTTTAGAAGTTTTTTCATGTTCACAGTATAATATTATAAGCTTTCAAGCCGATTTTATTTTTATACCGTAACCCCAAGTTGACGTATAGATATAATACTTACTTCAAGTTTCAGGTAGAGCTTAACTTTTTAAATAGGATAATTCACGGTAAAATGGCAATGTTGTAAGAAGCCATTTTGGAGCTTAAAATAAAAAGTATGTTAGTGCTTTAATATTTTGTTAAACCCATATTTAATTGTTTTTGGAAACCGCTATCTTTTGTAACTCTAGAAATAGTCAATAATGATATATAAATGAAATAATAAATTTTGTCATTGGCCATCTTATAAGCTATGTGCCGATAAGATAGCCATACACACACACATATATATATATATATATATATATATATATATATATATATATGTGTGTGTGTGTGTGTGTGTGTATATATTTAGCGGACTTATTGCTACGAGAGCAGTCTTACAGCCAACCAGGATACCAAGCTAGCCACACTCGGCAAGCGGCGGGAAACGAACCCGGGTCCCGGTCCACAGCGCCATCAAAGCCTCTGCCTTTTGACTAATTCAACACACCACGACAATGACTAGGAACATTTTTTCGGGATTATTTGTATTGTTTCTAGTATTCCTGTAGCGTATGCCAATAGTTAGGGAGGAACTATGAAGGCCGTTTTTTCCATATTGTCAAGTGGTGTCACTATAATATATAAATTTTACATGAATATATGCACAGTTATATCTCTTTAATAAATAATTGGCCATCTTATCCCAACATTAGTTCCTAATTTAATGTTTAATTTTGAGGTTACCACCAGTCGGTTATATGAAACAAAAAAAGTAAGAATAATATCATAATCCTCAAAACTAATAACTTGATTATTAGGAATAATTAAAAAAAATTGGGGTTGATTCAAATTTTTGAGTTAAAAAAGTAAGTAATATTTTGTCATTAAAAAAAAAAACAACGTTGTAAACGTTGTTTAAACAGCCGGTATGCACTAGTATCCGCACTTTATTGGTATTTACTAGAGAAATACTTTGAAATAACATTGAAATATTTCGATTGGTCATTTTATCGGACTAGTTACGTACATAACTTTGATTTGCGTGACGCCAGAGAACAAACATGAAAGAGTAAACGATATGGCAAGAAAAAAAATGTTTAGTCGATTTCATACACTTTCTTATTATTATTTTTAATGTCCAGACGCAAGCTAGTTAGAATTATATATTAGCGTAGGAAAAGACGTACAGTGTACAACTAACTGATTTATAATATATTATATATAATAAAGAAAGGTTTCACTTCCAATATCAGTTTTCGAATATACGTTTTCCATATTTTTATCCGTTTTCCATTTTCCATATTTTACTCCTGGATTTAGGCCAACTTTTAGCAACGAGAGAAGTCTCGCAGAAAATAAAGATATTAATTCAATGTTATATTGTATTGAGGAACCGTAGTAACAAAGTATATATTTTCTAGTGTCAGCGGAATTTGAACCTACAGCCAAGAAGTCGCAGGTCGTTAGTGGTGCATGCAGTATATTTAGTTTATATAATATATATAGCATTTAATCTATATTTTTGAAAATTTTATTCTAATTATTTCAAAATGATAGTTCTGATGGTTATTGAGTCTACGTATTAGGTTTCAGGTATAATTTCGTATTATTTGCCCGTGACAGACGAAACAGCCCTCACGTATTCTACAATTCTTAAACCTGAACGCAATAACAGATATTTCTGACGATTATATCAGTGAATATGCAATAGAGTTAATAAAATGTTACCCTAATGTTACCCTAATGTACTGCAATTTTTGCGCAATCGTCAAATGGAATTTCATCTCTCAATCAAATCTCTTTATTCTCTATTTTTATTTGTATAGTATTAAGATTTGAAATAAATATACAGCACGAAGAAAAATTAAAATAAAACTTTAAAATGGCATTTATTGAGGGATTTAATTTAAAATTCGCATTTAATTATTTGTTTTAATAAAACAGGCAAATTTTTATTCTGCTGATATTGTTACCATCAGGCAACTGATGTTCGACACAGACAGATTTGATATGAAAGATAATGTATTAGACTATTAGATAATGTATTTACTACAGATTTGATATGAAAGATAATGTATTAGATAAAAATCTATAATTTTTTTTGAGCTTTGTATTATTTAGAATAAATACATTTGGCAATGAGCCATTCTACAATATACTAAAAAAAACTAAAAATAGTATAATAGTCCAATTCATATTGAATTTCGATCAGCGTGGAGCCTCAAAATTCTAAACAATTTCATTTTAAGAAAATGTTATTATGTTAACTATTTTAATTCTCCAAAATAGTAGAATGGCTCATTGCCAATATAAACTCGCGAAATAGGGGCCAAGCGACTCGGAACAGACGCGGCACTCTTCAATGGTGTTTCGTCAAATACCGGTTAGTAAGACATTGATAGACAGGAGAATTGAGAAAGATGCAAGCAAATTCTACACAGAGTCCCTTGTTATAATACCTGTAATATAAATGCGAAATGAGCGTGCTGGCAAATGTTGTTAGTTTATTATCACGTTGCATCATTTAACCATTGTCAATTATACAATGTAGATAATTACTGTATTGTATTGAAGATGGGAGTCAGTCAATATTAATTGGGGTGTCGTTCTGGCGAGTTCATTTCATGTTGTGTACGTGTATATATATATATATATGCTGTAACAAAAAATGATTAAATTATGCATAGAGGTGATTCTGAAAGTGCTCTACCGATTTTAACTAAAGACAATGGGTAAACCGTCTATGGACCAAGACTGCTTTTTGTCTAATTCAAGTTTGATTATTTTTTTTATATTTGCAGAATATAGTTTTCATGTTTCGATGGCAGAACCCAAGGGTGGAACAGATTTGGAAACTCATAGTTTTATTCGTTCAGCTGAGCACTATCAAGTAAAAAATGGTGCGCAGTCAATCAGATGCCCCTTTCAGATTTCATAAGCCTTTGAAGACGCGTACGTACGTACATAAACATATACATACCTACAAAACGCACTTTACGATCATTTCCTGTCAAAACATCTTTCTTTCCTTACTTTCACTGAAAGCATGCAACGGAATATCTTTGCCATTTTAATGAGAGTGCAAATTGGATACATTCATTAAGAGATGAGATACTTAGACAATTGTATGTAATTCTGGAGTTGTTATTAAAGGTGTGTCGTTTTTAACTAACACATCACAAAACGAAACACTAACAGTGCGTTATGAATTTCGAACACACTTTTGAATTTTTTTAGAAGCATCTACAAGCTGAAATCCATTGACTGATTACTTGTCTAGCAACTTTTTTGGAATTAACAGTGCTAATAATTAATAAGCAACCACTGTCTGCGGATTTCCCTCTTCAACCGACATCGTCTTTGTAAAGGTCAGCTCGCGTTCATTTGGCATGTACCGACCTCATGCAGTTATCCTGTCCTTTATGGACTGCGATGAGATCATTGTCTGATGACATAATAATTGCGTAAGCGCATTCTTAATGCGACCTCAACCGGTAATTATGTACACGTATATGTTTTTTTTTAAATTAATAAGTTTTCTTGTAGGCAACCATATTGCCTTTGTTGATGCAAGTCTAATTCTATTTATATATTCAATTGTCACTTTACGTTTTCCGTGACACGGTGTTTTAAAAATAGAAACTACATTTTTTAAAAATATTTTGCTAAAACTGACGGGGATAGCGTAGATTTCTTTGGTTATATATTTATCTTTATAAGTTTTTATTTATATTAGCAATTATTTCCGTTGTTTACCTGTAAAATATTATATTATGATGCACATTTCAATTCTTTAAAGACTCCAGAAGGGGAAATGCTCTGGAGCACATCCGGTCGTTAGCTCATTAAAGTCTAATACAGACACAGTAATTACTAACATGCAAATATAAGTTCGTTGTTAAAGTTAAAACATATATTAAAAATGAGATAAACATCCCCATCTGTCGGATAGTCTTAAAACTACGTTGGAATGTATCGAATTAAGAAGGTTGCTAAAAAAAGAAATAGATGCCGCTCTTCATTAATTTGTTTAATACTTTCTAATAAATATTTATATATTCACACCTAGTATGTGATCTATCTTGAGGAGGTGATAGCAAACACACAAGGACACATCTATATTTTGATACAGACACTAGATTTTTCTGTATATACGATGCATGATACATGTGTTTGTTTTGATAATAAAATCCCTCTTTCTATTATATGATAATGAAATCCTCATATAATATACATAAAAATACAAAAAAAATTATTGTATGAATATTTTAGCAATTTTTAATTAAGAAATTAAATGTGCCTGTAACTCCAACTTTCACTCAGTGTAGACATAATACAATTTTTATATAGTTTTCGACATTTGCCTCCCCGGTAAAACTGCGTGGTGCTGTACAGTTGGCACTAAATGTATATGACAGAATAAGTAGATCCCTTAGTTCATACCACTCCCATGACATGTAGTTCCTTATTTTATTTAAATAAAAAAATCGTAAAATTACTTAAATTAGAAAAAAAATTAACTGCGAAATCTCACATCTAACAGTGTATTCGTGCATTTCCGGATATCGTCATACCGGATGTGCGGAAATGCAAGAAAAATTGTACGTGTCGAAGTATATAATAATTTTTTAAAAGAAATATTTTAAAAATATAATGACCAAATCTAATACATTGTTATGTATAACTCGTTTCCAGACGTCCTCTATGACATTCTTAAGAAATACATTAAAATAATTTTGCTTTCCGCTTTCCTTCTTATCTTCGAAAATAATTAAATTAAGCCACATACGTATTGAAGCCATGACTGGAACACATATTAGTAAACATTTCTAGATATTTCTCTGGATCGATACAGGAGCCACGTGCCCATGGCCCCATCACTACGGCGAGGCCGCCCGCGGGTCTGCTCCCGCCCACTCTACCGGCCTCGCAACCGGCGCAGGCTTCCTCGTGTCATCTTCATGCGCAGTGAACGGAATCTGCCGCACTGTAATCAGGAATTCGCTATTTATGTAAACGTGGGTACACACACACACACATATATATATATATATATATATATATATATATATATATATATATATATATATATACACATACATACATACACACACACACACACACACACATATATATATATATATATATATATATATATGCAAATTTCTTAAGCAAGCAATGTTAAATTTCTTAATCAAAAAGCTAATAGACTTTTGAAGTAGATTCTGAAAAAGTTATGTGAACTTTTTTTTTTAATGACGTTAGAAATCAAGCTCAAAGTCAGGCTTAATCTCTTTGGCGTCACGCCTAAAAGATTAACGGAATGGGCCAGTGAGTTAACTATTTGATAAAGAAAAATCAAGTTTCCATTACAATTATCCATGTCACAAAGAAACATTTTGTCTCCAATCTGTGAGTTAGCTAAAAACACAAAAATATTGAAATTTCTGAAACTATCAGAAATCGCATAGGTGTTTCGGATAGACTTTGAAATTCTTTATTTCTGTGCCTCCGCTTGACATTATTTTTTGCAACACTATTTTTGGGGTATATATATATATAATTTTGGTTAACTGATATTCCAAGAATTTCAAATTCCTCTTGAAAGTATAAGACAATTTTTTGTCATGAGCCTGATTATCTGCTAAGGAATAATTTTATTTTTTAGACACAATTTTTTTCAAAGATCTAAATAATGATCACATTTAAATGTTTGATAATCAAATACCTAAAACACTGCATTATCAGTATGATCAATTTTTCTTTCCGCGTTCTTTGAGACTATACCAGAATTCTAACGCCAGCATAGATTTTGGCCAAAATCCACAAATCCACGGTCCGAATGGTTATTTTACCCGTTTTACCCAAGAAATTTAGTTACTTTCTACATCCGTTCTAAAAAGCACTTAAATGCAACTATAAAAGCATTTGCAAGCTAAAAATTAACTTCGTTTAGTTATTAAATAATTAAGAACTCCATTCTAAACTTACAGTTTGGGACACCGCAAGCAACCGTTGAGCAAGTACCATAAAGAGAAGTGGTGTCAAAATTTTTGCAAACAGTAACGAACAAAACAAAGAAGCACACAACCATTCCAAATAATAGCAAACAAAAAAATTATAAATCGTGAATTACCAAGCGACTCTATAATCGTATTGCTAAAGCAGTCAATGGAGCAGAAAAAATGTCAAGACTGAACGCGTCTCGCAATAGCCCGTTAAACAAGGTAAATGCGCGAAAAACAACTGAGCACAGTAGGTTATTTGCATGGACTTTAGGCAGGTAAAATAAATTAAGACTTCTTTCATATGATAGCTAGCTGTATAAAGTGCTACCAAATCTGAGACCAATGATAATTGATATCTATGTAAACAAATTTAAGATATTTTTAAAAAGAGCCCTGTTTTATGTCGAGTTGACATCATTTTCAATCGACCATCGCATGCTTATATTCTATATGCGGTCAGCGATCTAGAAAGAAAAGAAAGCGAAAGCAAATCCGCGTAAAACAGTTTAACATAATCTGTGTAATTTATACAGTATTGATGCCAAGTGTCACTGCCGCAGAAAGCGTGAAGTTAAATTGATCAGGGGTTTGATTAGGAGAGGATATTATTAATACAGTATTTATTAATACAGTATCAAGATATTATTAATACAGTATCAAGAGAAACTCGTAGTAAATATAATAAAAAAATATTATTGAAAAAATGTGTAAAAATTGAAAATAAAAGAGCATAATACAATAGCAATAAAAGTGCGCGTAAACCCCGCGTGTTTATCTAGAGTAGCTCTTTTTTGGAGGAATGATTTTTGAGAGACGTGTGTGATAAAGTATTAAATAACAAACGTTTTAGCTTCTTCGATTAATGTCATACCGATTATGCTCGGTAGCTTACGGGGCTCGTAATCCAGACTCGCCCTGATTTTTTGTAGGCATTATTTTTAAGAGACGTGTGTGTTAAAGCATTAAATAAAACATGTTTTCGCTTCTTTCGATTATTGTCAGATTGTGGTCTGCGGGGCGTGCAGAGGGTGCCGACTTGCACTCCTTGGCGTGGTTCCCCTGTCCGTTTCCGTGTATTCTTCAGCCCGCGTGCACTGATCGCTATTAGCGTGCCAGATATTTTCTTAGTTTTTCTACCAAACCTTTTAATATGTCAATTTGATACGAAGTGCACATTGTGGCCCAACGCGTCATACAGATATAACATTTTTTGCTACACAATTACCTATTTCTGAATCACTGCAAGAAACTAGCCCAAAAGCAGCCATTTATTTCAAAATCATACACCGAAACTTAAATGTTATTTATTTCATACTTATAAATAAACGAGTCATTGTAAGGTGTAATAGTGTTAAAAAATGCTAAATATTTCGTACCAAAATTCCGCCTTTTGTTAAATACCAAGAAATCTGAGTTTATTTTAAATATAATCATAATTTTTTATTTACGATGAAAGATAAACCACTTAAGTATTAAAAAAAGCTGGTTTCCACATATTTTTAAAGGTCAAACTGTTTGATAGGTGGAATCTGCTTAAGTTCAATATTAAGTTTTAAATTTTCTAAACGGTTATTTTTAATCTCTTTAAAGTGGCTTCTTCATGGATAGTCAAAAACTGCTTTCTAAAATTCGGCTGTCTGATCTGCCGCATCTAACTTTAAATGGCACACCTAATTTAATTATACCCACTGTTAAAATTTGGGCTTACTATTCGATCAAATTCTAAGCTGGCATATCAAATAAATGATGTCAGTCGTCATATTTTCAGAAGATTGTACTCATTTAAACGTTTTCAAAGTTTTGTAGCTGTTTAAACCAAAGATCACCTCCATCAAACATTATCACCGTCTATGTTTGATTACAAGTTGTATGTTACTCAGATCTTGTTGAGAAGTCTTGTATTTCCATTAATTTTTTGGTTGCAAATTCTCAATTCAGAAGCCAAGTTAAATGTACTAAAGTCATGATGAACCCAATCTCCACATTCTTACACCACTTAATATTTTGAACAATTCATCCAAAAAGATGTTAGAAGCGCCTCTATGGATACACTCTGAAAAGTAGCTTAGTCTTCTTTTTCGTAAGCATGCAACTACATTTTAAAAAGGGACCGTCTCAGTCCAAGCTATAAAATTTTGGAATCAACTGGATCCTGGACACCAGGTGGTAGGGACCTCATCATGGTTTAATTGCCTTTCTCTCATAAGACCACCATTTTTTAATTCTATTTTGTTCCCTTTCCTTAACCATGTCATGTCAAGATTGAGAAATATTATTTTTTTTGTATTTCTTATTTTTTTTAACAGTGTCTATTTTAATTGTGTATATATCGTAATAGTGTTTATGAATATCTTTTAGACATTTCCATTTTACTAAACTCTCATATTTAATCCTTAAACCTTAACCTTTGTGATTGACTAGAAGTAATGCTTATTTAGCAATAAGTGTATATATATATATATATATATATATATATATATATATATATATATATATATATGTATATATATATATATATATATATAACTTTATATGTATATTAAAGTTTGAAATAAATAAATAAATAGAAGCTTATAAAAGCATATGGAAGGTTATTTAAATTGCACGGGAACCTAGATTTTCCTAAAATAGCAAAGTGTTTTGACTTTTGTCCATAGTTTTGAGAACTGGATGTTGCTTAGAGATAAGTTAATAAATAAATTTGCTCTTTCCGTATGTATAAATAATTATATATGCACATGTTAAGTAGGCGGGCGTTCTTTCACTCTGTATTCGTACGTATAAATGTATATGATTACCGATGCTACTTATATCCTGTATGTACTAGTCCCAATCAAAGATGCCCAAACAATAACTGAAGGTAGGGACCTCATCATGGTTTAATTGAAGGTCAAATAGGTATATTCCGAACCTAACGGTTTCCAAGTTGTTGGTGTTTTTATGAAATTCGAAAAAATTCCGATTTTGGTCAGTTTTTTATGCCATGAAGAAATGGATTTCACAGGGATGGATTTCAAGTTTTGTTAAAAAAAGTCATAATGAGCTTTACAATAATTGTGATTGCAATCAACGAGGCAACTATTAAGGAATATTTAGCAGTAAAAAATTAACAAAACTTCTTTCTTTGTAGAAATGGAAGGAAAAAAACTGAACAACTAACTGAAAAATAGCCAGTTTTGGCTATTTTTTTAATTTAAAAAAAACACCAACAATTTGAAAACAGGTTTTAGTTTGGACATCTCCAACTGAGACAATCTGTATACCTAGGTATGTACCAATTGTGGTAATGTACTTTTTGTCACAAAACATACTATCATATTTCTTAATTTAGGGTCGAGTCTTGAAATATGGAAATATCTGACCGACCTAACCTTCATATTTTTTCACTTCTTTTTGACGTAGTAAATTATTCCAGCAGTCTGTTATATCTTAACTCTAGGTTTGTTGCCTTACGCCAAAAACCAATCATCCATCTATCCACGCTTTTTTTACTAGGGACAGAAGTTCTAACTAATATAAACTGTCAGTTAGATACTAATATAAACCGGCAGATAGTTATAGATAGAATATTGGTTATTGACTTTAGCTGCTTATGTTCTTAAATGCTCGTTGCACACTTTGTTCCTAAACATGGTGCTACGTTCCATGAAAGTTCTTTTTCAGTATATACTGATGATATGCTTTATGATTCATGAATTCATAATCTATTTTTACATTTCTTTCGTTTTATTCACAGTACTTATGATTTTATAGTCAATTCACTTCTTATCTATTGCTCTACAACTTGCTCTTTTCCAGAAAAACGGTGTAGTATACGGAATAAGCAAAACTAAACATTTTTGTTATACGATAGGATGAGAAGTACTAAACTAGCGACGTTGTTATGTTTTCCCAAGACTCAATCATGCATTTACCCCTTACATCGGTTAACAACAGTCTGTTAGTGTAGTAAGCTGATAAGTTTTTTTAGTATATGAGGTTATTGCCATTAAAATTTGCGTCCTCTTTGTCATGGAATAGAAGTTGGAGAACTCTCAGGATAGACCCTGTGTATCTATAATGCGGTGCCTTATCTTGTCAAAAAT
The DNA here is from genome assembly GCA_039881145.1 of Druceiella hillmani. Lineage (NCBI taxonomy): Eukaryota > Metazoa > Arthropoda > Insecta > Lepidoptera > Hepialidae > Druceiella > Druceiella hillmani. The sequence goes on along the minus strand of JAYKKI010000017.1, from coordinate 37,543,457 downwards.
TAATTAACATGAAACGCTTTCACAATAGCCGCGATGAAGGTAGCATGTACCGTTGGCGTGAACGTTTAAAATTCAATTTGCCTTGCGCACCGGACGCCGGCCTCCAAACAAAGGCGTGATTCAATTAAACACATTTTCTTTCGGTTTAACTACAACCGACTGTATTAAAAGCATCGTTCGAGCACATTCAGCCAGCTTCAGCGGGGTGTGGCCTCGACTCGGTCGGTTAATGACTCGCGTCCAAAAGGTACTGTGAAAGAGTGGAGATATTCCGGAACCGGTTTCGACGAACCACAAAGATACCGCTGATAAAATTGTATTTAAAAGAAATTTTTCTGCAAACCAAAACACTATTTCCGCCATTTCCACCCGGGTTGTCTCAGAGCCCCTCCTGGGACCCCTGACATAAAGGATATGTAAAAAATATCAGTAGGTTATATTTAAAATATTGAAATGTAAACATTGACATGAGTTAGGATGGAAACAGGAGAAGACAAGACGGCAGAAGGATTAGAGTTTAGGAGAGGTAGGATCCACGAAAATATGTATCGAGAATATTTCCCTGGCCTCAGGATCCGGGTGATTCCAAAGTTATGCTGCTTGGAGAGTGGAAGATTTTTCGTGAGGATTAGAGGTATTTTTGGGAACAAGTAGGGTGATTAAGCTTTCAGAGCATAACCGGACATGTCTTTAAATCACATTTTTAAAGCAGAGCAGATATGTCTTTTAATCTGCCAATGTAATGATTTGAACTCTGACGATTTTTTTTTAATATATTTAAGAAAAGTGTAAGTGTATGAAGTTGGGATCAATTACGGATCTTCAACTGTTTGATACCTGAACCCTGTTCAGAAATATGATCATGTTAACTGAGGCTGAGGATGTATCGGATTGACAAATTTTAAGAAATTTTTTCTAATAATCAAACTCAGGAAATTAAAAATTTCAAAACTATCCAAAAACTCTTTTCCAAAATTAAATAGGTATCACTAATGAGATCAGCCGATAACTCGTTGTGTAGATATATTTCATTTTTTCTATGATTTTCATCACCTGACATTTTATTCGTCACATTATTCAAAATAACAAAAGTAAAAAATTAATGCAATAAAAAATATTCACAATATTTAACTTTTTCTTTTTTTTATTGTCACCCATGTGAAAATACGTCTTGAAGACAAATACAATATATATACATCGAGTTCAGCAAATTATATTTTATATATATATATATATATATATATATATATATATATATATACATATATCTATATATAAATAGGATGTATATAGGTAGTTGTGCATATCTATGTAACATGAGAGTATGAAGTAGTAGTAGCAGCACTTGTCAATTTGAGACAAAAAATTAAATCTATAGTAAAAAAAAAATTAAAATTGAATGAGCCCAAATACAATGGGTTTAATGTCAACCATGTACAAATTCTCATAACTACGTTCATCCTCTATTATCAGACCCTCCTGGCTGCAATACGTGACTAAAAGTATCATTGAGACAAATCATACGAGCCCAAATCTTTCCTCTATCAGTATTCAGCTAGATTTATATATATAGCACGTTGAAAACCAATGTGAATCGAATGTGGCAAAAAAATGTAAGTAACCTAATATGAAGATTAAATGAGTGAGCTATTTCCAATTAACTACAAACTAGGACATTAAACTATACAATACAGCTATAAGACCTGTAGTTTTTTATGGTTAGAAATATTGGGCGACTATCAACCAGCAGTCAAATAGATATAAATACGCATGTTACGCTGGTTAGCGAGTGTCATACTTCATAAAATTACAAAACAAACTCTCGTCCAGTTAAGGGCTCACATCTGACCATGGCGAATGGCCCGGGGAGAAGCCCGAATGTTTGCATGGTGAAGCTTAACCTAAACTTGTCAAAAACGAAGCGACTTTGTGGAAGGTCTCCACTTGGTTGACGATGGTTGAGAAATACTTGGAAGAATTTTTACTTAACGCCAACATAAAATCATTCTCAGTGAAAGAAATGAAGAATGAAGACCGATCCCAAGTGAATGGGATCAACGGTTCAGGAGAGTAGTAGAAGAGAGCATTAAATATAGCTTTAATACAATTGAAGTCGCGAAACTTTCAGGTCTGTACAATGAAAATAAAAAAAAAGTTAAGAAAGAAAAAAAATTTAAATACGATCTTAAACAGTATATTTTCAAAATCATCATCAGCTGGAAAACGCCCACTGCTGAACATAGGCCTCCCCATAAATTTCCTCAAAAATCCATCCTACGCACCTTGCATCCAATGGCTTTTTGCGACCTTTTCCAAGTCATCTGCCCGCTCAACGGGGGTAGTCCCAATCAGCCCTTCCGGAACGTGACCACCATTTGGGGACCTTTCTTTACCGACAGTTGTTGGTTCTGCACGTTAAATTACCTGCCCATTCTTACTTCATCTGGCAATGTAATGAGCTATGGTGGCAACCTTAGTTTTTCTACGAATCACCTCATTACAGATCATATTTCGTAGAGAAACCCCGAGCATAGCCCTTTTCATAGCTTACATAGTGGCTTGGAGTATTTTTCGAGGCCAATACGCATTGTAACAACATGCAGAGAATGATTAATGTTACTAACGGTGTCGAGTTTACAATGCAACTTGTAGTTATTCGAACTGCCTTTCCGTAACTAGAGCATATAGAGATCTGATCTCGATAGCTATGAGCAGTTTAAGCATTGCTGCTTATACCATGGATCTGTATCGTATCGAGAAACATTGTAGCCAGATGAACTTACAGAGTCATATCATAATAATTAAACTGCGTTGCAATGCAAATGAATGATTATAATTGACGTTGTATTATTATTATAATGATCAAAATACCATTAATATCAAGAAATAGAGATTATATTACAATGAGTATGGTTCAAGTGAAGTCTACTTAGAATATTAAGGAAACAATGCTACAAGATCAATCTCTTTTAGTAGAAGTTTAGAAAGAAGAAAATTTAATTAAATGTTAGGTAAAATTTAGTAAATAATTGTACGCAATTCAAAAAGAAAAAGCTATATTCAAAAATAAAAATCTTTGCTAATAGCATAATTCAAAAAGAAGAACCTTTGCTAATAGCCCACCTGAAGATGTTGTATAACAACGAAACCTAGGTCGTGGTAAAGAACTTAAAGAAAGTAGAAATAATACTACATCACGTAGTTTCATTTAATTGTGAATAATGAATTTCTACAAAATTAACGCCAAATATATTCAATAAAAGAAAAAGAATTAAATTTACTTTTTACAGAGATTGTTGTGTATTTTTTTAGAAGTTCTAAAACATGACTTTTCGATCTGCATTTTGAAAACGAAAATATGATCATCCAGGACGAAGATTGCTTTCTTGCTTTGACTAAGATTTGTTTGAATTATTTCTGTAAAAAATTAAGCGAGACTTTCATGTAATTTTCCGCATTATTTTTTATTCGGAATACTTATATATTTCTTAAAAAAAAACTGCGAACTTACAGATAGATTCAAATTATATTCAAAATATTGCAAGTACCGTGAAGACAAATGGTTTTAAATTGTTGTGAATAAAAATCAAACTGCTAATTGCGAACTAAAAAATAACTCCATCACCCGGAGCAGAAAAATGTAAATACTGCACGTCTTACTCTACATTAATCAATAGAAAAGCGGAAAAAACCGGGTGAGCGCTACAGAATATTCGTTACCTCTCTAGATAGAATAAATTAACTACCATTTCATCCATTCATGTAAGAGCTAGATGTGAAATCGTTACCAAACTGTGGAGTGATTGAGGATACTGAGGAGTTATTTACGTAATTATTTACTACTTTTAAAAGGTCCGTAATCAAAAGTAATGAACTTCGAAATTAACGAGAAGTATGTCCGGTCATGCCCATTATAAAATTTAAATATATCAAACGAGGTATATTTTATGGCATAAAAATCATTAAATTTTTTGTATATTTTCTCTTTAGTTTAGAAGTTGCTTCTTATAAACACCATATGAATTAATTGGTTTCAAATTTACTACGAAATTGAAAATTAAACGTCATGACAGGGAACCCGATATCATTGAAATCGTGAGAATATCGCATCACAAGTCTCAGTACTTCTGGATTTAGATGGTATGATTGTGAAATGTAGTCATCCATAATCACCCCGTGGTCTTGCATGGATGATAGTCGTTTGAGTGTTTTTGTACTCCTCAAGTACATAATTGTACACAAAGGAGAAATAAAAACAGGAGCATATTATTATGTTTAAATATAACTTTTTGCTCAAAATAAATTGGATTATAAGGTCGATATCACTTATAATACATATGTCGATACTCTGTATACTAGGGTTAAAATAACTTTGGACAACGTAGAGACCGATCTGCTTAACATTACGCTCGTGTGATTTAATGATTCATCCATTCACGGCGCACCGTGGATGTTGTAGCGTTCAGTACTTACTTTTGTATTTTAATGAATTACTCAAACAGCGTATCGTAATAATCGCCGCATGTCATTAGCCACTTTTTCTATAGGAAGAGGGAGTAATGAAGTCGTCGTGGTGAGCACGAAAGTTTTTATATGGTCAGGTGAGGAATAACCTCAATGGAAAGTGAGATGATATTTCTCGCATCGGAAGTCACTTATTTGCAGACCATAGCACGGCAGTTTGCTTGCGAGGTGATTGCGGATTGAGATTTTTTTTATACAACCAATATTACTGTGTACAGTCTCTGTAGACCCCATTGTTTGTGCGCGAGAGGTTAGGATGCTCAAAAATGGAATATTCTTGGTTCTGTTTCCGATTATTTAAGGTGAAAAGTGTAGTGCGTGTGGGCTTTACTGCCCTATGAGAGCTTTGAAGCATACAATTTTTAACGATCAATGGAACTAAAATTTTGGAGATTCTGAATGAAAATGTGAAAGAATTATCTGAAATTTTTATAAAATGAAAGGTATATTTAAGATATATTTACGTCATTATTCAGTTACGTATTAAGTACAAGATGAGACATTACGAGGGTTCCGTACACATTTATGTGCTTATAAACATTTGGGGTTTTTTGTTTTTCTTTGTTTGTAAACTAATTATGAATATTTTTTCACAACTTAAATATATTGCCTGCTATGCTTTTCATATACGTAAAAACATGGTGTGTATTTTAAAAATTACGATATCTAGGATAAGCGCTGTAGTCTTTCAATAATCTTCCAGTAAAATTTTACCAACCATGTTTTTTTATAATTTTTCGACAGTCCTCGGTGGACCCTAGCCTTCTCAAGCACACTCTTCCAAGCCCTACTTCTGGGCGCTACGGTTTTCCAGTTTGCTATGTCTTCCTCTTCCTCTCGAGCCAGTTGGTTTGGCCAGAAAAAATTGTTTTTCTATCTTCCTTCATTCTAATTACATGGCCGATTCTTTAAATAAGCGATAAAGTTCGGCAATAGTTCTTTTTCTCCAAAACCCATTGTCAAAGAACCCACCAAAGATGGATCCAAGGATTTTTCATTCGAAAATTGCAATGGTTTTTTCCCCAGTTTAGGACAATGTCCACATTTCAGATGTATATGCAAGTACTGATCTGATTAAGTTTTACTTATGATTTTTGGGTCGGAAAAAAGGGCAGTGGAGTGATCTATTTTTGTTCCTCATACCTACCGTAATTAAACAAAAAAAAATTTAAATTAAATTTCGAGTACTTTATTTATCTTCCCTTAATTTTTATAATCCTTAATTTTATCCTTAATTTTTATATAAACGGGTTAAAAAAGTTATTTTCTTTAATATATGTGAGTTAATAAAATGTAATATTGTGCCAAAATTCAAGTATCTGCGTCGGCCGGTTTCTCAGAAAATCGGTTGTGGCAGGCCGACAGACAGATACTTGAGTGATTTTATAAGAATTCCATTATTCTCTTGAGATACGCAATCTTAAAAAGGAATAAATACCAAATAATATCTTACTCTTTCCATGCTTCTAAAAAGAAGGTGTTCTCATTGTGAACATTTGTTATATTTTCTTGCAATCATTAATATGGCTGTCTTTTTGCATTAAGCAACATAGTTGATGTTCCCTGCGTAATCTTAACATCATTCATAGTCTACAGAAACTTGAATCAGATATGGAACTCAGGATGTGTGGATAATTTATTCTATTTAACATTCTTTTTATCAATCAATTGATGGTTCTCTATAGATATAAACTAATTTTTTATTTATTTATTCAAGTTTTGACCTATATACAGTGCAAAATAAAATGTCGAACAATATTGAATATATTTGGCGTTAATTTTGTAGAAATTCATTATTCACAATTAAATGAAACTACGTGATGTAGTATTATTTAATTTCTTTCCCACAACCTAGGTTTCATTGTAAAAATAATACTACATCACGTAGTTTCATTTAAATGTCGAACAAGTTTACTTAAACGTCATAAATGTGGAGTGATCCTGTAGAGGAATTAATGATAGACCGACATGTTGCAGTGCCATCTACCAATCTTGTTTATCGAAACAGTTAATGGTGCGAAAGAAAATGGCAAAATCTGGAACGGCGTTCATCAATGAATTGAAAGGGCCCAGGGCGCGTGTAACTTGGGATCACGAAAAAATATTGGTTTGCGATTCATAGACATAAAACATTGAATGGTTTCTGATTCAAATATACGATCTAGAAGGGTAAAATAAAGTACCAAAAGGTTATCAGTACAATTATGGAGTAATTTTACAAAGCGCATAGTTAAGGACAGATTTCGCCTTACAAACAAAGGGTTGCATCTGGTTACGTCTAAAATGAAAATGGTAGGTAATTTTCTTCAATATGATTGCATAAATATCCTCATAACACAAAGAGAATAGATTAGTTCAGTTCAAAAAAAATTTATACAACTTTTACAAAATATCTACAAAATGACCGTGCGATTTAAACCGACTATTCATGATCGCGCCAAGGTTTCTCACAGACGTTACGTGAGATAACGTCGAACCAGATAATTATGAATAATGGGATAGTGCGCCCTGGAATATGTGATTATTGCGACTTTACTAATATTAATACGCAGTGGAATATGCTATTTTTAGGAAACCTGCAATGATATTTTAAAAATAATTCAGACCTGTAAACAGGTAATGTCATGCGCGCGCTACCGAATATATAGCATCACTATTAACTTATGTTACATCGAAATTCGTAAACGAAATAGGCAGAGAAGTAATAATAACTTATCGAGACTCTTAAAAGAAAGGATTTTCATAATTATTTAAACATTAACGATTTGTCCAATTTTATAAATGCTTATTACTGTAATGAAATAGATGAAACTGTTATAGACTTTTGGCTTGGGAAATTCGTAAAGTTGAAAAATTACTTTTGAAAGTGATATTGGCAGTCCAATATATTCGCAGTCGTATCGTTTACTATCTCACGAGAGAACTAAGCCTGAAGGAGTAATAAAATCTTGGATTGAAGATGTGATAACACAATCTTCGATTGGGAATATTTAAGATCTTGTGATGATCATGAAAAAGAAAAATCAGCATACAGTTTACAGCAATTATAAAGTTTCACACAGTAAAAACATTATTATGAACAGACGCCAGTCTATTATTGATAATTTAATTAGCTTGCTGCAATATACGAAAATATTTACTTTAATAGACATTTAAAGATTTTTTTCTCATTTGTCAATTTATTTAAGTTAGTTTCAGAGATGTTGTTGAAAATATTCATAAAAAGAAGTCAGGATGCCAAAACCCTCTGTACCCCCAGTTCTAACCCCGAATTGCTAAAGTGAAAATTATGGAAAAAAGTACAGTATTACTAGCATCAAAAAATTACCTAAAAAGTATGGCGATTTTTCTAAATTTTATAATTTTTGAGATGTTCACGACTCACAGACCTAAAGTAGGTCTGTGAACAAATAACGTCTGTGCATCAAACTGAATAGAAAATGTTACGATTCCAAAGAAAAAAAAATTTTCCCTTTTTTTACAGACATTTTGAAATATATACAGTTTGATGCATGGTATCACCTATAAGAATAATGGACACGTTCTATGCTACAACCTGTATAGCTATCATCTGTCTTGGCTGAGGCTTCTCTTAAATTTTGCTTGTGCATTAAAATAAAGAATAAAATAATAATTGCCGATTTTGAAATTGTAGGAATATTTCACATATATTATGCTACTACTGGGCACATCATCAGAGATGTTCACAAACTTAAAAGTAATTTTTTTTCTTATTTAACGGTTCTAAATAAGCAAGTATGGCTTTTCCCCTTAATCGTAACGATAAAGAAGGAGATAGAGGGATAATTAGATATCTATCTTTATTAATTTTAAGGCGTCCATACCTCAGAATGAAAAATGAATCCCACTTTATTGCTTCTATGCCTGTCAAGATCGATTTTCTCAGGAACAGCAGTATAAAGTTAAAATTAAAATCGAATACTGAGATCTATGGCTCATAGTCTTACAAAAAACTCAAGTTTCTATCTCAATTCAATAAAAAGTTTTGGCCTTTCAAATGTCACTTATTTCGATACTGAATCATTCATCAAAACTGTTAAAGGTACTTCCGATGGAACTAGAGTCTTGAAATATGCCACCCTGCAACTGTGTTCGGAATAAACGTAGGACATGTCAAGGAATAAATTCGAAAATCATTAAATTGCAATTATATTTGGAGTTATTACGTGATGAAATTATTTTATTTTGGGGGGTTTTAATTTTCTTTTATTTTATATATGTAAAATACCTACTTACCGAGCTTTAAGATAATATTATTTAACGTTACGGAATTTTGAGATTTCATCTTCTGCTCGTATGTGACTGTAACAACAACGTTGAAAAAATGAATTTACGGAATGAATTTACTAAATATTTTCCATTGAAGACTATTAATGTGTAAATAGTAAATTAGTGTCTTAAAAGGTTACACAAACAGTTATAATAAAGAATTATATAAAGAGTTTCATATCATAAATAATTTTGATAGCGATGCAAAAATCAGCTGGAAAATTAGAATAATCGGTATACAGTATTTAAAGGAATTCATACGTAAAAAAAATGCGAATGTCATCTCATTGTTTTAGGAAACACTAAAAATATTTGGAGACAGTTGAAAGCGAACGAGCAGAATAAAATTACAATTTTTCTCTCACGGGAAACATCTGGCGAAGATTTGTCGGTCACAGACACCATTTAAAAGGAAAGCGGTGACTCTGGGCAAGTGTCAAGCGAACAAACCCTATTCCCATCCGAGCAACGTTGAATACTTACGTTTCAAATCACGCGCTCACCACCCTAATCTTGGTGGCGCTCCACTGACATTCGTCTCCCTTCCCACCTTGACTTTGAAAAGGCGGCGGCGGGGGGCGCGGGGCGGGCGCTCTGCCGCGATCAATCGGCGCCCGCTCGCGCCTGCGCCCCCGTGAAAACTCACCCGCCGACGTCGCCACAGCTGCATTCGCTTTTGCAACTCGCGAAAACTTCCATCTTTGCGCCCGTCTGCGATTACGAGGGTAGATTCTGCGTTGCACGCCGTTACTCTCGATAGTCATTTGGAATACATTAAAACATCCTTTTTTAATAAATAATTACGTGCTTTCAATAAAAAAATTGCGCTAAAATAGTACGCAGGACAGTTATTTAGATACTTGTGAAAATCGTCAAGTGAAAACGTGGGTACGAGTCTTTTTCGTAGTTAAACATATTCAAATAAGAAATATTACTAATATAATTGTGAAATTCTATTTAAATCAATAAAAAATATCAAACTCAAAGTGTTACTTTTCTTAATAGAATACTTTTAACATAATACGTGTTTGACATTTTACAAGACTGGACACCTACGCATTTACCAGTGATTAAACAGAACGTAGTTAAATATAGAAGAAAACGCTTCAAAATAAGCTTAGACATTGTAAAATTATTTAGCCAAAGTATAATATACGATAGAAAAAACGCTATATTTTATTTAATAAAAATATAATTAAATTATTGTAAAGCAGTGTTCACAATAATAAAATAAACAGTGGTCTTTACGAAGGCCATGGATTAGCAGCTACGGGGTCTGAACGCGACCCTAAACCTGATAGAGAAGGCCAAATACATTTTGGCCCTCAATCAGTCCAACGGCCTAAGGAATGGACGACTGCACCAATATATTTTATGACGATACTGAAGCTCATTCTGACATGGTAAGTCTCGTTTCTTCAGCGCTCCGTTCTACATTTATACTATTTTCTTGGAAAATATTTTGTTATAAATAGCTATTTTTGTGTAAACAATTTAATTTCCGTTATTTGTTTTGTGTGGCAATCGCCCGTATTTTTTCGAACTTTTATAAATACATGCTTTTCCATATATATATATATATATATATATATATATATATATATATATATATATATATATGTATGTATATATATATATATACATACATATTTTTAGATATTTTATGTATACACATTTTTTATATTTTTCCTTATGATATAAGATTCTTAATATTCTTCTGTGACACAGATGTACAACATATTAGATATGTTTGTTTAGTAGGTAAGCGTGTACGTCATAGATAGGCACCGCGTTAGATTGCATCATAGTGCGCTGATGTATGCGTTGCAACTATCTTTTGACACTGTAGTGACAAGTATAATAGCGTCTTAAATATATATATATATATATATATATATATATATATATTGGCTGAATTTTTTGGATCGTTGTTTTTGTAACTAGTAGTTGATAAATCTATTTAAAAAAAATTCAAGGGCTTTCATATCATTAAAATAAGATAACATTTTCTCTCTTTATCTCGCGATTAATTTTGGTCTTTCACAGTTCGTTATAGCCGCCAGAGAGGACTAAATAGTAACCAACAGAGTTTATAAAATGCGGTTTTCTTACATTTACAAAATCATTATTTATAAAGTACGTTTATAAAGGCGTACTTAGCCTAATTACCCATAATAACTTCAATAATTTCCGTACCGGGATATTAAGAGTTTATGACATTTGAAAATCAGTTTAACGACTGCGTCAGAATGGATAATAATATAGATATTACTGAATATTATTGAAATTTAATTTTTTTTTATAAAATTACATTATTTATTCAGTATAAATTAATATTTTAAAATCATTTTTCTCCTTCGAAAAGTTAATAGGTAAATCAGCAAAGATTAACGCAAGCGTTCTTGTACGAGAGCGTGGGCTTCACGCTATAGCGGAGGATGGCCGGGGGTTGTTCAATATCATTTTCTCTACAGCGGGCGGAAGGAAATATCGTCAACAAATGGAAAACGTAAAAGGGGCCGGAAAAACGGATGAGTCATTGGAAAAGTTAAGGGGTTTTGGTGTTAGTGAAAGGAATACTAATTTCGCGCATCGTTAGAGGGAAGGTTGATGGGGTTAAATGGGGGAACGGTAGAGAAATACAATTGTATAGTGCACGTGATTAACCTACATATACTAAATATGATTTTTAAATACTATCGATTAGAGACGTGACACTTCTAAATTTAACTTTCGATTATACTTCCTGCCGTGAGACAGAACGTTTAATTTATAATTATCCTAGCGGCGATAAAACTTAGGTTGAAGGGGGAAACGATTTTTTAATTCGTTTAGCTTTAGTATGGTCCCTATCATAGACGTTACAACATTAGTAACACAATACTGTGATCAAATAGTTTTTACTGTAGGGAAACTTTTTGGATTTATAGTGACAGTTTGAGGGAGGAAACAATTTTTTAATAATTTTAGTTATTCAAGCGATGGCTACTTTGAAGGGTTGAATCAACTTTTTTAACTCATTTAGCCTTAAAACAATATTTCACACATGTATTACAATATTAGTAAACCAATGCGATATTCCTTGAGTTACGATTATATATATATATATATATATATATATATATATATATATATATATATATATATATATATATACACAAACATATAAATTTTATATAAAATTTATCCTGGGTGAAAGTTTAATGGAATAAATTATTTTTCAGGATGTGTTTACACTATCTAGCTATCATAGAAAATTAACAACAAATATAATTCAATATTTGGCGTTAATTTTATAGAAATTCATTATCACTGAATTTTCATTCACATCTAAATGAAAGTATGTGATGTAGTATTATTGGTACTTTATTTAAATTCTTAATCAAGACCTTGGTTTCGTTTTATTACAACATCTTCAGGTGGGCTATTTGAAGAGATTCCTGGTCAAGAATTTAAATAAAGTAGATGTAATACTACATCACGTAGTTTAATTCAGTTGTCAATAGAAATTAAGTTATGCATTTCAAACTTAAACATCTGTTCAATTTAAACGAAAATATTTTTCTAAATCTTTAAGAATGAAAGTTTGGTATTATACAGACAAGTCCTTTTCACCCAACGGAATTGAAGAGTGACAAACTTCACGTAATATTATCACCATTTGAGATATCGTTAATAAGGATTGAATTTTGTTTTATAAAAATTTACCAGAAAAATTACTATCTTCGAAAACTAGCCGTATACAAAATATTGGTGAAAATTGTGGGATAACTATAATAAAGGTAATTAGGATACTAAATTTTTATTTATATTATATGTGCAATTTGATGACAATATTCTGGTTAAATTGAAAATACATGAACTAAATTCACCGTTGAAAATTGTAGGATAACTATAATAAAGGTAATTAGGACACTAAATTTTTATTTATATTATATGTGCAATTTGATGACAATATTCTGGTTAAATTGAAAATACATGAACTAAATTCACCGTTGAAAATTGTAGGATAACTATAATAAAGGTAATTAGGACACTAAATTTTTATTTATATTATATGTGCAATTTGCTGACATTATTGTGGTTAAACTGAAAACATATGAACTAAATTCATCGCAAGCTAGTTTTTTTTCGTCTTGCCCGTTTCAATTGTTACTTTTTGAGCGAATTGTTGTTTGCACGTTTATGTTGTTTGATTAATAAATTAAGGCCAAAGAATAAAATACCAAAACTATCCTTAACCCTACTTTCGCACGACGAATGCTCTAAAAATAGTCACTAATAAGTTGTTTAGCGTATTAAGGCCAAAGAATAAAATACCAAACCTATCCTTAACCCTACTTTCACACGACGCATGCCCTAGGACAGTCACTGTGACTCATGGACGTCTTCGCACGCAAGCAGTTTTATATTTGACATATCGATCTGAATAGTTATTTACTCGGCAGTTCAAAAATCATGGTTACGTTTATATCATATATTGTTTGCGTATGTAACTTCAACGAGTCATCATGACTCGTTGAAGTGATTACGAATTGATTAGTTCATATTTAATTAAAAGCATAATACTTAATTGATATTTGTTTACCGTTACGTAATTCAAAATGTAGGAATGAATAACTTTTGGGGACATTTCGTTGTTTGTTTGCTCTTTTAATCAAAATGTAAGATATTGCGTATATTTGAATATTGAACTTTAAATCAAAAGTTTCATGCCCGAATATTTAAACAAAAATGGCCCATGTTCTAAACGAGAAAATATTAAAGTAAAATTCAGGGTAAATGAAAAGCTAAAAAGCAAGAAGAGACTCGAAATAAAAGCAAATAAAGAAAGGTAATGAATGTTTTTCTTGGAATTATTATAAAAATTTCCACCCAGTCGGTGTTGCTCTTGACAGAGCGGTCGTGGTCATGATGAGGCTACGTCAGCATCGGTGGTTGATGTGACCCTCGTGGAGCAAAGATCTTTGCTAATAGCCCACCTGAAGATGTTGTAATACAACGAAACCTAGGTCGTGGTAAAGAACTTACAGAAAGTAGAAATAATACTAAATCACGTTCGTTCGTTCGCACGTAGTTTCATTTAATTGGGAATAATGAATTTCTACAAAATTAACGCCAAATATATTCAATATAAGAAGAAGATACATAATTAAGACGCTATTATACTTGTCACTATTATATTTTGTTTAAATATTACACAAAAACCCTAGCTAATAACGCGACAATTTCGAAAACATATATTTTTACAAGCTTTCTCCTGTAGCTTCGTTCGAATTTTCGATTGAAGTGGAGGTTTTAACATCTGATTAATTATACAATTCGTGTCATCTAGTGAAAAGTGTAAGCTAGAACTAAATATTTATTTTTAATTTAAAACAGCGAGTTCCATCCTACAGGTTTTATGATATTCATTCCGTAGCCTGTACATTACTTTTTGCTCTTTACCGACTTGTTTTTGTTTTAAAATTATACATTTTGAATAACAATACCTCAGTGTCAAGGAATGTATATTCTACTTGTAATAATACGATCTCGATTAAAAAAAAAAGCCAACACCATCGCTTCGTTTGAATGAATTTTCGGTGAAGGCGGATGTATTAACATTTTATTAAATATACAACTCGTGTCATCTAGTGACGTGTTATGGAACTAAATATTTTTTGATTAACAACATCGAGTTTCACCTGGTAACCATACGTTTATATTATTTAATGAAACTCTCCATGCCTGTAAAGTGAGAAAAGAATGAATTTATTTTCGCACATCCGTAGAGACATAAAATTATATCCAGCCTCTATTTTCCATTTTTAACCTCTCTTTGTAAATTATTAAGTTTAAAAAATTATTGACGCCTTCGATGTGTGGTGCTGGTGGGGCATGCTGTTTATGTCTCGGCCTGCTCATCGTACCAACGAGTCCATCATTAAAAAATCGGTATCTGCAATAGGCTGTCTTCAACTCTACTCAGATACTTCGGTCATATTATAAGAAAAAAACTTAGATCTGAAACAAGTCATCCTAACGAGAAGAGTGAAGGAGACTAGCACCTTACAAACGACTATTCATGGTGCCGTAGTTCCCGCGAAGCAGCCCCAAGCAATTTACTCCAAGATGGCACTTATCATTGTGGGTCACGATCTTTAAGATGGACGAATGATTAAAGAAAAATGAGAAGCTTCAAACTAATGAAGGTTATACAAATCGGTTCGGAACGAAGGTACGGCGAACAATTTGTGCTCACGAGTTCTCATATATTTATTTCAATTAAATATAATAGGAGGGGATAGAAAGTTTTTCCGCGCAACAGTTTGAAAATAAATATAATTAATATTAAATATCAAATTTTTTCCGCGCAACGATTTGAAAATGAATATAATTAATGTTAAATATCTTCGAAAGCGAAGAAAATGGAAATTTACCACATTAATTTTTCCACTTCGTCGATTTATTTTTATGTTACAAAATTACTTATTTCGAATAATAAATGATGAGTAACATTTAATGTCTCTTCTACTTAAAATAATACCATCTCTATTTAAAAACAAAGACGCCAACCCCTCAACACACTGACGTATCTCAAACATGAAGATACGCTACTGAGTGGAAAAACGCATCAAAAAACACAAAAAATGGTCACAGGTTTTGTTTTTATTTTTTTTACATTCTCAAGCAAAAACGGCTCATTCGATTGACAAAATTTTTTTTATTGTTTTGTTCATAATATCCTGATATAAACAAGTTGTATAATATATTTATATACTGTGTGGATATGAATATATTATACAACTTTTTTACGATAATGATTCAAATCGAAGTGTTCGGAAAATTATTCGAAAGTATTTCGATTAAAATACTTTCGAATAATTTTTAGGTTATAAGTATTAAATTATTACAATTACATTAGAATAATATTTGGAAATATTTATTATTTATATTTGATTATTTTAATTAGATTAGATTGTTTTTTATCTATCTCTTTATCCCACGTTTATCGTTACGAGCACAGAACATAAAACAAACTGTTCTGTGGTTACGAACAGGTCACATGTAACCCGCATTACAAATAACCTACTTCCTAACGATAAAGAAGGAACTGCTTAATAAAATTTAAATTTATTCGTTGAACAAAGAAATAACGGACCTGACAGAAAAGCAAAAAGATACGTTCAGATCGAAACACATCAATATATGAGAAATGTGAAAGCTCTTTTATGTAAAGCTTCCTATAAGCTTTTTTATGTTGCATATTTAAGACATTCAGTTTTATATTTGATCAATGAGGATAATATATAATGAAAGCTCCGAGAATACCGTTAATAACTAAGCGATTATAAAAAATAAAACAACGTTCAGTTATGATTCACTTTTTTACCCTGGACTCCTCTTACAGGTTTAAATAATTTTGATAGTTTTGGGGAACAGCTTTTGATAAGTGTAAAATTGATTTAATATAAAATTTATTTATTAAGTATTCAAAGACAATATTATAAATTCACCTTACAAAAAAAAAGAAAACTTCGCCCACTACTTTTAATAGTTTTGAATGGCAAACTACAAAGAATCTTTAATGTTACACTTAAAAATATATTGTATCAAATAGCTGATAAGTGCAACATTAATTTAATATAAAACTGATTAAATGTTTAACGAGAATATTATAAATTAACCTTGCAAAAAAAACTACACGTTTCCATAATTTTAATAATTTTGGTTGGCAAACTTCATATAATCTTTAATGTTGTACTTAAAAATTTATTAAAAACTCCGAAGTGTAAAACTGATTTAATATATAATTGATTTGTTAGTATTCAATGAGAATATTACAAATTGCTCTTACAAAAAAAACTCCTCCCAACGTTTATAAATGTGTTAAATAATTCAGAAGTGTGACATTGATTTTATATAAAATTGATTGATTAGTATTCAACGAGAATATTATAAACTGACCTTACAAAAAAAACTCCTCCCAACGTTTCCATAAATTTAATAGTTTTGGGTGGCGAACTTCAAATAATCTTTAATGGTGTACTTAAAAATGTGTCAAACAACTCAGAAATGTAATATTGATTTAATATAAAATTGATTGATTAAGTATTCAACGAGAATTTTATAAATTGACTTTCCAAAAAAATCCGTCCCACACGTTTCCATAATTTTAATAGTTTTGGGTGGTGAACTTCAAATAATCTTTGTATTATACTTAAAAATGTATTGTATCAAACAGCTGATAAGTATAATATGGATTTGATATAAAATGATCGATTAAATATTCAAAGAGAATATTATAAATTCACCCTACAAACGTTAAGTGCTTTGGAATGCTCACGTAATTTTTATCATATAAGATTGTTAACTCAAGGTTAATTGATAAAAATACGCAAAAAATGCTACCGGCACAAGCGATTCATGAAATATTTTCGCTAATTTAAGCATACATAGCGTTTTCCGCATTATTTATACGCGTTTTCTTCCCTCTTATAATGAAGGGTCGTTATTAATCGTTTGCTAACAAAATACGTTGTTGTGGCACTTAACCCAATCGCGCTAGGCAAAAACTTTGGACAGTAAATGATTGCTTCGTAAATAAATGAACGTTTTTCACTTTTCATGAGCCTGTGTTTACTTTTCCAATAACGTGTGGGCGGTTTTTAAATTTATTAAAAAGGCTTTCGTTTTGATTTCTACATTATGGTACCAAATAGTTTCAGTCACGATGATTTATTTTCCTCATCTCTATTGACTAAAAAAAGAAAAGCATTTTTTAAAGTTGTATTTGTTTCACAAAAATGTATAATAGAATGGTATATTTACATCGTTATTAGTTAAACGTATACTTGATACCGAATCTAGGTCTGTAGTGATTACGGAAAATGCGTTTCCACTTGACGAAAAATTAACAACATGTTAAACTTTCGGTGATAAAATGCCTCTTTTCACTTTCTCCAGATACATTTCTAATGTTAGCTACATTTTAGGATCATAAATCTAGGATCATATAACCTCGCATAGTTAATCGATTTTCAATACAAATGCACTTCCAACGGTCTACAAACACCAAAATTA
Organism: Druceiella hillmani; assembly: GCA_039881145.1. Classification (NCBI taxonomy): domain Eukaryota; kingdom Metazoa; phylum Arthropoda; class Insecta; order Lepidoptera; family Hepialidae; genus Druceiella; species Druceiella hillmani. Next base: position 37,525,577 of record JAYKKI010000017.1, on the reverse strand, counting down.
TGGAAAAAAATAAGGAAAATAACATCCCGTCAACACTTCAACTCTCTAAAATTGCTAAAATTTCAAATTCCACAGTTCCAATATTTCCACTTGAAAACCAGATTAATGAAATCAAGCGATATGTTTCATATGGTTTTAAGTACCAAACGAAATTTGTGTATTACAAAAAAGTAACGAATTCTATAGGTAAAGTAATAAACAGTTTAGCAATGAACACACACTGTGATGGCCAATTAAATTTGAAACATTAAGTCAATCACACCCGTCGTTATTAAGTAATGGTGCTGTGTTGAGACTGACAATTATCAAAGTAATGAAACTTAATGAAATAATGATGTTTAATTTATTTAATATGCCTCATATTCATTTCGCAGTCACTAATTACTAGTAGAGCTTTTCCGGCGTAGATTTGTGTAATGATTATCATGTCGAAGACACATTAGTATTTATTGTAATGCGGTTATTTATTTTATTTAGAATTTTATTTTCTTTTTATGTACTTAATCTTAAAAGGAATATATTCAAATAAAGTTTTGGGCCAAAACTTAGTCTTGTTTGGAAATTATGTAAAGTGGTATATCTCCTGAATCTCTATGAATCTCAATATGTCACATTACATCACATCATTAGTTAACGTCTTAACACTCAAACAAACAGAATATAAAAAGTACTGAATTCTTTGTATGATATTTGTCATATTACACACTTAATATTTCTATATAGTAACCATAGATTCAAACATCCGTTTACTGAAAAGGAAACTTACTTATAAAATCTATGTTATGATTTAAAGGGTTAAAATCAGCATGCGACAGAATAAGACGTACAACTTCTGATTGCGTGCTCTAACGCTATATTTTTTTAAAACATATATATGCATATTTTGTCTCAGATTTGTATATTCTTAACAATACTGATGATGACTTAAAAATTATAGCAAAACTATTTTAATAGTAACATTTATGTGTAACTTTTTATTTCACATTAAAAATAAATGAACAAAACTGTGACATTCATTACCTGTTCACATAGTAAGAAACTCAATAGCATCTTTTAATAAAATAATCTGTTAAGTACGAGTAGAACTCGCACTACCAGTAAATCATAAAAGATAAGTGTATACATTCAAAGGTTTAAAAGGTAAGTGTATACATTTAAAGGTATAAAAGATAAGTGTATACGTTTAAAGGTATAAAAGATAACTAATTACTTTTAATGGTTTAAAAGATAAGTGTATACATTTAAAGGTTTGAAAGATAAGTGTATACATTTAAAGGTATAAAAGATAAGTGTATACGTTTAAAGGTATAAAAGATAACTAATTACTTTTAATGGTTTAAAAGATAAGTGTATACATTTAAAGGTTTAAAAGATAAGTGTATACATTTAAAGGTATAAAAGATAAGTATATACATTTAAAGGTTTAAAAGATAAGTGTACACATTTAAAGGTTTAAAAATAAGTCTATACATTTAAATGTTTAAAAGATAAGTGTATACATTTAAAGTTTTAAAAGATATGTATATACATTTAAAGATACAAAGTGCTTCTCTCAAAGTATTTATAAATTTTCTTAATATTATTATTCACCGTATCGATAAATTGCCTAAAATATCTTTCACATGCATAAAAATATCGAGAATTTTCCAAAAATTGTAAATCTTAGGCTACTCGCTATAATTATTTCGTAATCTTCCAGTTAAGTTCTAAGAACTCTGTTTTTTTCATAATTTTTGATTCAGCAGTATCGGAAATAGAAGGAGAGGGAAGGAATTATTTTTTGGCACATTTTGATGCACGTATTCGAGTATATATTACATAAAGTTCTGAAGAAATTTTAGGTTTTTGGATTTTTTTATAACTAGCCCGCTTAAGCGAATACCTTACATATAATTTGCTCTACCCAAAATTACCATGTAAATATTTTAGTGTACGTAACTGCAAGATATGTGGGTTTATATGTTTTATTATAATGCCATAATTCTACGTCAAGTTTCTTATTTCTGGGAAAATCGACTGTGACAGACAGATATTTTATGAGGATACCGTTTTTCCTTTTTGGTACTGAGTTTTAAAAAGAATAAAAGTCTAAATCGCAAATTATTTTCACACGTCGTTATTAGAAATCTTGGCAATAGCTCATTGACCATGTAAATACATCTTACGCAAATTAATTCTAATTGATAAAAGTAAGCAAACTATATGTTTCTATAATTGAAATGTGATACGATGATGCCAAGGTTGAACGACTCAATAAGTACAAGCAGTAGATGAGCTATGCCAATGAATCTTCAGCTCCATTGTTAACGCCGCATTCCTTCTTCATTAGAGCGGTGTTGGATTGCGTAGTAACCAACGCTAGCGTAGCAGGGACCCATATTAAGTTGCGTTCTCACCGTTTTACGTGAAATATAAAAAAAATATTTTATTATATAATGTACTAACATACGCATTACTCCATGTGAATATGTATCAAGCTGGCCAAATGCGCGTCGGATATGTGTATGTCGGATATGTGTGTTAAAGTGTCATTAACCGTGTATTAGAAGATAATTTACGCGATATGTACATCGCCGTATAGCGAGTGATAGCCTTTAATATTATACGTTATGTTAATTGGCCAAGTTACTGGCTACAAGTTATCTTCTTAGTTGTCATTTCTCTCAAGACCAAGCTTTTTGAAGTACTTATCCTGTTCACCCTTCTTTATGGATCTGAAACACGAAAGTTGGTTTAAGTCGGATTTGGGAAAACTTAATATTATTATTCAAATGCGCGTCTTGGATAAATTGTCGGCGTCTGGCGAATGTATCCGGAATGAAAATGTTCCTTCGACTGAACTGAGAAAATGAGCTTGGATTTGAGAAAACTTAATATTTTTCAAATTCATGTCTTCGATAAAATGTCGGCGTCTTGCGTACGTATCCGGAATAAAACTATTCGTTCAACTGGGCTGCGAGAATCAGCCAAAAGTCACCGAACTAATCCAAATAAGACGGTTGTATTGGTTTAGATCATGTTTATTAAATGAGATCATGGAAAGGAGGGAGATCTCTTATGCGTTTCCAAAACATTTTGTCCATTGCATAACGTTGGAAATTCGTGGGAGACGCCGTATAAAGAAAATATCACTAGATATTTTCGATTGCATATTGAAAGACCTTTTCAATGACATCCCAAACGACTGTGATAAATTTTCATCTTCAAGTACGATTATCGAGTACGATGTATTTGGGAGGTACTATAAAATATGGAAAAACGTTTTTCCCTATTTGTATGTATTTATTAATTAAACTACGTCATTACGTAAAATAGTATCAGTCATATTACGTTATCTTACAATCAAAGAGCATAGACGCTGTGATCTATGGACGAATCAAATTATAAGTGATAAGTAAGTTTACGTATATTCATAATGCAGAAACAATTATTTTGCATTATTACCACAAAGAATAGATGTAAACGCTCAATTACAATTCTACTACTACTTTATTTCCGTCATGCAAATCGTAAATTTGAATGACAAGTAAAGAAGACACCATTAAACAATCACTAATACCTATTAAAAAAATTCAAATGATAACTCAGAAATTAAAACATATAATAAATGTCTTTATAAGTAAGTTTCTTCTAAATCTGCGTTCTGGAATAAATTCCAATATACAACTGTACGAAATTTGTTAACTTGCTTCAGTTCAAACTGTTTCACCCACTGTGTAAGATTTATTCTAGTATTTTACTTTATAAATTCTTTACTCTGTGCACCGATTATTATGATTGAGATGGAAAATTTACTACAGTGCATATTTTTAAATTAAGAAAAATGCCTACAACCCTAAACAAGTTTTTGCTACCCGCCTTACAGTTATTGAATTCAAAGCTCTCTTTTGTTGTTAATAGAAGTACCTTCTGGAAATAACTTTAGGGCCTTTACATCCCATTGAAGCTGATTAAGTTAGCAAAAGCTATTTTAGTAAATTCAATATCATAAATTTAAATTTAAAATTCATTAAAAACTGAATACAATGAACAAGAGATTCTTTACTCTATTTACAATTCAATATCTAAACTAAAAAGTCTTTACAACTGCAAAGTTTAGGGTAGAAACACACCTTACTTAATTTTCTTATTTAAATGTACCTATATACTTACCTTTTAAACCTTTAAATGCATACACTTACCTTTTAAACCATTAAATGTGTACACTTATCCTATATAATAGTATTTAGAGAAGAAACCAAGTCCTCCACTAGAAACTAATAGTACTTATATAAAATCCTTCTTTCTTTAAATAAATTTATAAAAATATAAATATATAATTTTTCCATACTAAAACATAAACTACATTAACTATTGAATGTGAACGAAGTTTTTTTAGGTTAAACATATTTGTAATTCGGATTTATTTAAGTTTTTTTACAATTTTTGTTCTTCTGTTCCAACTATTTTAATTTATGTCTTCGAAACCCAAACTCCTAACAATAACAGGTGAAAAACGATTTTCAAAAGAAAATTTTTCAAATTATTCTTGGAGGTATATTGAAAAATAAGAGGTGGATAGACATTATTAGGAATGTATATTGTGGACATTTTTCACATTATCTCTAGAATTTTCTTGCATCAAGTTCTGAAAAAAAATAGTTTTGGAATCCTCAAAAGTCTTTCAATTGATATTCCATACGATGCATTAAATAAAAAAAATTCTGAATATTTTATATGCCCATATATTTTTATATTTCACAAAAAATTTCCATATAGGATAATCCTTTATTTATCTTGTCGCTATGACATTTCAAGTTTCCTTAGAAAACGATTCCTGAGAAAAATGCATAATAAACAGAGAGATACGTGAGTTATCTCAGAGATCCTTTTGACTTACGAACCTCGTATAAAATAGCTCTGTACACTAAGATGGTGGATTTGTTAGTTGGCAGTTTAATACCTTGAATTTTACAAAAGTTTCAGAGTATCAGGAGACGTGAACCTATGGAGATGTTAGAGACGTAAATAAATCTACTGGAATATATTTATTAAATTTGGTTGCATATGATGTCAAATCGAACAGAATCGGTCTAGTCCTATCAAAAGACTGATTATGGTTAAAGTTATTCTTTAAGTTGTTCTTAATAATAAAAAAATGGTAAGACCAAGGTAAAGAGTAGGCGTGACGCTATATTTAGGAGAGGATGATTATAATCTATCCAGAACAGTAGATCCAATAGTTCTGTAACTGACTCTGACTGACTGATATCGGGTTCTCAACTTTTTAAAAATATTTTTACAGATATAAGTTCTATACAAATATATGAATTTGATTCTATATGTTGTCTTATAATACCCGCGTAGAAATTATGTACAAATGGAAAATAATTTCCTATTTTCAGCAGTAGTTTCAATCCAAATTGGACGTGGAAAATTTTGCCAAGCAACTGAAGTTGGAGTTTTGCCTAATTGACAGGCCTCGCTGCTAAAAGAGAATAACTTTTGTTGGTTTATAACCTTCGATTAAAATTTACATGAAGGCCAGAAATATGCTGATTTCTTAAGTCTCCGTGGTGAAAAAAGAAATCCTTTAAGATATTTCTCCTTCCGTCCTTCCATTCATCTCTCAAAGTTTCTATAAGTTTATACCTTAATATATGACGAAAGATTTGATGAGAAAAGATTTGATGATTAAATGAGTTCAAATTAAAATTATTTCGGTTAATTTCTGTCGTCAATTTCTATAAATATAGACAACCACGACACTCTACTTTATGTGTGTTCCAGCATATAATTGGCCGTCCTATAAGAAATCAATTACTATTTAGTCTAAAATATCCTATTTTTAATCTTTTATGATATACTGTTAATTGTACAAAAACGGATTTAAGATAGAACTACTGATGAAAATCGAACATTATATTTATGAAAAATCGATTTTCCCATCTGCTTAAGAAATACAAGGTTGAGTGCAAACTTAAAGTCGCAAAACTCGACAGAAACTCAATCGTGGTATCCTTAAAATGTCAATCAGTGTTCTACACTATTCTTTAGATGTAAACTATCGCTTTTATGCCTATAATCTACCGAATTTGGATACGGCAATTTAAATATGAATATATCTAGGGTCAGTTAAGAAGTAATATTTATTCACCGACTTCCTGTGTTCTTCTGTGGGTCTTCAATTTTCTGTAACCTTCTGCATCTCATAGTGCTGTGTTTCGATATATTTTTCTGCTCGTTGGACCCTTTTGAAAAGAAATTTCTTTTCATCTTACTCAATAATAATTTGTTAGAGTTAGCCAAACATGATAAATTTCTAATCACAAGGTTTTATTTGGTACCCCTAATTTTTTAAATGTACCTTATAAATGGTAGAACGCAAAACCATTTATTATATGCCAGAATTTACAAATAGCTCCTACGCGAACCTGAATGAATACATACATTATGTGGTATTATGTTACGTTAGAAACATTCAAACGCACGTAGCCCACGTATGCCATCCGACCCAACGCGGCTTTCCACAGCGTTTCCAGTACCATTGTTCTCTCAGCATTCCTCAGGTCAGTCCCTCGTCGTTTCCTCTTCCCGGCATTGTTAGGCCGGCTCCATTGTGACTGACGATAACTTGCGCGGCGCGCTTGTGGACGCATTTTTTGCTTGAGTTATTATAAAACTTTACTCGCTTGCGCAGTTATTACGCAATGGACGTAATTATCACCGCAGCGGGTGGTTGGCCTTAACGGTTGACATATTGCGCAATCGAAAACTCCATTATTATACTTCAATAGTGGATGAAAAAGAGAAGGAGACAAGGTAGAAGCTTGAAGCGGAAAATAAGCGTTACGTTACTCTCAAAAGGTATTCCCTCTTATTGCCTGTTTCGTAGTGTGCGCCTCATATAAATTTAAATAGATACGAGGTATATTCTTCAACCACTCAGTGCTTTGGTTTCGAGATATTTAAGGCAGTTTTCCTGCTTAAAAGTTTCTTCATTAATACAATAAAATGGAATTTTAAATACGGTCTATGGTTCATTATGTGTATATTGTATTTACGTATGTAAATGTAAATTTATAATGTAGAAGATATTGTTTTCGATTTATCTAAAACATTCATGGCTCTGTTCACAACAGTCTAATAAATGAAAGGACTTCAGGGGAAATAGTGCAAACATTTTAACAAATCTTCACTCGAATGGTGTATTTTTATATACCAAGAGAAAAATTTTATTCATCATGGAACCGAAAGATTTAATGACTTTTTTCAGTTATAAATATTCCATTTTCTGCTTCCGAAGAGAAATTATTTTTCTCGAAGACCATTAGTATCATTTTTACGTAAAGCTACCTCACGTCAAGTGCTGAAATCTTAGCAAAAGTAAAGTTTTAATATTTTTCTGAAAAGAATCTTCGGTGCTGTAGTTACAGTTTATAATTTTATTTCAGTAAATTTTCCCAAATGCTATTTGTCTTAGTTTTGTATTGTTTCTCTGAAATGTAATCTGTTTAAAATATTACGTTTGTTTTCAAAATGGGAAAAATTTAGTTCAAAATCTATTGTCTCTAATAGTCGTTTTTTTGATCTAAATAAAATAATTTTAGAAAAAAGGAAAACAAATCAGTGATAAAATAATTTTATTTGTTTTTTGTGCTATTCACCAGTTATCGTCATTTAAAATAGAATTTTTCCTAATTTACTAAAAGAAGGTTTAGAAATTTTTAAATCTAAGCATTTTAAACTTTATTTTCTAAAAAAGTATGTTACAATGTTTTCGTATAACAAAATTAAGTGTTCTTTATCTTATTGAATTTATCTATGTGAACAATCCATGAATTAAAAAATCAGCGACAGAATGATAACATGCAGACATGTACAGAATGTAAGCGACAGAACCATAACAGCCTGGAAATACTGTAATTTTGTAATAATACTGTAATTTTGTCGTCATATTGAACGCTAAATATTACTATGCATTGGCAAGTCCGTGGACAAAAGTTTATCTGTGGGCATAATCTGTTGGCAAATCTGTGGACAATACGTATAATGATGTTACTAGCTTTATACAATAAAAAACACATTTATTGCATAGGAGTGGTATGGCGTAGGCTTTATTGATAGAAGTAGGCAAATAAAATAAACAACTGCGGATTAAACCTAAATCTTCCTACCAAACCATAAAATTTTATTTCGATCTGGTTTATTTGTTTAAGCTGGACTTTGGGTCAAGCCTTGACAATATCCATAAAATAATTACTGCGGTATAAATATTGCTTTATTTAATTTAAGTATTATTTCTCAATAGCAGGTTTCAAATTTTCTTGTACCTTTTGTAATATTGATAATATTAGTGATATTTCAATTTAATTACATACTTAAGTAATTAGGCATAACAATTCGCGGAATTTTTGACGTTTCATGATCGCAATGTTTTTAAAATGTTCGAACGAGTCTTTAATTAATAGCAATTATTATAATAAATATGGCTTTTGCTCGCACCTTCGCTCGCGTGAACTGCTTGGTTTATATGGGAGTTAACGATGGTATGATACAGAGTTAATTTGGTTAATTATATCATTATCATTAGTAGGTCAGTATTTTTTAAATACTTTTTAACTTTCTGAAGTCACGTCAAAATTTATTTCCAAGACTCTAACATATGCAATTATGAAAATTCCATACGAACTTAAATAGTTTTTTAAGTGACAAAAATAACCGGGTAAGTGTAAGTCTGACGGGTAACCGTCACGAGAGTTCTGTACCTTGTTTGAAGTAAAATTAGTTTATTTGTCATAAGTCAGTAACAACTAATATGGACCTGCTAGCGCAATAAATATTTAATTATTTTTAACATAATTAGGTAGGGGGTACATATATATTATCGTGAATTTCTCAAAAGTTCTGATATCTAGATTCATCGTTATATATTTCTTGCGTCGTTAGCATAGGCCCCTAAAAACCCTTTTATATAATTTTAACGAATATTTAAATTTACTTTTTCTGATACGTGCACAACATAACAGCGCTCTGTCTAGCAGTTATTTTACCTGAACACATTTTGTGTATGTCAAGGCTAATAATTATTTATTTGCGAGTAATTTAGGTACATCTGAGTTGAATTAATGTTTTTTTTAAAGAAACACAATTTTGCTAAAATTGCGATTATGGCTGAAATTTCCCAATGACCTAATAATTTAGTACAGATGATATTGATTTCTGAAGATATTGCAATAGTTACATCACAACGATTTTTGTCTACTACTATCGTCATATCCTAAGCAAATCTCTAGTTTTATAGCAGTAATTTTTTTAACTCTCTATATTTTTTTGAAACCAGAAAAAATCAACAAAGTTTCAAACAATATTACAAGCTAAGAATAAACACAAAAATGTTATGAGTTTCACGTTTCCTCGTCAAGCAGTTTTTCAGAAAAACGGCTGTGACAAAAGGATACATGAGTGATCTTATAAGGGCTCTGTTTTTCCTTTTAGGGCACAGCATCCTAGAAATAAACTGGCCAATAAATGGATGGGCTGACGATTTAAAAAATACTCAATATTCTTTCTTAGGCTCTAAGCAATACAACAGTAAAACCCCAGTCATACTTCATTCAGTAATATATACCTAATGGGTCTAAAAAAAGACGGAAAGTTTTTTTAGTAACCTTACTTATAATTTTTATATTTTAATTTTTTATATATACGTCTTCGATATTTTAACTCTGTTTTTTATTATATGTGTAGACAACTTATATAATAATCGAAGCATTTAAACATTGCGGTCAAAGTTTATGACAGTGCCCTCAGTAAACTTTCTTGCCCAAATCTCGTTGTTACGTATATTATCTATGAAATTCGATGACATCTGATTACAAAGAAATTGGAATATATGAACGTACCTTTTTAAATCTTATTATAATTTTTTCGAAACAATGCTTTTCCAACTTTCTGTAATGTCACCACAATTTGGCATTGTATTTTTAGGTCAATAATCAGTTCAAGGTAAGTTTCCGCTCACGCGAGGATTTGGGGCCTTGAATTATAAATTGTGAACTACGATTATAATTTAATGGCCGCTATGGTACGCGGAACGCAATTTGCAATAATTAATTATATGTCACAAAGGCAACGCATATGCTATACGCCGCGCCGTGTCATATTCCACAAGGTAGCGAATCCGATGTGTGCAACGTGAAATCGATGCCGCAGCTAAATCCATCCAAACAGAAAATTACGTGAAGTTATAGATACGTATACATATATATATATATATATATATATATATATATATATATATATATATATATATATATAAGGTGAATATAGATAGTATATGTACAATCAGCAGAACTAATTAGTATTACAATACCACATGTTTAACTTTTCGTACATGCAATCCTGCCTCCTCATCGATATTGGGAATTCCGAAATCAACTTTACAGGTAATAATGCAAAAAAAGCTCAAGTTCCATCCATATAAAATTCAAATTGTTCGAGATTTACACGATTCTGACTTTGAATTAAGAAAAACTTACGCGGAGGTGATGTTGTTGAGATTTCGTACTGCTACCCGGATGGGCAACATATTCTTTAGTGACGAAGCTCACTTTCACATTCATCTTATTCACATATCCAATATGTCAATAAGCAGAACTTTCGTTACTGGGATGTCCACAATCCAAGACAAATGCATCAAGAGCCTTTACATAAGCCTAAAGTAACAGTCTGGTGTGCCATGTCTGCATCTTCAATCATAGGGCCTTATTTCTTTGAAAATCAACATGGCCAAACTGTAACTGTGAATTCGGAGAGATGTTAAATGACTTTTTCAGAGTAGAACTACAGAATAGTCCATCCTTTAACCAAAACACATGGTTCCTTCAGGACGGGGCCACAGCTCACACTGCTAATGTGTCCATGAATGCAGTGCGGCAGTTATTTCCAGAAAAAAACATATCCCGAAACGGTACCGTACCGTGGCCACCTAGGTCACTCGATTTAAGCCCATGTGACTTTTTCTTATAGGTATACTTAAAATCCGTTGTTTACAAAACAAATCCGAGCACTGTGACACAACTTAAAGAAAATATTCGAGCCGAAGTCAGTAGGATACCCCAGGCGCTCTGCAAACGCGTTTTTGAAAACATGCGTGCTAGACTCGAAAAGTGTGTCAGACTTGATGGCCGCCATTTGGAAAACGTGGTTTTTTAAAAATGAAATCTGCATTTGTTTTTATAAAGTTAAAATAAACCTACTTTGTATTAGAGGTGTAGTATTTTTTTTACAATTTTTCAAACATTGAAATCTGCCACTGGACAGCCTGTATATATATATATATATATATATATATATATATATATATATATATATATATATATATATAATCTATGATATAATATATAATGATATGTGACATATCAGTTATTCGTGTTTATAACTAGGCCAATAACTTTAGAATAAGTGGCCATTTTCATTCCGTAAATGAAAATATTTTTATTGTGTTGTCAAGTTTTCAGGGCAAAATCGGTAGAAAAGAAACAAGGGAAGCAACTCTGCTGTCAGCGGTACAGTATCTACAAAATTTCTTTGACTTGTTCCTGAATCAGATTTTTCGTTTTGAGTGGAACCTCGATGATTGTGCCGACTCTTGACTTAATATAATACGATGACATTTATAGTGAATTTCACACTCGCACCAGACATTCTATCATTTGTCTATTGAATTGTTTATGAAATTGTATTAATTGGAATTAAATATAAAACGTAATAAGAAGTAAATGTTAATATGAACGTATGAAACGTAATAAGAAGTAAAAGCAATACATAAAACGTAATAAGAAGTAAATGTTAGCTTGTATGGTAACTCTTAACGAATTTTATTAATAAAAATCCTACTTCGAATCAATTTTAAACACCGACATTATTACTATGTAACAGTGTCAGTGTTACTATGTAACAGTAACACTGCTACATGTAACAGTAAAAGTGTTGTTGTGGACGTCTGAAAAAACTTTTACTTCTTAAGATTTTTAAAGTCGACCACAAAATTCAGTAATAACATGAAATTGAATTTTATGGCGTTTTTACATGTCCGGGCATATCCTTTGTTATTGAGCAACATAATCACATTGCGGCCAACCGCTAATAGGCCCGTGCGTGTCTGGTTATGGGATGTCAGGTTGCGGCGGTCGGAGCCTCAAATAATGCCGGTTATTGCGCAAATATTGAAGTGACTGCGCCGCAGCCCGTCGGGAGTATTGATCGACTGATGCGGCCCGCAACGGGCTTCGGTCTTGAGTCGGCGTTTAAATGTATCTCTTGTTCTCAAGTTTGCGATAATGTAGCCTTTCTGATTATACGTTGTCGTACATTGCTTGTTTTGTTTATATTTATATATGTACACTACACGTTTTGGATTACACTTACTTTAATAGTTTAAATATCATATAAAGTATATTTTATGTAGAATAAGTAATTAACTGTTGGCGTACGTATAATCTGTGTAATAAAAATATATGTTAACACCCCATATGCTGTTTATATATATATATATATATATATATATATATATATATATATATATATATATATATATATATAATTTTAAAATAGCGGTTTAGGTTTGGCAACTACTAGTACATAACAATATGTCCTTAGCTGATTTCATTATGAACGCATATTTTCACAATAGTGCCCGTCGCTAATTATAACGTGTAAAAAAACAGTTTACCGTTATAGCGTGTAAGTACACACAGCCATGTTTATAACTACATAGACAATGAATACTTTTGCTTTTTTATATAAAATAAAAGATATCATTTCCGATTTATTTTGAATGAAGTTTGGTTGTCAATTATATTGTGTAGACTAACCTTGACGAAATATCTGTTGTGTTTTTCGTAATTTACTTTTAATTTCGTCAATTTACGGAACTGGTATTCCATACAATGAAAAACCTATGCCTTTTCATTTTAAGACTGCAAAAATCCTTATTTGTACGAAAAAAAGTTTGCAGTCAAAGTTCAAAGACTTTACAAAGAAATTATGTCCAAATGCGATCACATATTTTGAAAAAGGAAAATTTTTAGAAAGATTGATAGAAAAAAAATAGGAAAAGGGGATAATCGGAATATCAAAAAAAAAATTTAGAGAAGTATTTTCATGATGACTTTATGAAAAAAAATAATAATTCGCGAATTACAAAAATATAATTTAATATGACTACGTCAATGTTTTACTGTTAATAACTGAAAAAATTATTTAATCTTTTGGACAGAAAATTCGTTTTGCACCAAACAAATTTTCCCCGGAATTCTGGAAAATGAAATTTTTAACTAATTTGGTTTTCTAGCACGAATACATAATTTGTGGTGGCTCAAATAGGTGATTCGTGTTTAAAATAATCTGCATATTCTTTCCTTACTTTATAATATTTTACATATACCATACAGAACTTCTTACATCGCGATTAGATTCATGGACTTCTGTTTGTCCATGACCTGATTTTGCTGCCAGAATCTTCTTCATTCTTAGACATTGTTCGTCCTTTAATGAATATTATTGCCCTAGACTGTCAAGTTATAGAATTTGTTGAATCTTCTCATCAGAAATGCCCTGTCTGTGCATGCTTTCAAAACTTTCCTGAACAAACCATGTTTCTCCTACGTTGTACTATTATTTCTTTGTTTGAAGATATAATATGTAAGCCATTTTTTAAAATATTTATTATTATGTATCTATTTGTATTTAAGAAATCATTTTCAGTTAAATAGTAGTTACAGTCTTTTGCGAACTACCTACCTACTGATTTTCTTAAATTGTTTAGTTATAATGGACGGGAATATATAATTCCTACAATAATAAGGCTGCCGTATGTATCTTAACCTGCCTGACTGGTTAGATATTAAGACAATGTAGATAGACTTTATAATCGCATAAATAATTAGTCAATCAGTGAAATACGCGCTATTAGTGATCATTACTTTAAAGGTCAACATGGATTATAGCCGCGTTATTATTAAAAAATAGTATTTAACAATATACAAAAGTTTTATGGAATATTATTAGCTAGTTTATAGTTATACTTCGATTATTATAGTATATCTTGTTTTATAATATGTTTTGCATACAGATGTTGTTACGCTTATTATAGTATGTATTGTTAAAAATTATTTCCACATAAATATTGCATTTTTTTGCATTCTTTGATAATGTTTTTAGTATATGTATACATATGTATTAATATATTAAATACCCGACGAAATGTAAACGATACTATGAATGTTTTTTTCCTTCACTCAATATGAACTATCCCCAATATGAACACTCGTAAATGTAATACGAGGCTTTTGTTAACATTTCGTTACACTTTATTCATTTTTTTCCTTTGTTGACACTTTATTTTATTTTTTACGCAAAATTTGATACAAATTCTTTGATCCATTTCTTTTAACAAACGAAAATCGTCGAGCTAGTAAAAACACGTCTAACCTTAGCGGCTGCCAGAGACAAACTAAACAATGAATACAGCTGACAATTTTATCATATTTCGGAGGCACGTGTACCAACATAATAGAAAAAAATTTACAATCGGACTCTCCAAACCCGCGAAATTTAAAAATTCCCGTTATTTTCTAATAACAAAAAGATGATGAGTATCTATCTAATATTGTATATTAGGTGAAATAATGAAATAATTTATGTTACACTTGGTCTAACACAAATGGTTTCATTATCCAAGGACATATATTTATTATCCTTTTTATACCATTTTCTCTTAAATATAGTTGGTAACTCTTTAATTTCGCTTTCAAGAGCAACTGTCATCTTGCTCTTCAGTATTGCAGGATTTTCTCTCTTGGTGAGACACTTAATAAAATTGCTTGATAATTACATCGCTGTAATTGACTTCACTATCATATTAATTATATCAATCTCTTTGGCGGTCAGAAGGCATATTTGTTCTCTTATCTTAAGCAGCCTGAACTCCCTCAATTCAATGACTATCGCTCTTTCAAATATTGACATTTCTGCTCGAGTGATAGCCTCAAGAAGGTGACTTTAGGGTTTCTGATGTGTCACTTGAAATATTATAGAATCTTTGTAATTTGGCAGATGTTCTATTCTATTTGTTCTGTGGTTGATTGTTGTAATGGTGGTTGACTGTTGTAAGGGTGGTTGATGTGTGGTTGACTCTTGTTTTATATTTTTGAGCACATTTGAGATAACGTCTTGAAGAAGTAAGCAAAAAAGTAAAACAAAAATCACGTTTCGAAAAAGATAGTTTATTGACTCTTTCAATTGTTTTTAACTTGAATATTACCCATACTGTGTCGATTTGAATGATAATATTAGTCGTCTTTGTATTAGAGGAACCTTTCTTATTAAATACTCTATAATTAATTCATAATGGAAATTATACATGCAAGTGAAATCGCGGTCAAATATTTAACGTAAAGTCTTCAAGAAATAAACAAAAAATAAAACCCAAAAATTGCGTTTCGAAAAAATTTGTTTATTGACTGTTTTTCATTTGTTTTTAACTTCAATATTACCTACAGTGTGTCGATTTGAATGAAAATATTAGTCATCTTTGTATTGGAGGATACTTTCTTATTAAATATTCTATAAGTAACTGAAGTTGAAAAATTATATATGCAAGGGAAAACGCGAGCAAATATTTTAAAGTTATTTTGGGTTAACGTAGATTAGTTTAGATTAAAATAGGTTAAGTCAGGATGAACAATACACACACACGCACGCACACACACGCACACACACACACACTGCGCACACGAACACGCACTCGCACACGGCGCACATGCGTACAGGCGCACACGCGCACACGCACGCAAGCGCACCCATACACATCCATACACCCACGCATCCACATACATTCACATCCACACACACATTGCGTTAATTTCCCAACATTGTTGAATTGCTCAATTTGCAAGATTCAGTATCCTCGTCGTTCTCCTTCACATTTTTGACATTAACAAATTAAAATTTTATATTTTTCCATACAGTTACTTTTGCTAATAAATGCGTATTTTTGCTAATAAAACGTATTCGATGTTAGGGGGTAAATTAGTTTTTATTATTATTTATTATTTACTTACGTCTTTAGGCCTGGTTTTCGTTGAAAACAAATATGACAGTTTTTCTTGACAAAATTTAACTAATTAAACGTTCCTTTATATAAAGTGAACTTCGGTAATGCAAACGGTTTCTCGATATAAATATTTGCTATTCCTATACGAATAAAAAAAAAACAAAACAACTATTCTATCAACAAAACACTTTCTATGCATATCTCAACGAGACCATTGTCGTCTTTTCTTTCCCACAGCTCTGAATTCTGACAAGACAAAAACGACAAATACAATCTGCTACTATCGGCGACTCGATTGCATATCGCCGTATCTCATAGCGACGTCTTTCTTCAGATAACGCGGACTCATTACGGACAGCACGATTTCTCATTACAGATCCGAGATTTGTAACAATAGGCCCACTGTAAACGCATACTTGTTATTCCAAACTAGAAGTACTCTTATTTATAACAACAAGTACTTCTTTATATACGAAAACTTTCTAATAAGGCTTCATTATATGCCGAGATTAAACTAAAAAATAACACCAACTATGGCGCTACTAAAATAACGAAACGCTTTTTTGATCGCGTACAATGAGTCCATATTGAAGTAGAATGCCCCCATTATCATTGCCAGTAATAATAAGTGATAACAAATAAACACCTTCACGCTTGCTTGACGGTTTCCGGTTGACTGTGACCGGGTCGGAAGTAATCGGAGCCGGGAATCGCGTTTGTTCGAGATTGGCCAGTGCCGAGGTCATTTTATTGACGCGCGAAATATTTTGACTATCTATATGTCTAAATATATTTATTTTTTATTGGAGTTTACTCCTTAAGAATCGATTTTCATATATAGCGCACGGTATGAAGTTTTATGAGGAGTAAAATCAGAAGTTCAGAGGGTTAAAAAAAGTGTAACTGATAGGTTCTGATCGTACGAAGTTCAGAGCGTTAAAACAAGTGTACCGTTAGGTCGCCTCTCCGCGCAACATTTCTGCGCATCTTTAGAGTGAGATATTAATATGTTTATTTGGCATTTTCTCATGGAGTAATCGCAATGACGGAGTGTGAGACAAATAGTTTACTATCATTCACTTACATCAAGAAGTAATCATTAAATATCATTATGTGTGAATATTTGGTGTTTCCTATCCTACAAAATTAAAAAGTCTCTTAATTTTAACTTTTTAGTGTGACGTTCCTAATTGTTTTTAATTTTGTTGTATAAATTTGATCTTGTTCATTTGTGTCTTACTGGAAAATAATTATATTGTTAGCATTTGTTATCAAAGAATTTTCCATTTACATTTAATAATATTTAAATTTACATACAGCGTTACCCATTTTATACGTTCTAAGACAATCGTACTTAAGGAGTAAATACCGATCGCGCGTCGGAGCTGACACGCACATTTTATTTTTTATTTTCTGATAATTTTGCAAAACGTGTATTCTTTAAATCGGCTTTGTATAAAAAAAATTCGGCGTGATTTCATATGGCTTCTTTTACTTCATACTCAGTGGATGCATTTCGAAGAGTTAATTTTTGCTGAAACAATTCTTTACAATTATTTATCATACTTTATTATGAATAGGGAACACCACCACGAGCGATTTAGAAGGGAGAGATATCGTAATATTTTATTCTCCAATTCCTTCAAAAGAAAACAAACTGAGTGAATTCCTTTTTTTTAATTTTGAACTAGTTTACAAAATTTATTTATTTAGGAAGATTAAAAAATTTTTTATATACTTGGTAATTTTTAATTGACGTATGGAGTTGACTCTTCAATAAACAGAAAGAGAATTTTTATCAAATTTAATATCTTTAAATGGTATATATTTATATGTTTGGGCGAAGATTTAGGTAATCTTACTTCTCGATCAGTGCAGTACTAATAAGCGAATTCAAAGGGCGTGAGATCAGGAAGACAAAAATTATGTATATGAAGATTTTTTCACTATGCTTAGCTATTAAATATATACGTTTAGAATCTGTATATTCCATAATTATTGCTTCGTGTTCTTAACTGAGCGATGATATGGGTGGAGAAAAATTTGCAAACGAATGTTTAACTGTCACCTAAACATATTGGTTGTTTTCGACTTTTGCATATTTTTGTAATGGCAAGGCAGTTTAAAAACGCGACATGACGTGTTTTAAATTGTTAAAATTCATTTTTGTTGACATAAATTCTAACTCTCATATTTGTAGTAAAATGATACTAATCAATTAAGCATATGTAAATACAATATTTTTAGAAATATTTGTAGTTAAACAATTTTTCCTTAAAATATATTTCTTTCGGAAACAGAAACATCTCGATAAATGGATCGATTTCATCTGATAAATTTCAGTCAATTTATTATCCAAATTTCGGTCCACTTCTTTAATAACTCTGAAAATAATCCGGATACAATGATGTTTATTTCGTAAACCGATGGCATTTTGCGCTTTCTTTTGTAATGAGATTGCAAAAGCTCAGTCTCCTACGTGACTTTATGTAAAAGCTCAGAGAAAGCTCAAGTTACATTTTGCAGGTTTCCTTTTGCCCACAATACTTTAAACGTTTCGTAACGATTTCAACATTACGTTTTATGGGTAGGTACGAGTATTGGTAAGTACGATTTCGACATTACGTTTTACGGGTACTACAGGTTCACATGTGTGTATATACATATGTTGACCTTTTAATAATATTGTACTGTTATCCCCACAGTTCTTTTACGGTTCTACCGATGTTTATATTGAAACACATTCAGATAATTCGATATTTAAAAACTTCATTTTCCTTCTTGATTTTTTCCCTTTCCATTTTCAAAAATGTTTCGATTGTTCGAAAATATTTATTCAAAAATTTATAAACATAAATACCACATCATGTTAACAGATGATATAAGCGTTTATGTGCATTAGTTAACTTGTTTCCGTATTTTAATATCTTGAAGTAAACTATGTGTAATGAATCAATTTTAATTTGCGATAGATGATGTTCAAATGTCTTTCTAGCGTGAGAAGGAAAAAGTAAATGATAGAACATTGATGCTATATAACATGTATAATATACGTTACAGGGTATTTGGCGTAAGAAAAGAGAAAAAAAATTGTGACATTTGATTTTCAAACAAGTATTAGTATTATTTTGCAATGTCGAATGCACACTTTGTACATAGTACACGGCAGTGTTTTTATAGTTTGCTCTTATTTTACTGTATATTTTCGATGATTATTTTTATTGCGAGATATATTGCAATGTCAATATTCCGCATTATTTATACTCGTTTTGATATTATATTATACAACGTAAATCGTAACGTAACGTAATATCAACGTAACGATAGTAATAATTTTCAATAAAATAAATTAAACATTGTTTATGCAGTGTAACACCAAATAAATCTATATTATATTACTAACGTGAATGCAAGAAAAAGGTTTACTATACCTGAACTGTCATTTTGCTTTGTTTACATATATTTTTTTTGGAATGGAAAGATGGAATGAAGGAAAGTAAGGCAGGAATGATCAATTTTTAAAATAATTAAATTAAATAAGGTTTGCTGTACAGGTTAGATTTTATGAAAATGATCTAAAACAATTTTACCAGCTGACGAAGCAAGTGGAATTGAGAGTGAGACTTTTAATATGAATGTTGTGTGCCATTTACAGTAATCCGATGTAATCGTATACTTTCTTTTTATAAATGACAAAACTTATAACAATTGTATTTACTGGCAACTCATCTCACTTCACACCTGTGGACTTCTTTATCATATAAAATTTGACTACATCACTAGTTCAGATGAAAAAATGGTTTTGTCAAATTACAGCAATTAGAATTGTGGAAAATAGCGACGTGACTATAAACCAATTAAAAAATGTTTACTTAATTGAGGGTACACACTGCATTTAAATGATGTCTAGAGAGTTTTTCTGACAATGAACTTTTATATATTTCTTAGAATAAAACTTAGCGATGATATCAGTTAGATAAGCCATAATAATAAAACAGAAGCTCTTGTTAAATAGAGGCTGCCGTGAATACGAGAAAAATAAATATATTTACAGCATTCTGTCTGATTAAACAAAATTAGTTCAACGGTGAATTTTATGATATTCCAATCCAAAATTAAATTTTTGCACAATTTTAGTTCCGAGAAAGTTGTGAAGAAAGTATACAGTTCTTTTTACTTTTAAAATAATATTTTGATTCTATGAAACCTAAGTAAACAAAAATACGTGATTTTAGATCGGTTAGTTGAGATATGCTATTGATTAGTAAGTTTTAGTAGGAAACTATATATCGAAATACCAATGCTTTGAGTTCATTAGACGGTTTCGTTAAAAAATAGAGGTTCTATTCATAAGCTTTCGTAATTTAATAAAATCGCCAAAAAAGCTTTTCAGAAACTTTCTCAAAGGCGAAAGAGTAACGTCAGTTGCCCTATGTACATAGGGCAACTGACGTTACTATATACAATTGCAGGTCATTTTAAGGTCGAAGGCCTTAAAAGTTATTCAAGTGAATGGTTTATTTGCAAAGTTAAGGAAATTTTTGAACAAAAGTCGTAAATGTGGCGGTTGGGAATAGTTTTGAACATTAATGTGGTAACTTTTCTTCGGTGGGCTTGGCGGTTATACAGCTTGTGTTGAATAATTGGCGGTTTCGTGTAATTTATAATTACATTGATAAATTTTATTATATTTTAGTTAGTAATTGCTCATTTAGAATTATGGCTTTTAGTTCTGTATTTTCTCTAATGATAATAACTAATGTGGGTATTTAATTTTATGTTTATAAAACTTCGAGGCTGCTTATAAAAGCGGAGTAGACCTCGTTCGTTTATTAAAGTATATCCTCTGCAGTATTACTTCGAATCTTATTTACTCGTATATTTGCTTTTGTTCTGTAAGAAATAATTCAGGCTAAAGTTTTTTTCATACAATAATTAATTAATGTATTATTAATAAAGCCAAGGAGGGGTGAAAATCGGATTTTTAGGATTTCTCGGTTTTTCTTTGATTTTACGGAAAAATGGTTCAGTGAAAAATTTTACCTCTTAAAATTCTCTTCAATAATAGGTCTATATATATTTTTCGTCAGAATAATAATTTTTAATTATGGTCTTCTTAAATTTTGGAAAAATATGCGACTTTGAAATGGTACATTGAATTTATTATTAACTTAAATATTGACACTAAAATATATATACTTTATAGGTTACTATAAATAGATATTTAAAATTTGTCTTATTTGAATTTATCTTACCAAATAATTCATAGCGAGTTTCTTAGTAATATATTCAGCAATTTGACATATTTTAAATAGAAACCATTCTTATCTACCCTAATTTAACATAAAAAATTATTATTTCAATCTACATTTTCTCGTCGTATATGCTAAGTAAACAGTGTATTATGCAAAAATTAACTTTGTTAGAAACATTTGTATCGGATAACAAAACCATATTTAAAAATGTAGATCTTGATAATCATAACATTTTTATTTTCTTTCAAAAGATTGCCATTTGTATTAGTAAAATGGACTGAAATTTGAATATTTGAGTGTGACAACAAGAAATATATCTCACTTATATTCCGAGTGGGCGATGAGTGTCTAAAATAAATGTTATTACATATTCCCATTCGCTTTATTATATTGTGATGTGTAATCTATCAATAAATGAATGACAAACAATCGAAATTTGAATATTTGAGTGTGACAACAAGAAATATATCTCTCTTATATTCCGAGTGGGCGATGACAGTGTCTAAAATAAATTTTATTACATATTCCCATTCGCTTTATTATATTGTGATGTGTAATCTATCAATAAATGAATGACAAACAATCGAGGGAACGAAATATTAAAAAGCTTTTATAAGTTTATATAAAAAGCTTTTATATAGTTATTATCCGTAATATAGACATAATTTAGGCAGTATAATTCTTCATAGTGGCCCACATTTAAGGGTAGCGAATTTCGGCGGCCAGAAATGTCAATGAAAACGGGTGGGAGGAACGGGCGCGCTCTTTATAAAGGTTAAATTAAATACCTAAGTCAAGGATTCTGAACTTTTGTGTTTGGATAAACATTTTTCATTCTGCAAGTAGACAGTATTAATTACAATATATCTGTATCCTTATTTTATAAGAGTCTGAAATTGATTATGCACCTATATAAATAAAGTTGTGCAATTTAAAACAGTCCCCCAGATATTGGTTAAACAATTCTAAAAAATGTCTTAACTAAACATGCAATTGTTATTGGCTATATAAAAATTTTAGTAAAACGAAATAGCGATCGTAAAACCAAATTTAATTCAGTACATATGAAACGTCGTTCTATATTGCTACGAAAGCAATCTCTTACAACCAACCAGAGTACCAGTCCAGCCTCGCTCGATGAGCAGCCAGGAATCGAACTCGGGTCCTAGCGAAGTGCCAAGCCTCAAAGGCCATATGCCTTGTGATCGACCCCTCATACCACGGTGATGACAAAGGATTCATATTTTCGATTTAGGCAACGGATTCATATTTTCGAAATATTGCAGTGAGCTAGCTGAAGCAGGATTTGCGTTTTCTTTTTCACCTTTTTATTCTAGCGGTAGCTAAAGGTAGCCACGCTTCAGAAAAGAGCCTGGCAAATACGGATTTAGTAATAAGCATTCCTGGATACGTACGTACTAATTTACGGCACGCTTCATTGTAATTCACCTTAAGGGTTTGAAAAATTCTATATCAAATGGTTGGAGTTTGTGGGTTGTATTTGGTGGTAGGCACACAATGTGAATATTAATTTACAGTGCTATTTTTAATGTCGTTGGGTCTGAACAGTGTGATTCGTGGCCATCTTGAATAAGAATAATATCACCTTGTGGTTTGTTGGCTATAAAATGCGTCATAAAATGAGCACACAGCTCTCATGTCATATAGCCTGATTCGGATAAAACTAGCTTTGTTCCTGGGACATTCCAACTTCAAACTCTGGCTTAAATCTCTTGTCTTTCATTATGATGAATGGTGGCATAACGTACCCCAATGCTGAGCCATATGCCATTACGCATACAGTTTCTCCTTTATCTCCTATTGTTTGATTGATTACGCTCCTTTTATCTCCTTGATAAAACTTTTTTATGTTTATAAATCAGCTGAAGTTCAGATTTAGCTTAAAATTTGTCTAGACTCATTTATAAGATTTAAGTTAGTCATCAAGTTCTCTAATACATCGTCGAAGGAATTAACTTGTACCTTCCTAAGACCCTCAGTTCGGGTATACGACAGTTACTCAATAACTTGTGTACTCAATGATGGATGCCTTTATAAGAGACCTCGCGACCATTTTGGGCCCGCCATTTTGTCTTGTTGTTAAATTAATGCCTCATTCGTCTCACAAAAACGTAACGATATGCAAGGTATTATAAGTCTGTATAGATGAGTCCGTAACCAATATTATATAATTTCAATATTATAACCAATATTATCCGTCTTATGGAATTTTAGATTAATGGGTAAAATTGCTTTATTACTTAAGAACATAAAATAAATAGGAAATCGTTACATTTTGGTAAAACAGATGTTCGCCTTTGTGCAGCATTTTCTTTGCAACATTTTAATGTTTTATAAAAATATAATCGGGCAAGTTATTTTAAACCATTACCTGAGAAATAAAATTCACAACAATAAATTATACCTCTACGCTTAATACTTTATCACTGAATAACGATTTTTCATTTAATGTATTACGGAAAAAAGGTTTGCAACCTCATCGAATGTGCTTGAGAGATCTGTGCCACAATTTAAATTAATTGTAGGAATTTGTTAATAATAGGAAGGTATGCTTTACTAGATGTTTTTTTATTCTCATTCGTACTAATTTAAGAATTACATCCGCATTTTATATACCATTATCCGGGAGTACTGTAGCGGTTGAACCATTGAAGCGTCTTTCGTATAATTCATGTAATGATTTTACATCGATCATACTATGTAAATTATTCGTCATGGCCCAAAACTTATTTGTTGAAGGGTTTTATTAATTTAAAAACAAGAATAACTGCAATAAAGTTGACTCAACACATCTTAAGCGATAACCTTAAGGCATGTTAAAAAATTACTAAAACTCATAGTCTTATTTTGAAATTTCTCCGTTTCTTTTGCGAATTTTCAAAATGGTTCGTTGCGTTTTTCCCCACAGTAGATAATATTTATACCACGAGTGCAACTTAATATAAAGACTAGTGTAATTGACTAGATCAAGGAATTGTTTATGCAGACGTGCGACCGACGCGATAGCCGGCCCTTGTTCGCGATGCTCATTGCAAATTGTGCTTCACGAAGTATCGCGCCGTATACTAAACACCAGTAAAAATCGTTTACGAAAATTGTTTAGTATTACGTATACTGGTGTTAAATATTAAGAGTTGAACCTGGTGTTAACAATAATTTTAATGATTTGGCTTGATTTCGTATTATTTTTTAACAATATTATATATTGATTATTTAATATTGAATATATTCGGCGTTAATTTTGTAGAAATTCATTATTCGTAATTAAATGAAACTACGTGATGTAGTATTATTTCTACTTTATTTAAATTTTTTACCACGACCTAGGTTTCGTTGTATTACATCTTCAGGTGGGCAATTAGCAAAGATTCTGATAATAGCCTACCAGAAAATGTTGTAATACAACGAAACCTAGGTCGCGGTAAAGAATTTAAATAAAATAGAAATAATACTACATCACGTAGTTTCATTTAATTGTGACCTAGACCAAATATTATTTATCTAGAATAGCGATTCCAAAATAACTATGAGTAAATAATGTAATTATTCACAAAGAGTTTTACAAAAGAATCGATGAATTTGTTGCTGAAATTTCGCTCCACGTTCTTTTGTTGGTAATTTATTTTCATGTTAACCCTGTCATTTAAAACAAACACTTTTCTTAGCTATCCGAATATAGAGATCGGCCTACCAATTACTGTTGGCCTCAAATGACACGCATTTACTTATGCCAACTGTTCTCTCAAATATCACATGTTACTGAAATTAAAATCTTTACTATTATATTGTTTATGCGTCTATCTAAACGACATACTACGAATACTCGAAATTTTATATACCGTCACATAGTAGTATAACCATACAAAAAAGTGTAATGAAGATACCATTTTATGCGCCACAATGCTATAATTGTCCACACAGTTATACAATGTACTATGTGCAATAAGTATAATAATTAAAACGAGTTTGAAACGTATATATACATTGAACTAATATTAAAATTAAACTTTAAGTAGAGGATAGAATTAATAATAACATTATAGACAAATAGATACTAATAATTAAGGATAAATATGGTGTGGCAGAAGGTATATAGTTTCGTGCATTGTTTTTAAAAAAATACTATGAAATATCTTGACTTGAAATTCAACATAGTAATTACGAATGGTCTCTAGACGTGCTCTCAATGATCGTTGCTATCAAAATTTAAATTGTTACAGGATAAATTACAATTATATTTTATATATATAAAATGTTGCATATAGCTGTTGCCTATAGCACTGTCATCTCTATCACTTTGGTAGTTTTAGTTATTAATTAATATTGTAGTATGATCTAAAAAAGTCTCTGTATCTGGGATATCCTCGACTTTTTTGTCCCTGTTGATCGTAACATTTACTTGAATTCCATACGTTTTTCTATTTTATAAATTAAAACCTACACAACATCTGTTTTTCATTTTGATTAAATAACGTAATTTTACTGTGTTACGTTAAAGTGTAGGAAATAAAAAGAAATTGAAATTACAAACATTATATACAATAATGTGTAAAGTTGTTTTATATTAACTGTAAATTATTGTATCAACTAATAAGTTTTTGGCCATAATTTTCAGAGTTTTTTAGTAAAGTGGTCGAAAGTGTTAGAATATTTTACTATAAGGTATAGTTAGACCGAAATGCGGTCGGTTAATGACATTTAAAGCCATGCCTCCAAATGCATTACATCAAAGAATATAATTTCAATCGACGTCAAGTATAAATTCTTCTACTTTATTAGTATGTATGTTTGTCAGTTTAAATTGACACGTAACATCGATTAGCATAAACAATGGGAATTCGGCAGTATGGAAGACCTAAGACCTTGTTTTGAATCTAATCCTTTACAATTGAACCTAAGTCACTAGTTTTTTTACACTAAATATATATTGAACAGTAGTAATATTTTAGTTATACAAGTAACGTGAATTTAAATATTATTGTATAAATTTGTTTATATGTTGGTTTCCATAATAGTATTCGGTCTCGTTTTGAATTTAAATCCTTTACAATTTGTTGAACCTAAGTCACCAGTTTTTTTACACTATAGATATAATGAACAGTAGTGATATTTTAATTATGCAAGTCACGTAAAGTTAAATATTATTGTATAATTTTGTTTATATGTTGGTTTCCGTAACAGTATTCGGTCTCGTTTTGAATTTAATCCTTTACAATTTGTTGAACTTAAGTCACCAGTTTTTTTACACTATAGATGTAATGAACAGTAGTGATATTTTAATTATGCAAGTAACGTGAAGTTAAATATTATGTATAAATTTGTTTTTATGTTTGTTTACAAGAGCAATCCTTTACAGTCAATCACAATGAATTAAGTGAGATAAACAAATGCTGTGATTCAATAAATGATTAGTAAACTCTAATTAACAACACTTACAAACAAAACAAAGCACAAACAAAGCACATACGTAGGTACAAATATGAAAAATACAGAATTAATATAATGTTTAATAAAACAAAAGCAAAGTGGCACGCACAAAAACAAAGGACACATTAGGGATGAAATAGAGATACGGACAGGTAATTATATCACACGATTTTTGAATATAAATAATTTGAATATAGATTTTTTAATATAGATAGGCGCCCTTTGTTTAGATGGATAATTATATCAGACGATTTTTAACATTGGCGATTAGGCGCATTTTGTTTAGGTGGATAAGTATTTCAGACAATTTTTGAATATAGACAACGAGGTGCTCTTTTCCTGGGTGGATAATTATTATCAGACGTTTTTTTCAATATTGACGATGAGGCGCTTTTTGTTTGGTTGGATAAGTATTTCACACATTTTTGAATACAGACAATGAGGTGCTCTTTGTTTGGATGGATAATTAGATCAGACGTTTTTTTAATATTGACGATGAAGAGCACTTTGTTTGGCTGAATAAGTATTTCACACGATTTTTAATATGGATAATGAGGCGTTCTTTTTCTGGATGGATAATCATGTCAGACTTTTTTTAATATGGATGACGACGCACACTTTTTTTGGGTGGATAATTAGATCAGACGATTTTTGAATCTAGATAATGAGTATAATATTAGGAAGGTGTACTTGTTTCAGATGTAATACAACATGGTGGGCTAAAAGTTATCGGAATATCGATTGGTGATATGAAGGTGTAATGGAATGATTAATTGTATTGTATAAAAATCTAGATGATGGGGGTTGCGTCAGTCACGAATCTATAACCATTTAAGTCATGCCTAATGCTCACTCAGTGTAAGTTGAAAAATGTTTAAGGCCAAAAGTTTATCGAATTCACAATATAAACTGCGATATATTCATATTCTAAATATAATTATATAAATGGAATGAAGGTATCGAAATAAACTGAAATATCATATATATATATATATATATATATATATATATATGTATATATATATATATATATATATATATATATATATATATAATTTTTGCTTGATACACATCAAAATATATTTCGCAACTCACTCCAGAGTCACGCTTTCGCTATTTTAATTATTTAGAAAATAACAAAATGTTTCATCTTTAACCATCATTTCTAATTGTTTTCAAGTACCAAGAATTTATCCTAACATTCATAACACAAACTATCTTTACAATTTCACGTGTTATTCAGCGACACATGATTGTAAATTACATATGTGGGTCAACGGGCGAGGACAATGGCCCTTAATACGCAAGTAGGATAAAAAATTTAATAACGTGCTCTCACGCATCAGCGCATCGGCTGTGCACGCAACGTAACATATTGCCGAACAAACAATGAATCAAGATGAACCGAACGATGTCAGCGGCGTTGGATCCGTCTTTACAGATGTCAGTCAACTTTGACCGGTCATTCGTTACCGCAGTTAACTTAACCGAACGATCTCTTCGTCGTTAGGATTGGAAGGTTAGATTGTCGGCTGCCCATTTTTAGTTCGCAGTGACCTCGATTGGTATTAGCTTATAGACCGTGTCACGATGTGAACCAATATTTAAACGATTGCGTGTACGCACTATGATTTGAATGCAGGTTTGAAGATATTCATATTCATTGAAATAATGTCTATACAGGGTATTATTAAGTTATCAGAACTTGCAGCCTCTATGGGGTTCGAAGTACAAAATAAGATGTTTTTAATTTTTTTTTTAAAAATACTATTTCATCGTCAATGCAAGGGTTAAGCTTTTTACAGTGCGCGCACACCAGACGCCGTGCGAGACTATATACAACGCGACACGATGAAACCCTTATTCGGATTTGAGTTATTAAGTTTTTATTTTTTCATCTAAGTTCTATTTATGGTAATTGAAAGTAGATTATTTAGTAGTTATTTTAATATTATATTTTTGGAATAAATCCGAAGAATATTCTTGCTGTATCAATTGACCAACAGCTTGTATTCTTCTGCTAGTCCAATAAGTAAGATTTATTTACATTACATACAGCATATATATGGCTCATAGAAATGGGAAACGAGATATATGAAGTAAAAAATCAATTGTTATAGTTATATAATGGCATAGCTGAAATAAACCATTATTCGCCAAGCGCTTCTTTATATTATTCCTAGTTTATACAAGTCGATTATATAATATGACTTTGAGCGAAAAAGAAAAATATTAAGGTAATCTTATAACAATAACAGGAAAATTGTATTGACGTAAGACGTATTTCCCTCCACAACAATACCTCATTCTGCCTCCACCCCCTCCCCCTTCCTCTGTCTAACTCTATCCATCTCTCATTCTCACCTCTATTGATATGTTTCGATTTTCGTTACGGTCTTATTTCTCAATATAAGAATTCGCATTATAGTAGGTAAAGAAGTTTCACTTCAAAAAAAACAATAAGAAGAAGAATGTCTTCTTTTTGAAGGTGGCATTCGGCAATTGAAGAAGAGAAATCAGTCGAGGAAGAAGGATAGAATAAAGAACATACGTCTCACTTCTAGTAAGACTTTTTCCTATATGTTGTAAGGAAGTGTATATTTTCTTCTTTTATAAAAGCAATGTTATTTTAAAAATAGTTTCGGTATATGTAAATATACAGATTTATAGTACGTAAAGTACGATGGTATTATTTTCTGATTTATTCTACTAGACTTCTTGAAGATTTAAAATCATCACGTGGATGTCATACATAAGATATCAATGACAACTTCTATTATTTTTAACATACCTAATTATTATTTTCTAAATAAAATTCTTGCTAAACTAGCGTCAATATATTGTGCTAGATAGTCAAAGACATGTTTAAGATAAGAAACAATAAACAGAAATGAAGATCGAAAATAAATACTAAACATAATTAGAAATAGGAAACTGGCTGTGAATCGTTTAAAATACTCCACGGTAGTGATTCTAAAGTTATGAACCGATCAATAGAACAAGTCAAAGTAAGGCAGTGTCTCCGATACTGAGTTAGGCAAATTGCTTTTAATCATCAACGGTCTTGCTGATCTCTATGAATTTATTCATTATAAGACATCCAAGGACCTATTCTATATGTAATAGCGCCGTTAAACATAATGAAAGTCAATAATTTATTCAGTTACAATTCGCTGACTTCAAAATTAGTACTTACATATTCAATGTCATACGCTAGTTACTTTCTGCAGTCAATTGGTAATACATTTAGCAACAGTGGACGTCGTGACTGTTTGCAAATTTCATGTACGATTTCCGACGAGCGGCCGTGAATGTGTAAATTATAAATGTATGTATTTATTTACACTATTTCACTGTCTTCAGAGTGTGTAAAGTAACACCATTCATCTTGCATGACCAGCAGAGGGAGACAGCGCTATATGAGAAAATGCGATAGACATATCGCTTAGTCTGTATTCATTTTTTCTCACAGCTACGTCTCTCTCTCTACTGGTCGTACATGATAGATAGTGTGTAAAGTAGTTAAGTTTCGGATACAGGGAAGAGATGGGGAATTGTGGATTCATGGTAAATCTAGATAGAGCAATATTTAGTTGCTTCAAAGCCGCCCTTTTTTTCCGATATTGTTACGCGATGTACAGTATCGAAATAAAATAAACCAAAACAGGGAAATTGCGCACCGTTGCAAGTTTTAAGTTTCTTCAAAATTTTTTGAGCGTTCTTTTATTTGCATTTATTATATAATTTTTATAATGTCACATTTATTCAAACAATTGTAAATAAAATCTGAAATAATGAAAGTTTAGTGTATTAATTTTATAACTAATAACGCGTTTACTTCAAATGAGCGAAAGCATTTGTTGGTAATTTTATTTTCAATTATTCCACCATAGTCCTAATATCTGGGAATAATTACAAACAGTAAAAGTTCCAAAATTCATTAAATAAATTTGTTTGTTATTTACTTTTTAATTTTACCTGATATTATTTAAAACTGGCTGAGCTACGATTTTTAACCTGCAACTAGAATTACCTTAGGTATTCTGCTCTCCTCCGCAGTCACTAAATGTTTCCGCTCTGTTTGCCAAACGACAGAAGTCATCGGTGTTGAAGGTACATCGGCGAGAATTCTCGGTATGATCAATCAGTAAATAACCCAATATCCTTACACTGTTCTGTGCCTATAAATATACTTACACTGTTCTGTGCCTATAAATCATGCCATACTCGTATATTGCTTATAATCTTCCTCAAAGTGCTGGTTTTCTAAGATAAGTATATGGGCATATTCTTCTAGAGACTAACATGAACAAACAAATAAACAAACAATCTTTTTCGCTTTATACATTAGTGTCGATGAATAACCAAAATATAATTGTTTCCCATTGAAGATAGATTAATATAAAAGATATTTTTTAAAATTTTCTATTTACCTTAAACTTTCACAATTTCCCCGCTGTTTCGCCATATTTCACTTCTAGAGTGTTATACTTTTGATCAAGTCTTTTTCGATTTATTTCTTATGCTGTGTAAAATCATGGCTTATTAGTTACTTCTTTTACTACGTATTTTTGTTGCATATACATTCAGTAACAACATACCTACTCAAATATTGAATATATTTGGCGTTAATTTTGTAAAAATTCATTATTCACAATTAAATGAAACTACGTGATGTAGTATTATTGCTACTATCTTTAATTTCTTTACCACGACCTAGGTTTCGTTGTATTACAACATCTTCAGGTGGGATATTAGCAAAGATTCTTCAGGTGGATATTAGAATCTTTGCTAATATCCCACCTGAAGATGTTGTAATACAACGAAACCTAGGTCGTGGTAAAGAAATTAAAGATAGTAGAAATAATACTACATCACGTAGTTTCATTTAATTGTGGGTAACTACTCAACTTTAATTGTTGGTTTATTCTATGTCGTAATAAGACTTGCTGCAATTGTTGTATATGCCCGGATGAGAATATTTCTGCCCTCATTTCTTAACAAACTAGACAGTTTTTATGAGTGCTATAATAGTGATTCAGGATGTTTCAAACGACTTATCTCTAAAGCTTGCTATCCATACCCAAGTATATCGTTAATATTAATAATGTTCACAATTAAATGAAACTACGTGATGTAGTATTATTTTGTACTTTCTTTAAGTTACTTCTTGTGATTAATGAATGTCTACAAAATTAACGCCAAATATATTCAATATTTGAAAACAGCCGATTAGACTACATTGGCGATATTGTACAGTCGACCCAGAATTAAATTTCGGAAGACGATACAAAGCATTTAACTTAAATAAAGTAGAAATAATACTACATCACGTAGTTTCATTTAAATGTGAATAATTAATTTCTACAAAGTTAACGCCAAATATATTCAATATTAATAACGTTCTTTATTTTTAAGACTATAATAAATAATAACTATAATAAATTTATATATATAAATAATGACTTTAACAGAGAGCAGCAAAGGATTGGTGCACAGTTAGATATATTATTTTCTACAATCGTATTAAAATTAATAATGTTCTTTGTTTTTAAAATAAATATAATAAGTTTTTTATATAGATAATGACTTTAATAAAAAAATAATAAAAGATGATGATTAGTGCACAGTTAGGGACATTATTTCCTTCAACCGCGTTAAGATTAATAATGTTCTTTGCTTTTTAGATAAATGTATTAAATTTATATATAAATAATGACTCTAATAGAGACCATTAAAGAATGATGATTGGTGTAGAGATACATAATTATTTTCTGCAATCGCAACTGGTGGCCCTATTATTAGAATAACTGATAGAGCATGGCGATTTATAATTTGTGACAGTGCAAACAATGCATTGTGAAGGTCGTAACGTATGGGCGATATCATACGAGCACAATGGTAGTTCTGGCGCTCAACTGCATCCGCATACTTCTTCGCGATCTTGCTATGATTACTGGGTTTGGCAAAGTCTGCAAGTTGATCTTAGATATTTTCAATACTCAAAAAATATCATAATTTAATGTTATTTTAGTTTCAATGCTAAACAGAGATCAGGTTCGCCTAAGAAACTTTTAGACTGGTTTGCTTACATTTTTGCTCAGTTTTTTTGCGCTAGACCAAAGAGCGGAGATCTAGGTTATTATAAAAATCTTGGTAAATTGGTAAAATAAAAAGATGCAGAAGTATAAAGGATTAAAATTTTCTCAGAAATATTTAGGTGCAAATGAAAAATTCAGCAAACTGTAAATTTTTAACATTCTGCGTACAATTCAAAAATATTTGCAGTTGGTAAAATCCTTGAGGCTAATTTTGATTCCACTAAAAAGTAAATTGTTTTTGCAAAGCCAAATAAAACGTAGAAAACATCTTGAAATCTTTACGAATCGTACAATGTTACGATTACGATACGTGTTATGATTCAAATATAAGAAAACGCTAATTGAAAAAAAACAGCATGTTTGCTTCTCTCCGAAGAGCAGTGGAATCATGACAAAGATGGAGATACATACCTAATACTGTAGAATACGATGTCCTCAATCCAGTAGAACACCGCGGCGCGCTGACGCAAGCGATGCCCTCACTAGCGGCGCCCCGCCGCGTGGTAAGGTCGTTCACTTGCCCTTTATTACTCGCTAGTTAGTAAAATCTATCTGTCACTCCGTCTCCCGCCTACGCAGTGCAGGTAACGATGTTTCATTTATGTACCAATAAGTTTTCCCAGGGACGTCCCGTTCCATAAGACGTAGTAATTTAATATTCAGATCAAATTACGTGTCCCTCTCGGACCCTATGGGAATTGTGGTTGTAGCTTGTTGGATATGACAGCGGGTATTAACCCTAAACATAATGTTGCAGACCTTCTGTATGACGTAAAACCGATCCCTCCAGATTTCCAGCTCTTTAAAGCTTGAATATTTCTAATTTTCTTTAAGGTGGCAACACTTTTTCGATTATTGAACTCATACAATTGTATTGATTTAGTTCAGTGATAAAAGACTGTTCATAAAATAAAATCTGTTATGATTATACAATTTTTTTTGTTTTTTTATATATTTTCTACAATCTCGCAGTACAATATTTTAAAGTAGTTATGATGGCTTAATCATTATTAGTCGAAAATACATCTGACACGCTCTAGCTCACTTGAATAATTTCTTTATTATTTACACAAAATTATAATATTTTATACAGCTTACGATGACTATGTCGTGTCAATCGCATAAGCTGTTTTTGTGTGACATTATTAAAAAAAAGAAAGAGGTAAACAAACATAAACAATTTTATACTTTGTAATATTATTAGCGAATGCCCCGATATCGCACAGGTAGGCAGAGATATTTTCCAAACTACTTTTTCTTTATACTATGTTAAAAAATATTAAGCTTCGGCTTCACATGGCCTCTGTTATTGTTATGCTGGTCAACGTGTGAAAGCCCGTACTTATAATTTTACTTACTTGAAAAAGCCGTCGTAACTTTTAAAGTATTCGTTAGAAAATGCATCAAGATTAAGATAATTTAGCGCAATAAGCTCTAGAAAATTGAGTTGAAAAATTATGTTTTTAAATAGCAAAACGTTTTTAAAGTATTTTATGTAACACATACACAAATCCGTCTCGGACTTTATTAGAGAACTTTATTAGAAGAACGATGACGCCATACAATGCTTCATGTATTTCTAACGACTTATGCGGAACACGCCAAGAAAGTTCACCAACGAATGCTTTATTTCCGATTTAATAGATTTTAATCAGCAAAAATTCAAAAATTTCAACAAAATATTTCACAATTAAATGAAACTACGTGATGTAGTATTATTTCTACTTTCTTTATGTCTAAAACGACCTAGGTTTCGTTTTATTACAACATCTTCAGGTGGGCTATTGACCTGCCTGATCTTTGCTAATAGCCCACCTGAAGATGTAATACAACGAAACCTAGGCCGTGGTAAAGAACATAAAGAAAGAAATAATACTACATCACGTATTTTCATTTAATTGTGAATAATGAATTTCTACAAAATTAACGCCAAATATATTTAATATTCAACAAAATATTTGTAAATTTTACTAAACTTTCCTCGGAATAAATCAATATGTTAATGACAATTGGAATAAAATCTGTTCATCTTCTGATCTGATCATCTACTGATAAACAATATTGCGTACTTACGGAGAGACAGACGCAGCATGGGCCTTTGTTTTATAACAGGTATTGATAATTTTGATACCAGGTGCCAAATTAAGGAAATTGTTAATTTAACTTATTTAAGAAAAGGCCTGTAATTGTAGATAAATTAAAATAAAGGGTATCCTTTTGATATATTTTATAACTTTAATGAATTAATTATACTCACAGGATTACCAATAATATTTTGAATCTATTTACAATTGTTTCCTTTCTCGAATTTTGTAATGAATATAATAGTTTTTACATTTAATCTGATACATTTTTTTCAATTATAGTACCAACTATTGATGTAACGATAACGATGTTTAAAGACAAATTAAGTGCTGTAGCAAAATATTTATTGAGGTTTACATCTGTAGGAATGTTCAGAGTCAAGGCAAAAGGTAAAGATCTAAGAACATAAAAGGAGGTAAAATAAAGCATTAAGCAACATTTTTGACAAAATTATAATCGAGTGCCGTCGACGACCGATTAAAACAAACGAGAGACGAAAAATACATTTACATAAAACAAAATGGTTTTATCGTATTACGAATTCGAATAATCGTCAATTGCAGTAAATAAATGTAATTTGTTCGACTGTTTGGTCAAATTCAAATTGATTCAAGAAGTAGAAAGGATCTTGTTAAAATTTCTTTCCCTTTAGCATAGTTATAAAACAAAACAAAAAAAGTCTCACCATTAAGTCTGTCATCGTCTATTTTCTCAAAGATTACTAAATCTATCGACATGCTCGGAGTTATAAAGATTATTTACCTGTACGTGATTGATGTTTGTCTTTATGAGAAAAAAACAATTGAAACGATAATTGCAAAAATTTTCATTTAAACTCGCTAAAAGAGATAAAAAATATTTTTTTACTCCTTTACTCTTTGAAACGACTTGTTTTGTTTATTTTAAAACAGTGTTGTTTGTTGTTGCAAACATATCAAAAAAAATAATTTAAAAATAAGTAAGTTACGACCCTTTCTCATAGCTCTTTTCCTAAGTTTTGGTCTGGTAGTTTTAAAATCTACTGATAGAAAATCTAATAACGATTACGAGAAATAGAGACCAATGTGTCTAATCTTTACATATCTACATATTAAACCTTTTATTATATATCAAACATTCGGCGGGCTCATTATACTTCCACCGGATTTTTTTTATTTAATTCAACATTAATTTCTCCAAACCCCTGAAAATATAATATTTTTATGAAAAGTTCCAGTTACGTTCCACAAAAGAACATTAGTAAATTGAGTAACAAAAAACAAATTAATAATCAATAATAACAAACAAATAATCGCAACGGTTGTATCGCCAAAATATTCCAGAAATTCAAAATCTGTGGAATTCTAGCAAATTCTAGTCTGTCCGAGTCTAGTCAGTCAGACTCACTTCCTTTTCCCTATTGGATGTATGTATCCAACATATGATAATAAAGTGCTTTAACATACTCTCACTTGAAAATGACAGATATTTTATTTAATATTCTTCCTTGTTCAGCAAATGGTAATCGAGTATACATAATAAAAAGCAAAAAGAATTGTAATTCTCCTTTCCTATATGTACCCGGATACAGCGGGTGGTATTACATAACGAAATGTTACATTAGTAACAAGACGTAAACAAAGTTTAACAAATGTGCAAACTAGCATTCTTAAAATTAAGTGTGAGCTGATTACAGTAAATCGCTGAAGCGTACCGACCCGTGACCCTGAGGTCAAGTATTAACCGTGAATAATCCGTTTCGTACCTTGTTTTGTGAAGAAGCATTAGTGCCACGTGCGTAACCATGCTGTAACCGTCCGGTTTTGACGTAACCAGTGTTGCCACATTTACTGTTTAATTTTTTACTTAATTTTGGTAAGTTTAATTAATTCTATAACTTTAATATATTCAAATGTAGAATTTATGTGTTACGGCTTGTTAGTTATAGATTAATCAGTGTTAATTACTTCTTAATAATATGAATAGGTAATTATATTTCAAGTAGCAAATGTTTTTCTGCCAGTTCCTTATCTAATAAGGAAAAAGACAAGCTATTATGCTAAAGTTTTCTTGTCTGTTTGTATATGTATTATGTACAGAAAACTTTGGAAAGTTATTGATAATTTAAAATTTAAAAAAATTAAAGGCTGTAAAAACAACAAGTTTTGTAAAAACAACAATAAAATGGTAAAATTTAGTTTATAAGTAATTTTTTTTAAAATATGAGCACATCGTGTTTTAAGGGTAATAACCTAAATACAAAAATTTATAACTCTAGAATATTTAGTATATTAAGGAAAGGCTGATTAAAACATTTATTCTCTGCCCAACTCTACTTACTAACTACGTACTTAGTGGGTAATCATTTTGTTAGTGTCCGACGAGAATTAAGTGGAAAATATAAGAAAATCTGATAACTGATAAATTCGAATATTTCATTAAGAAGGGTATGTCGAATTAGTAGTCAAGCTATTATGTATTTAATTTAAAAAAAATATAGGATATCACGTGTCTAATGAGGATTAAGTTGAATATATATCAAAGGCTTGACTGATATAGATTCAAATTTCCCTTTATGAAGAATATATCAAATTCATAGTCAAGTTCTTCTTCTTCTTCCGTGCCTCTTCCCTTTATTTGGGGTCGGCCCTCCTCGTATTCCGGCGCCAAGTCAGACGATCTTGGGTTGCCCCTATATCTAAGTTTGCCCGCGCCAGATCTTTGGCTACGTTTGTCCACCACGTGGCCTGTAGTCTTCCTCTACCCTTTTTTGTGTCCGGGATAGCCAGGGCAGTTTTTACGGCGTTACATTCGTCCCGTCTCATCACATGCCCGTACCATCTCAAATGACTTTACATGATTTGTCTATTCATAGTCAAGTTACTCTTTTTAAATTTTTGTATTATAATTAGTATTAAATAAAGAATCAGGTCCTACTAATGTGAATGTACCGCTGTTTATTAGCATTAGTGTTGGAATGTCTCAGGACATTACAATACAGTTAAATATTTTTGCTGTATCCGTACTCTTGTTCTATATGAGTGTAAGACCAAGATGATTACCTATCATCATCCGTTCTAGTTGATATGTTTGAAACCATTTTATAAAGATTATCAAAAGCAATCGCAGTACATGTTTATACCGAACGAGGTACCTGAATTTGATAATAGCACTGAATAATTTATGTCAATATTTTTGTGCACTAAAAATAAAAATTGTTATGCGTAAAAATATGTCTGCTTTCTAAAAGAAAGAAACAAAAATGACTATTATAAAAGTCACCCTACAAGCACACGAGATTTGACTAACGGCTTGCAGTCATAGACGCACGACCGTCCCATCTCGCGCACGGCAGTTTTACTCTAGATTCCATCGTTAATAATATATACGGGTCGGAAAGCAGTAGCGGAAAAAACAATCTTCCGTTTCACCTTCGATCGTTCAATTCGTACATGCGTGAATGAGAGACAAATAGACACAAGAATTATTTGTATTTCGTAAACCAAAGTGTTAAAAATAAAATTTTCACTGTCTACCGTGAAAGTCGGTCTGGTTTTTTCAACAGGGGAGGATTCGTAGCTTCATGCTTGGAGTTTTATGTAGGTCCGTTGCAAACTACAAAATATATTTCATATATTATAAGCATTTTTAAATTCTTTATAACATTATAGTGGGAAATTGAAATCCAATTGCCATTTGGTAATTGGATTTAAATTTCCCTTGTTTTTATTTTCCTATTTTGTGCATGTGTCCATATCCAACGTTGTGCATGTGTCCATATAGGTATATAAATTTACATGATTTGACACTCGTTCAGATTCAGATTCTTAAATTTTTTGGTCACGTCATAGTGGCTCCATAAAGCGCCTAGTTGTGAAGGAGTAGAAGGAGGAGTGGAGGAGGTCGTCGATGCGGTGAACAGATCAGATCAAATCTCTATTAGTCGATCCCCTACGAGTGTACAAGGACGACAACAAATAGGGAGAAATGGAGGGGCGTCATGAGGTGAATAACAATACTGCATGCTGACCACGAGCGCTCTGCCGAGAGCCAAACGACGGAGAAAAAGATGAAGATTAATTAAATCTTATAGTCGAGTTTATAAAACTAAGTTTCATCTTTGCACTTTTTGGCAATAGCATTACAAAGTTTAGATTAATTTTACGATTTTGTATGCTATGTTTTGGTGCAGAAGAAACAAACTGAAGGAGAAGTTAACCATTCATTCAGTATTTTTCACACTATTACAAATAGAATATGGTATGAAATTAACGCGATCTGCACCTAATGACATAGTTCCACATTGAAAATTGCATTTCACATTTCAATTTTTTTATGTAAAAACGTCTTTAAAATCGATCTTGGGTGTGGGGAGATAATCGCGCCAAAATTAGTAACAATTTGGATAACTCGGCTAAAAATATACCTAACGCCACTATATTGTATTGCCTCGTTTTAATAATCAAGGATGGACGTTTGTACCAATAGCAAACATTTGTAAGAAGTATTCATATAATTTCAAAGCCAAATGTATTCTACTTCTCATACCATTACCCTCTATTCACAAATTGTAAGTTACAAATGAATTAACCGATTCAAAATAAAAATTTTGTTTAATTTCAACGTACTATACGCGATTGACTTATTCACTGGAATACTGCGGCAGTTTTCAATATTGGAATTCCTATTTTTTGTATTATTAATGTAGAAAATTAAAAACGACAGGACAATGTATATACAAATTGTATATTTGTTTAATGACATTTTTAATTTTTTTTTCGTATATTTTTTTCTGTCATAGTAATATTTATATCTATTAACAAAATATACTTTTTGACATTCTTGACCACCGTGCTGTTAACGTTAGTTGTTCGACCGTCATGTTGTTAGTATCTTGAAGACATTAAAAGGAAGATTCGCTGATAATTTTTGTAAATGAACATGATAGGGTACCAAAAAATTGGAATATCGTTGTACAAATTTGGTTACAAAATGTTTTGAGGTATGGATAGGCAAATATTTGTAAATAACTAATTTTATTTATTTACATAAAAGTGAAATAATTCTCGCGTGCAATCTAAAAGCTTATCAAAAACGGAACCTGGCTTAAACACGTCATAAAAAATCAATGTCAACACGAGCTTTCGTAAAGTGAAAATTAAACGTAATATTATTACTGTGTCGTAATAATATTCTGAATCGCGTGTCGCGTGACCGTACAGCACCTTGTTTTTCATTTAGTTGAACTCTTTTGCGGTGAAAATGAACGTCGTAGGAACGATATCGTATTCGTTCGAAACGTGTACTGCAGTCACTTTGCGGCAGAAAGCTCACTTCAGGTGAGGAAGTGGAAAATGGAAGTTAGATGGAGGAAAACTTTTCCGATTACTACACGCAACCGAAAATCGTGGCCGAAGATATATTTCGCGTTATGAATTAAGTGCAAACATAAATTATGTGCGCCTATTTTCCGCGCCCTTTGTGGATTTTACTTCGCACTTTTAAGCAAGTTTTCGTTTAGGGCATATTTCTTTTATGTTAATTGCGAGTAAGAAAATAAAAATAACATGCTTTTTTCGAATAAAATCTGTTATTTTTAAAATAACAAAGAAGTTTTTACGATGCAAACAAATCTATGTTATTCTGAAAGTAACTTTAATTTTAATTTTATTAATGAATTAACTTTTCCTTGTCACACCATCGTCTTATATTACATTTTTTTAGTTAGCTAGCATTTTTTAGCTAGGCATAAATAATAAAACTGCGATATTAGCCTGTATTGTTTTTGAAGTAAAATTTCTTCAGCGATGTCTGGTATTCCGTCACGTTAAAATTCTGTAACGCTTGAGAAACCAAATACCGAACGCATCTAATGGCGATAATACCGGTCGAACGCGAATAACATGGCGGCCTAGAATGACAAAAAGTTTATTCAAACGCCACTTTGTCGGTAAAGTCGTCATGTTAGCAGTAGTGGAATAGTTTTAAAGCAATCGTTTCGGTCGCGTGTATTTGTTATATTATAATTCATTCAACTTCTTCGAGTGAAAATTTATTAAATACATTACTTTAAATTATTTAAAATATAATTTTAATTAGAATAACAAGAAAAAAGAACATGCCTCTAGACATGTATTAATTATTATATATTTTTAACTAACATGAACTTTTAAGAAGTATCACTTCAACCATGAGCTTATATGGGCGAAGCTAACACCGTTTTTTTCTCTTTCTAACGAAGCTACTTTGTTTCTTTTAGCCTTTCATATCGGAAGCTCTATTTTCTCGCCCTAGAAATTTAAATAATAAAGGTATTTAAGATAATTTCAGTGATGTAGTAGTTTTTTAAATCCCAGCTTATCATTGACTCCTATTTGCGTTCCATTACGTATGTGATATTTATGTTGCTTTCAGATGATTGTTGATGTTTGTGATATACATGAGGCAATATAACCATACTAATAACATACGATTTTACAAATACCGTTATACATAATGCTAGTTGTAGCCTATGAAACGATTTTTTAAACCGTTTTATTTAAAAATTTCATATTATTTATATACCTAAATACCTACAATATATTTTGCTTTAAACTTTATATACACTTTATAAACTTTATATGACTTTATATGGAATACGCACTGTATGAGACTAACTTATATGGTTTAGTTTTACTTTTGCTTAACTAGTTTTATTTTTACTTTTATTTATTTTTCTGTAAAATTTTTTGGCGCTTATATTTATATCTTAGGGGTAAAGAAATATTCTAGTTTAATTTGTTATAACTCAATGTTTAGTTTCTACTGAATTATACGTCACAAAAATCAATGAATAAAAATTAATTTTGCTATTATTACATTTTATAAGATAGAAAGTAAAAGTTATAAAATAAAATTTTCTGGCGCTTATATTGCATTTAATTGCAGGATGTAAAGTTATAAAAATACGATTTTTGGCGCTTATATTTTATTTAATTGTTCAATGTAAACGTTTAATAGTACACTTTTCTAGCGCTTATACTCTGAGGGTTTATTAAGGGTTACTTATATTTCGAGTGTTTATGCAGGGATAGACTTTGAATACACTGTGTTATTATTTTTATTTCCCAAAAACAAAGGCCCAAATCAAAAAATGTCATAGATTTTTCGTGTTATATTTTCGAGAAAAATCAATGACTTTACCAATTAACTAACGTTTTAAATATCAGTACCCAAAGGTAAAAATTAGTACCTAATAAAGTTTTTAATTGGTAGTTTCCTTAGACTTAATATCATCAAAGCGCGCTAAATATTGTCTGAAAAGTTGATAAAACTTTATAATACTCTTTATGAATGATTGGTACTACCGTAAGTTGGTAACGTTTTATATTTTAAAAGTAACGCTAAATTTATAGTGTGATTGATGTCTGTTTTTTAATATCCATGAAATATGTTTTAAATAATTAAATGAAACTACCTGAAGACGTTGTAATACAACGAAACCTAGCTCGTGGTAAAGAACTTAAAGAAAGTAGAAATAATACAACATCACGTAGTTTCATTTAATTGTGAATAATGAATTTCTACAAAATTAACGCCAAATATATTAAATATTTGTTTTAAAGTTTTTCTCGTGCTATTTTACTCTTATCTCCATTTTATTAAATAATTCTCGACCAATGACTATTACTGGAATATTATTTAGATGTTTATATTTGTATCATAAATTAAAAAAAAAAATCCTTTGTTTTTCGCTTACTGAGTAGTAAGTTCCAGACTGGCATAGTTTCCCTTGAAAACGTATATAATAGTTAATGTCACAAGGAACTTTATAGATCTTTGTTTACTTAAATAGAAGTAAAATTATGTACTTGACGCTAAGAATATCTGTAGATCAAAATTCATCTTAATTAACAACTTGTAATTTATCACAATGAATGGAAATGATGACATGTCACGCTCCTGAACAAAATTGGTTTCAAATTATCTTTCTAAAATTTAGAAGGCTAATTTGAAACAAATTTTGAACGTAATTCTATAATTTTTTTCTGCCGGTTTTATATGAGTACTTTTGAACTTGTTTTTTAAAACTCTTTGTTATCCATCATTTA
The DNA here is from genome assembly GCA_039881145.1 of Druceiella hillmani. Lineage (NCBI taxonomy): Eukaryota > Metazoa > Arthropoda > Insecta > Lepidoptera > Hepialidae > Druceiella > Druceiella hillmani. The sequence goes on along the minus strand of JAYKKI010000017.1, from coordinate 37,482,520 downwards.
ATTCGTATAAATTATCTCATATAGAATTTTGCTTTTTCTCAAAATTTTCACACAATATATATATATATATATATATATATATATATATATATATATATATATATATTTATATATATACATATATATATATATATATATATATATATATATATATATATATATATATATATGTATATATTCTTTGTTTTGAAGCGGTCTTTTAAAGACCAAAGTTACTGCTTTTAAACCGAACATTGCCGAATATCTCTAAGCCAAGCTCTAAACGATGTTGTTGACATTAGTATTATTTATTTATTGTATTTATTTATATATAATTTATTTAGAAAATCTGCTCATCAATACCTTTAATTTCACCCGTCAGGCTTGTTTTAATTTTTATGTTCTAACTTTAGACAAAATGCCGACTCTCATCCGCCATATTGCATCGACCTACATAAGAGCATTTAAAAGGTTAAGACATTTCTAACGATACCTCGTTTATACAAATGAATTTATCCTGCTCTAAAGAATACACACCAGTCTACATTCAAACTTACAAACATACACACTTATATACATACATCCATAGACTGATAAACACAACGCTCTCCTTGACGTGTCGCAGTCGGTTAAAAAGAGAAGTACTCGATTCTGACGCCACGAAAACAACTGGTTTGAAGTGATTGCACAAAAATACAAATTAAAACATTACGAAGAATGAAAAAAAATTATGGCAAGAAAGCAAAAGTTCCCTTGGAAAGTGCATACCTTGAAAGATGGAGAAAGTTTGTACAGGTAAATAATTATATTTTTTTCAATGAAACCAGTCCGAAAATGTTTCGTACCTCATCCACTCAAGATAATAACATAAGGCTTGTTTAACTTTTAAATATTTTTTAACAAAACGAAAACTGAGGTCCATTTGCCCGTAGAATATTTTATGCTAAGAGCTGTCGTAAAATACTTAATAAAACTAAAAATTCACACCTCCTAAGATGTCTTACCCAAATTAAAGTAACAGTTAAAACATTTCACGATTAACAATAAAACGCCGATGATAGTCCTGGCTATCTACATAATAAGTAGTAAAGTTTCACCCGGCAAACTCCATTTTGTTTTATTCACTTTTTTATGTAACAATTACTCATCGTTAGCAATATTCTAAACACGCTGAAGCCATCTCAGTGTGTTTAGGGGTCGTTTCGAGAAATCCTTTAGGGGTTCCTTCCTTTAGTTCCTCGAAATACATCCCTATTTCGAGAAATCCAAAAGAAACATACGTCACAAATTTTAAGATTGCAAGTTTTATAATTTTAACTACTTGTGATTAGAATTCAGTAAACATGTCATTGATCGGTATTTCACTTTTATATTTACAGATAAATTTAATATATTATTTAAACTAAAGTTACTTTTAATTAGTCAATAAGCTTTTTGCAAAATATATTTTAAAATGGAATACCAATAACTTCCGAATAATTTAACGCTGCGTGAGCTATCATTTGGTAAAAGTAAGCGTCTTAGTAAGAACTAGATATTATATGATTAAAGTGCTTAAGTAATTCATTCTTATTTAGATACACAAAAGTAAAAATAAGCTTTAAAGGCCTAATAAGCTGACTAAAGTGAATTTTTGTCAAGTAAGATACATTTGGTAAAAGTGAGCGTCTTAGTATGGACTATATATTACATAATTAAAGTGCTTAAGTAATTCATTCTTATTTAGATACACAAAAGTAAAAATAAGCTTTAAAGGCCTAATAAGCTGTCTAAAGTGAATTTTTTTCAAGTAAGATACATTTGGTAAAAGTGAGCGTCTTAGTATAGACTATATATTACATAATTAAAGTGCTTAAGTAATTCATTCTTATTTAGACACACAAAAGTAAAAATAAGCTTTAAAGGCCTAATAAGCTGACTAAAGTGAATTTTTTTCAAGTAAGATACATTTGGTAAAAGTGAGCGTCTTAGTATGGACTACATATTACATAATTAAAGTGCTTAAGTAATTCATTCTTATTTAGATACACAAAAGTAAAAATAAGCTTTAAAGACCAAATGAGCTGATGAAAGTGAGGTCTGTAACGTGAAAGGCGAAATTAAACTAATGTAAGAAGATGCATAAATACGATGTTATGTGGAAGTGTTTCTCTGATGTAACCTGTACACAACTATCCACTTCTATTCATACACTAGGTGTGTCTGTGACTTTGTTCTCTTAGGCCTTTAGAAAATATTTTAAGTTAAAGTAAAGCTTTTTTAAATAAGTGAGCCTTATATTCATATGTCGAATTGCAATAACTTCTTTGTAATTGATGGGTTGCGATAAAACAGTTTATAGAGTAAACAGTATAGTTACGTCAGGCCCAACAGAATCCACTAATAAAAACTTCATAGAAATATCTTTAGTTATACTTGCGTGATATACTACCAAATAAACATAGAGACAATAATTCCAAAAGCAATATTTTTGTATATTCCTTTAAACTATTTTTTGGAATTTACTTCTTAAAAATCGATTTTCACATATAGCGCCCGGTATGAAGTTTTATGAGGAGTAAAATCAGAAGTTCAGAGCGTTAAAAAAATATGTAACAGTTTGTAAGTTTGGATGTGAGAGGTAATCTCCAAAACTACTCATCCGATTTTAAAACTTCTTTCACCAATATTTAGAAAGGACCTTTTGGATGGACATAGGATGTATATTACCCCGTTAAAAAATGTTCATATATTATAAAAAAAAGTAAAATTTTGTAAATTTGGGTGTAGGAGGTAATCTCCGAAACTATTCATCCGATTTCAAAAATTCTTTCACCGATATTTAGCAATGACCTTCAGGATGGACATAGTTTGTATATTACCCCGTTAAAAAAATTTCTTGGAGACCAGTTTTGCAACGAAAGTCAACGAAAAACTAATGAAAATAGTTACTCGACTATGGTTATTAGCTCCCCATCCAGGCTTTACCCAGGCAAAAAGAGATCATGACTGCATTTGTTCTCCTTTACTTTGCGCCGATTAAACAGTGTTCCCTGTATTCTGCTATATTGTTTTATCGTTGCTCTGCCCTTATCAATCGTAGCTGAGTGATATTTAGTCTATAATTTCCTCAAAATATGGGCTTTCTAACACAAAAAAAATTTATGAAATTGGACTTCCAGAGGTTATCGCGAAAAACAAATAAACAAACTTTTCCGCTTTATATGTGAAATATTTTATGCAATAAATTTACATGGTGAAACATAATATCAACATTTGTAAATAGCTTAAGAGAAATATTAAATATCCTTAAATATTTGACTTTCATATGTATCTAAAGATGCATAGAATACTCTGAGGATTCTACTCGTATTTTGTAATTTTTGTATTGAACTAGAAGATAGTATCAATCCGGCAAAAAAATTATTTTGGAAATATAACATACATTCCGAAGATTTTCTAATGTCCAAATTTTGCCAGATATTTTTAGCGATGACTTAACCCTCATCGGAATACTGTTTTGTTAGCATGACTAACATCATAATTTTTATGACTAAAACGAATGAGTCAACCACATACGAAACTTATTTGAAGATCGTAAATCAATCGGACAGCTGCACAGCACTTGTGCATACCTAGATTGACTGTCGAGTAACCGGCTGTAATAACAATGAAGTGGATGTCTGAATGCGGATGCAACATTGCACTTGTTGCTGTAACGGTAGTCAGTGCACAACCGGTCCACGATCTCTGACCGGCCGCTGGACGTCGGCTACGGCTAATTCTTGCAGCATCACGAAGTAATAATCCGGTTACTAGCGACGGACGGCCCGCTGTGAGCTGGTATAGCGAGGAATCATCATCGTTCTTGAAAATTCGATGACGCTGGAATTTCCAAAATTCTATATAGATTAAATGTTTAGATACTTTCAAAGTCTTATCCAAATAGGTTGTGAAGAAGGTGACTGTTCTGCTTTAACTCTTTGTTTAAATGGAAGTAGAGTTTGAAATTTCGTTTAAATGTTAAAAATAGGTGAATTTTGTTATAATGCTTTTTACACTTGTATTTTGATATAAATAATTAAAATTCCGTTAGCGGTTTCAGTTTAGGTGAATTTTGTTATAATGATTTTTACACTTGTATTTTGATATAAATAATTAAAATTCCGTTAGCGGTTTCAGTTTAGGTGAATTTTGTTATAATGCTTTTTACACTTGTATTTTGATATAAATAATTAAAATTCCGTTAGCGGTTTCAGTTTAGGTGAATTTTGTTATAATGCTTTTTACACTTGTATTTTGATATAAATAATTAAAATTCCGTTAGCGGTTTCAGTTTAGGTTAATTTTGTTATAATGCTTTTTACACTTGTATTTTGAATAAATAACTCTTAGTCTAACACTTTTAGTTTCAATATGTTTTGTTGGATTTTACATTCAATTTACTGCCAATATTTAAAGAAAATCAATGCCTTTTGAAAGTTATTCTTGCATTTTCTATAAAAATACGGATCTGTTACTTGCACAATTTCTACCATGGTTGTCGATTGCAGTATAGGAAACGTCAATGTGTTTTAGGGTTGGGACATTTAAATAGCAAGTTTTGGATTGCATCGGACACCATCATAAAAAGCATGGAGATGAGCTGAAAAAATGTTAAACTTAAAAGCGTTTCCAGACCTAATCCTCTGTAGATTATGTATTAAATTACAATCCTTGATTTAAAAATTCGTTTATCCATTACAGTTGTCCCTCGGAGAAAATAATAACGTTTCCAATTATAGATCACGATACGATTTATGAATTATTTTTATATCTATGTTTATCACTTTATATATGTTTAAAAACAAAACGATACTTAGGTATCTAAATGGGAATATTATCTGTGAAAATTTATATAACCGTAGTCGGATTACATAAGTCGTCGCCGTAGTGTGTTGGGTTAATCACAAAGCATACGATCTTTGAAAACGCGGCATACCACCCGGGTCGAGGCCCGGCTGCTTGTCGAGCGGGGTTGGACTGGTGTTATGGTTGGCTGTAAAAGATTGCTCTATAAGTCCGCTATATGTATCAATTAGATACATTAAAGTAGATAAATAAATAAATAAATAAGTTTAAAAGGGGTAGTTCTTTCTAGCATACATCTTTCTACAAATAATCACCAAATCAGAAGTTTACTTACATTTTTTTGTAGATATAAATAATAATTGTTTGTGTTTCTTTACTCTAGAAACTTGAGCCTGTCACCCGGAATTTAAAAAAGTTTGTAATTAAAAACCATTCCCCCGTCTTTCGTCTCCCTTTCTTTCATGTCACCTCTCCTGCTTTGTGTACAATACTACAAATCAAATTAAAAATATAACACGTTATCATTATCATCGTCAGCCGAAATATGTACACAGGTCTCCCCGGTAGATTCCCACAAAGATGGATCTATGCCTCTTGCATCTAACGGCTTCCCGCGACCTTTACCAGGTCCACATAGCGGGGGGTCGTTCCACTCTGCGTCTTCCGGTATGTGGTCGCCATTCGAGAATCTGTCTTTCCCAACGGCCGTCGGTTTTGTGCGCTATATAACCTAATAATTGCCGCTTCAGTCTGTCAACTCAACTAAATATAAATACTTAATAAAGTATGGATCGTTTGATCTAATACTTAACAAGTAATTTTTAGGATGTACTAGAATCACACTACATATTTTAAATAATTATGTTAAGTTTAATCGGACGAGAATATTTACATTGCGATGTTTTCGACTCATAGATTATAATGAACATAATATATAGATATCTGTTGCTGTTAAAGAGAAAAACCATTTTGGGTATTAGATGTAAAGGCTACTAGTTATGGATTATTTCATTCTTAACACGACCGAGACTTGCCTTGTGTTGAGCAGTTGTATCTCTCATAATATCTTTTTGAGAAAATATTAAATAGATATATGTTGCTGTTAAAAAGAAAAACCATTTTTGGTATTAGACATAACGGCTACTAGTTATAGATTATTTCATTCTTAACACGACTGAGATTTGCCTTGTATTGAGCAGTTGTGTCTCTCTTACTATCTTTCTGAGAAAATATTATATAGATATCTGTTGCTGTTTAAAAGAAAAACCATTTTGGGTATTAGATATAAAGGCTACTAGTTATGGATTATTTCATTTTTAACACGACCGAGACTTGCCTTGTGTTGAGCAGTTGTGTCTCTCTTACTATCTTTCTGAGAAAATATTAAATAGATATCTATTGCTGTTAAAGAGAAAAACCATTTTGGGTATTAGACACAAAGGCTACTAGTTATAGATTATTTCATTCTTAACACGACTGAGATTTGCCTTGTATTGAGCAGTTGTGTCTCTCTTACTATATTTCTGAGAAAATATTATATAGATATCTGTTGCTGTTTAAAAGAAAAACCATTTTGGGTATTAGATGTAAAGGCTACTAGTTATGAATTATTTCATTCTTAACACGACCGAGACTTGCCTTGTGTTGAGACTTGCCTTGTGTTGTGTCTCTCTTACTATCTTTCTGTCCGTAGAGTTCTTCACATATTTTATATTTTCATTTACACATTATAATTTTTCATACATTTTATATAAATTTTCACATAAAAATCGTGCATATCTAGATTAGATGACTTTGATAGACGTTTATGTTACAAGTGATCTTTGTATTTAATTTGCACCTGTTCACTTGCTGCACTTGCTCACCTTGTGTTCAATAGATCACCACGTTCACAGCTCTACTCTATCTCAATCTTTAAAAACTTGACACTTTCTTAACCACTTTTCACAAGAAAAGAGTTTTGTGATCTCAAAAACACCCCGAGAAAAATTTACTTCGAATTGGATTTGATTTATGATTAATATGCATGGTCAGTATAAAATGTTACTTTAAGAAAAGTCAACGTTTCATTTTTAACATCGAGAATTATGCTGCTTTTTTGTACTCAATAATTACTCAGAAGATTTTTTGCATACCGACTAGTTCGGTGAATACAAGTAGTGTGGCAACACCAAGAATGTAAGAGTTTGTTTTTCGGTGTGGCAACAAGAGTTTGAATGTAGAAGGTGAGATGTCAACTTGGAATAGTCATTCGATGCAAATAAAACACTTTTGATAGCCTACGAATCTGTAATTATTTATTGGAGTCAATATCATCCATCTTCATTTGGACGACGAGCGAATAACCAATATACCACACTGTTGCCGGATTCAATCTGCAGAAAATCGGGAATGGTGATTGAAACAATCGGTACAAAACACCAAAAAACCAGAACAAAAAAAAACAGAGTTTTTATTAAACGAAAATACTCGTTTGTGTATATGATAATACTCGTTGTTATGTTCGATACTTGACAGTACTTAAGTACTAATCAATTAGGTAAGGACAACTCTGACGTATTCTGATATGCTTAATCTTTAATCAACAATTTTTTTGAACATTAAGTGATATTACTTTTACATCGATAGTCAACAGTGAGTCATATCATTTTAATACTAAAATAAACTTAGGAAAACATTAACATTTTTAAAATTTTCTGCCATCTAATTTAGGGTCATTTAGGAAAACTATAATATTACGGTATCTCGAATCTTTTCACTACAATTTCTATATTTAAATCTCCATCACCCCCGCTGACCACCTCGTCCAGAAAGTAGCTTTGTGAGCTTTCATGCACTCGACTTACCATATATTATTATGTTCAATAAGCGACAAACTTTAATTAAGATTAGTTTGGAAGTAGTGAGACATTTGGCGTACCACGCAAGCCTTACGCGAAATGAGTCATCATGACACACCTAAACATCGGGCCGCCTTGTGGAAAGCGCAACGTCTAGCATTAATAAACTCATAAGGTATACTTAGATAACTTAATAATGATAACTGAACAAGTAGTAGACTTCATCACTTCCGTTCGAAGATAATCTTCTGTCTGTATTAGATACTTACTGTCTAAAAGGTTGATATAACAAATGAATCAACCTGTCCCCACATCGATATGTATTCTGCTTTATAATTTCCAGTTTTGTCATTTTAATCAATTATAATTAAGCAAGTTATTACATAATACACTTTACCTAGTTACAATCCTTTCCAAAATAATAAAGAACCACTCATTTGTGTAAAATACATTTTGCTAGCACATCATGCATTGATTAACTATTCTAATCCGTTTATTACATACGAATTTGTTTATAAGTAATTTTATATAATTTTTCACACATTCTTTCTTTCATTCATTTAAGGACCTTTTTGTATTTTGATAATTTATGCATTATTTGTTGTGTCCTTTTTTGTATTCAACTTTTCCCCATGCACTTCATTAAAGCTATTTATGTATGAAATAATTTTGTAATTATCGTTTTATTTTTTATATGATCTCCATATTTAGTAACAGGTTTGGTTTTGATTATAGATGGATATTTTAATCCTAACGTACTGAAAATGTAACGTCATCTCAATCATCAACAAATGTTATTTTTAAGATGATTGAAATGAGCTATTGTACATACGCTCTCAAAATAAGTGAATTATTCAAAATATATCTGCATCCTCTATCTGTTTTCTCCCTTGGTGTGAGGTTCAAAAAAATTATGGGTTTGAAATTCGAGAAAAATTTGGAAAATCATTTCTTCCCTTTTGGAAAAAGTTTCTCGATTATTTGTTTTGCCATATTTTTCTTCGGTATGTATTTTCTAAACTGTGAATTAAATGCTTTGTGTGTTATGTGAGTTTTACTTTTTCCAAAAATTTTTCCTAATTTCTTTTTATATATCGGACACAACGCACATATTGCAAAATTGACCACTTTTTATAAATGCCATGCCAAGAGCCAAGAGCGAGAACCAAGAGCAGAATCTGAACAGCAACTAGTAAATCATTAAATTCGTAAGAAAACGTTTCCCTGGCAGTTTCCCACGGACTTTTAATAAGCAGCTCCATGTGGAACCGGGTCTAACAGCGTGAAAGGTAATTGTTAAGGGCAAGTTCGTGATTCAACAACGCCGTGTCCAATATTCTTACAATGTACAATTGTTTGAATTCAAGTTTGCGCTTTGCTGTTTAAATTAACCGCTTTGTCCAACTTTGGGCTTTTGTCAATTAACGGCCGTAATTAACGGTGTCACCGGATAATAGAGGGATGTGAAGATTTGTCGAAATATATCGATATTTTCAAAATAAATTATAAATCTTCTAATAATACATTATAGGTGCGACAGTTACTTTGTTAATTTATTTCGAATTCGATTTAAAAATTAGGGTATCAACCAGAACTGTAATGGAAAGGGCACAGACCTAGATCTCATTCACACCAGAACAATGTTTTGAAGACATTTTAATCTTACTACCAGATTACGTATTGGCATTCCCTATCTTGCATAGTACTAAAAACAAGCAAAACCGAGCTCACGGTTACCGACCGTCAGATTTTCGATCGGACTACGCGGTTTTAAGTTTCTTTAGTTCAGGTCACGTCCCCCGTTTCCTGGACTTAAAATGCATAGTAAATTTTAAATAAAAAAGTTTATTGATCTTTCTAAAACATCCTGCCCGTTTGGTGAGTACGGTCAAATTGACAACCTGGCTATTAAGTTGCCGAATAATATACATGTCATTAAACACAACCAAGAATTACTGACTCAAAATCTTAAAAAACGTCACGGAAAGTGTCGATATGATTTAAACTATCGATATGACTTAAAAATTACCTTTACAAAGTTTATCGCTAATAGTGCTAATTGTACATCATAGCGTATTAAGACAAAACGTATTAACTAACTTAATTATTAACTGTCTTACACATTTGTTTTTCTTTTTACTAATAAAATTAATCTAATGAAACAATTTCAAATTGCGTCCTAATTACGGTAATGTAGCTTCAAAGTATGTAATACCAAATGGCCACGTTTGAAAACTTACGGTAATATTTTAATTGAAGCATTTTGAACAGGGCATTTGACAATTTATTGGAAAAATTGGTTAAAATTATTCCAAATATTCTCATAAACCTACAATTGTGATATTTTCTCCGAGAAGTGTGTTTTAAGCTTATAAATTGACTTGCAGTCATGAAAAGCTTTTCGCTTGCAAATATTTGTAACTTATTATAGGCGTATATCAAGTTTCCGCACTCTCGCGAAAACTTCATAAGCCAAGATACATAAAGATATATATATATATATATATATATACATATATATATATATATATATATATATATATATATATATCTTTATCTGTCTTCGCTTATGAAGTTTTCGCGAGAGTGCGGAAACTTCATAAGCCAAGACAGATAAAGATATATATGTATATATATATATATATATATATATATATATATATTATTTAACGTTGGTCCTCTATTAGTACATACTGATATGTAAATACATTTAACGAAAAGCTTTCTGATTGGGGACAATTTGTGTTTCGGTGTTTAGTCGCGAATTTTAAAATGCAATATTATTTTTTATTTCGATCAATAAATAGAAATATTTATACCCAAATTTTTGTAGTTAACCATTTTTAATCATTATTCTTAATCCGAAAACTACGACATACATTAATTCGATTTTTTTACATGTTACACATACCCTAATAAACCGCATATAATAGAGTTTATCGGATCATACGATTATTTTTTTTAATAGAACATAGTGCGAATTATATAGAATTTATAGTGTAAGCTTCTTACTACACAGTCTGTTTCTTTTATAAGAAAATGTACCATACAAAATCGTATGAAATTTACTAACCTCTGTGATGATCTCTGTTCTCTATTCAAGGGCCTAAGCAGTGAAGGGTTGATCTTGTTCGTAATAAATTACCCTTTAAATGTATGATGTGATTAGCTATACTCTGCTACATGGCTTTAATTAGTTCCTTTATATTTGCAGCTCTCCCAAGCTGGAACGGTTTTACTTAAAATGCCACAATTGTTTTTAATTTTTATGAACTGTTGTAAAGTTGGAAACCTTTATTTCCTTTTTGTTTTTATTTTTTATTTTGCTAAAAGTAAACGTTACGAAGAAAAATATTGAAAAGATAAAAACCATACATTTGAATGTTAAACTATCCAGTCTATTTTTTAAATGTTTGAAACTAATTCTTATCAATATCATCAGCCAGAAAAGCTTCACTCTGATCATAAGCCCTTCACCATAGATTTTCATAAACGCCACTTGCATTTAACGACTTTCGGAAATCTTTACCTGGATTAGGTATATTAAATATGTAAACTAATATTATACTGAAATATGTTGTAGCACTGAAACCAATTGTTTACTTTCAAAGCGACCTACGTTTAATACCCAAAAAGACGTAACTCGATGTCGAAAAACTACCACATGTGTGTGACACATGTCGGTAAATTTATATATTCATTGTGGTAAACAGTATTAGCGCAGTTGGCTACTCCTAAACTTTACCATTTTAGCAAAATGTCATGAAAATATATAGTTTAATTAAAAATTAGTAGCGAAAAAGATATAAAAAATAAGCCAGTTATGAGCTTTTAAATTTATTGATCAGGACAGAGTGGAGATTGTCTGTCTCCACTCTGAATACAAAGAGTATTATTAATAATGACATCACAATTCAATATAGCTAACCTTTTCTAAACGTTAACTTTTATAACTCGGTTAAATTTTAAGATTTGCCAAACAATTTTATTCCTCCTCAGCTTATACCCTGAAATCATGATTTAAGACAAAAAATTGTCAAAAAGTTGTTTTCTGTATTCTATTGACACAATTTGTAAATTTTGTATAATGTTAAATAATATTTTTAAACCGATACTTTTGTTATCATTGTTTCAAAGGAGTACATCACTAGCGGAGTACTCGCTAAAGACAGGCCTCTAACAATATTGAGACGTTGAAAAATGATTTAAGCTGTGTTTAGTTTATGATCATAAATTTACATAATTTATTGATTTTAAACTGATTATTTTAAACACTGAGTTTATAATGTATCCTGTGAATTTAAACGTGGTATCATATCAAACTTAGCTACTGTTTTGTTACGATCCTTTAAGTATTTATCGTATAGGATTCCCGAGTAGTGGCGGCATTAAACCGAATTTAGAGTAACGTCGAGAGATGTTCTTTTTTTTTAAATTCTTTTATAAAATATTTGTGACTTACAAAGTTATTAAATAATTGGAATGCACCATTTTTCCTTTCTTTAATTTTATAAAAAGGAAAACGTATGTTATTTGAATGTCGTGTGCGCGCTGCCAGGAAATAATAATCTGATGTAATGAGATCCGTGTTCAAATTATTAATGATGAAACCGTAACTTCATGTTAATCCGTGGCTTAATGATGAAACTAGCTTCTGCCCGCGGCTTAGCCCGGGGCTTAGCCCGCGTGATATTTAAGCTCCCGGATACTTAGCTCCTATAGTCGTTTCTTACTAGGTGAACACCAAGAAATGAATTTCGAATCTCTTATCAAATATTTCATCAGGACAAAAGTGACCATAATTTTATCTGAATCCCCAGTATCGTAATTGCGCAAATCGTATTTAAATCGTCTCAATACTTTTTGCGTACTCTTTCAAACAGGAAAAATTTCACCTGTATTTTTTTAACAATCAATAGTGTTGCTAACAAGAATTCCAAAGGAATGCTACGTATTAAATCAAAGCAATTTTCTAATTTTTCACACAGTTATCGTGTTATCAAATTCTGACAATGAAATATACTGTATCATAGAAAAATATATCTATTTCTTTCCCTAGATTTTACAAAATATAATAAGGAAAGTTTTATTAAGACCTGTTTAGTATTTTTTAATGGATTTTCGATCAAACAAACAGATAGAAAAAAAATTCAGAAATATGTCATTCCTTTCCACTAGCTTATTTTTAATATCGTCGTCATTTTATAGTAATCTCAAAATCATATAACATATATATCCACGTAATTTTTCCAGTCGGACATATAATTTTCTTTATCACTTTTCTATTAGTTTAAAACCTTTACGTATCCATATATGAATATAATTTTATGTGCACATTAAAGTTTGAAATAAATAAATAAAAACAAGCTAATAAACCCACCGTCTCGGTTGTCCCAGTATTCTCAAATATGCTAGCCAAACAGGATATTTCCACTACTTTGCCAAAGCACGAAGATGTTTTTATATCGATGTACGGGAGCATGATAGTTGCGCTGCTAGATAATATAAACTTAATCTGGAACCTGTTTCTATAAGATTTTTAAAATTTTTCACACCATAAGAATAAACAAATAGGGCAGCCTATATGGTAAGTCTATCTCGCTTTCTCATATACCGGCATCTCCCTCAGCTGGTCGTGCAAGATGGATGGTGCGTAAACCGCGCTATGCTTGCGGTTTTGCATCGCAATAAATTTATATGACTTCTGCAAGTAACGCCGTAGAATATTAGTCATAAAATTGTAATCCTAATACCGTATCTCGATATTTACGACGGCTCGATCTGCAAACAAGCCAAATCAAAAATATAAATCGCCAAAAATGATAAATATAACAGTGTTTCGGGTTGTACCTCGCGGGTTCCCCGTATATATTATTAAAAAATGTGATGTCAATATTAAATTTAATTATATTCCAATATATTATATTAATACCATATGTAACACATTTGTGTTGACCAAAAAAAACCTGTCAAACACAAGTGGAAGTCGCAATATGAGGGTTTCGGACACATTTAGACATTTATAAACATTTAAACGTATATAATATTCCTATTAAAAAAAATATTACGTGTTTTAACTAGAAGTTTTAACTACGATTTTTCCATTTTTTACTTACTTTTACCTTGCTTCTTGCCAAATTTCATGATTCTAGGTAAACGGGAAGTACCCTATAGCCTTCAATTTTTTTAATGTGTCAAAAAATGCAGCAGAAATAGCCGTATATTTAGGGTTTTTTATTACTTTGACTTAGAAGCTTGATTTTTTACAGCTCCAAGGGAGCGTAATCATAAGCATTTGAAATTCATTTCTTAACTTAACTTGGTTCCTGATAAAAACGGTCTTGATAAACAGACAGACGGATAACGAAGTGATCTTATAAGGGTTCCTTTTTTTCTTTTGATATACAGAACCCTAAAAAAGAAACAAAATATATTTGTATTGCTCATAATTTACAGACCGTTACAATCGAAAGAAATAAAAATATTTGTTGCTCAAAATCAAAATGGTTGTAATAAATGTAGACAAGAAATATCGTAACGCAGACGAATGACCATTGTAGGTGATGAGTTCGTGGCCGACAATTGCCGACTTTTGTCAGACAGAATCTATGCCCGTATTACCGCAGAAGTCAAGATGGGCACGACACCAACTAAATAATCGCCGCCCCGTTATGGCGATGTCTTATGTTCTATCCTTTTCTCAGTTTTAATTCGTACACTTTCGGATCGGTGAAAGCCAGCCAAAAGTGCTATGAATTGAATAACATACATACTGTTTTCTCTGATTATTGAGGGGAAAGTTTTACGGGCGACGCAAACAGTGTTGTCCATAAAACTTTATTGTTTAGTTAAATTGATGTGCAGCAACAAATCTTTGTTATTTACTGACACAATATTTTGTTTACATAGCATGTCTTAGATGTATGTAATAAAAATATGAAAGCTTTATCCTTTGTTTATGTAGGTTAATTTCAAAGAATATAAAATTGTTTAAAAAAAACTTAATTTATCCTTGTAACATAAATAATTAGTCCTAAATGGAGTCATGTAAATTTGTAGGTATTTCAAATAAGTAATGCGAGGTGCACTTATTTATCAAAAGCTTTCGAAAGATCCTTTCTTTTTGGCTAACATATTTCACATGTGTACTAAAATCTACATAAACGAAGCAAAGCCAGAAATTTAGTACGAGATAAGGAACAAGCCAGTCTAGAAGAAGCTCCGGGGGACGCCATTTCGCCTACTCACTCGACTTAAGAGAGAATATTTACTAGAGGCAAATATCTTTCGGAGAGATATGACACTGCTGGATTAACCAGGTAACAGACTGTGGTGCTATAAAACGCCTGCGAAGGAGGATTACGAGGCGGGGGCGGATCGTAATGCGGAGCGTCGAGCGCGACCTCGGTCGGTCAGATCCGCAGGTAATTAATTGGTCTGGAGCGAGCGCGCGGATATCAATGATATGACTCATCTCGATCGTTATGTCTACTTATATACTTCGGCACGTTTCGACTGAAGATTACACAGGCGGCAGAAAGGTCGCAATAGGACAAATTTGCTACGTGATGGGCGTCGTAAACGATGAATAATCCAAAATTATGTAATATCATTTAAGGACCTCTTCGTCCCAATCTTATTTAATTATTGAATTAATACAAAATGGCGTACGAAGTACAAAGGACAACCGATATATTAAAACTGAGACGATTGAGAAATATATCTGAAAGACAAATTATAGCGTCGGATATTGCTTAAGTTATTTTTGTGGAAACGTCAGTCGTGTATATTATATTGAAATTAAATAAAATTGATATTCACAATTAAATGAAACTACGTGATGTAGTATTATTTCTACTTTCTTTAATTTCTTTACCACGACCTAGGTTTCGTTGTATTACAACATCTTCAGGTGGGCTATTAGCAGATGCTCTTTGCTAATATCCCAAAAAAGATGCTCTTTGCTAATATCCCACCTGAAGATGTTGTAATACAACGAAACCTAGGTCGTGGTAAAGAAATTAAAGAAAGTAGAAATAATACAACATCACGTAGTTTCATTTAATTGTGAATAATGAATTTCTACAAAATTAACGCCAAATATATTCAATATTTAAAATTTATATTTTAAATTGTTTATTCATCTACTACTTACGTTTATTGAATATCATATGGGCGGTCCATATGATTAGTGGATAATAGTGGACCACCAGAGCGAGTTGTAGGATACAAATAGCTATGAAAATATTTAAATACCTCTCTCAAATATTAAATTTATCCGTAGCCGTTTTTTAAAAACTGGTTTTTCCTCGATACTCAATACGAAAAAATAGCTTTTACGGTGTTATAAAACAATATTGCTAGAGTAATAATTAAAATGTTTAATGTTTGGAAATGTGCTACAATATCTTAATCATTAGATAGTTTAAAACAAAGTCACTTCCCGCGTCTGTTTGTGCCTTTGTAATATTAGATCCTTTAAACTACGCAGCGAATTTTCATGCGCTTTTCACTATCATTCAGATAATTTCTTCCGGAAGGTTTATTTACAGGCAAAGCCAATATTTCATAAAAAATAGAATTTTGGGCGCTTTCATTGCTAACGCTGACTAAACTTTACGAGATATATCAAAATGGTGTACTATGGAATTGGGTATTTTAAAAATATCTACAAAAAAGTCCACGATGGCATATATCTTTATCCTACCGATAACTGACATTAACAAATTTTATCAATTTTTGTAGGTTATACTTTCGAAGTTATTTTGTATTAATCTTTATTTAATTAAATAAGTTAGTTTCGTTGGGCGTTTAATGAAGATAATATTTGCTCTTAACAACAAATCATTATCATTAATATTTTAAAAAATATCACATATCTAAAATTACCAAAAATCGGTATTCGCGATGCGACGCGTGCACGGACGGCCGGCGGCGGCGGAGCCTGAATGACAGTATACTATTAATTGCCCCACAATTACACCACATTAGTACCTACATCTCCCCTGTGGGTCGCTAGTATTATATATTTTAATATACTTGTTATATTTTAATATAATTATACAATCTAAATGACTTACAGCTACCGTAACAGTGAATAAGTCAATCTTTATCAGATATAAATTCAACGCAGCTTCTCTGTCAATTAACGTACAATGGCCATCTTTGTGGAAAATTAAACACACACACACACACACACACACATATATATATATATATATATATATATATATATATATATATATATATATATATACATATAGCCTTTCAGGCCAGGGAACTCTGCTAGTTTTATATTTCCTATTCAAACTAATAAAATAACTTATCGATTGTCCATATCTACTTGAGCAGATCAGGTCCAAAATGCATCGTCCCAACGCAAAAATAAACAGCATCGCTCCATTCGAATGTACGTACTACTGGATGAACTTGGGGTTCTCTTCTGTTATTTCTGGAATACGTAGATGTTTTAACAAATACCATGTAAATAAATAAAAAATAAGATATATCAAGCTGTATAACATAGTTTCAATCTGTACATAAGAAAGAATAAACAATAAATAAATTGCATATGATAACTGCCTCTCAAAAACCTTTAACGTCTTCATAATTGCATAAATGTTTATTTGCACACATGCATATGTAAGTGTGCCAAACGATGATAATATATTGTTTTAAGTTATTTAAATGTAATGCAATAAATTATGTGGATAAACCTAAACAAAGAAAAAGTATCTTTATATTGTAGGAAAGGGAAAAATTTTTGCTACAAAGTATTGGCTATTGACAGAAGTACTCCTTACTTCTACTCCTTTAGGTTTGAATGGTACTTTACAATATCAATCAGCAGCCCTGTAACTGAAAAGAATCAAAATTATGTAAAAGTTCTAGGCGTAACTTTGCAGTATTTAAATCATTTGGAATGAAAAATTTCTTTGCAAGTGTACTTATTTTGAAAACAGTAAATGATAAGTTAACCGGAAAAGACGCAAGCTTAAATCTATCATTGTTTAATGATACCTTTCTTGCTTTAATATATTTTTCTTCTTTACGCCACATTCTGATGTTTATATAATCTCTTTTTCCTTTTTTTGTGAAAATATCTTATCCTAATATTCTTTTTTTTCGAGGAACATTCGAAAATCAATACAGAAAAAGAAGTAATGAATCAGCACATTTATAGCTATGGTTGTTGACTCCGTTCCGGATGCTGTGTCATCACAGACCGTCGGTCATCGATTAGCGATAATTCAGAGGACGGGCCGCTTTGGAGAAAGATGTCAAGCGCCGCTATCCCACGACTAATTCGAAAATGATTGTCACTTATAAACCAATTAATAGAGCTATTTATTTGGTATTATGGTTGCGAGTAGCCGGATTCTCAGTGGATATAGCCGACATGATTCATAAGGCATTTCAGGAAGAAAGTGTAGTTATGTTTGTCGTTTACAGGAAGGTATATTTTCAGAATTTCAACTGTAAGAGATCCCACAGAATATCTACTTGTCTATCTACCTATTAGATATCTATTGTAATAAAACAAGAAATAAACAATTTATAATTTCAATTCTTTCAAAAATAAACAGAACTGTCTTATAATTCCCAAAATAATAAAAACTTAAACATTATAAATCTCAGTATAACTTTCACTTAAAATGAAAAAAAATATTAAACGTTTTCTAAATAAACTTTCTCCTACATATCACGAATAATTATCATCTAATATACTCGTACATACGGATTTTAATTACTCGTCACAAGCCGTAATATAATCAAAGCATAAATGCTGAACAGATATAATATAATTAATAAAATGTTATATCTATTTGTTAAGGAATGTTATAAAATTATTTATGGATAGAATTTTGTAAAACTCAAATGTGTTAAATCAATAGTATTATTTTATTCAGTTTTATTGCTTTTCTTTTGAAAATACAACTTCGAGAAGATCGGAACGTTTAATATCTGTTCGACATGGAACTTTTTAGCTGACTATAAAAAGAGATCAACTGAAGAAAATAGACTCTCCATCTCTACTTTTGTTCCCATATCTGATAAAAAATATTTTAGATAGCTGTCAAAACCTTCCTCAACCTCCTCCCGCACATCTCTACTTATGTAATCAATTCGAGATCCGTATACTCTGACGTTGACAGTTTATCTCGAATCGCCTTATGGGACGGGTCGCCTGGTATTGACGCTAAGTGAACGACTTGATTTTTATTTCCGCCTTTATATTAAGTTTCTCTCAATAATTGTTCGTCTATCGAGAGATTCTCGTTTTCATCATAAGAATCGAAGACAAAATTATGAACTAAATGAGTGGAATATCCTAAATTTCACAATCTATCTCGAATCGCCAAAATTACACAAATAGTACAAATCGATTTGATTTACTATTTATAAATATTTTAACACTAAGCCCTAGAAATTTAATAATATTTCATGTAACGTTGTGATTTGAATTTTTTGTAAATCAAATTAATAATAAACATGTCTATGTCTATAAATAAAATTCGTATTTAGGCAGATTTTAATTTCATTGCTTACGACCACATTGTCTGCATGTTTCAATGTCACTAACAGTCAGATGAACGGTTGACTAATCGAAACGAGCAAAAACGCAGGCGGAAAGATATTTATTAATATGTTAAACGTAAGCATAGAGACCTGCAAAGCGTTTACACATTATCCATCATGCACAACCAGCAGAAAGAGACGCCGCTATAAGAAACAACGAAAACGTCAAACTAAGCTGTATATTTATTTCGCTTTCTTATAAAGCGGCTCGTATTTCTGCTGAACGTGCAAGGTGGATGATGTGTAAAGCGCTTTACTTTATAGAGTCAATAATTTGCGAACCTGACCACAGATACAGTGTAAACCTCATTTATAACGCCGTAATCAAAATAATTTAGACGAGCTCGTAATTGGAAACCATTTAACTTTACGTTATTACGTATTTCATCCCTTTCCGCTACAACGAGGAAAGGGATGAAATACGAAAATAAAGATAATATAAGTATTAAGTCTCCCCAATTACCAAACGCAATTTGTAATTGCCCTGCTGTTTAAGCTCAATAAGTGGGCATGAAGGCAAATATTTACAAGAAAAATCCTTTTTATGCAAAAGCGAGGGTTAAATGGAAGCCGTTATGTCTGCATTTACTAAGTTTACTCAAAATTTAGTATACTTATGTTTATGTGTACTTGTGTAACAAAAATATTCATATATTGATTGTTTTTAAGTTCATTAGGGTTGTTCTGATTTATTTCAGGGATAATGTAATTTTTTTAAAATTGATTAGATATTTTTGGGAATAATAATTTTCTATGACAAAAATATTACGATCAAACCCGTTTAAATGACTCATCAACTTTTTTGGTTTCAAAATTGATACAAAAATACCACTTAGTAAGCATAGAAAATTTATCGCAAAAATTATCAATAATTTATATATTAATTTCAATTTTATTTTGAAACTACGCGTTATACCGCTATCGTTTTAAAGATCCGAGGAAAGTTTGGGCGGACTTCTTAGACTAAAAGTCGCTACGTGTCTTACTTTTTTGTCTTGTTTATTTATTTGTAAAATTTTAGCGCCGACTGGCAAAATTATATCCAAACTTTTTACTACTAAACCAATTTCTTACATTTTGACAATTTTTCACACCTACTAGGTGAAATATTGATTGCGTTTTAGACTAAGTGTATAAAAACTGCCTCTGTACAGTAGATTATTGTACATTTATTAATACATTTTTAGCTTATTTATTTATTTGTAAAATTTTAGCGCTGAGAGACAATATTATATCCAAACTTTTTACTACTAAAGAAATCTCTGACAACTTGACAATCTGTTACATTTACTGGGTGAAATATTGATTGCGTTTTAGACTAAGTATATAAAAACTGCCTCTGTACAGTAGATTATTGTACATTTATTAATACATTTTTAGCTTATTTATTTATTGGTAAAATTTTAGCGCTGAGTGACAATATTATATCCAAACTTTTTACTACTAAAGAAATCTCTGACAACTTGACAATCTGTTACATTTACTGGGTGAAATATTGATTGCGTTTTAGACTAAGTATATAAAAAACTGGCTCTGTACAGTAGATTATTGTACATTTATTAATACATTTTTAGCTTATTTATTTATTTGTAAACTTTTAGCGCTGACTGGCAAAGTTATATCCAAACTTTTTACTACTAAAGAAAGACCTGACAATTTGATAATCTTTTACACTTACTGGGTGAAATATTGATTGCGTGTTAGACTAAATATATAAAAACTGCCTCTGTACAGTAGATTACTGTACAAAAATCTAGCGATTAGATTTTGTTTTAGATGACTTAGAAATAAATAGGAAAGTCTGTTTTATTGTTTGTTTCATATAGCATTAAAATAATTTTAATTAAATTATCAGATAGCTTATAGTTCAAAGTAATACGTAGGACACCTGTCATATCATTATATGGATAAGAAGATTTTTTTCTAAATGTATGTGTGTTATCTTTACGTACAAAAATTGTAAATTTGATTTTAAAAAACAATCACTTGTTCATTAGCTAATAAGTCCATAATAATATATTCTTTTCATGTTTTTGATTACGATACCTTACCAAGTGTCCTTCTACGTTTTTTCTAGGGCCAGTCGTCTTCTCATTCGGGCAAGCGTCGGTCAAAGGGTGTGGCCACGTCATTCGGCTTTCGAAGGCGGCCGGCCTCCAGCTCGCGCGCTCACGACAATAGACGCGACGACAACGGAAACACTGGTACGACTTTTTTTTATACAATTTTTTTTCATTTAATTGTTTATTTTAGCTTTAAATCAATTAAATTAAGTGTATATTACCACTGGAGTTACTTTTTAATTACGATTGTCTTGGAATGTATAAAATAGGAATGTATAACATTGTATATAAATATAAATACCAATATCATCTATCGATATATCTCTTACGGTAAAGGCAGCGTTCATTGAAACGCATTCGGTTGACTGTTTTTTCGTTGGCTTACGTTGCAAAACTGGTCTTCATGAATTTGTTTTAACTGGATGATATACAACCTATATCCATTCCTGAAGGTTTTTTCTAAATATTCGTGAAAGTATTTTTGAAATCGGATGAGTAGTTTCGGAGATTAGCTTCTACATCCAAACTTACAAAACTAATTTTCTTTTATATTATGTGAAAAAAAATTAACGTCCTGAAGGTCTTTTCTAAATATTGGTGAAAGAATTTTTGAAATCGGATCAGTAGTTTCGGACGTTACCTCCTACATCCAAACTTACAAAATTCAACTTTTTTATATTATGTGAAAAAATAATTTAACGTGACAATATATAACCTATGTCCATCCTGAAGGTCCTTTCTAAATATTGGTGAAAAAATTGTTTAAATCGGATGAGTAGTTTAGGAGATTACCTCCTATATCCAAACTCACATAATTTAAGTTTATTTTATAATATATGAAATTTTTTTAGCGGGATAATATACAACCTGTGTCCATCCTGAAAGTCCTTTCTAAATATTTGTGAAAGGATTTCTGTAATCGGATGAGTAGTTTAGGAGATCACACTTTTTACGCTCTGTACTTCTGATAGTACTCCTCATAAACCCGGGCGCTATACATCCTCATAATACCGGGCGCTTTATATGAAAATCGATTCTTAAGGCGTAAACTCCAAAAAGTCCCTTACATCCAACCATCCTCTTTTAAGATATCAGTTACATCGACTTAATAGTAAAAAGGTAAAAAAGAACGACGTAAGGTACGGAAGAAGCAGTATTTATCAGGTGAAACTGACAGTTCTTGGGAACTTTAAGATATTAGAGAAACTGTATATAACAAGTTTGGAAATAGAATCCTTTGATTATGATATCTTTGAAATTGCCATACTATTATTAGTCTTGTAATGTTAGTAATAATTTAACAGTTGTACTTTTATCAGAAAATGGATTTAACTCGGCAAATTGTTTGTGCAATTATTTTATAAAATTTTCATTGTGGGCTCAGTAACTAAGATGGTTGGGATAAATATCTTCTTCTTCAACGTCACATTCTTTATTTCTGAAGGTCGTGTCTGTCCTGAAAAGTCCTGGTGGCTTGTTTATAAGTTTTTTTTTCCATTCAGCCTTGTCCTCGGCTTTCCAAATAATGGATGTGATTGGGTGGCCTATGAGCAGAGTAACGTGGTCAGTCCATTGGGTAGGAAATCTACCGCGGGGTCGTTTACCATTGACTTTCCCGATAACCATTAACTTTTCTAAGCTATCTGGTTTCCTACGTGCAGTGTGACCAAAGAAACTGAGGATTCTTTGAGAGCAGATGGTAGATACCCTAAGTTGTTTTTGTGTTGAAGACACCTAAGTCGTTTTCGAATCGATACGTTCGTTCTTCTGGTCATGCGCAGCATTTGTCTCCGACACCATATCTCGAAAGCGTCTCATCTTTTTTTCGCTCCACCTATCGAATTGTCCAGACGACTCAGAACCGTACAGGAAAATCGAGAAGACTAAAGTTCTTACTATTCTCATTTTAATATTATTAGAAATCTATCTGTTTTGCCATAATCGCGTTAGTTTGCCGATAGTAAATTTGGCCATTTGCGTTCTTCTTCGCGTTTCTATATCGTTTCCTCCCTGATGAGTGAGTAGCGATCTCATATATATAAATTCGCTGACAAACTGTAGGTCATTGAGTTCTCCTGTTCATGAAATTTGGCCACCCTTATCTATAACCATGACCTTCGTTTTAGCACTTTTTACTAAGAGTCCGACCTGCTCATATTCGATTTTCTTAAACAAGTCAGCTAGTTCTTTCTCTGACGTTGCAAAAATAGTAGTGTCATCCGCATATCTTAAATTGCTAGTTTTTATGCCACCTACTGAGATGCCGACCTTCCAAGGCCCTCCTCATTTTGAGTTCGCCATATATATTTAAACGATTAGGAGATAGAATATATCTCTGCCGTACACCGTTTCCAGTCTTAAACGGTAGAAATTGCACATCATTTACCCTTATCCTGGAGGTGCCGTCTTCGTACAGGTCTGATATTAAAGTTATTAAATGCACAGGTACGCCCATTTCCAGTAGGACCCTCCACAAGCAATGTAAATACTTACAAACATGTACAATAAGGTACGATAGAACATAACACAGTATTTAATAGCAGTAGTGTATAAAAAATTAATGAATCAGACATAACCTTATTCATCTCAGTAATCAGCATCAGCAGAGAATCTAAATTTAGGTAGGTAAACAATGTTACATGAATGTCTAGGCACCACGATATCTTGTGCTAGATACGCATCTCACAATTTAAGCCAAGAACGCCATCGTGGAGACTGATATCACCAAATTGTTCAGAAATGTAATATAGGACAGGAGAATGAGTTGACTATTGTAGCTTTTAAAGAAAATAACGCTTTAAAGTAGAACTGAAGAAGATCGAAGATCGTAGAGGATATATCAGAAATTCCAAACAAACGTCAACAAGAATGAAGAAAGTTTTATTGAAAGATGACAATCAATGCCATGGACTGGTTGATGCTAGAATATGTATCGGAGATATGACCTAATATGAGGATAATCATTGTTCCCGAATAAATATAAATAAAAAAGAAAAAATAAAGGTTACGGCAGATACAAATTCACATATTCAATTCGTAACCTGTACCTAGAAATATTACTCACCTCATTAATCCAATATAGGCAGAAGCAGAGGTTAGCAAATGTTACAATTCGTGTTACTCACTTGAGAAGGCTAAGTGAGATATTATTTATTATCCATCTTTCCTATGGAAAAACATACATCAATAATTTTTTTTCTGTTTTGCTGGATTTTCAGTAAATGGAAAAGTATTACCACACAAGATTGTGGTCATAACTATGGAAAATAATGTGACGCTTTTTCAATTTTTGGAAAAAAATTAAGTAATCTAAGTGTAACACTCCACGAATGACTATTAAATTAACTCAATAATTCGCGAATAAGTCAGCAGTTTGGTGCACAAAATTCCATAACCTAGGTATTCTTGTAAATGTGACACGTCAAGTGTCACATTTACAAGAATACCTAAAATGGAATGACCTGGCGCTAATCCTTATATTATAAATGGATGCAAGGATGGACATTTGATTCTCTATAATTCCGTAATTTTTGACCGCATCTGCTCGAAATTTGTCATTCAGGTATATTATAGGACTGGGCTAATATACATGCTACTTTTTATCCTTAAATCTTAAGTAATATTAAAAAAAAATTCAAAGAATAAAAATTCAGTGATTATGAAGTTCTACAAAATTAACATCAAATATATACAATACCTAAGTAATCCCTTGAGAAAAGCATCCGTCTTTTATGACGTTCATTAGGTTCTACTGGATCATGTAGTATTGTTTGTAAGCAAAATGCTGTGAGTTTGACTTTAGGTTGTATTAATTTCCCAAACTGTTTCTCAAATTTCCAAATCCAAATGTTAGTTCTTGTAGATAATATGCATAAATTTCTCCATTTTATAACGTGAACAGATTTTCGAAAAATTACAACAGCAGTAAATTATAGCCTGGATTAACACATAGGCTACACTGCTGTAGCCACATGAATGAAGTCGCGGGAAGAAGCTAGCTTATTATAGCTCTATAATGCATCAGCCATTATAGTGTATCGCAATTGTTGTCTGCCTGATATTTTTAATTATCTGTTTAAATAGAAATACATATTCTTTTAAATGTTTATTTATTTATCACCTTTTATACATAGTACATACGGCGCACTTATTTCTACATGAGCAATATCTTCCAGTCTTCCAGAAATTTAGTCGGTAGACTGTAAGAGATTTTACAACGAAAATTCTTTATAGCACATTAGACAAAAAAATATATAAAAAAATACAAAAGTATGAGTAATACAAACTATTGACGTGATTTGGGATGGAAAAGACAGGAAAGGACAAGGGCACAAAGGAAAATATTTCAGGAGAGGAAGGGTTTTTCCACTCAATCTTTGAAAATATTTAGGGACGTGATTTTTTTCTCATGTCAGAATCCAGGTCATACCAAATTTTTGCTGCTTTCAGTGACGGATTTTTCGTAAGTAGTAGATGTATGTTTAGGAATAAGTAGGGTGAGTGAACTTTCAGATCGTAACCCAAGGCCGTGAGCAGACAAATCTTTAAATTTTCGAGTAAGATAATTTGTGCTCTGAGGATTTTTTAATATATTAAAAAGAAGTGTAAGTATGTGAAATTGGTGTCGATCACAAATCTTCAGCCATTTGAGAAGTGAGTTTTCTGAAGCCGAAGATGCTCCGAATGCATAAATTTTGAAGACGTTCCAACTTATACAAATATTGTTCATTAAGATCAGGATAGCATACATCTCCATAATCAAATAACGGTAATAGATATTTTCATAATCAATTATACATGATAGGACACATCTTCATAATCAATTAGCGGTAATTGACATAGGTAGATTTTCGTTTTAGTCGGTAGAAAATTATAAAGACGTTTCAAAGAATGTATCCTATTGAAAACACGGTCACTAACATCATTTACTTGAGGGCGCCAACTAAGAATATCCATTTTATTTTAACATTTCATTTGTTGCTAAAAGTTTAATGTTTGCTTATATGAAATTTGATTTGTTGCTTGTAGCGTCGTCCGCGTGTAAAGTTACCAAAATAACTTTTAGAAAACTAGAAACTGTAGACTAAGACTCCCGAACATTTTGCTCTTAACTCCGACGCTTAAATCATTACATTAAAAGCTCATATTTTATTAAAATGTAGCAGCACTAATCACATAATACTAATCAAGATTATTTTGTCTTATTTATCTTAATGACCACAAACCAAAAGTTATACCTATAATTACGTATAATACAATTATAATATTTCATCTATTGGATAAATAATAAAAAAATGTAATTCCAATCCACATTTTTAATTTAAACTTTGAAGTTAATCGGTAATCTAGTGTTAAATTAGTAATTAAGATGTATAGTAACAAACTTTAAAAATTTAATGACCAGTGAAATAAATTTCAAAACTCCTTCGAGTTTTATAATTCCAAGCAAGTCATTGTAAATTTATATATAGTCTTAACAATATACTCTTAATAGGATGTCGTTTCTGATTATTATTCAAATGTAATTCCAATCCACGTTCTTAATTTAAACTTTGAAGTTAATCCGTAATCTAATGTTAAATTAGTAAATTAAGATGTATATTAACAAACTTTAAAAATTTAATGACCAGTAAAATAAATTTCAAAACTCCTTCGAGTTTTATAATTCCAAGCAAGTCATTGTAAATTTATATATAGTCTTAACAATATACTCTTAATAGTATGTCGTTTCTGATTATTATTCAAATGTAATTCCAATCCACGTTCTTAATTTAAACTTTGAAGTTAATCCGTAATCTAATGTTAAATTAGTAAATTAAGATGTATATTAACAAACTTTAAAAATTTAATGACCAGTAAAATAAATTTCAAAACTCCTTCGAGTTTTATAATTCCAAGCAAGTCATTGTAAATTTATATATAGTCTTAACAATATACTCTTAATAGGATGTCGTTTCTGATTATTATTCAAATGTAATTCCAATCCACGTTCTTAATTTAAACTTTGAAGTTAATCCGTAATCTAATGTTAAATTAGTAAATTAAGATGTATATTAACAAACTTTAAAAATTTAATGACCAGTAAAATAAATTTCAAAACTCCTTCGAGTTTTATAATTCCAAGCAAGTCATTGTAAATTTATATATAGTCTTAACAATATACTCTTAATAGTATGTCGTTTCTGATTATTATTCAAATGTAATTCCAATCCACGTTCTTAATTTAAACTTTGAAGTTAATCCGTAATCTAATGTTAAATTAGTAAATTAAGATGTATATTAACAAACTTTAAAAATTTAATGACCAGTAAAATAAATTTCAAAACTCCTTCGAGTTTTATAATTCCAAGCAAGTCATTGTAAATTTATATATAGTCTTAACAATATACTCTTAATAGTATGTCGTTTCTGATTATTTTTTATTTCTTTCATTAGTCATAACACATTAATCCATAGAAAAGTCTATGGATTAATGTGTTAATATTAGAAAGTTGGTCTCTTTAAAACCTCTTCTGAGCCTTTCTTCATAGTCAGGATCGAAAGTGTTAATACACTGAAATTTCGCCCCTACGATCCTTGCACTACTTCATAGAAGACGTTCATAGAAGACGCTACTGTGTAGCTTTAGTTTTTTTGACTGTAATGTGAATTTATATACATATTTGTAAATATTTCATTTATGGTAAATATAATAAAATTAAAAAATTACGACATAGCCTAATTTAGATAAAGAATATGCTTCTTCTGTATTATGTTTTTTCTTTAAAAAATTTTTATTAATATTGTGAGAAAGTCGCATTCATATTTTAGAAAAAAAATATTAGAAAAAATTGTGCGTGTCAGCTTCGACGCGCGACTGGAGTTGCTCCTAAGTCCTTTGTCATGAAATGTATAAAAATAGATAACAATGTATATAAATATAAATATTAATATCATTAAATATATATGGAAAATTCTTTAATAATTATTTTCAAGTAAAACATAAACGAACAAGATCAAATGTATACAACAACATTAATAACATTTAGTAACATCAGACTAAGAAGTTAAAGTGAAAAGAAATTTGTAATTCTATTGATTAAATTAGAATTAAAGACTTACATTAAATTAGAATTAAATAGAAGACGTCAAATATTATAATAAAGAAGAATTAAATGCGATGTCTTCTATTTA
This sequence comes from Druceiella hillmani, assembly GCA_039881145.1. Lineage (NCBI taxonomy): Eukaryota > Metazoa > Arthropoda > Insecta > Lepidoptera > Hepialidae > Druceiella > Druceiella hillmani. The sequence goes on along the minus strand of JAYKKI010000017.1, from coordinate 37,454,055 downwards.
ATTTTTCATAATAACATTTTAACGATTATCTTGATATAAGCGAACGATAGTAAACTATGTATATCATACTTCGACATTGCGATTACGCCATAAGAAAACGTCAATATGTGTGTCACACTCCGTCATTGCGATTACGCAATAATAAAAAGCCAAAAAACTTATTAATATGTCACCCTAAAGATGCGCAGAAATATACCGCAGGGAGCCACCTAACGGTTACACTTTTTTTAACGCTCTGACCATCGTACGGTCTGAACTTCTGATTTTACTCCTCATCAAACTTCACACCGGGCGCTATATATGAAAATCGATTCTTAAGAAGTAAACTCCAAAAAATTGTTTATCATTTTTTCGATTCTTTTGGAAGATACTCCTAAAAATAAAAATGAACCCGGAGACCATTTTAGACATAAAAAATTAATTTAGAGTAAGATTTAGTTCCAAATACTTTTAGTGTACAAGTTTTCTTCAATTGTACTTATTAGTTATATGCCGCCATAAATTTTAACATAATTTTTTTATCAAATAACTAATTGAATGGATTTAAAAGTGATTTAAAAAGGTGCATTTAAACACAGCAAAACGTGCAAGTGTGCTTAGATTCATAAATAAATGTTGTTGCATTTTGGTCTCATTATTACAATTTAATACTACTTTAAACATATGATCCATGTATCAAATTGTGACTTATTAATCTGTATCAATCTACAATTGAAACAATTGATTTATTAACAAAATATAAAAAGAAAAAATAATATCCTATTTTTGTATAAAATTCTCTCCATCAGGTATACCATAATGAAAACAAAACCAAATAAGAATCGGAAATTATGATTAAATTTATTTCGTTTTAGTTGGAAACACATATAACTTGAGTTTTTCCACACCATAGATTCGGAAATATATCAGTTGGACAATGATTCGAAGCGAAATTAATGCGTTTTGATTTTTTTCCTATCACAGATAACATTGATTTTCATTTTCATTTCAACACATAGACATAAAAATTAAACTATTCAATTTAACTCGAAATAGTTATGCATCCCATCTAAAATTCTGAAAAATATATTAAAGTATAACATTTTTAAGCTGAACGCATAGCGCCTACAATATTAGTATAGGCAATTTCTTGTATATTCGGAGATTAGTTTCATTCGTCTACAAAGAAAGACCCAGTCTTTCATTTTAATGTTGTCATTGTTCAAAACTAATCATAGAGTTTATAAATTTTTGATCATGAAATAAACAAAAGATACACGTAAACATTCTTGCCGTATCTTAATAGAAACCCTTCGTTAAGTTTCGACAAAAGACAGATGCATTGATACACATGAACTAATTTATCATCATGATAATTATAGCCTGTATCCGTCCGCTTCTGGACATAGAACTATCCCAATGCACGTGCCTTTGAAGGTAATGCCTACAATCACCACGCTGGACAACTGGCTTAGCAATCGCAGTGCGAAACTTTCGCAGCAATGGCCCTGCTGCCCGCCCATGATATGTCGCATTACAGTTACGCGATTATAAACATCAGTTTGTTCCCTAGCGACGAGCGGCTGGGAATTGACAGGACCCCGCGTTGCGCCGCGCTGCCAAAGAAACAATTTGTAAACCTGTGACCAAACCAATACACCATGACAGCGACTAATTTATATAATAGTTCAAATTATAAAACTATTACTCAAACCATAAACACTTTTTTATAAAACTTCTTAATTCTATGGAGATTGACTATTGTCTGAGCGGCATACTTCGAAAGTCTTCGAATTCGTTCAATGTTTGCTGTCTTTTTCAATTATATGAGAGATACCATGATTGCACAATCATTAATGTACCATTAAAAAACCATCGTTGAGTCACTGTCATCACGAAGACTTCAGAAGATATATGTGTTCAGGTTTTTCCAGTTATTGAATGTTCGGAATGGGCATATCGATTTCAATTGAGCCTTTTTGAGATTCTTATCAAAATGCAAAAATGTTGTTACATTTTTAATTTTTTTTATGTTCGTCTCCAAGTTAATATTTCACTTTAATATAGCACTTTCCGTTTAAGACCTGTATGAAATTGTATATGAACATACAGTAATAAAACAAAACAAAAATGTTTTTATTGCCCTTCCTCGATCTAAGGGATAATTTTTCACATCACGATCTCAATCAAATATGTATAGTAATATTTTATTAATACACGTCTCTCTCGTGATCTAAATTTTTATCCACGTATATCAAAAGCTAAATATTTATAAATATTTTAGTAAAAAAACGTCTTTCAACTCCTTCGAGTTTGCAGTTTGTTTCGAACATTTATCAACTAGTTTCAAAACTTGGATTCATGTCACATATTTCAAAAGCTTTTCAATGCTTGTCATCTATTCGATCGTTGTACACTTCATTAGAGCAAAGTCATTTGGTGCCATCACTGGAGTCCACACGGACTCCAGACAGACATGGAGAAGACGTTCCTGCGATATATGCACATGAGAAATATGGTTACTTTACTTTTCTAGTTCTTACCGATTTCCTCCTAGGCGTGCTAGGTTTCCGTTCTTTGTAACCCAAAACACAAGCGTAATGTCTCTCGCGCTTGTGTTTTATCTTCCAAGTGTTAAAAGGAAAAACACTTTTCCCGTTATTATTGAACAAAGTTTCTCTATACTCGATAATTACCTGCTCTCACGCAATCAAACCCTTTTGCTATACCACCCTCTAGAATCCAATTATACCGGAACTCTCCAGTTACCCACAGTATTCGACTGTTCACCAGCCTGATCACGGTCGTACCAGAGTGTGATTTCTGATGAATGAATTATTTTTTTGGGATGAATGAAAGTAAATTTGTAGAAATATAGCATCTTTTTCTTTTATTATTGTTATATAATTTTGTGTTCAAATATAACATATGAATTTAAGTTAAGGCATTGATTCTCTATTTTTACCATTTACATATAAAGTATCCATAAATATATGTGATAAATAAGTTCACTTTCCTTTCTTTTCTTGAAAATCGTATTAACCGTTTACTTTTTCAACAGGGTTATTACGATTGTTTAATTCCAAAACACATATATCTAAATACTATCGTGACGTACTTAATTCTGAAGTATTAAAAGAATGTTATTAACAACTTGACGAGTAAACTGACAGCCTAAAAATGTTTACGTGATATATAAACGTAATTCTTTTTATTCTCAACCGTAAACTCTGTAGACGTCGAAACTGTTACCGTAAGTTATATAAAGGATCCAACGTAAATATCTTAAAATAATATCATATAGATAGATATTGTACTGTGTATATTACATAGACTGTACGAACCTGTAGGCATAGACAAGAATGCCAGAAGTCGTTGTCTCGAGTGACCATAAAACCTCTTCCGTCGACGTAGCCCGTCCTCTTTTTCCGTCGACTGCTGGCGTTTGCTCGTCTTAATGACGGCTCTTTTGCCCCACTTCCTCCATAACGAAAACAGAAAAGCATTTTCTGGATTGGCATTTTTTTATTAAACTATATAAATTGTTTCCAGAATATATGAACTCGTGCCAGAATATTATGCTTCTAATATGTTCTGGATATCGGAAAACATCTTAAGCTTTTTTTGTTTTACTGTCCTGTTTTCTTAGTTAACTTATTATGTTGAACTATATTCGTAAGAAAGTCTACCTTAAAGCAGAATTGCCTCCTATTAGAATAACATTTTCTGACATTAACTAAAAATATTTTGAATATATTTGGCGTTAATTTTGTAGAAAGTCATTATTCTCAATTAAATGAAACTACGTAATGTAGTATTGTTTCTACTTTATTTAAATTCTTTACCACGGTCTAGGTTTCGTTGTATTACATCTTCAGGTGGGCTATTAGCAAAGATTACATCGTGATAAAGAACTTAAAGATGGTAGAAATAATACTACATCACGTAGTTTCATTTAATTGTGATTTATGTTTAATATTTAACAATTTGTGTATTAAGTGTTTAGCGACAAAATAAAAAACAAATTAATTCGAAAAAAGTTGTAAATAAAGCCGGTGCCTACTGGCAGTGAGAAATGTGAATTCCACAGTTTGTGATTAGCTATATTGTTTGTGTTATTAAGAAAAAATAATAACGAGAAAAACTGTAGGAGGGACATTGGCGGGATTTGGCACTTTGACTAGAAGCAAAATTGTAAAACATACAAAAATAATGATGAAATACAGCGCCATCTAGTTCACTTCTAGCAGAAACTCATCCTGATAAACTAAGTAATCTACGTATATGTATTATTATCTATTGTAGATGGCGTACCTACCTACGCCATACGAGACAAAATAAATATTAATTATGTAACTATCGAGATTTTCGTTAATGAATGAATGAATAATATAGAGTGAAATGTATACTATATTATTATTAAAAAAAATACATTTTGTATGACTATTAAAAATATGTTTATATTATTATTAAAGTACATTATATATTCACTGAAATGAAATAACATTTTATGAATATGTCGTGAGTATCATGGACACATAGGTTGGAAAACAGTTTTGGCGCGTTTTTCTTTTTTCCAATAAATGATAGAAAAAAAGTCAAGACAAAGGTTGGAGTATTTTAAAACTCCTATTTAAAAATCATATGTGTACTTTGGCTGCAAGATGAGTTTTACGTTAATCTCTTCCAATCAAGCTGCTGCCATGTTGAAAATATTTGGCCAATTTTATCATGTCCACGCTATTTATTCTTGTGCCCAAATTATATATAAATTCTCAAGACAACCTTGGATTTGGTGTTTGAGGACCATGATCGATGAGGATATAGTGAAATCACTTCGAAATTCAAAAGTTGAGGTCTCTACAATAGGTGTATGTAAGGAACCCTTAACACATTTAGGTATTTATAACCATTTAATGGTACTTAATATTTCTATTAAACTATTTACAAATTATAATTGTTTAGAACGATTTTTGGATTTTTCTTCAACTATAAGACCTTCCGTTATGTTGACTTTCAAGATTATAGGCAGATCGGAACTATCCTATAGGTTTTGATAACATTATAAATAACAAAAAATATGCCTTGAAGGACCATATCTTTTTATTACTTGACCCAAAAAGCTTAAATTTTTTACTGCGACGTAAGTCCATAAGCCTCACTACGCGTTATTAGCGTCAACTTGATATCTTAAGCCGCGTCTGAGAAAAAAGGCTTTGAGAGACAGACGGACGGACAGACGCACAACAAAGTGATAGTAAGGGTTCTTTTTAATTTTTCAAAAACCAAATGAAACTACGTGATGTAGTATTATTTCTACTTTATTTAAATTCTTTACCACGACCTAGGTTTCTACCTGAAGATGTTGTAATACAATGAAACCTAGGTCGTGGTTAAGAATTTAAATAAAGTAGAAATAATGCTATATCACATAGTTTAATTTAGTTGTAAATAAAAATTAAATTATAATGAATTCCTACGAAATTAACGTCAAATAGATTCAAATTTTGGTTTCTCTTTTTTATTTTGAGGAACGAACCCTAAAAATAAAATCGAGCCGAAATAATAAAAAAAAAACGAAAAAAATCATTTTTTATTAAGTGCAATATTAAAATGTTACATTAGACCAAAAAGAACTGACGTCACATTAGACCAAAAAAATAATGCCTAAGCATTTTGTTTTTCCAATCATTGCTGTTTCTTTTTCTACGTCTCTCATTCGCTCATAGTTAAATATTCATTTATAGTTCTCCATAACGCTGAAATGTATTATTACTAGTTTGGAAGAGTTCACCACGTTACGTAAACACACTTATGTGAGTTTTATTTTCTTTAGGACTGGAATAGCTTTATGAAAATTCTTTTAACTTTTTGAAATTCAATGTACTGTACGTGAAATAAGATTACGGGCATATAGAAATTTCTAGGGTATTAAAAAATACAAACAGACCGCCCATGATGTGCACTGTGTGAATACAAAAATCTTAATATTTATACAAATGATACGAATAGGGTTAAAATAATAACATATACTTTATTCCGCTTTTTGCCGCGTTCAAAATAAAGCTATAAATTCTAAATCGTATTCTACTCGATTGTTACTTCTATATGACATCTATATTAATTTGTTTATACATATAATAAATCGTTTAATTTTATTGGAGCTTCTTATGATATTGTTGCAGAAGAGAAAATAGAACTTATTATAGTATTTAAACGAACATATATGTGTTTTGATTTTCCAGCTCAATTACCAAATTTATTTTTCGTTTGTTAAATGGAAAAATCTCTTCGCTTTTTCATCATCAAGAACATCCTCGTTCTCCGTATCTAATAACTTCCTGCGCATTTATCTTTTTTTGCAATCTTGCACTGAATAAATCAATATTTTCCACTTCCTCAGAGTATTCAAGTGCTCATTCGTGAGTGTAATCATTTGTTAAAAAATAATTTCTTGAAATATGTTGTTATTATGTATTGCGGCCTCATTATGTTATTTATTAATTGTTGTATTTATAATTAGTTCTATTGTAGTTATTCAAACGTGAATGTGTACAACTGTTGTGCTTTTAAAGTGTAAATAAATAAATAAGTAAACATCTGTGAACGTATAAATATTTAAGTTAGTTATGCTGTATGTTAGCTGCGAGTAAGCAGCGTTGGCAACGCTTGCTGCGAGGTCGCAAAACTTGGTTGTGGCGAAAAAAATTAGTTTTTAATTGTTGGTATTTCTGTTACTCGCATTGTTATACCACAAATGAAACGATTTATTATTGTCTTTTGTATAAGGGTAAAACGTAAATTCCGTATGTTTATCAATACGCAGATACTAACTCTCAATGCTTGTTAATTGATTAATCATAAAACAAATTTTCTATCAACTTGTGGATATTACTTACAAGAGTGTTTCACGTGTTGTTCCATATTTAATTCACGTTTTGAATTCGTTACGTCAATAAAGAAAATGAACGTTGTGTATTCAGGATCTACAGAGGATCTGTTCTCGGGAGCGGAGGTCCTGTCGGGTCGCTCCACGCCGCTCGCTCGACCGCGCAAGCAAACCACCGGACAGGCGCAGAGAACTAACAGGTAAGTTTGAGAATATTTATAAAATTGTATAATTTTTTGTAACCTAATGATGTTTAAATATTTGAATTCACCGCTAGACTAAAGTTTTTACCGCCATTAAAAATGACACGTCCATTGTTATGCAGTTATTGTTAATCAACTCTTTAGGGTTCTAAGCATTATTCATTATAGTGCTGGATGATGATGTATGTAGTCGTATACAGACTATAACGAGGAATGTGTCTATTATTCATACAGCTGATTTTGTACTGAATAGAAAATGGTAAGGAACTATATGAACATTCTCAGCTCTTTCTGAAAAATATCACAGTCAAAATGTGATTGCAACAAAAAAAAACATTTACGGTTTTTCACAAAGACACGCTTCAAATTTATTTAATTTGATACATAGAATCACCTCTATTAATAATAGACGTATTCTTTATTACATCTTTGTACATATGCACAGGTGTAATAGAAAGGTGTCTATTATTCTCGCAGGTGATTATATGTATCAAACCGGGTAGAAAATGTTAAGAAATTATATGACTATTCTCAATAAAAAGACACTCAGTTTGATATACAGAATTTTGTTTGTGAATCACAGAAACATTCTTTGTAACAATTATACATATAACCTCACTTAAGTTACACAAACAACAAAATAAAAAAATTATATTTGGAAGCGTTCACCAATAATAGAAACAGTCGTAATGTAGTTGATTCAGCGCAAAAAAGAAATTGTTAGTACAAAAAAATAACTTTTTATGTTTTTAGATTGGGTTTTGATCGAATATGTTTTACAGTTTGTAGTATGTTTCGCTTGGTATTCAATATCATAGCCAGTGATAAAAACTGTATTATGAAAAAAAAATTGTCAAAATTAGTATTTTTGGTTTAAAGTGACTTAATATAACTTAATGTTCAACAATAGCTAATAGTGAAATATAAAACTGATTATAATGTACTGATGAGCGTAAAATTATTTTTAAAAAGTTGGTCAGATTTTGGGAAGAATATAAATAGGTGAACATAGTTCGGTGTTGTGATAGAATAATTTATTTCTTCCTAGAAATATAATATCATCTTAAAGAAGCAGTAAACAATTAATTTAAATTTATCGAGGATGTTTAGAGCATATCTATCTTAATTTCCAATTTTCATGGTATGATTTTCTATTTCTAGACCTACAAGGTGTTTTCAACCTCTGTGACGAAACAGTTATAATAAAAGCCATACTAATCGTATTTATTTCATAACGTGCTTTTACTTAAGCCTTCTTGTTTTCACACACACTACCATCTTTCAGACGTGTCTCAATTTTTCCATACTTGCCTTCATTGGTGTTTTAGGTTTTATGCTCTTTCTCAGTTTTTCTATATCCACGTTTTCTTTATTTTTATATTTTCCTGTTTATATTTCAATAAATATCTCAAATTTATTATTTTAAATATTGCACTTCTTCGTTGAAATGATCGTGTGTATTGTCTTTTAATTTAAATAACAATATTTTTCCCGTATCAGAACTTTCTGTGTTTTTAAATTGATATTTGTACAAATATTTTTAATACACATTCACAAAAGTGAAGTAAAAGTCAATAACTATATTAAATTAAGGAATATGCGAAAATATTTACGTCTTTATTCGTTCAAAAAAATTATTTATGGAATGAACACAGTAATGTTTTGAACGATTCAAAAATATTTTGCAAAATTATGACGCATTACTTAATCTAAAGAATATGAAAGCTACTTTTAAAATAAGCTATAGAAATCGTTGAAATTTTTAAGTTGACTTTTTTAAGCACAATACACAAAAGAAGCAAATCGATGTAATATTATACCAATGCGTCTTCGTCCGTTGACTTAATTCCCCTATTCACAAAACAAACCCCAATATTATCAGCTCATTCCAACTTTAAAGCTTATTTCGCTCTCTGAACTTAAACATCAATTATGTACCATCAAGTCCTTACGATACCCAGTCACTTTTGTCAAGTGATATCTCATGCTCCATTAAATTAATCGCATGTCTTTTGCTTCCTGCTTACAAAAATAATTTGTAAGGCATACTAATTCATCAAGATTATTAATATTAAGTATCTTTAGTTATTCTAAGCTTATCAGGTACTTAAAATAATTAATTCAACTTTATGATAAATATAATATCAATTTAATACTTCAATGGAAATATTAACGTCACCAAAATACAATGGATTTAGAACAAGTTTAAATGTCATATCTTCTCATTGACAGCGAATCAATTTTAATGTTATCTTTTTGGTTACGTATTACAAGAATAAAGTAATTCAGATTACATTATCTATTGATCAATCAATTAAGTTTCATTTTTAGTTTACATCTAGCTAGATTAGTTTTACTTTTAAAATGCTTTCTTTTTTTAATTAGCGTTGTTTAACAAATATTTTTCGACCTATTAATTAATTTTGAACATTGAACGTTAACCACGTTAATGTTATCACCGGTCTTGAGAAAAGCTCCTCATTTCAAGCTATTTTCAAAGCCAAATTTCTAGTAACAAAATATCTTTGGACACACAGCAATTACATTATTTAACTACGTTAATTAATCAGTTTAATTCTGAAAATTGTAATATTAATAGAAAAAGAACGAGAGTTTATCGTGGCATATCCAGTTGGAACAAAATTCGTTTCGCCATATATAATATATTAAATAAAAGACACAGTGAAATAAATGAACGACGTATGATAGTAATTTACTCAAAAATTAGATATTAATTAGCATAATTAAATATTGTTAATTGTGAGCTATGAATAAATAATAATGCCGATTAACCGATCCAAGCTACATCTTTTAATTAAACAAAACTTGCATAATATGTGAACAGTATTGTATGATTTAGTATTGGTATCAGTTATTGGTTATATTAAATCATCCGCTTATTGTCACTTTAACACTGGTACTTAACCGACTTCGTCATCATCATCCTCAACTTCTACTGAATCAGTTTCAAAATTCATTCTTTATTGATAATAATAACATGAGTTTGAAAATAGTGCAGAGACTATTATGGCGCGCACGGATTGCTAAACACACACACTTAAATGAATATAGCTGATGTATATGCCGCACGCCTGTATTGTAGTAATATAATTATACATCGACATACGTTTGTAAACACGCAAACGTTTATACTGTAGCAAAAGTGTCAGTCAAAATTTTACACTTTTTTCGAGCTAGCTCTCATTCGCCAAGTGTGTAACGTGCGATATGAACTTCGTTCCAAAAATTGTTTTGTTTACAATCACCTTTTATATTTTTTCACTCGTCCAAATACACGATATTCCTCTTGAATGTCTACGATATTTTACGGACAATCGATTTTAGCTTCAATAGACGAACATACAAACACAAATTATTACATTTAATGTTATTAGTAACATGTTTTTACTGAATTTCCTCTAAGGAAACGGCGCTATTAAGGTCGTCAGGCGACGATAGAGATTATAATTTCTGACAAATCTTTTCCACACTTGTTATAAAATATAAATGGGCAAAATCGTGCAAGGCAAGTGTCTGATTTTGCGTTGTAAACTTAAAAAAAAATTGTATTTTTTCTCAAACGGTGCGCCGCTTGTAAAACAACGCACACAAATTGTGTGAAGGGCATGCGAACGACGGTACGATTGTTTCCTTTGAGGAAATTAAATATTTACACAGGAAAATAAAATTTTAGTAAAGTTTAACACGTTTAAATATAAATATCGTAAAATTCGTCTTCTTTTTCTTCAATTAAAGTTTAGTGACAGTTATTATGCTATTCTAATCTAAATTTTGTTTTTCACTTTTTCTGATAATATTCTTTAAATACACGTAATATAATGTGACAGTTATTATGCTATTCTAATCTATATTGTTTCACTTTTTCTGGTAACATTCTTTAAATATAGGTAATATAATGTTACAGTTATTATGCTATTCTAATCTAAATTTTGTTTTTCACTTTTTCTGATAATATTCTTTAAATACACGTAATATAATGTGACAGTTATTATGCTATTCTAATCTATATTGTTTCACTTTTTCTGGTAACATTCTTTAAATATAGGTAATATAATGTTACAGTTATTATGCTATTCTAATCTATACTGTTTCACTTTTTCTGGTAACATTCTTTAAATACACGTAACATAATAGTAGTCTAAATTATTATTCTCGTCGTTACAAAACTGCAGTAAAAATACACGCTCACGCTGAGCGTGCATACCTACTGATCTGAATTTTAACTCCCTATTTAATAATTTATCATTATTGCGTTTACCGTTTAAAAGACGGATTTAGAAACTGTGAGCTTCTTAATTTGTTTTCTATATAAGTAACACTTTTATAAGCTTCTTTTTGGGCAGATACTACTGAACGAATGATGATATTTGATTCGTCCATCTTTGTCCAGATGCTATTCTTGAAAACTTGCAAAATATTGAAAATTTACACATACGAATTTCACAAACATGTTTTAACTTCAAATTGTCATAATAATTCATGAAAAATGGCCATCTGCACAAACATGCCGTTCTAAACAATCCGAATTTGTGTTACTAAGTTCGTGGAGATATTTAACGCCATAAAACTGAAATACACAAAACACAAAGTGTAAAAGAATATTTTATTTAACATTCCTAATTTTGTATTCAATATTGATTTAACCCTAATGAACTTCCAGGTTTGGGTTTCGCCAGCCAACGCTCACGAAGACAGCGAAGGTGGGTGACGTGGGTCTCTCGGCCGAGCACGCTTTCGGCACCAACGGCAAAGATGAAGAGAGCAAGATAAACAACAATGCTTTTGGTAACCAACTTGCTCTTATTATCGTTTCGTTTAATTTCGTTATTTAAACTAATTTTGCCTTTAATTGTCATGTTAATATGAGTTGTAAAGTATATGATCTTGTCAGATGCGAAGATGTTATTGGAATATCAACTATCATTGGAGAAAGTATTGTGAGGTATTGATGGCCTGAGAACAACACTGTACTATTGCCAAACGTAGGAAATTAATGAATATCACATCCAAACATTATATATGTTCTTCATACAATGCATGTAAGTTAATTCAAAACAGCAAGGAGATGATGAGGGGTGAGTTATAAAGGGAATTTCGGCCAGTAGGTTCTTTAGGTAAAACGATTTTAGCGGTATTGAACACAAACAAGGCCCTCTGTGTATTTATGTTTATTAAATTTCATTGCCTTGTTGCATTTATGGTAAAAATAGTTCTCAATTAAATAAAACTACGTGATGTAGTATTATTTCCACTTTATTTAAATTCTTTACCACGACCTAGGTTTCGTTGTATTACAACGTCTTCAGGTGGGATATTAGCAAAGATCTTTGCTTAAATAAAGTAGAAATAATACTACATCACGTAGTTTCATTTAATTGTGAATAATGAATTTCTACAAAATTAACGCCAAATATATTCAAAAATAGTCCCATTCTAAAGAACAAGGAAGATATTCCCGTCGAGGGGAAAAGTCAGTGTTAAGGATCATATAAAAAAGACAGAATCATATAATAAACTATTTATTGTGTTGTGACAGATAAAGGATCAATTGAATCGAGATCAAAAATATATCTAAAATACAGATTTTGAAGTTATTCTAATTTATTAAGTAGTCACTTAATTATTATTCACAACTAAAAATTTGAAGAGATCTTTTCAAATAGCCCACCTGAAGATGTTGTCATACAACGAAACCTAGGTCGTGGTAAAGAACTTTATAAAGTAGATATAATACTACATCACGTAGTTTCATTTAGTTGTGAATACAAATTAAGTGTACGGTTAAATTTTGGAGTTCCATAATAGTAAGTCGTATGGTTAAATTTTGGAGTTCCATAATAGTAAGTCGTACGGTTAAATTTTGGAGTTCCATAATAGAAAGAAGATGAGTTCGGTAATATTTTCAGCATCACAAACGTTCTCTCGTCATTTTTTGGATTGGAACAACTTTCCTGTCTTCAATTTGTGAAATCGACGACTTCTTTTGTCTTCTTTTATATAATATTCAGTATAATAGTAACTTCACACTGAAGGAAACTTTCTGGTGTGGGGGTCAAAAGATAGCATTTCATTAATAGGGAAAGTTTTAAAAATAAGATCAATTCTAACATTTATATTTTTGGAGTAGTAATTCAAACGTGATACATAAGAAAACATACCATATTTTACATAATGCTTGTAATATATTATATCACAAATAACTAATAATGTCTTCATAGAATTGAAAAGTATCTAAAACTATCGACTATGACATTCTCCTAATAATTCCCTTATCAAGAGAATACTCACTGTGCGTGAAACGGGCACTCTATGCGTAATTTTGGCTTACGTAGATGCTGTACATAAAATATGTCACGTATATTGGAGAAAGCAACAACGATAGTGTTTAGTGTGGCATTATTTATTGAGGACTGAGAGGGGGAAGGTAAGAGAGGGTAGATAAAATGGGGCTGCTCATGAATATAAATGTGCTAATGGGCTTGTTAGAGAATTATCCTGTTGAGAAGTCTGGTTCCGCAATTTGGATTAATGTGAAAAGTTTATCGTTGGTTTAAAATAGTAAAATCTATGAAATACTTATTTGCGTTTAGGGTTTCGTACACTAAAAAGTGGGACACAAAACTACAAAAGTAATTTCTGTTTGTCTCTTTATCTATTAGTATCGGATCAAACCGTTCGAATCATAGGCAGAATTTAGTTTAGATTTTGCTTCTCGAAGTCAATGTAGAATAAATTAGAATGCAACTAAGAATAGAATTACGAAAAACAATAATTGAGTAAAGTGTTTCAGAGAAACACTAGAATAGAGAGAAAAAGTTGTTTTTTTGGATTTAATACGATATGAGTATCAGTTAATCTTTAACTGATTTCTGGTTTCTCAACTGGCCTCTCGCCGAAAATACTAAACTCTTACTTTTATGTCAATATACTTAATGGTTTTATTCAATTTTGAGAAGTTTAAAACATATTTTTGGTATTTAATTCTATTTGTTTTCAAAAAAGCTGAATCAAAGATTTAAAGAAAAAAGAAGAAGTTGAAAATGAAGTAGGGGAAGTTGTTACAGGAAAGTTTTATGAAAATGCTTATTGCTAAGAATGGTTATATATTTCCTGTGATAAAAATCGTAATAGAGAGTAGAATAAATATTGTTTGACTACACTTGTTTTGATAAACTTTTAAATGTTGTTTGTTTAATTTTATTTTATAAAAATAAATATGAATATTTGGCATGCAAGTCGGCCCGTACTTAGTTGACTTTACTTAAAAAGTTGCAATAAACAATAGAGTAAATCCAGACAGAACTTTCATAAAAAAGTTAAAGGCCCTAATTTTTTTTGACAGTTGTTTCAAACTCCTCATGATTGTTATAAAATAATAGCAATTTAGCAATAACTGGTAAGTGAAGTATAAAGATTTTATTTTTACCTTCTAAATTTTTTTTACTATAACTAAGCACTTCAGGTACCATCTATGGACCAATATGAATAGCCTGCTCTTTGTTTAGTTCCAATCGAATTAGTTTTTCTTTAGTTGTTGTAAGATATAGGTTTAAATTTTTAGATGGCATAACTGAAGGTTGGAACGTATTTTCGAGTTCATAAACTTATAATTTTGTTTAAAATCACATAGAAAACATCCTGGGCCAATCGGATGCTCCCTTTAAATTTTATAAGCATATTGCTATTGCAAACATACTTACGTAACATACGAGAGAGATTCCGATATGATTTATGCTCATCCATTAATGCTCCGTTTGAAAACACCTTTCATCCCTTACTTTCATTAACCTCTCACTGGATGCTAAGGTGAAGCCTTCATAATTTTGATGAAAGTATAAATACTAAGAAATTCCTTGTCAACTTTCACTTTTATAACATTATTTCTCGAAATCATTATGTCAATATTTTTTTTGGTTTTCTTTTTATAACATAGTTTATCTTTATGTCCGTCTTACTATCTTCAAAAGTGCAGCATGTTTTATTTACTCAATACTCAATAAGAAATCGCAATGCAGTCAGGAAGCTTTGACATTGAAGATGAATCAACTTGTGTCTTAATGGCGAGTGGAAAGGTAATTTGCTACCGACAATTCCACGTTGTCCTTCACACATGACTGACTTCTTAACAAAACTAATCGGTTAACTGATAGTCTGTGTTGGAAACCTCGACTGCGCGTACGTATGAATATAACAACCACTGCCGCAGCAATTATTTTTATAAAAGTATGATATTTTAAACTTAATTATTTTGTAGTCAAGTGACGCTTCGAGTGAAGGGATAATTATTCAATAATTATTTAAAAATCGACTCGCTTTTCGATGATGTGTCAGTGCTGCTTAAAGTAATTGTAATAATCTTAGTAAAATTCAAGGTAATGTGATAACATCTTCAAATTTTAACCTTGCTCTTTTTACCTTCCGCACCCCAAAATAAGAAAATTATCGATGTCACGTTAAGAAAATAATTTTAATAATCCTTTTCACGGTACTTTATCTAAAATCGATCAATAAACGGATGTGTGGTGTGTTATACGGTTTAAGAATATTTTCCCAATGAAAATCATCCCTAGCTTCATGCACGTTTAGGGAGCAACGTCTCACTAATGCACTGAAGCCAGAAAGGCTCACCTGACAACTTCAAGGACACAGACCGGTAGTTCCGGTTTGGGGAAACTATTTTATAAGTTTAATTTTTGACTTTTTAGTTTATATCTCTAATAGTATTATGTTAATTTTACCCCTCCCTAACTGCGATGTAAAATGGTGAAAAGTACACATGGTTGTGACTAAGTCCGACAGGTTAATGTGGCTAGATAGACTCGCGTGTACGGTAATCCAGCATATATCCAGCTATACGTATATTGTGATTGATACATAAAGATAGAAGTTTGGTTGTGCCAATTTATGCGAAAGCACATAAAATTGTAGATACAAGTTTGGTTCTGCCAATTTATGCGAAAGCACATAAAATTGTAGATACAAGTTTGGTTGTGCCAATTTATGCGAAAGCATATAAAATTCAATCATTACCTGCTCACCATCACAATCACTATCACTACTGATATGTAATCACTACCAAATGAACAAAGTACGCTACTATACGTTTAAAAACAATGAAAGTCGGAGTCATATACTTTTCATCAGTATTATGAATCATAAAATTGGGATATATGGCAACAGAATACTGTCTATAATCAAGTAAAAAGGTCGCAAAGTCTAACTTATACACAACATATGAGTTATTTTATTGCGGGTGATCGACATTTCTTTTGAAAACTCATCGATCTAATTTAAAAAAAAGGACTCAATTGTTTTTAAATAAAATCATTTTTTTATGATTTTATTTGTATTGTACAGAGAGTGGCTTCCTTTCTTCGCAATAATTAGTTTAATTTAGGGAAATTTCATATTCATGAGTTCCTTAAGTTATATGTATACTTTTCAGATAAACACCTGACCACCAAGCCGCCCGCGCCAATCACACAACTGACTTCGCCGACGAGCGCACCCCCTGTCAGCAAGGGCGTAGTGAGTCGACAGACTGTAATCGTGACGTACGCGGCGCAGCAGCGACCGGCACGCAGCAGTTCTGCCGGCCGTCCGCCCGCCCTGCGTGCGCAGTCGGCCAATCTGCCGCGTCCACTCTGCCCAGCCGTTAGGCAGCTAGACTGTAAGAGTGCCAAGCAGGTATGTCCTTACATTTTGCAATGATTCTGTAATAATATCTCCGACCTACAGTTAATATGAACGGAGATAATGATAGGTTATGCTCAGTTATTCCTTCGTCTTCTTCATTTATCTTTATATAAAATTGTGTAATAAAAGGTGTTTTTTAAATTTGGCAAAGGATATTTCTGTATGTTCTGTTGGATGTTCTCATACCAACACTCTGTGGTAAACCACGAGCTCTTCTCGAGTATGATATACTATTGGCGTCTCTATGCCTGTAGGCATATTGCAATAGTCGATCTAAAAGTTAAATTCGAATCGCATCTGACTTTTCGTGGTCATTTGGTGGATGTAGCGAAAGTCATTCAGAAGGCTTGATTTATGTTGTATAGTTCCAAAGACTTCCGATGTGTTTCCTCAACTAATTTATTATATGTGACTTTATTGGGAAGAAAATTAGAAGCCAGTTCTATTAGATGAATCTGACGTGGTACTAATTCAGCATAATGATTTAATGTGTCGAAACGTTTCTCACGATATGGTTACTTCCTTTTTCTATTTCTTACCAATTTTCTCTTGGGTATACTGGGTTACCACCTGTTGCAATACAGAAGAGAAGTTTCGGTAGAAAAATTTATTTTCCAATTGTTAAAGAGAATTTTTTGGCATAATTTATTGGTATAAATCTGACTCTTTGTACTTGATAACAACGTGTCATCACATTTTTATTATACCTCGATCTAAAACCGAATTATATCAGAATTTCCCACTTTTCCATGATATACAATTACACAATTAAATGAAACTACGTGATGTAGTATTATTTCTACTTTCTTTAAGTTCTTTACCACGACCTAGGTTTCGTTATATTACAACATCTTCAGGAGGGCTATTACCCACCAACAAAAAAAGGAACGCCAAATATATTCGATATACAATTACTCAAACGTCTAATCGTGGTTGTATAAGGGTGTAGTTTGATTGTCATGAGTAAGAATAATCTTCTTGTCATTAGTATGTGTTACATTGAAGCGAATGAGTGCAATAACTGTAGTATTTCCGTAAATATATGTAAATTAATAAATAAATGTGTTGCTACTGCAGTAACCTTTTACTTATTTACCAAAACGTTTTAAAAACTTGTTTTGGATAGTTATAGATTTGATTTTAGCGTAATGATTAGGTGTGATTAAGTGACTTACGTCTCATATTCTTAGTTTAATCTCTATTTTTATGAATATTTTTAAATATCTCACACTTAAGAGAAAAACAAGAAAACACTTAAAAAACGATAGTTTCTTTAATTTTGCTAGTGACAGTGGAATAATTTAGAGACTGATATGAAGTGTATAAGGATTGAATAGCCCAAAAATAACAATTAGCAAAAGTTTCAATTAACTTTAAAAAAAAATTTCTATTAACCATTAAACAAAACCGCAATTTAAAAAAAATAAAAAGTATGTATTATGATATGTAAAAACGTTCCCAATTTTTATATATTTTTAGCTGGCTAGTAGAATGTACTCCTTAAAGAACGAAAATGTTAATTTAATTTACGATTACGGTCAAACACAAAATCAACCTAAAAACAAGAGTTACCAACTTAACAGTAGTGACGTTATATTGAGTACTTACCTCTCTTGTGACATAATATTCGAAGGCATGTCTAAACATCTGTCAAAGGTGGGAAGCACTACCTGCAGCGTAGGAAGAAATACAGGAAGTAACTGACAACCCTATTATACAAGTACTACATGGTGGGCTTATCAGTTTCTTTGTTAGCTCTACCGTCAGACAGTTGTTTGATATAAATTCCATTAGCCGCAAATGTGATAGAATTAAAAGCAAGATTCAATAATTTGCTAGATAAATTTCACAGAAAATATGTAAATATGATATATGTATATAAATGATCATTTTTACACTTTATACAAGTATAACAATCCACAGAATTTAAAAAATTCGGGAAAAATAATCGTTCAAACATAAAACTGCTCAACAGTTCTCAGACTAACTTAAAGCGACCTTAACGCCTATTAATATTAGACAATAATCGGAGAATCCAAAACACATAATATTTAATACATTCACGCACACGTCCCAGAAAAATCGGTACTATAAAAATTTTAGCCTCTGTCGGCTCTCTCCAAATCGAATGTTATATGGCGAAATGCGCTAACGGAGAGAAGGATAGAACATACGACTGAATACGCGCTAACGAAGACAGCAGATATAAGCGGTAAGTTTGTGGAAAGAGGGCCGCCGCTCTTGTTTCTACAAAAGTCGGCAGTTGTCGGCTGCTGACTCCCCGCCTACAAAAGTTGATTGCGCGTAATTGTGCCTTAGAATTTAAATGGATATTTGTTTTTAGAAAACTGCTCATTTTGGACACACCTTTTGTTGTCACGCTATAACTGTTTGGTAACTTTTTTTGATGATTTTTCAGCAAAATAAATGAATGACACAGTTCTGTTTTCATTCAAGAATAATGGAGTAAAATAATAAAATGTGAAAGCTAACTACTTTTCGACTGACGTCGTCATTGAGGTTTTTAATTTCAACATATAATATAATAAATATTAAATTAATTATTAAAAGTTTAATAAAAATAATGCAACACATTTCAATAAAATTATGCTAACTTCTCCCTAATAAATCGCGCACTGATGCAAAGTTAAACAAGTAGATTGAAATTGATGCAAAGTTAAACGAGTAGTTGATTACCTTTTTGAACGAAGTATTACGATTATGCCTCTGAACGAAAAAAGCTAACTACGATATCATGAGAATTAAACAAACAAAATATATTTTGTCACCTGTAATAATTTTATAATTTTTTTCCGCATCTTTTACAGTTAAATATTTTTGTTTTTAAGACATTTTCTTTGATACCCTTCAAGATAGGTTTTGTCATCATCTGGCTGTATTAGGTTCTTGGGAACTCCATTATGATACATTCATGTTTTAAACAACATAACATTAATTAAGTTTGTTGCATATAAAACGAACAACTTTCTCGTATTAGCAATTCCTAGTGCAGCACATGATGAAAGGAAAGTTTCGAAATAATGGTTTCCTTACATGCGCCATGTGGAAAGACATAATTTCGAATAACATGGCCACAAATCGATTTTTTAACTATAAAATCAGTTGACTTCCATGTCGACCTCCAATAATATATTTATACACAATTAAATGAAACTACGTCATGTAGCATTATTTCTACTTCCTTTAAGTTCTTTACCACGACCTAGGTTTTGTTGTATTACAAAATCTTTAAGTGGACTATTAGCAAAGATCTAATAAAGATCTAAAAATCTAATATCTTTGCCAATATCCCACCTGAAGATGTTGTAATACAACGAAACCTAGGTCGTGGTAAAGAACTTAAAGTATAAATAATACTACATCACGTAGTTTCATTTAATTTTGAATAATAAATTTCTACAAAATTAACGTCAAATATATTCAATATTATATTTATACTTCGCATAATAGCAAAAATTTAGCTCATCGCTTAATGCTTTTTCGTGTTAAGCCATAAAAGCTGATTTACACGTGGTTTAGTTAATACAAATTTAGTTTCAAGTATCACATTTTCATCACGTTAATAATACTATATCAAATAGTTTCATTTAATTTTGAACAATGAATTTCTACAAAATTAGCGTCAAATATATTCAATATTATATTTATACTTACATACTTCGCATAATAGTAAAAATTTAGCTCATCGCTTAATGGTTTTTCGTGTTCCATAAAAGCTGATTTACACGTGGTTTAGTTAATAGCAAATTTAGTTTCAAGTATCACATTTTCATCACGATTTACGAGAAGAATAATCAAGTTTGTAACCAAAAATCTAATATTAAATTGATTATCAACTACGTGAAATCAATAGAGAAATAATGTGTATCATGTGATGGAAGGTTAAATTGACTTTTTAAAATTTTACTTAAACTAATTTATTATAAAAAAGAATAAAAATACACAAAGATGCGAAGATGTTGCAGGTACTGGTGTTACAACTCAAGTGTGTCTTTTATGGTTAATTATTGAGTATTTATAGTCTAGGGTTTACAGATAACAGATAATACTTGGAAAGTAACTAATACAACAAATATATTATCAAACATATTACTTTGACTAGTTGACAGATACGTGCTTTCGGTTATATAAACTAATCGTTGAAAGCAAGATTAACAGGATGTTTACTTTGAACTGTTTCAAAATAATCGTTTACTTTTTATGGAGGTGATAACTGAAATTTATTACGAAGGGTGGTTATCCAACATTTACGAAGGGTGATTATCTAATATGTGTGTTCATGTAAGATAAATAGATATGTGCAATAATAATAACAATAAAGAAATAAAAACAATAAATAAAATACGTCATATCCTGTCAACATATGCACTGCACCAAACTCGTCCGTCGACACGCACGTCAGGGTACGAGAGACGCGTGGGCAGGGTACACTGCACTTAACTCGCCGAAAGAGCGGGATTCTGTTTTATCTATTTAATCGTTTTATCTACATACGTCCAAACACTGATAAGGACTTAACTCGTCAGATTCGCAAGTTAACTCGCTACTTAACTAAACTGTACCAATAACAGTCTAAGACCGCATTCGAGTGAATAACAAAAGGTAATATTCTTATTTATTTCTTAATACAAATTATTAATAATTAGATAACATAAGGACGATAAAAGTGATACTCACAAAACAAATAAGTTACTTTGGCCTGATTAGTTGCTCGGCTAATAGACTATTACAATGATAAAGAAAAGGTTCGGTCAACTATAGTTTGTCGCTTAGTTAAAATTAGTCTCAAATAAAAGTAATGCTAAACGATGCATCGGTTGCTAATCTAATTAATACAAGTTAAGTAATATTAGAAATAAACTTGTGTTTCATAGTTCTAGCGAGAGTTGAGGGTCATTTTAATTACGCCAGAATTATTCTAACTACTTTTACTTTCATTGTCGTTCACTAGCGTTATAGAGTATAAAAGAAATGGATCATAGTTATCGGCATGGATAAGTTAACCACTGGATAATGCATAAGAACACAGTTGTATGAAAACCAAGCTAGCCACTACTCATTTGGGTAAACGTACCACGTGACACCGTTAGCCAATCAGTGCTTTGTCCCTTTCAGTATCACAGAGATGTAGATAGCTCGATACTTACGTATTTTCAATGTGTCAAAGTAACGGTTTTAACAAATTAAAAACATCGTTATTTAAAAAGAATTTTATTATGATACATGAACGAAATAATGTTATATATATATATATATATATATATATATATATATATATATATATGTATATATGTATGTATATAAATATTTATTATTTGCTAATATGAATTGTGAAATTTGCTGGAGAAAAAAGGACAACAATTCTTGTCGATTATACAAAACTCAGAGATATAAACAATAATGACTCGCCCAGCCACCTGTATCCATTTTTCTTTTCAGTGCGGGCAGTTCGGAAACCTAAAATGATAAGTGTAAATAAAATATAATATTTAAGTGTAAGTATATTAAGTGTAAGTAAAATATAATATTTTATGCTTAGAAATCAATGAACATATTTTACTTTTTAAAAAATATCTTCACAACTAAATGAAAGTACGTGACGTAGTATTATTTCTACTTTAAGTTCTTTACCACGACCTAGGTATCGTTGTATTACAACATCTTCAGGTGGGCTGTTAGATCTTTGTAAAGAACTTAAAGAAAGTAGAAATAATACTACATCACGTAGTTTCATTTAATTGTGAATAATGAATTTCTACAAAATTAACGCCAAATATATTCAATAAAAAATATCTTATTTTTAATTTTTGGGATTTTTAAGTAGTAACAAAAGTATCGATTTAGTTATCGATAACGGCGCGACACATCTCTAGTGGCGAAAAATTCAACAATATGGCGGAATCGCTGCCGGCAATCTGACTATAATATACGAAGATATAGTTGCTTAAACAATAGTTAACAGTGTACTTACTTGTGAAAAGTATTTCAATATTTCTCAAGTGGTGATGTAATGCATCTGTTTTGGTAATATTTTATAGCACAAGAAAGCATAGTTTATTTAATTTTGATTTAAAATTACGAGAAACTTTCGCTGTGACGTTCGTTTTCTTACTGAAGACACCTAAACTCTTCGTGTGGCTAGAGATTTTGTGTTGATGCGTCATCCAGTGGTTATCTTATCCATGGTTATCAGTATTAGTTTGTCTAATATACAATTAAAGGAATCTACGATATAATAGAAATATTAAATTTGAAAATTAATCTAAAAAGTGTTATTTTCCGATTTTCAATACAGTTTCGAAATCCTTAAAGTCGAATCAAACTTTTTTCGTTGAAAAAGAACTTTGACGAGACTTTTCAGAAACAATTGAAAATTGTCATATAGTTACTTATCGTTTGCTAGTTGGATACACATAATCACCTTATGAATGATAGATACATTCTCCGTTACACCTGTTTGTATACCACCACTTAAATAAAACCGCCCTACTGTGTATCGAAATACGTACAAAGTACGGTAGCTAACTTAGTTATTAAGATCTCCATCAATTGAAGCACTTACTTGCAAAATATCATACACTTAATTCCAAAACAATGGAAGCTGTGAAGCTATGACGAATATGGCGAACAGCAGATTTATTATTTGTTAAGTAAGTTGTAAATCGTTCCCACAGCGTAGTTATGTAATGGAACTTCGGCGCCTGTTGGCGACACTAGTGGGCGCGCGTTACCACAATAGTGGCACGCGACTATTCCCGGACCGCTTGACACAAATATCACTGTTGAAACATACTGGTGCATTCGAATGTTGACCCGATTAGGCGAATGGACATGTCACGGGACCAGTCTGTGGCAAAATGTTTTTATTGCAAATGTTTTATTGTATGTTCCATCCTTTTCTTCGTTGGTGCTTTTACACTCGTAACTTTCAAATCGGTCAGAGTCGGTCCAATTGTTTTGTGGAACCGACTTTTGTCGGAGGCATACATTAAAATATTAAAACTCATATATTCCATATTATCCTATTATTGTCAGTCGTCTGCGTTACGCTGTTATAAGAGTTTTTTGACAAACAAATAAAACACACTTCGCGCCTTAAAAGCACGCCCAACGGAAGTAAAAAAAAAGTGGAACGGAAGTCAAATTAAACAATGTTGTTTTGTAAAAATTTACAGAAGAAAGTTAAGAAAGTGGTTACCCTTTTCAACCGTTAACTAGTTCTTGTGTTATTGACAATTAGTGATATTTAAACAGTTATCCCATTATTTATGTGTATATTGCTCGTGAGGGTATGTTTATGCAGAAAATTAATACAAAGCTAGTAGTCGGATTTCAATACATCCTATAAACTTTATATAACAATTGATTCATCTAAATCTGAAACTGCCTTTATTCTCCTTTTTTCTAATTCTTTCAAATTTTGTTTATAATAAACCATTTAATAACTAAATTTTAAGGCATAATTTAATTGATAATGAATTTTCTTAATTATTCTTTAAAATTGCAAGGGCGATTATGCAATTTTATAGACATTTCACTGACCAAAACTTAATTAGTTCTATTGCTTTTTCCGTCTATTCGTATAAAGATTTTTCCTAAATTTTTAATTTCTTCGTTACTTAAATCGGCTTAATACTGTTTATAAAATATCAAACTAAAATAAATGATACGGAACTCTCATCTCATGAAGGCAATCGTTAACAAGATTCTCGGCATGTCGTGCATATATGGTAAATGTTTAAGATTTTCATGATGGATTAAATAAAATGTATAAGATTTTTTGTAACATTTATTTATCGTCTAAACATATAAATTTATTTATATTATTTATCATATTTTACGTGATATTTATACATTATATTGAAGTGTGTATATATGCATGATATTTGTGAACATCTTGCATGTGATCGTCTTCCAAAGATGCGACATCCTGCAAGAGTTATTAATAACTTACTTTATGTTTTGTCAAAAGATTCCGCTCTAATTACTTTTCTTGTTTTTCTTTTAAAACGTTTCCATTTAATTTATTTCTTATGTCCTTTCCTTGTAATATTTCCTTCACTTATTTTAAACATTTACAGGTTATGTACGTTACCGAAGCTCGTAAACTTGATTAAAAAATACTTTATATGACTAAATGCGTGTAAGGTGTATAAGTTTCTATTGAAGTGAGGAGAATCGAAACTATTTTAAATTTAATTTTTGTGCAAAAAATTCCTAACAAAAGAAGTGTCGATACGCAATAAAATTCGGCCAATTTTTTAAGGCTCGTCTTATAAAACTTTATGATAAGATAAAATGATAAGGGCTTAAGACTCGATACAAACCTTATGTACTCGATCCAGTTAAAACAAGCAGAAGCCAAAACGATACTACTGAATTGATTTTAATAGTACTTTCTAGTAGTAATTGTTAAGGTATATTATTGTAATATACATTTGAATTTAATTAGGAGTAATTGTTAAGGTATATTATTTTAATATAACTGTGTACCTACGTATTTATCTAGTAGTAATTGTTAAGGTATATTATTTTAATATACCTGTGTACCTACGTCTTTATCTAGTAGTAATTGTTAAGGTATATTATTTTAATATACCTGTGTACCTACGTCTTTATCTAGTAGTAATTGTTAAGGTATATTATTTTAATATACCTGTGTTCCTACGTATTTATCTAGGCGTAATTGTTAAGGTATATTATCGTAATTTTATTCAGATTATTACACGGGGGAATAATGAACCTAACTGAATATATTACATGACATTTTCAAATGCGTTTTTAAAAGCCTGTTTGCTGAAATCATACTAGATGGAGTAGATGAACAAGATCTATCTCGCATGTATAAAAAGGTACCTAAAAAAAATTATACTAGTATTAAAAATAACATGCCCTGTGATATACATAACGTTCTAATTTTACTGTGTGACTGTAAAAAAGTAATACCTGAATTTCTATTGGTACAAAATTTTAATCAAAAACACTAATTAATTTTATCAACAAAATTATATATAAGCAAATTTAATAATATCATAAACGTATTTAGTATACGCTTTTAGTAGTGTGCCGACTGCATTAGAGTAAATGATTCTAATGTTTTTTATTACCCTATATGTCCCTAAAATCATATAGTTACTATGCATCTTCGGGTAACATTTGTTCATCTGTATATAAAGTTTATGAACTTGAAACATATCATGGGAAAAAAATCTCTACCGCATTGTTGAAAAACGTACCAAACGATACTGCGGGATATATTTACTAAACAAAATAGTTGCATGGTATTTAAACGGTTATCTTTATTTAAATTTAACTTGCACTTACCGGTTTGTTTATTTACAAGTACATAAGTACTCTTTTGGTTTCATAGCATTCGTTAAAAATATTGATTAATGTAGTCTGTTAATTTTTCACTAATATAATTAAAGCATATCCTCGGACTTGTCTCCGGTACATGCTTATCGTTTAAAGTGACCGTATTTTTAGCACACTCACATAACACTCGTTAGATATTGGTCGAGTGACAGCGCAGCGCTGCTCACTCTTCCTGGTGCAAGCTCTGCCTGTTCCACCTGCTGGCCAGTCAGTGTAAGCGAGCGGCCGGCCCGATGGTAATAGTCGTATTTATATCTTCAATTGTTCTCGTTACTCGATTACGTCGCGATTTGTAATGGAGTTTTTTATTTTAATTGTTTGTTTTCATTTGGTGTTTTGCTTTTTTTTGGTTTACCTGTTTTTTTTCTAACGCTCATTTTGACGAGGCGAACTAGCTTTTGCGGCTTCTTACAATAACTACTGGTTTTTAAATTGGTTTCTTTCTTAATTCGTGAGCATAAAATATTATGATATATTTGATTTCAAACGTTTTTAAGCTATGTGTGCATTGATTATGAACAACAAATGACAAAATTTATTTTTTTTTATTTAAGCGTCATGTTATTTATTTTCAGGTGGCGAACAACTCGAGGAAAATTTGCACTTCCAATGATGGATCGTCCAGGGAAGGTTAGTAATTTGTTGATATTAATTTCGTGTAATTTATTATTATTGTTATTAATATTTTATGACTTCTGCAATTAGGTAATTTCATCCAGATATAATTTTGAATATTAATAAGAAATGTGTCATGTAATTTATTGTTATTAATATTTTATGACTTCTGCAATTAGGTAATTTCATCCAGATATAATTTTGAATATTAATAAGAAATTTTTCGTGTAATTTATTGTTATTAATATTTTATGACTTCTGTAATTAGGTAATTTCATCCAGAAATAATTTTTAATATCAAAAAGAAATGTTTCGTGTAACTTATTGTCATTGTTATTAATATTTTATGACTTCTGCAATTAGGTAATTTCATCCAGATATAATTTTGAATATTAATAAGAAATGTGTCGTGTAATTTATTGTTATTAATATTTTATGACTTCCGCAATTAGATAATTTCATCCAGATATAATTTTGAATATTAATAAGAAATTTTTCGTGTAATTTATTGTTATTAATATTTTATGATTTCTGCAATTAGGTAATTTCATCCAGAAATAATTTTTGAATACCAAAATATAAAGCAAGTGCGTGTTGATGCATAAATTATGCATAACGTTGCGAGCGGTTCCGATGTTCGGTTTGACCTCGTGGAATTTTAAAATAAATTGGAGTGGTTTAAAAATACAAATACTTGTTTCACAGTCGGTCTTTAAAATCCGTTTCTTCGAGTTAATTATATATAAACTGAAACTGCTATTTATTAAACTTTCGTGTTATCGTTTCGCTTCGCGTGATAAGAAACACATGCGTAAATAAATTGAAGATGGTTATTTCATTCACTTCTGTCGCTGAAACATTTTACGGTGATTACGGTTATTTTTTTTTAACAGCATAACCTTTTTGTGTAAGAAATCTATCAAACTCAGTCAGTTTAATGTTTTTCGCTTTAATTAGAGTTTACCATGTTTTCATTTATGAAAATAAATATGTAGCAAATGTCTTTTTGGGAAGAAATTAGATTTCATAAAGATTAATATATATCTGTTTTCATTTTGTATTTGCCTTACGATATTTCGACATTTATGAATTTTCGATTATTTTGCAGCCTCGCGAGGCTTACGTGATTAAAAAAAGTATTTTAAGTCAGAATATATTTAGGAATAATTTTAAATTTCTTTTCACCTAGAATATCGTAAGAAAACATATGTTTTTCAATAACAAGAAATTAATTAATCCTTGCTTTTTTAATGTTTAAATGCACACGGTGTCCGGGAATTAGTGTCAGACAAAGAAAGACGTTACTCGTTGACTGAAAAATAGTTGATTGACGTTAAAATAAAATTTAAAGATGACTTTTTTCAGAAAATTTAAAATAATATTCATAATTACTGGTCATCTTTTTTGTATACACGACACTTGCGCACATTATTCAGCGCCGCTCGGAGGAATAACCCACGAACAGCTGCGAAGACATCTAGCTGCCCGGATAAACACCGTACCACGGGCAAATATTGGGTGTGCTAAAAAGAGTTATGTGTAAAATTTTCTTGCACTAAATTAGAAAAAGGGCGTGTTTTGCGTTTCATTTCAACGAGAATTTATTCTTTTATAGCCAACGAATAACGTCTTTCTTCGTCCGACACTTATTTCCGGATACCGTGTATATAAAAATATGATGCCCGAAGTTTAAATATATAATTATTAAATTAATTAATATTTTTATGACGTTAGCAACAAGCAATTCGTAATAAAACCTGTCAAGCACGGGTAGAATTCACACTAGGAAGGTACCGTTCATATTTAGACCCCTACACCTAAATATTTAAGGGTGCATAGTATCTCGAATCAAATTATTTAAAAATATTAATTCGCAAGGTAAATACATTGCCTACTATATTTTCCACAAATGTAAAAAAAATTATTAAAAAAATCATATAAAGGTATAACATAATAAACTGTCAAATAGCTTAAAACAGTTTACCAGTACCTTGACACAAAGGTATGTGTGGCGGATGTAATTAGCCAATTATTTTATACGTTTTTACGAATCATGTGCTATTATGGCATCTATTTTGTTATTTAGCGTTAATATTAGTAAGAATTATTGTTAGTATTGTGTGGTGGTACGGAACCCTTTGCGTTCGAGTTCGACTCGCACTTGGTCGCTTTTTTTACTTTAATAACCATGATACATAGAGGCTGAGACTCCTAATCTCTGTTGAAAATATCCTGCTTTTATTTAAAATATACTACTAAAATTATACTCAACAATTATTAATTTTATCAGGTCTAATAGTAGTAATTCTACTAATATACTAGTAAGTTATAAGTAATAAAAAAATTAAATTGTGTGTGTGTACAATTCACTCACGGTGGAAGTCTTTTTAAATATATAAGTAGGTATTCTAATAGTGAAATTTCACTATTCAAGTACTTAATTATTCACACAAATAAAAATACACATAAATAATACACCACGCTGGCTTTATACTAAAGCTTTGCAATACGCAGATGCATACCCACGTATTAACACACATACTAACATACGCATGTAGAACGCTCGGACCAGAGCAAGTATTAGACAGTGTGCAATATAAGTACACACCGACGCTTGCTCGCTTTAGCTCGGCAATATACAGGCGTACACATATATACAACGCTTAGTAGACTAGAGGGAAATACTACGAAGCATGGCACAAAGAGAAGGCGAAGAAAGAAGCTTCACTTGTTTCTTGGTCGTGACCCATTTTCGTTTCATCGAGTTTCAAATCACAACAATTCTAAACAAGCTTCACTTGTTTCTTTGTCGTGACGCATTTTCGTTTCATCGAGTTTCAAATTACAACGATCCTAAAGAAGTTTCACTTCAAAACATAGATATTTTCAAATAATGTACTTGTACATTAGTTATAAAATTATAAAATGTACATCTATTACATCAAAGAGTACGTATTCAATTATAAATAATGTAGGTAACAGAACTTTCATATTGTTAGCAAGACTCGCACTTGATTGCTTTTCCCTAATTTTCATGTTGCTTTTCTCCCGTTTTCAGCATAATAATCTTGCATTCACGCTCATTTGTTTTGAACTCATTACGGGAGAAAATGGAATATAAAATTTAAGCGAGTATAAAGAGAATAACACGCAAATAATTCTACCTCCAAATCCAGCTTCCAATCTGAATTCGTAATGCGATTACGTCACGTAATCTCGTTGTTCCCGCGAACGTATAGTTAACGAGCTGGCGAATATTTCATGGAAAATGTTCGTAATTGAAGTGACGAGATACAACGTGACTATTTTTTTCATTTCCCATTGGGATTTACCTGTAATTGAAAGTGAGGGCGAGAACTCAACTCCACTCCTGTGCCTAAAGTTGGGAATACGGAAAATGGGATTAAGGAAAATGAAAAGCTGTTTCCGATTTAACATCGTGTCTTAAAATTTATATGAATTTGCCTGTATGAATTATGTATACCTTTAATGATGGCAATTTTCATTAATTCTGTTCCCATATTTAGTAATATAAAACTAATGTAAAACGGCGATGTATATACAAGTACATCGGTGTTATTAAATTGTTAGCGTAAACCGGTTTTTATGACTTCCTAAGAAATAAGACTATTATAATAACATTTTGAGATGCACCATTTTAACCTTAAGGTAAAGTTAAACATATAATACACAGCATAATGTGCAATTTACATATTAATTTTAATAGGTCTAGTAGTGGTAGTTCTACTATTATAACAGTAAATTACAAGTGATAGAAACTATAATGAGCATATCGAAAAATATAATAGACTGCATAATGTGCAATTTACATATTTATTTTAATAGGTCTAGTAGTGGTAGTTCTACTATTAAAATGGCAAGTTATGAAAGAATAGAAGCTATAATGATGCACATTATACCGAAAATAGATAAATAATAATTATATCGTGTAATGAATTCAAAACAAATGTGCGTAAATGTAAGATTATTACACATAAAATGCGAGAAAAACAATGCCACAAAAATTGGTCCCACAAAAAAATCGGTGCGACTCTGGCAAATTTTGGCCGACTTATTCCGATCCGACCGTTACGAGTTAAAACGCGCTATAGGAGAAAAGGATAGAACATCCAACTGAACACTCATTTACGGAGACAGCTGACATTTAGTCAGCGGCAGGCGGTCTTGGGATGTGCTATAAATCGGTGAAAAGTCAACCACCGAACTTGGCCCATAAAAGTCGAAAGTTGTCGGCCGTTGACTCATCACCTACAAGTCTTGTGTTTGTAATTAATTCGAGACTATATTTAATTCATATGTTGTGTTAAGTAACTATAGAAATAAATTCGCCAAATCTATACGTATACTATATATACATATACGTTGAAGTTTATGATAAAGTAAATAATTAATACCACGGAAAAGCTGAATAACATATAATAAAAATACAAATTGAATGACTAAGTAAGCCCAGTTGAGTAAATAGAATAATTGTATAATTGTATCAACCACACATACTACAAGCAAAATCTCGGTAACAGAATTTTTTTATACACGAAAGTTGTTTACATGGAAATATTACAATAAGTAATGAACATATATTACGAAGCATAAATTGGTTCGATTGTAATAAAAGAACGATGTAACAGTATATTGTTCTATATCTCTAACAACGTATCCTTGCCAACCCGATCTAAAAAGCAATATGCGTGCTTTTTTCTAGCGCCTTGCTATCCGATATGCCTACAAATAAAACACAAATAAGATAACATGTCAATTTGGTCACGTAATGGTTTAAATGAATATCTGTTCAGATAAGATGAAAAAAGATGCGGTGAAATTGTTGGGTACGAGTGAAGATATTAATTACAATTGTAATTATTGAAGCCATAACATGAAAATATCTTTTACTTTATTCGAAATTGCGAATCAGAAACGTTATTGTTAAGAATAAGAAATCATCATCCAGACATCATTTCAGTTTACCCTGCATTCGGAGGGGGCGTAAAATATGCTTGCGGAAACGGAAAGAAATCTCTATAAAATATACTTCCGCTTTCTTTAAAAAGTGTTACGATAACTTAAATGTTCCCGTCGACAAATTAACCTCAGTAATTTCAGTAATTCGAATAGCCTTCTAATTTTCAAATATACCACAGCTATTTTGCACCGAGTCGCAAAGCTATGATATTTGAATCGCATGGAAAAGTTATCGATCTTTTGGTACACATCTTGTTATGTCTTTATCGGTATTATGTTTTTCATCACTAACGATTTTAATTATTTCTGTTATGTCTTTATTTTTATCGTCATTAGTTATTCATCACTAACCATTGTAATATTTTTTAAAACTTTATGTTTTCATTTTTTTTAATAATTTTTCATGACAATTTCATGAAAATAATTTAGGAGTCTTTTGCAAAACCAATTTTTTCCATTAATTCACCAAAGCTGGGACAGTGATGAATCCGTGAACCTATGTACGTTTTGCATATAACATATGAACACTGTGGTCATAAGTAACAATGAAACTAAATTTATGTATATTTATTTATGCTACGTTACAAAAACAATATTTTTATTTTTATATTTATTTTTTATAATCGCGATAATTAATATAGATTAATTATCACAATTCTTTCTGTAGCTTCTGCCGCGTTATTGAAAATAATTAGAATTTTAGCAGCAATCAAATTTTATTACTGGTCTTGACTGATTATTATGGTGGTTGACTGATTATTATGGTGGTTGACTGATTATTCTCATTCAAATATCATGCTACTGTTATCCGCAATTTTCTATTCTATATAATTCTATTTAGGACTTTTGAGGCATTCAATTAACATTTAATTCTGTGTTATCATTATTTTTGTAGGTTCTGCTAAATCTAACGTTCGTGTTTCGTCAGGTTCGGCGACGGACTCGGGCGTGTCGACAGGGGGCGAGTATTCTCCGCACGCGCAGCGTCGCCGCCCACGCAATCTCGAGATGGTGATGAAGGGCGCCCACAATTTCCACCTCCGAGAGCTCCACGTCCAGGATCTAGACATCATGGGTTAGTATGCAAGCCGATCCAAGTAATATATTTCATATGAATACGTAAATCATATAAAGCAAGCAATACAGTTGGTATGCACCAATCACGTGTGATGAACGTAAGCGTGTTTTCAGCACATCACAATCTCTGCTTACTTCGATTTGTTGTAGTTTCTTTTCTGTATGATCATAGAAAATGCCGAAAATAGATAAAGTCTCCTTAAAATGGTTACGGGCAGATTTAAAAACTTGAGATGAATCTTAAATGGCCTTTCCTGTTCCTTTTTTACATCTTCTTGATATAATAATGGGCACTCACGATACTTTGCCACATCGATAGGATCTAAGCATTATGTTTTGCCACACTCCAAGTTTGTCGATGCTCTGCATTTCAACTAGTAACTAGCACAGTAGGGCAACCAAGTTTCCTCTTCCTTTAAGGGTTTAAGAATATAGGAAACTTCCCTTCGAAACATATAGTCAATATAGTTTTAATTACGATGTTTTATTTGGTGCTTGATTGGATCTCATAGTTCTAAATAAATTTTGTTAAGATATACAGGTAGTATAGGTATCTAAAGCAGTAATTCCCGGAGGGAATAAAGCAAGGAAGCGAGTTCATTTGCAATAGAAATTAAAATATTCATATAATTTTGATAATTAGATATGATTTGATTCAATTTTGTCTCCATTATTATTGATATGGTTACGATACTTGCAAAGACTTGGTATAAAAAGTAGCAAGATTCGCCTTTAGGAAGTCAAACATTTT
The DNA here is from genome assembly GCA_039881145.1 of Druceiella hillmani. Classification (NCBI taxonomy): domain Eukaryota; kingdom Metazoa; phylum Arthropoda; class Insecta; order Lepidoptera; family Hepialidae; genus Druceiella; species Druceiella hillmani. The sequence goes on along the minus strand of JAYKKI010000017.1, from coordinate 37,420,448 downwards.
CTTCTTTTATAAAATTAACAGTAATACACAATGGCAGTTGAAACTTTTTACTCGCATTGTATGACTGATAACAAATGATCGCATCATAGACAAAGATAACAAATTATCATACCATAGACATTTTGAAGCAACATACAATGTGAGGGAAACGTACAAACGTAATGTTGCTTCAAAATGTTTACAGCGCCATTTCAGAAAAACTTTTGGTTACGTATGCATCAATGTCAGAGTATATTTGTTTTGCAAAATGGATAGATTTAAAAAACATGTTTTCCAGCCAATGAATATTGAGGGAATGCGAAATAGTACAAGTCACAAAGGAGGAGATATTAGTTAAGGTTGGGCATATTATAAAGGCGACAGGGTTTAATTCTCAAATAAAAATTAAAATTACTGGTCGAGTCGTTGCGCAAAAAAAAATCGCAGTCAAGTACGATGTAAATTCCCAACTGCACTCAAATCAATTAAAATGTTTCACTGACAGGGACCCTAGAAACCATATAAATTGTCAGTTTTAATTTCTTGTATTGATAAATATTAAAAAGACAGATATTTATAACCTAAAATTTTATTAGGTCTGAAAAGTAGTCCATAATTGGCACTTATTCATAAATTCAGAGAATTTTTTACGACTATATAACTATCGAGTTTGTCATTGTCCAAAAGTTGTTCTGGAAAAACTGGAATCAATTTTTTGTTTATCAATTTTTATACAACAGAAAATTTTTTGTAATATAAGTGTCTTGTAGAATGATAAGTTGCTTGCCTCATAATCCTCAATTCCTTTGTACCCAAGACAACTTCAATACTATTTAATTTGTATTGCAGATGAAGCTGTTGTCACAGAAGTAGCAGTAATACCACTACCAAAACTTCCAAGCTCATTCGACATTCCCGACAAACCACTAGACCCACCGGAACCTACCTTTAATACTACAGAATACTATGCATCCCTCAACGATATCCTGCCACAGGTTCCCATTCAAAACCAAAGGTCTCAAATGTCTACTCTGGAACGATACAGAACAAATAGAGTGAGAGATAGACCCAATAGAATCAATATGGCTTATAATCTGGATTCAAAAGATGAAGAGAAACTGGTACTGGACCGTGCTCAACCCGAGAAGAAAGTGGATAAACAGGTATTTTCTATTTCATCTACAGAACACATCACACTAGAGTAGTTCCAATCTTAATATTTTGTATGATACTTATTTGTATTAAAACCATTTTTGCATTTCAATATTTTTATACATCTTTAGTGGACCTATTATCACTTACAGGATTGATCATTGATAGTACCTCTAATAATTACATAAAATTATTTTAGTACCTATTTAGGTGGTAACAGTGAAACACTATTGTGTACATAATTTTATCATTCGTCGCCATTTATTTATTTATCTACTTTAATGTATCTAATTGATACATATGGCGGACTTATTGCAATGAGAGAAATCTCTTGCAGCAAACCATAACATCAATCCAGCCCCTTAGATGAGAGGCCGGGTATCGAACCCGGGTCCCCATGGTGCGCCACGCCGTCAAAGGCCAAATGCCTTCTAATCAACCCAATACACCACGGAGACGACATTGTTTGTGGTTTATGGGGAATCTAACCTGATACTTTCGTACATTAATCTTGATTGTTTTCAGTTTTTCGAAGATTTTTCTTTGGCAATTTCGCATTGGCTGACTAAGAATGAAGATTTTGCAGTAGCTGAAGAACTTTACATTAGCAAAGAGTTAATTATGGACTTTTTGCATAACTACTTGTACATGAAAAAATCATTGCACACTAATTGCCAAAAATGCACACTCTAGAAGCAGCAATGTGTCGGAATATAACAAAAATTTTTTGAGTAGTGCAAAGATATTTTGATTGAAATTAGTGCTTGAGTCGTCACCATGGAAAAGACATTGATATAACATCCAGAAATACAGAGTAAAAACTAGAATCTGTAGAGAGGATAAATAAGTGAAAAATACAGCCAAACATATTAAAGTGGAAAAGTCAGTATCATGATTTGAGTTACAATTTTTTGTGACTTTGAAGAGACAATTCACATTGTCAGTTGCAACACAAGCGACAGTCTTCCAGCAAATTAACCACCCACTTTGACCGGATTTGCCTTTCAGTTATTTCTTACAGAAATTAGATATGTAAGCAAGGATGAAATAAAGGCGGTGGTTGAAACAAATTTTGACAGTTACAATTTAAGAACTGATGAATAGCAATTGTCGAGACTTTAAATTTCAAGCTGAGATATTAGCTACTTTTGTCCCAATGAAGGGTAATTTTGCTATACAGATATTATCACTTAAAACAAAAGAATTTTAATAGCATTTATTATAAATAAATACAATTTGGAAATTTGCAGAAGTCATTCATCAAGGCTGATCTGGAAGCTACAGACCTGCCCTCCCTGACACGTGAATCCAGTAAAGAATCCAGTCCGTCGACTAGAAGCGAGGAGAGTCCAGCCGCAAGTGCATGGGGACATCACACTGCTGGCGAATCTATGGCTAATAGGTAAAATTTACGTTTCACTTTTACAAGAAATGTAACTCAAAAACGAAACGAATTCTGCAATAAAAGCATGATGCAGTAAGAGGCACATTATTTTTCATCAAAATGCTCAGGACCAGAAACTTTTTTGTCTGGTGTTTTCCACATCGCTGCACCAAAGATGATGAAGCATCAAAATATTTTTCTTGCTTCATCTAAAATCCATCAAGATTACATAAAAGACTTCGAAATGGTTTATAAAAAAATATAATATCCTTACATAATCTTTTCATTTTCATTTAATGGGGATTTTCACTACCAAATTGTCCCACCATGGACAAGTGCAAGTGGGATGTGTGAGCTGCCAAATCACATTTAACTCTAATGAAAAATATTTTCTAAGAAATTTTAGTGAATTAGTGGAAAACACCATTTTGTATGGCCACTGGTTGCAAGGGTCAAGGTATTTATTTGTTCAGTAAAGATTTTTTTTGTACAGAGAAAAACCTTATTATTTACCTTATTATTAAATTATTAAAAATAAGGCCTGGTGTGACAAAGAAAAACCTTTAAACGGAATTATTAAAAATAAAGCCTTATGAAGAACAACATATAATAAGCACTTCATATTCTAAGCATTTTCAAAAAATAGTAATTTTTCTCCTCATGTTTTTCAACACCGATGGAAAATTAAATTTTTTTTATTTGAAAAAAACATTAAATAAAATTTATTGATTAAATTTGCTCTAAATGTAGTCTTTTAATTAAATCATACGAATACTGGGAAATGTATGTAGATGTAATACTCATTTGATTAATGAAGTTAAATAGCATTATCAAATCTAGTGTGTATTCATAATAAATTTGAGCTATAGAATTTCCTCTATGACAAGATATTTTTTTACAATAATAAGAACATTTCTAAATAAAAAAATATTTTGTCATTTACTTATAATAATCACAATTGCTACTGGTGCCATCTGGAATAGTTTTGCCTGAACATCCCTGTTAAAAATATATTTCTTTGTATAAAATTATTTAACATCTTTTTTTTACTAAAAAATACATTTTTTAAGTCTCACTACAAATGAGGTCAATCATCCAATGAAAATATTCATAAGCCAGGAGCCAAATATTCAATCACTTATGAATATTTTGAAGCATATCTCAATATCTACTGGCATCTTTAAAAAAGTGTCTCAATGCATTATTGGCATTTTACCAAGAAATTATATATAAATTATTTGTGTTATATTGTGAACATTAAACTCTTTAATTTATGATTCCTCTGTGTTTTTAAAATAAAGAAAAAAAGTATTAAATTACGCATATTTATATCTGACCTTCCGTATAAATAGCATTGCCATTTAAATTATTTCGTAAGGGGTTATTTGGAATTTTAATAATAAGATTTTTCTTTGTAACGCATATACCTTTCAGATCTCAAGATGACGTTTCGTTTGTATTAAGCATTTCGAGTTCCGAGGAGAAAGCAGTTGATATTACTCCACACACTACCATACCTGAATATGCCCCAGCTCCGCATCCTATGCTCATGAAATCCCTCACACTCAGTCAGCATGATGCCCTTAGGAATATTATGTTGTGTAAGTAGTTAATATTCAAGTTTTAAATATTAAAAAGCAACATTCTTAGGACTTAATTCCATAATATAACTTCAAGTTTTATACAAATTAACAAAATGTGAGTTATAATGAATATATAGCAACTTGACTTCAATCGTATAACATTTAAGTATTCATTATGCAAAAGTTTTAGCATTAAAATAATAAATACATTTAGTAATATCTAATATGAGTACCATTGACCTTATATTTATGATAAGTACTTATAATTAAATTTTAATATATGTGATGCTCAAACATTATTTTAAATTTATCATTGATTTTCGGAATCAAGTTTCATTTCGTTTCATGAAAATTTTATTTCATATAATGTGAAATCCAAATAATTTAATGTTTCGGCATCTGTAAAAATATTTTCTGTAAAAAACATAACATAGAACTCCTTTCAAAGCAAATGAGGGAAATTAAGACTGATAAGACAAACATTTATCCAATTTTCCAGCCTCAATGACAAGTTCAGCGTATAGCGGTGCATCGGGCCTAGGTCCAGAGATTAACAGCCAAACACTTACAATAAACGATTCGCCATTCGACATGACAGCCCTCGAGACTTCCACACAGAGCTTAATTGATGATGAAACTTCTCCAGCAGATAGTTTGATTTCTTCGAGCACTGACTCTAATAATGACATGAATAACTTGGATCGAGAACCGCTGTCCATATCCAGTTCAGCTTATCAGACTGCCAACACCAAGACCAAGTCTACAGTTGAAAAAGAAGACAATGATAATAAGGATTCTGTATTAGACGATTTACCAAAGGACGAGACTCAGGAAAGGTGAGGAAAGGGAACGATAGATAACGGAAGAAGGTGTTTTCATATTTAATTAAGAAATTTTATAAACTTAATCAAATTTTAAATTTGCGAATTGACAGCTTAATCTGTAGTCAGAGCAATTACCACATTTTTTCTACAAATTTAAATTGCTATCCCAGTTTTGTCATATTCAATAAGTATTTTTTTTAGAATAATCACCATTGACAGCACGACAAACAAGTATGCAATGTTGCATACTCTTAAACCAGTAAAAATGCCTTTACGGAAATTCCTGTGAAACATTGACGTATATTTGTTCAAAGGCCTCTATTAACTCCGAATCAGTTCAAGATAATTTGGCTCTTTTTTTTATTTACATACAGTTGCGGAAACATTACAGTTCTAACACTTTTGCATTACAATAATGATACCTGGACAATTAATTAAATTCAATAATATTACAACAAATAACGGCGACACATTTCAACAGTTTACTCTCACTCATCACAAAGGTCACACTTTGGTGCAACCACGATCAGGTTGTTAAGCTATTGTATAACATGGGAAAGTGGAAAATTTCGATATAACTCGATTTAATATGGCAGTATAGAAAAAAAATAACTACATGTATGTAGGTATAGGTACAAAGAGCAAGAGATTTTTTAATAGAGCCAAGCATTAAATTTTTCCATTTAACAATCAGAAAAAAATAACCAAAAATATTTCTTCTTTTCTGCAACTTATGGTAACCCAGCATATCCAAGAGAAAATCGGTAAGAAATGGAAAAGGGAAGTAAACCTATTCACTCATGTACAAATTTCGAAGGAAGGTTTTTAGACATATTCATTAGGCTGTATTTAGTGTCATGTAGGGCTCCAAATAATAGAGCTGGTTTCTAACTCGCTTCATACTAAAATTATATATGATAGAATAATAGAAGAAACATATCGGAAGTCCCTAAGATTATGCAACACAAATCAAAACCTTCAGAATTACTTTTTCGCTAATGCTACTGAATAACCAATTGTAATCCTAGACCAACTATTTCATTACGTCAGCATAAGGGCATCCTGCCAATAATATATTTAAACTTGAGAAGACTTGCATGTAGCTCATCACAGAGCATTTACTTTAATTGAGCCACAAACTACTTGCTCACCCCAGAACAGCATCGATATTACACTTGAGCTATTTCTTAGCGTACAAACGAAACTAGGCGTTAAATCCGAAGTATAGAGATAGTGACTTTATGTTAAGCTTCACTGACTCCAGATAATCTATAATTTTGCACGCTCTATGTAGTGTAGAGTTATTTTGATCAAAGAGAACAAGTGTCGAGTGTGGGAATGAATGTTCAGTTTTTAAAGTTTCAAAGACTTGAAAAGGTGTTCTTTGGATACCAGTTTGCTGTAATAGCTTCTATCTACCAAGGATAATAGTAGTTAGAACACGTCTTTTGGAAAAAAAAACAATAATTTTTTTTACAGAGGACAAGGTTGGTTGTTTTCTAAACATCCACACTCTACTCTGTGACCTTATTAGAATGTTAAAATAATAAAGTTCAGTTTCATTACATGATACCATTGAAATCCCATAATTTGATCATCTTCAAACTATTAAACCTTGTTTTCATGGTTTCTTTTCCTTCTTCACTATTTCTTTTTCTTTATAAAAAAATATTGTAGCATAAAGAATAAAGCTTATGTTATTAACTAAAATGTATTATTTCACTTATCTTGAGTATTTGAGATACTTGAGTGTATCATGTAGGCATCTACCTTCTTTCAAAATTTTCAAGAAAACATTCACATTAAAATCAGTAGTAGCGTCATTCCATCTTCTAGACCTAGGATGTTAAAATTTTGATGTTGGAAGTAATTAAACCTTCTTTCTATATTGAAGAATGGACAAGCTTCCCCAAACACAACTAATTTCATCAAAGCACTGATTTTTTGTTAAACCATAATGCGAAGTATACAGCATAATGACATTAATGTTACGATGAGTGAATTCCACCATAACATTTTGAAGATTACTAGAAAAATTTGCTTAATGTTGCAAAATAACCAAACCGTTGATAATCTAGTAAGTGCAGATTGAAACCCACCTACAAATGTTTTTCATTATTTATGTAACAATTTTTTTTTTGTCAATTTTTTTTTGATGGCAAGCAGCAATATTAGTTCTAAACTTGGTCCAACCACATTTTCTTTGGTATAATGTAATGTTTAAATTATAATTCTGACCACTCGTGAGGCTACAGCCCATATTGGTTTAAATCACATTAAAGCTGTAAAGAAAGAAAAGAATGCTTTCAGCAGATATTAGTTATGGAAGAGTTAGATGACAGTTACCATAAATTTTATTTGTCATGGAAATTAAATTGATTTAGAATATGCACTAAGACACATTTGAAGACAGCCATATATGTCCAAGCAAAGATGTTGTTTCAAATATAAGGTCTAGGCAAAGACATATACTGTTCAGTTGGCCTAGTTAGTCTATATTTTGCTTATTTTCTCTAATATTGTGTGAAGATTACATGATAATAGACATAAAATGCACATATTATTAGCACGACTATTTGATTTGTATGTTTAATAACACAGAACTTTGTTTCTTAAAGCAGAGGTCACAACTTTCAGTTTAATGACGGTTGTTGTATGGAGTCCGTAAAATACTTGTGTATTTACATATATGTTTAATAATAAACTTAGTTCTATTATTAAACATATATTTACATATATGTTTAATAATAGAACTAAGTTCTAATATTAATCTTTTATATATAAATTGTGGAGTTAAATTTATGTTTAAAAATATTATAGAAGTAAAATCTTTGAGAATAATCTGGCTGATCTAAAGTAATTCTAACATAGACCAGCATATAGTATATCTGAAAATTTTGACAGTTTTTTTTTTTACATTATGCCTTCATTAAATATATTTTCTTGGAACAGGTTTATACAGAATAAGGAAGTGGCCCCACAGACTCCAGGTACCCCTTCTAATGCATCCAACTCACTATCATTATCAGACGGCCGAGATTATTTTGACGATGAAATTGCTGATCAACCTGCACTAATTTTTCAAAGTAAGGGTGTGAAATCAAAGTATTTTGACAAATTTTTTTCTATAACTGCCACAAATATAGTAATTTTTGTTATAGTGTCTGAAAATCTTATACCATGTATCCCTTTTTAAATGAAAGCATTTATTAAGGGATAAAAATTAAAATGGGCTTTTTGTGTATATTTAAAATAGCAATATGCTCTATATTGCTATAAAATTTTCTTTTGTTGTAGGTAGAAATTTTATTTATCACTGACTGCACTCCAGATAAGCATTTAATAATTTAAATCTTATGCACACCCTATGTCCCATACATACTTGCCGCATTATTATTACTTAGCTATATTGCCCATATTTTCAAAGTCCTTAATGCATTTTAGAAAACGGGGGAAACAATGACGACAGCCCTTCTATTAGACGAAACGGTGAAGACTTGAGTTCTGCACAACACTCGAAGAAGCTCAAAGACAAGTTGTCCAGTCCAGCATCACAGGGTCATTATAAAGGTTTTGTTTCGCTTCTTTGCTTGTAATGAAAGATTTTTTTAAGGCGTTTAAGCTTTCTTTTTTCTAGCCTTTTTTGCAAAATGGGCCAGTATTTGTTATTTTTGCACTGAAAATTGTTATCTTTTAAATATGGCTTACTTCAAATATGTAATTTAACCAATGTAGTAAAATCATATAGTTATAATATTTAGACAAAACTATGTATGGAAATATAATGGATTCTGTAACATATAATACACTCTACTCTAATGTGAATTTGTATAACGTGTTGAAGAAACCATTACTCATATAGTGTGATAAGTTGTTCAGTATTACACATTTTTGACATTTTTTTTAAAAACGTAAAAGTATATATGCACTCACTTGTTTATATATGCACAGTGAAGCTGACAATTTGAAAAAATGAAAGTTTATTAAAAGAAATAGTATACACATTTAAAGATATGAAGGTAAAATATATTTATTCAACTTTTAATAAAAAAATGTACAGTTTTTAAAAATATAGTCTCTACCGAAATTATGAACAACAATTAATGATATTGTCTTATTAAGATCGGTTGATAAATTTGCCTAATTTTTTGTGTCCTGTAGAATATTTTTTCCTATATTTTGGAATGGATCCTCGTATTCTAAATGAGTCCACTATTATTACATAAACATTCATCACACCACATCAATAACACTTGGGAAGTTACACTGTTCATTATTTTGATTTCGTATTTTTTAATAGTATTTTTTTACAATTTAATGTTACACTTCATTCAACGAACTTGACTACTTCATACAATTTAATTAAATTTGTAGTTGAAATAAGGCTTCTAAGAACCAAAATTATTATACAAATATTATTTTACAAGTAGTTTGAGAATAAAAAGTGGCATAAAAGTAATTTTTTTCACCTCTCAGGCAAGCAAGGTATAGCAGAAAGAACACCGTCACTAGACACACTCTCCAGTATTGCATCAGACGACCTCATGATGGACGTAGAACTGGGCCACTCTATCACTAGCCTACATAGTGTTGATGAATATGTGGAAAGGTAAAATATTTTTTTCGACAATTACAGTAAAGAATCCAGCGATATCTTGGTAATAAGCTATAATTTGCTCAAAAAATGTCAACAATCGACCAGAAATAGTAAATTGTTGGTTTTATGTAAGCAAATTATCCGCTTATATTTTATGTCTCATAAAATTTCTGAATAGGATACAGATATCTCTGCTCAAAATTGAAGTTAATATCATAACTAAAGAACTCTTAAACATAGTTCTATGATCTGTAGTCACCGACAAAGAAATAAACTGTACCATTGAGATTAACATATTATTGGTTACATAATGTCAGTAATATAATGTTAGAATTAAAATTATATTCTGATAATTCTTCAATTCAAACTGATCACGGACTCAATTATTTCATTGTAATCACAATAAAAAAACAATTACACGTTTATCACAGCCAAAGCTACAATTTGACATAATTATATGGTTGGATGACCAAAAATTGTTTCTGTAAAAAAATTTTAATATTGTACTGTTAAATGTGTTTCATTCAATCACCAACGAAGAAATTTTTTCATAATCTTGTGACATATTCAGGAATAGTTAATACTATGTAAGAAGTCACTCATATGTGAAAAAAATTAAAAACGTAATGAATATTTGAACAAAAACATAAAGTGAAAAAAATTTCCTGTCCCCTCCCTTATCTCCTAAATTGTTAATTATAAAAATTAAAAGCAAACTTACAAAATTAAGCATATATTTGTTACGAGTATTATAATAATTATATCAAATATAAATGATAGCAAAGAAATTCATGAAGATTTTTGCTATTACACTACATATAAATGTTTTAATAATTTTCGTATAGTACAATTATTTTTCAAGTTATTATAATATTAACATAATATGGTTTACATTAATTAGAGAGTAAAAGTTGCATGTACATCACATACAATTGGTACAAAACCGTTTGCTTACAAGATGGATATAAAAATAAATGTTTAGAAAAATGTTTGTTTAATAAACTCAATTTTTGTTTAATAAATTCAGAATAATGTAATGAATCACACCTGTAACGGAAACTAAGAAAACGCATCACATTAACAGATTATTGGTGTAAACTAATGTTATTAGTGCTATTTCATTTTAACAAAAAAATTATTCTGATAATTTTTAAATTTTTTTTTCTGGGTCTAGTAGGGTTGTAGTAAATGTAGGGATGTGACTTTGAGGGAAAAATTGAAAATGTTTTTAAATTTTGATCTTTTAAAGCAATTACCTCGAAAACTGTTGGGTTTTTTACATTCACCAAAAACAAATTAATGGGAGATATCGGTCATGTCACAATGTCATAAGTGGTACAGAATACTCATTGCATAAAGTTCAAGTCACACTAGTGAAATTTCTAGGATTCTGGGCCAGGAAAGGAAAAAATGGAACCCTTAAAAGATCGCTTACTTATAATATATAAATAGGTATTTATCTGTAGGACGCCGCCATTTTTCTTAGAAACTATTTGACATGAAAATTTAAAAATTGGCATATTGATAAAGCATATTCCCACATAACCTACATCTCAGTTGTTAACACAGAAAAAATGTTATATGGAACTTTTAGAGGAAAAATATTAAGTACTTAGTTTTTTTGTTTTCATTTATTATGTGGGGTATGAATTCATAAAAGTTCAAAAATTATTGCCTTCAAAAAATTCGCCTCCTACGTCCCCTTTCCTTTCTATATAACTACTAAAGTCAAAATTGTTAAAAAGCAGTCCCTAAATGTTTGTATAAAGTTTACAGGAAAACTATAGCAAATGTAAAACTCATAATTTTTAAGAAATTTGCGATATTTTTACACTTATGAGAGATATACGTAGCAATATATCCATATGGTGAAAAATAACATTAATATTTGTAAAAAGTTGTATGAAAACTATATACTGTATATGGTTAAATATTTTTATATGCTGCGGTATGTACGGAACCTTCATATTGTGAGTTACATTTGCACTTAAAAGATTTTACTTTAGGATGTTTAGGACATTTATTGACATAAAAAGAAGATGCAATAATATGGAATGACTAGTATAAAAGGCTGACAAAATTAATAATTTATTTATAAAAGTAGTATAGAAAGAAAATATATAAAAAAACATATATTATACTAATCTTAGTTATGTTATATATGCCAATAGTATGTACATGTATGAACTTAATATAATGATGTAAGTTGAATAACAAGAGATAAATATGAAAATAAGTTAAATAAGATTAAAATTAGATCAATGGTTAAAACAGAACACTTTAATATAAAGAAGTGTTACACCATATCTTTTATACATTGTTGTTATTTTTGTACAGACTGACATAACTAAATTTTCTGTAAAATTTAGTAAATCATTTTATTGAAAATTAATAATTGTATTCAATCTGGTAATGAATAATTGTATTCAATGACTAAAAATTCCAACTTATCATTGTTTTGAGTACATTCTCTAAATGTAAATTTTTTCAAATCAATTTACTTGCAGAATAAAAACGTTGTTTTATTGATTGATTATATCATAATAAATGCCATATATTTTGACAAAGGATGGACAAATATTTATAGATGTTATTAACTTTTTCTTAACCTTTATTGTGAATTAATTATTTATTAATATTTAAATCCCTATAATCATATAGGACCTCATGAAAAAATATTATTGTTTCTCTAACTGTATATTTGAAATAAAGAAACAGAAAATGTATTATTTTGATATTCTGTATATTATTATATAGTATGTATGGAAGAAAAGGAGGAGAAAAATATGGAAGAACATGATATGAAAGAACCAAATTGCAGAATGTATAGATGAAGAACAATAAAGCTCTTAAATATAAGTAGAACCTTTTAAACACACACCATATAAAAATTTAATCATTGAAAGGTACCTATACAATATTTTTATGAAACAATTTACAAACATTAATGTCATTTTTCAATATGAAAATATATCATCTAACACGTCTTCCATTGTCATAAAAATGTCATAAATTTCTCAAAAAATCCTCAGTTCTATTACTCATAATTTTCTTAATACATAGTTTGAATGGTTATACTCCATTCCATTCCAAAAGAAAATGTTTGTAAACCTACGAGCAAGAAATATATATAACACATTTGTATATATATATATATATATATATATATATATATATATATATATATATATATATATATATATATATATAAATATATATATATATAATACATTTCTTTACTCGTAGTTGTAAACAAACCAATTTGACATTTCAAGTATGGTTGTCACAAATATGTATTCAATTTGTTGATGACTACAAAACTCACTGTACTGGTAGTACATTATGAAACTTTATAATACAATCTCTATATTAACTTAATAAATTGGCCTGCTAAATAAGGCTATAAATACCAATTTTACACTTTTATTTTAATAATAGGAATTGCAAAATTTAAAGAACAATAATAGACATTGTTTGCTGTACATCAAACAAAACTCAGAGATATAAAACGTTTTGAAAGAATATACAATATTTGCATATGAGGTCTATACCCATAAATGCTATTTTGTATACATTATTATTTTATAATGCATTGGAATGAAATAGCTACAATAAATTATTTTTATTTTGATATAGGCTACAATAAATCAGTTTCATTTTGAAATAAATCAAATATATCCTGTATTCGAAATTAACTGATTTGAGTCTTTCTAAAATAACACTTAAGAGAGACAGAAGGTGTAAACGACACATATATTGAGTATGTTATGAGAAATATTAGAGCCGTATTACAACTTCCTGTATAATGAATTTTTTAAGGTAGACCTGACAACAAAATGGTACTATCAAAGTACACCAAAATTAATAATGAAAATTTATTAAACACTCTACTCAAAAAGGTGTTTTAATGATATTTCACAAGCCTATGCAGAATAAATTCTGCTTAAAGATCTAATTTGTCAGGGGATTTGCTATAATTGAAATGCATTTGAATAAAATCTAATTTTTGTAACCCAAGACAAATTTTTTTTTTAATTTATTTTTGTTTTTAATCTTGGACTAAGGTGATTTTACTTTTAAACTCGATACATGATCAATGTCAATACATGAATAAAATATACATTGAATTGGTTTTCAAACACTTTTAGCTATCTATGATAACTTTTAAAAAATGTTACTTCAGGTTTTTAAAAAAAATTTAGCACAAAATAAAACTTATACGAGTATGTTTCAACTCTCTTAGATTTTAAAAAACAATGTCATATAATTGAAAATAAGGCAAATTTTCACGTGATTGTGATATGAATAATACATGAATAAAATTGAATTGGTTTTCGAACACTTCTAGCTATCCATGATAACTTTTAGAAAATGTTACTTAAGGTTTTTAAAAAAAATTTAGCACAAAATAAAACTTATACGAGTATGTTTCAACTCTCTAAGATTTTAAAAAACAATGTCATATAATTGAAATAAGACAAATTTTCACGTGATTGTGATATGAATACATAAATTTCATAGATTGGACGGATCCCTGCGTAGTGGTATGGCGTCACTCGATGAGAATCAGCTACGTCAAGAGCTGACAACAAACAAGTTTTGTGCGGTGCGGCAGTGGAATCAACTACTGGAACAAAACAACGCACTGGATCGTCAACTAGCTGCAATGGGTCATTTCAAGCAGTTGAACAATCATTCAAACTCCACCAGCAACAGCAGTCTAGCCAACATCGGGTAAGTAAATAAGTTTTGTCGATGAAATTTGAAATTGTTCTATGAAAATGCATTTTTTATAATGTATGTAATTATGTGGATCAGCGACTACTATTTTTTTTAAAGTGAAAACTTGTTTTGGCTCGCATTATCCACAATTTTTTGACGGAAAAGATTATAATAATTTGAGCATACTTCGGCCTGAACTTTTCATTCATATTCGGGTACACTCGAGGCTAAGCCAAATGCAATTGAACTAGTGGAGTCGAGTTTGTAAGTATATTTTTATTTCGTCACTTTTTCCAGTAAGTCCTTGCCGCAACGGTAAAGTACATCCTTGTGTTTTTTCTTTGATTTTTTTGTTATTTTTTTATTAAAATATTATTAATAATAGAATTCAAATAAAACTCCCTCTCGCACTTAGGGTGTACTTAGTATGTAAAATCTATGTTAATATTCAAGACGTATATTTTCTCTATACACAAATGTATTTATTTACTAAATAGTGTATTTTATATGTAATTGTATAATTTATAAATTAATTAATAGGATTTGTGTGAATTAATATATCATATTTATTATATGATTGAATTAATTACTTTACTTGTTTTTAATTTCTATATTAAAAATTTCCCACATATGTAATAGGACTATTTATTTATTTACTTACTTTAATGTACTCAATTGATATATATAGCGGAATTATTGCTATGAGAGCAATCTCTTACAACCAATCAGGATATCAGTCCAGCCCTGCTCGATCAGCGATTAGAATCGAAACCGGTTCCTGTGGTGCTCTGCGCTATCAAAGGCCGTATGCCTTGTGATCAATTCAATACACCATGGTGACGACGATTATATTGGTTGCCAAAGTTTTTAATTCTACTGTGTGATTTTAAACACCACCAATTTTTTTATTATTAATTGATGTTAATTTTGGAAAATAACTATGTGATTTCACTACAAAGCACCAGAATATCTTTTGATTACTGCCCAGTTTTTGGTAAATGCTGTCAAATACCTGAAAATGTTGGCCAAATGTTATAAATTTAGTAAATATGTTTCATTTTGAAATACAATTAGGTTAATGTTGTAACATTGTGATTTTATATATTAAAGGACGCACTAATTAATTATATCCATATTTTCTACACTTATAAAAAAGTTATTTGATCATTTTTATAAAGAAATTTTTAAAATTATGAAATGTTTGACTGGACCATCTTTAAAAACAAGTGTTTTAATGTAATATTGCTATGAGTTGAATCATCGAAGATACTAATCATATTAAAAGCGGATTTATGTTAAATATTATATTATTTAGTTTCTGAACAAAGGATTTCAAAGAAAAGTAGTAAACTGACAAAATAAATATTCAGATTCAGAGCGAAAGTTATAATTATTAGAAAATCACAAATTTTTACTAAAGTAAAAATTATAAGCATTGAAAAACATTCATTTTTTTTTGTAGAAAATACACAAAAAATTTAAAACAAATTAAAAGTCAACCCAAAAAAATTCATTGTGAAAGCTAAGAATGTACCACAGCTATGATAATTTACAACCAAAATATATCGAAAACATAATTAAAATATCATATCTTTGTACTCATGGGTCTCCACCACTCTGTACCTGCTGAACGTGCTGGATCAAAAGACGTACAATAATAGACTAAAATACTATTAGTTGTCTTTTTGTATTAGTCCAACCTATTAAAAGGTTTAGTAATTTTTTTAAATTTTGACTGAGCCTGACTAATTAATAAAAAAGTACTCATATACTATAGGCTATAAAACGAAATGCAGTTCATTGTTGGAGGAAATTTCTATTTGATAAATCCTATTCTATTTTTGTTACCCCCTATTTTCATCTCTACTTCTTGTTAACCATCATTTTCCATTCTTGTTTTAGTTTTGTAGCTATTTTTATTGCACAGAGACAAAATTATTTCTTTACAATAATTTTCCAAAATAAATTTAGATTTCATCAAATCTCCATCTTGTTCGACGTACTCTGTTTTACAAGCTTCTTGCATTCCTTATATTTGTCTTTATTATTATTTTGATCTACAGTTTCGATGGGGAAAAAATGTTCCATAATAGCATAAAATCAATTTAAAACGCCAATGAAAGTAACCTTCTTGCTTAAAGATAATGCATTGATGGCATGATCGGATTGTAAGAGTCGATATTATTAATGTGTTTTATATCCAGTTAATATGATCTTTATGGACTTTAACCACTTATGCTATATTTAATTACCTTACAATAAATTTTTTTATGGATATTTAACATCTATGTATACTGGTTTATATCATATTTTATATCGGTGGGTCTTTCTGAAAGTCACAGTCTGGCGCTAGGGTGGAATATTTCAATTTTTTTCAATCTGAGGTTAAGGATGTTGATTTAACGGATATTGTTGATTGTTATACATCTTACATTTCACAGTAATATCAAGGAAATCTGTCAGAAAGCCTATGAGATACTAGGATTTGTCATACGGAATTCCTACGATTTTCAAGATACTGAATGTATCATTACACTATTTAACTCTTTAGTCCGTAGTATACTTGAAACATATGCAGTCATCTGGTCTCCATATGACTTATATCCTCATGCTGGAGAAAATATTAAAAAAGCTTAATAGGTTTTTGTGTTATAATATGTATGGGTATTATCCTTATTTATTTACCTGTTTCATAATGGGTAAGGTTGGATGTAATTCCCTTCAACTCCGAAGGAAATTGCTTTTAATTATGCATTTTTTGAAATTATTAAATCCTTATGTTGATAACCCCTCGATCCTGAGTTTAGTGGCCCTCTATGCTCCTGGCTGCTACATGTGGGGACGATGTCATTGTTTATTTTACCTCCCTAGAGCACGTACAAATATTCTACAGCGTTCGCCTGTCTTTCGTGCATTCACATTACTCAACGCGGTGTTGCGAGATGCACCCAGTCTAGATATTTTTTTGTGCTCCATTGACCGTTCCAGAAATGGGGTCATGGAGTTGCTTAGTATACTTCTTATCGACTGATTGCTAGATGATATTTATCCAAATTACTGTGTATTTTTTTTTCAATTGTATGGAATTGCTCTGCGAGTATATTGCCCTATTCGTCATTGTTTTATAAATCTTTGTTACATGTTCTTCCACATGCCTAGCCATTTGGGTAATACTGTAAGTTAGGCATGGGTTTTCCAAGAAATAAACAAATAAATTAAGAGGAGGCACCTTTTATATTATTGATGTTGATAGTATTTGAAGGTAATAATCAAATGTATTGACATAAATACACTTTATGCTTGTAGAGTAACTTCATTTTGACCTCGGCAAACTCTGATAAAACATCCACAAAGTAGAGTTTCGTAATTGTGTATGCTTGTTAAAATTGTTGAAACTAGTTTACTGAAAATATTTTATTACAAAGTTCTAATCAAGTAATAATATCTAGAATTTTCGATGCAATATAGTTAAACAATTACAAAGGAAAGGAGGGGTGGTGACATTATATGTCCCTTTAGATCTTCATATTACGGAAATAGGGGGTTAAATAAAAAGGTTAACAAAGTTCCATTTCAAAGAACTTTTCCACGTATGCTCTACTCGATAGGATGTGCGAACAAATTTTTCCCCTTCATTTATTTATAGGGGCTATCTTTTTTAAAGTAAATAAAGTACAAATAAATTATTGAACAATAAACAAAGATGCAAGATAAAAAAGTACTAGTAATTATATTTAGTACTAAAAAAGGGATTATAATTTACAGTGTCCGAAATTCAGTATTATGTATATATATATATGTATATATATATATATATATATATATACATATATATACATATACATATATATATACATATATATATATATATATATATATATATATATATATATATATATATATATATATATATATACATATATATACATATACATATATATATACATATATATATATATATATATATATATATATATATAAATTATATTATTCGATTATTTTTATCAACCACACATTTTCTATTACGTATTTTAACTGTAAGTATTTTGTATTATATTAATATTTATAATAAAAAAGTGAGTACAAAATAATCGAAAATTTATTTTTTTCTATCTCATCCTCTTTTCGATATATATCAATGTTACCGTAAGGGTTAACTGTCCTGCAACACACGCACACCGAGTGCCGCGCGATTTCATCAAAGCGATGTACTACGCGATGCATCAAAAACTTTATTCGATCTTAAATAATATGCAATAAAAGTATATTTCATTATGATTAAGAGAAATTTCGTTGTAATATAAGATCTCCCCATAATGAAGATCCAAATAAAGAAGGGTTATACATTATTTTCGTCTTACATTTTCGAGCGGAATCCAACAAAAATCGTGCTGTGCCAATTAACCAACACTATACCACACCTCGACGCTCCATATTAGCCAACATATTTATTGCCTACACTATTACATACGTACTCGCCTATCCGTATCCACATGTGTGTGTGCGTAAATTAATGTAGGGCTGCTACAGCGTGCAGGTACAGAATGTTCACTATTACTATATATCCGTCTCGATCATTGCGGGCAATCGCGTCGATCGAGGGAGTTGACGCTATACGTCAGCAACATAGCTGTTTCTCTTTCTAACCAATAGCGTCGATCGAATGACTATCTCTACAGCACGCTGGTGCAGTAACTATACTGGGGCGCACGTCTTTATTATTACCGAATTGTAAAAAGGAAATTTGGAAATAAATATTTTACACTATACATTTAATTGAGTAAAAGTGATTTTATAATAATAATATTAAGATAAAATTTGAATAAAGATACTTAGTGTGAATCATAAAAACGAGATAAAATTTTAAATAAAAATAAATTTTGTTCAGTTACAAATTTGATATACTGGAATAAGGTCTTCACTGCAATTTTGACTCTTAATAAACCATATAAAAAGCCTATGGCAGACAGTACAAGGATACGTTTTTCAACCACATCGCGTTCAAACAAAACAATAACTTTTGAAGAACAGTTTGTATTTTAAAACTTCTGAGTTACATGTTTGTAGATATAAAATTATAGGTACTAACCAAAATAAGTTAGAGATACAAAACAAAATTATTTACAAGAAACAAAAAAAGGGAGACAAAACAATCTCCTAACCTTATTGATTGTATTGCTTTCTAATAAATCGTACACAGCGCATTAACGGACCGTTATATTGAATTATTATAAATATTTATCAATTAAGACTGATTACACAAGTTAAACTCAACCAAACATCGCAAAATCAAACATCTCGCGCACGCAACAAGCGGCAACCTTGGATCGCGTACTCTTAATCTTACTCGTTATCTGCGGGTGACGTTAAACTGGCGGGGGGAAGGTGAATGTCGCTTCTTTACGCAGTAATAGTTAATATTCTTTGACCATACTTTGAAATGCAAGTCGAATGTGTATGAACGGAAATGACGTAATGTCGAGGAAACAGGCTGAGCTTAAAGTACAATTTTAAATTTCTATATTAAGAAATCGAATTTAAACAACAGTTACCGCGGATGCGAAAGCGCTTGACGTCATCGAGACGTGCCTTAGTAGTTAGATCATTCCGTTTGGAAAGCTTTACCTGGTTGTAAATAAATGACGTTAACGCAAGATTGTCTGCATGTGATACCAGAATATTCTGCTACCGATTTGAATTAGAAAGATACTTACTCTGAATATTAATCATATCTCCACTGGTTATTGATTCAGGCAGACGACACTATTATACCTCCGATCCAAATTCGAAAATTAATTATGAATTCTATTCTATAGAGAATAACATTCTAATTATGAATTATATTCCATAGATAATAACATTCCACAAATTATATCGAAACGCTCGGTCTAGGATCGTTTGTTGTTTATGCGACCAGATTACGGATATGATCATGCAATACATACGAGTGGGTAACTTCATCTCCGAGACTTATATTTCACGATCTGGAGTGAGCCAGGGTTTGAATTAAGGGCCTCTACTTTTCATTGTTCTGGTAAACGATATTGGTTGCGCGGCAAAAGACGACGCGTTGTTTGTAATTTGCGGACGGCATGAAACTTTTCAGAGTCGTCAGTGATACAACAGATGGCAAACGTTTGCAGTGTGACATCACCTTCGTCGAGTAGAGCGCAGTAACCGACTTACGGCTTAACGCAAACAAATGTTCAATAGTGCATTACAGCCGAGCACACGCTGCTATAAAATTCGAATATATGGTCAGCGGGATTGCACTGCATAGCCTGGATGAGGTCGTTGATTTGGAAGCCAGATTTGATTCGCGATTGACGTTTCGTTGGTATATGGCGGGTATAGCAAAAAATCGTTTTCGAAACGTGGATTCATATTGCATAATTCAAAAGATTTTCAATCCATGTCATCAATTTGGCTGTTGTACATTTCATTAGTGTAAAACCGATTAACATTTGGCTCCATTATTTGAAGCTCATACGAAGCCAAGCACAGCTTGATAATTGAACGTGTGCAAATGACGTTCCATCGATATCTATACATGGTACAGTATAATTACTTCCCCTTTCTATTTCCTATCGATTTCCTCTTGTGTATGCTAGGTTTCTATTCCTTGCAACTCCTTACAGACGTTGCTCTTATGAAATTTGATCTTCTAGCTATTGAAAGAAAAAATTCTATGCCCGGTATTATTGGTAAACTTTCATTCTTCGTACCTGACAATTTCTTTCCTTTTTGCTGTACCAAAATCTAGAATGAATTTATGGAAACTCTCCAGTTTACCCTTCTATTCAACTGCTCAACCACCATTGTTTGTTGTTTTGACCAACCATTTGTTTATGACGAGTGACAATAAATTTGTCGAAATGTATCGTCGTTATCTATTGTAGTTCTTGTATACTTTTGTACTCATGTTTAATCTAAAAGTTTAAACTTTATTAAACCATAAATTGCTTATCGTTACGAATTGGTCACCTCTAATGTATCGATGTGCAAAATTTGTGTCTAGTCAGTTTTGTTTTTTTAAGTCTTTTCCATTTCATTACATGTGATGAGTTGTTTGTTTTATTTTATGGTATAACATCTTAACTCTATTAGTTATATAGTAATTACCATTTTCTTGTTTGCACTAAACTTGCAACAACAACTTACTTTGTCAACATTTTACTACAATCTATACGATTATAAAAATTGTTACTGAGGATTAAATAGCACAACGTCTGTCTGTGTATCTGTCTGCTCGTTTATAATTTGACTACTACCATATTAATTGTGTAATAAAAATGATAAAATTTTATTGATAAAAAACTATCTCCTTCCTAAATCCTTCCCATCTTTCTCACTGCTACGATAATGTAAGTTCCTGTTGAGAAATGTAACAGTAACGAAAAATGAAACAGACTAAAATTATTTACAGGCGGTCTGCTGTAAGTGTTTCATTTTTTGTTACGATGTTATTTCTCAACATATAAACAACATACAGTACCTACTGCAGCAAAAGTAGTATGATTAAAACATATATCTAAACATAACACGTAACGTACTCGTAAAATGTATGCGGTATAATATGTAAACATACCAGCCGCATCGCTCTACCGTTCAGTTTAAACATTCGCCAAAATGTTTATTTTTTTATTCGATATGTTTTTTTTTCTTCTATCACTCGCCGCACTTAACCGAAACCCGTAATCATAGCCGATTAATTTTTTTATTTGGGAAATTACGCAACTTCCGATAGCCAAAAATATTGCATTATGACAACGAACGAGATTGTTTTACCGTTACGAGGAGCTGATGTAATTTGTTCGAACGCGCCGCCAATGAGGACCGAGCAACAAGGTTGATCCTAATTGCGCGCTCGTAAACGCGCAGACGGGACGTTCGTTGGCTCGGCTTTCGCGTCGATTTATGCAAATTTCATTACCTCTTTGGCCGTACTGCTCGTAAGTAATGTGTTAGTACCGATGTGGTCGAGTTGATTACTTTATTCCGTGTACGGCCGAGCGGCTAATTATTTCTTACATTTGTTGTGCTAACGAGTACCTGTTGGAAACGCCTTTTCCGGTTGTCGCAACGTGGTGTTCTCTCGCCATTAATATCCAACTTTCATATTTTATTTTTCGTCTGATTTATCGGCGTTTTCACAGGTTACGGAGGTCGGTACTTCAGAGAACCTGCAATTATGAGGTATATTTCTGCTCAAGTAAAAACTGAAAGAAAAATAAAATGTTCCGTACGTACACAAAAAAATAAGTATAAGAAAGTAACAAAGTCAATGTGGAACTATTTATATGTATAATAAAATAATGACCCAAAATAAATTAAATTATTTTGCATACACACATAGTTTTTTGGAATATAGATCTGTCTGTTCTTTTGGCCAGGTCTCGCGCAAAATCTAATGGAAGTTTTTAGATGAGGATTATTATATTCCTGATGTCTGGTCGAATGATGAATGTCTGTTGAACTATTAGTGTGCGCGTTTGTATATATAACTCTTGAGGTCTCTTGCCCTTAGTATATATAACTCTTGAAGTTTTCCGTATTGTATTTAGTAGACTCTAGGGGAAATACATGAGATACTTTGATACTACAACGTACAAAATTAAGAAAGAAAAAACCAAAATTGTTATCGAAAACCGTTTGAACGCTTTTAAAAATCAACGTTTTTCTCTCTTTATAATTGAAGTGAAACTTCTTTCACAGAAGTTCGCAACCTTTTTCATGCAACGTTATTGTGACGTCAAAATGTAACGAGTCTATCGCAAAAAGGACGGAAAATAGGTACTTAGCTAATAATCGAGAGAGACAAATCAACAAGATAGAATAAGACAGGAGAAAGGCGCTCACTACTGTTATCACCTGTTTTTACGTTATATGTGTCAAAAGTAAACTGTCAAAATTTTGTCGATTTATTTATCTATGATTGATATATTACTAATTTTATGTGTACTTCATCAATTACAAGACTAATAACATATGTATTTAATTTACGTATATATATGCAGTCAACCCGCACATATATGTGTTGTCATAAATATAACTTACAATAGAAGCAATACATCCCGACTTCCTTCAGCCGCATTTAGTTCTTTACTCGTAGTGTTTTGGTACTGGCATCGCGGCTTTTTTTTTATTGCTAATTGTCTTTATAAATCTACATGAAGATTTTATTAGATGTTTACGGCGATTTGTAATGACATTTTATTAATTTTTTTGAATGTATAGAATTAAAATCTTATACGAATCTAGTACAATCTATGGACTTACTCTTTGTATATTCTTTCGTTCTGCCGTTTTACCAATTGCTATGTACTTATACATCAAGGTTTACATCGCCAAAGAAGTTTCACGTCTGTCACGTGTACTGAGTTGCGCGCGATTTTTTTTATTTTATAATACACAAACTAACGCTCCATTGTAGTAACTGTTGCTTTAAGAGTAAAATTGACATTCATTTGGCTGACATTCGTTTCTTTCCACGGTATAGTAGAAAAACTAACATCATGCAGCAAGTTATTTAGCATATCCCGCTAAAGTAACAAACAAAAAATGTCTCAAATATCTTAAGCAGGTAGCTGGCTAATATTTCTATACCAGCTCTTGTTCGCGGCTTCGCCCACGTGGTATTAGGTAGGTGTATACTGCCACTTGGCGCGAGGTGGCATTTAATCAAATCCCTTCCCCCCTCTCTTCACGTCATAGACTTGCATTAATCAGTGACTTTATAATATATAGACATACCGCAAAAGTACCAAAAGACAATCTAAAATTCAAAAGACTCTCTTAAAAGACTTCTTTTTCTCGTCTTTTCAGTCATTCCTTCGTTGCCCACTCAAGCTAGACGTCAAAGTCATTTCAAAGCATAAGAAGAATATGCCGTCGTGTGCAATGCAAAACTGTAATAACTACTCCGAAAAATTATAAAAAAGTATGAATTCAGGTTTCATCTATAAGTACGCTACTTTCATTACCAACTTCTTGATACATATGCAGTAATTATTTATTTTAGCCGTATTTGTCTTTCTTTGAATAAAAAATAATTGTTGTTGATAAAATACAAAATACTAATGATTTATTTACTGTCCCATTCATCCCTAATAACAATGAGAGAGAAACATAATGTGAACGTAGGTAGGATCTATCCTTTTATTTATAGTTTTAGGGCTGAGAATTGTCGATATCGACATACATATTTAGTGTTACTCAATATAATAATATGATTATACCGAACTTACTATTTTTGCCCAAGATACTTCTGCTTACTGCTCTAAAAGAACCCTTTTGAAGATACATAAATACTTGCTTATAGTCGTATTAGTAACGTTATTACTTTAACAGTATTTTAAGTATATTTAAATATCAACGCTCGATGTTCGAGATAACTTTTGAAACTTGAAATTTCAGAATTTGCGTATTTATTAATTTTAAACATGGATGCAGTTTCCCCAGTGGTGAAATTTGGAAAAGCTTCTAGACGAATATAGTGAGAGAAAATCGACGTGATGAAATATGGTGCCCATCAAGAGCTAGGCGTCTTGTGCTGAAACATTTCCTCGTAAGCGTCCGTTCTATAACAAAATCCGGTCGACAATTATTAAAAAAGACGTTACGTTACGTACGTTAACGACGTTAGACGTTACGTACGTTACGGGTAATGAGAGTTTCTGTTAAATTTTGCTGATTCCTAGCGCTAAGGTATTATAATGTGTAGTTAAGTTTAAATTGTCGATATTACGCTTGAATTAGTAATATCGACATTTCATATCAACGTAAACACATCGCAACTCACTTGATGATTAGGAGCGACGAGTTTCACCCCATAATCTGTGGGACACATTTTACGCGTTTACCATATGAAGAAAACATATCTATACTTTTAGTTATTATGGGGAATGAAGATATGAGTATTTTTAAATAGGCATCAAGTAGAAAGTAATTTAAAAGAAGGGCATGTTGGGGAATTCACTGGGACCCTAGACTTCCTCTTGTCTCACTACAGGTAGCGCACTCAATTTTTTTGTGCGCAGGCGTATTTTACAGCGTTGATCTCCTATACTCTGATTTTGTGAGTGACAGCATAATTATATGTATATATATATATATATATATATATATATATATATATATATATTCTTTTTTTTTCACGAAATAATTTTTTTAGTATTAGGCATATCTATATAATAACTAGCGATTGACAACCAGGATAACCGGCAAGCAAGAGAGAACAAACACCCTTCCACTTCTTAGATTTCAATACTTTACAATATTCCAATACTTTCCTGCTCATCACTAGCTCTTCAAACAGAGAGTTCCATCGGATTAGATTTTTTATTAGAAAATAATTCTTTCATACGTTATACTGATGCATTTTTACGGCCATTTTCCCCTACATTTATCGTCATATTTAGCTCCTATGCTTTGTAGTGAAACAAGAATTTCACCTACCATTTTCGAATTGTTTATTTTATACGATTGTAAATATACATGTCATCTAGGGAACGATAAAATGTGTAGTTAATATGACGCAAGCCATCAGCCCAATGTTTCTTTACCATTCCTTGCTCTATTGTCAACCTTTGCAAGTGCATAGCAAAATAATGCACTTAACGCTCATCGCCCGAACTTGTATTCACGTGCGCGACATTGAGTTTCGCAATGTCCACTTAAATGCAAGTTATATTATGCCAAAGGTTTATAGAACACAAGATAATGCAGTCCAGCCATGGCCTGAATATTGTGAGACTCAAACTTGCATCCACATGTGTTTCCCATTAATTCCGACAGAGTTCATTCAAACACGAGTAATGTGAGATTATAGCTTCCATAGAAAAAAACTGTCTGCAGCTTTGTTACTGCTAAAGTGTTTCGGGTGATCGTTCTAAATTTATAATCACATGTGGTTCAGATTAAATTTGTAGAGTCCACAAGTAATTCGATATTATTGAATCATTTACAAGATCTTTTATGTTGGACGTTTTCAAGTGGATGCGTTGCAAACGATTACTTCCGAGAACAATGACAACAAAGACAATTGATGAGTGCAAATTCGGTTGGTACATTACACGTATTAGTTGTAGCATCATGGTACCTATAACTACTATGAAGGACGAAGTCATTTACGACAATAAATTTTATACCTACATACAAACTTCTCTGTTTATATTATATAATACATATAGGTTTAAGTATTTATTGCCAATGAAATCAGCAATTTCACACTGGTACACATTTTTCACAAATTACACGCGCGTCAATGACAGCTTGCACACTGAAATTCGGCATGTGACATCTGAAATGCGACAGCAGAAAAACTGTCAATGATAGCGGTAACATGGAAATGGCAACCATCTTACGCTGTATCCCAAAAAAATAAGGAATTTGAAGGAAGAAGAAGTGAAGCTATCCATATATACTTTTCCGTCGATTGATAAGTTTGGTTCTACCAATGTGAACTTTATATTTATTTAAATCACATTTTATAACAGAGGGCCCAGATCGATTCTTTCCGCCTACCTCGAATTTCTTCGAACTTGCACTGAATAAAATGATTTTTCTTGGAAAATAATTAAAAAAAAGCTTAAAATAAAAAGATGTCGAAATGATATACGATTTTTCAATGATTTCGATTTTCCTCTTTTTTAGAAGAAAGTTGAATGATTTGAAGTATGACAAACATACTTAACAGATATTATCATAAGACAGAGACAAAAGATCGTGGGCAGATTTATACCGGGCGCTGACCTCTCTGTACATATAATCTTAATGTATACCATGCAGAAAGTCCCTTTCTAAGTTTTCGGGCCTAGCTCGTGAGATGCCGGAGAAGATTGTGTGCATCTTGAAGTACCCTAAAAAAGCATTTTTTTCTCATTGATTAGGTATTTAAGAACTAAAATCAAGGTTTATAATGAATGTTTATTTATTAGTTAATTTAAAACAATTATATACGTGTGCATAGAATACCTATATAATTAAATGAATAAGCTTATT
This sequence comes from Druceiella hillmani, assembly GCA_039881145.1. Taxonomy (NCBI): domain Eukaryota; kingdom Metazoa; phylum Arthropoda; class Insecta; order Lepidoptera; family Hepialidae; genus Druceiella; species Druceiella hillmani. Next base: position 37,393,205 of record JAYKKI010000017.1, on the reverse strand, counting down.
TTCAAATTCGACATGAAAGCGAGAACAGGGCGTATTAGGTGTCTATATAAAAATAAGCCCCGTAGTGACACTAGATTATTAAGATACCTATTTAAAATAACATGTGATGGTGAACATTTAATTTCTAAGTTAATTTAAACAAAATTTATAGAAAATAAAACCTACATTGAGGTCCTAAATAATATAATAATTCTAGCTAAGAGAGAGTAGTGACAACACAAACACTGCTGGTCGTACGTAAATATTTTAATCTTCGAAGTTAACTTCAAAGCGATGTGCAATTTGTGCGTCCCACGTTGGACGACCAACGTAAATTTGATAGAATTAATTTTAAAAAGTTCCGGGAAAATTCACTAGCATTTGATCAAAACTTCTTTAAATTCAGTTTATTTCTTTTAATACATAGCAGTAGTTTCAAGAGACAATTACCTAACCTTACGTTATAGATGTTTCGACACGTACTTGGTCGATTTTTTATCTGTAGAATAACCAATTAATACATCCCACCTAATATTATAAATGCGAATGTTTCAATGGTTGTATTGAGACATACATATTTTATGATATTGTACGTACAATACATATATACTTACAAACACACACATATCATCATCATCATATATATTAATACGCTAAGGTTAAGATGTTACACTCCCTTTTTAGAAAAAACCTCACAACTAATCCACATAAATTATATATCATTTTATAGATAATTGCTTGCTCTACCGGCATCCACAACTAAAAAATTTATTGTTGCTATTGTTTTTGCAAATTAATTAATTATTAAAATTATATACACAAAACAGCAATGCTGCCATCTAACGGCTCAACGTCAATATGATTGACGGTCGGTAAAATTTTTGTTTAATTTCAAATCCACTCACGTATAAATAAAGTGGCGCTTTAGCTCAATGCTTTTGATACTTGCGCCTCTATATGTCAATTCATAATGGAATAAATAACGCGAAGACTTCGCACGGGTCACGCTAGTATATCTATATATGAATAACAGACACTTCCTTTATTACACTTCTGTGTACTTACATATAATGCGTACACAGAAATGTAATAAAGGAGTGTCAGCTATTCATATAGATATTCTGTGCATAAAATTGAGTATATTTGAAGTGCGTTTTTATGAAAATAATTAAAATAGTTCTTTTTCTTGAAATCGCATCTTTGACAGCATTTTTTTTCGAAAATGGTTAACAATTTTTATAATTACTAAAATTATCTACCCAGTTTGACGCATCAGATCACATATAATATATGTGCTTCGTTACAATTATGATAGCACTACTGTAGTCCACACGAATAAACTCTTAGGTAGAAGATAGTGTTTTATGTTATAGTAATGATAGTGCTTCAGCGAATTGCGTGCCCAAAATAAACGACGGATAAAGCAGTCTAAATCTCAAAGCACCACAGACACCTTTAAAACAGGTGGAAAGTCTCAAAAACCTCGTTCACGTCAGAAATACTGATCACAGGATAAACGAAGCGTGATATTCATTCTTTCCGCTGTCAGTCGGCATTGATATTTCCGCACCGCCTTAAATAAGTAAAGATGTCGTCTTGTTTCATATTGTAGCTGATAACATCAAACGAGTCGCATATTCCCCACGACGCGCCTGACAGTGGCTCTCGTGCGTGACGTTTTCAATTCGTTCTAAACTTTATTGCTGCGTCCCGCCCCGAGCCTGTAATTAAGTAGTACAGTCGTTGACCAGTTACCATCACAAATTACTAGACCTCATTTATAAAGTATTAGTGACTAAGAGATGGACTCAGACGATGATAATTAAGCGATGCCTATCGTGAACAGTACAATCATCAGCACGTGTTTGTTTTCTTAGGAAACGACAGCTGTTTCTGTATGCCTAAAATGTTATTATTTTATTTTATTGACGAGCTTATAAAGTGTTTGTAGATAGATTCATTTGTATCTAACTATGTATGTAAATAGATCTATCAAGTCGATCTTCACCCACTTCTAATCGTAGAATCGATATGAAACTTAGGCAATTCTAATGACGATGCAATTGTATGGTCCAGTCCCATCGATTGATATGATGGTGAAGAAGAAAGGCGACCATAAGAACTTCTCAATGGCTAACAGTAAATCCACAGAGTTTGGGATCGTTTGACCAGTTTTAATGAGGACCGGAAGACCTTGCAATAGATAAGGGAGGTAGTCATGGGAACTTCTCTATGGTTAACACATTGTGACTGGACCTTGTGGCTGGATCTTGTAACCGGGAGGACCTTGTGACAGATAACTTCTCAATGGCTAACGGTAAACCCATCGAGTTTGGGTTCGTTTGACTTGTTTCGATGCGTCCTTCGGTTATATATTGTAACCGGGAGGGTCTTGTGATGGAGGACCTGGGAATGGTTATGAAAATTGCTCAATGGCTAACAGTATACCGTTCGAGTTTGGGCTCCTTTCATTTTGTATCAGTCCGTGTAAACAAAGAACTCGTTGAGATAAATGACATGTTTACTATAAATTTTCTTATGTTGTTCAGATTATAAAACATTAACTATTACAGCTCGCGCTCCACGTTACGCATTACCTGTACGAAGGCAGGAAATTTCCTTACATTTTGAGTGAGAGGTACCCTCATTAGATTTTCCTGGAAACCATTAGTTATAGCATATTATTGACTTCATTAAGAATTTATAATTTGAGAAATTTGATGTTTTTTTCCGATACCACCCAAATTTGAGGTTGGAGAAAAATAAAATGTAATGCCATTGTTACGGAACATGTTTAACTGCTTTCTAACAGCCACCATGGAATAAAAGGAAAAACTAAGAAAAAAATCGGTCAATTTCGGAACATTACGATAAATGTTTAATATAGTATATCAATAGTTACATTAATCTATGAACTTACCATACCTATTTATATAAAAAATTGATCTTTTTTAAAGAGGCCACAATTACATTAATCTATGAACTTACCATACCTATTTATATAAAAAATTGATCTTTTTTAAAGAGGCCACAATTACATTAATCTAAGAACTTACCATACCTATTTATATAAAAAAGTGATTTTTTTTTAAAGAGGCCACAATTACATTAATCGATGAACTTACCATACCTATTTATATAAAAAATTGATTTTTTTTAAAGAGGCCACAATTACATTAATCTATGCACTTACCATACCTATTTATATAAAAAATTGATCTTTTTTAAAGAGGCCACAATTACATTAATCTATGAAGTTATAGTAAGTTCAAATATTAAAGTCTTTTTTAATGAGGTTTTTACGATACTCAACCTAGACTTTTTCTAGCTATTCTTTACTTTGTCTGTGATTTTTTAAAATATTGTTTTGAACTTTTATTCTAAAAATAAATATTGTATTCTTGAAATACTCATTTACATTTTATATACAAAAAGTTTTGAAACAACAAAAACAATTGGTCATCCTTTGATCTCTTGAAAGTTATTACTAAAATGCTGAATCAAAGTGTTCGCTTTTTACGTCCATCTTGTATCTTTTAACATACTGCTGTCAGTTGTGTTATACATCAGCTCTTTATGTCGGCCTTTCTCAGACATAAAGAGTGTTATAGACGAGCTGGAAAAAAGAAATGTAACTGTCAGTCAAACAGACAGGAACTGCTTTTATTCTATAAGAATTCCGTTTATCATTTAAATTTTATTGTCATTTGGATATTTGCTGTCGATGCGCCTAACATCTTCAATCACCAACTAATTCTACATGGTTTGTTTAATTCGAAAGCGAGTATTTTAAATTTTTCTCTGTGAAATGATTTCACGTAATGTAATTATGGATACCTTTAGTAGCAAAATTACTGAATGGGAATTTCGAAGATGTTAATGTTAATTTTTAGATTCAGTACACTTCACATCAGACATTCAGAGCCTTAAAATATTCTTTTGTTTATAGTAATTTGTAAAATCGTAAAGATTGTTCTTTATTTCTAGCTGTGAAATGATTTCACGTAATGTAATTATGAACACATTTAGTAGCAAAATTGCTGAATGGGAATTTCGAAGATGTTAATGTTAATTTTTAGATTCAGTACACTTCACATCAGACATTCAGAGCCTTAAAATATTCTTTTGTTTGTAGTAATTTGTAAAATCGTAAAGTTTGTTCTTTATTTCTAGCTGTGAAATGATTTCACGTAATGTAATTATAAACACATTTAGTAGCAAAATTGCTGAATGGGAATTTCGAAGATGTTAATGTTAATTTTTAGATTCAGTACACTTTACATCAGACATTCAGAGCCTTAAAATATTCTTTTGTTTATAGTAATTTGTAAAATCGTAAAGTTTGTTCTTTATTTCTAGCTGTGAAATAAAAGTAAGGAGGGTTTGTGAAACGTCAGCGATCTACGCCTCATCTTTGATGTTTAACTTCCCGTTTAGGGTTACCATACAACACAGAAAAAATACGAGAATTAATATGAGAGTATTTAACTAAAGTGTCTAATTACGATACTGTATTGGTTAGCGTCCAAATATCGCATAACTAAATACTATAAAACCAGAAAAAGAGTAATTTCAAAATAACTAAAACTGAATTTAAGTTACGTACGTAAATTTTTTTACGAAATGTAAAGCAACATAACTTCTTCTAATTCTAATGTATTAAGATATTGACCTAAAAAATCAGTACCAATATCATTTAAAACAATAGAAAATGAACCGGCCAAGTGGGGGTCTGGCTCGGGCATTGAGGGTTTCGTAATTTATATAGACGTATGGTGGCCTTATTGCTACGAGAGCAATATATTACCGTCACAAGAATACCAGTTCAGCCCCGCTCGACGAGCGGCCGGAAATCGAACACCCCGGTGCGCCTCGTTATCAAAGACCAAATATACCACGGCGTCGACATTAATTAAAAAAAATAATATAATTAAAAAGAAATATTTTTAATATAATTTAAAAAAACGACTGTGAAATAATATCCAGAAATATTATTATTTTTTTTTATTATAATCGCCCTTCGTATTTAATTACAAAACCGTGCGAGTAAACCGCGAAAAACTATGCGTTTTATGTGAAACTTCTTAATTGTGAAGGATTTATTTATAATTAATTAAATTTCGCATATATTCGAAATAAACTGTATACAGTATCATGATTACTACTAACATAAAATGACGTGAACGTTATACACGCAATCTTGGAGTTAAATATGAAGATTATTTATGATATTTATTTAAAAATAATATTCTTAGTTACAAAAACAATAAACAGCAGTCTGGGGCCAGCAGTTCCAAAATTAATTTCGTAAATAGCAACATAGAAATACACAAATAAACCGAGAGATGGCGTGGGGTTAGTGAAACGCCCTTAGTTATTACCCCTTAGCGTTTCATCCATCTACGTAAATTTATGATATATATTCAAAAATAGCAAGCAGTCCCAAAATTAATTTCGATGAATGTCGTAAATAGCAACATAGAAATGCACAAATAAACCGAGAGATGGCGTGGGGTCCGTGAAACGCCCTTAGTGATTACCCTCAGCGTTTCATCCATCAACGTAAAAGAAATTCATTTCGATACTTGAGCTTGCTGAACATATTTAATTCGATACAATCACCCTACAATAGACTGACAACCCTGCAAGCATTATACACTATATGAAGACGATGAACTAGCACGTTGTTCTATTTTGGGTTACACTATTAAATTGCAGACGCGCTCTAAGCACGTTTACATCATAAAATGCATAATAGCTTTACGGCGTACGGCTTCTCTCAGAATAACGCATTGAACCGTTGGAGTCCCTCTATACCTTTTTATGCGGAAATTACTTTTTGCGTTCTTTCGCAAGCTAGTATAGGCATGCAATCGAACTCGATATCATTAACAATTAAAAAAAAGAAACCGTTGTCGTGTAATTTAAAAAAAAATTATATATATATATTTATAAATAAAAATAAAAAGTTATTACTAACATTATCTGAAGGCTCAGTACATATTGCTCTAAAAAATTCCTGTTAAAGAGTGTTAAACGAAAATTTTAAAAATCTTTCTTTTATTCTAATGAGGGCGGAAAAAGCGATGGGCTAACGTTGTGTGCAGTCTGCCAGACATCTGCTTTTATGTCATCTGCCGAACGAGCGTTTTTCTGAAACAAGGCCTATTGAATGTTAGTTTATGGTACCATAGAATATGACATTCGATTTTCGACAAACTAAACACTGCATTGTTTTTATGAATTACTAAAATGCTTTTACGTAACACATTACACCATATTTAGGTATTATAAATAAGTTTGCTTGATTACAATACCTCAAAAATGTATGCTACGGGGAATAGACAATAAAAACTACAGCAGTTTGAGTTAATCATTTTATCGCCATATGGTACTAATACCATTTTCCACGATCCCTATAGTACTTTCCTTTGTTTTCTTTCTTTTCTCTATATTTCGCTTCTCTTTCCTGGTGTTTTTGAGAAATTGCTATATTTCCATCATATTATTTAACTTATTATCTTCTAAGCAAGTCGAAGCATAGAGTTGTACAAATTTTTGCAGGTTTGAATTGATCTCTAGCTGATCGTACAACATTTATAGCAGAGGTTCTCCCGTGGCCTCAATCCTTACTTGTAGCCCAGCAATTGTCTCTAAGCATGCGCTGTGGTGGGATTACTGTAGTTCAATAATATTCATACTTGCCTATAAGCGTTGATTCCGTTACGTCAGATGCACAATCTGCAGCATCCATAATTTCATCAACGTGTTCATCATCTGTGTTGCACCGTACATCATCATTTGAAAGGTGCTTTTATATTTTTCTGTCGCTTTCCAGTGATGTATTATTATACTTTTCATGTAAAAAATTCACAATTTCACTTGAGGTCGACGCCTTTCGACTTACCATTGTAGTGTGATGTTTTGTATATTCAAGTGTATATATTTCTATTGCTTAAAATTATACTATAATATAGCAAGTGGAACGCTGAGTTTTAATAATTTTTAAAATTTTATTCAACAAAATTTATTTAAATTAATTTTTGTATTTTTAGTTTTCAAATTTAATGAACTTTCCTTTAATATCACACGACGGGGCGGAAAAAAATTGTAAAATTTCGAATCAAGGTTTTCGTTTTTACATCTACATTTGGATCCGGTACTTTTCCTCCAACCTCAAAAATGTTTTTTCATCCACCCTCTTACTCGGCCAATTGTTAATCTTCGGATGTAACACTTTCCATATAATAAAAGGAAAGTGTGGTCACCCCAGTGGCTATTAGTCAAATGGCTATAAATCAAATCTGAGGAAATGATTTTATTTATAAAATTAACATCAACAAAATTATTATCACAAGAATAAATTATATTATATGAAAATTAATATACATGTTTCGAAAAATTAACAGATAGCCGCTGGTATACATTCGTTTCTATCGGCTATCCGGGTGCTGGTTTACCCTTGTTAGCATCGAAGGATTAAGTCCTTTTAGCGTGTTTATATAGATGACACATTAACTATTCGTTATAACGTAGAGTATATAATTCCTATAGATATATTGAATATATTTGGCGTTAATTTTGTAGAAATTAAGTTATTCACAACTAAATGAAACTACGTGATGTAGTATTATTTCTACTTTATTGAAATTCTTCACCACGACCTAGGTTTCATTATATGACAACATCTTCAGGTGGGCAGTTAGCGAAGCTTGCTATTTGGCGTTAATTTTGTAGAAATTCATTATTTACAACTAAATGAACGCTAATCTTTGCTAATTGCCCACCCGAAGATGTTGTAATACAACGAAACCTAGGTCGTGGTAAAGAAATTAAAGAAAGTAGAAATAATACTACATAACGGAGTTTCATTTAGTTATGAATAATGAATTTCTACAAAATTAACGCCAAATAGCAAGCTTCGCTAATTTTCCACCTGAAGATGTTGTAATACAACGAAACCTAGGTCGTGGTGAAGAATTTAAATAAGGTAGAATTAATACGAAACTACATCACGTATTTTCATTTAGTTGTGAATAATGAATTTCTACAAAATTAACGCCAAATAGCAATCTTTGCTAATTGCCCACCTCAAGATATTGTAATACAACGAAACCTAGGTCGTGGTGAAGAATTTAAATAAGGTAGAATTAATACTACATCACGTAGTTTCATTTAGTTGTGAATAATTAATTTCTACAAAATTAACGCCAAATAGCAATATTTGCTAATAGCCCACCTGAAGATGTAATACAACGAAACCTAGGCCGTGGTAAAGAAATTAAAGAAAGTAGAAATAGTACTACATAACGGAGTTTCATTTAGTTATGAATAATGAATTTCTACAAAATTAACGCCAAATAGCAAGCTTCGCTAATTGTCCACCTGAAGATGTTGTAATACAACGAAACCTAGGTCGTGGTGAAGAATTTAAATAAGGTAGAATTAATACGAAACTACATCACGTATTTTCATTTAGTTGTGAATAATGAATTTCTACAAAATTAACGCCAAATAGCAATCTTTGCTAATTGCCCACCTCAAGATATTGTAATACAACGAAACCTAGGTCGTGGTGAAGAATTTAAATAAGGTAGAATTAATACTACATCACGTAGTTTCATTTAGTTGTGAATAATTAATTTCTACAAAATTAACGCCAAATAGCAATATTTGCTAATAGCCCACCTGAAGATGTAATACAACGAAACCTAAGTCGTGGTAAAGAAATTAAAGAAAGTAGAAATAATACTACATAACGGAGTTTCATTTAGTTATGGTTAATGAATTTCTACAAAATTAACGCCAAATAGCAAGCTTCGCTAATTGCCCACCTGAAGATGTTGTCATATAATGAAACCTAGGTCGTAGTGAAGAATATAAAAAAATGAGAAATAATACTACATCACGTAGTTTCATTTAATTGTGAATAATTAATTTCTACAAAATTAACGCCAAGTAGCAATCTTTGCTAATAGCCCACCTGAAGATGTTGTAATACAACGAAACCTAGGTCGTGGTAAAGAAATTAAAGAAAGTAGAAATAATACTACATAACGGAGTTTCATTTAGTTATGAATAATGAATTTCTACAAAATTAACGCCAAATAGCAAGCTTCGCTAATAGCCCACCTGAAGATGTTGTAATACAACGAAACCTAAGTCGTGGTAAAGAAATTAAGGAAAGTAGAAATAATACTACATAACGGAGTTTCATTTAGTTATGAATAATGAATTTCTACAAAATTAACGCCAAATAACAAGCTTCGCTAATATCCCACCTGAAGATGTTGTAATACAACGAAACCTAAGTCGTGGTAAAGAAATTAAATAAGGTAGAATTAATAACTACATCACATAGTTCATTTAGTTCCTATGGATATATATATTTGTAATTTCAATCTCTGCTTAATAGCGTATTACAGTCGTACTATTCATAGATAACTTGCAAAGTGGACCCTGCAAATATATTTAATATGAAAAGGTGTTGCCATATTTCATAATCATAATGCGTACGTATATAATATAAGGGTTTTATTGTGTATAGTTCCGACCGCATGCGCTAAGCCACAGAAACACGTTCCCGCATACAAGCGAGGCCGGCTGATGCGCGCCGCACGCCGAACAGCTGGACCGAGTCGAGTAGAGCGACCACGTGGTCTGATCGTTACGAACGAGCGACAATATCGGCGGATTAGTCCGCCGATATTGTATATATAATTCGTGGATGAATCGGAAAGTGAATATGATTAACGCGAATGGAGTATATGTAATATTATAATTAATCAATTACGCAGTCAATTTATGATTTACACAGAATGTGTATGTGATATTTTTTAACGTAGTATAAATATTTTACTTTATCTATTGCCTAATTACAGCTTCTGCAAATAATAGATCTTTGGTAAAACCTAAATGGTACAATAAGCGTGTCTTTAACTGTAAGATTAAGTAAAAACAACCGAGTGCAGAGAGAAGGGCAAGGAGATCCGCACAAAACGGATACAGCGAATGGTCGCCGAGCACGAAAAAAGGGACTTTTGTATAAAATTTTTATTAAAAACTAAATCAATAATCAATAAAGTGAAAATCAATAGACTTATATTTTGATACTTAATCGACAGCAATATGAATCATCAAAATCGATCAATTATGGATCTGTAGCTTGACCTCGTATATAGGTATGACCGTAAGGGGACATCGTGTTTAAAGACAAATTTAGATCATAGTAAACAATTTAAAAAAAATTAAAAAGCGATTTATTTTGTTTTAAGGAAGGTCTCTTCTTTTCTTTCTTATTTAAAGTTCTTTACTTTATAATTATTTCTGTCTTCAAAACTAAAGGCTGGCACTGGATGGTCGACAATAAAGCACACACCGGATGGTGTGTAATTAGATGTAAATAGCATATGGTCTAATGATAACGAAGGACTGGGGATTTTCCATTCTACTTCAACTCAGTGAAATGAAATAAACGTATTTATACAATATTTTTTTGAGTAGTATAAGCAACATTCAATGATAGATCACCGCCCAAGTCCCCCTAGATTTACTTCTATCGTTTAATCCATAATCGCACAACCTTTTTCTGGTTATATTGTAAGTTAATATTATATTGACATCACTAAGGCAAAATATATTTTGATCTAAAATGATAATATTACGTCGTAAAAATAATTTGAGCAAAAGTGAGAAATTAATGTTGATATAAAAATACTACGAACACAATACCTAGTACAAAATAGTTAATTTACATTTAAAGAAAATATAAGCAATTGAATTTCATGTATTTATTTCCTTGTCACTTTGCATAATAAACTTCGTCTTTAAGTAAATATATCATAAATTTCGATACTCACTTTTGTTATTTAATCATTAACTAACCTTTGCGTCCATTGTTAACATGGTAATGATTAATTATCAAACTAAAAATCGTCCATGGATGTATTAAACAATTCTGTGCAAGTGATGCTTTAAGTTTTAATATAAAAATATAAATGAACAAATAATATTCGCAAATTACGGGATTTTTTACAAATTCGTAATTTATATGACTTTTATTCATACGTTACCAGCGTACTTTAACATCATAAGCGGTATAATGTTGACTTTTCTTTTTTTCCTATTTTCACTTAATGAGATAAAAGCATCCATTATATTTCGCCACGGTCTCCAGGTTTCGCTGCACCCCGAACCTTGCTGAAGCTCTTTAATTCCGCTAGCATGGGTCACCGCCAGTTTGCTTAGAAAAGCCACGCTTCTTCTTTCTTTAAGGGTTTCAATCTCAAAATTGTTTAGAAATATACAGTATACACGAGTTCCTTACGAAACGTATGATGAATTTAATTCAGATTGAAGAGTTTCATTTAATTGTCCATAAGAGCTGCCGGGCATCATTCCAAAGTGTCTTCGTTAGATGTTAACGAAGATTTGGTGTCACATAACTGTGTTTTTTTTTAATTAGAATTTTATTATTCTGACATCATATTTGTAACTCTGAACATAGAATATAATAAATATTCAGACCAAGTGAAAATTATAAATTGTCCCCAACCAGTCAGATCGTGGAATACATTTTCGGTTTTTAATTACCTTGTAAACCGATGTCGCTTACCCAACTGTTGAATGAGATGGAACGCGGAGATCCGCAGCTAGTGCGTCCGCGCGCGTCGCCATGGCAATCGACACAAGGCGACAATCCTCGATTTGCGACACGACAAATTAAAAATAATACAAAACCATGACGAAAAAAAATTATATAATACGAAAGCCATAAAAAAGTTTGCAGAGTGTTAAACTGTCAATTTCCGGCGGAAATCGACTTTGTTCGATAGTGATATTTTTCTTCTTTTTCCCGAATTTTTACTGTGCCGTAATCTATAGCTGTCACTACGTTTGAGTGACGCTCTCGCTTGTTTGTTGAAAATAAACGTTAGCCGTTCGCCGATTGTTTATACGTTTTTTTTGTTGTGAATGCGAAATAATGTGTAACCGTTAAACCTTCGCCAATAGTGCGCGTGTTTATTGTCTGAATAAATGTGTTTTTGCGTTTAGTTTTCGTAGTGCTCGTCTACCATATTCGTAGAACAATTTCACATAGCAATGTGGATATGGTAATATTCATTCGAAGTGCAAACTTGAAACGAATAAATTCATGTATAGATATACTAACTAACGTATACAATATTATTTCCATGTTACGTCATTAATTTTTATAAGTCGTTTGCGTATATTACCAATATCGATTTTATAAATCACAGTTACATATATAGACTGATTTTTAAAGCAATATAAAGGAAGCCTACGTACGTTCAGTGTTTTATTTTGTTTGTTTTCTTGGTTGTTTCTTAGCTTTAAGGCAAAAGCGTTTAATTTTGGTAGTTTTTTGCAATAAAAGTAATAAGTTTTACTGTATAGCAACAACTCGGTTTTTTTTTAATATGATTTATTTGCTGTGATCATCCGTATGCTGTTTTTATACATTTTTCATAATAATACATTAACATAAAAAAATAAATAAAAAGCCTATTACCATAAGAAAATATATGTATAACAAAACAGTACTCAATTAGGTTTATGAACAGTCCGGTTAAAAAAAGCAAGCATTGTTGTTCACCAAAACATTTATCGTCCGCCGCCGATTTTCCATTTTCACGCTTTTGTATCTTAACAAATTATTTGTGACCATAAAATATACAATACAGTATACAATTTCTTCAACTTATGTAATCGTAACAATTTTATAGTATTTTTCGTCAGCAAATTGAACGCTTCAAATGTTGAAAACAAAATATATTACAATTACTCTATATTATGCTTAAGCATAAAGAAGAAAATTTATTTACATAAAATACATTTTGCACTTTATGCATTTTAAGTGATAACAAAAATATACCATAATAACAATATTATATTTAAACATAAAATACATTATTATTTACTATTACGAGAAAATCTAATATCTCAAAGTAGGCGTTCGAGAAATTGAAGATGAGTTTAGAGGTCCCTGTCTAGAGGTACATACCATAGACTTTCAGGGCCTGCTTGAAGATCCTGCGGTCCGTAAACCACACTTTTCTGCATCCCCTTGCTTTATAAGGATATAAGGCAAGAAAGCAAGGAATATGGTGAAAGAATGATGACTCTGTCGTTTTATACTTACATATTATAGAAAAGGCAATGTCGTTCTGTCTATCCGTCCGCGTGTACACTTATAAACTCGAGAATGATTAATCTTATTTATAAACAGTTATTTAGATTGCTGATATATTATCCAGCCATACTTTGTCTTCATTGCATTGCGACTTAAGTGAACTAAGCATTAATTGTTTTTGTGAAATAAATCAATGAAAAAGTGGCCAAGATACCTATAACATGGTTATAAGGAGGAAGGCGTGAGGGTCTCCGCCTAGGTCCCTAAAAAGAAACTAAAGTTTAAATCACGTGGGGATTATCAGGGACACAGCAATATAGTAGAAATGGATAATAGAAAAAAATAAAAAAGCAATATAAATGGTTGATGCAAGAAATAAAATAATGCTTCGAAGGTCTTGTGCTTCTATTAGAGTCCAAAAACACATGCTACTGATGAACGCGAATCGAGATAAGATAAATAATAAGTCAAGTTATGCAGTAATAATGGGCGATAATATATCTGTTCTAACATAAAATATATTACTCATTTTATTTATTTCTTCATCTTTTTCAACAATTGTAAATGTATCTCTCGTGTTTTACTTATTTTTTCACCTTTTTCATCAATTGTAAACGTATCTCTGGTATTTTACTTATTTTTTTCATCAATTGTAAACGTATCTCTGGTATTTTACTTATTTTTTTCATCAATTGTAAACGTATCTCTGGTATTTTACTTATTTTTTTCATCAAGTATAAACGTATCTCTCGTATTTTACTTATCATCTTTTTCATCAATTGTAAACGTATGTCTCGTATTTTTCTTATTTTTTCATCAATTGTAAACGTATCTCTGGTATTTTACTTATTTTTTTCATCAAGTGTAAACGTATCTCTCGTATTTTACTTATTTTTTCATCTTTTTCATCAATTGTAAACGTATGTCTCGTATTTTTCTTATTTTTTCATCAATTGTAAACGTATCTCTGGTATTTTACTTATTTTTTTCATCAAGTGTAAACGTATCTCTCGTATTTTACTTATTTTTTCATCTTTTTCATCAATTGTAAACGTATGTCTCGTATTTTTTTCATCTTTTTCATCAATTGTAAACGCATCTCTCGAATTTTACTTATTTTTTTTCGTCTTTTTCATCAATTAATCCAACAATATCTTTCTTCGGTATTTAAATTTTTTGTCTTTTTCTTTTATATGTATCAAAAAAATAACTTCTAGTTTCGCATTGGTGATAATTAAAATAGTTCTTTTTTTTTAATAAAAGGAAGCGTCTTAGCGGTATATACTGCAACAAATGAGGATCTCGATTTACAAAAAAAATGGTAACACAGGCAACTTTTTGTTGTCCGTGCCTTCAACCCGCCAGTAACATTGCCAGTAGGGTTGGCTATATTTCAAATTTTAGAATTTTTATTATATTGTCTAAAAAACAAATATTAATTAATAGTTTTCAGTTTATTTTGAAATTCTATTTTATGTTACCATCAGTAAACTGCGCATAATTTTAATAAAAATGGACAAATGACAAATTTGAAATCGTAGACTGTAAAATGAAAGTTATCGTTTCGGATAATGCATCCGAAGCGATACCTAACCGAAGCACATAAAATCGACATCGTTTGAGTAAAAAAAAGTTGGTTTATGTTGAGTACTGCAGACACCACCTAAGTAAATAAATGCGAGTGTTGTAGCAAAGTGAATCATTCAAATTTTAATATGACTTTATTATGGAAGTATTTTGCGATGTTCGTTTTTGTTCGTTTAACTGCTTGTCTGTGTAATATACATACCTAGTCTACAAAGATTTAGAAGACTTTCAAAGATTTATGAAGTTTTATACCGAGATATATTCTGCTGGCCTGACGAAAATAGAACTAGAAGAAAGTTATTAAAGAATTTTGTTTATAAAAGCGAAAATTGTAAAAATGTTTTTTTTTGCTATTCGCATGTTGAGAACCGAAATAATATTGTTATCAGTTAGTAGGTCTAAAATCTAAAATCATATTCTTGCAAAACATTTTTCGGAAATGCGCCATAAATTGATGTTTTCAAGAACAGTTTACCGATTTTGTCAACCCTAGTTACCCTGCCAGATGGTACGCGTGTTGTGTGGTTTAAACTGGTATAAAGGAATTTGGCATTTTTTGTCTAGGCCGAGATGAAAAAAGCGAAGCAGCCGAGTGGTATTTCACGGGCGCTCTCTGTCGGTTCGCGAACGAAGTCTTGTGCTGTGTAACGAACGTTCGTATGGATAGAGGAATTGAAGTTCAATTCGTACTAAACGTAAGGTTATTCGTAAAGTTATACTTGTGTGTAATAACGGCTATGGTGTGGCATATAAGCGGCTATGAGAGCGAGTGCAAAACAAACATTCCTTATAGCCATTTTTTGTTTTTTTTTTAAAGGAATTGAAGTTCAATTCGTACTAAACGTAAGGTTATTCGTGAAGTTATACTTGTGTGTAAAACGGATATGGCGTGGCATATAAGCGGCTATGGAGCGAGTGGGCGCGGGCTCAAACATTGCTTAAAGCCATTTTTTGTTGTTTTGTTAGGAATTGAAGTTCAATTCGTACTAAACGTAAGGTTATTCGTAAAGTTATACTTGTGTGTAATAACGGCTATGGTGTGGCATATAAGCGGCTATGGAGCGAGTGGTCGCGGGCTCAAACATTGCTTAAAGCCATTTTTTTGTTGTTTACAAATTAAAAAAAAATGTACCTTGAAATCAAACTGATTTACCATTCACTAGATAATATTAAGGTACTACCTGCAGATACTAACTATTCTACCCGTTCTTCTCGCGTGACAACTTGAGCTATATTACACATTTTTAAATTAACCCTTTCAGCCAACATGTCTCTTGCTGGGCTTTACATGAACAGTGGATATTAAATTTACAAGTTGAACAATCATATGATACTATAACTATACCCCATTCAAGGGAGATTGGCGCATGGTGAAATTGGTGAGAGTGAGATAGGGAAGATAGGGAGAGTGAGGCGTGGTGAGATTGAAGCAGAGTGAGACGATGAAAAATGGAATAGGGTGGAATAAGGGAGAGTGAGGCAGCGGGAGACGGTATTAATAGAAGTTAACTTAAAAATAGGAACGAAATAAAATAAAAGAGAAGACAATTTATTGAATCACAGATTCATTATAAAATTTTGCGTTTGATGAAATTAAATTGAAAAGGCGACTTAAGATCCCGCGGGATCTCAATGCGGCTAAAAAGGTTAAGGCGTAAGTTACTGTCTTAAAGGCTGCGTAAGTTACTGTTTTTTTTCACAATTTTATTTCAAATCAGCTTTCGAGTTAATTAAAAACACATAAGTACCTGCAAAACTTTACCGCAAAAAGTTGTGAAATTACCAAGTTCTAAGTCTGCGACATACGGACGGACGGGCATGATGATATCTTAAAACGCCCTCTACACTAGTCGCGGAACTACTCCGACGAAGTACTCGTGAAGTTGATCGCAGTCTGGAGTACGTGACTACACATTCGTGCAATCTAGCGAGGAGCTCAGTCGCCGTGAGTCTCCCATACGCTAACCTCGCGGAGTCCTTTGACTCGGACGCAAAAAACAGGCAGCGATCGAAAGTCCCCCGAGGCGAGGCGAGGTTGCACAAAGCAAATCGAAGTACCTCTCTGTACCATTCTCTTCGCCTAACTTCGATCAACTTCGCGAGTAGTGTAATGCAGGTATAAGGATTCTTAGTTGCTATGGAACTCCGATAAAATAAAACATTTTGTGAAAAATAAAAATATATGTACGATGAAAGGTTCAGAACTTATTAATTTAAGAGTTTTTAAGTTTAAATCACAAGTAAACTGAAAGCTCAGCCGAGATGAGGTCATTGTAAGAAATGTACGAAAGACCTTACGTGACAAAAATCATAATGAGGATTCACAACAGAATGCTAGATGACAGAGAAGGTATTGTTATGGATACAAAATTACAATATGCAATATATAACTTAAACGCAATATTTAATGAGATACTCAAAATAATTAATAAACTCCCTTATAATGAATGCTAAATAACTGGCCAGTGACGTCATAGGCCAGTTGTGTTTTGTATGGGGCGTTTTCGCACGAATTGTAGTTCGTCAATTTTTAAGCTGTTATAACTTTGTATTTAATGTTATTACTTTTAATGTTAGTACGATGAAAGGTTCAGAACTTATTAATTTAAGAGTTTTTAAGTTTAAATCACAAGTAAACTGAAAGCTCAGCCGAGGTGAGGTCATTGTAAGAAATGTACGAAAGACCTTACGTGACAAAAATCATAATGAGGATTCACAACAGAATGCTAGATGACAGAGAAGGTATTGTTATGGATACAAAATTACAATATGCAATATATAACTTAAACGCAATATTTAATGAGATACTCAAAATAATTAATAAACTCCCTTATAATGAATGCTAAATAACTGGCCAGTGACGTCATAGGCCAGTTGTGTTTTGTATGGGGCGTTTTCGCACGAATTGTAGTTCGTCAATTTTTAAGCTGTTATAACTTTGTATTTAATGTTATTACTTTTAATGTTAGTACGATGAAAGGTTCAGAACTTATTAATTTAAGAGTTTTTAAGTTTAAATCACAAGTAAACTGAAAGCTCAGCCGAGGTGAGGTCATTGTAAGAAATGTACGAAAGACCTTACGTGACAAAAATCATAATGAGGATTCACAACAGAATGCTAGATGACAGAGAAGGTATTGTTATGGATACAAAATTACAATATGCAATATATAACTTAAACGCAATATTTAATGAGATACTCAAAATAATTAATAAACTCCCTTATAATGAATGCTAAATAACTGGCCAGTGACGTCATAGGTCAGTTGTGTTTTGTATGGGGCGTTTTCGAATTGTAGTTCGTCAATTTTTAAGCTGTTATAACTTTGTATTTAATGTTATTACTTATTCTATTTTAGTAATAAAAAAATATAGTCAAATTCCCTATTTTGTCCAATACAAGAGCATAACTTGCACTTCCGTTTGGCAATACCTTGCGGTCAAAGTCGTAAAGTACTACTGATCGGTTTATAAAACTTTAAATCGCGCATATGTTTTTATTACGATCGGTGTTTATATGACGTTCGAAATGTTTTTTTTCTTTTATTGCTTTCGCGTTTGTAAATGTCCAATGTAAGAAGGAACGGAAACAATAAAATGTCGCGAAACATACCTTTTTCCTTTTATTTATGGCAAGAAAGTTGTCCGGACTAGTTATTCGGGATGTCGGCTGGCGACCGAGAGTTTGTTACCATTAATTATAATATAATCGGCCGAGTACAAAATGGCTACGCCAGCGTGGAGCGATTTGAATAATAATTATCTTTGCACACGGTGAATTAACTAACATGACGGATATGTATGACCGTGAACATAAACAGTTATAACGAATGTACCGCAGAATGCATACACGACCCAGTTTTAAGATGTTAATATTGTACATTAGAAGCTCGTAAACCACTTTGCAAATCGTTTAAGAAATATTAACATAGTGTCTGCTTTGCAAGTAGCTTCCGTGTAACCAAACGTGGTTTCTGACTGAAAGTGTATAATATAAAAACTGTGGTGTTAAACAATTCTTAAAAGTTTACAGGTATAGTCTTTTAGGTAAATCAAAGACAGATTTGAATTAAAATTATGAAAAAAAATTACCTCCTTATATGGCTCAAGTTGGGGTAACATTTTTTCGCGTACATTGTCTCATTTGATAGATGTCGTTGGGTAGATCTTTGTAACTGTAATAAATTATGTCAGACAACATTTTTTTTAATTAGTCACATCATTTGTCAGAAATAATTTGCAATATGGCCGCTATTCCTGTAATTTTTCAACGAACGTTCAACGAATCAGAAAAATGATTGCTTTCCACATTTTTTCGGGCACACCACCTCGTTTGAAAGATGTCGTTGGGTAGATCTTCGAAACTGTAATAAATTATGTCAGACAACATTTTTTTAATTAGTCACATCATTTGTCAGAAATATTTTGCAATATGGCCGCTATTCCTGTAATTTTTCAACGAACGTTCAACGAATCGGAAAAATGATTGCTTGTACCAAGTAGGTACTTTTCACATTTTTTCGTTAGGTAGATGTCGTTGGGTAGATCTTTGAAACTGCAATAACTTATGTCAGACAACATTTTTTTATTTAGTCACATTATATGTCAGAAATATTTTGCAATATAGCCGCTATCGGAAAAATGATTATTTTTACGAAATAGGTACCTTCAACTGTATATTTGAGTTGCGGGTACGTCCACTAATTTTGAACCAATTTCAGTGCTTGGTATTTCATAATGTTTCTTGATAAAAAATAATAAAAACAATTTTACGTAATTAATATTTTGGTTAAAACAATAAGATTATGTTAGAAAAAAGAATTGAAGAAAGGAGAAATATAAATTATATATTCAACGATAACGCCTAATCAAATTTTATGGTAGGTACGTTAGAATTTTTAGGGTTACGGTAGGTACGCGAGCTTGTTTAGATATCAGCATATGGGTACCACTCAATATAATGCAAACGTCGTCATCTACTGTGAAACAAGCTGAAACGTTATTAAAAAAAATCGTCGGTAAAATCATAAATGCACCTCCGCATTTGCTTTTATAAATATACTAAAATATTAAACACTAGCGTGACCCGTGCGAAGTCTTCGCATTATTTATTCTATTTTACTAAAATTGACATATAGAGGCGCAAGTATCAAAAGCATTGAGCTAAAGCGCCACTTTATTTATACGTGAGTGGATTTGAAATTAAACAAACATTTTACCGACCGTCAATCATATTGAATCATATTGACGTTGAGCCGTTAGATGGCAGCATTGCTGTTGTGTGTATATAATTTTAATAATTAATTAATTTGCAAAAACAATAGCAATAATAAATTTTTTAGTTGTGAATGCCGGTAGAGCAAGCAATTATCTATAAAATGATATATAATTTATGTGGATTAGTTGTGAGGTTTTTTCTAAAAAGGGAGAGTAACATCTTAACCTTAGCGTATTAATATATATGATGATGATATTTTGTCAT
This sequence comes from Druceiella hillmani, assembly GCA_039881145.1. NCBI lineage: Eukaryota > Metazoa > Arthropoda > Insecta > Lepidoptera > Hepialidae > Druceiella > Druceiella hillmani. Next base: position 37,373,004 of record JAYKKI010000017.1, on the reverse strand, counting down.
ATTTTAAATATCTAAGAAATTCGATTAGTTCACATTGGTTAATTATAACTAATAATCAGGAAAATATAAAAAGTTAATCGTTGAAGAATTAAGAAAAAACTTAGTCATCAACACCCTAATACAAAAAAGTTCAAAGTTTAATAAAAAAAAGTTTCAAACGAGTTAAAAAAGTTAAAGATAGCGGAGAGGCGAGAGAATTGCCAAGAAGGTCTGCGCAAAAGGGAGACCGAGGACAGTGGTCGAGCATAAAAAAAGGAGATTGCAGAATATTGTTTATAAAAATTAAACTGCCATTATAATGTTATTTTTCAAAGACTAACTGAACTATGGTAACTAAAATAATGTACCATTTTTTAGAGGGAAGATCTCCTCTTTCTGTATTAAAAGTTGATTACTTTCTAGAATGACTCGACTTATAATTACTTCTAGTCACGCGAGTCGAGGATACGTGCTAATCGATAATAAGGCACACCCCGCGGGCGTTCAATAATGGTATCTGCTTATCGGAATTATACTAGATATCATTTTTTTTGAGATATTCGTTGAATCACTTTCAACTATAGTTGTTATACACAAAGCGTACCATTTTCAGTCTGAAACTATTTTAAGCATTAAATGGCCTAAACCAATAAGTGGAAATATTTGGAGATAAATAAATTTTTATTAAATTTTATTAATAAATATATTTCAGCAAAATATCGGTTGGACTGGTGTTATATATGGAAAAGTTGCATATTATATTTAACAATCTCCAGTAATCTAACAAATTAAGAAAAATCTTCTTCCCATTCTGGAAAATTTCCGTTTCCTACAAAACAACAGTTATACAGAACCAACATGTGACGAAAATTTCTTGATAATTTCGGACATATATGTATAGTTTCCAATATTTTATAAGCGTGCGATGTCGATGAACGGTTTCGGTTATCATTCGCGAATTGCGTTGCACTCGGCTTTTCAGTTTCGCTACGATTTGTTGTCACGGGTGACTGTGTCGTCGTCAAGGTAACGCGTTTTGAAATCGATCCAACCGCAGTCGCATTACACATAACTGGTACTGCTCTGGTATATTATTACTTCGCCGTGACAAATAAGCTTTACGTAAATAGTTAATGAAAACAGAAATGAAACTTTGCTTTATTTTTGTCGAAACCCGTAATAACTGACCATAAAGTTAAATAATAAACGTTATGTAAGCTAAACAGCGTTGTACTAGCGGAAAGGCGGTTAGTCTTACACAAACATCGTTTACAATCCGATTCGTCAATTCCGTTGTTTTAAACTTGTTTCCGTAACATTTGTTAACTAGTTTTTGTAGGTAGGTCCGATTTCATTGACAGCTCTCACGAAAGACGGTTGTCACTCGAAACTATCATAAATACTGTGACGTGTGTTTTTTTATCGGCTCTTCGTAATCTGCGGACGTGTCAATAAATGATAAAACAATATCTCAATCATATAAGTTTCATCTTACTCTGCTCGAAAAACTTAATAAATTAACGTAAAAATTAATCATATTTAAATAAAATTTAATTGAATTATTATTCATCATATGATATTCGAAATCAATAACGAATCAGTTGAGCTATATCCGTTTTAGGTTGTACATCAACGTATAAATATATAATCACATTTTAATTAATTTTTAACTCATCTATGCCTTTGTGAATATATTTTAATCCGCGCCATTGAGTTAAGTTTTCGTCTTTGTTTAGTAAACAGGATTTACATCACGTGTTTTTGTGATAATTTAACAGTTGAATATTCTGTAACTAAAAAAATGATATACGATAGCGACTACGAAGCAACGCTTGATCGACTGCTTAAGAGTTCTCTTACAGTCTTCGCTGCGTCGATTTGATAAGGCGCGTTGATAATAGAATTGTGATCGTTCGACGTGTGTTAAAAAAACATGAGAGTACGCGAGATAAATGCGCCAATGTGTATTTATTCGCATCTTAAGCGTGGACTCGGCTACGTGTGAAAGTAATGAAAAGTGATCAAATAACGTGATATAGTTTTGTGAAATATAATTGCTGTTTGGATTTGACATTGCATCTGACACTTTAATAATAAAGGGCACAACAATGGAGGAGATACCAATGCCAGGGATCGTGGCTCAGGTGGTGACGATGCTGAATAATCACGCGAACAGGTATTTTTAATTCTCAATTTACTTTATATTAATTCTTAAGGAAGTGCTCAGTTTTTTTTATATTGTCTCCGCAAAGTTGGCTTTATGTTTATAATTTGTTTTAAATAATTTATTTATTTTGAGATTGTGTCTCTTTAAAGAAAACTGACGATAAAGGGCGTTAAAGGGAACGTCACTTTTAAATAAGTTGCTATTTTAGAATATATAAAAACGAACAATTAAAATATATTGTTTCTAATATATCGAAAGTTGTTATAAATAAACAGTAAAAATCTAACGAATTCCACAAAATTTTAATGAAACTATTCCAAAAAATAACCAATATGGAACTCTTTTTCTAGTGCGTAGCTATCGCTTAGATTAATTAAAAATAAACTGTTAACTGACATTGACATTCGTTCTGTGTTGTCATAATGAATATCTTTCACTCATTTTGAGTTTTATATGATGATGCGTTAGGTTTATAATTTGTTTTAAATAATTTATTTATTTTGAGAAATTAAAAATAAACTGTTAACTGACATTGACATTCGTTCTGTGTTGTCATAATGTATATCTTTCTTAGATTAATTAAAAATAAACTGTTAACTGACATTGACATTAGTTCTGTGTTGTCATAATGAATATCTTTCACTCATTTTGAGTTTTATATGATGATGCGTTAGGTTCATAATTTGTTTTAAATAATTTATTTATTTTGAGATTATTTCTCTTTAAAGAAAACTGACGATAAATGGGCGTTAAAAGGAACATCACTTTTAAATAAATTGATATTTTAGAAAATATAACAACGAACAATTCGAATATTTTGTTTTGTAATATATCGAAAGTTGCTAATAAGCAATAAGTAAACGGAAAAATATAACGAATTCCACAACAAATTTTAATGAAACGATTGTAAAAAATAACCAATATGGAGCTCTTTTTGTAGTGTGTAAAATAAAAAGTAAAAATAAACTGTTAACTGACATTGACAATCATTCTGTGTTGTCATAATGAATATCTTTCACTCATTTTGAGTTTTATACGATGATGCGTTAGGTTTATAATTTGTTTGAAATAATTTGTTTATTTTGAAATTGTTCCTCTCTAAAGGAAACTGACGATATTAGAAAGAACGAACGCTATATAACCAAACATAAAGATAAACTGACGATATAGGTCTGGCGAACATAATTTTTAAAAATTGATATTTTTCGAACAAACGAACAATTTAATGATTAGCAATAAAAAAGAGCAAATTTAAAACTTAATTTGTAACCATAATGCGAAACAAGTATTCCATGTTCATAAATGTTCATATATTTTATTTTTAATATATCTAAAGTTGTTAATAAGCAATATAGTGTACAAACAGTAAACATGTAACGAAGTCCACAACAACTCTTTTTGAAACGATTGCAAAAAATAATCAATATGGAATGCTTTTTCTAGTATGTAGCCATCGCTTAGATAAATTAAAAATAAACTGTTAACTGACAGTGACATTAGTTCTGTGTTGTCATAATAAGTATCTTTCCTATTGAACTATCGAACCTACCCTTAGTTTTATGAATTAGTTTGTTACATCTGTGTATATATTTTATTTTGCTAATGAAAAGAGTTTCGTGGAAATAGCATTTAGAAACTGTTATATGAAATAATCTGACTTTTCATAAAAGAATTACAAGATTTTTCATTTGCCTAATTACTGATTTATTTTCTCTATAAAACAGTATCATTTTTATTATTGTAATATATTGAATATATTTGGCGTTAATTTTGTAGAAATTCATTATTCACAATTAAATGAAACTACGTGATGTAGTATTTAGGTGGGCTATTAGCAAAGATAATCTTTGCTAATAGCCCACCTGAAGATGTGGTAATACAACGAAACCTAGGTCGTGGTAAAGAAATTAAAGAAAGTAGAAATAATACTACATCACGTAGTTTCATTTAATTGTGGATTATTGTAATACTTTGGCTCAATACTATATGGAATTTAATTTGGTGGCGTCCTTTGTTAAATGGGTATGTCATCAATAAGAAGAAATTTGGTTAAATTTGTATAATTTTATCGTCAGCATGAATGAAATTGAAGCAAGAAACAAATGTAGAAGATCGTGAAGGAAGAAATATATAATGCGTAATCTCCTTTATTATTTTATTTTGATTATTGTTTTTATTCTACAATTGGATACGCTACTAAAGTTTCTTCCGGTTGCGAATTTTTGATCTAGTCTAGCGACTACAGCAACACTCTACATCAAAAATTTAGTGCATTACATCGAAGATTTGATGTTACTAAATTTTATTTTTATTTCCTGAAAGTTTGCAAGTTTTAAAGCTACAATCGAATTTGACAGTTTGATATTCTTTTTGTCCTCGCCTCTTCCCGTTACCCGTCCCGTTTGGAGTTTGGCTTTCTTAATTGAGGCGCCATCTGCTTCTCACGTAAGCATTGTCATCGATAGACCCAACTTCTTCATGTCGCGCTTGACATTTGTCTGGCAGATATATATATATATATATTATATATTTATTTCGTACTTTGTCTTTGAGTGTTACTCCACCTGCCCAGCGTAGCACCGAAAAGCCTATTTCGGTCACATGGAGTTTATTTATATGGGTTTTGTTTGTAGTTCAAACTTTACTACTATATAACATAACTGGCCTGACTGCCTTTTTTGAAAACCTTGCTCTTAAACTTGACAAGCATTTTTACATCGCATAGAACGCCAGTCAGCAGACGCCACTTGTTCCACGCAGAGTTTGTTCTATGTGTAAAATTCCTGATTCTAGATATTTAAATGTATGTTCCCGCGGAATATTAGCACCTATCCATGTAATGTTAGTATCTGCTGGTATTGGTTGATTATGATCAAAGTTACATGTCATAAATTTCATGTTGGTGATACTTTTTAATAGTTCAGTGAATTTATAGATTTGCAACATTATTAAAAAGATTTATCTGTTGCGTTCAATACTATTCTTTTCGTAAATAATGATTATCACATTCAGTCACGTTCATTCAGTGCTCAAGCACTTTTTCCCAAATAAATATTTATTAAGTAATTTGAAATGCCGATTCGATCCCTACATAATTGTTTTTATTTTGATTATATTTGTTTCACACTTGACTGTGAATAAATTCACTGATTGGGCACGACTTATATTTAATAGATAAAAGTCCGCGGTGAAGTGTTACCAATATCCCTTTGGTTGAAGGTAGATAAAACTGTATATTTTTTTATAGATTTGTAGATAGATAGTTATGACTGCCAGCTTTATAACTACCTATCTATATGAATAAGAAAAGTATAGAATTAGTTTATAATGTTAAAATGTTTATACATTGAAGATATTTACCTAAAATACATAATAAAAGTGATATAGTTTTTGCGATTTTATCTGTTTATTTGTTCGCACATGGCGCAAGAACGACTGAAGGGATTCTAATGGGATTTTGACTGGTAACTGGCTTTGTTCCATTTCAATAAATCCAGTAAAAAAGAAGAAATATTAGTTTAAAATTTTAATACAAAGCATACTTATTTGAAGAAAAAATTATTTTCTAATGATTATAGATGACTTTAAGTGTATTTAAGACTTTAATATTACCGTTAATAATATTTTCCAGCGGTCCAAGTGAACAAAGTGCAAATTATTTTCTTATGATTATATATGACTTTAAGTGTATTTAAGAATTTAATATTACCAGTAATAATATTTTCCAGCGGTCTATGTGAACAAAGTGCAAATTATTTTTTTATGATTATATATAACTTTAAGTGAGTTATAAGTCCATGTGAACAAAGTGCCAATTATTTTCTTATGATTATATATGACTTTCAGTGTATTTAAGACTTTATTTAATATTGCCGGTAATTATTTTCCAGCGGTCCATGTGAACAAAGTTTCGAATGCAGCTAGTTTTTCGATAACATTAAGTTATTCTCAGAGGTTATTTACACGTTACGAGTGATTACTGACGAGATAAAATAAATAATAAAAACGATTATATTTAGAGAAATAAAGTATTCTTTGCAGAGGATTTTAGTATGCCCACTTTTTTGTTTTATCTCCATTCATTATAATTAAAAATAGTTATGTGTACCTAAATTATATATTGTAAATGATAATTTTATCTATAGTAGATATTAAATTAACCCATTCATTACCGGTAACGCATAGTGCGTAATAAGGTATTTGACTATATTTTTTTATTACTAAAATAGAAAAGTTATAACGACTTAAAAACTGACAAACTACGATTCGCGTGGACACGCCCCATAAAAAAACAACTGGCTTATGACGTCACTGGCCAGTTATTTAGCATTCAGTATAAGGGATTTTATTAAATGTTTTTAGTATCTCGTTAAATGTTGCGTTTAATTTATACATTGCATACAATCATTTTCTCATTTTTTTGCGGGAAAACTAAATTTAATAACCTTTTCAATTTAATGAGCAAAAATTGACACATTTTCCTATTTAGAAGTTTCGATTAATTGTTTGTTATATGCATTATTTTTTCATCACAAGGTTTTTTTAAACCTACTCTACAGTTATAAAATATATTTACTAAGAATATCGACATCAGTCAAATACCCTATTGGTGATCTGTTCGAGTGGTACATAATGCACCCAATGCGTCATGAACTATTAAGTAACTTTAGTTAGAAATATAAATGTAACAGTTCCAAAGTGTTTTTAACAAGTGTTTTGCAATACTAACTTAACACGGTACAGTTATATTAGCGTATAAGATATAAGATGTAACCGTCTCGCAACTCGTCATGTGTTGTAGTTATTCAATGGGTGTCTTTACGAATATTAGAGTAGGACAGGTATGTTTGGGGCTTATTTGTTTGTTGTTGTCATTTTGTCAATACTATTATCTCAATAGACACTTTAGACCTGCGCTGCATTGCAAACACTCGACAGATATGCTGTAAAAAACACTGAGTTCTAATAGGATTCATGTGTAACACTTTAAGGGTTCATAATCTTAAAAGTTACAAAAAATAAAAAAATATATATCTGACTTAAAAAGAAAATAAAATAATTTTTAAAAAGCATATATTATGTTTTTAATATATGAAAAATTGTTAGTAAGAAATAAACATAACAATAAAAATCCGAAAGTACGTAACAACTTTTTAAACACAATTAAAACAAATTGTCAATATCGCTTGTTGTTTCTAATGTGTAGACATTGCCTAAATTAATTAAAAATAATCTGTTGACTGAGATTGACAATGTTTGTGTTGCTGCCAAAATGAATGCCTTTTTCGCTCTTTTCGGGTTTTACGTGACTTTTTCGACGAGCATGTGAGTTTCATGGATTAATATAGTACCTCTACAGAGAGAGAATACAAAGATACACAATTTACACTTTGTTTCATCTCTCTAGTTTAAAGAGTGTCGTTGAAATAACTGTTATGAAAAATAACCTAAAGGTTCATAAAAAATACAAGATTTCTCATTTGTCTGATTGACGATTTAGATAAAATGTTAACACCTGGGTCCAACACTATATGACCTCCTGTCAGTCTCCTTTATGGTAAACTGAATACTTGGAACACATTAATTTCTATAACTCAATTAACGTCTGTTTTTGGTGATGTTATTGCAGTAAATTGTGGTAGATAAAAAGTGTGTATATTAACGATATTTAAAAAAAAATAAGTACAAGGAATTATAAATAAACTAGAAAAAAACTGTTTTTGAAATTTAATTTGTTTTGTGAGATCCGTTGCACGGATCATCTCTATATGATGCGTCAAAAAATGACGACTATTTTTCTATTTGGACTTAGTAAAAATGATGTCTACTTTTCTGTTTGTACTTAGTAAAAGTACTTAGTAAAAATGACGTCTATTTTTCCGTTTGTACTTAATAAAAGTACTTGGTAAAAATGACGTCTATTTTTCTGTTTGTACTTAGTAAAAATGACGTCTATTTTTCTGTTTTGTTCTTAATAAAAGTACTTGGTAAAAATGACGTCTATTTTTCCGTTTGTACTTAGTAAAAATGACGTCTATTTTTCTGTTTGTATTTAGTGAAAGTACTTAATAAAAATGACGTCTATTTTTCTGTTTGTACTTAGTACATGTACTTAGTAAAAATAACTCTATTTTTCGAAAATGTGCCTGATGTTACGGAAATAGAACATAATTTTAAAAAAGTTGGTATTTTTTGACAACATAGGAAACCAAACAATTTAGATATATATAATATGGAGAGACCTAAAAAGAAAATACAGTTTGTAACCATAACATCAAACAAAAAAGCTATCTTGGTAAGGGCATATTTATTATTTAATTTTTAATATATCAAGAATTATTTATCGTACATAATATCAATAATAACAAACTGACGAAGTACATAATAACTTTTTAGAAACAATTAAAAACAAACAATATCCATCGCTTTTGTTTAATATGTAGTCATTGCCTAAATTAATTAAAAATAATCTGATAACTGACATTGGCATTTATCTGTGCTGTCAAAATCTTTCTCGGTTTTTTCGAATTTTAAAAGGCTTTTTGTGACGACTGTATCGGACCTAAAATTTTCGTGGGACCGTACGAGTATGTTATATTGATGTATGCAGAATAAAACGCGACACGATTTGCTCTTTGTTTTGTCTTGCTGTTTCAGAGAGAAATAGCATTTACTAACTATGATAAAAAATAACCCGACATTTCATAGAAAAATATAAAATTTTTCATTTGTCTTATTGACGATTTAAATGTAACTTTAAAGGGGCTTATTTTTTTCATTTTCTATATATAACGCTTACTTTGGCTATCGTAGAAGGAAAGTTTTATCAAAATAACCTGATGTTTAATTGTGTTATAAAATCAACTGCTTACTCTATTCTAAGCCTGTTGCCACCGGCTTAGAATAATAATTTTGAAAGTGCTCTGCGCTTTAAATTGTTTCTCCTTCTCATGTATATTTTTGTGAAGCGGTTTGAGCAATCCATTCAACCGAAGATTAACTGCATATGTACATGGAAAAGTAAATGCATCGAGAAATAAGTGCATATATAAAATACATTTCCGCTTTCAATTTTTACATCCATCACTTAGCGCCAAACCTCTTTTGATAACTGTGTAGTTCAGATTTTTAATGAAAGCATGTTTCGATGTTGGCAGTTTTCCAAGATACACTGGAGATGTTTTATACCGCTTTAGTTTGAAAATGCACGCTCGTTGTTATATGCAACTGGCGTACATTTCCAAGCTAGGCGAGGGTTCCTTAAACAAAAAGCTTTGGAGAGTCCTAACTCGCGGAGAACGCGTCGAATGGTTTTCGTGGTATCACCAGTATCACTATAGTATCACCAGTTTCTCAAGAAGAAACAATAGATGGATTTACACACAATTTGTCACGTGCAGAACTTGTTAATGGTAGAACAAGATCCATTTCTTTTTCACTTGAGGATATAATCTCCATTCGTATATCTTCGTTTCGGGTCTTAGATTCTAACCAATTGTTATCCTTTTTCATAAAAGTACCAATTGTATGTTAATAGTTTTACATTTTGTTTTTAATGTATTGAGATAAGTTCGGCAAAGCAACTTAAATCAATATCAATTGACCTCAATTAAACCGTATAACACTGAAGATAGTTATTCAATGAAAAGGTCTGGTATTCAAAATCATTATACTGCTTAATAAATACAGAAGTATCTAGATTTGTTACAAACCCTTCCATGACAACACAGTGAGAAAGCAAAAATACCAAAGTAATCATAAAATGTATTTTTGGTAAGTCATTGTTTTATAGAAAAGAATAGCAATAACGCTACCCTTTTGTATCAAATGCTGACATCGTTATTACGGCCTACAATAACAAGATGTTATGCAGAAAATGAGCGAGTCTATCGAATACTGACATCGTTATTACGGCCTACAATAACAATATGTTGTACAGAAAATGAGCGAGTCTATGCAGATACTGACATCGTTATTACGTCGTACAATAACAAGATGTAATGCAGAAAATGAGCGAGTCTATTAAATACTGACATCGTTGTTATAGCCTACAATAACAAGATGTTATGCAGAAAATGAGCTAGTCTATCACATACTGATATCGTTAATACGGCCTACAATAACAAGATGTTATGCAGAAAATGAGCGAGTCTGTCGAATACTGACATCGTTATTACGGCCTAAAATAACAAGATGTTATGCAGAAAATGAGCTAGTCTATCAAATACTGACATCGTTAATACGGCCTACAATAACAAGACTTTATGCAGAAAATGATCGAGTCTGTCGAATACTGACATCGTTATTACGTTCTACAATAATGAGACGTTATGCAGAAAATGAGCGTGTCTATCGAATACTTCCATCGTTATTACGGCCTACAATAACAAGATGTTATGCAGAAAATGAGCGTGTCTATCGAATACTGACATTGATATTACGACCTACAATAACAAGAGCGAGTCTCTTGACGAAAACAAAAATAAAGTTAATTTACAATTAAGAAACATAACTTACCGCTAAACGGGAAGAAGTGTATTCTTTCTCCGCTCATTTCTTTCCAGATTTATGTATTTTTTTTAGTTTTTCACCGTTCATATGTTTAACATCGGTAAATCATCTAGAAGTCTTCTTTTGTAATACTATCACTTAAAGTTTTACCATAAATTTGCAATAGACGATTTATATATACTTTTATCTGTTTTTTTTTATTTATAAAACTCATTTCCGTACATATTTTATTGTTCGTTCAATAAAATCACGGTGTACGAATGATCTAACTTTCTTTGACATATTTTTCTTTTCTATTAACTTCATAAGATTCACTGACTCTACACTTCTGATTGTTGTATTACTGAAAATGCATTCGAAACAAGTGTGTGCATTCGTCACAAGTGGTTTTTTACTGCTTTTCTTTCTTTTATTGAAAGAAAACTTACACTAAACCTTGTTTTAGGCAATTTCATATACCGCTCTCGGTATATTTAAAGAAAGTTGATTAGTTATGTTTTTTTGATGTAATTTATTTTTAAATTTTGATTTTTGGTCATTAAAATGCTTAAACTGAGATTAATTAATTATCATAAATTATCTTAAGTTAGCATTTCAAGTTGCGTAAAAACGTATTTTTAAATAATTCTGTAATTCGCGTAGACCAACCTCCACAACCTTGTTAAAACAATAAGCAGGCAATTTGTCAGACACTAGCTAATTTATTAAAATCTACAATATTCGACGTGAGTTGGTCCTGCGGTTTGACGTCAAATTATTATTATACTTCTAATTATCGTATATTATTACTTCTAATTATCGTAAAGATGTACTGACTGCTGAGATGTACTGACTGCTGTCAACTACCTATTGTTCCATTAGTCGAGGAGTCAACCCATAATAGTAGGTTTATCGAAAAAAAAAATTGTTCTTTGATTGTAAATGGTACCTCCTAATCTCTCTAATACTAAAGTTAGAAGCAAAATCTCTATTCAGTAATATTATTCTGATGTGGAAAAAACAAATGTGAAGATAATGTGAAGATGTGAAGATAATAGCGTAATGAAGAGAGGAAAATATTAATGACAGGAAACATATATTTCTGTCCTAATTGAAATAAGCTTACTTCAAATGGTCTAATATATGTGCTTCACTATTCGTTATGGTCTGACCTCTTAACCCAATTAAATAAAAACCGTAGCAAAAGAAGCTTCGCTATAAAAACATTCTAAATGTTTAACTTCTTGTTAATAATATAACTCTACTTAATTGAACAATAAATTAGTGTGGAAAAATCCATCGATATTATTGGTTTTGGTGCAGTCTAGAATAATCGACAAACCTTACGTTATCGAATAATTGGCTTACGATCCATTTGGTACGTTTCTAACAATTATGACTTTAAAAGAAATCTCTTTTCAGCTCAATCTTATTTCATAAACATTTTGAGTTGCAGTGAATTAACTGGTTTTGAATATACGTTTTGGAAGTGATAGCTATATTCAACAATTTTCTAGCTCGGGGAAATCAGAACATTTACTTCTGTGATGTTCTCTCGCAGGTGGCAACTAACGAACAGTCCAACGCTCCAAACAGCAGGATAGCAAGCCGAAATCCGCTCGTGAATATCAAAGTCGCCTAAAACTTTAATGAAGTGGTGCGGCGCGATCGATTTCCAAACAGATTAAAGCGGCCATTGTTAAACAGTGTAACGTTCCAAATGGCACGAATGCCAGTCTAAACTTCAATCACTTACAATTTCAATCGAATTACGAGGTGTGATGTCAACTTGGATATTAAACCCAGTGTATCTTGGTTACAAGCCTAAGAATGAGTTATTAAAAATATCATATCTAGTTGAAATTTTCGGTGTTGATTCGATTTTACCTGAGACAGACATTTTACAATTTATTGTATTTGTGAGATATATATATGTATATATATATATATATATATATATATATATATATATATATATATATATATATATATATATATATATATATATATATTCGTGGTCAGCCCGAATTAATATTCGGTATATATGGTCATCAGGATTCCACTGCATATAATTCACCGTCTGCATGTAATGTATCGTCTGGATGAGGACGTTGATTTGATTCGCGATTGACTTTTCGTGGGCGTATGACGGATGTACCAAAAAAAATCTTTTCGGACACTAAGATTCGTCTTGTGTGACAAGGATTGAGAGTCCTTTGAATTATCAAAGGATTTTCAATTCGTGTCATCATTTCGCCTGCTGTACATTTTATTAAATCAATGCCGATTAGAATCTCCATTGATTGGAACCGATACGAAGCCAAGCACAGCTTGACGATTGTATGGTTACTTCCCCTTTCTATTTCTTACTTCCCTTTTCTAACTTTCTGATGGGTTTTCTAAATATTCATTTCTTGCAACCCAAAAGGGACGTTGCGCTAATGAAATTTATCTTCCAGCTATTAAAAGGAAAAACCCTGTGCCCGGTATTATTGAGTAAATTTTCATTCTTCGTAGCTGACAGTTTCATGCGTTCATGCAACCATCACCTTTTTGCTATACCACACTCTAGAACCGAATTATATTGGAACTCTCCAGTTTCCCGCTGTATTCAACTTCTCGACCATCTGATTGCGGTCGCACCGGAGTATGATTTGTTTGTGATGAATAAAAGTCGATTTTTTTTAATTTGTCGTCGTTATCTCTTGTAGTTTTTGTATACTTTTGTCCTCCTGTTTAATCTGCATAAAAGTTTAAACTTTGTCTCTTGTCTTTACGAATTGGGTACATGTATGAATTGGTATAATGTATCGATAAATGTGTGCGTGTAAATAAATAAATACATGTTAGTAAATCGGTCGTATCATAAATTGTATGATTAACGGTATGCAGATCTCCTTCGTATCATGCTCTATAACATCGTCCACTTCTTCGCAGTATGTTGGGAATTGTATTGACACGTAACGCGCAATGCAGACAACTTATTTTATGTGGTAGATCACCGGCCGACAGTTGTCAAAGTTTTGGACAAAGTCTTTGGCTGATTTTCCATCGACTCAAAACATACATCAAGATGCGCGCACCCGACTGAATGTCTATTATGCCTCCATCAAGGCATGTTCAGTCGCAGGTTCTATACTGTTCTCCTTTAGCGCGATTTTACTCGTAATAATGTTACGAGTTAAAGTGAGAGAAGGAATTGGCGAGAGTCGGTCAGACTTGCTCCAATTTTTTTGGGACCAGGTTTTGTGGGACGTGTGCATTAATGTGATAAGTATCATATGTTCTATATTCTCCGATTATTGTCGAATCGATTATTCTCGGTCATTTGTATAAGCCTGATTTCTCTTTTTGGCCAGATTTATTTGGTTAAGATGGTACATCCGTATCATGGTGTTTATCGATTATGTATAATTAATTTAAGCATTTCCAAATGGCATACAGGTATTTTCTGCAGTAATAATGCGCTTAGCAATAATTATTTTTGTACCAATAGTTGTTGCTGTTAATTGTTTTATGCGATAAAGCTAAAATAGTAATAACAGGCCAATTATCGCGCTCAAATTTGTTTATTGTTTAAAATATTCCCACATTAATTTCTAGGCATTAGGGTTACTTAATTCATAAAGCATTGTTGAGTAACAATGAGCGAATTTAACAGATTTTGATCGAAATATGAGTGAAGTTACCTCGAAACCGAAGCTGCTTACTATCTTGTGTAAACAGTTCTCACCGAGCGACCGCTTGCGAGACACGCGTGGGACTAGATGTAGTTGTGTGGTCAAGGCAGAACCTGGTGCGACCAGATTTTTGTATCTATTTTTTACGTAATTTTACGAAATATTCCTAGTAGAAGAAATTAATATAAATAATTTTTGATATATAAATAATTTTTAAATAATAGAATTATTTATGAAGACATATAAAAGAAGAAACTGACATATTGACATATCAACGCACAACTCAAACCACTGGTTCTATAAACATGAAAGGGGACGGGCAAAAGTCCGTATAATGTTGATCGAAGGTGTTACAAGCATAAATATGACAATTTTAAATAGAAAAAATGAAAAAAATAAGCTTCTTAAAAGTCTTTAATTGTCAATAAGGCAAATGAGAAAACTTTTATTTTTATATAAAAAGTTGGGTTATTTTTAGTAATAGTTTGTGAATGACATTTCTACGAAACTCTTTGAATCGCCAAGATCAAATAAAGTGTTGATCAAATGTCATTGTGTCATCCCAACGTATATATGTAACATAATTAGCCATGAAACACGCAGGTCTGATATGGTGTCCAAAAAACTACCTCAAACTAAAAGATAGGGAATAAGCTATTAATTTTAACAATAATAGAACCATTGTCAATGTCAGATAACAATTTATTTTTAATTAATTTAGGCAATGGCTACACATTAAACGTAGCAGTCGATATTGATCAATATATTCTGTGTTAGGTTTTAATTGTGATTTATATTCCTCATTAACAATTATCGATATGTAAAAATATCATATATGTGCATTTCTGTAGATAGCTTTCTTTGTTTGGTGTTTTTGTTACAAATTTTTTTTATTGGAGTTTATTCCTTAAGAATTGATTTTCATATATAGCTCCCAGTATGAAGTTTTATGAAGAGTAAAATCAGAAGTTCAGAGCGTACGAAGTTCAGAATGTTAAAAAAAATGAAACCGTTAGCTTCTGATCGTACGAAGTTTAGAGCGTTAAAAACGTATAGCCGTTAGGTGACCTCTCCGCGCAACATTTCTGCGCATCTTTTAAGTGAGATATCAATATGTTTATTTGGCAATCTTATAGCAAATCTTATAGCGTAATCGCAATGACGGAGTGTGACACACATATTGGCATTTTTTATGGCGTAATCGCAATGATGGAATGTGACACACATAGTTTACTATCGTTCGCTTATATCAAGATAGTAATCATTAAATGTCATTATGTGTGAATATTTGGTGTCTTCTATCTTACAAAATTAAAAAGTCTCTTTTAATTTTAACTTCTTAATCTGATGTTACTAAATGTCTTTAATTTTTTTGTATACATTTGACCTTGTTCATTTGTGTTTTACTTGAAAATAATAATATTGTCAGCATTTTTTTTATTAAAGAATTTTCCATTAACATTTAATGATATTGATATTTATATTTATATACAGCGTTACCTATTTTTTAAATCCCAAAACAATCGTACTTAAGGAGTAAACTCCAGTCGTGCGTCGGAGCTGACACACACAATTTTTTTTGTCTTTTATATTCTATAAAATATAGTTAAATCTTCGTAAAAATCGTAAGTGATTTTGATAGTGACGCCAGTAGATATGTAATGACATTCCTAGCATCGAAAACGAGCAGAACGAAGCGAGTCAAGATGAAATAAGTAAAGGATGAGAAGAAAGGAGGTAGAGGGGAGTGCCTCGAGAGTAAGTTCTGAAGTAGCAAACGTAACAACAGTTATTGATCTTATATCTGTTCGCAACGTTTGTAGTAACTGATCTCGTATGTGTTCGGAGCTTTTGCCTTAAAAAACTAGAAAATGGTAGCCGCTACGCATTAGAAGATTGAATTCTTTGTACATTAATATTCCGAAGAAAAAAAAATATTCAGGTAATAATCGTGGAATGACAAAGGCTTTTGAAAATATACCTTCTGAAAATTTTATCCAAACACAAACTGAAACTCAAAACTGCTTAACTATGGGAATAAATGATATTCTAAAACGACTTCAAAATTTGACCACACGAAATTTAACCATGTTTCTGAAAGTTAAAACTTCGCTTGCCGTAGCTTAAATGGTTAGAGATTCGCTGTCAGTGCAAAGCTTCACATTCTCTGCCTTCTCTTTTAATCTGTCGAAGTGTTCTCGCAGTCTCAAAATTCTATGAATTTACTTTCATTGTTCAAGCTACCAAGCTATGTAATTAGTTGGACCCTGGTATCCTCACGCTTTCAAATGTCGTCTGAAAAAAATTCTTTTTTAACTCCAGTTTGTAACTCCCGATCATCACTCCCGGTTTTTTCTCTTAAATACTCCCATCTCCTTTTTAAAATTATTTTGACAAAAATCACCGATGGAGAGATGCTCCGTCCGATTCTATCCACCGCTCCTTCTTCCCACAATTTTTCGTTACGGTTTAATTTTTCCACATGTGAACTTATATTACCGTGGCAGAAAAGCTTCGGTTCGAAACTGAAACGGAAAAACCATATGATAAATTTTTCACCCCTGCTATTACATAGACATATGTAAACATTCTATTTCGTAACATAATTTCTATACCAAAATGACGAGCGACGAGTGGCGCGCGTCTTCCAATATCTTTGGACCGTAGACACTCAAGAAAGGTTTAAGGAAGTTACACTTCGATAGTCCACAGGGATCCATGTAGTATGTAGAGCACTCTCTTTTTATTTTTCTTCGGATAATATAATCTGGTCACATTGGCTAGATCGATAGTTTTGCTCGGAAAAACATGTCGCGTGGGATTGCGTGGCCGAGATAACACATATGAGTACATACGAGTATATACAGAGCTTTATATGGACTTGCCTGAGAGTTTCTTGTGCGGAAAAGGATTGTTCAAGGTTACTGACATGAATTGGACGAGCGAACGATCAGGTGGACCGGTCGGTCTTGAGTGCATGATTGAATTTAATTCAGAAATAAATTGGCCATTAATGGTAAAGAGTGACGTAACGTCAATCTTAAATATATGGGCATGTTCACTATATGCTTTAGAGTATAAATACTAACAGTTATGAAAGCCAAGTGACAAAAGGTTTTTTAGTTTAAAATAATTATCCTTAGGTATATTTGTATCAATCCTTAATGGTATAGAGTGACGTAACGTCAGTTTTAAATATGTGGGCATGTTCACTATATGCCTTAAATATAAGGATTAAATATTGATTTTATTTGTATGTCTCACTATCACTAACTGGTATGTAAGCTAAGTGACAAAAGGCTAGTTTAAAATAATTATCCTTAGGTATACTTGTATCAATCCTAAATGGTAAAGAGTGACATAACATCAATCTTAAATATGCGGGCATGTTCACTATACGCTTTAAAATGTAAGGATTAAATATTGATTTTATTTGTACGCCTCACTATCATTAACACGTATGTAAGCCAAGTGACAAAAGGCTAGTTTAAAAGAATTATCCTTAGGTATACTTGTATCAATCCTTAATGGTAAAGAGTGACGTAACGTCAATCTTAAATATGTGGGCATGTTCACTATACGCTTTAAAATGTAAGGATTAAATATTGATTTTATTTGTACATCTCACTATCACTAAAAGGTATGTAAGCCAAGTAACAAAAGGCTAGTTTAAAATAATTATCCTTAGATATACTTGCATCAATCCTTAGGTATACTTGTTTCACTTCCATCAATCCTTAGGTATACTTGTTTCAATAGTATAAAATAATTTCAGTGTGCGATAAAATCGTATGCGATATTGCTAAATAGTATTAAATCGTTTTGGTCCGGTATAGTTTAAAAGTCATTTGGAATTACATGGCGACCAATATTGATGTAATACATATTTGTATCAAGAGTCGTTGAGCATGTTATCGGTGAACGGACTGCACATACCGTCACTAGATATAATTAGTGCTATTTTGGTACAGTCGAATATTTGCATGCAATAAATTTGCTGTTCAACTGTAATATAATGCTATCTCAGACCGGAGCGGCGATGCCGATCGTCACATTACACCGATTTGTCATGCTTTAATTGCGTCATTTACTTGCATACAAGTTATTATATTATTATAATTCTTAATAGGCTTTTGTGTCGCCACCAATTACCCGGGGATTTGATAAAAAAATATCATGAAATATCATGTGATATAAAGTCATGAAAACCATCCCACCTTTATTATCCTACCTTTTACTCTTTTAGCACACATCTTATCTTTTTTATTCTACCTTTTATTCTTTCAGCTCACATCGCATCCTACCTTTTATTCTTTCAGCTCACATCGCATCCTACCTTTTTTATTCTACCTTTTATTCTTTCAGCTCACATCGCATCCTACCTTATATTCTTTCAGCTCACATCGCATCCTACCTTTTTTATTCTACCTTTTATTTTTTCAGCCCACATCGCATCCTACCTTTTATTCTTTCAGCTCACATCGCATCCTACCTTTTTTATTCTACCTTTTATTCTTTCAGCTCACATCGCATCCTACCTTTTTTATTCTACTTTTTATTCTTTCAGCTCACATCGCATCCTACCTTATATTCTTTCAGCTCACATCGCATCCTACCTTTTTTATTCTACCTTTTATTTTTTCAGCCCACATCGCATCCTACCTTTTATTCTTTCAGCTCACATCGCATCCTACCTTTTATTCTTTCAGCTCACATCGCATCCTACCTTTTTTATTCTACCTTTTATTATTTCAGCCCACATCTTTTCCTATCTTTTTTATTCTATCTTCTATTCTTTCGTCGCATTACACCAATTTGGCACGCTTTAATATGCGTATTTCCCTTTGTTCCGCCGCCACACGTACCAGTGAATTTAATCAAGTCATTTTTTGAAAAAAATATAATAAAATATCGTGCGTAATATAAACAGACATGATAATCATTCTACCTTTATTATCCTACCTTTTTTTCTTTCAGTACACTTATCCTATTTTCTTTATCTTACTTTTTATTATTTTAGCACACGTTCCAGTTTTATGTTGGAGGTAGATTACACAATGATATAAATGTCGTTCCAAGAAGAGTACAATGGTTCTCAAAATTCCTAATATTTAAAATGTTTTTTTCATTAATTTGCTTACTGTTTTTACTTTTTTAAAACGTTACTACTTTTTTAACGCTCCCTGTTACCCACTTGTTGTGATAACGTTACTACGTTCAACTTTAATATAGTAAGTCTAACCTTTTTAACCTTTTATTTTTATGTTATAAATTAAATTATTCCTCAATTCTTTTTCTAAGTACCTAGTAATAAAATAGTAAATTCTACGTAAAATAATTCTATAGTTGTTCTGTGATATGAGTACAAATAATCCGAGAAACTTTATGTCACAACTTCTCAACATCACATTGCACTTAAGTACCTTTTTTGGGTTCCATTATCAAACAAGGAATCCTTATAATTTCATCATCATCGTCCGTGTGTTACTCCTTCGTTGTTTTTATAGCCTTAGACTTGGGACATGAAATTTTCTGATTAAGACTTTAATTAATAAGGAGCAAAACATTTTTTTTTAAAGTGTCTCCTCTTATTAAAAGCAAAACATTTTTTTTTTAAGTGTCTCCTCTTATTTAAAGTGTCTCCTCTTATTAAGAAATCGGGATAAAAAAACTTGTTTAATATACCCGTTTGTGTAGTGCGTCGTTAGCTGTTTATAATTTTTAACCCCGTTTACGAAATATTAAGTTTCAAAGCCGTTTTGTTTTTTAAAAAATGTTTTGCAATATTTAATTTTTTAAAAATACAGAAGATCCTTTTTCAGCTACCACAGACTTTTATGGGTACGCATAACCAGGACATAGAAATTTATAAAATATATATCGTTTAATATTTTGCGATTAGATTTTACAGGTTTATGATTTTAGTCATTTCAAAGAGAGGATCATTATCATCCACGGAAACTTGAGAATAATTTTTTTTGTCTTCCCCGTCT
The DNA here is from genome assembly GCA_039881145.1 of Druceiella hillmani. Lineage (NCBI taxonomy): Eukaryota > Metazoa > Arthropoda > Insecta > Lepidoptera > Hepialidae > Druceiella > Druceiella hillmani. The sequence continues at coordinate 37,352,695 of JAYKKI010000017.1, read as the reverse complement.
AGTGAGGTGCCAATATAATGTTGTCTTTTTGTTAGATTCATTATGCTATAAATATACAAAGATTATCGATAACCTTGTCGACATTACAACTGAAGATGTTGAATCACTAAAACTTACACTATAGTAAATTTACGCACACACAAACAATACTATTTAGGTGATGCAGAATATGAAAATGAAGTGGTCTATAACGCTAGCATAATAAAACTACGACTGAGACTTAAAGCAAACAAATAGACAGACAAACATTTCGAAACGTTAAATTGCTTCTCTATAATTTATTTATGGTTTTCAGACTCTTTTTTTCAAAAATATCATAAAAGCATAGACTTTTCCATCTTTGCTATTTTATGACATTCTGTATAGATAGATCCTATCGCCTTTGCTACAGTTCCTATATGTCAGTGCCTAGTTTGAGAGATAAACCGTTTCTCTATTCGATCATTTCCATTCGAAAGCCCGCCACACGCTCAAGTCATCTTTCAATCATTGACCTATTTATTTTCTGCGATAAGATCAACATACTCGATTCGGTTTAGGCGAACAGCGCTAACTGTAAGTCAGCTCCAATCCGCTTATCTTACATGCGCCCACGCTACCGGTCTACAGATTTTACGAACCAATTGTGCCTCATGCTAAGATGAGTCACTGCCATGATGTCACCAACGCTATCGATATGCATCTAGGCGCATACAAATAGAGGAAATCTGCGTGGAGGCTGCAAGTGCCCTACTTGTCGATGACAGTACGCACCGCGATCAGATGTCATTACACTCCGGGATATGCGAAGAAATATTCATGCGTTGTCGCTTGCAAAGCGTTGGTGTATCGTTGAATATTATATTATGCAAATGAGGACAGTACGACGAGCTATTTAGTTCAATATACGTAGCTGAGTGTGTATTTGATCAAATGCATAGCTTTGAGGTCTAAAGGCGCAAAAATCATTCTGTTCCTGGTGTTCTCGCGACAAGACTCGGTATATGGCTAACAAATGTTGTGACTTTTTGAAAACATTGTGCGAAACTTGTTTTTATTTTTGTTAAATTTTTTTATTTGTTGTTTCATTTTAAAAGTTTTCTATGCGCTTAAAAATAAGCAAACAATTTACTAGTCAGCAAAAAATTAACGTACGTGTTCGACCTAAATTATACTGATAATGTGGTTATAGTATTATTCTGAAGTATCCACTTAATAACATAACGCACTAACATTAACTAAAATTTAACATGTAAATAATATTAATACGTGAAGATGTATATACGCTTTACCAAGGCTGCGAGCATAATGAAAATTGAAACAAGCTAGGCTGCTTACTTTACTGGTTACCCGTGGCAAAATATATAACGTAAAGTTTATAACGTAAAAGTTCTGTATAATCGACTACCTCAGCCTAACATTAAACTAAATGAAAAAAGAAATTCTACCCATTTTACATATATTGCTCCATTGACCGCTTCAGAAATGGGGTTATGAAGCTACTTGATAGCCTTAGTGCTTCTAATATATTAATACATAAAGATATATAAACGCTTTACTAAGGCTGAGAGCGTAACGAAGATTTAAACAAGCTAGGCTGCTTACTTTATTAGTTACCCGTGGCAAAATATATAACGTAAAGTTTATAACGTAAAAGTTCTCCGTATTCTCAACCGCATCAGCCTAACATTAACCTAGACGAAAAAGAAATTTCTCCCATTTTATATATATTGCTCTATTGGCCGCTTCAGAAATAGGGTTATGAAGTTGCTTGATAGTTCACGACTGATCACTAATTAGTTTGAGTGATTTTTATTCGTATTGGTGTGTAGTCCTGACTTACTCATTATTGTTTTATAACCATATGTTCTAAGTTCTTCCACGTGCTCAGCGCTTTGTGTAAATCTGTAAGTTGGGCATGGGGTTTTCAAGAAATTAATTAAAAAAAATTAAATTTCCATTAGAAGCATCTGTCTGCAAAATTTAATGCGCATAGGTATACAATTGTGGAATCTATGAGGCTGTAACACGCGGACAGTTGTTACGATATTATTCTAATCACACATAGATTGTAGTGATTTTTTTATTGAGGAAATTAATAATTAAAATGCTTTCGACCTAATTCAAATTTCGGCTGTTATATATGTATGCGATTCTCTTTAATTAGACATTAATTGTATAAATATTCTTACAATCAATTAAGCTGTTCTAGAAACTTTAATATAATTAATTGACGCTCATATTGTTAATTACAATCCGCTTCCCACAACATTAAATAAAATCCGTTCTCTATAAGATTAATTATAATCCGATCAGCACAACGTTAATTATAATCCGCTCCTCATAACCATAATTACAATGCGCTCCGTAATCCGCTTCGCACAAATTTAATTATAATTTACTCTCCGCAACATTAATTATAATCGGCTCCGCACGAAGATAATTGTAATCCGCTCCATACAATGTTAATTATAACCTGCTCCTTCACAACGTTAATAATAATTCGCTCTCCAAAACTTTAATTATAATCCGCTTCCCACAACATTAATTATAATCAGCTCCCCACAACGTTAATTATAATTTACTCTCCACAACGTTAATTATAATCCGTTCCGCACAACGATAATGATAATCCGCTCCCTACGCGCGATCCATATTGATATTTTAAAATGCCAAAAGTTGCTATAAATAATTTCTGAAGCCATTCTTATGATACAGGCTGCACAGAAAGTTGGGTTATTTCACATTCATACATAACGGCATATATTCGTACATATAACACACAGAAATCATATAATCGCTTGGCATTTTCAGGAAAACCAATATATATATATATATATATATATATATATATATATATATATATGTGTGTGTGTGTGAAACGAAATATCGAATTATTTGTAAACTTTAAACAAAACGCACAACAATAAAATATAGACCTGTAGACATCGAAAAATATCAATAAAGAATAACCTTGAACGTCGGCTATATAAGGAAAGGCGCTCGCTAAGGAAATGTTATGAGCACAAGCCTACAAAATGCTTGTCTTTGTTTTCGTTCACAAGCCTACAAAATGCCTGTAATGCGTAGGCGCGAAATTGGCCTCGCACTGTCCTTGAACAAGATAATCAATCAGATGAAATAACATTTCAGTATTGAGCGTGGATTCAGATGCGAATATCTTTGGCCTAATTCAGCTTATACAATACTGGAAAGAAGGGACGTCGACATGTTTAACTTCTTCCGGAGAAATAAAAATAAAGTAGCCTGCAGTTTGGTGACAGTATCTGTCAATGTCAGCTGGCCGGCGCGCGCATTGGCGCATGCGTTGAGTGCTGCGGCCGTATTCATAGTCGCTTATGTTATATACTGTACTCAGAATAATTATAGTAATTTTTTATTTAATATTATTTGTTATCCTACCAATGTCACGTAATATCGAACCAGTATTAATATTCAATGAATAGGATTTGGGAACAAAATACAGAAATGACATTTAAAGTAGCTGAACAAAAATGAGGATGTCATCTACCGGTTTAGTCAACATGTGTTGTCGATTTCGATACAAGCTTACTATTAATACATTATTTTTATCTGTGGAGATAGAAATTTCACGGATTTATAATATTCAGCGGTAGAGAAGAAGGAAGTCAACACTCACTAAACATTCTTAGTAAGAAATACAAGTTTATGTATGCAGTATGATCGATTCATATTAAAAATTTATTTTATTAGATATATATTTAAAAAAATCGCCGACTGATTATTTTTCTTTTTCTTTCTGTTTCTGGTCCAAAAGTAAAAAAAAAAATGTTGTCTTATGGATTCAAAAGTCATCCGTTATTGTTAAAGATATTACCAGCACAACTACTGTGTAGTAGAATAAAGAGAAGAATAACATTACCCTTTTCTTTCTCTTTTCTCCCTATCTTCTAGTAGGTTATAACAAAGCTAAGATATTTTTATATGACGATTTCTTCGTTACTCTTGAAACCTGATACGACTGTGAAAAATATAAAAAATATACCTTAATAAAAATATAACTACGTTATGTATTTTGGAAAGGTAGATTTTTTCGTATATTTTTTAAATATTCACGATATTAAAGAATCGCGCAATACATTTTTCAAAAGGCCGAAAAAAGTATTTACACTTCATGCTTCTTGTGATTAAATTTTATTTCCATTAACCTGAATTAATTTCTGACACAGACGATATTCGAACTCAAGGTCACATCACAATACTATCGCATAACAGACGATATTCGAACTAAAGGTCACATCACAATACTACCGCATACTAAAACCACGATTTGTACATCAATGAAAAATATTAGGTATATTGTTAGAGGTCAGTAACACTTTATACATAATTTGTAGATGTTGACCTGAGAAACAATACTATGTTGGCAATGCCGTCGATAACTAGAGCCAAATACGTCATAATGAAACCACTACTTAAGCATTAGGTAACGTCACAAGTCTCAGCGTATGGATTCTCTCCAAACAAAACACAGATCGATCGTCGGCGCGCGGGTCGCAGTAGCGCCGCGTCGTCTCTCGCTCGTAACACTCTGGATAGCGGCACCGCTAAGCCGGCTTTCTGGCACCAGTCGTGCTGTTAAAAACCAAAACTAACGTTGTCGACGTAAAACTTATTAACTCGTCTTATTAAATATTATTTTAAAGAAAAAAAAAATAAATTCAGATGGCGTAAATTATAGTCTGCTATTTATTACTTTCCAGTGTTTATGTGTTTTCATAAACAATACTATTTCTTTAATAACAACAGGTCAGGTGTATTTACAATTCTCCTTAATTTTAACGTAGCATTTTTTTAAACAATGAAAGATTCATTTAATACAATAGTCTCAGTTGCTTTAAACAGACATTCGAACTGACGTGAGTCACTGATGAAAGCTATAAACAAATAAGACCGATATAAGACAGAAAACCAAATGTGGCCATGTGTATTTAAACCACGTGACAGCGTTTAATGTGTACACAATTTGAAATACATGTTTCATGTTGACACAACACACGGCTTCCATTCGTCTCGTTAGCGGGAAAAGTTGTTACACGTATTTAACACATTCTGTCAACAAGAGGAATTTTTACTATATTTTAAATTAAGAACGAGATATTTTTACTATTATTTTAAATTAAGAACGAGATATTTTTACTATTATTTTAAATTAAGAAGGAGATATTCTTACTATTATTTTAAATTAAGAAAGAGATATTCTTACTATTATTTTAAATTAAGAAGGAGATATTCTTACTATTATTTTAAATTAAGAAAGAGATATTCTTACTATTATTTTAAATTAAGAAGGAGATATTCTTACTATTATTTTAAATTAAGTAAGAGATACTTTTACTATAATTTTAAAACAGCGCGTTGCGGAAAACTGATGCTTTGTTCTTTTTAATTCCATTCACTCAGTTTCTGAATTAGTTATTTTTTATTCTATAGATGCGATATATTTAGGTACATGATTTTATTTACGATTCAAATTCTGTAGCGCAGAGTATCAGATATCAATCTTATATAAATCGATAATATTTCAATTATTTCACATTGGAAACAGGATTCAATTATTATTATGATTATAAAAAGAAGCTTCGACTAGATAATTTAGTCAATATTAATTTGTGAAGACCTTGGAAAGACCTTTAGACTAAATTTAAATGTAGCTGTTGTCCTTGACATTTCAATTAATGACTTTCTCCTTATTCGCAGTCCCGCTATTTATACCGACTCATTGGATAGTGATATATTACTTATATATTAATTAGAATATATAATAACAATTTATTACTAATTTATTAATTATATATCGGATAAAGAAAGACGCTATTCGTTGGCTATAAAGGAATAAATTGTACGTTAAAATAAAACATAAAACACGTCTTTTTAATTGGGTGCAAAAAATACACCTAACTTATTTTAAAACACCAATACCTGCCCGTAGTGTGTTTATGCGCAGTGGTGATGTCTTCGCAGTTATTCGCGGGTTATTCCCCCGAGTGGCGCTGAACAATGTGCGCAAGTATCATATACTCGTATATGAAAAAGACAACAAATAATTATGAATATTATTTCCAATTTTCTAAAAAAAAGTCATCTTTTAAATTTTATTTTAACAACAGTCAACGAATAACGTCTTTCTTTTTCTCACACTTATTCCCGGACACCGTGTATATTGCAAATATTCTGACTTGAACAGCAATTATATTCAAATATATACAAGATTATCTATATATAAAGTGGAAAAGTTTTTGCTTGCTTTCTTTGTTTTTAATCGCGTTAATCTCAGGAATCACAGGTCCGATTTCTAAAATTAATTGTGTGCTAGAAAGCTTATACTATGAATGGCAGAGCAGCGATAAAACTGAAGGACATTGATTAAACGGTCTAAGATAGGAAGACACCGGCTTATTTCTTGACTGAGTAGTTCCGCGGATAAACCTCAGATGCGGAGACAGGTATCGTTGGTGACCGGAATGGAGATGTTCATTGACAGAGTGGGCGGTGGATGTGGGAGGGAGCAGAGTAGTGTTAATAAGATAACACGACGCGGGTGAAAGCACGGGGTATAGCTAATGTTCACATATATTTCTTATTAAATTACGAGTGTTACAAGAATACATTTTTAGTTATTATCCGTAATGTATCATTTTAAAATACTGTGTAAATAACGTGTAAACTGAACCAACATAACACACTTTAAATTAAAAATAGTTTGTATCTGTTGTACAAAGTGCACGTGACTTGAAATACAGAACAGGGACAGAACCTTCGTAGCTCAACTCTAACTCACACTTAACTTGTTATTATTCAGTTTTTAGCAACGGTTTATTCATTCCCATGAAGTTGTTATCACAAAATGCCTATTCAAGCATGTGAAATTCATTTTCAGTGGAATAACTTTTGATGAAAAAGAGAACTGCGTCTCATATCCATCTAGTTTTGGACGATCTGGGCCTAGCTCCTAGCTGTAATTTTTGGCCATGCTGTAAAACAATAAACCAAAAACATTGCGGTATCGAGTACCCATAGAGTGTGTGTAAAGGTTTCTTAATTTTAAATAAACTTGAAACTATTTTGCCAAATCTTATTTATTACATTGTCAAATGACAAATCTAATTATGTCTAATATATGTGTTTTCCTGTGATCATCTTACACCCAGTCACTTTCTCGGGGTGACGGCGGTAACGAACGAGATATCTTTTTGCTCAAAAAAGTCCTTGGATGCACGATGCGCATTCATGTCGAGAAAATTGCTTATGCAATATGACTTTAATATCTCCGGAGTCCTTATAACTTTAATGTGACATCTAGGCTATGCACGACATCTCATGAAAGCCATTAAACTGCCATCACCATCAGAGCTTTGACTTACGACTTTAGAGGCTGGTTATCAGGGATACGTGACCGTCTTTCAAGCCGACCTTTATCAGAAAATATTTGACGTGAAAACTTGAAAGCACAATAATAAAGCACACTAATCCTCATAAGTAATAATATATATTAACCCTAAGTATATTGCAATAGTTAACACTTAAAATGCCACTACTGAAATATTAGAGAGAATAAAGTACACTCCATTTTTTTTTCAGTTTCATTTGACGTTTGGATTTGTCAATTGGGGGACGGAGCTATTAGAACTACAAAAATATTTCTCCTGTAGAATTTTGTGTAATTTACTTTTAAAATTGTTTATAACAAGAAAAAAATCAGTAACTAGAAATTTACCTAAAGTTTACCAAAAAACTATATTTATGTTTCTAAATTTTACCGTTTTTTGAGAAATTCATAGTATTTTTATGTGTGAATGATATACCATGCATATTAAAAATAATGTTAGTATTTGTAATATTTTTATATAAATTTATCCTTATATATTTACGGGGGCCTAAGTGCGTTCAAAACAATCAAATTGTTCATGCGTAGCGTTCAAAAGTGATGAGAGTTGTTGGCATACATGAGAGGTTTTTTGTAACAGTAATGCGCCACTGTGTTATAAAAGGATTTTCTTCCAAATTCCTCATAATTTGAAAAGATGTTAACGTAAGTATAAAAAGTATTTAGTAAAACTCTATATTTTAATATTTTGAATACACATTTTCTGAAAATATGAGAGAACACAAAATTTAATTGTGTCTCTTTGATTATCGTTATTTTAAACATTTCTTTTAATTTTTTAGTTTAGTTAATTTGATAAGTAAAATAATTTTACGTAAATATATATAATAAAGAAAAATGTTAATATGTTTCAATAGTAAAGATTGAAAAATATTGATATTGAATTTTTAGTGAGGGTAAATAAATTACTCGATTTTTTATTTAAATCTCTTGTATCTTGCCGAATACCGATTGAAAGAGAATTTTTTTGACTTATAGATACTTTTTTCATAATTTTATATAAGAAGATCCCAGACATATTTTTGAAAATGTTCAACAAAAGATCTCTTCACACCCTATCTCCTGTATTTTTAAAATGGCTCAAGTCAAGATTACGGGTAAACAGAGTTATCAAAGTTTTATTTGTCTTCCTTTAAAACTATAACGATAATTCTAAATTTTATCATTTTTTAATTATTTATAATATTTTACATCTGTGAAAGTATATTAGGCAATATATTTATGTGGAGGTATATATTATTAATATTATTCTCTAATTTAATAGATATAGTAAAATTATATAAATATTTATATGTATGTGTACGAAATTCTATCCTCGGCTAAACAAGTCCCTGTAGACAATGCATTTGCACTTAGTCATAATTAATGGGCGCCTCATGGAACAAAATGGGACATAGTTCTTTTGGATTGACATATTAAAAGAATAAAACTCTTCCATTTACTTATAATCAGCGTCTCAGCTACAGAATTATTTGATGAAATAATAATAATTTCGTAAAGAATTGTTTCGTCAAATAATTCCGGACGATCTAGGTAATGAAGAATATTACTTACGTGTCCAGAATGGGACAGAGCTCTTTTGGTTTCACATATTAAAAAATATAATTTTTGCTTTTATTTATAATAACCGTTAAAAAATAAAACTCTTCCATTTACTTATAATCAGCGTCTCAACTACAGAATTATTTGATGAAATAATAATAATTTCGTAAAGAATGGTTTCGTCAAATAATTCCGGACGATCTAGGTAATGAAGAATATTACTTACGTGTCCAGAATGGGACAGAGCTCTTTTGGTTTCACATATTAAAAAATAGAATTTTTGCTTTTATTTATAATAACCGTTAAAAAATAAAACTCTTCCATTTACTTATAATCAGCGTTTCAACTATGGAATTATTTGATGAAACAATAATTACGTCTTAAAGAATTTTTTCATTGTTTCATCATATTATTTACGTGCCCAAAGACGGACCAGAATGGGCAGAATTCTTTTGGTTTCACATATTAAAAAAATAGAATTTTTGCTTTTATTTATAATCACCGTTTCAACTACGGAATTATTTGATGAAACAATAATTATGTCTTAAAGAATTGTTTCATAAAATAATTCTGAACGATCTAGGGAATAAAGAATATTACTTGCGTGCCTAAAAGAAATGTATTTGTACTTATTGGTGTACTTTGTAAGCAGTTTGGTCTTGTAACATTTACCCCGAGTAAACAAACGGTGACATTAGAGGCAACGGTCAAGGTTACGCCGTGAGCCTTTTGATAGAGTAATGCGTTGCGCCGCGTTGCTGGATGAAAAGCTGTACATTATACGTACAAAGAGTAAATATAAAAACTGACGGAGTGAAATTTAAATTACTTGATTTACATAAATCTTCACTAATATAGTCTTTATTTAATAATGCTTAATGTAAGTAGACATATATAATTTCCTCAATATCTCAAAAACTCTCATGTCTAGAACCACCTTTATAGTTTTCCTACAACCTTTACGTATGTTTTTGAAAACTCTGATTTTTTCATAATTTTAGGTTCAGTAGTTTTGGAAATAAGGACGCTGGTAGAAATTAAATCTTTTCAGTATATATCTGAGTAAATTACTACGTAAATTATAAAGTAAACATTTAAAAAATATTTTTGAGAGCCTTATGATTAGTAGGTCGTTACAAACGATATCTCATTACACGATATTTAAAACAAATTGTATTCGAGTATTTAATTTACTACCCTCTGCCCCTTAAACCTCATATACATTTTTTTATTAACTAAATAATTTAAATATGTACGTGTTAATATGCTTTATACTATGTAAAATTAATATGCTTTATTACTGCCCTACGTCTCAAGCGGAAACTGGAGTGATCTTATACGATTTTCATATTTTTCCTTTCCCATATGGAAACATAAAAGGATTGTACAATAAAAATATTTTCCCCTTATTACTATGCCAAACTAATATGCTTTATTACTGTCCTGCGTCACACGCTGAAACGTGAGTGATCTTATACGTTTTCCATATTTTTCTTTTGCCATATGGAAACATAAAATTATTGTACATTAAAGATCTTTTCGGAGAAATTACTTTGTTTTGTTTCGATTATACTATGTTTTAGATTATACTATATTAAAATATATAATAATAGGATACAGTGCACCTCCCACTTAACCTATTTAAATATGTTTTCTTCTTTATTACCTCTATGAGAGTGTCATTAATTTTGTCAACCATACATACTTCTTCTGTAACATATTATTTTGTATTGAGTGACTGAAAACAATAACTGTTTAATTTAAATATTTTATTTTAAATATAAATATCGATGTTATGGACAGTGTGGTAAGCATTTATTTAAAATAATTTCCAAAATAAACGTTGATATATTTGTAGTATGACGTACGTATATTTATTGCAATATTGAATGGCTTATATTATCAATTATATTTTGAAGGCGAAAACAGACGTCTGCTCTGTTCGTCGGCCGGTCTTTCTCTACGTTTGCATTCGCCGCAAAATTAGAATGGTTATGAGCCTGAAATTAATTAGGAAATTGAATTAATTAATTAGTTAATTAAGTAAGTCTTGTTTCGACGTTAGGAATATAAGTTTAACAACATAATAAAATGTACGCTACAAGCGTTATTTCGTCTAATGCGTTTTTCCTCGGTGCGTTATGTTGTATATGAATTGTGTTTAATTAAGACAACTGGGTCAGAGTAATAATAAACAATTTGGAATGGGTGATTCACCGACTTGCACGCGAACAGAGGAAGTTTCGTCTGCGCTCGTTACAGAATGTTAGAGGCGTCTGCACTATTGGTCATTTAGTGTTTGGCCGATTGCAACACCCGAGGGGAAACAGTTGCTTTTTATTGCAACTTACCGGCTGAAAGTTGGTGAAAGTCGGAACGAAATTCGAGATTTGCGTTCGCCGAAATGCACGATGCATGCGTCAATTAAATTGATATTTTTGTGAATAATATCGCTTAATAACAATTTTATCTCTCGAGAATGAAGTGAAGAAAATTATCGTATTACAACTTTATAGACTATTGCAACAGAAGCCAGGCGAAAGGTTTCCATTTTTATGAGCGAGGCGCATATGTCTGTGATGATTGCTTTCTAGAATATGGAATTATCTGTAGACTTATAAAAATACGTAACATATTTCAAAATCAAGCCCGGACTTAATCACGAGTTGTTTTTTTATTTTTATGTATAGCATTTAAAGACGAATTCAATTTATTTTTTGCTTTATTTTTCTGTATAGCGTTTGAAGACGAATTCAACTAAATTTTTTAGTTTATTTCTCTATATAGCGTTTGGAGATGAATTCATCTGATTTTTTTGTTTATTTTACATATAGCTACGTTTTTACGTATAGCGTTTGAAGACGAACTCAAATAATTATTTTGGTTTATTTTTCTATATAGTGTTTGGAGATGAATTCATCTGATTTTTTTGTTTATTTTACATATAGCTACGTTTTTACGTATAGCGTTTGAAGACGAACTCAACTAATTATTTTGGTTTATTTCTCTACGTAGTGTTTGAAGATAAATTCATCTTATTTTTTTTTGTTTGTTTCTCTGTATAGCGTTTGAAGACCAACTCAAATAATTATTTTGGTTTATTTTTCTATATAGTGTTTGGAGATGAATTCATCTCATTGTTTTGTTTATTTTACATATAGCTACGTTTTTACGTATAGCGTTTGAAGACGAACTCAACTAATTATTTTGGTTTATTTCTCTACGTAGTGTTTGAAGATAAATTCATCTGATTTTTGTTTGTTTGTTTCTCTGTATAGCGTTTGAAGACGAACTCAAATAATTATTTTGGTTTATTTTTCTATATAGTGTTTGGAGATGAATTCATCTGATTTTTTTTTGTTTATTTCACTGTATAGCGTCTGAAGACGAATTCAACTAAATTTTTTAGTTTATTTCTCTATATAGCGTTTGGAGATGAATTCATCTGATTGTTTTGTTTATTTTACTATATAGCGTTTGAAGACGAACTGAACTAATTATTTTGGTTTATTTCTCTATGTAGTGTTTGAAGATAAATTCATCTGATTTTTTTTGTTTATTTCTCTGTATAGCGTTTGAAGACGAACTCAACTAAATTTTTTAGTTTATTTCTCTATATAGCGTTTGGAGATGAATTCATCTGATTTTTTTGCTTATTTCGCTGTATAGCATTTGAAGGCGAACTCAACCAATTTTTTTGGTTTATTTCTCTACGTAGTGTTTGAAGATAAATTCATCTGATTTTTTTTTGTTTATTTCTCTGTATAGCGCTTGAAGACGAACTCAACTAATTATTTTGGTTTATTTCTCTATATAGCGTTTGGAGATGAATTCATCTGATTTTTTTGTTTATATTACTGTATAGCGTTTGAAGACGAACTCAACTAATTATTTTGGTTTATTTCTCTATGTAGTGCTTGAAGATAAATATATCTGATTTTTTTTGTTTGTTTCTCTGTATAGCGTTTGAAGACGAACTCAAATAATTATTTTGGTTTATTTCTCTATATAGTGTTTGGAGATGAAGTCATCTGATTTTTTTGGTTATATCACTGTTTAGCGTTTGAATACGAATTCAACTAATTTTTTTGGTTTGTTTCTCTATATAGCGTGTGGAGATGACTTCATCTGATTTTTTTTTGTTTATTTCACTGTATAGCGGTTGGAGATGAATTCATCTGATTTTTTTGTTATTTCATTGTATAGCGGTTGAAGATGAATTTAACTGATTTCTTTCTTTACTTCCTTCGTTAGTTATTGGAAGAGAACCCTGCTGTATTATTAATTTCTCACATACCTCGGTTTTATTCAACAATATATAAATGGGTATATATATATATATATCGTAGTGCAAATAACTTTGTCAGGAATGTATTTTTTGAACAGGTTTTTAGTAACTTAGTAACGATAATTCCTCCAATAAAATGTTTCCATCTCGGAAGTACACTACATCGGGATAAAATTGTAGTTCAGCTTGAAATTTATGCTGTCACAATGTCAACCATTTCTATTTATCAACTCTTAAGCCCATGTCCTAGACTCTTATTTCATGGACGCCAATAATTGAATATCAAGTTCCTTAAGGATATTAAATACCAATAGTTAAATATAAAGTTCCTTAGGGAATATTAAATACCAATAATAAAATATAAAGTTCCTTAGGGGATATTAAACACCAATAATTATTAAATATAAAGTTCTTTAGAGAATATTCGATTAATTTGAAATTTTATTTAAATTTTCATTTTAAGCATTATCCCAGTGAAAACATAATTTATAATGGTGTAGTGGATTTACGTGATACTACCTTACAGTCAGACACAAATGTCCCTTGGGAAATATTAGATTGGGGAAAAAATCAAAGCCTATATTTTAATCTGGAACCGAAGCTCAAACCTAGTGAAAGTTGTATTGAAATTAGTCCAGTAGATTTTCAGTTTTTCTCTAACAAACAGACAAACAAGTAGAAAACAAATTTAACAATAGTTGTTTGGACTTCTACGCAAACTATCGTCTGATGAAACATTTCCAAACTCACTCCCTCTCCAGGAACGGTTTTAATAATACGATTAATTCTATTACGAAGTTTTGATCATACATACATACATTTCTTTTTTAAATATAGAAAAAGAAAGAAGAAGGACGCTCAATAATTTTCAGGCGTTAGTATATCCGACTGAAATTCCAAAATTCCAAAATTGCGACTATCACATGACGCTAAAAATGGTAAAATTACTTTGATAAAAGTAACAGCTGAATTTCTTCTTTTTTTTTGAATCCAGATATAATATTTTATAATATCTGGATTCAAAAAACTTTTTCCTTAATTTTGAATCCAGATATTATAATATTTTATTATAGAAACTATAGTAAGGAAAATGTCAATGAACAGATTTTTCGTGTCTCGCTTTTCCCTCTAAAAATTCTTATTTCTTTAACCGATATAGAACGCGAAATAGATTTTTGTGCATTGAGTTTAACGTAGAGCATAGACCAATTTCTCAAAAATCACAACGTCACAATAAAAAAAAATTAATTTAAAAAATATGCAACTTTCTAAAATTTTCATTTTGGACGGGATTTGCAATTGAGAATCAAATTTAACAATAATGTAAGTTTTTTACCACCGGTACGATTACTTTCACGAAAATATTTTTTTTTTAACTGCCAGTAATTATCTAAAATAATTTTTAACTTTATTTTATTCCAAATATATTTTAATTTATAAGATTTAAACGAAATGTAGCTATTTGTAACATAAGTAAGATAGAACGACATTACCAAGCTCTTATTAGACAGAAGACCTGGCGTGCCACGAAACAGTAAGTCACTGTGAAGAGCCCACTCATTATTCTCTATAATTATTGATTCAGCGACCAGACCTTAATAACTTTAGTCTATTCAGTAGTCCGTTGTACCGAAACAACATTACTTCGTTTTTTGTACTATATCGGTACCTAACGGCGGCGTTGTTCCGTGGTGTTGGGCATGACTTATCGGAGCGTAACGCGAAACTTTTGTACGGCATTGTTTATTTATTTACACGAGTACGTGAGGCCGGCAGCGTGCAGCCATTAGCCAAGCGTGTTTACTGTTTACAGCCTCGTGTGTCGCGACGTCATTTAAACACGCGTTCGGCCTGTCCTGAATCTGTCGTCAATAACGGCGGCTTAGCAAAAAATAAGAAACAGTTATAACTACTCTACTAAAGTCTACACGAAATTTTAGGAAAAGGTAGGGTTACCATTCGTCCTCTTTTCCCCGGAAACTGTTTTTATTGGTTTTATATTATTCTTTTTGAAAGGGTCTAGGATTATCCGATGGATTTTGATGTGAAACATCTAATTGGCGCAATTAAAACGTACTGATGCCACGTCGCGTCTTGCGATTCGGCTAGCTTCGTGTCTTGTCGGCTCTTTCCAACTTATTTTTGTTAACATTCTTATAAAATTAAAAATATATTTCCAATAGATTGTTAAGAAATATTTCTGTGATAAATATTTCGTAAAAATAAAATAATAAAATTGAATCAATGAATGTGTGTTTTTTGTTTTCAATTGATCCAAATAAAAATATTTCCATATAAAAATATGAAAAAAATTTAGATGTTTCACATCTACCAGGCGTCCCATGACGGCTCACATTTTTTTTTAAATATAGCGGGGTTTTAAAGAAAGATCTATTTTCCATTATTAATCCATGAAATAATGAAGGAAATAAACAAAAATTGGATACTAAATGACTTGCCAGGACTTTTAATACTTTAAGTAGATTTAAAACCAAAAAAATATTTTTAAATATTGTCCAGTCAAAATATTAGGTATAATAATATACTATATGTCCAATCAAATTTGTTTTTAATGTCGAAACGGCTGGAGACATCAAGTTGATATATCAAGCTGAGGCGAACTATAATCTCACATGACTATAATATATTCAACTTTTTTGCACAACAAAAAGATATAGCCTTTTAAAGCGTTTTTTATTCATACCATAGTCTTACTCACTGGTCATCCAAAGCTACAGGATACTTCCGGTATATCTACAATCTTGAAAGTTGGCATGAAGGAAAAATCAATGATTCCCAATTCTAAGCGGAAGTTTATGTTTTTATAATTAGTCGTTTGTCTTTACGCCTGCCAAAAGACATATTTACCTTGTGAAAATTTTGTTATTATTTTAATTAAAAATATTATGTACTTACCCTTAAATTTTTATAGTGACCTAAATGTGGACTGAATTCTCGTAGTGTGAGTTCTCCTCATGCGTTATAGGTTTTTATTTCAATTGATTACTATTAAACTTATTTGCTGAATTAAGTTCCATAGTAATTGTTTTATATGTAAACGTACGTAATATTTTTTGTTTATAAACAATAAGATAAATAAGGCTTGGTTATAATAAAATAATTTTTATTAGTTTTGTATTAAATACATAATTTAAATTAACTTTTTTCGTTTTAATCTAATATGAACTTTTACTTAATGATTTAGTGCCCGAGTTTACGAACGCAATGTCCAGGGTTTGCAGCTCACCAATTCCTAGTTTTCTCAAATTTGATATGAAACCATAGATAAAGGGGACCGGCGTTTTTGGTACTTAAATACATAGGTTTATAAAATGTTAATCACTTATTCTTCATGACAATATAAACATTTTATATAATTCGTCTCTTAATTGGAAAAGTCAAGTTAAATTGTAATGAATAAATAAATATAAAAATAAAACCAGGTAAAAGGTGTGGCATGGGACGAGAGTGATATTCGCAAGTGCGGCATTTTGTTATTGTTTGACCTTTTAGAGGCGCCCCTTTGACATTTCAACACTCGTTGTTAAGGTGTGCCCTTGATAAAGGGAATATTCCTTTGAAGTATTTTAATTAATTTCTCGTCGTTTTCAATGAACAAAAAACACGATATACATGTCTGTTTTCTATTATTTTCCACTTTCGCCTTTTTCGACGGCTGCGTACGCTAAATACGTCAATATATAATGTATTTTTATCGAACTTTTGTAGACGAAATGTCTCGTCCAAGCTTAACAAATGAGATAAAAAAAATTCCGAGCATTGGTTTAAAAATGACATTACAAAACGCATACAAATTTCGTAAAAGCTAATTGACAACCTCAAACAGATAATTAATGTTATTGAAGAAAATTAAACGAAACGAACGGACAACAAAGTAACGAAAGAAAAGTCCACGCTCGCGAAATAGCCGAACAATTTTTGTATAAATCAATAATGCGCCACGTAATGTAAGTTCGATCAAAGGGGAGTTTGTTTATAAATAGAATTTGTTATAAATCAATAATACGCCACATAATGTAATTTTGATCAAAGGGGAGTTTGGTCATAAATAAAATTTGTACGAATCAATAATACGCCTTATAATGTAAGTTTGATCAAAGGGGAGTTTGTTCATAAATAAAGTTTTGTTTGAATCAATAAAACGCCACATAATGTAAGTTTGATCAAAGGGGAGTTTGTTCATAAATAAAGTTTTGTATAGATCAATAATACGTCATATAATCTAAGTCTGATCAAGGGGCAATTTGTTCATAAATAAAATTCCAATCGATAGGTTTGCCATAAGGGTTTAGATAGGGCGCTGGCGTCTCAAACAATGGCACGGTTGTTACGTGCGCTAACCCCGAACAATCGCGGCGCGGTTGCGCTACCTTTTCTCTCAGTCCGTCATCCGGTATTAAAAACCATTCGTGCGGATAAAGTTCTAGCTGATCAAACAGATTGCCAGCGAGCCGTGTACATTTAAATTTTAATAAAATTAGAAAACAACATAATTATCCTTAAGACCCGTGCAGACTACGACAATAATTGCGACAGAAATGTGTCACACTAATAATGTCTGGCCGTTCAAACATAAGACGGTTTCGTCAAAGAATTTTAAATATTACTACGTAAAAAAGCCCTCCCCACACCAATTTAACGTCACCCGCAGATAATGGGTACGATCATGTGTACGCGTTCCTAGGTTGCCGCTTGCTGCGTGCGCGTGTGATGTGTTCAATTGTACAATGTTTGGTTGAGTTTAACTTGTGTAATTCAGTGTTACTATTATAATTAACTATTTATAGTAATTAACTTTTTAATTATAATTCATTTTTAAGTTTATAATTAACTATTTAAAGTAATTCAATAAAACAGTCCGTTATTGCACTGTGTGCAAGTGCTTAAAAAGCAATAAAATCACTGATAGGAGATTGTTTTGTCTCCATTTTTTTGTTGTAAATAATTTTTATTTTGTTTCACCAACTTATCTAGTTAGTACCTATAATTTTGTGTCAACTAACATGTCACTGAGCAGTTTTAACTTTCAAACTGTTCTTAAAAGTCATTGTTTTGTTTGAACGTGATGTGGTTGGAAAACGTATTCTTGTAGTGTCGGCTGTAGACATGCTATATTGTTTATTAAGAGATATTTCACATGAAGCAAATCTAATCAAGTCAAAAGTACAACGAAGACAGTATTTCAGTGTATCACATTTCTATATAAACGAAATTTATTTTTATTTAAGATTCTATTTCGTTTTAAGATCCATACTAAGTACATTTATTTCAAATGTTATCTCAATATTATTAATATCAAATAACTTTTACTCAATTAAATGTACAGTGTTAAATATTTATTCATATAATTACATTTTTACAATTAGATAATAATGAAAGTCACTTGCGCCAATACAAAGTTACTGCGCCAGCGTGCTATCAAGACAATCATTCGATCGACGCTATTGATTAGAAAGAGAAAAGCTATGTTGTTGACGTATAGCGTCAACTCGCTTGATCGGCGCGATTGTCCGCAGCGATCGAGACCGATATGTAGTATTAGTAAATATTTTTTTATCTGCACGCTGCTGACAGCCCTACATTAATTTACGCACACACACATACGGATACGGATAGGCGAGTACGTATGTAATAGTGTATGGAGTGTCGGGGGTGTGGTTTCGGTGTCGCGACACTAAACCAAGTATCGCAATAAATGTCGCAAGTGCAGACAGCGGTGTTCACACAGTTATACGCTCAGCTGTGTGAACACCGCTGGCACGAAAGTGTTGCAGTCTGAACGTAGCTTTAGAGCGAATTATTTATTCAGGATCTGTGAAGTGACGTAATAATGGAGGTATTTGCGAAAAAGTAAACTTCCAGGCAGTCACCATATTTAAGTTTAGTTGTAATCTCATAATTAAGTTTCGTTATAATCTAAAAAATCTGGACGATGAATAGTAACAAAATGAATTTAAGAGGAAATGACATTTCACATGTGTTATGGTGGAAGGAGCAACTATTTTTGGGTTTAATTTACGTCTTGTAAGCAATTTTAGGAAAAAAATCTTATTTTTGTAGATTGAAAATAATGTGACGATATTATTTAGAAAAAAATATTTGATTTGAATCGTTTTATTTCTTGGCTAATTATATTAAATTCTGTATAGTGATAAAACTAAGGGTTTACTTTATAGAAAAAACTTTCCAGTTTGATACAAATACTCGATAATTCTAATCAGTAGATTGAGTTTTATTGCGAGAGGTGTTACAGCACACAACGCTGCAGTAATCAAATAATCGAATTTTTAAAATGATCGAAAACAGATTTTTCTTTAAATAATGTGCGAGCTTATATTTTCCGGTTTTTGGGAAATTGCGATTCGTATTTCAGACATTTTAAATTAATTATAAATATTGACAACTGATTCAGTAATACAACATGTTATAATAATAGAGTCAATCAATAATAAAGTTGCTTTGGGACAAAAAAGAAAAACACCTTACATTAAAAGTGTTCAGACGTGAATATTTTATATATTCAGTTCTGTATTATGTTAATGTAAATCGATATAAAAATATCAGGAAAAAGTTATAGTAACCAATAATCAAATATAATAATTATGGTTACCCCTTTAAGGCTTGTTGACAAACATAGAATTTTCTTTTCTTTTTCCCCGTAACCATATTGGATTTGACTAAGGGTCACAAAACTATTTCTTTTTCTATGTGACTACTAAATTGTTTTTAGAATTTATAAGCAGCTTAGTCGTCAAATGCTGGTCAATTCAGATTGATTCCTAAACCAAAAGTGACTTTTGCTTTAAGTTCGGCAATGTGGACGTTGAGTTTTACGCTATTATTCAACAAATAAGTATATAACTCGCAGGTCAAATACGAGTACAACTCACACTACAGGGGTTCCATTCACAGTTAGGCACTTATAAACATTTAGTATTTCTATTAAACCAGTTACAAATACTATTTTTTTACTACGTAAACATATTGCCTACTACATCTTTCACAGGCCTTAAAATATGGTGAATATTTAAAAATTATAATATCTAAGATATTCGCTATAGTTTTCGTATAAGATAAGATATAGATAATAAAATAAGATATGCTATAGTCTCCCTTTGCGTAGGTTTCTATAAACCTATTTTTTATAATTGCCAGAAATAAGGGCGGGAATATATTTTTCATATGTTTTTTTTTTATATATCTCTGAAAATAAACTGCTTCAAAATATGAAACGAAACCCTTTAGCACTCTCAGCAACCGCTAGATGTAGAAGCTTGAAATTTGACATAGTAATAAAACATATTAAAATGCGCATATCTCAATAGCTGACATGAACACATTTAGACATGAGACATAATGTAAAATATGTCTCCCCTCCCCATTATTTCCAAAATTCCTAAACCTACGTTATTAAAAAAAATTAAAATTATGAAAAAACAGCGTTTTTGGAAATCTACGTAGAAGTTCTAGGAAATCTATAACTATAATTCGAGTCATTATGTTAGAGATATTCACGATAATATATACATCCCCCCTATTTATCTATATTAGGTGCTATTAAATATTTATTGCACTAAGAAGTCCACATTAAAGATGACATGATAAATAATTTCCCTTCACACGAGGTACGGAACCCTTGATGCGCGAGTTAGACGCGCACTTAGCCGGTTTTTATTTAGACGTAGAATTATATATTGCCTAGTATTAGTCGAGAACATACTTTGAGTGTTTATACCTCCGAAACTAATAATTACGGAGTAATAAACAATAAATAATTAGATAAATTGTTTCGTCCGATTTGTAATTAATTGTTTATGATTAATTTACGAATACAATAGGATAAAGTGTACTTATATTTCACACGGTGTCCGGGAATAAACGTCGGACAAAGAAAGACATTATTCGTTGACTGAAAAATAATGTTTTTCATCAAAATAAAATTTAAAACACTTTTTTCAGAAAATTCAAAATAATAATCATAATTACTTGTCATTTTTTTCCCACACACGATACTTGCGCACGTGAATCAGCACCGCTCGGGTTAATATAGTGTTTGCATACGGCTAGCGTGAGCATGTGTGCGTGCGTTAGCGGTATCAGATGTGTTTAAAAAGAGTTATGTGTAATATTTTTTTTGCACTCAATTAGTAAAAGGACATATTTTACGTTTTATTTCAACGACAATTTATTCCTTTATAGCCAACGAACAGCGTCTTTCGTTGTCCGACATTTATTCCCTGACACCGTGTATATTATGGCTCATAGAGAAAGCTAAGACGTAAGCAACCAACACCATCTATTCGCTCTTACTTGCACCATCTTCTATTACGAAAAAGAAAAAAATTCGAAGAAAAATAACGCCATCTGTTTCTAATTTAGTGAACTTAATCGAAAGAGATGCGGTAGCGGTGTAATTCTACGTTAAAAATTGCGGCACAGCCTTTTTCATTTTCCTTTTTAAGACCAAATTCGTTATGGATTCACAATTGTTTTTAAACTAGAATAACAATTACAATGTTAAGCATTTATATTAATAAAAAAAAATGATATTAATAAACTATAGATTATCACAAGAGAAAAACTATTTAGTTTTCCTTCCGGGCCTAAACGACAATAATAGGGCGGTACCTATAGTATCGATACATTAGAGCGACGTGATATTAAATTGTAGCTCTTTATCCCATTCCGTCGGAAAATAACGTGACAGTGAGTAGATAAAATAAAGGTCGGTGCCTGGTGTTACCAGGGTGTATTTCGCGTGACCGTACACCAGCTTAAAGCAATACTGCGGACTTAACGTTGTAAAAGATATTTTCGTCTCCGCTGAATAACTTATACAGTTAGTGTGAATAAATAAGTTTAATGTTTTCCACTAGGTTTTTCATTTACCTTTTAGTCGTTGCAAAATTCTATTATATTGCCTTACGTCGGGTAATAGATTTGATCTATTATTTTCCTATTTTGAGGATACGGCGCGGTACACTTAAGTACAATAATACAAACTTTGTAGAAGTATGTATCTATTGTTTATAACATTTATTTGGTGTGTGAAGCAAAATTATTTTTATATGATTTCAATACTAAATATTGCAATAAAATGTGAACACGAACTCTATTAACTGTTTTTGGTGAAGTCATTATTTCTGGGAGTTTTTCTTGCGTCCTGTAAAATTTGTATTGTTGTAATAAGATGGAAAATACTGTTTTAGTGCCTTTGTTATATATATTTTACCGTCTATATATTTCAATAAATTGCCTATAGTTAACATTAGTTCGAATATTCATTGTAATCAGTTCTACACTCATGTTAACTAGTAGTTATGTTAACATTAGTTTAGCTGATTACAATGAATTTTACAAGCGAATTAAATTTATGCCCGCCCAAGATCTTGGATGTTCAGTCATTTTATTCTCATAGTTATCTTTCGCCCAAGTCGCTATTTTTTATCAATTGCTTTTTGGCACTAAAAATTGAACTTTGATCAAATTTAAAAAAAAAACAACTTTTCAAAATGTCTAGTCCTGCATTAGTGACTCGCCTTTTTCCTAGCCCTTGTCGATTTGAAACAATATTTATTTGGTTTTCATTGTAATTTGATAATATTTTTGAAAATTATTAAGCAAAATTAGCAGTAATAAAATATGCAGAATATTTTTTTCTAATTTTTGGTAATCAAAATTATATGCAACGGAATTAAAAATATTTTTTTTCTTTTAATTTTGATTGTCAAATCTCGAAAATATTATCAAGTCACAAATCAAAAGCAATGAAAAATTGTTTTAATACTGACCATTCAATAGTTTCATTAAAACGTGTGAGTACGCATAGAACATGCTCATTGGAAACAAAGCGTATTTTTTTAAAAGTGAATCAACGGTATATCAATGTCACCGAGTGGTTCCATGTGGTCAGAGACAGAAATACTGATCATACTCCACCTTCTTTCTAGTTCAATGATTAGACAATGATCGAATGAATTTACTGCTAAGGAAACATTTTATGACGTAGCTTGGTTTAAAATCACGCCTAAAAATCTCTTAAAATGATTCCAACTAGAGGTGGGGCATATATACTGTAATCCATACGAGTACGAAGTATTTACGCGGAACGGACCTGCTAGTGTATGATGACATTCGGCAGGTACCTGTTACAAAATGCGCAGCTTTCTGTTTCTTTTTGCAATGACTGAACTGATATAAGAGCAAAAGAAACAAAATGATTATGGACATAAGCTGGGTATCTCTTTCATCCCATAAATTCCTTCTTAGGAAAGAATGAAACAAAAAAGGCTCCACATCATATTCGTAACCATACTCTTGGGCAAGTTAGCATATCATATTCTTATACTTCGTGCTCATTTCATATTAGGTATCCTTTAGTCGGTCTTAACTCCAAAAAGGTTTTACAACAATAGAACAATAACCATTACGATCTCGGCAGGACACCCGACAAGCAAGTATGCGTACCGGGTACGATCTAATATTTTGTAACAGGTATATGTACCTATTATTTTTACATACTTGTAGCAGGGAGTACGAAAAAATACTGATATCGCACATCTCTAATTCCAACTCAATTTCGACCAAAGTTATGAAGGAAGACTTACTCGCTACCGCAATCTAAGTCCTACCTCTTCACGAAGGAAATCTGTATTGACGTTAAACCACTGCGGATGTTTGCTAAGTAGTGATATTCCAAGTATTCACTCAATGAGTGTTGTTTCAATACTTAATAACAACGATGTTCACGATTACAAGTGAAATGAACTACAGGTGATATAAGGACGCATTCATACTACGTAACGTACTTCTTCGCAAATTATGTGTTACTTAATGTTATCTTCTTTGGGGTTAATATCATTATGTCTAAGTGGGTAATCTTTTTTTATTTACTAGTCAAAACTGCACAATTTGCAAGGACATATTTCCAAGAATACAAGAAGACAGATGATCTACCTATCTTTAATACCTTATTTAATACTAAGATAAGATGACAGAGCGCTGTGGTTCATAAGTGCTGTCATAATACCTTTCATTTTATATAGTATACAATTTTGGAATGGTGTAAAATATAATATCTATGAGAAATAAATCTAGACTTCGATATCAACGTGGAATTCAGGTGAAGTTCGATGAATATTTATTATTGGCAGTGAGATGTAATGTGATAGCTACTGGAGGTGTCAAGTTAATGAGTTTGTTTGTTTGTTTGCTGCGACATATCTAAAAAACTACGGAATAATTAAAAAAATATACTTTGGTGATGGAATAATTTTTTTTTCTGTGTAAAAATGTTTCGTAAATTCAAACATTCTCTCTAAGTTTCCTATTATTCTGGAACCGCACACAATTATAGAATTGATACTCAATTTTTCATTGGTCTTAAGTTTTTGTCGATCGATTCCGTCCAAACGAAATTTCCAACGCCCAGTAACATTTCTTTTTATTTATTAAGACCTTAATATACTAATGGCTTATTGATCGATCAGTATCTTACGTGGCAACCCCAGATAAACGATGCCACCTGTCAAACAGCTTCAATATTTATTCTCTTTAATTTATTTTGGTTAAATTAATAAAAAAATACTGCTATTATTCGACTGCATTTACGGGTCTTACGTTGATATTAACAAGTTAGCCTATATGATTGTGTATATTCTATATGTATGGATATCTTTGGTCTTAAAAATATAATCATATTTAGGAGTTTAAAGCGCAAATTACGTGAATCTACTCAGTTTTGGTTCCTTTCACCACTCATCTTATAAAGTAATTCAAACGGTCTGCCTTATTTTGCTTTCAGATTCATACCTCTGTTTGATTATGTCCTGGGTTTATGTCCAGAGAACATATGTAGGCTAATTAATTCCGAACCCGATACGTATATATATATATATATATATATATATATATATATATATATATATATATATTTTTTTTTTTTTTTTTTTACGATTGTTTATTTACTGCTTATTAGGCAATTTGGGGAATACATATAAAGTTAAACCAATGATCATTTCATTAACTTAAAACCCTCTCAAAATGCCGAACCAAGAAATGTATTGTTCTCCAATGTAACATTCCAAACTATTCATCCAATTTGTACACAACTGTGGCGTGTTGCATTGTACAAATTTTTTACTGCCGTTGGAAGCGCAGTGCACCGCGGTATCCTGAGTTCGTTTCCTGGCCGCTTGTTGAGTGAAGCTGTAGTGATGTTTTCAAAGGCAGTTATGATCTTATCCAAACAATAAACAGTTTTAAAATCCATGAAAAGTTCTGAGAAAAGTTTGTTGTCTTTACGAGGTTCATTCAGTACCTGGAAATATACCTATCGTCTTATCGTAATAATGAATTTCGATATTTGAGACTTTACAACTATAAGAACAAATGGAAAAATTATGCGCTTTGGGGAGGTCTACGTCCAACAGTGGATAAAGACAGGCTTTTGTTGTCTTAGCTAAGCAATAAACAGTGTTAGAATCCATGAAAAGTTTTGAGACCTTACATTTGTAAGAACAAATGGAAAAATTATGCGCATTGGAGAGGTTTATATCCATCAGTGGACTAAGACAGGCTTTTAATGATGATGTACAATTTTAGTATGTCGCTGTTTTAAATGGCAATTATGGTCTTAGCCAAGCAATAAACAGTGTTAGAATCCATGAAAATTTTGAGAAGTTCGGTTGTCTTTACGTGAATCATTCAGTAACTGGAATATACTTATCGTCTTATCGTAATAATGAATTTAGATAATTGAGTCTTTAGAGCTGTAAGTATAGATGGAAAAATTATGCGCATTAGAGAGGCTTATATCCATCGGTGAACTAAGACAGGCTTTTAATGATGATGTACAATTTTAGTAGGCCACTGTTTTAAAAGGCAATTATGGTCTTAGCCAAGCAATAAACAGTGTTAGAATCCATGAAAATTTTGAGAAGTTCGGTTGTCTTTACGTGAATCATTCAGTAACTGGAATATACTTATCATCTTATCGTAATAATGAATTTAGATAATTGAGTCTTTAGAGCTGTAAGTATAGATGGAAAAATTATGCGCATTAGAGAGGTTTATGTCCATTGGTGAACTAAGACAGGCTTTTAATGATGATGTACAATTTTAGTAGGCCACTGTTTTAAAAGGTAATTATGGTCTTAGTCACGCAATAAACAGTATTAGAATCCATGAAACGTTCTGAGAAAGTCGGTTGTCTTTACGTGAATCATTCAAGAACTGGAATATACCTATCGTCTTATAGTAATAATGAATTTAGCTATTTGAGTCTTTAGACCTGTAAGTATAAATGGAAAAATTTCTCAATCACCTCTCTGTGTACGGACGCTGTATATTACTTAACGACTCTCCACTACTTGTTACGCGGCACTTTCGCTTTCTCGTAGATGAAACTATGAAAGGAGTTGAAGCTCAGTTAAACTTCGCATTTAGTCCAAATGTTTGTTAACTTTTTGTTATCTTAATATAATACAATTAGAATCGATGTTACTTTTTTTGAGAAGTTTATCCTTCATTAAGATCGTTTTCTTATTTTCACCCTATTTCCTTTCATTTTTCCAATCTATCTGGCTCGTTTGAACTTTTAAATCACTGTTCCGATTTCAATGAAACTTGTACATACTTAGAAGTCAAGGTGAATTCTTTGCTTGTGCAACTCTAAGAAATAGACTTTATTATACCCGACTCTGCTAAGGTTATTGTGGAGTTAATATACTACTGTCGCCGTTGTACAAGTAATTTTACCATTTTATGTTGAAGTCTGTACTGAAAAGTTCAGACTATTTTATAGTGGTATTTAGGTTCGATTTGGTTTTAAAATAGATTTTCACGCGAGCGAAGCTGCAGAGGAAATGTAGTATACAATAGTATAATAGAAATGAGACCGGCAAAAAGTGAATCTGGCGTATTTTTTTGAATAAATAAAAACCAAATAGGTTAATTCATTACATTTTTATTACTAATATAGAATAGGTAATAATATTAAAAACGGTTAAAATAAATATATAGTACCTAGGTCTTTACCAAGTTATAACAACTTAAAAACTGACTAACTACGATTATGAAAACGCCCCATACAAAACGCAACTGGCTTATGACGTCACTGGCCCGTATTTAACATTCATTATAAGGGAGTTTATTAAATATTTTTAGTATCCCACTAAATATTGCGTTTAAGTTGTAATTGCATATTATAATATTCTCATTTTTTTGTGCGCAAACAAAATTCATAATAACTTTTTCTATTCAATAAAAAAAATGTACACTTTTTCATTTCAAATGTACATTTAGAAGTTTCGATTAATTGTTTGTTATATGTATTACTTTTTTAACTATAGTTTTAAAACATTTTTATAAATAACAACATCAGTGGAATACCCTCTTCCGCGATTGACAATCATAAAAGAACAAAATAAATGCAATGTGTAACCATAATACAAAATAAAAAGCTATCGGCATAAATGCACGTATATTGTATTTTTAAGATATCAAGAATTGTTATAAGAAATAAAAATAACATTAATATATTTGGCGATATATGTGTAGAAATTTATTCTAATTTAATTTTTTACCACTAAATTTTAAAAAAAACTTTTTGGAAACGATTATAAAAAATTTTTTTTTTTTTATTACGAAGCCATTGCCTAAATTAGTTAAAAATAGTTTCACAATTGACATTCACATTCGTGTTGTGTTATCAAATGAATATTTTTCTGCTGTTTTCCAATTTTACATCTTTTTTTCGATGAGGCTCTCGGTATCGATATATTATATTTGTATATGCAGTTTTTTTCTGACAACAGAGTTCGGTAGAAATAGCATTTACAAACTATTACAAAAATTACCTGATTTTTCATTAT
Organism: Druceiella hillmani; assembly: GCA_039881145.1. Classification (NCBI taxonomy): domain Eukaryota; kingdom Metazoa; phylum Arthropoda; class Insecta; order Lepidoptera; family Hepialidae; genus Druceiella; species Druceiella hillmani. The sequence continues at coordinate 37,324,563 of JAYKKI010000017.1, read as the reverse complement.
TTCATTAATAGATTCTTCATTTGTCTGATTGACGATTTAAATAAAATTTTTAAGGAGTTAATTTTTTTTATTTCCTGCATTTAAGAGTTATCATTTTACTCTGGTAACACCTGGGTCCAATTCTACATGGACTTTTGTCCGTCTATTTTTGTTACATAAACATAGTGTCAAGCAGAAACATAGATGTAGAAAATTTCAAGGCCTATTTCGATAATATTGAACTATATTAATATTGAATTATATTAATATTGTTAATATTGAATTATCATTTTTTTTATATTTTTTGCCAAATTCATAGATCTAAGACAAAATCTTTAATTGTGACATGAATAACTGTGACAGAAACTTGTTTTTTTACGAACTGGCCTATTCGAAATAATAACATTTACTTACATATACCTTAACATGGCGTCAAAAAATTAAAAGAAAAAACAAGATATTCGGAACACCAGACGAGACTGTCTTTTAGAGCATTACTACTAATAACGATAAAATTCTAGTTACTTAGAAATTTGAATACAGCAATACTGAAGGTATTCGTAGAATAAGATATTGTGGCTAATGGCATACTAAAGAATATATATATATATATATATATATATATATATATATATATATATATATATATATATATATATATATATATATATATATATATACACATATATATACATATATATACATATATATATATATATATATATATATATATATATATATATATATATATATATATATCATTATTGGAAGTACATTATTCAGAAAGTTATTATGTTTCATTCAGGGCAATTACTTAATCTCATTCCTGTTTTGCAGGAAATATTTTCTTTACGTTTTATGTGAAACTGTATAAGGAAGTCTCCTAAATAAGGTGCTTTATTTTTCCTTAAAGCTCGACCGTAAAATGTATTATAAAAGTGAAAGCTTATTATGAGATGTCTGACGGCTAGGGCGGGTCTCTGAACAGGAAGAGGCGCGTTTTATTAATTTATTATTTGGCCTTGTGAGCTTATTCGAATTGCGAATATTTTAGGCGGGCAACATAATTTAGATGTAACCTTATTAATACGCTTTATTAATTAGAATATGATTGTGTTTTTTTTAATAAAAAAGAAATATTGACTATTATTCGCCATTAATTAAATCGATTTTTTTAAGATAATAAATCCTGAAATTGTTACTTGTTTCGAGCTCCTATTATTTTGTTTAAATAAAAATAATTGGATATTTTAAATTTCCAAATAAAAATCGAGCCGTCATGAGACGTCTGGCAGGTTTGAAGCATCTAAATTTTTTTTCACTATTACTTTTACTATCGCTGTAACTCATATTTTAAATTAATAAACGCCTTTAACGTTTTAAGATAATTTAATATAATACATCGATATAAATGAGAAAAGATGTAAACGTTAGTAAATAAGAACAATGCTAATATACTAATGTAGAAGAAAGAAAAACGTTAAGTTGGAAAGAGCCGCCGACAAGACGCGAAGCTGCCCGAATGGCAGACAAGACGCGTAGGTGGCCGAACTGAGTCGGAAAGAGCCGACGAGGCACAAAGCTGACCAAATGGCAAGACGCGACATGCCATCACAACGTTTAACTCCCATACAAACGCACCATTAAATGTTTCACATCAAAAATACATTTAAAATATATTTTATAATTAATTAAATTTCTCTTTTGGTGTAGGTAGGTCTTAATTGTGTAGGTAGACTGGGGACCATATTATACCTGAGCTTCAATTTTCATTTGTAAAGGAAGTAAAGGGCTATTGTTAATTGGAACTGATGCTATTTAAATTGTAACAGTTCCATTTTCTTATAGCAATTGCCTAGCTAAATTTCATTCTAGAAAATATGGAGAAATTGCATGCAAGTTAGGCTATGACAACACCTTAAATAAATATGATTTAGGACTATATAAGTATATACCTTCAGTGCCCTCGTATGATCTTTTTTGAAAAAGAAACAAAATACAAATGACACTTTATTTATTAAACCTTTAGGTGCAAGAAAAAATGTGTTATTTTTTCCAGAAAACGTGCTGCCTCATTTCGTAACTACTTTCGAAATGAATAAATTTAAAGAATTAAAAAAAATAACTATTTAATTACAATTTGTTGAAATATTTTTTACATATTTTATTGTACAATTTTTATACAGAATTAAAGAGTACAATTTCTCTTGAAAAATAAACACTTAATTTTATCATTTTACTAGAACAACATTTACTTAGTTTAATATTTTTAAAATAACAAAATTAATAAATGCTTCTTAAATGCCATCACATCACCATCCATAATGCTATCACCATTCAAAGAAGAAACGTCAGAGCGCGTACTATAGGAGAGTTGCAAAATATTGACTCGTGATTCATAGAAGTAAATCGGTGGATGACTTCAAATCTTATATAAAATCCAAGGATATAATACGAAATCATCTCCAACACCTGAGTTCGCGGTTGACTGTGGGTTGTAGCCGACTAGGCCTAAGACCCATTTTCAGACATAAAATTCTTTCGGATTTTATGGGTTTTCTAAAAACATGTATAAATATTTCCATGAATTCTGATAAGGATTCCAGATTTTGTTCCGAGGTTACTTCTAACAATATTGATTAGAGTTATCGAATTTTAATTACATAGAAATTTGTCATATGTTATTTGACCAGCATTTCATTGTTGTCTCTCTTTTAAAAACGAGTTTTCTTTCTTTATATGGAATGTTTGGTATAGAGGAAAAAGTAAGCAAGATGCTTAATATCAACTTCAAATTTCGAATAGTAATAATGTATGTTAACCCTTACAAATCTTAGCTAACATTGAACAAAATTTAGATGGAAATTTAATGGGGTTTAAGCAAATTAAACAGTCGAAAAAAATTTTAAAATCCGGATATTGTAAGGGTTTTCCCACCCTATATATGGAATTTTTAAAATATTTGAAAAGGCTTGTTATAAGGGTGTCAAAAGTATTTTTTTCATAACTCTAATTAAAATAACAAATGTGCAAAAATACATTGCCCCCTCCTTTATTCAGATTTTACTGAACCTAAAAAACAAAGTTTTTAAAAGCCGATGCGTATGTTTGTAGGAATAGAGTTTTTCCAAGCCTACATGAAGGTTTTAGGAAAAAACAGTCTACGGAAAGTTGTATATAAAAACTGGGTTTTTAAAAGCCTACGCAAAAGTTGTAGGAACAGGGTTTTTAAAAACCTACTGAAAGGTAGCGGTAAAAACAAGGGTTTTAAAAGCCTACGGAAAGATTATAGGTACAGAGTTTTTAAAAGCCTACGGAAAAATAATATGGAAAAACAGGGTTTTTAAAAGCCTACACAAAGGTTATAGGAACAGGGTTTTTAAAAGACTACGCAAAGGATGTAGCAACAGGGTTTTTAAAAGCCTACTAAAAGGTAGTATGAAAAATCAAGGTTTTTGAAAACCTAAGCAAAGGTTGTAGGAACAGAATTTTTAAAAGCCTACTAAAAGGTTGTATAAACAGAGTTTTTAAAAGCCTACGGAAAGGTATTGTTAAAGAATAAGGTTTTTAAAAACCTGTGCAAAGATTGTAGGAACAGGGTTTTTAAAAGCCTTTAGAAAGGTAGTTTGAAAAAAAACAGGGTTTTAAACGCCTGCGCTAAGATTGTAGAAACAGAGTTTTTAAAAGCCTACGGAAAGGTATTGTCAAAGAACAAGGTTTTTAAAAGCCTATGCAAAGATTGTAGGAACAAAGTTTTTAAAAGCCTACGTAAAGGTTATAGAAAAAATATAACGATGATTATAGATATAATAGTTTTTGATATATAAATAAATATGTCACACTTAATTAATTATATTAGGTATTATTGTAAATGTTTATTGCGTTAGGAAGTCCTATTAGTGATTACACGATAATTAAAGTAATTTCACTCGAAATGAGGTAGGGAACCTTCGATTAGCGAGTCAGACTCGCACTTGGCCGGTTTATAGTTTTATCTTAATTGTGATCAAAAAAACTGTTGAACATCTTCACGAAGCTACCTCAAAGTCCAGGTTTTCGTTTTAAAATCATGCAAACAATCAAGCAAGCGACATAAGTTTCAGTTGACATATTATGTAATATTTTAGATAATTTAATTCAAATGATAAGAAAAAATATAAGCCTTTAGTTAAGAACATTATTAAAAAGAACCTTTATACAAGGTTTATATTTCACGCCATTGTTTAATTTCCATTCCCAAAAAATAAGACCGTTAATGCACTAGTTGCATTGTCTCGCTAAATATACTTTTTAGAGGATAGCCATTATGACGTGGCACACTTGCATTCAACCAGTGGTCGAGAATATAATGAACGCTCCCAGACCACTGACGGCGAGGTCGTATTCATAGTCAAATATTTTGCCCGAGTTTATTGTTATACTATATTAATAAGTTGAATAAATAAATTTAAACCAAACTGAAGTTACTAGAATGGTAAGTCAACTTCAAGAAGTTAGCTAACCAATACATATGAATTAAACAATAACAATTAATAAATTTCACGTGAGTTTTTTAATTATCATGTTCTAAATATTACATGTAAATTGACGAATAAACTTTTAAGATTGTACTGGAGAAACGTGAGCGCCGTGACATTAGATTATTTCTACGCCGTTTTCAGATAAGATTTCGGCTCCATTTTCCTTTTCTAAACTTTAATCCGTGTATTAAAAAAAGAAAAACTTTCATATTTTCATATCGTTGAAAAGGGGAGGAATATCTTACGTATCTATATATAGCTGTTTTAAACCTTCCACTACGTTTATTTTGAGGATAGTAAGTACAATTAAAACGTAATGGGAACAACTTCCACAAAAGTAAAATACGTGATACCATACTTCAAATCGATGCATCAACTTTTAGAAGTTATTTTTGAAAAAAAAATTGAAAGGGTCACAATAGCAACGGTACCGTACCATTTGACGTAGAACTGCGCTACTTCCGCATCTCTTTTAATATACTTCATTAAATTAGGAACATGTGTCGATAATTCCCTATGAATCTTCTATAACGTTGAAAACGTTTATTTTAAAGTTTTACGCGATTGTGTAATTATGGTATTACCAGTTTTTTACCAAACGTACGTACATAATATACGTGTCCTTTAAATGGCTTATACAATTTGACATAAGTTTCCATTAGCTTCGGATTTAACTACATGATTCTGGATTCGGAAAAACCATATCGTTGTCGGGAAGGAAGCATACCTTAAGAATTAAACATGTGTTTCATAAAAAAATGAGAAAACTTATTGGCTTCGGACCGTTATTCGGTTAAGTTCGGTTCATAAGATATTTTGTGTAAAGCTGTTTCGGAGATCTGATCAAAAAGGGATTTGTCTCCTTATACTCTAATGTCACTGAGAGGCTCCGCTCTTGCAATAGAAAGTTAGCTATGGTTAACAGGTTGCTCTCTATATTTCGTTGTTGTCAGCGAGTTAATTTGTACAATAAATTCAGTTAATTATTAATAAGAGTAGATATTATTGTTTACAAGAAGAAATTATACTTTAGAAAAAATGGTGGTTTCAAATATACTGAAAAACTTAAGTAAATACCGTTTTGATATTTTTTCGCTTTTTGCATTAAAACCTATACTCTTTTATTCCTCTGATTCTAGTTTCATAACGTTTAATTTTTACGCAAATTTTGTTTTGTGGGTTTTCCAACATATTTTGGGTCTTATCGCTGTGCCAATTATTAATTTCGGAGATATAAATTCTCACAGTGGCACATATCTAAGGGAATCGTATTCTGAAAGTGATTCCCATTTAATTCCACGGAAGACATAGTTTTAAGATAAAAATCAAATACGGAGTATTGTTTTTAAAAAAGTCGATTGGAACTCTATTGCATAATACGTCAAAAGCTATTAGATATACACATGTGAAACGAAACCTATAACATGATTCTACAGATATTTTTGACGAGATTGGTAAAAACTTCCGAATAGCGACTACGGATACGACCGCCGTGACGGACGTAGACGTCACGCTCGGCCACGAGGCGGCGCTACAGTGGCAAACAAAAAGTACGCCGCGCACTATCTAACACTGGTAGGTAAAGTGCGATTATTTGCCGACGATTGTGCCGATTGTACGCGGTCCGTTTCAGTCTGATTTCGTGCTCGGCCGCGAAAGTGTCGGGACATTCGCGGGCACTCGGCCGACGTCGCGCGATACGCCTCGCTAGGCGCCGTTTGTACTCGCTCTTTATGTTGAGTCGATGCGTGTGTTTATGTGCAGATTGGCATACGTAATTATATATAAATACACAAATATATGTAATATAGTGTTGGAATAACGAAGTGATGTGATATTGATTGGCTAATTATAAAAATCTCCGTCTTGCAACCTTTGAAGCGTTAATGAGAGTTGATTGCCTTCGTACTTTCGTCTCTTACTAATTACCGATCTATGACATATAATTGCATTTAGACATTTCATGCGACAATTTTTTTAGTATATTATACGTATTCTAGTTTAAATCCATTTGTATGGATCGGCTATTTCGTTTCGTTTTGTACATACAATACTCAATTAACCTTAACCCCTCGAACACCGAGTATTAAATAAAGTCCAACTAGATTATTTAGGCTCGCTTGTGCAAATTGGAAAATGATTTTTAGAAAGCCAGCTCCGTTTTCAAGGACCTTTTAACAAAAACTTTGTTTTATGAATATAGTATATATTTTTCCAAAGATTTACGAAAATAGTATAGAAAATATATTAGTATTGACAGCAGTACGATTAAAAAGTCAAAGCCGTTTGAGAAAGTTTTTCTAGCTATTAACGTGTTAGAGGTGCAGGATAAGCTGGAATAGCTAAAGCACAATTTTCGTCTACAGTTCACGACGTTATTGCTACTAATTAAAAGCATTGGTACAGAAAACTTCGCTCCTTTGTCCCATGTTCTGAATGTAATAACACGTTACAAACTTACTTTACTGATGCAGACGATGTGTAATATTCTGCGATTCGTTCGTGTGAACGAATCGTAATACCCATTATGTAGCTTTACGGTATCCGTGTGGTTTAGTAAATTGGAACTGTTTATAGTAAAGTTTCTCAAGACAGTAATGACATATTAGGAAAGCTCGTCAATATATTGCCCAAAGAAGCGTTAAAAGCTCAATGTGTTCAGTAACGAATTGGTCACTACACAAAATTTAAAAAAAAATTATTCTATCGTAAACCAAATTACTGTTTACGTTGAAAAAAACGGGGACAAAATGAAAAAAAAATTCTTTAATTTGTTGGGCAAAAAATTAAAATGGGAAATATATGCGTTGTCGTTTGAAAACATTCTGACATAATGTATGAAAATATCTTCTTATGTGATAGGTATACAAAGTAACGTTTAGTATACTATTATTTGAAGAGACATTGCAAAAAACGGGGACAAAATTAAAAGAATTTCTTTAATTTGTTGGGCAAAAGAGTAAAAATGGGAAATATATGCGTTGTCGTTTGAAAACATTCTGACATATTGTATGAAAATATCTTCTTATGTGATAGGTATACAAAGTATCGTTTAGTATACTATTATTTGAAGAGACATTGCAAAAAACGAGGACAAAATTAAAAGAATTTCTTTAATTTGTTGGGCAAAAAAAGTAAAAATGGGAAATATATGCGTTGTCGTTTAAAAACATTCTGACATATTGTATGAAAATATCTTCTTATGTGATAGGTATACAAAGTAACGTTTAGTATACTATTATTTAAAGAAATATTAGTACGGGGGATAAAACTTCAAGAATAATTTTAATAAATATGGGAAATACATACGTTTTAGTCTGAAAACATCTCATCGTACTATATAAAAATACGTGTTTTATGATCTTATAATTATTCAAAGTAACACTTTATAATCTTTTATTTAAAGAAAAACTTTACGTTGAAAAGAAAACGGGGATAAAACTTCAAGAATAATTTTAATAAATATGGGAAATACATACGTTTTAGTCTGAAAACATCTCATCGTATTATATAAAAATACGTGTTTTATGACCTTATAGTTGTCAAAATAACACGTTGTATTTTATATTTAAAGAAAAACCTTTACGTTGAAAGTTTTTACAAGAATCGCTTTAATTTATTAAGCAAAAAACTAAATGTGGGAAATATATACGTTTATGTCTGAAAACTTTCTGGCGCATTGTATGAAAATACATGTTTTATTATATAATAATTATACAAAGTAACGTTTTGATATACTTTTTTTACTCAAGTTTTGCCAGCACTGCAATAAAATCATGACGAGACGTCTGTAACAAAAGGTAAATATTTCAACCAAATCGGTACAATGAAATTCGCCTTTAGTTGTAGCCAGTTATCAAAGCGTGGTTCTAACTCTACTTTAACGTTTATGTGATAAAATCTTGAAGATTTACAGAAATTAATGACGAAGAGTGGAATGGAAAAACTATAAATACCTATTAGCTTATATTGGAGGAAATATGTTATAAATATTTTGTGTTCCTCCTCGGATAGTCACTCTAGACAATGTGAACAAAATGCAAAAGAGAAGGGAACACAAAAACCGCAAATAAATTTGACTGAAATAATGATGAAAATTAGCCAAAACATGGAATATAAAATTAGCCAAAACATGGAATATAAAATTAGCCAAAACATGGAATATAAAATTAGCCAAAACATGGAATATAAAATTAGCCAAAACATGGAATATAAAATTAGCCAAAACATTGAATATAAATTGTTAAGGAATCCGTGAAAATGTTCGCGGCAAAAAATACGTCAACACAATAAGCCGCTTCATCGTTGCTCCTTATCTTAATACCGGCAATGTGTCACACGCAGCAATCTTAAGCTGCAAAATATATAATTCAATAACTGTGATTATTATCGACTAAGGCTTCTAAGACGCTTTTTCTAGCAGACTATTTTTCGACAACTTTTTGAATGATTTTTTTTAGAAAAATTTGGTTCAAACTGTTTAACTATTATGTCCGACAGAAGCAAGACTCTTGCGATAAAATTGTAGTATGAAATTGTGCTCTGTGATCGCAGTATGCAGATATTGTAATTAAGATGTTATTAACTAAGCCTTTTTAACTAATATCTATACTATGGAATAAACTATTAAATGTTTAAATAATATTAAATCATCGTTTATTCCACTATAAACTTTATAATTCGGCAAGTTAAAGTTTGACGACACTTGTCCCGCTCATGCTAACCATCGTTTTAGTTTCGTCATGCGGATTTACCGATGTGTAACTACTTTCAACCTAAGGAAAACACCATTCAGAAAATAAGCATGCAGTAAACTTTATAGAGCCCTAGCTGGTCCCCTCTTAGGTACTTTAGGGAAAGCGGTGAATCAACTTTTATAGCTTCGTGGTAGATCAGTCTCTGCTGAAATTCTCTGAATCGAAGCCCGATGTTGACGCGAGTCATATGGCTATATTTCGTAAAACAGTAATGCTAAAAAAGGCCGTTCTAGCTTGGATAGAATAACATATTTTTATGTTTGTCGACTAGCCGAGGTGCCACTAGTAACCGTAATGTTAATCGATTTTCACTGCACAAGTGTGACAGCTTAAATGTCATATTTTATTCGCTATTTTCTTTTCTATCGTCCTCTGCCGAGGGAGTATGTCATAGGCAAACTTTTTTCTTTGCATCTAATATTTTAAATAGAAAAAGTTTTGTTTATAAACTGTCCAACGGTTTTTTTCTAGTACAATTTATGAACATGTTTTCCTTTTTGGAAAACGAAGACTGCATTTTCAATTTCTTTTTCATTTCCGTAACACACGAACATCACACCTGGTTTAATGAACCTTGACAACAGCAGATCAAAATATCACAGCATCCACCTATTGAAATCTTACTCAATGCCTAATGGATCCTGATTAAGTTATTGTATGGCTATTATTATATGAAATTGGAGATTTTCCTGTTAATTCAAAGAATTTTTTGAAAATCTTTTATGAAATTTATTGAAATTTCTCACAATAAAATGAGCTACAAAATACACATATGATGTAAAGACCTTAGAGACAACTCGCTAAATATGGAACGTATGACCCCGTTGTGGTCGTGTTTGATGTATTGTTACAAGCGAGTAAATTAAATCCGTAACTGTGGTGTTGTTGCAGCTGTTTCAGCAACCAAAACCAATTCATTATTCATACGCTCATGTAGCCAAGTTTTAGATAAACACGTACGTATGTATTGATATGTGTTGATTACGAAATATTAACACAAGTAACGTTTGCAAGATCCTGTAAAGAACAATCTTAAGATTTAGAATACTGAATATATTGGGCGTTAATTTTGTAGAAATTCATTATTAACAATTACATGAAACTACGCTATGTAGTATTATTTCTACTTTCTTTAAGTTCTTTACCACGACCTAGGTTTCGTTGTATTACAACATCTTCAGGTGGGCTATTATTTGCTAATGACCTAAAAAACCTGAAGATGTAATAGAACGAAACCTAGGTCGTGGTAAAGAACTTAATGAAAGTAGTAATAATACTACATCGCGTAGTTTCATTTAATTGTGAATTTAGAATACTTATAAACTAGAATTTTCTCATTATTTCAATGACCCAACAGTCCAGTGTAGTCATACTTTTTTGCCTAGTTAGGCTACGTCAGTTTTTTTCAGAAGATTGTTAAGAACTACGACATGATCAATTTGCCATCTTAGCACTGTCAGAGGGTTTATGCTTAATTTACTATCACTGCAGAAACTTTAAGTAGACCAATAAATTCTTTGATAACTTGCTATTTTTTTGCAAATTTTTTTACAAACTACTGATCAACCATTAAAATGTTAAATATTTCTTGCAAATCTTAACCTGCTGAATCTCGTAAACTGTAGATTGTATAAAATGTTCCCGTAAACAAAATTCTAGAGAACTTACTGAGCTAAAAAGGCTGTCGACTTTGTAGTTTTTCGTAAAAATAGCGAATTTAGCGTTCAGACAACACTAGTTAGTTTCAGACAACACTAACTTAGTAAATTACTTTGGATACGACTGTTAACAACATTGTAAAAAAAATTAACTGCATATCCGTGCTTTACAAATCTACATTTCGGAGAGTTCTGCTGGACTAACGTATTTGTGTAACTAATAAAACAAGTGCATAGTTGCACCGCTCTGCTGTCTGAAATTCTGAATTCATTTCAAAAATCTCTCATTCATCGGTTTTTCCAAATTTCCTTTCCTTTTTATGATGGGTAAAAGAATTAAATGACAAGGGAGCATTACACTCCAATGCTCTGCTAAATGTGCTTATTCTTAGTAGAAAGAGAACATGGCATTGTCTTTGTACAGCTTCTACCTTCTAATTTCAGTATTGGGCTTCTTGGCTCCGAATTGGTTGAAAGCCTTATGATAATAGAACATAATGCTATTAAATATTAATCTAATAATATACTTAGTAAATACTTCCTTACCTACAGTTCTCTGTATTGACGTCTCGACAAATATTCTTGATTATTCATGAGGAGAACATTGTCAATTTTGATGACAATATGACGTTTGGAAATACCTGTGCTAATAATAACGTTCTACTTTCTGAACTTTACTTATGGTTGAAATGTTTGTCTCTAGTGACTATTTCGAAAATATTGGGCCATCCCATTGGTTATATGGTTTCCACAATTAATGAAAGCTGAGTCTTTATATCTATGCTCAAATATGGAACCATAATGCAATAAGAAATTTTATTTTCATTGTATTTCTTTAAAGCTGTAAAATTATTTTTGAATTTTCTATTCAAAGTAATTTATTTGAATTTTGGTTATAAAAACGCAAATAAATATATCGAAACATTCGATAGTCGAAACAGTCTTTATGGTTCTTGTTTTTTATACAATTATAGGTATATAAATAGCGAATTAAGGTTTTTTTCGTACCCCATTTTCACATATGGTAAATGTCTCATGCTGTCTTCTTTCTTCGTGAGTAGTGGCGTGAAAAGTAGTAGTTATTTTAATGTTCTTGACTGTGTTTTTAGTATAAATTATAAATACTAGCGTGACCCGTGCGAAGTCTTCGCATTATTTATTCTATTTTAATAAAATTGACATATAGAGGCGCAAGTATCAAAAGCATTGAGCTAAAGCGCCACTTTATTTATACGTGAGTGGATTTGAAATTAAACAAAAATTTTACCGACCGTCAATCATATTGACGTTGAGCCGTTAGATGGCAGCATTGCTGTTTTGTGTATATAATTTTAATAATTAATTAATTTACAAAAACAATAGCAATAATAAATTTTTTAGTTGTGGATGCCGGTAGAGCAAGCAATTATCTATAAAATGATATATAATTTATGTGGATTAGTTGTGAGGTTTTTTCTAAAAAGGGAGTGTAACATCTTAACCTTAGCGTATTAATATATATGATGATGATGATTAACGAAGATCTTGATTTTCAAATTTTTGGCTTCTTATTTCAAGGCCGTTGTAGCCAAAGTGCTAGCTGAGAGTAAAATTCCAATTGACCAAACTGCAAATAAATTTAGTATCTTTTTAGATTTTCAAAAGTATAAATAGACATTTGTGTCTCGGCTTCCACTTCCTGGCAAACGCAAACCGAAAAAATGCAGTGTGATAAGGCATTTTTGTACGTAATATTTCTTGCAATAATGCAGTGTTGTGATTGCAGTGACGTGATGCAGAGAACATGTATATATACGATATATTTTCTTTCATAAGTCTATTCGACTGTACTGATGCTGTTTTGAAGCAACATAATTCATCAGCAGAAAAACATATGCAACTCGTAGCATAGACTGCGAGATGCAAAAATGGATAAAAGTCTTCGCTTTTTATTTTTTTTTAATGTAATACATCCCAGTATCAAGAACATCTTGACACACTTTTGGTATAATCGATTTTTCGGTATAATTTTTTGGTATAATTTTTTTTTGGAAGAATCGAAATTTCTTCTGCAAAGAAAGTTTATTTTTCCATAATTTTAATCAGGATATCCTTACGATTTTTACTTGTCACCAAAATACTTCAAAATATTTACCATCTGCAGCACGTTAATTATCAAATTTACGCGCTATTTTTTGAATTTCTTATTTTATCCTTAAAGAAATATTTAATTTTATTAATTTATTTATAAATATTAAAAACAAAACTCCAATAAAAAGGTTGTATAAAAGCATACAAGGCTTGTTTACTACAGTCTTTGTATGATACATTTCTTATTTAGATCTCGACGAAAGGACAACAAAAGTTAAATAAACAAAGGTTATGCTTACCTAAATAAAAAGTCTAGGTAAAGATGTGGAAACTTTTTATTATTGCATGAAAATCACTTTTATATTCCAACATGTTTATTCGATGACAAATAAGAGCTCGACGAAATTTAGTTAATATTATTCTCGTTACTAAGTTAAAATACATTGCTTTTATTTGAATAGCTCGTAAAAAGGCAGTTTACATAGCCACGTCGGCAATAGTTCCATAAAAACACCCCAAACGCTTATATTAAGTCAACCCTCTGAACTGGTTCAGTGACGTCATCTTATACCACCGACTCGTGGATAGGGCTGTACCTTAACATGGAATATAAGCTGACCTGTCCCATGTTTACAGTGACACACCTACTTTACCCTTGTTAAGACTAACAAAATTAAATTAATAATGAATCGTATATATTTTTAAGATAATTGTTTGTTTTTTAAACGAAACGAAATAAATATTTCAGAGTGTTGAAGATTAGAAATTACTGTTGGTAGAAGTAGAATATGCAACATTTCTATGAATCTTTGTCAGTTTGACGAAACTTTTAACATTTTGATTGTGAATTTGTCGCGAAAATTTAGATTCAAAATGTCGACTAATTCTAATTAAGCTGGAATATTGAAATTTTGCACGAGTGTAAGTCAATATGGCCGACGTCCCAAAATGACGTATTACGTTTTTTTCACATTTTATTTAAATTATAATTTCACAATGTCAATTGAAAGATGAATAAAATACGGTAAAATATATGTCGTTATAAATCCAATATGGCGGAGGTTCCAAGATGGCGGAAAAAAATGTTGTTTTTAAGTTTTTTTTTAAATATGGTTATTGTAATAGAACATAGTAGGATAGGTAATATTTTCTTGCGACTCAGTTTTTTCCGTTGTAGAATATAGTACATAAAATACGTAAAATGATCGTAAATCGTATCGTTAAATGATCGTACGTTAAATGATCATAAATTGTATCGTTAAATGATCGTAAATTGTATCGTTAAATGATCGTAAATTGTATCGTATGTTTGGATATTATAAGTATATTTTCACCGAGTACATTACTGCAGTCTGTATGTACATAGGTTTATGAATTTATATAAAAATACTTGTTAAATTATTAAATAAAGGCCAAGTGAAAATTATGGACGGCAAGTAGACATAATTGTGAATCTGGAGCGGAACTTAGAAATATTTTCTCAGGTGAAAAATAAATCGAATTCACTGGTTTTTGTACGCGTTCTAATTTTACCGAGAACGTCCTTGTTTAGTTCACACATTTCCCAAATCTTAAATACGCAATTATAATGTTTAACACAGATGGTGGAAGTAAAAAGTGAAAGTAATGTTAGAAATGTTAATTCAGTGTACACCTCGCGGGGCTTTGTTTTATTATCGATTAGCGCCAACCCTGAGTTTTCATCAGCTTTTAATTACAATCTTTATAAACTTTGAATTATGGTATTATGATCTAAATTTGCCTTTGTAAAACGACTTGCGTCTTCGCCCCTTGGCTTGTACTTATGTATAAATACTTATGTACGCATGAGAGTACGTGTATACGTATGGTCTAATAGTTTATTTTTTTGGATACAATTTCCTACAAAAACTCTCTTTCGAGTTCAGCAATTAGTTCTCTTCCTGCGTTTTGTATGAATCTTTTTGACCCTTTTCTCTATAGACTTATGTACGTGTGTACACATGAGGGCACACTACAGGTCGGAATTATTGACTGGTATTGATGGTCTAATAGTTTATTTTTTATAAACAATTTCCTACAAAAGCTCTCTTTCGCGCTCGGCAACTAGTTCTCTCCCTGCGTTTTGTACGGATCTTTATTACCCTTCTCTCTATTTACTTATGTAAGTGTGCACGCATGAGAGCACACTACAGGTCGCAATTATTGACTGGTTTTGATGGTCTAATAGTTTATTTTTTATAAACAATTTCCTACAAAAACTCTTTTTTGCGCTCAGAAACTAGTTCTCTTCCTGCGTTTTGTATGGATCTTTTTGACCCTTCTCTCTATATACTTATGTAAGTGTGTACACATGGGAGCACACTACGGTCGTAATTATTCACTAGTTTTGATGATCTAATAGTTTATTTTTTATAAACAATTTCCTGCAAAAACTCTTTTTCGCTCTCAGAAACTAGTTCTCTCCCTGCGTTTTGTATGAATCTTTTTGATCCTTCTCTCTATATACTTATGTAAGTGTGTACACATGGGAGCACACTACGGTCGTAAATATTGACTGGTTTTAATGGTCTAATAGTTTATTTTTTATAAACAATTTCCTACAAAAGCTCTCTTTTTCGCGCTCAGGAACTAGTTCTCTTCCTGCGTTTTTTGAGGATCTTTTTGACTCTTCTCTCTGTTCGTGCTGTATTGCCATTTTTATTTTTATAAACAATGAAGCAACGAGGGTTGTGCACTTTTGATTTTAACAATAATTTATATCTTCAGTTCTTTGATATCGCGCCATCTATCTTTATCTCGTTTGGAATATTTGCAATAACCAAATCGTTTTTGATTAGGATATGATGATTAGAATATGATGATATTTTTATTTTCTACCTTATTTTTGAATAACTTATCGGTTTGGATTCCGATTCAATTCGACAACATTAAATTAGTGATAAATATAGCTGGTCGAATCTTTCGACCAGGTATAATTAAATGGTCGAACCGATACGGGATTTAAAAAATATTTATGAAAACTTGCCAGTGAAACTGATGAATAAAGTACTTTTTCACTAGAACCTTAAACTCATAGTACGCGAAATGTACAATTGAAGATTACATATGTAACGAGATGTAAAGAAAGGGAACTGGTTGAACATAGCTTACTTCAGCATCATTAAAAAGAAAATCGGATTAATACATATAAATCTTTCTTTTCAGTAGGGATAAAGAACATCCCAAAAAATGGAATTAAGTATACATAGCACATCACAAGAAATAGAATTAACTTTACGTAACAGTATTTCTGTGCAAATAATTAAGTGAGTTTTGAGGAATTATGAGTAAGAGCACATTAAACATTGTAGATGTGATGCTATAAAACGTGAATCGCTATGGAAAGCTCTAACAGCAGCACAAGTCGACCATATACATAATACATCACAAGAAATAAAATTAACTTTACGTAACAGTATATCTGTGCCAATAATTAAGTGAGTCTTGCGGAATTATGAATTAAACCTTGTAGATTTGATACTATAAAACATGAATCGCTATGGAAAGCTCTAACAGCAGCACAAATTGACAAAAAGTGCATAAAAATATTAAAAACTATTTATTCTAGTTGTATAAGTAGAGTTAGGTTTGAGAAAACGGAATCTTTCTAAATATTGAAAGTGGAGCCAAATAAGGAGACCTTTCTCACCGACTCCATTTATAACTATATCATGAAGGATGTCTGCTGGAATAACAAAGGTAATATCATAAATAGAAAACATGTCACTCATCTGGTATTTGCGGAAGATATTATGTTATTTTGAGGATATCAAAAAGAAATACAACACACGCTTGATAGTATACATATTGCTAGTATATAAATTGGTCTAGAAGTGAACCTAGAAAAGACCAGAATTATTTTAAATAGCATAAAAAAATATCTTAATAGACAACATGCATCTAGAGCATGTGCAAAAATATATATACCTTGGAAAACGACTGTCTACAAAACACTGCAACGATAATAAAGAAAGTTAATAAATTCTGGAGTATGATAGAAGTTCTGAAAAGTTTAAACCGATGAATCTAAAAAAGAAGATTGTAGATTCTTCTCCCAACGCTGACGAATAGATGTCAGACTTGGAAATACGCAAAAAACAAAACAACTACTTGCTGGAAAGGAGTATTCTCTGAGTGAAACTACCCTGAAAACAGATCGCGAGCACTGGAAGAAACTAGAGGAGGCCTTTTTTCAACTACAGAGGAGGCCTTTTTTCAACTACATTCAAAACTTTTTATTTTTTTCCTAACATTATAATTTAAATTTATTTTTAATCACGGATTAAACAGGATATTTATTTTGTATGTATTTTCTAAACGCAACACACAATTGCTATATTATACTTAAGGGTTAGAGAAAATAAGGGTCGAAACACACAAAAGGAAAGGTTCCTTTATTATTCTACAAATTAAAACTTATTAATGCGACACTCTCGAAATAATTTAAAATTGTTTTTCAGCGGTTCATACGTTATAAGGACAAAGGGGGCTCACTTTATAAACCACTTTGAAGCTCATTTTGCCCTTATGTTCATTTGACACCTATCCAATGACATTTCATGCGATGGATTAAGGCAAAAAAGAAATATTCGTCTTCACGAATGTTATTAATTACTGTACGTTAATTGAGATCTCCATTTGAAGTACCTAATACCAAAATTTCACGCGAATAATTAAGATGGACGGACGAAAGAAATTATTAGAATACGAAATTACAGGATCGACTATGGAATTCTATGATATTCGAGGAGAAACCGATATCACGTTAAGTAGACATGAAGAGAATTTCTCCGGAAAATTCAATCCTCCAAATTTGTACGTGAAAAACACTTTTTTCATTTGGTTAAAAACATATTTTTTGGAAAGAATGCCCGCGAAAGAATACTTTTTCTTTGTAGAAGAACTTTTCTTTGTACAAGAATATTATGAATTCAATTAATAATGTTCATCATTTATAAATGTCGACAGTAAAAATTCATCTTAAACTTTTTGTGTTTAAATTTCTTATTAGGGAACTTCTGGTACTTTGACTCCATCCGATTACTCTACTGAATACAGATAAAATATTTACGCTGTACTTTCCCCTTTTGTGTCAAGTTTGCTATTAAGACTTAAAGCTTAACTTATAAATTAAAACATATAATTAAATTTACAATCTGGAATTAGAGTCTCAAACTAGCGATAATGATTTCCCAACACGTACACCTGTACGTGAACATTATTTTTCCGGGTTTCCGCTAATTTACATTTTTCTATTTCGTTAGTTTCCTTGCAAAATTTACATATTTAGTCAAACAACATTCGTTCTTCCGACCTCCGTGCACATGCTTCCTAATTTCCGTTTCCGAAATTAGAACTTTTAATCAATCAGCTTTCTTATTATTACTTGCCGTCTTAACGTCTTAACAGTTTTGGTATTAAGTCATTTTTTTATTCTTCATTAAACATTTAATAAAACTTTTTTTATTTTAGTAATGATACCCGGAAAAAGGGAAAATCAAACAGATAACTATTCTAAATTGTCTATGATTGTAATAGAACTTTGTATATATATATATATATATATATATATATATATATATATATATATATATATATATATATATATCGATAATCTATACAGCTGTTGTATACAATCCTAATAAGATATCAATAATAGTTTCTTATAGTAGTATTGTTGGAAACTTCCATAAACATTATCCCCTGTGCATAAGGGACTTTTAAATTTATGCATGTATTGAGTTATATTGCCATTAAAATATTAGTACAATCGCTCAGTGGACCTAAACGATAATCTAATAGTCAAGTTTCTATAAGATCTCTCAATCCTTTTTTTACAAAGGAAATGACTATTGATCCGTCAGAAAGTCGGAGAAAACTATAGACTGAAATTTATTGCTTCGACAAAATATAGAATTTTCAGTCTGAAATATTTTCAACAGTTTATGATTTTAAAATTACAATTTGTTACTGTTAACCATTGTATAATTCAACTACGCTACCTAGATTTTATAGAACAGTTGTTTTGCAAACTAGAACACCTTCAAAA
Organism: Druceiella hillmani; assembly: GCA_039881145.1. Taxonomy (NCBI): domain Eukaryota; kingdom Metazoa; phylum Arthropoda; class Insecta; order Lepidoptera; family Hepialidae; genus Druceiella; species Druceiella hillmani. Next base: position 37,305,509 of record JAYKKI010000017.1, on the reverse strand, counting down.
TTAATGTATTCGTTACTTCTTCGGCCTCATTTACGCACAGTAAGTAAAAGGCTAAATATTTGAGTTTAGGTCGAGGCTCAATAATGAGGCCTATCGTGACCGGCGCAATGTTTATTATTTCTCTATTCTAAAATGCTCTAAGTATATGCATATTTTATATTCATATTTCATATTCTTGGTACATTTACAGGTATATCACCTCACGGTATACGCCTACGTTCATAGAGCCTATTAACACATCTCTCTCGTTCTAAGCACATAATTGTTCTCCACGTATGACGCAAAGTTGTGTTATTTATTCCAAAACTTTGCACACATTCGTACATTTATTCCACAACTTTGCGTCATACGTGGAGATTTTTAATGAAGGTCCATGAAACTCGTAGGTCCGACAGCCATGCATATAAAATTAATTTACCTGTTTTTTGCATTAAATTAAATGTAATGTGGGCAAACTTTTTCTGAAAATATTTTAAAACAATTTATTTTAGGTGTATAATTAATACGCATAAAGTATAATTAATACACGCAAAAGTCAGAATTATAATAGGGACTAAGAAACATTATTATGTACATGTATAAACAATGTATAAGTAATACGCACAAGAGTCAGAATTATAAGATGTTTCTTAAAACATTGTTATGCACATGTATAAACAATGTATAAGTAATACGCACAAGAGTCAGACTTATAAGAGGGGCTAAGAAACATTGTTATGTACATGTATAAACAATGTATAAGTAATACACACAAGAGTCAGTATTATAAGAGGGGCTAAGAAACATTATTGTGTACATGTATAAACAATGTATAAGTAATTCGCACAAGAGTCAGACTTATAAGAGGGGCTAAGAAACATTGTTATGTACATGTATAAACAATGTATAAGTAATACGCACAAGAGTCAGTATTATAAGAGGGGCTAAGAAACATTATTGTGTACATGTATAAACAATGTATAAGTAATTCGCACAAGAGTCAGTATTATAAGAGGGGCTAAGAAACATTATTGTGTACATGTATAAACAATGTATAAGTAATTCGCACAAGAGTCAGAATTATAAGATGTTTCTTAAAACATTGTTATGCACATGTATAAACAATGTATAAGTAATACGCACAAGAGTCAGTATTATAAGAGGGGCTAAGAAACATTATTGTGTACATGTATAAACAATGTATAAGTAATTCGCACAAGAGTCAGAATTATAAGATGTTTCTTAAAACATTGTTATGCACATGTATAAACAATGTATAAGTAATACGCACAAGAGTCAGACTTATAAGAGGGGCTAAGAAACATTATTATGTACATGTATAAACAATGTATAAGTAATACGCACAAGAGTCAGTATTATAAGAGGGGCTAAGAAACATTATTGTGTACATGTATAAACAATGTATAAGTAATTCGCACAAGAGTCAGAATTATAAGATGTTTCTTAAAACATTGTTATGCACATGTATAAACAATGTATAAGTAATACGCACAAGAGTCAGACTTATAAGAGGGGCTAAGAAACATTATTATGTACATGTATAAACAATGTATAAGTAATACGCACAAAAGTCAGAATTATAAGATGTTTCTTGAAACATTGTTATGCACATGTATAAACAATGTATAAGTAATACGCACAAGAGTCAGAATTATAAGATGTTTCTTGAAACATTGTTATGTACATGTATAAACAATGTATAAGTAATACGCACAAAAGTCAGAATTATAAGATGTTTCTTGAAACATTATTATGTACATGTATAAACAATGTATAAGTAATACGCACAAAAGTCAGAATTATAAGATGTTTCTTGAAACATTGTTATGCACAAGTATAAACAATGTATAAGTAATACGTACAGGAGTCAGAATTATAAGATGTTTCTTGAAACATTGTTATGCACAAGTATAAACAATGTATAAGTAATACGTACAGGAGTCAGAATTATAAGAGGGCCTAAGAAACATTATTATGTACATGTATAAACAATATATAAGTAATACGTACAAAAGTCGGAATTATAAGAGGGGCTAAGAAACATTATTATGTACATGTATAAACAATGTATAAGTAATTCGCACAAGAGTCAGACTTATAAGAGGGGCTAAGAAACATTGTTATGTACATGTATAAACAATGTATAAGTAATACGCACAAGAGTCAGTATTATAAGAGGGGCTAAGAAACATTATTGTGTACATGTATAAACAATGTATAAGTAATTCGCACAAGAGTCAGAATTATAAGATGTTTCTTAAAACATTGTTATGCACATGTATAAACAATGTATAAGTAATACGCACAAGAGTCAGACTTATAAGAGGGGCTAAGAAACATTATTATGTACATGTATAAACAATGTATAAGTAATACGCACAAAAGTCAGAATTATAAGATGTTTCTTGAAACATTGTTATGCACATGTATAAACAATGTATAAGTAATACGCACAAGAGTCAGAATTATAAGATGTTTCTTGAAACATTGTTATGTACATGTATAAACAATGTATAAGTAATACGCACAAAAGTCAGAATTATAAGATGTTTCTTGAAACATTATTATGTACATGTATAAACAATGTATAAGTAATACGCACAAAAGTCAGAATTATAAGATGTTTCTTGAAACATTGTTATGCACAAGTATAAACAATGTATAAGTAATACGTACAGGAGTCAGAATTATAAGAGGGCCTAAGAAACATTATTATGTACATGTATAAACAATATATAAGTAATACGTACAAAAGTCGGAATTATAAGAGGGGCTAAGAAACATTATTATGTACATGTATAAACAATGTATAAGTAATACGTACAGGAGTCAGAATTATAAGAAAGGCTAAGAAGACCTTTTAATTAATTCCTTACGTTTTTGATAAGGGCAAATTTGTTTGTCCTCTACGCGTTTAATTCATTATAATTTGGGAAAGAGATTACGGAAACTATTATTAAAATAATATGAAAACTTGCTGAGGCTTTTATTGATGAAAAATCCTTCGATGAAAGCTTTCAAAGGTTCTTCTTAATAATCATACCTTTAGTAATTTCATATATCTAATATCTCTTTTTTACACTTCTCCTTTCATACTCCATCTTTATTTATAAAATTATAAAATCTAACTTTTTATAAATATTCTTGTTACTCGTAACTTGTACAGTATCTGCTGGAGTTCCCCGCCGAAGTTATAATTACTCAACAATAATACTCTTGCGTATGTGAATTTTTTTATTAATAATTATGATATATTAAAGATGTTTTTATATGAAAATTAAATGAAACGACGTGATGTAGTATTATTTCTACTTTCTTTAAGTTGTTTACCACGACCTGGGTTTCGTTGTATTACAACATCTTCAGGTGGGCTATTAGCAAAGATCTTTGCTAATAGCCCACCTGAAGATGTAATACAACGAAACCAAGGTCGTGGTAAAGAATTTAAAGAAAATAGAAATAATACTAAATCACGTAGTTTCATTTAATTGTAAATAATGAATTTCTACAAAATTTACGCCAAATATATTCAATATTTTTATATTATAAAAAAGGAAGTATTCGTTAAAATATTGATGGATATTTTTATTAATTGTTATCTCTAGAAATAACAGACTTAAAGCCAATTGTAAGTAGAATCGGTTAGAATCTCCTTCGAGTGTGGAAATGTCTTGATCAGCTTATGTTGGCACTAATGATTGATCAGCAATGTTTATTTCGTTGTTGGTAAATTCTAAAAAGCTCTTTTACGCTGTTTACTGCCCCTAATATAGAAATCGAATATTATTTATTGAAATTCCTAAGTTAAATTAGTATTTAAGAATACTTAGCCTCTTCATCTTTTAAATGTATATTTTTTGTGAACGTCTAATTAACTTTTTTAATATGTATTTTCCAAATCATATAGATAAGTAATTATAATCTGCAATAAAAAAATATCTGTTATTTTTGGAACATCACTATCAAACGAACAACGATTACAACGTGCATACGTAAACGATCGCATACGTGGAAGTAATTACGAATGACGAAGCGCGATGGACGCGGCTATTTATTAGGTAACAAAAGTTATTCATTCTTTTTGGGTACGGAAACCTTGTTTATAACCTTCCGTTCGCGTTATTATTTATTGTTAGTTAATATGTTTTAAATGTGTTGTAAAGCGATGTATTTTTATTTAATTTTCGAACATATACTTGCCAAATATTTGTACCCTTGGCAGAATTGTGTTGTTAAAAATATTAAATTGGAAAGCTTGTAGATGTCTATACTGTTTTAATACATAAAGCCTAGTTGGGAATCAAAAAAATAATTATCATCTCGTAGTTATGTTACCTAGTTGCCTATACTTAGTTTGTTTTATATTATATATAGTTTTTAAGTCGGCTAAAATCCATATAGTGTTGACCCAGGTCTAAAAATGACATCCTTTAGATAGAGAAAATAGAAAATAAACCCTAGAGAACTTTTACTGAAATCGTCAATCCGACAAATGCAGAATCTTGTATTTTTTATAAAAAATTCAGGTTATTCTTCTTAATAGTGTGAAAATGCTATATCTACGGTACTATTTAACTCAGTAAGATGAAATAGAATGCACAATGTATCCTTTTTATCTCCATACACAGGTACACGTACTAATCCATGAAATTCGTGAGTTCGACGGCCATACGTATAAAATTACTTTATCTGTTTTTTTTTGCATTAAATTAGATATAATGTAGGCAAGCAATTTCAGAAAATATTTTAAAAACAATATATTTTACGTGCATAATAAAAACGCAGAACGTATAATTAATACGCGCAAGAGTCAGAATTATAAGAGGGGTTAAGAAACATTATTATGTACATGTATAAACAATGTATAATTAATACGCGCAAGAGTCAGAATTATAAGAGGGGTTAAGAAACATTATTATGTACATGTATAAACAATATATAATTAATACGCGCAAGAGTCAGAATTATAAGAGGGGTTAAGAAACATTATTATGTACATGTATAAACAATATATAATTAATACGCACAAGAGTCAGAATTATAAGAGGGGCTAAGAAGTCCTTCTAATTAATTCCTAAACGATTTTCATAAGGGCAAATTTGTCTGTTCTCTACGCGTTTAATTCATTATAATTTGGGAAATAGATTACAGAAGTTATTTTTAAAATAATATGAAACTTCCTGAGGCTTTTATTGATCATCTTTAATACTAACAAGAGTCAGAATGACATGAGTCAGAGATTTATAAGATGCTCTTCTAATGTATTCCTTAGAATACTGATAAGGACAAATTTGTTTGTACTTTTTGCATTTATTTAGTTATAATTTAGAAAAGGAATTTCGGAAAATATTTTAAAAATAATATGAACAAATTTCTGAGCATTCTATATATCTTTTTAATAATCACGAGAGTCACAATTATAAGAGAGGCTAAGAAGTTCTTCTAATGTACTCAATACATCACTCATAAGGGCAAAATTATTGCATTTAATTAGTTTTAATTTGGAAAGTAATTTCGGAAAATATTTTAAAAATAATATGAACAAATTTCTGAGCATTCTATATATCTTTTTAATAATCACGAGAGTCAGAATTATAAGAGAGGCTAAGAAGTTCTTCTAATGTACTCAATACATCACTCATAAGGACAAAATTATTGCATATAATTAGTTTTAATTTGGAAAGTAATTTCGTAAAATATTTTTAAAATAATATAAGAAAGTGCCCGAAACTACCATGTATATAAGCGCCACAATTGTAAGAGCGAGTAAGAAGTTCTTCTAATAAAGTTATAAGGTTGAATATTGAATATATTTAAAGTTATAAGGGCAGACGTTTTTGTTATTTTTGCGTTTAATTCGTTATAATTTGTGCGAAAACTTTCGGGAAATATTCTTAAAACAATATGGAACAATTCTTGAGGCTTCTATATATTTTCAATAAGCACAATAGTCAGAATTATTGGAGAAGCTAAGAAGTTCTTCTATTACTGATAAGGGAAAACTTAAATTAAGATTGAAAATTTAAAGGAAACTTTTCACCACTTTCACTGAACAACAGTGGTAACATACGCAAAGAACACGTACCCCAGAGTAGGCGACGCTTTGAAACATGAATATTAAACTGGTTTAGCATTAACAACGTTATTTTACGGTAATAGACAAAGGTAACTAATGAAATCGTGCCTGACATTTCAAAAATAAAATGTAATTTCACAAAAAAACTGATTCTCTTAAAATATCTTAAAACCAAATAGTTCAGTGATTTCCAATCAGGAAAGGGCAAAACCTAAAATAATATTTATGAACGAACGTCAACAGAAACTCAGTCATGTATATGACAAAACGAGGAAGAAACAAGCCTCATAAATGGATTATTATAACTAGAAATAAAAACGAGATTAAAAACGTAACGAAGTACACAATAATGTTTCTGAAATATAATCAATATTGATCACCTCAGAAGGAGAAACGAAACCCTAATAAGATCACTCGTATGTTTGTCTGTCTGTCATAGTGGTTTTTCTCAAGAACCGTTTGACGTAGAAATTTTAAATTTGGTAGTAATAAAATGTGTTGTCACGCCCATATCTTAATAGCTAACATTCAAAATGTTTAGAATCAAAAATACGCATATGGAAATATTATGGAGGGGGTAGGATCAAATTATAAACACATTTTTTTTTTATTTTAAATAAAGCTTGTTACAAATATCTCAAAAATATTTTTTCTATAATTTTATATAGTACGTCTTCAGAGATATACTAAAACATTGACCTAAAAATATTTTTCTTTCTTTATGATTTCTTCTTTCCAAAACTATTAGACTTAAATTATGGAAAAAAGTATAACATAATTTTGGAGATATTCACGATAAAATATATAAGTTCATTTGCCTGATTGATGAATTATATAAAAACTTTTTGGAATTTAATATTTTTATTTATGAATAATTATTAGTAATAGTTAAGAAATAAATGATTTGGGCGTGGGTGTTACGAAAATAATATTTATTAATATTTATTTTCGTAAAACCCACGCCCAAATCATTTATTTTTTAACTTAGAAAAAATATGTAGCTGTGGAAATGCTGAAGTGAAACTTTTTTATTATGAATCATTTACTCATATCAAACATGACCAGCAGATAGAGAGACCCATTATAAGAAAAAACGGTAAATACAGGTTAAGCGATAAATTTATCTCGCTCTCTCGTGTAGCGGCGTCTCTCTCTCTGCTGGTCGTGCAAAATATATAGTGCATAAAGTGCTTAATTTAATTACATATGTTCGTTGTAAAGTCTATTTAAACTAATTAATGTTTTTGATATAACTATGAGATATAAAACTTATTTACACGGTCTTGTAATAAAATATAGAGATTATGAATGAATTTGTAAAAATTTACATTATTATGGATATAAGTTCAAAAAACATTACTTTGATTTACAAAAAGAATGAGCAGCGTCACCTGTAGTTACAAAAATACTTAAATTGACCAATGGATAGGTTTTGGATAGCGTAATATATCGATGAAACGCTATGAATTGACCCTAATTGTTTTATCTCTAAATGCAAAAGAAATTTCACTTTAAAAGTGACATTCTTGTATTCTAGGTTGTGACTAAGTGCAGATATTCGGTCCGCGACCATTTGGTCGTCAGGCCCCTCTATTGTGCTGGAACAAATAATTATTCTTATTGTCTTCGGGTGATTTCTTTACGCCAACCGACCACTTTCTACGTCAAAAAAAAAACGATAATGAAGCAAGCAATTTATGTGATCTGCTTCGCCGCTCGCTTTTGATGGTTTTTGCGACTGCTTCTCGTTTTTAAATATGATTTCGAATACTCAAACGTTTATTGTAAGCGAGACCGCGACATGAATCGTGATAGCGTAGCTTTTCATCGTTATTTTGATAAAAAAAAACAAGTATTCTTGAGATGAAAGTGAGATTTAAGTGCATGGAAAATAGCTAATTTAGGTCTGAAAAATGCTTTAAAGGTTTGTAATAAAATGTAAAAGAGATTTAACACAAAAAATAGGAAAGCGAATAATTAAAATACGCACGAAAGCATTTCCCGTAATTATAAACTAGCATTAAATACCTACATATTTTGGTCTCTTTCACTAACTGCCTTAAACGCCAATTAATCATTTATAGGATTCGCTTAATGTTAAATCTTAAACGCCGTTATTATTAGTCGAGTCACTAACGATGATCCAGCAAATGTGAAATATTTGTTCTACTTTAGGCTTGCAACTTATAATTTCAGTTTTAGGATATGAGTTTAGTTATACATATATAAAATGATATTGAAATATTATTCTTGTAATACATGTTGGGAATATAGGCTTGTTTTACACCCGACACTACAATCTGTCAAAGATTAAATTTAAAATGCGTCATGTACCTTTTTAACTGTGGAGTAATCGTTTGCACAGTTGTAACATAGAACGTACTTGTTACTTATAAAGGTCTTTCTGTGCATTAAACTGAATATGTTTGAAGCGTATTTCCGTACAAAAGTGTAAATATGTTTTCTTTGAAATCTCAACTTTGACAGTGATATTTTCCGGAAACGGTTGCGAATTTTCATATCGTTCATTATTATTTTCTACTCATTTTGAAGCACAGTCACTTTGATGAATAATAGACACATTCCTTACTACGTCTCTATATATCACATATATTTGTCAAAATACGGATTTTTGCGTGTTTTGTGTTTTAAGCGGTACGTGGATATCAATATCATTTACATTGTACGACGAGGATGGAGAATATAAATGTTTTACTATTGAAATGTGACTGTAAAGATTGCTTTCAAAATACGTGTCAAGATTTGTTGCTTTATCTGAGTTGTCATAATAAAAAATGGTACGCGAAACTCACCCCGCGGTGTACCTTTTATTAAACGAGTTTATTTAAATTTTGACGTAATGTTTGATTCCTACAGAACAGTCGTATTGTCGCGCCTAGCTGTATTTCATATAAAATGACACGTAAAGTTCAGAACTTTTTTAAAATGTTTAGTACAATTTTTTCAAAATATTTAACGACTAATAATTAAATGAAACTACGTGATATAGTATTATTTCTACTTTCTTTAATTTCTTTACCACGACCTAGGTTTCGTTGTATTACAACATCTTCAGGTGGGATATTAGCAAAGATTTTTGCTAATATCCCACCCATTTTTGCTAATATCCAGATCTTTGCTAATATCCCACCTGAAGATGTTGTAATTGATCTTCCTGGCTGTACTCACGATCAACTGTTGCAAAGGAGGAAGTACTAAAGCATTCATTCATTACAGTATATTTATATGTGTTACAGTTTTTAATTTTGAAATACAAATTTAATAAATAATAATCCCAATTATATTTATTTTACTTTATTTCATCTAAAAAAAATTCACGTTGCGCTAAAGGGTTGGACAGATGCAAGCACCAAAAGCACAATAGCACCTAAGTAACAAAAGTACAATATTATAAATACAACATAATATAAACAATAATTAATAAAACAATAAAAGACAAATTAATTTAAATTAAACATAAAATTAAGAAATAATCAATAGTGAACTATCACGCAACTCCATAATCCCATTCTTAAATCGGTCAATGGAGCAGGAAAAGAATATCGAGATTGAATTCCGTTGTGTCTAATGAAAACGGATAATTAAAGAAAAGAATATCAAGATTGAATTCCGTTGTGTCTAATGAAAACGGATAATTTATAGAATTTTGTATTTAAATAGAGAATTATGTTAATAAGTTGGTTTTGTCTCTTCCTGGCCCCACGAGGAAAAGAATATCGAGATTGAATTCCATTGTGTCTAATGAAAACGGATAATTTATAGAATTTTGTATTTAAATAGAGAATTACGTTAATAAGTTGGTTTTGTCTCTTCCTGGCCCCACGAGGAAAATTATATCGATATTGAATTCCGTTGTATCTAATGAAAAGTGATAATTTATAGAATTTTGTATTTAAATAGAGAATTATGTTAATAAGTTGGTTTTGTCTCTTCCTGACGCCACGAGGAAAAGAATATCGAGATTGAATTCCGTAGTGTCTAATGAAAAGTGATAATTTATAGAATTTTGTATTTAAATAGAGAATTATGTTAATAATTTGGTTTTGTCTCGTCCTGGCCCCACGAGGAAAAGAATATCGAGATTGAATTCCGTTGTGTCTAATGAAAAGTGATAATTTATAGAATTTTGTATTTAAATAGAGAATTATGTTAATAAGTTGGTTTTGTCTCTTCCTGGCCCCACGAGGAAAATTATATCGAGATTGAATTCCATTGTGTCTAATGAAAACGGATAATTTATAGAATTTTGTATTTAAATAGAGAATTATGTTAATAAGTTGTTTTTGTCTCTTCCTGGCCCCACGAGGAAAATTATATGGAGATTGAATTCCATTGTGTCTAATGAAAACGGATAATTTATAGAATTTTGTATTTAAATAGAGAATTATGGTAATAAGTTGGTTTTGTCTCTTCCTGGCCCCACGAGGAAAATTATATCGAGATTGAATTCCGTTGTGTCTAATGAAAACGATAATTTATAGAATTTTGTATTTAAATAGAGAATTATGTTAATAAGTTGGTTTTGTCTCTTCCTGGCCCCACGAGGAAAAGAATATCGATATTGAATTCCGTTGTATCTAATGAAAAGTGATAATTTATAGAATTTTGTATTTAAATAGAGAATTATGTTAATAAGTTGGTTTTGTCTCTTCCTGACCCCACGAGGAAAAGAATATCGAGATTGAATTCCGTTGTGTCTAATGAAAAGTGATAATTTATAGAATTTTGTATTTAAATAGAGAATTATGTTAATAAGTTGGTTTTGTCTCTTCCTGACCCCACGAGGAAAAGAATATCGAGATTGAATTCCGTTGTGTCTAATGAAAACTGATAATTTATGGAATTTTATATTTAAATGGAGAATTATGTTAATAATTTGGTTTTGTCTCTTCCTGGCCCCACGAGGAAAATAATATCGAGATTGAATTCCGTTGTGTCTAATGAAAACTGATAATTTATGGAATTTTATATTTAACTAGTGAATTTCAATTAATGAAAAAGGGGAAAGCCACTTAAAATGTTGTTTCAACTATCTCCGCTTCCAACTATCTCCAAATCAGCAGATAGGTGATTTCTCTTGTACCAATAGATGATATTTAATCTTATCTAATTATCAATTGTCGTGTCATGAGGTGTAAAGTCCTTCTTTTGCCGCCCTCGGTTACAGTTACATCAAGAACCAACGCGAGCAAGTACCATTGCGTGTAGTGTAGGTGGCATCGGGCGCAACATGCAAACGAAGCGTCGCTGACCGGGTTTCTGTCGGGCAGGCGGGCGGCTCGGGGCGTCGACCCCGCAGATGCGGCATAAAAACTATACGCGATGACTCATTTAATGGCAGTTGCCAAAACAACCTGTTTTCTAGTCGCGGTTACATGTCACCGGACACGCGAAACGGTCCGATAGAATTCGTACACGTTAACGTTTTCTGTTACGAGTTTACCGGTTCAAGGGGTAACAATGGAGTGTAAAAGGGCAAATAAATTTTTAAATATAATAAAAAAAATATAAAAATCCATCATGGTCAAGATACCATATTTTAGGCAATGAAATATTAATTGCTCATTTGGTCTTTCGAAGACATAATGATGAAAGAAAATATGACCTCAGCATACTTACAGACTTTAATATATGTACACATAATACTATAATGGAGCGCCTATCAAAGTCTTGTTATGTTTCCGCGTTAACGGAAGGGTTAAACGCCTGGCAGTGCACGCACACCGAGCGCGTTACAGCGACATGTGCGAATTCGGCTATCAAGCGATACGCGTATTATTTCGCAGAAAGAAATAAATATATATTGATAATAAAGTATTTTTCTTAAGTTTTTTTTTCTTTGAGGTTCTGTTTATGATCAAGGAAATCATCATAATTAAGAAAACGATTTTATTTTAGAGGGTTTAAACATAATTGTGATTCAGAAATTATTGAAAATAAAAAATATTTTCTTATTGAAACATATTTTCATTATTTGACAGTAACAAAAATACCAGTTCAAAAAGTATTTTAGATTATTTTCGTTTTATATTTTAGGAATCCAAAAAAAATCTTACTATACTAGTTTCGACTACTTATATACGCTGTACTAATTTTGACTATTATGTTATTTTTTTTTATTAGGTCAAATATATAGATAATATTTTTTGAAGAACACTTCAAAAATGAAAGTAAGAATTATAGTGTCTCTTAAAAAACCATAGAAAGCGGAAAACCAGAAGGGTAAAAAAATTTAAAACAAAACGGGAGGAAATTTATTACATTCTTCTGTACGTGCTTATGGGATAGTAGACAATTTTCTTCACGTAGTACAGTTCAATATGAAGCCTGGTTATCAGTTATACCGTGACAGTTCAGTGACTCCGTGTAATAAAATTTATTAATATAATAATAATTAGTGCATTTGTAATATAATAATAATTAGTACATTCCTGTATAAATACATTTTCTTTATTTTCCTCGTTACCCTATTATATGAAATGTAATATAATAATAATTAGTACATTCCTGCATAAATAAATTTTCTTTATTTTCCTCGTTACCCTATTATATGAAATGTTCAGTTACCCTACCTCGTTACCCTATTATATGAAATGTAATATAATAATAATTAGTACATTCCTGCATAAATAAATTTTCTTTATTTTCCTCGTTACCCTATTATATGAAATGTTCAGTTACCCTACCTCGTTACCCTATTATATGAAATGAACAGTTCAGTGACTCCGTGTAATAAAATTTATTAATATAATAATAATTAGTGCATTTGTAATATAATAATAATTAGTACATTCCTGCATAAATAAATTTTCTTTATTTTCCTCGTTACCCTATTATATGAAATGACTGGTTGGGAAATTTCTTATGAATTTATTCTAAAAATACTATGGTACACTTTACGTTGCAGTATTTTGAGATTTATTTTCCACTTATTCCTTGATCTGCCCCCCGTGGATGATAAGGCACTGACAATTGATTTACATTGAAAGAAGCCCTAAGATCAGATTAACTGCTAAGAAAGATCGCTTCCCTTATCTCTTAACCCTCTTGAATAGTTCGGTTTCTAGAATATCTAAGATATTTCGATGAGACGCTCTCTTGAAAATGTCCCGGTAATATGTGTATATAATATAAAACATATCAATGTAATGCCCTTTCATGAACTTGTCCACATCTGAACTTGATCCACATCGATATAAACTTTCGGTGAGCCAAAGGAGAGTGACAGAAGTCCAAATAGTTTTAGGCGTAAGTGTTTAAGAATAAAAATTACACTGTTGTGTAGAGAAAATGGAAAAATAAGCTCCTTAAAAGTTTTATCTTAATCATCAATCAGACTATAGAGAAAAACTTCTATTCTCTTGTAAAAACTCAGGTTAATTTTCATAAAGATTGTATATGTTATTTCTATTGAATTCTTTAAACTAGCGAGATGAAACTAAGTGTTTCATATCGTTAGTTTAAAGAGTTCTTTAATCATAATTAAATGAAACTACGTGATGTAGTATTATTTCTACTTTCTTTACTACGACCTAGGATTCAATATTTGCTAATAGTCCACCTGAAGATGTTGTAATACGAAACCTAGGTCGTAGTAAAAGAACTTAAAGAAAGTACAAATAATGCTACATCACGTAGTTTCATTTAATGGTGAATAATGAATTTCTACAAAATTAACGCTAAATATATTCAGTAAGAGTTCTTTAAACTAGCGAGATGAAACTAAGTTGTGTCTAAGACTAAGATTGTGAAAGTAAGTATAAGATTGTGTCTAGTTTTATTCTCCGTCTAGAGATACATAAACAACAACAAGCTGTATTTGTCTTTGTTTTCTAAGAGTTAAGTATTTGATCAGGTTTTATTTATTATTTTTATTTGTCATTAACAAATATTTTGCTTTTTTTGTTTTTCATTATGGTCACAAATTGTATTTTGTTTGTTGGTCTTTTTTTATTATCAATCACTGAATTATTTGGTTTATTACGTTAAAAAAATATTAGATTTTTTAAAAATTATTTTCCATTTCTGTAACGTCAGTCACATTTTCGCCGGTCTCCTTTTATCTATTGATTACGCAGGCCAAACATAGTTTATAGGTAGCGAAAAATATCTATAGCTATTTCGTCATCACAGCCATATCTGTACGCGGTCCGTGCGTGATGATAACACACACTTTATTGATCGAAAGTAGTCTATGATATTCAGTGTCAAGTTTTGTAATACATCACAGCTATTGATTTGTAGACCAAGGTTAAGATCGCCTGGCTCTTTTTGAATGTTTTACTTGTTGTTCTTACTCATATGACGTTTTATGAAATGATCATTCAAACACGGTAAATACGTTATTTGAATATCGCTTAAATCGTAACAAATCCTAAAGCTCTACAGGTTCAGATAAATAAATTTGATGCTTTGTCGTTCGACAATAATATATCTTTTGACAGACGTTATTTCCATTTCTAACATTACCGCTGCTGGATTCACCGTTAAGGGATCGCTGTGTAATAGGCTTAGGAAACTTAACAATATCATTAAACTCTTTCGCTTAAATAGACATTCGTCAAAGGAAACACTTTGTGTACTAACAATGCATATGACCTTTGGAGAAGTAGAATATATATATATATATATATATATATATATATATATATATGTATGTGTGTGTTATGTATATATAGCAGTTTAGAGCTAAATCACTAAGTAGTAGTCACAATATTTGTTTTATTAGTCGAGAAACTAAATGGCGTGAAATGAATAATTTTCTCCTCATTCGTTCTGAAAATACAGGATCGAAAATTTGATCGAAATATTAATCATGATGAGACTATACCAGACTGGTGGAACTATGAAAAATAAGTATTTAAATTAATAATATTAGTTATATTAAAAAATACACTACCGAGATCTAGTTCACTCATTGATCTATTATACACTACAGCGATCTAGTTCACTCATTGATCTATTATAGACTATAGCGATATAGTTCACTCATTGATCTATTATACACTACTATTATACACTAAAATCTGTTGTTATAGCTACGTGATAAATAAAAAAAACTAAAATCTGTTGTTATAGCTACGCGATAAATAAAAAAAAACTAACATCTGTCGTTATAGCTACGCGATAAATAAAAAAAAACTAAAATCTGTTGTTATAGCTACGCGATAAATAAAAAAAACTAAAATCTGTTGTTATAGCTACGCGATAAATAAAAAAAATTAAAATCTGTTGTTATAGCTACGCGATAAATAAAAAAAACTAAAATCTGTTCGTACGTAACAGGTACTTTAAAAACCTGGAGAAAAATATCTACGAAAACGGGATAACTTAATTTAGTTCTTTAGGACATGAACTAGAAAAAATACCTGCAAAAAAGGGATAACTTACGTTAGTTCTTTATGACATGAATTGAACCTATACAAAACTTACAAATTTTATTCGACATTTTCTGTTAACTATGTATTGTGTGTGAGTGTACTCCTTTTTGAAAGCCAACTATTGTAGTTACGACGTCTCCTGTTTGTTCAGTATTTAAGAGTTCTTTAAAAAAACTGTATAACATTTTTAGTTTTCAATTTAAAGTAATGGCCGTACAAATAGATATAATAAACATTTAAAACGTTCCGTTCCGTTGAAGTTAACAAAGATAAAATTTAAAAAATAAACTTCAAACCGACAGTGAATTGGATGATTTTGCCTTTTTAAAAAATATACGGCGATGCAGTTATTTTTTGTTCTGTAGCCTCAGTCCAGAGCCGCTAAAATACTTATTTTCCAGCCTATTTTATCCGATAAAGTGCCAACTCACTGGAAAGAGTTTGTTTGTTATAAATGCAATTATGTTTTTAATTGTATGTTTTTAAAATATAGACGGGGTGTTGGTTAATTTGCACAGCAAGAATTCTTATTCGGATAACACGAAAATAATTTATAACACTTTTTGATTTAGACCTTTGTTACGAGAAATAATTTACTTTTCATTAACATAATATTTTTTTATTTTAAATTTTTTCTCAATCTTAATTACATTTAAACTTTTCATTATTATAAACAGAACCTCCACACAAAAATAAAAAAAAGATAAGAAAAACGCTGTATTACCAGTACATATAACTGGTTTTTATTTCTTCAAATTGGTTCACGTACTAATCAATATTAAAGATTAAATAAGGTGTTAAGTGCGTGGCGTAGGATATCGCTTTGATGAAATCGCGCGGCGCTCGCTGTTCGCACGCTGCAGGACGCGTAACCCATTCGGTAACTTTGGAATACTGATTATAATTCATTTATTTTGTACTCAGAAACTTACAAAATTTGACGTGCGATACTAATTTAACAATATTCTGTATAAAGCACCGGAATTTGTTATATCTTTATGTTTTGTTAGGAATAGTCTTACATAGGACTGAATCAATTTTGATCAGGTTTTCATCATTGGAGAGAGTATCTAAGAAATAGTAGCGCCTTTATGAAGGCGAACAAAATGCAGCACCATAAACAGATTTTGCCGATAAGAATGCGTTTCAATGAAGTAAAGATGAATTGTTTTTGGCATGATTTACTTCTTTACTGAAGAGACGAAGAGTCTCTTCTTTTACTCTCTTAGGGGTCTTTCAATTTCCTCTCTTATATCTTAATCGATAATATTGGTGGTAGCAGGGATTTAGACAAATGTATTTAACATTTCTTTTCTCTTCTTTTGTCCTCACTTCTTTTTACTTCTTTTATTATAAATTGTCATTTTCTCGAATTTCGAACAAACTTAACATGTTCGATATTCATGTTCTATTTTCAAATAGTTGCGTGGAAAAATCCCATTCTGTTATATCACTTATCATTTTTTTCTCCAAATAAATATATGCGAACTCGCGAGCACATTATTTCTTTTATCTACTTCTTTTATTCCTACTTCTTTTATTTTCTCGAATTTCGAACAAACTCAACAATATTCATGTTCGATTTTCAAATAGTTGCGTGGAAAAATCCCATTCTGTTAAATCACTTATCATTTTTTTCTCCGAATAAATATATACGAACTCGCGAGCGCATTATTTCTTTTTTCTACTTCTTTCACCTTTACTTCTTTTTACTTCTTTTACGGTAAATTACTGTTTTCTAGAATTTCGAATGAATTGTATAATATTCTGTTCAATTTTCAAATAGTTGCGTGAAACAAATTCTCTCCCATCCTACGCATAACTGTGCCGTGATATCAATTTTATAAACTTACGTATACATAAATATACTTAACATTCAAGTATGATCACGACATATATATATATATATATATATATATATATATATATATATATATATAATGTGTTCAAATCTTATTGTACCAAATTCTTGCTATACCGGTCCTTTTATATTTAAAAGTGATTTGTTTTATTTATCATTAGGAATGTGTTTGGCACTAAGAATTGCACCAGAAAGAAAGATGATGAATCTCTTAACAATAATTATGCCGCAATTTAAGTAAAATTTAAGAAATAAAAAGGAAGCTACACTTTTTTTTTAATTATTAAATCATTACGTTGATAATCTCTTGGTCTTCAGAGTTTAATAGTGCTTCATGCTCCCGGTCGTTAAATGAGAGGATGAGATCATAAATTATTTCACCTACCTAGAGTGCGCACGAATATTCCGCAGTGTTCACCTGTGTTTCGTACACTTTTCGTCGTTTCGTGTCTTCGTCAATGCAGTATTCCAAGATGCTCCCAAAATATGTATATTTTTTTGCTCCGTTGATCGTTTCAGGAATAAACTTATGAAGTTGTTCGGTAATTCACGATTGATCGTGTAATGCCATTAGGATAGTGTCAATTTAGATTACTGTGTTTTTTCTGTCCCCTTAATTCATTATTTTTATTATACTTTTTCCTTTATACAATCTGTAAGATGGGTATGGGGTTTAGAATAAATAGATAAATAAAGAAATAGACACGAGTACAATAGTACCATTTATAAATACTATAGAATGGATAGAATAGAAATATTTATATGCTTGTTAAAAATGTATATTTATCGATGACAGCATAGCGTTTGAGTGCTGTACTCGTAGATATATTCAAGGTCTACTTGAGTATTATGTCCACTATATCTCTAATAATGTATATTATAAATTTCGTTTGCATAATGTTATAGTTCAACCTTCATTCTATAGCGTGATTACTATATAATGGTATTGAATAACTACAATAAATGAAATAACATAAGCATTATATAATGTCTCGGCATTTAAAGTTTGACTTCCATATTTTTAAATTTTGATCCGATCCGGGTATATTATGTGGCGATCGAATCCGAACATATTATTTGGCAGCCTTAGAATTATATATACATATTTCGGGCATATAAAGTTTTATTTTGATATTATTACATTTTGATCCGATCTGTGTATATTATGTGGCGATCGAATCCGAACATGTTATTTGGCAACCTTAGAATTATATCTCGGCATATAAACTTTGATCTGACCCGAGTATATTATGTGACAATCTGATCCGAACATATTATTTGGGCAACCTTAGCTATTATCATATTGTAGCTTATATTACTTCTGCAATCAATTCTAATGGATTTGTAAAAAAAATCGTAAAATATGGTTACCGTGTCAAAACTGACTTTGCCTTTTGTTTTTGTAACGATGATATATCAAGTTGAAACAAAAGCGATTTGTAGCAAAACGTATGATTAATGACGTTAAGTCAAATTCAGACGTCTGCCTTCCACTGTAGGCTGTGCTATTTCTAAAATAATTTTAGCATAAGCGTGCCTCGTGTTGTGTCTTAGTCGTTTATTCTCCACACACGATTCAAGGCTTCGCAGCGACCCCGCGCGCCTTTCACATCCGCTCCTCGCAGATGTGATCTTTAGAAATCTCAAGGTTGCCCTCTCGACTGCTGAATGCCGATCGAACATTGCGAGTGTTTTGGAAGAATTCGTGATTGATTCTTCTTTACATTTCCGTCCTTGTCAACATCTTCTATTCATACGGAAGAGATACTTGTCTGTCAATCGATTATATTTTATTTAAAGTCGTTCCATGGAGCATTAAAAAGCGTTATCAATAACACGTGTTAATGTTATGGACTAAACCTATGGCTTCCTGTTATTTTTAGGGTCAATATCGAAACTACCAAAAAATCGAACGCACGAAAATCTATAACAAATATTTGTGTTAATATCATCGAAATGTGTTACTCAAATATTGACTTTTCACATACAAAAACGAATAAAAAATTTATCTTTTTACGTAATCTTTTATCATTTAATGAATGCACCTTTATAAAAATAAGGAAAAATAAACGCGTACCGTGGAAAGCGAAAAAGGGATTATTTTACAAAATGATTACTGTATGCGACACTTCAAAAAAGGCATGCTGTCGTATAAATTACATTACTATGTACATAATATGAAATGTAATTTATTTAAAAGAAAACACAAATAACAGGAAAACAAAAGGAAGAGATGAACGGACAATGAAAATGTCTAAGACTGAAAAAGGCATGATGAAATTATATTAAGAAAAAGTATAAAATTAAGGATATTTAATAAGGATAATCAAACTAAAGTGTTTTTGTAAAAAAATGTGATTTGAATGTTTTCAGAAACGGTTGAGAAATGCTGCATTACGCTTTCTACCCAATTTGATGCACAAAGTCACCTGTATGGATAATAGACACTTCCTTTGTTATGTAACGTTCCTTTATAAATATTTGGAAACCCATGGGTCTGACGTGAACTTTCCCTTTGCGAATTACTTGTTTTCACTAATTCGATTTAACTTATATTAATTGAACACTATGTAACGTAATAATTAATGTCACGTAATGTAAACTTAACTCACACGTTTTTGCATTCAAATATAAAGTGTATTTGTAATTAACACCCAAAAATAATGTTATCTCTGGATGTTAATGCACAAAGTTATTTTTTAAACAGTAAAATTAACGAAGAGCGCTATCTGTGGTGTCATTTAATGCATTTTAATTAATATAAGAGATATATTATAAAAAAATGAATTACGTGCAACTTAGTACATGTGGAAGTGAAACTTCTTTGGCGATATAAATCTTGATTTGTAAGAATATGGTAAGGGTAAAACAGCAGAGAGAGAGGGAGAGAGAATATACTACGTGCAAATTCGTATATTATACTAACTTTGTGTAAGAACACTTGAATACTATACATTCAGAAAAATTAATAAAATGTCATTATAAATTGACGTAAACATCTAATAAAATCTTCATACAAATTTACATAGACAAATGTCAATTAAAATAATAAAAAACACGATTATAAATATTAATAACACAAAGTATGCGTGGTATCCCAGCCCTTCATATGTTGCGTCTGCGACGTACATCTACAACACGCGCATGCGCGACACTATCTTGTTCAATCGCTTTATATCGTTGTGCACGTCGCTCTCTTTACGTCGGAATATATAGCTCTCTTTCTCTTTCTGTCTACATCATATCTTTCTTCTCTTTCATGTAACGAAATGTGCCTAAACGTGATGTGACCTTAAAATTTTACTCTCAATTCTCCTTCAATTATCTATTATCGAATTGCCACCTAAGAAGCTTCACTTCAAAAATAATTACATGAATCGTCTGATAGATGCGCTAGGATAGCATCACGTTAGTTATAATCTAAACATTTATTAGAGTGAACAATGGCAGCGATATAATATTTTGACTTCAATGTCCAATATGAAAGTTCTGAAATAAAAGTCGAATCGTGACAAAAGCACTTTCAAAACAACCAACTTCCTCTTTCGAAGCTCGAACGCGATTTTATCGTTGTCAGTAATTAGTTTGTTTCGATTGTGGCATTTTATATAGCCACTTTTTTATAGCAGCCGAGTTTTGTTTCAGTTTTATAATTAAAATCGTTCATTGACTTACTTTGCATCATTTTATGTACACGCTTGCATTCGCTCAGCGTTCGTTGGCCGATTGTGTAACCGGATACTGACACATCTTGACTGCTCTGATGCACTGTGAATCGAGTTTATAAATTAAGAACACTGTGTAATAATTGTAAAATAGTAATAATTTTAATTATAATAATTAATCAATTGTAATAATTGTAAAATAATAATTATGCAATGATACAGGGCTCATCCACATGCTCCACTTTTTTAAACTGCGTCGTGATTCCGTCGTTGTGAAAGTAAGGAAGGAAGTTTTTATGTTTTGGACGCTGTTGACCTAATTGTATAAGGGTCTGTGGCTATTTAAACACTTCTTAATGTATAGAAACTTACTATCAAAACTTAATTACGACCGGATATGTTCTCTCAAATATTTTATTGTTATATGCTATGATACGGTTTAAAAAAATAAAAACATGTCAAGAACGAGTGGAAATTGCACTATGCGGGTTCTGTACAATTTAGGCATTTATAAACATTTAATGGTACATAATATTCCTTTTAAACTATTTAGAAAATTTTATTTTTTTAGAACGAAAATGTATTGCTTACTATATCTTTCATAAGCGCATATTTGATTTTTTTATGTGATGTGACTACAAATTAAGGATTTTCGGCGACCTATCTTCTTACCAAATTTCATGGTTCTAGGTCAACACGAAGTACCCTGTAGTTTTGATTTACTTGCGAATGCCGTATTTTTAGTTTTTTGGATTGTGTTGACTTGAAGCTTAATTTTTTTTACATGTCAAACCGTAGACCTAAGTATTTGATATTAATTTCAACTTGACACCTTCACGCTTTCCTGAGAGAAAAGGTCTTAAAACACAGACATACATACGAACAGCGAAGTTATTCTATAAGGATTCCTTTTTTAACATTACATCAACTCGATAGTTCGTATTATTGTATTGTCATTAGAATTGCACAAGCTCATAAAATTTTAGAGCTGTAGCTTAATTGGAACTAGATGACATTTTGATTGCGATATTTATAGAGGACAGAGAAAGTTAGTTAATAACAGTCTCTCAATTGGCGGCTTATTTAAAACTTTCTTTGCACACAACTTTACAGTGAATACTTGAATTGGAGAGAAACTTGAGGGTTGCTCGCGTTTGTGACCCCGTAATACAGTTAAAATAATTATAAAAGACGCTCACTAATAAGGCAGATACTATTGAAATTTTGCTTAGGTTGTTGTATACTACAGTCGGTTGTAACGATGTATTCTCCTCAGGCGCTTTAGAACTAATTTTCTTATCTACTCTAAAAATAAGAGGAGGCAATTATTTCTTAAAACACAGGAGTTGTACAGGTTTAAAGTCATTATATATCTCGATTATCTTTTTATTTCTCTGAGTATTTGCGTTTCCGTAGACGTAATCAAATTTTGAAATGTTTAATTGAATATATCTTGTTTGAAGTGAATTAGTTATAAGTCATTACTCATATGGATTAATGACTTATAATAAGTAATATAATTAATATTGAATATATTTGGCGTTAATTTTGTAGAAATTCATTATTCACACTTAAATGAAACTACGTGATGTAGTATTATTTCTACTTTCTTTAATTTCTTTACCACGACCTAGGTTTCGTTGTATTACGACATCTTCAGGTGGGATCTTTGCCAATAGCCCACCTGAAGATGTAATACAACGAAACCTAGGTCGTGGTAAAGAAATTAAAGAAAGTAAAAATAATACTACATCACGTAGTTTCATTTAATTGTAATATAATTAAGTAAATGGCACGTATATATTATTGTGAATATCTGAAAAACTTTGACGTATAGAATCGTCTTTATGGTTTTCCTGTGACCTTTGCTTAGACTTCTAAAACCCCTTTCCCCTAAAATTATCAAAAAAATATTTTGGGATCTTTATAATCTATCAAAAAATATCCCACACTATATAAGAAAATTAAGAAAAATATATCGAGTACTTAATTTGGCCCCCCTAAAATTGAATATATTTTTAGTGTTATTTTTTAGTGCTATTAGCATATAGGTGGGCTAATATGCGTTATTACTATGAAAATTAAGATTCTACGTCAACGGTTTCTAAGAAAAATATGGTAACGAACAGACGGACATTTTTCTGGGGTGATCTTTAAGGATTTTTTTTTCTTTTTAGGCATGAAGCCCTGAAAATGAAATAAGCATAAATTTCAGTCTAAAGCTATATGAAAGAACACAATATAAAAGAAATTCTGATATGAGTTAGATAAATGCGATTACTATTTATGTACCGCAACGCATTATTGTCAAAAAATATGTGATATGAGTTAGAGAGTTGAGGTGTATAATACTCAGGTATTACACACCTCACCATTTAATGTTCCACAAGACTACATAAATACGACTATTTATGTATTCTTAAAGAACATTAAATGGTGAGGTGTATAATACCCGCGTATACCCGGAGTGAGCAAATAAAAGTTATAATAAAATACATTGTTGTCTAAAAATATGTGATATGAGTTAGAGAGGTGAGGTGTATAATACTGAGATATTACACACCTTACCATTTAATGTTTTATAAGACTACATAAATACGCCTATTTACGTAGTCTTATAGAACATTAAATGGTCAGGTGTATAATACTCGAGTATACCTGCAGTGCGCAAATAAAAGTTATAATAAAATACATTGTTGTCTACAAATATGTGATATAAGTTAGAGAGATGAGGTGTATAATAGTTAGATATTATACACCTCACCATTTAATGTTCTATAAGACTACATAAATAGTGGTATTTTATCAGTTAGTTTGTTCATTATATGTTCACAAATATTATGTGTACTTTCGGTATATTTAGCCTAAAATATACCGAAAGTACGCATACAGAGTAAAATATCAAATAAAGCTGCTAGATATGAAATGATAGTGAAAAATAGTGTAACAAAATAATTTTACATCTCGAAGCCAAACATTCCAACATTAACCTAATCATTCCTTAATTAAAAAGTCCCCCAAACAACAATCAACTTACTAAACATACCATCATTTATTAGCCAATCATTATCGCCAATAACGTGATCAACAGCTTAACCAGATAGTGTAAAAGTGTACTTTATAAAACAAACGTATACACCCCATGTGAAGCGTGCGACCGACGCAATGTCACGCGAGAGCAACCCGCTGGGTGCTCGCCGTCAGAAGACAGATCTGCATATGCCGGAGCCAGTCCTCACGAGGTCCAGCAGCCCGGCCCCATCCCTGCGCAGCCAGCGAGCTAGACAGTACAGGTGCTTTTATTTTAAGGGTCGAAGAGGAGATGTCGAAAAGAGTTGTCGGAAATGATTCAAACTAAAAAATATACCACTTTTTATTTTCCAGCGTTTGCGTATTGAATTTCTACCTAGTAATAGTCTCCCAGTTTCAGTGTGCAATATTTAAAAAATACCTGGATTTCATTATGCATCTGCAACATGCTTGCTGGAGTTGCAATGGGGATCAGTAAGCCCATAATTTACTGGTCGTCTGGTCCTGCATTTGTCGATCATTTTAACCAATACCTAAAAAATAACTTCATCAAGAAAAATACTCGTATGGTAATTACTAAACACAGAAGAAACTCTGATTGTGACAAAAGTGGTAAACATTTTTATGATAGTTTTTGTCATGGTAAACGATCTATGCTTTTTTCGATGTTTTGAAGAATTTCCACATTTGAAAAATATACCACTTTTTATTCCAGCGTTTGCGTATTGAATTTCTACCTAGTAATAGACTCCCAGTTTCAGTGTGCAATATTAAAAAAATACCTGGATTCCATTATGCATCTGCAACATGCCTGCTGGAGTTGCAATTCCAAATGATACAACTTCTTTTCACTCGATAGTGGGGATCAGTAAGCCCATAAGTTACTGGTCGTCTGGTCCTGCATTTGTCGATCATTTTAACCAATACCTAAAAAAATAACTTCATCAAGAAAAATACTCGTATGGTAATTACTAAACACAGAAGAAACTCTGATTGTGACAAAAGTGGTAAAAATTTTTATGATAGTTTTTGTCATGGTAAACGATCTATGGTTTTTCCGATGTTTTGAAGAATTTCCACATTTGACATTAATTTCATATTCAAAGCATTATGGTCTCTTTATTCACAGCATACCATATTCTGTGAGTCTTCTATTACTGTACATGCTAACAATCTTTTGACCAACCTCGATCGCGACATCCGAAACACGTCGTCGATTTAATTATGTTTTCGAAAGTCGTTTAAAAGTCATACCTCTCTTGATACCATGTCATTATTTCATCCATTTTTTTCTTATTCTGTGTTATCCTATTCTTAATACTATTCCGTGTTATGCATGAAAATAGTTATGATATTTTTTTTATAAATTGCAAGAATTGTATACTCTCGTAATTTTCCCTAAAAATCTAATTCAGTTTTCTTCAATATTCAATTATTATTACGATATGTATTGTTTTGGGTGAGTGGAAGAGATTGCTCTTGTATAAATAAGTTCACATAATGTATGTTGAAGTCCGCAATGAATAAGTAAATATTTATTCACAGAAATGCCTTTAAAACCTACTGGGGTAGTGCCGACTAAAAACCAGATTCTTCATGTAAATTACAGAGTAAATTTGTTTTACACTGACCCTTGACTGATTAAAGATGAAACCTTCGTGCATCTATATTCTATATTCCCATTAGTACCATATCTACTTAACATATCGAAAGTACGATTATTCTAATGGCACGTACTGACGCATTTTTCCGCTCGTTCCACGAAAAGGGAAATTGTGGAATATATTATAGGTTGGCATCCTTCATGCAAACTAACAAAATTATAATGCTTATATTCCCCATCGTAATTCCGATTTGCTGTTATATGGCTGTGTCGAGCGCATTGGTGGAACCGGAAACACTCTTACGTCGTTCGCTGAAGCCATAGGATGAAGGTATTAACTAATGTGCTGGTCGTGGCACACAGTCACGATGCGGCCTTTTTAGAATACGCTCTCTCTTATCCTTTCATTCTTCTTTTCCAGCCTTTTGCCTTTTGAATTATTCGTAGAAGAAAATTCGAATTATTCGTAAAAAACAAAAAAAAACTTGTCTAGCAAACAGGAGAAAAACGTATTAGTATGAGATTTTGGTGAAATAACTAGTGTCAAATTAATAATAACGATGTAGAAAACTAAGGTTATTTTCATGACGTAGTCTGCAATAAAAATTTAAAGTGTCCATGTTTTAAAGTCTTAATTTTAAGTCACTTTTACATAATAGTCATGTAATATTACGTTACAACTCAACATTTTGTTTTTCTTATAGTAACAAAACTGTTGTGAAACGCGTTATTGCAGAAAATTGTGATGTACTTATTTCAAGATCCGACAACGCCAATATATTATCAAATCACCGATTCAGAAAATCTGCCATCTGAACGGAATTAAATATTTTTTGTTGAGGTATTGAAACTTATTACGCATTTTGTGCATACTAAGTTTCAATACCTCATGAGTTTATATATTGTAAGTTAGATATGAAATATATTAAATATTTCTTTATCTTTAATTTTGGTGATAACATTTGACGTATTTTCTGCCTGAGCGACACTCTTACGTCTATATGCACCGCACACGGTCAGAATTCTCAGTCGGACTTACTGACAGTTAAAAACGTATTTCGTACAGGTATTTTAGCGACTGGACCGCGCAGTGGGGCACAATTGGTAAAGTAGACTCTTGGTCCGACTCAACTGACAGTTAATGAGAAATAGAAATACATTTTTATCTGTCAGTAAGTTCGACTGACAGTCCTGACCGTGTGTGGTGCATATATTCTAATGAAAGGCGATTTGCGGAGAACAGTTGGAGTTTTGGATGGCTCTTTGATGTATCTTTGATCTGCGTTTAATTTCTTTCTAATATTGTTCTAAATTTCTGATGTGTAAAAAATATATCTAATTTTCTGGTTTTAATTGCAAGTAATATAATATATCGATTTGCAAAAGGGGAGTGTGTTTCGGTTTAATTGTATTCTATTTTATCTTTTGAGCTTATTGTAATATACGTATTGTCATTTATTATTTATCTCGTTATCTTTACACATCGTTAACCTGTACTAAATATTTTGATAATAACTACTTATACGGATATGACGCCTTCAAAAATAATGCGACTATTTAACTTGATAAATACGTAAGAATTTAATCGATAGATATTCGAAAGAAATTGTTCATTGATCACTGAGCTCTAAGAGCGGAGAGAATGGAAGTTTGCTGATAATGCCGATAATAATGGTGATGCTATAGTTATGGCACGTACTTTTAAAAAGTTTAACGATAATAATCAGTAATTAAATACGTTGAAAGAAACAAAATTATGCGGCAAAGCGAAACGAGTGCTGTTAATGTGAAAAGGAGAGATGGTAATGTTAAGGATCTCGTCCTAACGGTACGGGTAGGGAACAAAAGAGTTTACAAAAAAAACTTATATTATTTATCTATGTACATACATATATAGGTGTAACAAAGAACGTAGAAAATATTAATAAACTATATGAAAATTGTTAACCAGTTCTGAAAAAATCTTTTTCTTTTCTAAAACCATCTATTAGTAAATCTCTGAGTTGTTTCGAAAGGACCCCCGCGAAAATGGATTTGACGTTATAGAAATAGCCTGTAATTAAAAAAAAACACAAAGTTAAAACTGTTGCTAGCCATACCTACAAAATAAAAAATAACTATCTTCATAAACACGTATACATTATATTATCTGTGCCCCACGGTGTCACTCGCGGTAAATTCGGAATAAGAACATTTCTTTCATGTACTGCTCTCATACCAAATTTCATTACAATCCGACCAGTAGATTTTGCGTGATTGACGCACAAGTAACATAAAGACAGACAGACAAAAATTGAATAAAAGGTTTTCCGGCGTCTATTATCATTCTGTACGCTAAACCAATTACTGTTTTTAAAATATTTTCCATGTACAAAATTTACTCTGTTACAATTTTATTATACCTATAGATTTTTGAGATATCAAGATACATTGATTAGAAGTAAAAAAAACCAATAAAAACCTAACGAAGTAGCTAATCACTTTTTTGCTTTTTTTAATTTGTATCCATTGCCTAAATGAATTCAATGCCAGTTAATAAAAATATACTATTAACTGGCATTGAAAGTTGTTTTGTTGTCAAAATGAATATCTTTTTCGCTCTTAAAATTTTACATGGTTTTTTTTTAACGAGGCTGTCAGGATTTTAAGGACATTTTTAAGGAACTTATTATTTGGCATTTTCTCTTTAATATAAAAGTGTCTTTTTATTCTTGTAACACCCAACATTTGGAGTTTTGCCAATATCCTTTTTATTGTATAGTATTATTATAGGATTTCTCTTTCTAATTATATCCAAGTCTTATATACGGTGTCTATTGTTACATTTGCTCTAAAATGTTAGCTTTATTATATTTGTCAACACTCTTATTTGAGTTTCGTAGTCGTTAAATTTTATGTGTCATATCTTTCATTGCACCATATTAAGCAAATAAATAAATTATCGACATATATAAGATATTTATTTAGTTGTTTCAAATGATATATTATCAATCGATAGTGTCCGTATATCTATTTTTAATCGTACTCAATTTGTATTTAATGAGGTCGTTGTTTGTTACCGTTAACTGTGAGTTGATTTAGTTGTATTTATATTGGGCGTCTGATAATGCAAGTATGAAAACGTGTAACTGACCACTTAAAGATAGTTAAGAATATCTCTGAGTAATCTAATTAATACTTTGCCTGGTATTATCAGGGATCGGTATCCTATGAAGAGCTGTCAGATAATTTTTCATATGCAAAGTAAGAAGTGAAAAGTTAGGTTTTACAAAATTTATTTTATTTCATTTCCAGAAAATTGAGTTTCGTTTCCGTAAAATATGCATTTTAAGCAAGTGAATGTCAATGCACATAATTATAAAATATTTTATTTTGTACAGTTTTCCCATGTACAATATAATTACCATTTTCATTATGGTTCGTGATTGTAAAGGCAGTAATATAAATTTTAAATATAAAACTTAATAATATTTTTAAAAATATGGGTCGTTCTATATGTGTATTTTTTCCCGTGACATATTTTCGTAGGACTGATACATGTAAAATATTTTTGGTTAATGTTGAAACAACTCAACGGTCTCTGAGGTAATTGCTTTCAAAATTGGAAATTTATGAAAGTTTGTCAATTTTTTTTTATCCTACAATCACTTCATTACTTTTATTATACCAAATCCTGATACCCCCAATAAAACTGTAAAGACATTGGGAAATCATTGTTCAAAATTAAATATCTCTAATAACTTGGAAAACTTTTGAATTTTTTTGTGATTTTCGTTATAAGTGTATATAAGAAAAATTAAAAAAAAATATGTTGAGAACATTTTTTCAAAATATTTATTTTTTTCTTTATTCCGAGTTTATTAATAAGATATACTACTATATTCCATAAAATTTGGGACTTAATATGAGGTATTGAGCATTTTTGAAAGTCAGGGATATTTATTCCTCGTAGTGTGAGGTATAAAGTATTTTTAAAATTTTGCTGGTCTGTTTGTTGCAAATTTAGATTAATTTTTCACTGTTATATTTATTAGGGTCTATGGAAGAAATCAAGATATATTTATAAGGCCTCTAGAAGTTAAGAAATAAAGAAAACAAGTCTGTCTACTATAGATACAACACCACATGATTAACCATCGACTTGATTAATCATGTCGTGTTGTATCTTATCGTACTATAATACCTCACTATCATCGACAACTCGATAAACCGAGAAGTCGAAGTCATATCTAATAACAAAAGACATTATGCGCAATGCAGACAAAAAACTGCTGTAAGTGGTGAGTTAGTGGCCGACAAATGCCGATTTATGTGGGACAAAGTCGGTGGCCGAATTTCCATCAACCCAACGCATGCGTCAGGAGGCGTGCGCTGATTTAACGTATATCCTTTTCTCCTTTAGCGCGTTTTAACTCACAGCGTCGGATCGGTGAAAAAATATTTTCGATTTTTTTATAGAATGTGTGCATTAAAGTAGTAAATATCATAGGTTCTATTTTCTTCAGTTATTGTCGGTCATCTGCGTCGGGCTTTATTCACATTTTCCTACGAAAAGATTCTTGAAGGAGTTTGATTCACTGAATGTGATCGATTCATACATTATTAGAAAATGTTTCTATTAGTCGAATCGCAGTAGGTATTTTTCAAAATGTCATTTGTCCTATTATTTTTCTAGTGGTATAACAATTAAAACATAAACAATTGGAACAGGATCAGAAAATATTTTCCGTGTTTAATAATTTCAGTGTTTCATGTAACATTGAAATAGATTTCTGCCATTGTGTGCAAACTTAATTATTATAAAACTAGCGTGACCCGTGCGAAGTCTTCGCATTATTTATTCTATTTTAATAAAATTTACATATAGAGGCGCAAGTATCAAAAGCATTGAGCTAAAGCGCCACTTTATTTATACGTGAGTGGATTTGAAATTAAACAAAAATTTTACCGACCGTCAATCATATTGACGTTGAGCCGTTAGATGGCAGCATTGCTGTTTTGTGTATATAATTTTAATAATTAATTAATTTGCAAAAACAATAGCAATAATAAATTTTTTAGTTGTGGATGCCGGTAGAGCAAGCAATTATCAATAAAATGATATATAATTTATGTGGATTAGTTGTGATGTTTTTTCTAAAAAGGGAGAGTAACATCTTAACCTTAGCGTATTAATATATATGATGATGATGATGATGATGATGATGATGATGATTAGTTATTATTATCGTAACTGGTAGTTAGCTTGGTTCGGGTTGCAACCCTTATTTCTCATTTTTCGTGTTATAGGATTTTGTTGTCGCCTATTTTTTTTTTCGAAAAAAAAGTATTTATTAGGAATTCAAACAAAATTCCTGGTAACTTAAATTCCAGACCCTTCTGACGTGGATTGTTTGAATTTAAATTAATTACCTCGAGAGTCAGCCGCGTAATTCATCACGGGCGTCGCGCGCGCTCAAGTGACGTCTGCGGGCGCGTGCCAACTCCTGCCACAATTATGATGGCCACGGTAATGGAAGCCGATCCCCAGTCAGGCAATTGGGTCGGCTATACGGGCGACTCATTACCGGACTTGCCCGCGTATTATGATTACGATTTAATTTCACTAGTGGGTGTGACCTCCGTTCGCCGTTTGTTTTAGTAGCTGTCTGTTTAATTCATTAAAACGGGGGTGAATGGAGGGCGAATTTTTGACACGAGGCAAGCGCGTTTCTGTTACGGGGTGACTTTTTAAAAGGTCTCGTTCGTAGGAGGTATTTTATACATGTACGTTTAGATTCTATATTGTATTTTATTCGCTTTTTTATAAACGTTCCATTTTTATTTACACTACGCAGACAGGATTTCTATGCGGCGTAAAACTTGAGAACCTCTAGTTAATTAAAAGTGAAAAGGCAGTTTTCAGTACTATCACTGAAGTACAATAAAATTTCATTGAATATACTGGTCGAATATTGTGTGATTGCGTATATATATGTATATATATATATATATATATATATATATATATATATATATATATATATATATATATATATATATATATACTTAAGAAAAAAAATCGAGGTTAAATTAAGTTAGAATCTTCCGTGAATCGATATGGAGAAAATGGGCCTAGTGTTACAGAAATACACAATAATTTTGTAAAAAAGGTATTTTTAATAAAAAACCAAACAATTCCAAGTTGATAATTAGGAAAAAACAAAAAATATAATACCTTTTGTAACCCTAATACAAAATAAAAAAGCTTAATCAAATCTTATCATAAATTAAAATCTTCACCTTATCATATATCTTATATTAAATTAAAATCTTCATTAAAGCATATATATTTTATTTTTATCAAGAATTATTAATAAGAAATAAAAAAAATAAATTAAAATCTTACGAAGTATGTAAGTACTTTGTTTATATTCAAAATAAGTCAAACAATTACAAAAAATAATCGATATAAATAGTTTTTTTAATGTGTAGCATTATTGCGATTAATTAAAAATGAATATTTGTGGTGTCAAAACGAATGTCTGTTTTGTTTTTTAAATTTTACCTTTTTCTATAACATCGGGCCTGCCAGTTACATGGATTAGTATGTTACATATGTATATGGAGGATACAACAAGACATGTTCTGCATCCTGCTGGATTAAAGAGTTCTGCTGAAATAGCATTTACAATCTGTTATAGAAAATAACCTGATTTATCATGAAAAAAATTAACATTTCTTATTTGTCTTATTAACGATTTAAATAAAACATTTAAGGGGTTTATTTTTTAAATTGTCTCTTTAATTAAAAAAATCATTTTTATTCTTGTAACACCTTGTAAGTTATTTTTATTCTTGTCCCAACATTACACTGACTTTTGCCGATCTCCTTTGTATGTTTTTTTTTCTAAAATGTTTTATTATTATTTATTTTTTTTATGTTTGCCGATCTCCCTTGTGTTTGTTGCTTAAGAACCTATCCTACCGATATCTACCTTATTCTATGATATCTACCTTTATCTATCCGAACCTAACCTACCTTATTCTATGCCCGCTAACCATATAGAAGTCATTTAATCTGTTTCCGTACATAGCGATTATCACCTGCCGAACAAATGTAAAAAGCCCTTTCAGTGGAGCTTTTGGTATATGATTCAGGTGCTGAGATGTTGGAAGATTTGTTTTTTTTTCTAAAAGAAGGTTTTATCATTATTTATTTTTTTATGTTTATACTGACGTTTGCCGATCTCCTTTGTGTTTGTGCTTAAGAACCGATTTTTATGCCCGCTAACCATATAGAAGTCATTTAATCTGTTTCCGTACATAGCAATTATCACCTGCCGAACAAATATAAAAAGGTCTTTCAGTGGAGTTTTTGGTATATGATTCAGGTGCTGCGATATTGGAAGATTTGTTTTTTTTTCTAAAAGAATGTTTTATCATTATTTATTTTTTTGTTTATGAGTAAATAATAATATTGTTATAGTTAGTAGATCATTTGAAAAAGCAACCTAAACTTATTAAGGTGTGTATCATACGTATTTAATTTTTCAATCAATATGAGCATAAACTTTACTGAAAATAGAAAAAAATGCTAGAAAGTGGTTTTCTGACATCTATTATCATTCCATAGGCTAAATTAAATCGCTCTTTTTAAAATATTTTTCATGGACAGAATTCACTCTGTTACAGTTTTATTTTATTTATAGTTTTACAGACAAAATTAAAAAAAAATTTCTTTTGTCTAGAGCGCCCATTGGTATCTAAAACCATCTTTACAAATGAGACAACGCCCTCAAAAATACTTCGGTGGCCTTTGTTAATATCATCAGTAGAAGTTTATGACAGAAAACTTGGTACTCCCAGTTTTGTTCAGCTACATTATTCAAGGAAGTAACAAGTTGAGCATATGTATTTAACAATCGACTTGTCATTATAAGCCAATTTATACTTGTCTTTAAGTTCATGAAACAATGGTAACCACATAAAAAGACGATTAAGTTATAATATCTATGATTCTTATAGGAGTAAGTTATGTATTGCACTCACAACTTTGTCAAAGTTGCGGGCAAAGTCGAAAAATAAAGCCAACCTTCAATTCTTTAGTATTTTTACTGCTCGTGTGAAAATTGGGCAAAAGTTTCTATAAAAAGTTGTAGAAAAACATGTTTAAAAACACAATAATTTAATAAGAATAAGAATATTTCACAGTAATAAGAATACGCCAAGTAAAACACATTAAGCATAAGAATACTTCACAGTAAACACAAAAACGACCAAAAACTTTTAAACACTGCAAATAGCAGCGTTTATGCATTTTATAGTGAATCCGACTGCATAAAAGGCTTCGTTAACCTTAATTATTGTCAAGATGAATTTCGTAAAACCATACGGAGCTATCTCGAATTATTTTCGAAGAAACAGAAATGTATCTATGTAGGTACTCATATAAGTTATAAATAATATATTACAAAATATGAATATATTCCTCCAACTAAAGTATTTGTCCAACAAAAGATACTGCACCATTGACAATGTAACACAACAACAAAAAAACTATGAATAAATTTGCACTCCGACAGCTTTTATTATTCTTTTTGCGGTATTCTTTTACAATTGTTCCGTGTCGGAACATTTTAAAAGAACAAAACGATATTATGCGCTCTTGTCACAGAATTTAAAGAAAAAAAGGAAATTTTATAAAACTAAATTCACCGTCAGATGAAGTTAAAGTTTAGTAAATTGCCCTGATATACTCTTTTCAATTCCGTCAATAAAGCACCATACAATTTCACTCGTTATACAAGTCACTAAATTTAAAATTGTCGTGCTAAAAATTGCGATAATCTAAAATATCATCATCAAATATATTAATACGCTAAGGTTTTAAGATGTTACTCTCCCTTTTTAGAAAAAACCTCACAACTAATCCACATAAATTATATATCATTTTATAGATAATTGCTTGCTCTACCGGCATCCACAACTAAAAAATTTATTATTGCTATTGTTTTTGCAAATTAATTAATTATTAAAATTATATACACAAAACAGCAATGCTGCCATCTAACGGCTCAACGTCAATATGATTAACGGTCGGTAAAATTTTTGTTTAATTTCAAATCCAGTCACGTATAAATAAAGTGGCGCTTTAGCTCAATGCTTTTGATACTTGCGCCTCTATATGTCAATTTTAGTAAAATATTTGTTTGATCTGTCATCTGAGCTTCATAATGGAATAAATAATAATGCGAAGACTTCGCACGGGTCACGCTAGTAACTAATTATTTATCAAAATTAATGGGATCAAATAATGCTATCATTTATTCGGCTGATAATCACATTAATCATTGTTATATGGAATGAATTTATTCTTCTACTTATTTCCTGTTTGACAAGGTAAACTGGTACCTAATAGAATACGCTTAGTCAGTGCACTCTCGAGAAAGGCCTCAGTGCATTCTAAAGACGCGTGGAACGGTGCATTATCAGTTAGCTACAACGTAAAATTATATGTGTAAAATTGCAATCGTCACTGCAAAGAAGATTCTTAAAAGATCCTTCTTGCATGTTCACAAAATACTTATATATATTATATATCGCGCCGTTGCGGAATACGGCATCAGGGCATAGCTATTTGGTCGTTTTTTAGTGAGTTATGCTTCGGGATAGTAACAGGTTATCCCAGACATTTCTTCTTCAAATTATTATATGGTATCTTATATCGGGTGTAGATGGTTCATCCTTGATGATCACCCTGGATGATTTAATCGGAGAGAAAGAAAAAGTCAATTCACTTTTTGTTTACACGAATTATCCATATTGAAATGATCAGTCCATTTCAAGATGGTGTCAGAAGAACTCGGCCGGGATTTTAGGAAAGAAACAACGAAGAAGTTTATTTAAAAAAAAAAGTAAATAGAAAAAAGTGACTTTGGTCGGCGAAGAACTAGGTGCAGTAACACCAGGCTTCGGCAAATGTTGCTGAAGGAGTAGACTCAGGAGAATGAATGGAGGATGCTTAAACGTGATGAAAGCAAAATTCGAAGGATTGCCTTAAAAGGTTACGTAGCTCATTAAAAAGCAAGACCACCACAAAAGCGTATCTTTTGCCAAATTGGGAAGTTAACGTCTCACATCTCTCATTTAAGGTCCCACCAACATTCGAAGAAGTGTGCTCTTCTTTCCGCTTAAAAACCATTTATTCAATGATCTTTTAGGACAACAGTACAACAAAAATAACTTCTTTTTTATCAAGGCACAATTATATATAGCAAGAGCAAATAAATCTCGACAAATATGGTAACGATGAAATTATAATTTATTTTCATGTTCACAACCGTCATATCTGGATGAATCATCCCAGCGAATCATCAGAAATTAATGAAAAGCTGGTTATGTCTATACTTTGTTCTTACTCTTCTGGATGATCGCTTTGGATGATTTCTGTTTACAAAGTTCACTCGCTTCACTTTTTATTAATCATCCATGGTGATTGTCAAAAGTGAACCGTCTAAATTCGGCATAACATAAGTTTAGAAACATTTTTTTCTTAAATCCTTCGTCTTTAGTGTCATCTTGATATTGGTAATTGGAGATATTGGTGGGTGATCTTTTATTTATCTTTCGATCTAGCAGTTGAACCGTAGCACTTTTCAACGTAAAAATATACTTCCACGATAGCCTTTTATTCTAAATTTACTTCCACGACAGACTTATTTTGAAATGTAATGTTTTTTAAGGAACAAATGGAATTTATTAAAACATAGTACACAAAACCATATGATATTTAACTTTATAATACTCATCTTATGTATTACTGTATATCGGAGTATGCAATATACCTTATAAACTTTTTATTGCTCTGCAATTATTAATTTCGAAGATACAAACGGTTAAATTGGGACACATTATCCTTTTCTGGAAGTGACCCTGGAGTGAAGTGGAATGCCTGGAAAAACATCGTCCTACACAAAAACCTATACGTGTAACAAAAAATAATGTTTTTTTTATTTGCAGGGCGAGCCTGCCAGTACGCACGGCGCGTCTGCTGTCGCGGTCGCGCGCGCACACGCCCGACGACGCTCCTGCCGCGCTGTTACAGGACGTCGTAGACATCAAGACAATGCTGCTGCAGCTAAAGCGCGTGCTTCAAGAGGTCTGTACCAACTCCAAGTATTGTTAGGTGCATAGTTTCAATTCGCTTCCGTGTATGCACGCATTGTGTTGTTTTATTCAGTGAGATTAGAAGCAAGTCTTTTACTGACTGGGCGTTAAAAAAATCGCTCACGCAGTGAATGGAAACCAATTTTAAAATATACTAGTGATAAGAAAAAATAGTTACGAAAATAGATATAACTTTATTTTTTTGAAAACATAACCTTCAATTCAAAATACGTTTTTAACGTTATACCCTATTTTATAAGTGAATAAAAATAACAATTTAAAAAGTATATACCTTAAAACAATTAACTTGAAGGTTATATAGATGAAGGACAAAATGATAACACAGTAGGTTCTCAAAAATACTTTCACGCCATAGCCGTGAAAGTATTTTTGAGTTGTTTCACGTAAATGAATCATCGGATCTAGATAGCAACCGACGTAAAGCGGTGATTACACGGTGACAGTTGCCGTCATGGCAGGCAGCGCCACTGCTACCAACTCTAACGATCCAACCTCCATGTTATTATAACAAAACACTATCACAACAGCTGCTATAACGCAACTGTCATCGTGTAAACGCCGCTTTATGTCTGTTGCAATATAGTGCGTTTTTATACGTCCCGGTTGCTGGGTAACCGGTACCGCGGCGGGTATTCGGCGGCGAAGTGTGTGGCACTCTATGAAAGCTTTCATAAGCACCGACTCTTTTTATTTGGTACCCGGTCGCCAGATGAATGCCGGACATACCACTAGACGCATGGTCGCCGGCTAACCGATTACCAGGACGTATGAAAAGACATTAACTTTCAATACCACTTTGTTACGATTTGCTGAGGCTGAAACATTAAGTACCTATACTTCATTCCATTTCAAGAGAATGTTTGTAAATAAACCAATTTGACACTTAAAATATGGTTGGCACAAATGTATATTCAATCACCCAAGGACTATTTACAAAACTCATTGTATTTTTTTTATAATATTTGTACACAAAGAATTATATTCATTGTTATAACTTAATAAAGTGTTACGCAAAACAATGTCACAAATACCAGTATTATACCGTTATGTTACTAATTTAATTGTGAAATTTAGAACAGAAAAAGGGACAACCCTTGCTGTCGATAACACAAAACTCAGAGATATAAAACATTTTGAAAACATATTTGACATCTCGATGCATACAAAGTCTATATCCATATATGCTATTCGGTACCTACACAAAATTTACTACATAAAGCTTGAAGCAAAATTGCTGCAACTTTTGTTATTAGCTATTCTCTCGGTTTTTTTGAGTGTGTTGTATTTAATTACAAATTTGAAGTAAAAATTGTGAAAAAAAACTTTAGTAACATAAAAAATGGATAAATGTATTGTAATCTTTTTTTCAAATCAATTTTTTATAAAATAATCGCAATTTCCCTTATTTTTTTATAAACAAGTCCTTTTTATATATATATTCCTTCATTAAAAAAAACTGAAAAATTCGCATTTTTGCTAAATTGAACTTGTTTTCTAATTTATGTATATTATGTTGTGTAATCAGTAACAAATATATTGGTATTATATCACTAATATGAATACAAGAAAAACGTTTACAACACCTGAACTGTTATTTTGCTTTGTTTATAAATATTCTCTTTCGGAATGAAAAGGTGTACCTATATAGAGTTTATGACAGCTACTACTTGGAGGAAATTATTATAGATCTTTATGGACTCTACGGAAACTTAAATATGTTTGCAATAATAATTTTAAAATATTTCTAATATTTTCTATAAATGTTTATTTTTATTTTGAGATTTACTTCTCAACTTTACAATTGGGACAGTATTAAAATTACTATGTCATTTATTGGTCACAAAGAAGTAACATATAAATTGTATAAACTAGAAATGTAACAGTTCTATTAAAATAATCAAATTATAATTTAAATTTGAATTTCAATTAGAAATTTCTTTTTTCAATTAGAACTGTTATTATAGTTGAAGAGATAGAATATTAAAATGTAAGCCAAAGTAGTGGAGCCGGATATATTTTATTATGTTCACCATACTCAACCACCAGTTTTTCATGTCTTATATCCAACCATACTTAATGATTTTTGATACAATTTCACATAATTAATGTGGAACAAAATTATTCTATAAACCTGGCTTATAATAATGGATTATGAAGCATGTAAATATGCTTACAAAATTACACCAACAGATATTACCGATGGTGTAATATTCCATATTGTCAGCTTGTTTATCAAATTAGCGATATTGCTTTATTTTTTCATCTGTACTTGCAAAATTTAATTGTATATCTTTAAGCCATATAATTTAATTAAGCAAATTAGAAGATGACATATACATTATATAATGCACACTGATATTTCTTTATATACAAACATTTTTAAATTTTAAAAAGATTATTTCAAAACACTTTCATTGCACAAATAATTAATTAATTCCTAGGCATTAAGTTAAAATATAATTCAAATAAAACAAAAAATACATCTTTCTAAACAAAACACTCCCTAAATGTTTTGATGTAAGTGACACCTGTACCATAAAGCAGGCTCGATTAAATACCCACAATGTGTTCTATATTTAAAACAAATATTATTAATTTGAAATGTCAAACTTATTCTTCATATCATGTTAGACTTTTGAAACTTTGAATTTTAGCTGTTCCGGAACAAAATACAGTTAACAACTTAGCCATAATATAAATTTTTTATATAATAAGCTCGTAATTAGTTCAATAAACTCCTTACTATGAATTCTATGCGCAGCCAACCGTTGTTGAGATGTCACTGGATAATCTCAATTTATGGATCATAAATTTTATTATTTTATCAATTTGTAGACAAGGTTTTTGATAAGATAAGTATACATTGAATATCAATCTTTATAAATCAAATATTAAAAACTTCATTTTTTTTATGAGTAATCAGTTTGAAATGTTGTATTATCTGTTACTTTGATGTTATGGTCATGCACTAACCTCCATGTGTACGCCCAAATTTAAAATACTCGCCCTATTATATTTATGTTTCCATGAAGTCCAAAATCTTGCCCATGTTAGCTGCCCTGTTTATTTTATAATGTGTATTTTGCATTTCACTGTATACAAATAGTTCCTTCCTTATATGGTTCATCCTTTTAGACAAATAGTTCATCCTTTTAAAATCTTTGGATTCAATAACCTAAATAACATTAAATTTTGCCAAAGTCATAATTATTGAAATATTTGTGACATTGACCTTAAAAAAACTATAAAGAAATTAGAATACAAAGATGTAGTAAATTTATTAAAAGAATTATAGTAGTTATACTTATCTTTATTTATTGCACTTTGTATTTGTCGCCGTCAATGTACAAACACAATAAATTAATTTTACAATAGGTATACGTTTAATTAATAGGTCTTTAGATACGAAGTTGCCGATTTTTGTATTGGTTATTTTATAATACGTTATCTTGATTGTATCATTGAATTTTCAATTGGGATATATTTTATGTACTGTTTTTAACACGAGTCATTTATCACTGTATTTTGTATGTTTAAATTAAATTATTTTTGCCATCCGCGGGGATGTTATAAAATTTACGCTATTTGTGTGCAACGTAAACAAATTAATTATTTGAATTACTCAATTGTTTCTGTTTTGGAAATATCAATTTCAAGAACTATGGCTAAATCATTATTATGGCATGCTTATTAAACAATATAGAAAAGTTTTCCGTGAGCTGAAACTTATTAAATGCTCTTATTTATTGCTACCACATGGTTGCATACGACACGGCACATGAGACCATTGTATACTATGCAGGCATTATTGCTGGGATCTTGCTGGGATCCATACTAACTGACTTGCTTCATCATTTGTCAAAAGATTTCCCCTTGTTTCAATATTAATAATTTTTACAATGCAAAAAACATTGTTCCCTAGAGACTGCCTTAACTGTATTTATGGAATTTGTATTAATTTAACGAAGTTGTTGTTTAGTCAACAGATTTTTCTAACAGCGATGTAATTTATCTTTTAAATCCCTAAAGTATATCAACAATAAAGGACCTATCAATTGAAAATGTGAAATATTAAAGTCTAGCTTCTTTAGCTGCCATATAGAAAAACAATTGCGGCCAAGTGATGCATTGCTCTTAAATGTAGTAAAAGCAAAGCGATGAATAAGGTGAGGAGTGGAGTTGTAGTGAAGAGTATCATTAGGTGCAGTACTTCAGTAGGTAATGCTTGTCATTCAGTAGTGATTCAATCATAGTTTTATTTTTTTATTAAAATGGAACTTTATAATAGACGATTACCTCCGAAAGAATTAGTTCAAAATGATTAGTTCAAATGGTAATTTTAACGTTAATTTCGTTAGTAGAGTCTTCCACATATTTTGTGAGTTAAATGTAAAACATAAAAAAACGATTAAGGTAACTTTGTAAAACTCCATCGATCATCATGCAGTGGGACAGGCAACTAATTCATAGAGTTTTTCGAAGTTATTTTTTTATTATCATTAGCCAATTTCAAAATTTTGATAAAAAACATAACTTTATTGCTGATATATTAAATTAAATTCATTATTGAACAAAAACATTCATTCAAACTATAAGTATGACACAAGGCTAAGGAAGTTACACTTGAATGTGTAAAATTGCAGATTCTCCGAATCTGTTTTTTCTTTCATTCCACGCAACTTCATAGTTAAAGAACTATTAATTAAAAAATGTGCTAAATTCCACTAGTATACCTTGGATTAACTTTTTAAAAAGCAAAGTTTTGCAACTTTAAAATGCCATATTAAAAAATATAATGACTACGAAAAAGCAAGTCCCAGCATAAACAAACAAGACTGCAAAATGTGATGTCCCGTATAAACGTTTCAGGCTTTGCACATTGGCATAATAATTTGTGTGTTGTCAGCTTTTTTGTGTCTATAACACTTGTTTTATGTTGCATTTTTAATTTTATTTTAATTTTTTTCTTTTCGTTGTCGAAATGATTTTGCATGCCGCCTGCAGCCTGAAGAGGAACACAATTCGAAGAGGGTAAGATTGCTTTTTTATTTCTGTTTGTTACCTGTATTTTATTATAATTCATAAGCTGTTTATTTGCAATCCACTTTAACGTCTTGTTTATGATTAATTATAATTTTGACGGTTGGTTTGCTTTTTATGTTAAGTGTAAACCAGATTTCTACTTTGTGTGTCAATTAAAATTAAAAACAGATATGAATATTGAAAAGGCTGAAATAGTGTACAGTCATTATACTTAGTGTCCTTGATGTAATAGAATAGTATACCTGTATACCTGAATAGTATACCAGTAAGTAATACCTGTCTTGTCAGTTTCCTACTGAAATAAACAAATGATACTGAAATAAGCCAATTTCCTGGAATAGAGAGAAAATCTGTCTAGAAATACCAAACAATCTGTCTAGAAATACCTGGCAGAAATTGCTTGCATATGACTATACATACATTGCCTATACTATCATAGAATACTGCAAATCTTTACTGGGAATTTAATAGAAATAATAGGATCTGTTTAATTGTATTAATTAATAAAGTTTTAATTCACACCGCCAATCGTGACATTTATATTACTCACAATTACTTAAGGATAACTTAATGAAACTTATACATTTCAATGAACTGTTTGTACAATAAACTGTACTACCCAATAATGGTATATTACATAGATATGGTATTAATGCTTTAAAAATAGTTTCCAAACAATTACTTATTAATTACCTAGAGTTTTAAAGAAAACTTAACCAAATAAAATTATTATTTTACGAGGATGTTATAAAACAGAAATATTCAAGATAGGCGCAAATTATATTACAGAGCGAGACTCTCGACCCGTTGTTGGCAAATGATAGCAACGGGCTGCTGTTCCTCCGGCTGGCCGACTCCCCGCAGCCCGCCTCAGTGGACCGCGAGCAGTACGCCGACCTCAAGAGACAGATACTCTTCTTGCAGGTACATTCTTGTTATATCTTCACATCTAGCACCATACTTGTAAGTATTATTTAGTTTTTCTTGTAGTACAGTGAAATCAGATTAAATTTTGATGGTTTTGAAAATTAAAAGCCAAAGACAATTTTCTTTTTTTAACAATTTGTCCATATAAAAAATAAAATACATTATTTATTTATTAAGTAGGTAACTTTAATGTATACAATTGATATATATGGCGGACTTATTGCTACGAAAGCAATATCTTACAGCTAGCCAGAACACCAAATGAGCCCCGATCGACGAGCGGCTTGGAATCAAACCCAGGTCTCCAAAGTGTGCTGCGTTATTAAATGCCATATTCATTTTCTTGTGGGACCACTGTGTCGATGTTCGACTCTGCTCTGCACAGAATCTTCAATGGCTGATTGTGTTTCTGTAGAGAGTGTTTCACATTTGAGATGAATTCTACAAGAACCACAGATGAAAAAATTACTTGTCAATCTTCACTTTTCCACTGATCACAAAATGTAGCGCTATTACACTAGTGAATATTAACTTAAAATTGGTGCATGCAATCGCTACAGTAAACACTCAGTACAAGCGTTTAGTTCAGACTGCTGAAGGTTACAATGGAAATTTTTAAAACATTACATTATCTCTTTTGTCATTTAGATGGCTCTAATTACTGTCATAAGTTGGTTGTGTACATAGTTTTGTGTGAATAGCTCCATTTACCATTGTAAAGTACAGCGTTGCTGTTTAACAGAAAAATGAGCTTGTGTTGCATTGAGTTGCCTTTCAGAGGCTTCTAGCTCCTAATATACTGTGATATCCATACTTTTCAAGTTATTTTTCAAAGATTTAAATATAATGGAAGTTGGAAAAAAATGTTAGTTTAAATTTTGGTCTTTTTTCAATAAAAAAAAATGTTAT
The DNA here is from genome assembly GCA_039881145.1 of Druceiella hillmani. Taxonomy (NCBI): domain Eukaryota; kingdom Metazoa; phylum Arthropoda; class Insecta; order Lepidoptera; family Hepialidae; genus Druceiella; species Druceiella hillmani. The sequence goes on along the minus strand of JAYKKI010000017.1, from coordinate 37,261,825 downwards.
CACAACTTCACACACCTACAATTGTTCGTGTGGATTTCGAAGTAAGAAAAGTTATTAAAAATGTTTTTGTGTTTTTTTCTCTCCCTCAGATCTCTTTTAGCATAAAGTTAAAAATGCTAAAAAAATGCTAAATGCTAAAATATTCCATTGGCAGCCAAATTGGTTCTGCCAGTTTTGAAATTAATCTAAATACATCCCTGAAAAAATCATACAAATCGATTTAGCCATTGCTGAGATTTGTGTGCACAATGAAAGTGCGCATAGACAAACTGACAAAAATTCTAAAAACTGATCTTTTAGGCTTAGTAGCATGTGTTTAATAGATAGAACTTAGTTTTACTTAAAAATATTCAATCTGTCGACTCAGTTTTTTTACGATTTTGTTATATGTATAGACCTTTCCTTATCCATACATACTAAATTTTTCTAGTCTTTTATTGATACAGCCATTTTTGCTCTTATCTAAATAGGTTTATTCTTCTTTTATTACAAAAATTGGTTGAGTATCCAATAAAGTCTGAGTGGTAAGGTACACTGAGTACGCTCCACCAACCACTCGCAACACTCACGCCCACGATTGTGATCATACCATTCCATTAGCTTGTCAACTATGTAACTGTCAGTCCAAGTGGAACGGGTTATGAACAATGCGTAATCATAACTATGAAGAAAGGGCAGGTATTAGACCAAAAAAGAGATTATTGCAAAAGTACAATTTAATTTTATAGAAATTTATGTTGTTTTTTCCTTTTTATGTAACCTTTACTTCTATTATGTACTACTCGGAGCCGCATAAAGTGATTCTCTGTGTCTCCGTGTTAAATTTTAAAAGATAATATAAATTTATTTATATAAATTTCATATAACAATGTGTCAAAGGCAATTTGACAGATAAATGATTGCAATGACCCACGTTTAATACGTGACGTAAAACGTACTCATTGTAATGTGCACTAATGGTGTGTCACGTTTATACAAGATGGAACTGCACTTAAAAGGTTTCTATCTATGGGGGATCTCAGTATTGTTGGTAATAATTACGTCACGTTTCGATATTCAGAAATATTGATTTACTATGCAACATTCTAAGATTTTCATGTTATCTATTGTATGTGTAGATTGGTAGGATTTTTAAGTTGTTGTATGTGTAGATTGGGCTGTTACTTTGAGAATACAAAGTCATAGTTTATTTCTTCAGTCTAGAGCGTGCACAAATATTCTGTAACATTTATCTTTCTTCCGCACATTACTATGAAAACCGTGGTGATGTGAGATTTTCCCAATTTTTTTTCTGCCCCATTATTCACTTTGGGAATGCGATTATGCAGTTAATAGTTCATGATTGATCACTAGTTAGTATATTGTTTCTCACATTGTTTTTATTAATAAAGTATTATTGTTAATAATTGTATTAATAAAGTTTGTATTAATCAATTTGCAAAAATATTTCTTGGCAATTATTTAAGTCAAGCCATTAAAAGTGACCACATAGAACAGAAATCAGTACAAACTGCTCGAAAATACAAGCCTGACTGTCTAATAGTACTAAACCATTTCTTGATTCTAATAATTATGAAATGTTTCTACGTAATTGTAATGTAATTTTTTCCAAAAACATATCATTGGCTCTCTTTCATCAGTAATACTTATACTTGAAATGAAAATTCATGAATAAAGTATATACGATTAAAACGATTATTTCAACAGGCACAGGTGGAAGAACGAGATCGTGCAGTGCGGGTATTGCAACAACAGATGAGTCGACTTGCTGAGAATACGCCACCCGCCGCTGACCAGCTCTGCAATGCTGCTACCCAGACTGATCGGGTAAATATTTCATGTGTAAAAATGTGATTACAAAAATAAAATTAAGGGAAATTAATAAAACCTACTGAAAGTATCTTTTTTATTACATAAGTCAATATTCTATTAACCAGTCTTTATTGCATAAGTCAATATTCTATTAACCAGTCTTTATTACATAAGTCAATATTCTATTAACCAGTCTTTATTACATAAGTCAATATTCTATTAACCAGTCTTTATTACATAAGTCAATATTCTATTCAATATTCTATTAACCAGTCTTTATTACATAAGTCAATATTCTATTAACCAGTCTTTATTACATAAGTCAATATTCTATTAACCAGTCTTTATTATATAAGTCAATATTCTATTCAATATTCTATTAACCAGTCTTTATTACATAAGTCAATATTCTATTCAATATTCGATTAACCAGTCTTTATTACATAAGTCAATATTCTATTCAATATTCTATTAACCAGTCTGTTAACCATAAGTCAATATTCTATTAACCAGTCTGCCTTTTGTACTTATAAACTAAATAATGTACTTATAAATAAATAATTCATATTTTTATTATGGTCATCTTAATTCTGCATACAAGCATTACTTGCATAGATTGTATATATACCTATAGTCCCTGTAAATATTTGTTAAATAAGTAGCCTCATACAAATCAATGTAAAATCTATGAAAAACACTCGTAAACAAATAAAAATACAAAGAAAACAGACGAGCTTAGTCACATGACCTCTTTTCTAAAAATAAAATTGGTAACAGATATGAACAATTAATAATTACTAATCTATTTTCTGAGAAGTTTTTATATGTGTAAAATCCGAGTTTGCATTACGAGTTAATTTTAATCAATACAAAAACTTTAATGCAATAATTTAAATTTAGCCTTGGTTTGTATAGTAAACTGTTTTCACTGTTTTTGTGATGTTTAGATATTTTCGAACACATTGACAACCATTCAGTGTTTTCTTGCAATTGTTGATAAATTTTTAGAAATAGTTGTCTTGGCATCCAATTAATGAAGAAAAGAATTCTGGGCTACTTTTCAGAAAATTTATTGTTGCATAATTGTTATAGTTATTATATCTAATATAGAATATTTCACTAGTTTATTTTATTTTATTATTGAAATGGTATTACTGAATTGTTATATAATTTTTAGCGAATGAAATAGGACGATATCCCTATTCTATCATTATATTAAATTTTGTACTTGTTCACAATTAGTTTTTAATTAACGTACATTGTCATGACACTTTACTAAAATAGTAATTTTAGGAGTAGTCCTATGTATTTTCTACTACTCATATGTATTTTCACAATTAAATTAATTTACCGAGTATAGTAAAACAAACACTTGTTTCTGAAGTACAGTTGAAAGAAATCTCTAACTATCCTTAAGTCCACAATTAAATGAAACTATGTGATGTAGTATTATTTCTACTTTCTTTAATTTCTTTACAACGACCTACAAGCAAAGATCTTTGTTAATAGCCCACCTGAAGATGTTGTAATACAACGAAACCTAGATCGTGGTAAAGAAATTCCAGAAAGTAGAAATAATATTACATCACGTAGTTTCATTTAATTGTGAACAATGAAGTTCTACAAAATTAACGCCAAATTTATTCAATACCCTTAAGTCGTCAATGCTTGTGATTATAGTAATCAATAATAAGTTAAAGTAATTTTATCGTTTATCATTAGTAATCATTGAATTGTACAATTTAACAGTTGCGGCCACCCATGATCGCCAACAGTAACAGCGCTGCGGAAAATCTAACAGGATTAGTCAGGTACAATATTTGATCTGATTATTTTGTTTTTACGCATACATATTTATGTATTAATATCACATCCAAATTTTAGTTCTAAATTTAATTTCTTTTCTAGGTTTCTGGCCAGTTGTTATAATGTGATATCAACATTATTTGAACGTTGCAATCAACGCCTTATCTCAGACAATATTAATATTTTACTTAACTCTCGCCCCTGTCGTTTCATGTTATCTTCGTCAGTACATGGTCGGCTTTCGTCTTTTCATCATCCCTATAATAGTAACATCACATGCGATAGGAGAGTTTCATTCAGTAGTTTATATAATGCGGGGTATTTTAATAATTGGTGCGTCAATGTAAAGCTATGGTTAAATAAGACTTTTAATGATATCTCAATTTTTGTAGGTAATATTTCTATATATATTCAAGACTTTTTACAGAGAATACCTATTATATGATTTTCCTAATTTATTAAAACAACATGACATAATTCCATTCTTTTGTATTTTAGAAATTAATAAATAATATTATACAATTGTATATACACAATATTATTATGATATCTTTAATAATTTCGAAGCCGTTGCATGAAATATTCATCAAAACTTTTTATAGGATATGTTGTTGGAGAGCATCGATAAGTTCAATCTTACTTACTTTCTTGCATCGATAAGACAATTGCCGTCAATCAATCTATGCATAATTTTGTCGTATTACATTAAATTGTCTGCAATTCGTTATAATTACACAAAAAAACTACCTAAAAATATAACTTAATAAAAATATTACTAATTTAAAATATTTCATTTATGTAGTCGGATATAATGTTGGTATCCAATTCATTTTATTAAAATAAAACGTCACAATATTTTTCAAATAACAATTTTGTTATGAAAAGTGGTCTAAACTCTATACATAATTTATAAACGCTGGAACTATTATATCTATGTTATAAATGAAGTAACTTAACCTAGCTTTTACTATAAAGTATTTCACGCTTTATATTCTAATCACTGTTCATAACTTGGTTGTTTTAACAGTCATACAAGGTATCTCTAATAAGTAACAATCTGTGCGTAGTGTATGATTATGACTTAGACTTTCACAAAATACTATTTTGTCTCTAAAGACGAATTCCTTAGTTGTTACTCAGACGTCACATTAATCAAGTACATCTGTCGAGATTATGTCATTCACTATAGTTGAATTGTGATAAATTATTTATAGAATTCAGTTCTATGTAAATCCAAGTACAGTTTTCTTTAAATATTTAACCCTTAATTTGAAAAAGATCACATTTACTGTGAATTTTATGGCATAAATTTCCGGCTCCCTAAATGATAATTTTAACTGTTTCTAGTAAATTTTAGATTAGTAATTTGTTCATAAACCATTCCCTTATGTTAATATTATTTGCATTATTATCACAAGATTTAATCTCGATTTGCTACATAATTTAAAAGTTCATATCCTCAAATTAAATATTGAACTTGTCGCGTATGCATTCTCCTTAAAAACAGTTTTTATTTCTTTCAGATTTCAGTTTTTGTATTTATTTTCTAACCAAATTTTAAAATGAAACTCGCCAAATCGAATCACAATAATATTCTTCAGTTTTTTCCAAGTTTCAAAATTAATTATTCAATTTAGTAAATCCCCGTGTAGGAAAGAGCAAGAAAAACTTAAATGAAGTTGTTTCTATGGGTTTAGCTATTTAATATTTCATATTTCCCACATGCTGCTCCCCCAAAATCGGATCTGTACCACTTTAAATGTAACCCAAACTCCCAAATGCAATGTCCCGACACGATAAAACCTCCCGCACATGACGAAACAACAGTTATCACTTGGGAGGTGGGGACGGGCACACGAGGCCCGGCCGTGCCTTAAATCAGGTATATTGGCTCGACTGCTTGCTAGCTGTGTGTGTCTTGTGTTCTATCAACGTGATGTGCTTGCTGCACTTGCTATATCAGTCATCTCTTAACTTTGAAGGTTTTTATGTCAAGCTAACTGATTCAGACATTATTAATTACTGCAAGAGGATGCTTAGTGATAACTAGTATATATATATAAATGTTTTTGATTTTAATCTATTGTTATGCAGTTGGTTTGTCTTAATAATCAAACCAATAGACGTGACAATCCATCAAAAATAATTAAATGAATTAAATAATGATGGGCTCACTACTCTAAATCATAAGAATTTGATGTCTATCGTATCAGTACCTATAACTAAATGCAGCGTAACTTTGTATGTGGCATCAATTTATGTAGTGTTGTCATATTTTAGCTATGAAACATTTTCTTGACTGCATTTTTGATCGTTTTTTTTCTACATAGTTTTATAGCATTTAATTAAGGAAAAGATACATTTTATATATAGTTATATAAGTAAAGGTATAAATAATTAGATTGCCTTTTGATGTCAGTATTTAATTTATTATAAAACATAACCAATCTAATTGGAAAATAAAATAAAATTTTGCAAACTGTCTAGATTTGATCTCTTGTATTGCGTGGAATGGACTATTCATTCCTATCACATAGGAAGTAAAAATATTAAAATCTGTGATATAATAAGGCATATTCAATCAAGAAATTATATGCTGATCAGCAAAATTAAACCGCACAATATAATATTTATCAAAATTCTCAAAATGTTTACTAATTTCCAAATAGTTCTATCATACCGAAAAATGGTTCTGGGAAAATTTAAAAAATGCTTGAACTTGAACTTTAATACTCGAGTTTCTGTATCATTAATTGAAAGAAAATTACATAAATTTTGAGATGCATGAGCCAAAATCATTTTTTTGGTCAATTTTGTTACCTTCAATTTAGCAGTTTAGTTACTGTTTTTTTAAGTGTGTGGACTTTTTTTTCACCTTTTATATTAAATAAAATTTTTACACATATCTATAAGAAAATATCAATTAATTACTCAAAATTTAGGAAGTTCAAGCTTAAAACTCTATTTTTTAAATTATCCCGCAAGCATTTTTTGCAAACATGCGCACATTTGGATATGAATGTACAGTTTTCAAAACATTTTTTATTGTTGGTCATTTAATTTTGCTGAGCAGGACATTTGACTGACCTCTTCATTTTGTTGACAAGTATACATAGATGATGAAAAAATATTTATCATTTTTCTAGTTTTTTTTGTCTTTAAAACAAATTTATGAGGTTTGTCTAGATAACTTCGGAACTTTTCTATCAGCCTTCTGCATTTGTCACCGCAATTAAATACAGTTATTATGTATAATTAATAAAAATATATTTCAGTATCTTTTTGACTGAAGTGGCTGAAGTTTTGATGATCGATACGTTAGACATTTTATATACAAATAGCCGCCAATTATCTTGAGTACAATAATTCCCCGGTATTTGTAGGGATTACATTTTTGAAAATTACACACCAACCAAAACCACAGATATCGACTGTCAGGAGTGGTAGTATAATGGGGGCTTACTGGAAGTTTCTCGCATAGTAAAACAAAACTCAGTCATGTTTAATAAATTATTGGCATGGATTATTTTGCTTTTAAACAATTATATGTCGATAATAGTGAAAAGTACATACAAATATAATAACTGAAATTTCATGTGAAGACGTAGAATGTTTCTAAGTGAATTTTCCAGTTTTCCGTGGACACAAAAAATCAGTGGTTTTCATTTCTCTCATCTATAATTATCCGCGCATTCTGTAAGAGAAATTTATTTTTTTTTGTTTGTCACCAGAATGCATTCTGATATTATATTAAAACAAAGGTGTATTCCTGTCAACATTTAGTAAACAGTTTTCTAAATGCAGACGTACTACGAATATGTAAAACTGCGAATAGTGAATCCACAAATAATGAGATATTACTGTACTTTACAGCACGGAATGTGATTAGCCTTTTAATTATTTCTAGGATGTGTGTATTTATTAGTTAGATAGGACGTTTACATAATTTCTGTTACATAATTCCATTTAATATTTTTATTTTTTTTATAACAAACGCACATGTATAAACCTACAAAACTCTCGTTATAGATTTCTTGCAAATAATAAATTATTATTTAAAGTAATTATTGCCACAAAAAACTTCTATACAAATTATTACTGCAAAAATTGTTCGTGATAATAGGTGAAGAAAAATATATACAGTAATACAAATTTTAAAAAAGATGACAATGTTGGCGCCCTAGAGTATATGTTCATTCTCTTTGTAGAATATAATAGAATATATAATAGAATTTTTTTAAGTTAAATGTACATGCAATAGACTAAAGAAATACAAATCAAAGTGTTCATGGTATAGAAATATGTTCTAAAGCTCATTATATTAAATTTACAGGAAACAAGTGTTCCAATTCATATTAAAATTGAATACTCTTAAGAAACGTTCAAATAAGATAAAATGTTTTAGGGAAAGAAGATCTCGTCAAGAAAAAATAAATATAAATGTCGATGGAAAACCGGTGACACGTTTAATTATGCAGAAAAATTAATAAAAAAAAAGGAACTATACAAAAATCATAAATTAATTTTACATTTAGGTTCGGTATCTAAATAGGAAAAAATGGAACACTTAGAATGTGTCTGTCTGTCACAGCCGATTTTCCCAGAAACTATGCTATGTAGAAACTTGAAATTTGGCATAGTAAAGCGTCTTTTAACCCTGATATTTTGCAGTAACTTTTTAAAATATTCATAAAAGAATTAAAGAAGTGGTAAATTAAGTACTCAAAATTTTTTTTATTTAATCTTATATACTACTACTAGGTACTAATGTGGTGTAATTGTGGAGAGATTAATAATATTACTGTCATTTACGCGCCGCCGCCGTCCATCCGTCCTTGCATGGCATCGGTATCACGAATACTGATTTTTGGTAATTTTAAATCTGTGATAAACTCAAAAATATTAATGATAATTATTTGCTGTACAGAGCTAATTTTATCTACATTAAATGCCCAACGAAACCAACTTATTTAATTAAATAAAGATTAATATAATATTGATCAAAATAAATTCAAAAGCACAAAAAAATTAATAAAAATGGTCACTGTGACTTATCCGTAGAATATAGATATATGCCATACCGGACTTTTTTATAGATATTTTTAAAATACACAATTCCATAATACAACATATTCATATATCTCGTAAAGTTTAGTCAGTGATAGCAATAACTTTTTTACGAAATATTGTACACATTATATGTATAATACCTATAAACATTCTGGAAGAAATTATCTGAATGATAGTGGAAACCGCATCAAAATCCGTTGCGTAGTTTAAAATATCTAAGCTTACAAAGGAACAGACAGACGCGGGAAGCGACTTTGTTTTATACTATATAAGGATGTGGGACATAATTTGAAATGGCTTATTATGAGGACCTCAACAATATTTGTTTCGTAATTTTAAATTGTATATTTAAAAAGATATTCTAAAAAAAATTGTCAAAATAGAACATTCCCCTTTTTTCCATGAAAAAGCAGGATTAGTAAAATCGGACTAGAAGAATACAATAAAACTATATCGATTACAGTAGATCTTATAATACTTGAAATATCCACTAATTTTTATATTTGTGAAATAGAAGCGTGTGATATCAGTTACGAGTTACCAGTTACGAGTATGTTAAAATAATACATACGTTTACCTGTTACAAAATACGGCCTAGGCATAGGCAGCACCACACATACTTGCTTGTAAAAACATAAAATATTCAATATTTTTTCTTACATACTGGGATTTCTAGCAGAATCTCGATGAAAACGATGCTATATAAGATATTGAAAACTTTCCTTCATAATTTATACAAGATTAGAACAGTCTGTTATGGAAAATATTGTCTCCTATACTAAGTTAGTTAAAATCGAGGGGCTAAGTTTAAAATTAAATAAAACTACTTAATTTCTTTACATTATCTTCACAATTAAATGAAACTACGTGATCTCTATGCTAATAGCCCACCTGAAAATGTTGTAATAAAACAAAACCTAGGTCGTGGTAAAGAAATTAAAGAAAGTAAAAATAATACTAAATTATCGCCAAATATATTCAATATGGGATAAGTTTAAATAAGCAATGCATTGGTGGCATTTAAGACGATTATATTTACCACGGGCTTCCAGAAATTATTAATGAACATATGCGGACCAAATATCGATACGCAATGAAGTTTAGATGGAACATCCAGTACAAAGTAAAACAAAGTATGAGTACATGGAATACTACTTTGTCCAAGAGTATGACATGTTACGAATATGAACCTATTGCGTGGAATGTTTTCTGTTTCAATCTTACACAAGAAGAATTTTATACGTTAAACGGGATACCATACGTAAATCCTGAATCACTTTATTTCTTTTGCTCTTATAGAAGTTGAGTCAATACAAACAGAGACAAAAGCTGCATATTTTTAATAGATGTCTGTGGAATGTCATACGCTGGTACGTCCATTACTGTCAAATATTTCATATTCGTAAGGATTACAGTAGCCCCACTTCTAATGTGAAAAACTTAGTAGGCAATATATTTACATTGTGAATAAATGTAAACACTTTAATAGTAATACTACGTACCCTTAAATGTTGACAAGGACCGAAATGTGTACGGAACCCTCATAGTGAGAGTTCAACCTGTACTAGACAGGTTATTAATTTTATTACTACTGAGTCATTTTTTTTAAAGTTCTTTAGTCCTCAAGTTAAATTTTCGATTTTATATTCCTATTCCAAATAATTATTACTTGTTTTTATTTTAAGCTATAAAATTAATATAACCTCATTTTTGGTAATTTCTTAGGAATTTAAAGTGCACATTTCGATTTACACATTATTTCATGAAACATGACTCGATAGTGATCAAACAAATTTTCAAATTGTGGTTCCTTTTTTACATTATAGAAGTAATCGCTTCTGAATTATACAAATAATTATGTTTCGAAAGTTCGAAGAATTTTTTGACAAACCTCATACATAGAATGTGAAAACTTAAAGATTTTTAATTTTTTGATTTACTATATTAATTTTTTTCTATCACGAAGGTTGAAAATATATTTTAATGAAATTGTAGATTATGTAATGTTGACTGTTATACACTATAGCAAGTCTTAATGGTGCTGATTGAAACCCATGTGGTTCTTTTATAGTGAAGTCTATTAGGACTGTATAAATTTGTATAACGTATTTTTATAACTAAAATCTTATTTGTGTTTAAAGAATGTTTTGTAATTACTTTAATTCTCCAAAAAAAAAAATTGGAAATGGACCTTTTCAAAATTAAATTTCATGATTAAAAGTGATTGAAGTTAACAAATCATCAATAATTTGATGGTCTTTTTCTATAATGCTCATGAATCTTATGGTACGTCTAACTTTATACTGTTTTGATCAAGAAAAAATAGGTATCTCAACACATGACACTTTTTTCACTGTTGAATTATCTGTTTAAATTTGTTATTGAGTTTTGAACAAGCTGTTGCATTGTGTCGTGTCAAGCGAGCATCTATAAACCCAGCCCAGCAACATACAATATATGTGCTGGGCTGAGATGGCTTCAATGTAGGTGATATGATGGATTCAATGAGATGAATTAACAATGAGGAAATTTGGATATGGCTATAGCTAAATTTCTTCACCAGAGATCATTAGCAATTAATTGTTTTGTCAATCCCTTAGTGTACCGATAAGTTCAACAAAATCTGGGCCCGACTAATAGGCGGTGGCACTTGCTAAACAGATCACCGTGGCCTTTGCTAAAAGGATGCATTTACCGAGGGATGTTGCCAGCAAGCATAAACGTAATTTGGCACTGTCCCACCTTGCTACACCCAAATGGATTCTATTACAATAATCTAAGATGAAAAGGCGAGCATCCCAGATAATTTCTTTACATAAACATGGCATACAGATCCTTGTAATTGTAGCAATTGTTAAAAGGAATGCTCGTAATACGAGTCAATTAGGAATACAACACTCGCAGAATAGAAAATGTGACATCTTGTCGCAGCATTAGTAGTATTGTAAAGTCACAATTATCCTTTACTTTTATAGTTATAGTCTGTTATTTTATTAGTACAGTTTTTAAAATTTTGAATATATTTGTGAAGTTAAATTTATGTTTGTAATTAAAAGGAAAAAACCTTTTAAAAGTACAGGTAAAAGAACGATAATTGAAATGAATAAACATAAATTTAACATTTATTCATTTCAGTTATTTACATTTTTTTTTAAATGTAAGTTTTTCTCGAATTCGCAGTTTACAAAAACTAAAACAAAAGTATTTTTGCATTATTTAAATTTTTTTATTTTAAGTAAGATTTTTATCATTTTCTGTGGAATGTTAATGTCAGTTGTTATTGTTGATTTTGGTTTAAATACTTCAAAGATTTTCTCCTTTATCTTATTATACTTTATGATGCCTATTTTTCGGGTTTCATACCTCAAAAAGAAAAAAGGAACACTTGTAAGATCACTCACATATCCAGCTGTCTGTCATAGCTGTTTTTCTCAGAAACCGTTTGTCATAGGACCTTGTAATTTAGCATAGTAATAAGACATGTTAAACCGTGCAAATCTCAATAACTAACATTAAAAATGTTTATATGGAAGTTGGAGGGCAAGAACTATTTAAAAAAAAATATTTTACTCTTCTATATATAGTGTGGAAAAAGGCTAATAATAAGGTCTTAAAAATAATTTTACATAATTTTGGATAGTATATCTTGAGATATATTGTAAGATATGCAAAGAAATATTTTCTTTCCTGCCCTTATTTCTGGAACTACTCAACCTAAAATTATGAAAAAGATAGTGCTAGAAGTCAACCTAAAATTATGAAAAAAATAGTGCTAGTAGTCAACCTAAAATCATGAAAAAGATAGTGCTAGTAGTCAACCTAAATTGATGAAAAAGATAGTGCTTGTAGTCGACCCAAATTATGAAAAAGATTGTGCTGAGATTGACCTAAAATTATGAAAAAGATAGTGCTAGTAGTCAACCTAAAATTATGAAAAAGATTGTACTAGTAGTCAACCTAAAAATATTGAAAAGATAGTGCTAGTAGTCGACCCAAATTATGAAAAAGATAGTGCTAGTAGTTATCCTAAAATTATGAAAAAGATAGTGCTAGTAGTCAACCTAAAATTATGAAAAAGATAGTGCTAGTAGTCAACCTAAAATTATGAAAATGATAGTGCTAGTAGTCAACCTAAAATTATGAAAAGGATAGTGCTAGTAGTCAACCTAAAATTATGAAAAAATAGTGCTAGTAGTCAACTTAAATTATGAAAAAGATAGTAGAAATTTATAAGTGCCTAAATGTATACTGTAACCTCATAGTGTGAGTTTAACTCGCGCTTGATAGGTTTTTTTATATTTTATTACAGTTCTTAATACCAGGTGCATGTTATTTCAATCATTAACATAATGTTATATGAATAGATGACAAACAACCATATCAGATGATTGATAACATACCATAAAATAATTACTAATTACATTAGCACTAGATGGCGCTTTATTATTTAGCTACTAAAATGGCGGGTTTTTAGAAAACTTAAATGCAAACACTTCTTTCTTTTACATTGTTTCTCATTATTTCTTCTTCTTTACAGTATAAACAGTATAGGTAATCAAAAATTTAAAATTCACCTTTCCTATTGCCTGCCATTGGTTTTATTGTAGGTATTATATAAACATTACTGTGGTAATGTGCTGTATTGGTTTCTGTGGAAAATGACATCCAGTTTTTTGAACTGTATAAAATAATAGATTCGAGGAAATTAAAATCTTAAGAAGTGTACACCAATAAAAATAATAACATAAACAAATCATTTTTGGCATATAATAGCCATTGTTAATTAACCGACTATCGATATTTGTGATCACAACATACCACATGGTAGTGAGATTTTTTCATTGGTTAACATTAAAATATAACCGAGAAACGAGTATGAAAAATAGGACCTGTGATCTATCACACAATGTGTTTATGCAATAGAGTTTACAGTGACAACGTCTTCTATCACGACAGCCAGCTTGATCACCATAATAAAGTCACGCAAAGAATTCAACACCGAAAAAAGTGTCCTGTGAGCTAGACAGTGACTTTTTTACATTTGCTTTGTTAACAACCTCTTACTATAAGTTTGTACCTCATGTTTATACTATAAAAAACATAAGCCTTATGGGAAAATTAGTACATTTGTTTTTTTTGTTTGTTGTAACAAGGTATTTAAAATTAACTGCTACTATATTATTGTTAGTTATTGTTTATGAAAAGTTGAAAAGGTTTGTGTAATGTTACTTGAATTTAAAATACTAGTTTTACAAGTTAAAATATGATTTAAATTTTTGATATGTGCCAGAGTTTATTTGTTATGACACCGTTTGCATAAGTGACTTGATTGGAGCATTTTATTTGATATTGACATTTGAAAATTAACATTCGCATGGCCAGTGTTGGTTTGCTTATTGATATTACGAGTGTTGAGATGTTTAACACAGTTAATTTCTGCATTCACATTTGTTAGTTCGAATTGATCCGAGAATATAAAAATAATATTAGTGTTATGTCAAACTTTGATTATGAAAATTGTTTGTGTGTTACATGCTGCTGTTGTCAGGCTGTGAAGGTGAGTTGCTAGATATGCGCGTGATGAAATAACATTTTTATAAATAATTATATTTAAAGGCTCCGAAATACACAGTGACAAAACGTTTTGTTTAAAATGAGTTAAGCAGGTCGTTGAATAACAATGAATTTTTAAGGAAAACATACTTTAATGTTCAATTTGAAATTAATATTATCAACTTTCATTGGAACTTTAGAAATTTTATTTAAGTTTTGTTCGTAACAATATGCTTAGTATTATATCATCTCTATTGTTTATAAAAGGCATTTATTGAAATGTATTTATGGTATATCTTCATGTCAGAATTATAAGAACCAAATTTCTGTGAATTGAGTTTGCTTACTTTAATTAAAAAAATCTTTAAAAACAAGTTTAATCTTTGCTAAATTTTGCATGTAATAATAACTTTAATTCTACTTGTCAATAGTTGGAATGAGCAAGTGGCCAGTAGGAAGTCATCGTGGCTGGCAGGTGAGGTGCACCCGATGGCAAATGTGAGACTGAAAAAACCGGCTCTCCCCACCGGAGCCCTCTCAGTGAAGTGTCAGTGTGGTGCCAAGATCCTACTCAACGGAGCAACGAATGCGGAGAGCACAACTAACGGCACGCGCCGCAATGACACGTCCGTGCAACTCAAGCCTAATTCACGTGTCGGCTCCCGGTATCTGCAGGCACTCTCTAGTAGGGACTCACCAGAGCCCAAGCACTATGTGAAAAGAGATAGTTCGGTAAATGACAGGGTTTTAAAGACTAGATCATTGAACGGTAATGCTAGGTCCAAATCGATAGAGAATTTTAACAATCAAGTTTTGACGAATGGTATGGATCATGCCAAGGATCCAAAGCGGGATAGCGGTGTAATTAAATCACCAGTCCCCAGTAAGGATGTTGACGCTCTGCTCTTGAAGCACCACACGTCCTATAGCGATCTGTTCAACGGTAGGATTAATGGCAAAGACTCGAAATGCAGCAGTTTGTACAGCAACGGCTACACATTCTCATCGAGCGGACAACTCACAGATACAGATGATAACTCGGATGGGGGATACAAATCACTCCCGCCTTCAATAAATGGTTCCGTGGGGAAAAAAGCAAGTGGAATACCGCGGAGGTCAGTTGAGAGCAAACTATCTCCATCTAAATACAATATTAAGGCTAGCGCTGTATAATGTAGCATTTAGTTTGTTTATTCTTTCCAGTGTATTTTGGAAGTGTTCTCGGGCAACGTTAGGAGGATTTATTCGATGTATAATCCTGATTGTATTATATATAGTTATTTATATTGTAAGGGGCGGCAGATATTATCAGTATAATAATGCCGAATATTATGAAACGCAACAAATAAATGTTGGCTACAACTGACAATTATTGCCGAATTTTTAAATAACCAATGTTATTGTTTGTAAACATGTCAGTTGGTTCATTTGTGACGGAAAAGCGTTTGGGGTATAAAGTTTATTCATAACTTTCATGTGTTGTTTTATGTAATATTAACAGATGACAATTGACAATGGTAGGCCATCTTATTAAGCCAATTTTAACATAATTGCCAAATGTATTTTAATAAGTTATTTATAGCAAATTTGCCGAAATACTTAATTTTAGCAAATTTGTCCATGAAATTTGTATGAAACTTTAAACAGATCTATGTATTTGGTTTTCATAACTTTCAAAGAAGCATTCCTTGGTTATAAATAAATTCGAGATGCCTGTGTAACTTGAATTAACTTCAGTTAATTTGTCATTTTATGGCTAATTATGACGCTTGCCATTAGATATTATTTTGCAAATGCATGTATCTTATAATGATTACAATGTATATAAACCCTTCCCCCAAACGAAGATGGCTCCTAAAACTATTGTTATAATTATATTGTTTAAATTTTAATTATAAGGCTTGCCATCAGATTTCAATAATAATAATTATTATTATAGTTTAATTAATTAAATCAATTATATGTTTATGTAATGAATTATTACTGAAATACATTAATAGTTATTATAAAGAATTTAAGAATTAAACATTTTTTTTATTTATTGGATACTTTACATACATAAATATAATGAAATATTAATTAACTTCAAACCAAGCTACTTGAAATAAAAATACAGATCTAAGCAGAAATTAATGGCCATATTCAATGATAGTCATTGAAGGAAAACAAAATATTATTTCTGCCAAAGCACCAAAATATTAATGGTAGTTTTCACAAACTTATTTTATGAAAACTTACACTTATTTCAATTTGGCTTTATAAAGTATATTTAAATTCTTAAACCAGTGATTTCTCTATTAAAGCTGGTGACTGAAACCCATTGATAAAGTACAACAACCATCAGCTCCCTCTGGTGGTAAATAAATTAACACTTGATTAGCTTACATATTATATTCGATCCAAATTATTTATATGCATAAATATGGTATAGTATGTGATATGAAAGCATTTAATAATTCAAAATTAAATGAAACTACATGATCTAGTATTATTTCTACTTTATTTAAATTCTTTACCATAACCTAGGTTGCGTTGTATTATATTAGTAAAGATATATGCTTATCACCCACCTGTAGATTTTGTCATACAATGGAACCTAGGTTGTGGTAAAGAATTTAAATAATGTAGAATTAATACTACATCACGGAGCTTCATTTAATTGTGAATAATGAATTTCTACAGAATTAACGCCAAATATATTCAACATTTAATAATTCATAAAAACAATACAGTGTCTAGTTTTTTCAAAATATAATCCCAAAATACTTGCGACATCACCTCAACTTTCAATGGTGTTTACTATTTTCTGTCCTGTACATTCAAATCCCATATATCAAAGTCTCTTTTTCAGTGTTGCTGTTTCTTTGCTTTTTCATACATTTTTATATGATTTACATTCATTTTGCGACTTTCATAAGCACATTCATTTCCAATTTTCGTAAACACTTCATTTCAATAACACGATTAGCGACTGACTAAAATTTCCTATTTGAAAATTTTCTAAATTTAGTTATATGGCCGACTTTACTTAGTTTCTTCATTGCATTCAATTTTTTTATATTGAGTTGGTAAATGGCTGAAAAAATTGTATCCATGTCTTAAAGAAAAAAAAACCATTCTAAGCAACCTCTATGTTTATTGTATGGTCCCTATTGGTACGGGTTTGACAGATAGTGAAGATAGTAACATTATATATTTTACTAAAAAAACTATAATCTAGGGTAAAATCATTTGGTTTGAAAGCGCAGACCAGAACACTCCAGATGAAATTTTTTTCCTTGTCATATTTTTACAATGTGAGGCCTTTTCCATTTTAATAAATTGTATTTAAAATAATATGAGAACTAGATATGACAAAGGACTTAACAAAAGAAGAGCATACAAAATGGTCAAATGTCCAAGTGTGTTTGGAAAAACATATTTGGCATTCATTTTCAAGGCAGGGAAAATAATCAAGCCATTAATGAAAAAATATTATAAATACACTCCGAACTAAACTGTAGTTAACTTCATTGTTTTAATTCGAGTAAAGACTTAAAAACTGGAAAGTTTTTCTTTGTATAGAGTGATAAGAATGGATCATTTTCAGTTCCAATAGTATGTAATATTCACTCTCTCGGTCTCTGTAGGATTTGGTCTCTCAGTCCTGGCGAGCTGTTGAAATAAGTTGTAAGCATCAACATGTTTAACATAAACTATACATTCCATCTAGCCTGTTAAGGCATTTTAGACATCCACAAAAAAGGTTTGTAGTACATTAGTACATTTAATGAAAATTCGATACATAATTAATTGATATACATACAGATAACTTAAAAGCACTTCAAAAGATCCCCAATCTCTTGATAACAAAACAAACAGTCATTAGTTAGAAATAAAATTGAACTCAAACACAGCACGCACATTTACTTTCAGAAAGTGACATCCTGATTCAAAAAATTATTTGATTTGAATTTTAAATCAATTGGAACGTTGAAAATTTGAACATTTGCAAGTATCACAATGTACTTGAATTTTTCTGCAGGTCGTACTGATGTATTTCCAATGCTAAGGCGTGTGCCATCCTTAATGAATTTAAAAGCACCTTAAAAGATCCCCAATCTCTTGATAACGAAACAAACAAAGTCATTAATTAGAAATAAAATAATCAATACAGCTTATTGTATTTTTTATATTTTAATAATTCAAAACAGGTTGCTTACTTGTAAACACCTATACATTTAATTTATCTATGTACAAAGGTGTCGGTTAGAAATTTTTGTACCTTTATTGCAGAGAAAAACTTTAATTTTCGGCACTTTCTCAATCAAAATTATATTTAAACCTTTTATTCATTGTAAACAGAGCCTCCGTGGAAAAGAAACTTAAAAAAATAATGAATCACAAGTATAAACAATATTACCTTCTGCAAAATTATTCTTGTATCGCTTAACATCCAAATTCCAATAAGGACTTTAAAAATACTTATAAATCCCCACTGTCCTGTCATGTCCTTTTGATGGATCGCATGACGCTTATTAAGTGTGTACTCTCGCATTAACATTGAAATAGGGTAACTCGATACTGAAAAAAGATTGATACAAGAAAATTTTATTGCTTATAACCATGTCTACCTGTTATATCGCTATCTGCTTTTATGCTGATTCATTTCTTTTGTCAATAGCAATGCTATTTTACAAGAGTAATCAGCTAGAACAAAGTGACATACTATACTATCCTAATTTACCTAGTTTAACACAAATTTTCAATATACCCATTCTAATTTTTCTTCAGTATCCCTTTATCTTACAATCAGTTTCATTTTTAGATTTCTGTGGCCAAATGGCAAAATTGGAACCCTAATCAATTCATCATGTCCGTCTATCAGTCTGTCTGTATGTGACAGCCATTTTATGCGGAGACTTTTGATGTCCCTATACAATGTTGCTATACAATGAAAATTTTTATTTAAGTCAACAGTTGTGAGATAGGCGCTTCTAAAGTCTTAAAAAGTTTGTCCACCCCCTTTAACATTTCAACTGGCATATGTAAAATTCTGAAAAAAATAAGTGAGTAGAACTTAAAATAAACTTTCACCGAAAATTGGTTTGAATATATGTTGTGTAGTTTTTGAGATATGGGGTATTTTCCATAACTTTGTTTTTCCGTGTCATCGAGAACTGCAAACATATAAGTTTAATATTGTTTGGTGCTCTGGAACCCTTGGTGTGCGAGTCTTCCTTTTTATCATTGTTGACAATATTAATATTTTTTAATATCTAAAAGTATCTTGCTTATATGAATTTATCTGAAAATATAGAACATTTGTACAGAAAATGGCTATTTCATAATTTATTTGTATGGTATATGTGTATATGTATCCTCTATATTGTGCAGTTATCTAAGTTGTTGTGTGACACTTAGATAAAAGTTTACTTAAATTTTACTACTAGATAACAATAGCAAATATTATTTTAGCGAGGACACAATGGTCACAACAATTTTACATGATACTTAGCAGACAAAATACTTGTCAAAGTTTCAACATTGTACACTTAAACTGTTACATAACTGGTAAGTTCTATAATTATTTTTTATAAAAAAAAAATTGACCTTTCTATAACAAATTTTTGCTGAAACTGAAACTGAAAAATTCATTATGAACAAAAGAATTTTAAGCAAAACTCGCAAAATTCATTGCATGATATGAGAGTTTATCATAAATAAATTATATAAACGACACAATTAACAAGTGAAAATATACCAATTGTCAACAAAGATTCAGCTAAAAGTTTAAATGAATAATTGTGAAATCTTTAATAAAAACTTATGTGATAAATTCTTTGTTAACTTTCACAATTATCACCGGCTATAGAATTAATGATCTTATTACCGATTACATGTTGAAATAAACCTCATGAGTACAAATATTTTGTAGAAAAATTAATGAAGCCGATTGAAGAATGATCCAGAATTTACATCAATGAAACAGTGATGGACCGTAAAACTTATATTTCATCAAATGCCTTTTATCACCAGTGACAGGTCAATCTGGATCACATGCAAGAAATGAATTGTTTCAGTATCGGAATAAAAAATTTAGTGACCTTGTTTAAATAAGACCTAATAGAATAAAATTTATTTAAGCAATATAAGGTAAAAGCTTAGGTTAATTTGGCCTGTATTGTAAGTTTCTAAGCTACATGTTTTCTGTAAACTTAGTATTTGTTATACATAAATGTTTATTACATTATGGTCGGGTTTCTTTAATTGTATTACTATGGTATATAATTATTTTCTTAAATACTTACGTTACTTAAAATTACTTAATTAAAATAAAATAAAACTTTGACTTTGGTTTCATTTGTACATTATATTGGTTTTTGGTTTGGAAAATTATTTATAATATTTTTTTTAAGTCACTGCTACGACTTCGTCAATCAGGTCACATTCAAGCAATTAAGTAAAAGAATACAAGTAATTGTGGAAGCGATACAATGGAACTAATTAATAGTAATAGCTTAAAAATTAAATGAGAGAAAGGGAGGTATGCAAGAAATTTGATAATTGTAGTCGTGTAATTGGAAATAGGGAAGCTATGATTACTATGGCAATCGGGGATTGAGTTCCTTGTGGTAGAGTTAGGATTGTCCAGTTTTTGGCTTGAATTGTATTCGATTTTTTAATTCTTGGGTTTTAAATATATTAGATCTGAGTTCAGTTCTCTATATGTGATTAAACATAAAAAATTCAGTTAATTCAATGACATTTAACACATTGTTAACTAGCAATTGTATGCAGACACAACTTCATGTCGCCAGTTGTGATTTTATAATTGTGTATGAAGTGAAGCAATCTAAATAAACTTCAATATATTTTATTTATACATAACAAATTTAAATAAAACTTTATATATATTGTCCATAATAGGATTTAATAATTCTTTTGGTGCAGTAAGCTGTGTATCAATCACCTACATATAATGGTACACGTGTATACAAGTTAACAATCAGTTTTCAAATCAATAAATTATAAAATATCAGAATCACTAAGACTATCACATAAAGCATCTAGATATAATCCATTGGAAAGAACATTTTATTTCAAAGCTATATACAAGTTTTCTTTCCCAAGTGGAAATTCGTTTATATATATAAAATGTATATATATAAAATAAGAATTCATTCATATAAAAATTTCATGTAATTTTTATATAAATGATTAATAACAATAAAAAATGTCAAACTAACTAAAAACCCAATTAATTTAAAGGATATCCTTTATAAACATTTAAAAGAAAACATCAATTTACATAAACAAAAATATTAACAATTTGTCATTTGGTTTTGCAGTTATTACTTGTTGTCAAGTTGTACAAAGTTTTCCATCGATTCCAACTAAGTAAGATCACTCAGTGCCATTTGGTAATAAATTAATGAATTTATGGTTACACCAATGTCATTTCCTTGTGTCAAATCACCATAGTGTAATATTGTAATAGATAAAAATTAATTATACTGCCTAAATATGGTGTAGCGTGGCGTATAAAACTATTTTAATAATTGATAAAAATAATACAGTGATAGTTTTTCGAAAATTCTATCTCATCTTCGTTCTGACATAATCTCTTCACATTCAATGACGTTTAATGTTTTCCATTGATAAAATGCTACACTGATGTCGATAAACGTGTAACCGAAAGTTCTAATTTCTGTTTATTTTAAGTGATCTCTATATTTATTGCACCTATATTCTATAATTAAGAGGAAAAATCTGGTTTCTAAAACGTAAAGCTACGTTTAGACTACGACACTTTGGTGTATACATACACTCAGTGTATACTGACAGTTAAAAACGTATTTCGTATGCATACTTTAGCGATTGTACCGTGCACTAGGGCACGGTTAGTAAAGTAGACTCTTGTTCCGACTCGATTGACAGTTAATGAGAAACAGAAATACGTTTTTAACTCTCAGTAAGTTCGACTGACAGTCCTGACCGTGTGTGGTGCATACGGGCGTTAGTGTCGCGACACCGAAACCGCCTTATGTGTGAACGGCTAGACATTTGTGTCGCAATTAGTGTCGTAGTCTATACGAATCTTAAGTAGTAGTAGTAGTAGTAGTTAAGTTCTCTCTTCTAAGAAATCTTATTTGAAATAGATTTGTTTTGAAGGGTGAAAAATTTTGTCGGCACGAGGAGGCTACACAGATACTTATGGTTTGTGTAATGTACGAATTGCCATTTTGGTTCGTTCGATGAAAAATTATACCTAACCAATAATTGTAAAGAGAGTACCAGGAATTCTGAAAAAAGCCTTTCAACACGAAATTAATATTTATTCAAAATAATTAATGTAACAATTGGCATCAACGGATACCATATCAAATTCTCTACCTATCTATCAGGGTTTCACTTAAATTGTAATGACTTGATCGTTTATAACGAGGAGTTTCCTACGAGGAGAAAGTATGAAAACCACTCGGGCGCTACCGCCGTTGAAAGTAGGACTGTTGATAGAGCATCGATATACAACAAATATTAATATATTTGTTGCAAAAATATCGATAATTACGACAGATAGTTTTTAAGATAACGATACTAAAATTTATATTTATAAACTTTATATATAGTACATATGGCGGACTTATTGATACATGATACATACATAAGAGTTTTTACAATGAACATTCTTTATAAAAAAAGTATAAAAAAAAATTCAAACATACAAAAGCATAAGTAAAAAAAAAAACTATTGACATGATTTGGGATGAGAAAAACAAGGAAAGGATAAGGACACAAAGGAGAAGGTTTCAGGAGATGCAGGACTTTTTCACTCGATCTTTGAAAATATTTAGAAACGTGATTTTCCTGATGTCAGGATCCAGGTGATTCCAAATTTTTTATGCTTGGACAGTGAAGGATTTTTCGTAAGCGGTAGAGGTGTGTTTAGGAATAAGTAGGCTGAGTGAACTTTCAGATCGTAGCCCAAGTCCGTGAGCAGATAAATCTTTAAATTTGCCACTGAGATAATTTGGGCTATGAAGATTTTTTAATATATTCAAAATTTAGATACCGGTACCGATATTTTTAAACTTGCTGTCATTGTTTTAAAAGACCATTTAAAGCAGAAGTAATGCCATCTCTTTGGAACAAAAATAAGCAAATACTCGTACCAATGGAAAGTAAATACATCAAATAACATTTCTGGAAAAAGTTTCAATAGGTACAATGCCTGCAGAATAAAGAAATATCTGGATCAACCAAATATTACAAGGGCATCAAATGCCGTAAAATTCTGAATAGACGGCAGACATTTCATAGCTGCACTATCATAAATAGTCGTGAAATATTTTATATTATAAGTATATGTAAGTGATATTTATGAGTTATATCAACTATTGATCTCGTGATACGTACATAATAATAGCGGCTGTCAAACATCGGAATATATAAAGGAAAAAGTATTCTTAAAAATTGTTAACGATAAATACTGGTATATTAAACTTTTTATTTTAACGGAAAACAACTTGCATCGCGGGTTTATAATAGGAAAATCTATGTAAAAGTCAACGTTGCGATTATGTTGTTACGAACAAATCATAAAAACTTCAAAACTGTAATGCGTATCCAAATAATCAATACACGATTTAAAAGAGCAAGAACGTAATAATGCTATGCGGCAATCTTGAGAGCGTCATGTCATATACAACAACAAGATGGAGGAGAAAATGTTTGGTTCGCCATAAAGTAAAATGAATATAGGTCAAGAATGAGAACACACGCGACGATACGTGAGATGTTATTTAACATAGTTCGACAAGTACTACGATATAAAATCGGAACCCTTGTAATTTCGTAATATCCGGTTATCTGTCTGTCCGTATGTCACAATCATTTTATTCGGAAACTTTTGGCACTATATAGATGAGATATGAATTGCCATACAATGAAAAAAATAATATTAGGGGTGGCACTCCATACCTATATACGCTTCTAAAGTCTAAAAATTGTGTCCACCTCCTCTAACATTTCAAATGACATGTATACAATTTTGAAAGAAAATACTAAACAAATCATAATAACTTCAAAATTTTAATCTATATCCAAATAATCAATACACGATTTAAAAGAGCAAGAACGAAATAGTGCTATGCGGCAATCTTGAGAGTGTCATGTCACATACAAGTTACAACGACAAGGTGGGGAAGAAAATAATTGCTTCGCCATAAAGTAAAATGAATATAGGTCAGGAATGACTACACACGCAACGATACGTGAGATTTTATTTAACTGTGTAACGTGTACTGTCTGTCCGTATGTCAAGTACGTCACAGCGATTTATTCGGAGACTTTTGGAACTATATAGATGAAATTTGAATGGTAGGTGTCCCATATGAATTGTTATATAATGCAAAAATAATATTAAGGGTGACACTCCATACATGTAACTGAGAATAAAAAAAAATCCATTGCACATAGGCGTGTGTGGTATCACTAGGTAGGTCTAAAAATGATATAGAGGTTCTAGAAAAACTTTTTTATTTATGTCAACAGTTGTGAGATTTGCGCTTCTAGAAAGTGTGTTCACCCCCTCTACAACCGATATTGTCTTTCAACTGATATTGTAAAAAAAAAATTGTTGAAAAAAAATACTAATCAAATCATAATAACTTCAAACCTGTAATGCATATCCAAATAATCAGTGCACGATTTAAAAAAGCAAGAACGAAATAATGCTATGCTATATTATATAAAATTAATATAGGTCAGGAATGAGTATACACGAGACTATACGTGAGATGTTATTTAACATTAATCGACAAGTACTACGATATAAAATGCTAAAAGTAACAATAATGAAAGAATTTGAAAATACATACAATGACAAAATCTTAAACTTGGACAAATTTTACTTCATCTTTCAAAGATATTGATATATCTTTAAAATAAGAAGGTAAATGTCCATAGTAATTACTTATAAAGTAAAAGAAGAAAATATGAGTAATCTAAACAGACCCCTAAAACAAAAAGAGAGGTGAGGAGCTGAGGAGGATATGGCAGTGTCGACAAATTACATAATTTCATTTTTACAATTCGGTAATAATAAAGACGTGCGCCTCAGTACAGAGTTACTGTGTCAGCGTGCTATCGAGATAGTTATTCGATCGACGATATTGGTTAGAAAGACCCATATTCAAATGAATTCTAGTGTTCAGTTATATTCATCCACAGGCATTACTCAACTATATCAAGTTGTTTTTATTTTTTACAACGCTTCACTAAACACATCGTGTAAGAACAGTAGTTAGCGATTGTGCTTGCCAAAGCTTCTGCTTACCAAGGTTTTCATATTAATGTTTAGAACGTTATGTTCATATTGATGTCTCCTATATAAGTTTTTCATATGGTACTACTATGTCGTACTAGTCGTACCATTGTCACACCCAAAAAAGGGAGACAAAACAATCTTCTATCCTTATTGATTTTATTGCTTTCTAAGCACTCGTACACAGCGCATTAACGGACCGTTATATTGAATTATTATAAATAGTTATCAATTAAGACTGAATTACACAAGTTAAATTCAACCAAACAGCGAAATCAAAAAACACGCGAACGTAACAAGCGGCAACCTGGGATCTAGTACTCTTGATCGTACTCTCTATCTATGGGTGACGTTAAACTGGCGGGGGGAAGTGAGTATCGTTTGTTTATGTAGTGATAGTTAATATTCTTTACTATTGACCTGTATTCAGCGAAATTTAATAAATATTGCTAAATATAAATAAAATAAATGCAAGTTTATTGCGCTTATTTTGTTACCAACCCTACAACACCGTTTAGGGAAGACATTTTCGATTGAAAACTTTAGTGGTATGACTCTGACACTACCTAGCCCATTTTTTTATTCTTTTTTGAAATTAGATTATAACGTTTACGGTACTACGTGTAATTTTATTATTCTTTACCATTGTCCTGTATTCAGCGAAATTTAATAAATATTGCTAAATATGAATAAAAGAAATGCAACTTTAATGCGTTTATTTTGTTACCAACCCTAGAACACCGTTTAGGGAAGACAATTTCGATTTAAAACTTAAGTCGTATGACTCTTACACTACCTAGCTCATTTTTTTATTCTTTCTTGATTGACATTACCTAGCAATTTTTTATATATTTTTTTTGAAATGAGTTTATAACGTTTACTGTACTACGTGTAACTTTGCTTGATTAATAAGTATACTTATTCAATTAAAATACTATGTATAATTTATTTGAGAGCTTCCACTTATTTTACTAAAAAAAGCCAAAAAAAAATGTATCAATATTTCTTCGATAATTCGAGGTTTGATGTATATTTCGGTATATTGGCACTTTTATAGAAAAATTATTTTTAAAAATTTTATTAAAAATGTCAATATACTGAAATTCTGGTATATTTAAAAAAAACAGATAGACAATATTAGAAGTATTATAAATCTGTGGAAAAAATCGACCATAGAGTCGAAAAGCCCCGTTATTGTTTCTGCTACCTATATATGTTCATATTCCAGTTCATGATTTTTGTATTCGGCCAGCATGAAAGCAATTCATGATAGATTTGACCGACGTTCGAGATGAGAAACAATCCAATATTGTTAGCTTATCATTCTTAAGCTGGTCAAAGTCTAGAACGATAAGGAACGAGCCCACGCCGCCATTGCGCACGCCGTGGCGGCTGCATGCAATCAAACAAATGTTAGTTATCAAAGCGCAAGTTTCGCGGTTAGTGGGGTCGTGGCCGCGGCGTATGTCGTACGGCCATCTTGACACATCTTTCTCTGTGTTAAGTGATAGGAGTTTACAACCTAAAAAAATAGTGTCAGTGTTTGTTTTCTTTTTTTGACGTTTGGCGATAGCGCGGTGCATCGGGGGTTATCGTGCTTTTGTTGACAATCGCTTTAAATTGTTGTGGAATACAAAATAAGTAATTAAAGTGACAATGAATATTATATAATATACAATTTATATTATAACATGTAAGTTGATACATTATTGCTCCATTTTAACAAGAATAAAATTTATGTAATTAATTTTGTACTTGGTTACAAATAATTTTTGGGGGTAGATTTTCGCGAATGTAAACAAATAATATGTTTGTGAAGGAAGTAGGGAGTAGCATAAAAACTTCTATCTATCATATTATAACGTTAATTCCTTACCGTAGAAATAGATTTTATATATTGTAAATATCACTTTTAATTATGATTAATTAATATATTCTAAAAATAAGAGTATGTTTAAAATGCTACATATATTTAGAAAATGTTTTTAAAAATTGATTGTCTTGTGCCATTTTCAATAGTTTGCAAAATTAAAAACAAATTAATTATACAGATCTTTAAAATAATGAATTTCTAATAATATAGTAGACACGACCATATATCGTTGCCAACATATGGGCATTAAGGCAATCCGCATTGATATTTAAGGCAAAATTTAAGTTGATTAGAAAAATATGCAGGAAAAATACATCAAAAGTACATTACGTCCAAAAAAAAAATTATCAAAGCTCTCGTTTTGCTGCAAAATTTTATTGTGATTCACAGAAACTAAATCGTATAGACTCTGAGCCGATTTATGTGATTTCGTTTGAGCTTAAAAGCATGAATAATTTCAGTAATTCTTGTTAATTAAATTGAATAAATCTTATATGTATAAGGTTTATTTGCACGTTTAATTCCTATTAATATATACCCACTCCAAAAAAGCATTTCACCACCCGTCTTCTAAAAGCAAACGACTCCTTAAACATTCGAAAGAATATTTGGATGAATTTTCCTCTTTCGCGCCGCAAACTTTTCCGCACCAATAATTCTTTACTCAACGGCGTTGATGTCACTACAGATTCTGCGGATGTCACAATATAATTAGGCCACGTGAAGGTACAAAATTTCCACAATCCACATTCGAAGGCTTGATTAGTGATGCACTTGATTTTTGGTGGTAACAATAATGGCAATCGACGTCAAATATTTTTTTTTCTTTATCTAATGTCGAATTTCGAAAATCGAACAGTACATTAACGGCCATCGTTAAGTATTTTCTAATTTTTATCACCGAGATAAAATTATTTGTGTAGCAATACGGTGAATAGGAAATGTTTTGAGATTTTTTATGCCCCAATAAATTTATTAGGTATAACAAAATATGAAATGGAACCATATTTCATTTTAAACCGAGTAATATTATCAAATAAACTATTATTTTTCATAACTAATTGTTACATTCCCTATCGTTTCAATGTTTTAAAATTATTATTTATTTTATAAAATTTACATAAATAAAATGTTATTGTCCAATAATGCATATTGTGAGTCTAAGAAATAGACGAAGTACGGCGAATTGGAATACAACTTCATTTTTAGCTATAATAGAACAAATACATGAATACGTTGACATTGATACCAACCAGATTTTATTATTTACGCAATCGCATAAATGATGTCGTTGCCGTGGTGTGTTAGGTTGATCACAAGGCATACGGCCTGTTAGGACGCGGCGCACCGCAGAGATCCGTGCTCGATTCCCGGCCGTTTGTCGAGCGGGGCTGGACGGGTGTTATGGCTGGCTGTAAGAGATTGCTCTCGTAGCAATAAGTCCGCAATATGTATCAATTAGATACATTAAAGTATATAAAAAATTTGCTTAGAGTAATGCAGGATAAAAACTGACAATCGACTTTGGTTTTCACGTAATTTGGAAGAGGCTATTTCAAATTACCAAAAAATTATATATAAGTAGTGGATCTAACCTTCGTAAAGCCAAAATTCTGGCTCTGAAGCAGTCCAAAAGAGTTTGCATGAGCCTCGAGGCTCATCCCAAGGTATCTTTGTTCGAGCATCATATCTTTGCTCGAGCGTGATCTTTTAAAAAAAAATTGCTGAGAGTAGGCAAAATAGACACTGGTCTAAAATGAGAGGGATTATGGTTATCAACGGATTTAAATATTGGTGTAGTTTTACTTTGTTTCATAAAATCTGGAAAACCCCTTCTTCTCTTCTCAGTCGTGTCGCTCTTGATTGAGCGGTCGTGGTCTTGATGAGGCTACATCATCATTGGTGGTTGACGTGACCCTCCTCACAATTTCTCGACATCTTAACCTATTGAGCGACATCCTAGCGCATTTATGGAGATGGTCTCCAACTGCTGATTTTATTTGAGCTGTTGGAGACCCTCTAATTTTATTTGAGCAGTGGGAAAAACTCCTAGATTCGAGTTATTTATTGAATATGGTGGCTAAATATAGAGCAACAGTATCATCAACAGAACCAACTTTGACAGATAGTCATCACAAATATTTAACGTTCTTTACATTACATGTTTTAAAAATATTTTTAATATTAGAGGGATCAACTTGAGTAAATTTAAAATGTAAACTTATTGAGCTTGCTATTTCTATCAGCAATTTGGCGGCTTCATCTAGCGCTGAATTTAATGCCTACTCTAGTTTCGTAATGGTTTCAGGTGTATTAGTGAAAGTTTTCTCAAAGGCCTAAGCCACTTATTTTGAAATTATAAATTATGTTATTAATTTCCAGTGACGGATTATAATCGTGTGGTATATAATCTTCCCCATTTCGCTGTTTATAATATTCTAGATAAATTTTATTTTATTGTTTGAATGCTTTATCTTTAACGCAACTTGGTTAGGTTTGGCCATTTTACATACTTTTTTAAATACCTTTGGGTAGTTTTTAACATGTTCGGAAAAACCAATGTTTTGGGTAAATGCTCTCTTATAATATAAATCAATTTTTATTATAATTAACATAAATATAAATTATTTTAATTAAGATTAAGGGGCCACTTCTCATAACTTTTTTCTGCTAAAATAACTAAGTACTTGATAATTTTTCAAACTAAACATTATTTCGTAATGTTTTAGCCAATGTTCTGTGAAACATAAAATATTTGTCTGATATTTTTCAAGACACAGTTCTACTTGAAGTTCTTTGCGGAGAAAGCCATGTATTTTGGTGCTTTGATATCAACTCGGTGCGTTTTTTATTGTCGGTTTAATTAACCACAATATCATCTGTACTATTACAACAAATATGGTTCCGTTAACACTGTGCTGTGAAATTAAAATTAAAGCAAAAATAGAAAATATGTTATCTACATTTTCAAAATTCTTAGGCACGTATAAATCATCCCTAGTCAATTTAAATCCTCTAGTTAAATTGTTTAAATCAAAAAAATTAAAATTAAATACGTCATTATAACGGTATATTAAACTATGAATAAGATTATACAGTGTACGAATTCTCTTATTTTGTTAAAATGAACAACTGAATATGGAAAACCATAGAATCTAACGTTTTTTGTTTTAAGAGTAGACAATGACTGAAAAGTTTCTATAACATCTGCCTTTCTGCCTTACTAGGAAATAGTAAGGCAGAAAGGCAGACGAGCTAACAATATAATATTATTATTATTATTACCTTTACATTTCATAACTTTATCTGTTATATAATTAAGAGGCTTATCAGGTATACAATAATTTGTCACAGAAAGCCGCATATTTTTTGACAGAGCTGATCCAAACACGGGTTGGGTTTGGATCAACGCTGTCAAATAGTATGGGGCTTTCTGTGACTAGTCTCTATCTATAAATAAAGCTAGTCTATCAGGAAACACAATGGAAATATTTCTAGAGGAAACTTTATTTGTATGATCGTTTGTTGGCTCGCTTGACGGGCTCATACTCTCTGCAGACAGGTTTTTTGCAAAAGACTTTGTTGAAAATTTAGTTGATGACGTAGGCAATTTTTATGGTTATTAGCTTCTTTTCTAGATTTATTTTTCTTTTTTGTACTTTTGCTTTGTTTATTTTCGATGTGTTTTTTTCTTTTCTTTTGTTTAGATATTATATTGTTAGGTGATTAGGTAATCTCACTGTTGTTTGGGGGGGGGGGCAGATGAATTTAGTTTTAAGACATCTCTTTGTTTATCTTTCATATCTATGCCGCGTCCAGATGATATTTTTCAGTGTATAGCGCTTTTGGAGATTTTCTTCGTACAACTTTATACAAGTGTCAGTCACATCAGTTTAGTTGCATAGCTGTATTTTTAAATTCGTTATAGTTTTAGTGTTTTTTAGTGTTTTCTATTCACATAATAGTTCGAATTCACTCGCCTACACTTTTAGTTCTTTTATTAGTTACGAATTAAGTTTATTGCTCTCGTGGAGTTTTGGTTTTAATGACTAATTCGTGTCCATAATATTAATCTTTTTTACGTTTATTAATTCATCTGATATTTCGCGTACCCAATCATTAGCAGATGCGTCCTTTTTCCTATTATGTATGCTACGATACCTCATAGTAAATATTCGATTTTTATTAATGAATAAATGATATCATACATCTAACATCAATAAGTGCGCATCTTATTTTATTTAATTAGTGGATTATTTATTTAGCTTCGTTATAAAGAACGGTGTCGGGTAGGGCTCCCATTCAGTAATAAGATATTTATGCAATTACGTAATTTTGAAATGATCATGAACTTTTTATAAATTCGTAACACAAAGGTAAAATTCCGTAATTACGGAAGTATGTATCTTGACTTAAACAATAAAAAACAACATACCGATAGAGCACCAATTTACATTACATTACATGCTAAAAACGCGTAAAGTTACATACCGATTTAGGTTGTAATGTAACATCTTTCAAAATAGCGGAAGCACTGTCTGTACTAACCAGACTGTTCGCTTATAATTGCACTTCAACTGGATTGATTTCGATAAGGTTTTCGCTATCGTGTAAGCTGTTTATTCTGGAAGGAAAACATTGGCTTAGGGGTTGAGGTTACAAAGCTGTGTTAGTATGTATGAAACAGGTCCTAGAGTGCGGGCAAACAGGGCGTGCTATAAAAGGCAACGACAGTGGCATCGCTGGTCGCGGGCGGGGAAGTTATACTACCACTCAAATTCTACATCAAAATTTCCAGGCGAGCGGAGGTGCGGGCAATATTATTACTACTTAATGAACAGGAATCACATAAACGTAACACATAGAAACGGATATGGGAGAATAATGCGAGCAAAACTTTAAATAACTTCAAAATTTAAAATTCTTCATTTACCAAAAAAAATAGATATATTTCACAATGATACCATCTATTATACGATCACAAAATAGCACATTGAGTACATATTGGGTATTATTGAGTATTATTAATATTCGAAAAACAAACCAAACAGACATTTAAGTTAAGAAACTGAGGATGGCCGCGTCTTATATACAACAATAAAAACAAATATCTAAATAAACAATGAAAATTCAAGAAAAAATTGCAATTCAGTTTATAAATTTGCAATCTAATAATTATAGTCCCTTTGCTCTTTTATTGAGAAGAGTTAACAATGTTTCTTTTCTAAAAAAAATGTCTACAATTGTACGATGATTCAATTCAACAGAGCAATCAATTTAAAATATTTAAATTTTGATTAATATCCGACGCGAATCAGGGGTTGTCAATCACGTCGATATCTGGATAAACCATGAATTCAATAAGTAATTATACACATATCGATCAAGCATCTAACGCAACACATAAACTTAAATTTGTCCATCAAAATAATAAGAATAACTTAATTAATTATGTCATTATTACCATTTAATGAACATATTGGCAATCAAATCAAATGAAAATTGTTTCATCTAAAACGTTCCATCCAATGTGGACAATTAAGGAGATGGTTTAAGAAATCGTAAAGAACTTATGAACTTTATGTTGAACACGCAATTATCCACAGTTTGCAAACAGTTCAAATTATTTCACCCTCTAGACAGACAGAAACTATAATAAATACATTAATAAAGGATTACGTAGGACTGGTGCGAATGACAACGATACGAACTTTATGTTGAACACGCAATTATCCACAGTTTGCAAACAGTTCAAATTATTTCACCCTCTAGACAGACAGGAACTATAATAAATACATTAATAAAGGATTACGTAGGACTGGTGCGAATGACAGCGATACGAACTTTATGTTGAACACGCAATTATCCACAGTTTGCAAACAGTTCAAATTATTTCACCCTCTAGACAGACAGGAACTATAATAAATACATTAATAAAGGATTACGTAGGACTGGTGCGAATGACAGCGATACGAACTTTATGTTGAACACGCAATTATCCACAGTTTGCAAACAGTTCAAATTATTTCACCCTCTAGACAGACAGGAACTATAATAAATACATTAATAAAGGATTACATAGGACTGGTGCGAATGACAGCGATACGAACTTTATGTTGAACATGCAATTATCCACAGTTTGCAAACAGTTCAAATTATTTGACCCTCTAGATAGACTTAGGAACTATAAAAAATCCATTAATAAAGGATTACGTAAGACTGGTGCGACTGACAGTGATACGAATTTTATATTGAACATGCAATTATCCACAGTTTCTCATGCAACAGTTCAAATTATTTGACTATCTAGATAGACACAAGAACAATAATAAATCCATTAATAAAGGGTTACGTAGGTCTGGTGCGAATGACAGCAACACACACATACATGTAATATCGTCTATGCCCAAATGTCTACGTCTCCGACATGTTTTGCCTATCTTCCCCCCTCCCCCCAATACACATAGTCGCTAACTCTATGGCTCGCGTGGTGCAAAGATGACTTACGAGTACATAGGATCAAATTTATTTATTGCTACAAAGGCCCATATCGTTGAAAGAGAAGATTCATCTAAACCATCTCTTTATATCGACCACGACCCGTCACGTTTAGTTCTGTAATTAAATATGAAGACTATCGAGCTGTCTTGGGAAGCCTGGCAGAAGTGAAACATCCAAATTTGTTTTGCGCTATCACTGTAACTCATATTTTAAATTAATAAACACTTTTAACGTTTTAAAACAATTTAATGCAATACACCAATATAAACGAGTAAAGTTGTAAACGTTAGTAAATTAGAAACGATGCTGATACACTAATACATACGTAAAGTAGCGTATGTGTAGTGTAGTAGAAACGGAAGCGTAAGTCTGAAAGAGCCGACAAGAGGAGAAGCTGGCCGAACTAAACCGAAAAGAACCGACAAGACACGAAGCTAGCCGAATGGCAAGTGCGATGTGCCATCAGAACGTTTTAAATACCCTCCCAACGATTCTATCTGTGGCTTATAATGAGAATTTCAATATTAGTTTCAACGAATATCACGGATATAGTTTATGTTAATCATTAATATAGAAAATAAATTTATCCATAGATGGCATTAGGATGGCATCAGGTATCAATGAAAAGCTATGAAATTGCTTCTTAATACTTCATGTACTAATGCAAAATAATGTTCGTTTAAGAAATTTAAGATAGAACGTAAGACGCGATGTAAGACGTATTTACTTTCTAATATTTCACTTACAATTAAATGAAACTACGTGATGTAGTATTATTTCTACTTTCTTTAAGTTCTTTACCACGACCTAGGTTTCGTTGTATTACAACATCTTCAGGTGGGCTATTAGCAAAGACATTTTATATATCTTTGCTAATAGCCCACCTGAAGATGTAATATAACGAAACCTAGGTCGTGGTAAAGAACTTAAAGAAAGTAGAAATAATACTACACCACGTAGTGTCATTTAATTTTGAATTTCTACAAAATTAACAACCAATATGTTCAATATTTCACTTCTTATGTCAATGAAATTAAACGCCTTAAAAACCTTGACCAAATAAGACCTAGAATCCGATTTAAATTAATAGAGCCACTGAGAGCGGCTATCATCCAAAGATAACAAGTTTTGCTGTGCGGAAGTGAAAGTCGGCAAAGATGTGTAGCATTTTTTGTTGATAAAATTGAAGAACCACGGGTCGATGCGGAGCTCGGTTGGTTGCCGGCGCGCTTGGGCCTGAATTTTGTGAGTAAACACTTGAGTTGCTTTATATTCGGTATTATTAATCAGACGTCGAGGCTGCATCGAGAAAGTGATTTAATTTGGTTACTGGCACAGTTTTATTGCAGCATTAGTCACTGATATCAGTTGTCGCAGCTCGTTCGATTTAAGTGCACTCTTGCGATATATGTATGTACTTTTGTGTCCACATTCGTACGTTTCCGATCTTGTCTTTCGTGTCTAAATGGCGTTTTAATATCTGATTGTGTGTGTTCAGTGCGTGGTGCGATACGGCGGCAGGCGGGAGTTGTGTAAAAATCAGTACATAGTTTCAGATTGTGGTGAGAATTTGTTTTGTTAATTCTGGCATATAATGAGCAATTTCTATAGAAAGTGTAGTGTTAGTGCACTTAAACAATTCAATAAGTGGCCTATCTTTAACATTATTATATACTTTTATATTTTTATGGCTTCCAGAATACGTATATTCTTTAAAATATATCTTCTATATTTTCCTGAGCTTAGTTATGTCTTTCTTTATAGTCCTCATATGTAAGAAGGAATCTAACAACGATATATAATGAACATTTTCTATAGAAAGCGTAGTGTTATTGCACTTAAAATATTCAATAAGTCGTCTATTTTAACCGTTTTTATACACTTTTAAATTTTTTATGACTTCCGGAAGATGTGTATTTTTTAAAATATATCTTCTATATTTTCCTCGGCTTGTTTTAATCATGTTTTTCTTTATAGTCCTCATATGTAAGAAGGAATCTAACAATGATATGTAATGAAAATTTTCTATAGAAAATGTAGTATTAGTGCACTTAAAATATTCAATAAGTTGTCTATTTTAAGCTTCTTATGTACATTTATTTTTTTCATGACTTCCGGATGAGGTATGTTCCTTAAAATATATCTTCTATATTTCTTCGGCCTGTTTTAATTATGTTTTTCTTTAAAGTTCTAATATGTAAGAAGGACTCTACCAGCGACATGTAATGAACATTTTCTATATGAAGTACAGTTCAATAAGTTGTCTATTTTAACCATCTTAAATACTTTTATATGTTTCATGACTTCCGGAAGAAGTATATTCCTTAAAATATATCTTCTATATTTTCCTCAACTTGTTTTGATTATGTTTTTCCTTATAGTCCTGATATGTAAGAAGTAATCTACCGGCGACGTAATGAACATTTTTTACAGAAAGTGTACTCGAGTGTACTTATTCATTTTTTCCGATGCCTTCGAAAACTGATATCGTCTGATGGTTCCTTAGCTTTTTTTAACGTCTTTATTTATATTTGTGATGTTTAAAAGAAAACTGTCAACGACACATAATGTTAATTTTCTATAAAGAGGGTAGTGTTAGTAAATTCATTAAATTATGTATCTATATCATTCGTATATATATATATATATATATATATATATATATACACCCACACATACACACACACGGTGTCCGGGAATAAGTGTCGGAGAAGGAAAGACGTTTTTTATTGACTGAAAAATAGTTTTGAAATAAAACTGAAAACATGATTTTTTTTAGAAAATTTAAAATAAAATTTAAATTTTTTTGTCATTTTTTTCATATACACGATACTTTCGCACGTCAATCAGCACCCTCAGGTTAATGTAGTGATTGCGTACGGCTGGCGTGAGCTTGTGTGCGTACGTTAGCGGTATTAGGTGTGTTAAAAAGAGTTACGTGTAATATATTTTTTTGCACTCAATTTGGAAAAAGGGGTTTTACATTTTATATCAACCATGATTTATTCCAATATGGTCAACGAATAGCGTCTTTCTTTGTCCGATATTTATTCCCGGACATCGTATATATATATATATATATATATATATATATATATATATATATATATATATATATATATATATATATATATTCAGCTCAGCAGTCGCTTTTGCAGCTTACTTTTTATTTTTTTTCTCACAACCCCACACAATGCATCTGTGACTCAATACATATTTCCACCCACGTTGGTGTTTGTCAGATGCAGTTATTACTGTCCTGTCATGTGCAGTCATAATTTTGGATACTGTGCATTATGGTATATCAATTTTTTTTCCTGTCTTGGTTATAGAAGCATCCACAATTCAAGTCTCGACAATTTGGTTACATTGAGATTTTTTCCGAGATTTTATTTTTAGATTGATAAGTATAATACAGAGGATGTAGAATGCTATCTTGCGCTCAATTAGTGGCGTTCCTCGGTTTGTCACGAACACTGAAATTCATAAAGAACTAAAAATGGATACCGTCATGGAGGAAATCCAAAAATTGACCAAAAAATACCATGAGAGACTGGAAAACCACCTTAACAAGCTGGTTTCAGAGTTGAAAACTATAAGTTATTCGAAGAGGTTAAAAAGGAAATAGACCTTATAGCCCTGTGGGGGATAAGTAAAGACTACGGAGTAGATGGCTCGCTGCAGTCACGCTCGACCTGTCAACGGATTCACTCAAAACATCCGTTTATATTATAACTACTGATTGCAGATTGGCACATAAAAAAACATTGGGGTTCCTTCAGCTATGACATGATTCGCTCATAATGCTGCCTTGACGACAAACGACTTGCGAGTAGAAACTCCGTTTAAATGTAAAATAACACCATTATTCTGCAAGGTGTTTCCGTATCTCTGTCCACTCGTAAATTTACGTAAACAGCTTTTCGAAAAATTAGAACAAAAAATTAAAACTTTCGGTTCGAGAAAATATATTTATATTACTGAGTAAATATAATTTGGAAGGAATTTCCTTAACAACACAACCATACCTTCTCGACTTTATATTAAACATCCTCGTATTGATTTTCCGATCTTGATTTCAACATTTATCAGCAAATGGTCTTGCATTATGCTTCAAAACAAGAACACTGTTTTAACACACCTGAACAAGAACACTGTTTTAACACACCTGGACACAGAACATAATTTTTCCATTATAGTCCATAAAGTATCACTGTTTCTTCTATTCTTTCTCGTGTATTTTATCCCATGTTTCCTGTTTTGCCTTCAATAATATACAATCTACCGCGATGACATTTTTCTTACAACACTGTAACTTACTTGGCTGTAGAAGATCGTTTTCGTAGCGTTAAGCCCGTCATCTTCATAATTAGATAACTTGACGTAATTTTTCTAGTATTTTTCCTAGTACTCCGTAGTAGATAAGACCTTCACTTTGTGGAGCTATTCTCTACGATCTCATGCTGAGGTTTTAGATCCCATTTAGTCGTTCCACCCTTCACTGATTTCACTGAAAATAAATAGATTATATAAGTTTTATAGGCGTTCTAATTTGTCGAGAAGCTGTTTACGTAGAACTGGAAGTGGACATCAACATAAAAAAAACATCTTGCAGAGTAATAGCAAGGTGGAATAAATTTCTGGAATTTCTAGGTTTTTTTTACACAACAAAGCACAGTCAAGATAGCTTTTTGAGCAGTTGTGAGCGAATCATGGCAATCTGACTGAATCCCAATGCGACCAAATTGTCGGGACTCGTATAGTGGACGCTTCTGTATCCAAGGTGGCGAAATTTTTTGATATACCATGTTCCTCTCGTATTCCTTTTTCATCTTCTCTACTTCATAGCTTATTGTAGATGTTTTTTCCGTTTTATCATACGGTATGTACTTCATAATAATATTTGGCCAACAAATTTAAATTATCCTTCTAACATATTTATTGAGCTAGGATATTTTTTTTGTTTTATAATTTGGCTAACTCTCGCATTACAGAGCAATACTATAATACTTCAGTATAGTTTCACAAGGGAGTTGAGTACATTTAATTTTGTCCTCGTGCTCAGTTTGTTTTTATTAGGTTTTGTTAAGTTCTGAGAAACAATTTTGCATTTTTCCAATTCTGATTTTCATTTCATCCTTTCGCTTCATCGTCTTTACTGACAAGTTCTTTAAGATAAGTATGAGAACTAACATCTTTGCGTGACTCTGTTTCTAAATTTATTCTCATAACTTTGTTTTTAGTGAAACATCAGCAATCCATAATATAAAACAAAATCGTTTTCTGTCTGTCTCTCCCTCTGTACGTTTAGGTCTTTTAAACTACGCAACGGATTTTGATGTGGTTTTCACTATCGTTCAGATAATTTCTTCTGGATGGTTTATAGGTATAATGTTATTCACATATACCCTTGCGTTTGTATAAATATATTACCGAGAATAACTTCCATTTCTTCTTCTTTATTACTTCTTTATTACATACACCAGAACATTTGCATTGTATAACCTCATATAATAACACCAATTGAATTGATTACCCTCACTAAAATACTGGTATATCGTATAACTCTTGGAAATATAATAAAACCTAAACCGCTCCCCTGGAATAAACTCACTAACATAAGCAGTGGGAAAACCCACACAAACCCGGCTTCCGCTATTGTACTTGGAACATATAAATGTTGGATGTTCATAAGAGTTAATCTTTGCTAATAGCCCACCTGAAGATGTTGTAATACAACGAACCCTAGGTCGTGGTAAAGAACTCAAAGAAAGTAGAAATCATACTACATCACGTAGTTTCATTTAATTGTGATTAATATTTTAGGAGATATCACATATTTTAAATTACCAAAAATCAGTATTCGCGATGCCGAAGTTGTGCATGGATCGCGGCGGCGGCGGGCGGGGGCGGCGCGTGGCCTATAAATAGCTCGTCGCAGGCCGCGCATCACCTGTGGCATTATATGATTTGCAGCGATCGCACGCGTTTATCGGAGCTCTCAATCAACTAAAATAAACACGGCGACACTATAAACCGCAAAAACAGCTGTATACATTGTATATAAAGGCATGTAGTATATTCTAATAATGACAGTCATAACAGTACAATTACAATTACACCACATTAGTACCTACATCGCACCCGTGCGAATCCGGGGCGGGTCACTAGTTTGTTTATATATTTATGTTTGTCATATTGTATGCACATAGCTTTAAAGACCGTTAGAGTGAGTTTGAATATTAAAAGAGTATGAATCATTTTGTTAATTGATTAAAAATACTTTATTGTTCTTAAAATACAATCTCACTCGCGTGGGTGAATTGTACTTTTTATTATTTACGTAAGTTTTAAATTGAACCTCGGGGTCAATCATAATATCGAGTTCGCTATATATTGTTCGTGCGCTCAGTGTACTATCCCTTGTGGGTTACCAATTTTGTGGATCTCATAAATTCGTCTTTCGAAAATCGCAAGCGATTGTAAAGGCAATATTTCATATCAAGTGTTAAGGCCGGGCATGAAGATTGCTTTTGAGTTTTGAATTTTTACAAATCTCTCTTTGGTAATATTGTGCTACCACTTGAGTTATTCGAATATATGTAACAGTTGTATGATATATAAAATTATTCTATTCGATATTGCTACAAGTATTTACGAACTTAAATCAATAGTATTTCCTATATTTTTCGAATATATGGACATAGAACGTCCTATTATTTGTACATATAGGCGATTTTCTGTATATAAAACTGAGCATCAAAGCGTGTTTTTGGAAAAAAATTTAAACATATTTTCGTTGGAATCGCAACTTTGACATTGATTTTTTCAGAAATGGTTGGGAATTATCACATAGTTACTTAACATATCCTACTCAATATGATGCATAGTATTACCTGTAATAGTAATATGTACGTATTTGTTCCAGTCTGTATGTATATACATATTGTAACAAAAAATATACCTGTTATTTATACAGGGATTTTGTACATCGAATTGAGTATATTTAAAGCGTGTTTTATAAAAAAATTTAAACATATTTTCGTTGGAATCGCAACTTTGACATTTATTTTTTCAGAAATGGTTGGAAATTGTCACATAGTTACTTAACATTTCCTACTCAATATCATGCATGGTATTACCTATAATAGTAATATGTACGTATTTGTTCCAGTCTGTATGTATAAACATATTGTAACAAAAAGCATACCTGTTATTTATACAGGTGATTCTGTACATCGAATTGAGTATATTTAAAGCGTGTTTTACAAAAAAATTTAAAGATATTTTCGTCGGAATCGCAACTTTGACATTGATTTTTTTCAGAAATGGTTGGGAATTATCACATAGTTACTTAACATTTCCTACTCAATATCATGCATGGTATTATCTGTAATAGTAATATGTACGTATTTGTTCCAGTCTGTATGTATATACATATTGTAACAAAAAGCATACCTGTTATTTATACAGGTGATTCTGTACATCGAATTGAGTATATTTAAAGCGTGTTTTACAAAAAAATTTAAAGATATTTTCGTCGGAATCGCAACTTTGACATTGATTTTTTCAGAAATGGTTGGGAATTATCACATAGTTACTTAACATTTCCTACTCAATATCATGCATGGTATTATCTGTAATAGTAATATGTACGTATTTGTTCCAGTCTGTATGTATATACATATTGTAACAAAAAACATACCTGTTATTTATACAGGGATTCTGTACATCGAATTGAGTATATTTAAAGCGTGTTTTACAAAAAAATTTAAACATATTTTCGTTGGAATCGCAACTTTGACATTGATTTTTTCAGAAATGGTTGGGAATTCAGAATAGTAAGAATAATATGTATTTGTTCCAACCTTTATTTATTGGGTTGGTTAATAAGTTTTTTACCCCGAGTTGCTGTCAACAATTTTTATTAAAAAATGTATATGTTACACTAAATTTAATTAAGTATGCACCATTATTATCTACTACTTGTCGCCATCTAGTTGGCAGTTGCAATATGCTTTTTTTTGTAAAGTTCCGGTGACTTTGGTTATAAAAACTGTGCGAGGTCGTTTTGGAGATATCCTTTAATATCGAATTTTTTTTTCATGTAAATGGTTATTTCGAACCTTGAATAAATGGTAATTAGAGGGCGCAATGCCCGACGAATATGGTAAATGAGTAAGTAGACCCCAGCCGAGCTCCTCTAATTTATCACGAGTACGTTTTGCAACATGTGGTATAGCATTTTCATGTCGAAAAAAACTAGATCCTGTTGACTACTCAATTTGTTAGCTAATCGATCCCATTGTTCACAGTAAATATCTGCATTAATTGCAGATTCCTCTGGAAGCAACTCCCAATGAATAATGCCCTTTACATTCCACCAACAGCTGAGCATCATCTTGTTGGTACTTATTTCAGGTTTGGATACTGAAACTCCTGTTTCTCCGACATCCAGCCATTGATATTTCCGTGTATGGTTAATGTATGTAACCCACTTCTTATCGCTAGTTACTAACTGATTCAGCCAGTCGAAATTACGTTTCAATGTCAATGTTTCAAAATCAAAACTGTTGATAAGTATCCACTCTGCACTGAAGGTGATATGATGACAACTCGTGGTGTATCCACACACCGTATTTTGAAACTTTTCCCAATTCGTGCAAATGTGCTTCTATGGTGCCATAACTGTAGTGTAGCTCATCTGCCAATTAACGAGTCGTCAGTTGAGGATTCTCCTCAATTAGGCGTTGTAATCGTTGAACGTCCAGTTCAACAGGACTTCCGGTACGGGATTCGTCCTCAAGATCGTGGTCCTCATTCCTGAACTATCTGAACCAAATCTTTGCCGTCGGGTAAGACACCGTGGACCCGTCCATCGCATGACATATATTATTTGCGGCAGTCTTTGCATCGTAACCCTAACGAAATTCGTAAAGTAATAGAATACGTATTTGATATCGATTTAAATCAATTATATTTTATGCAATTCACTTAAAGCTTCGGTGCTGGCTGTTGTCAACTGACTGCACTTTGGCATATTTATACCCCACAGTAAAGCCTTCTAGAAGTTTCGAGAATCTTTCTAGAAAAGTCCCGAAGTTGTGGCTAAAAACTTACTAGCCAACCTGATATATATTGTAACAAAAAAACGTACCTGTTATCTATACTGGTGATTCTGTACATAAAACTGAATATATTTAAAAAAGAGTAGATTTTTTTAAATAGTATATTACATATAGATGTATAATTCTAAACTAACGTTTCCAAAAAGCTTGTCAAAAAAGGAAAGAAATACCTTTTTTAAATTGATCTAACGGGGCCACTTTATCGATCAGTCAATTAACTTTATTAAGAAGTGAGAAGTAGCCAAGCAATACACAGTAAACCACATAATGCTTGATGCGTATTACAAACAGGCAATTAAAATATTTTCCATACTTTCAAAACACTCTGAGAAATACTATTGAATTATTATATCCATCCATCTAAACAGTCAATGGTTTATAATTCAGTCTTTTGATTTTTAACAGTCTTCTGTTAAAAATAAAAATATTATTGCAAATATATCCTGATAAAAAAGAAAAATTCAGGCTGCCTACTGGTTGGAAGAATTGTTAAAAGGTGATTTTACACCAGTAATAAATATTTACTTCGTTCACCTCCGTTTTCATAAAGTAACCTCTCAATGTTTATATTCAGTTGAAGATCATCTTTTGAAATAATTCGAGGTAAACTTTTAGTAGTCAAAGTTGTCCTCAACGCATTTTCAGTTCGGATACATCCTTCGTCCTTTTTAGCACCTAGCATAATGCTCTGAACTATCATTTGTCATCGCTTATTAACGGGAAATTACGAATTCCCGAAAATACGATTCCGGAAAGAAAATGGAAAGGTTCTTTTAATGCTGAGTAAATTTTGGGATTTTCCGGTATTTCTGTCCCTGTTTTCCCGGGAGCTTGCCATAATTAGAAAGTTGTTATGACCTATGACATCGTTCTAATTAGGGCATCTATTGAAAGAGAGTCGGATTTTTCGGTATCCGAATATTCTGAAGCCAGATACGACTCCTTTAATATTAAGCTTGTAGGAAACCTTTAAAAATGAATGGAAATTATGCGAAGCGATATTAGCTTTCGTCTTGGTCTGCCATTAATTATTCTTTACATAAGTGACTGAAGAATGTATAATTCAATCAAT
The DNA here is from genome assembly GCA_039881145.1 of Druceiella hillmani. Taxonomy (NCBI): domain Eukaryota; kingdom Metazoa; phylum Arthropoda; class Insecta; order Lepidoptera; family Hepialidae; genus Druceiella; species Druceiella hillmani. Next base: position 37,217,702 of record JAYKKI010000017.1, on the reverse strand, counting down.
TAATTATTGTATATCGATATTAATAATTAATGTAATAATTAATCGACCGACGGTGCAAAATATCATATGTATTACCCTCAATATACCAGCCACACTCAGTCTTCAGTCATTTAGGTCTGCCATTAATTATTCTTTACCTAAGTGACTGAAGAGTGTATAATTCAATCAATTAATTATTGTGTATCGATATTAATAATTAATGTAATAATTAATCGACCGACGGTGCAAAATATCATATGTGTTACCCTCATTATACCAGCCACACTCAGTCTTCAGTCATTTAGGTCTGCCATTAATTATTCTTTACCTAAGTGACTGAAGAGTGTGTAATTCAATCAATTAATTATTGTGTGTTGATATTAATAATTAATGTAATAATTAATCGACCGACGGTGCAAAATATCATATGTATTACCCTCAATATACCAGCCACACTCAGTCTTCAGTCATTTAGGTCTGCCATTAATTATTCTTTACCTAAGTGACTGAAGAGTGTGTAATTCAATCAATTAATTATTGTGTGTTGATATTAATAATTAATGTAATAATTAATCAACCGACGGTGCAAAATATCATATGTATTACCCTCAATATACCAGCCACACTCAGTCTTCAGTCATTTAGGTCTGCCATTAATTATTCTTTACATAAGTGACTGAAGAATGTATAATTCAATCAATTAATTATTGTGTGTTGATATTAATAATTAATGTAATAATTAATCGACCGACGGTGCAAAATATCATATGTATTACCCTTAATATACTAGCTACACTCACTCTTCATTCACTTTGGTCTCCCATTAGTTATTCTTTACATAAGTGACTAAAGAATGTGTGTGTCAATGAGATATGTTGATAATTGTTGAGATATGTTGATCTATCATAAAGACGGCATACCCTATTGACACACGGTCACTTTAGTCACTTAGGTAAAAAAAAATTAATGGCAGACCTAAGTGACTGGAGAGTGCGTGACTGTATGTTGAGGGTAACACACGTGATATTTTGCACCGCCGATTTTTCAGTAGATAATACGGTAATTTGCAATAATTTTATTTAGCTATCATTGATAACATGAATTTGTGATATTGTTGCGATTTTTCTGAAAAGTCAGTGTGTAAATAATTTTCGAAACGCTAAGTTTCTATAATATATTTCTACATATAAATAAATAGATTGACAAATATAGTTATATCTCTTAATAGTAATCATCGTTCCATCGATAACCTCAATGTATATGGCCTAAAAATAACGTCAGCCCTTACTTACGCGATCGAAAATAATTAAACCGACAATACACCTTCTATAAAAATCGGCCAAACAAAAAAGATCAGAGCGACTCTGGCGTACTTACGCTGACCCGAACCTTACGATTTAAAATGCACTAACGGAGAAAAGAATATAACATACTACAGATCATCTGCTAACGGAGATGGCAGATATGTAGTTTACAGCGCCTACGTTTCAACTTGTGCAGTAAGTCGGCGAAAGTCGTCCATTGAACTTGTCCCACAGAAGTCATTTGTTTCTTTGATTTAGTGAATTTTTACCCTCCATAAATAGTACCTATATAAAGAAAAGGATTAAGAACCTTTTCCTTTGTGTACTACAAAGATATAGATTTTTTTATGTTGATTTTTCCAAATATTTTTCGTTTTTACTCAGTAATCAAATTAAGTATTTCGTATAAAATGATATATTAGCATCTATCACAAAGAGGGCATATCCAATTGACATGATACTTTCATTATGGTATAGTTTATAGTGCACCAGTATTTTTAGAGTCTCGTACTTTAAAAGGAAAATCATCGGTCCGTCTGTCATAGCCGTTTGTCTCGGAAAACCCTTGATCTAGCATAGTAATGAATATATATATACTCAAATTTATTGAAATTTTAGGTAATGGAAATGAAGTAAATACTCGAAAAATAATTTTTCAATTCCCTATTTTTTCCTCATTTTATGTTGCATTTTTCAGTTACTTTGTAAAATATGCAAAAAATATGCTACACCTCTTTTTCCGAAACTACTGAACCTAAAATTATGAAAAATAAGGGTAAAGGTTTAAGGAAAACTGTAATGATGACTCTATATGTCATAGTTTTTGAGATAATCGGTGTGATGTAAATATAAAAATAAATAAATATATATGCATATATATATATATATATATATATATATATTATATATATATATATATATATATATATATATATATATATATATATTAAAATACAATTTTTTAGACATAATGAAAACATATAACAAAAGTTTAGGCGCCTATATTGCTAATTGTCACAGACTGTTTGTAGTGATCCATTTTTTATTTACACCGTTACAAACGCTTTATCAAAATGATGTTTGAAAAAATTGAACGCAGCAACGAAGACTGCGAAAAATTCCGACACTGCGAGTTTATTTCAGTAAATAGCAACGAGCGGCGTTTGTGCCATAAGCTAATATTATACTTAGATCGTTCATTACATATGGCTAATAATATAGATTATTTATTACAAGCATTTTTGTGTTACGAGTACAAGCATTTTTGTGATACGAGTACAAGCATTTTTGTGTTACGAGTACAAGCATTTTTGTGTTACGGGTACAAGCATTTTTGTGTTACAACCTTTTAATTAAATAAACAATAAATTTATTCCACTCATGATCACTGATAAACAATGGCAGGTTTTCAATAGATAGAGCTTTTTGACCTTTAATTCTACGCTGTGATTTAGGGTAGTATAACTAGAAAATCAAACATTTGACGTTTATCAATGAGTACAAAAATTAGTTCAAATCTAAATACCTTTACCGATAGCTCTGAATTTGTCCTTCTATCATTTCAATAAATTATATGTCTTATAGTAATGCGAAATTTTGTATAATAACGTGATTATAATTTTAACGGAAATATCAAAACATAACCTCTACTTAAAATAAGATGTCAATGTGACAGATGTCAACTGGCGAACATTTTTGGTTCTTTTATCAACGAATAACTTTACTCATCCGAATATAACGTTGAAAATCAGATATTTGACAGTTAAACAATTCGATTACGTTCTATCTGACGTTATTTGTATAAAGAGCACGACTGGTTTTATTAATTTTCTTTTACTCCACTCTTTATTCAACTTTAACATCATTAAGTATAGAATAAATGACTAAACCATTAAGAAACCCGTTAATAAATTAACCGCATATAATTAATATCTACACAAATCGATTAGATTAAAAGTCGTGATCCCTTTTTTGTCTGGACAAATGCGAACGGGCAACCAGTCAGTAATATTGTCTTTCTGGTCTAAGGGCTTGATGATCAGGAATCACAAACTAACCGAAAAGTCACAAAGGCTAATCATTAAAGAATATTGGTTTTTGTTTGGTAAATATAGATAGACAAGACAGTAAATATTTCAGTGGTTGATGTTTTCAGCAGCCTGCACTGAAATAACTCAATAGAAATTTTAATTCTGAAAACAAACTGCAGATGCGATCAGTTAGTAAGTTAACAAACCGCGTTCTACCTTAAACGGATACAGAGTTTTCGTCTATTATTATTTCTCAAACAACAGTACACGTTGTATTAATCTGCAAGCCATGTTTACATCGACGCTGATAAATAACAATGATATTAGCAAATTTAAGTATAAGAGGTCGAATCCGGGTCCACAAGTATCGATAGGCTAACAGAGATAAACCAATATCAAAACAATCGAAGTGTTAGAAATAGTTTGAAACAAACGGCACTGACCCAGACTCCGGTTGCAAGTTTATCCTAGTACTTACGTAATTAGCAAAATTTCTACAAAGTTCGGTATTTGTAGTAGTTATGCTAATCTTTTTCTAAGGGTGCTTCTTCAACTAGTGAAGATAGGTAGTCAGCTCCGCGTATTTGGTCTTGTCCTTAGCAAGGCGAAAGATTTCGGCGGCACTAGTAATTCCTGTCCATTCTCGAATATTATGCAACCATAACTTTCTTTCCCTATCTATTTTTCCCATCAGTTGCAAGAGCTTTTATCTGTCATGCCTGAGCAGATGCCCCAGGTTAGCAATTTTACGTTATTGGATGACTTGTAAAATCTTGCGTTTCTGGGCAATCCTTCGTCAACCCTCCTCATTGGTGACTTTTTAAGCCCAAGATCATTGTGCGTCTATAGCCCACATTTTGAATATTTCTATATGTTTCCTGAGATCTTCCTCAATAGTCCAGGCTTCGCATCCATATAGAAGTGTTGGCTAGATGTAGCACTGTAGAAGGCGATTTCAAAGTGGGATTTTAAGGCTACGATTGCAGAGTACCTTTTTTACTTTTCCAAAGGCACTGTGGGCAATTTCAAGCGAGTTTTGATATCTACCTCCGTATCCCAATTTTGATTAAGCCAAGTTCCCAGGTATTTATATTTATTCACCAGTTCTAGTTATGTTAATGAAGAAACGCTAATTGACCTGCGATATTAGTCAGGCGTTTCGGCATTTTTGTAACGGGCCTTATCGGTGCATGCTTCTGTAGGTCGATGAGTCATTTGCGTGGATATTTTAATGGCAGTTGCATGCGGGGCCGTTGAATGCACCTCTGCCGCTGATAGTGATTAAATTTTAGTGTATTGGAGAAGCGTTTGTGTAGTGAGTGATTAATCATTCAGAAGTGGAATGATTGGACAGTATTATGAGACAGTAAATAAATAATTATTTTTCGTCCAACTCCAAGGCCGGTAGACTAGGGTGACGATGATAGTTTGTTTTTGAGACTCATTATTAACTGTTCTCTTTTAGCTAATGAACTGTCTGGGAACTACAAAAACTTTAAGGTCTGCAAGATGAAGAGTGTTAGCAAAATAAAAAAAAAACTACCAATATATAATAATTTTCGAGTTCGAAACCCAAAATTAGGTATTGTATATATATATATATATATATATATATATATATATATATATATATATATATATATGTTCATGGTTATTGTAAAAAAATTGTCAAGTGCGCGTCGAAAAATATCGAACTGTATATATTTTATAAATACTCTAAAATTTTGTTTAATAATGGTGGTACAAAATAGGAACAAACGAGTGTGTTTTAGACCACACGACTGAAGTAAAACTTCAAATTCACACAATATGAACATTAAAATGAATTTACAATTTTATTCACTTTAAGTGTAGAACATTTAATGTACTGAACAAAATAATAATTTATAAAATTGTTCAAGAACGAAATAAAATTACAAAATAATCAAAAAAATCACCGTTCGCGTAACGCTAGCAAACTCTCATATATATATATATATATATATATATATATATATATATATATATATAATGTACGTGTATTATATTCAACTACTCTTGACCCGAGCATGAGGGCTCAGTTTCTTTCACTGTCGTTCGGGCTCAGTTTCGTTCGTCGTTAAAATACAATTTAAAAGATAATTTTTTTTAGAAATCTTTTTCGTACACACGATACTTGCGCATTTGCACCGCGAACATCTGCGAAGACATCGCCACTACGGATAAAAACCACAGTCGGGAAAGTATTGGGTGTGTTAAAAAGAGTTATGCGTAATATTTTTTTTGCACTCGATTGGAAAAAGGGCTTTATTTCAACGAACATTTATTCCTATATAGCCAACGAATAGAGTCTTTCTTTTTCCAACATCTATTCCCGGACACTGTGTATAGTCATAAAGCACATTAACCTGCATGTTTCCTAATAATACAAAAATATTCATCCCATCATCTCTGCTTATCTTGTTTAGAAAGGTGAAGGGCGAAATGAATGTAATACTTTAAATTGCAGACACGAGTTTAATTTTTTTTAAATATATTTTACTACAAAAATAGTAAAGAATATATATTTCATTAATACACAAAATAAATTTCACAGAACGACGCTAGTTCTGAATATTTATACTTACTTGGTTACCAGGCCTATGGCACCAAGTACAATTAATCAGCTCGTTACATTTTCGTATTCTGTAAAATAAATCGGATAAGTAAGCATGAAACTTGCACAATTGATGATAAACATTTCGTTTCTTATATCTTGTTCATTAATTAAACCATTAATTGGAATTTTAACGTCTACATCGATATTCTACTGTAATCTCAATACACTAGAATATCGATGTATGCGTCATAATTCTGAAGTAATACTGAATTCTAGGACAGCACTATCTCTGAAATGTTAATATAATAAATTCTGTTATCTGCTCTCCGTTGCGTTGTTGAAATATATTTACTTGGTGATGTTTTTATGACTCATTTGGTTAATTTTTTGTAATATCTTGTAAGTGTTGCATAATTTCGATTGTCGCATTAATCAATTTTATAATAATCATATTGTACTTCTAATTATATTTATTATAAATATATCAAACATGGCTTTCCAGATCAATATTGTGTTGGTAAATGCCACGAAATCAATGATGATAAAATTATATTAAATCCTTCCAAAATTTGTCCTTTTAAGTAATTTAAGAGGTGTGTTTACTTCGGCCTCAATTATCAGATGTGTTGGTGTATTACTTCGGCCGCAGGCAAGAATGGCTTTAAGATCATCTTAATTAATTTGAAAGTTTTTTGACTGGCGAATCCAAGTTTGAACCGTTTGGTTCAAAATGGCACGTTTACGTTCAACAAAGTATTGAAGAAAGCCGGTGAAAGCAGCATAGAAATATTTGAAAAAATATAAATAAAGGAAAAATAAATATAGGAAACATTTTAGAATAATGTATTCAAAATTGCGTAAAGATTTCTTGGAGGAAAAGCAAATAGCAGGAAGTTTCAAAAATGTTATATTTCTGAATATCTATTCTATCGAAATTTGAATGTAAAAAAAGTTGGATAGAAGAGGCCGGGGTGGATATACACCACCGAAGGAAATGATGTGGAATATATTGCAGAGGAGCTGAAACAATATTTAATAAAAACTATATAAAGACTTTATAACGAGGACGCCCAGAATTGTAAAGGTAATTTTTTTCGACGAAAAGAGAGTTTAGCGCAGTACTATGTTCATTGTTATTGTATATAGATATGTTGTGACCCGGATGGATGTCTGCCACCGACAGAATAGATGTGGAATATATTGCTGAGGTGCTGAAACAATATTTCACCAAAAATAATATAAAGACTTTATAACGAGGACGCCCAGAATTGTAAAAGTGATTTTTTTCGACGAAAGGTGGTTTAGCGCAGTACTATGTTTATTGTTATTGTATACAGATATATTGAGGCCCAGATGGATGTCCGTCATCGAAGGAATAGACGTGGAATATATTGCAGAGGAGCTGAAACAATATTTCATAATAAATAATATAAAGACTTTGTAACGAGGACGCCCAGAATTGTAAAGGTGATTTTTTTCGACGAAAGGGGGTTTAGCGCAGTACTATGTTCATTGTTATTGTAAACAGACACGTTGAGGCCCGGATGGATGTCCGACACCGAAGGCAGAGATGTGGAACACATTGCAGAGAAGCTGAAACAATATTTCTTAAAAACCACATAAAAACTTTATGACAGACACGCCCAGAATTGTAAAAGCGTTCCAGTGAAAAGTTGACTTTTTTGATGAAAAGGAGATTTAACACATTACTATGTTCATTGTTATTGTATACAGACATATTGAGGGCGGGGCGGACCTCTGTCATCGGAGGAAGAGATGTGGTATTGCAGAGGAGCTGAAACAATATTTTATAAAAACTATATAAACACTTTATAATTAGGACACTTTGAATTTTAAAAGCGATCGAGTAAAAGGTAATTTTTCAAGGAAAAGAAGTTTAATCCGATACTGCATTTTTGTTATCGTCATCAGAAATATTGCGTTTTGAGTTTATTTTATAATTATTGAATTAAGTCTAAAGTTTTGGCTGACAATGTAGGTGTAATTATTATCAGGGTTAAACTATATGAAAACTTTATAATTAAGACACTTTGAATTTTAAAAGCGATCGAGTAAAAGGTAATTTTTCAACGAAAAGAAGTTTAATCCGATACTGCATTTTTGTTACCGTCATCAGAAATATTGCGTTTTGAGTTTATTTTATAATTATTGAATTAAGTCTAAAGTTTTGGCTGACAATGTAGGTGTAATTATTATCAGGGTTAAACTATATGAAAACTTTATAATTAAGACACTTTGAATTTTAAAAGCGATCGAGTAAAAGGTAATTTTTCAACGAAAAGAAGTTTAATCCGATACTGCATTTTTGTTATCGTCATCAGAAATATTGCGTTTTGAGTTTATTTTATAATTATTAAACAAGTCTAAAGTTTTGGCTGACAATGTAGGTGTAATTATTATCAGGGTTAAACTATATGAAAACTTTATAATTAAGACACTTTGAATTTTAAAAGCGATCGAGTAAAAGGTAATTTTTCAACGAAAAGAAGTTTAATCCGATACTGCATTTTTGTTATCGTCATCAGAAATATTGCGTTTTGAGTTTATTTTATAATTATTAAACAAGTCTAAAGTTTTGGCTGACAATGTAGGTGTAATTATTGTCAGGGTTAAACTATATGAAAACTTTATAATTAAGACACTTTGAATTTTAAAAGCGATCGAGTAAAAGGTAATTTTTCAACGAAAAGAAGTTTAATCCGATACTGCATTTTTGTTATCGTCATCAGAAATATTGCGTTTTGAGTTTATTTTATAATTATTGAATTAAGTCTAAAGTTTTGGCTGACAATATAGGTGTAATTATTATCAGGGTTATCAGAGTCTTGTTGATATTGGTATTTATATAAAATTATATAAATACCAATATCAACAAGACTCTGATGACTCTGATAACCCTGATTAATTTATATAAAATTATCACTTGCTAAAAATAAAATTTATTCTAAACACACATTTTAATTGTTTCCGGCAGCTTTCATTAATAGACAATTTTTAATAACTCTACGTTTATTTATGTTATAGATAGGATGAGCTGAAGAAGTTATTGGTTCAGAAATCGTTAAGGCTACGGCGACCTTTGTAGTCTTTGTAGTTGAGGAAACTTACACGGAGAGTGAAACTGAAAATAGGGTTCGTGATATGGGTGGTGACAAAATAAATCTCGCGGTGACTCCAAGTCAACTTCAATAACCGTCTTAGAATATTTTGACCCGGGAATCATTTAAAATGCCATAAATGGAACTCCATTAACCATATGCTTAGAACGGAACCCGTCCATATCCCCAAACAGGTTTTGCATTAGAACCCTCAAAGGAAGAGAAAGCGTGGCCGATCGAAGTAGACCTGGCGGTAGACTGCGCTGGCGGAGTTGAAGACCATCAGCAACACTTGGTGTAAGGCAATACGTGATGCCCAAGAGCGATTAGTTCGTCGAAATATCACGGATGCTCACGGTTCCATCAAGTTGACCTAATATGAAAAAAAAGAATGCTCATTTTTTTGCTAGGAATTAATGCAGAATAGTTTTGGAGCTGACAGCTTTAGATACTTTAAATTAAATAATTTTCTAACCATTAGATAAAAGCTTAATAACAAAGTCAACAACTAGTTACCTACACACTCACCCAGCGATATTTCCGTAATCAAACATTGACGGCCGAGTCGATAAATAGTGTTTTTATCAAATACAATTATCGAGATTACTCGTGTAATTCCAGACGACACATCGACGACAGTATACGACAAAAATGGTGAGGGCAGTCTATAACAAGATGTTTGTCGAGACTGGCCTGTCGTCGGCCATTGCCACCGCCTTCGCTTTCTTCTTGACAGTGTCATGTGTGCCGGCCTTGTTCACATGCTTCTTGGGTAAGTGTTGGCAGTTTTTATAAATTGTTATGTAATTTTTGCGTGACTTTTTTTCAGAATGGCAACATTACGACGATTTCCTCTAAACGATTTGTAAACATTTCTAATATGTAATTAATAAATAAGCGAGTATCGTGTTTATCGTAATATAGCGCAGAAAGGAAGTTTGTTAGGAATATTAAATATTTACGAGATAAAACGATACTGAACGATTTGAGACGATTTTAAAACTAACCAATTATATAAATAAAGTGAAAATACTTTAAAATAGCAACAACGTTTGCAGTAAAAGTATTGTAAACGTGTATATATACGTAGATATTTACATATTTTTATGATGTAGTCGATCAATTGACAAGCATGAATGGATTACCAAAAAATTGCCTAAGGCCTTGCTTAAAATACTTTTTTTGGTAAAAAGTTGGGCGATTTTTTACCAGAAAAAGTATTCTTTAAAAATTGATATATCTTTGAAGTAATGCTGACGTCAAATTAAAAAAAACTTGAAAAAATAATCTAACATTTATAAACGTACTAGTTTTGACTTGCGGCTTGGCTCATATGAAAAAGGGAAAATATGTTTTTTTTAAATTACAAAAATATAAATTTCCACTTTCATGACCCAGGCTACATGTATACAATATTTTATGGAGACCAGGAGCGAAGTTGAGACGTGACAGCGAAATGAACAAACATACTTGTGCTTTTATAATGCCCAAATATTAATTTATATATATTTTTTATAATTTCTAAATAGTTATATGTGAACCACGTTTCATTTTGAATGAAAATTGCCAGAAGAGGATAAGGCCTTAAAAATTGGAAAATGTGTCGGAAGAAATGGACTCTAGGGAAATGTAATCGTAATCGTATTTAAACAAAATTTTCCGTTTTTAGTAATTAAGATAAACTCTCAAAGTCTTATATTTAACTTAATACTACAAACAGTGTACTTTAACTTAACACTACACAAGTGCCGCGTCTGGTATAATTTCCCCCTTGGGTATATATACTTCGGCAAATGAAAATTTTTTAACGTTTTTTTTTTAAATAAAAGAATCTTTATAAAAATCAACTGCTCTTACTACCGACAAAAAACTGTCAAATATTTAATTGCAAACGTCTTCAGATAACTTTTTTTCACTTGCTTGATAATGATTGCAATCTTTATTTTATTTGTATACTAAGATATATTTATGTTTTCAGTTGTCCGCGTAACGAAAATACTATGGCTGAAAATACTCACAGCGCGCTACCCTAAGTTGGAATTTGTGAAAACCGACACACTGAGGTCACTCTTGGACACCCACAGGAACCAAGGTGTTATTCATGTGCTCCTCGCTGTTAAAGGTCAGTTCCGGCGATGTTATCTTTGGCCTTGCAAAAGCCATTAATTTCCTAATAACGTTTTTCTCTCAGACGATAAGAACATTGATTAGTGACCGTTTGTAATGGACAAATAGAAGGTTATGAATTTAATATCAATGGTTATAGATTCAATATATAATTTATATTTATGTTTATACGTATGTATGAATTCTGGTACAGTTGTTCTCTGCTTTTAAACCAATCTTGCATCTAAACTAAAGTTATAAAGAAGAATATTTTTCATTGTTTTTGGTCGATAATATCAGGAGTTATTTATTTGATCCAATACAAATTTCATTAATGTATTGAAATATTGTTTCATGACATTTCCGTGTATTACCATATTGTATAGTCATTGCTTAAACTATATAATTTTATAAAAACCATTAATAAGTCAACAATATAAAAACCATTAACGACTTTGGTAAATAATACTTTTATTTACCACAAGCAGACGAAGATAAAAAATTCAGGAAAGTCCCTTCTACACTTGCCTTTATAATACAGTAACAATAATGCTTTGTTCGCTTTTGACAAAGCATAGTTGCTGACATTACAAAGTGAGTAGCGAAACTTAAATGGCAATGGGTTGATCACTTTGCTCGAAAGTCAGATTTGTGGTGCAAAATTCTCTTGGAGTGGAGACCCTAGGGGTGGAAAAAACAAGTTGGGCCGCCCCAAATGAGATGGAAGTATGACATAATGAAAGTGGTAGGAACAGACAGCCTAAAATAGGACCGAGTTGTGCAGATTGAAGGAGGCCTACACCAAAATGGTTTAGCGTGACTTATTATGATATATGATGAACAATAACGCCCAACGCAGGCGACCAGCTTTTATATGTGGTTAGTCGGCGGCCGATAACTGCCGACTTTTCCGAAAGAAGGTCGACTTCTCATCGATTCAATGCTTGCTTCAAGAGGTGTGTTCCGCCGAATGAATATTATATCGGTTACCTTTGGAGCGTGATAACTGGTAGAAAATAATTGGAAAAATTTCAAGGAAAGGAGGCTTATTAAAGGAAATTGAATGTAGAATGTAAAGTTAGGGAGGTATGATTTTTTAGGGGACCTTTAAATATTTGAATGGACGAGAAAATCGGGTATTGAAATTGCGATTGCCCAATAATTTGGCATTATAAATATTAAACGAAAGCTCATATCAAGAAATACCGTGCTCGTGTGTTCAGGAAGCGAGAAGTTTGCGCGAGTGCGAGAAAATTCGAGAGATCACAAACCAACGCAATAGATAGAAAGGGTTGTGAATTTGGTAATAAGATATGAGGGATGTAAGGATTATCAAGATATTTTAAAGCAGCAAAAGAATATGGAAATTGCGTCGGTCACGAATCTCCATCCGCTTGAACTGCTACTTAAAGTTAGTAAAATGATGAAATTTTCTGAGGCTGAAAACGTAACGATTACATAATTGTTGAAGGCGTTCAAGTTTGTTAAGGAATTGTTCAGAAAAAATCAAGAAAACAATAGAGACATTCTTTGATCAAAAGAAAAAAAATCTAGTTTCAAAAGGAATGAAATGTTAAAGACCTTTTACAATATGTATTCTATTGTAGACTCGACAGTAGACATCATTAAGTTGGGACTGCCAATTAAGAAATGTATCTTTCCCTGGAATTTACAGCTGGGGTAAACGAGATAACTTCTCCGTTTAATGACAGTTGTGGTAGATTAGTAATACTGACTTTAGACTCGAGATTCTTACCACAAATAACACCAGGCTGGGACATAATATGAATGACTATGATACCAATATCACGAGCGCTTTGACCGATCACATTTGGATTTGCATTAATAGCGGTAAAGCTAATACTAGTGTCAGTACGTATGTACATTAGAAGATCATTAAGTATTGAAGTGGGAGAAACGCCTGTCATTATTAATCTAATAAATAAATGATGAAATATTTTGAGTTTAAAGCAAAATGTATTAAAATTTAAAACCAAAGATTGTGAAAGTGAAATGATTATATTTCAATTGATATTTAAGACATCATGCTGAACTAAGACTTATAAAAGTTTTTCCAACTTTTTCTTATGTTATTATTTATGAACCCTTGTGATATAGTGCATTTTGTTAACAAAAAGGAAACAGCGAAATCACGTACAGATAAGAAGAATGTCCAATATTGCGTTACATAGTATAAGTTCTTTGACAATGACGATGCTCAACGCGAGTGTGACTATGGAATTAAAGATATACGGTTAATGCGTTGAGAGATAAATTTATAAATGTCGCCAAAGGTGATAAAATTTATGCTTACACATAAGTAATATGGAAGATGACAAAAAGTTAAGAGTCATTCTAAAGAACTATGTAGAGACGTTCCTAGCCCCAAAGGAGTCAATTCCTTCGATACTCTACATTTTTCTTGATCACGATTACAAGTAATATTTGGAACCACACGGAATATCTGATAAAATTCTTCATAGTAATCATTTCGAAGAGTGCAGAGCAAGCTCACTGGTTTTTCGGTGGTTTTCTGCTTTTCAGTAAAAAAAATGATTAGGAATTTTTCAATGAGAATTTACTAATATATCGAAAACCTCACGACCCAATTTATTAACTATAGCCTCACGACCTAATTTATTAACGGTAATTCGTAAATGGGAACTTATTACATTATTAAGATAAGGAAACCTCGTGACCTTATTTATTAACGGTAGCCCCATGGCCGAATTATTAATAGTATTTGATCAATGAAACTTACTGCACTATTAATATATATTGGAAGCTTCATGACCTAATTTATTCATGGCCTCATGACCTAATTATTAACAGTAATTTATCAATGCGAATTTACTGCGTTATTAAGATGTTGAAAGCCTCATGATCTATTTATTAGTATTCCCGTGCTGCAGTTTGATGCATACCGTATATCGAAGGTAATAATATTACGCTCGGTGCTAAGAGTGGTAGTATTGGATTGCCAAAATATGGCCAAAATCTATTGTTATGGATTGCAAATTATGACGAAGAAACTCACAATCTAACAATTGAAGTTGTTCAAGTAAACCAGTAACAACATCGGTAAACAATAGACCATTTTAAAGTTGCAGATGGGCTGGCAGAGTCTCAAAGGCTCACTGTATCACGTGAATTGGTTTATACTTTTTTGTTATTTGGACAAGTTTTCAAGGTAACAGCTCAATGTAATTTCCACAAATTATCGGTTCTCGTTCAGAAGTTTAGATATAGCGACACTATGAATCAACTACCAATAAAACAGAAAATTTACACAATTATGCTTTGATTGGTCAAAATAAAAGTTTTAATTTTTTTAGACTCTTTCGTAGAAAAGATAATTTCATGAACGAAGGTCTAATATGTTAAATGAAAGAAAAATAAGCTTTTTCATATATTTGAAAACTACAAGAAAATGAAAAGTAAGAAATTTAAAAAAAGTTTTAGTATTATCGAATTATGGAATTGGCTAACGAGGTTTGAAATGTTATTTTTAGTTTTTTTCCTTTTAGAGAGTCGAAGGCAAAACATGAAAATATTTGTAGAATTGATCAAGAAGGCTTGGTTAATCCATACTGCAACGAAGAACTCATTTTCAAAGTGGCGGGTTAAGCATAGTTACCCCTCCCTCCTCCGCCGCACCATCTTAAATTTATAAATTTATATGGACAGCTATAAACAACTCCTTAATTAATGGACTGTGTAAGGCAGGTCCGTGCGAGCCTGCCGCGATTCGCACGCAGCTGACAGCGGTGTTGGAGCGGCGCGACAAGCGCGGAGAGCTGCGCCATCCACGCCTGCGCGCCGCGCTCCGCTCCTGCTGGGGCTGCTACGCCTGGACGCGCGCCATCTTCCGGCTCGATCACCACTTCCTCATCGCGCCGGGCATGTTCCGCGGGAGGCCGCTCTCTGACGCTAACATACAGGTGAATTTTGACTCCAAATCAGACGAGTTGAAAGTTTCAAAATTATTGACAGCAAAATTTAAAACATATTAACTGTAGAGAATATTGATTGTTAAATTATATATATACATATATATATATATATATATATATATATATATATATATATATATATATATATAAATATATACATATATACATATGTATGTATAATTAATAATTCTAATCGACAGGATAGTGAACTACTCTTAAATGTAATGTTCTTAGTTACTAGTGTGGAAAATAAAAAAAAATTATTAAAAAATAAGTGATTTATTACATTCCAAATTTAATGGTAGGGGTTTAGTGGCAACATCTTCCCGCTTATTCGCTCTCATAGAGCACAATGTGTATTATTAAAATGATGTCAGGATTCAGTATTGTCCTTGTCTAAACATAAAGTTTAACCTTTTTAAATCCATTAATTTTTAAGATTTGTCAAAAATAATTTTATTCCTTGTTAGCTTGTACCATAAATTTTTCGTTAATGAAATAAAAAAAAAATATTATTTACAGAATATTTAAAAAAAATATATATTCTGTGAATTACTTTAGCAAAGTAATTACTAAAAATACATATCGTGTTTTACATAATGCGGTAATAATCATCAAAACTTTTATTTCAATCAAGACTTTTTAAAGTTTCTTCACAAACGCTATTTGAAACCGTATATTTAATTTCAGTAAAGTTTCTATGGAAAATCCGTTCTAATTTGACAATATATGAATTTTAATGTCAAACAAGGCATAGTCTATGTATTTTTACAAATATAACACTATAATTGGTAAAGATAACCGCATATTAGGGAGTGCGCTCTTATAAGTTAACTTTAGCTAATAAAATTTCACGGCCATTAGTGAATTTACATTTTTGTTCGTATTTTCAGGAATGCGTCAGCGAGATCGTGGCGAAATACTTCCCGCCGGATATACCTCCATGGCAATATATTGTGTTCCCTAACGTGTCATCGCCTGAGGAAAAATATTATATATTGGTTCGCGTCCACCATCTTCTTCTAAGTGGTAAAGGGTCACTGAATATTGGCGATCTCTTAATGGTCAAGGGCCAGGATGACCAACCATCTTATTCCGCGCCGCCTAGGTCAATACCGATGCACAGTCCTCTGGAAGATCTCATCCGAATGCCGGTGGCAATACCGGAGCTGTACGGCAAATTGAGCGAGAGCTGTTCTAACAGGTGGAACGAGTTCATTTCCGAGTATGATCCGGTCGAATCCCCTCAGGCTCTTAAATCTGATCCCGGAATGATCCATTGCGTTGGTCTCGTTATTATAATTCTCGTTTCCGCTCTTCGAGAATTCACGAAAAGGAAATCGAATGAGCAGATAGACTCGTCGGGGCAACTCAGCCAATTCATCAAATCGGTCCAACACGAATGCCGTAGACGTGAATTTACAATCTCCAAAGTCTTACTGTCAGTTTTCGTAACTCTGAATCCGCGCACGATCTTCATGACTTGGCTACGCTCTTTCAAGTATGTAGTTTCCTGGTTGGTTTTGTGGCCGATAATGGTTTTGAACGAGATCAACTCTCTTCGGACTTACATAGCTTATGGTCACAGTTTGTATCCGAATACATTCGTTTTCTCTTGTGTTAATTATATCCCTCTGCTTTACGGAACAGCTAAGGAATTCCTTTACATTATGGGCTTGATATACACGGCCCCTATAGTGTTGTATACTGATATATTATGTGCCGAAGGGGACATGAAGCGGCACAATTTGCAGACGATATCGTTGTGCGGTAGGAAAGTGACCTCGTGGTCAGCGCCTGTACCAGCGGCGCTTCTTAACGGGATGGCGCGGAAGCTGGGCGTGAGCGACACGGATGTGATGTTGCACGCGACAGTGGGGGCGCTGCAGCAGTACTTTGTGGAGTCGAATCTGCCGGTGCCCGAGCAGATACTGACGACGGCGCGCGCCGCCACGCAGGAATTTTTACTCTCCTCGTCCGAGGGAAATGGGAAGTACTACAAGAAGACTCAAACTGGAGGTTTGCTTATAAATTATCTAGTTAATAGAATAATTTAAAATATAAGATTTGTCTAGAAGATTCCGCGTTTAACGCTAAAAAGCGTTAATACGAATTTCATATCACAGTGATGATAGTCTAATATAAATATATGCGGTAAACCATCATTTCGTTTATTTTTATAGCTATTTTGTAAGTTGTTTGATTATTCGGTGATTACACATTATTAGTATTTATTTGTATTACCTTTTACTGTCTAAGAATACCTAAGATGTTCATTCCACGTAGCGATTTTTTTTCATATTCAAGATGAGCGATTTTTTTGAATATGTATAGAAAAAAAACTTATAAAGTTGAGAAAATATTTAATGGAAGAAAACGTGTAAATTTAAAAGCAAAATATTTAGAAAATATATAGCGTAAGTATGTATTCACTGTAGAGAAAGATTAAGGAACAAAATCAGTATGTAACACTTCGAAATTAGTGTTTTTATTCTTTTTTAAATATTTTTTCTGAAACGTCGGTTGTTTCGTGCCACCAATGATTTTGTTCCAATTTTTTCTAATAACCTTGCAACTGCTGTACACTAATAACCCTTTCAAAACTAATATAGAGCAATACCCAATCTAACAGCAATGTTGTGCTTGTCGCTGTCCACACCGAGCGGCAGTGGAGCAACCTCCGTACGCGATGTGCACGCGTCCGTGAGGTACGCGTGCTCCCGCCAAGCCTCGCTGGCGGCGCTGTCAGCCGCGCAGACTCGTTGGGGCCTGCTGACGCGTGCGCTGCCCTCGCCCGCCGCGCGCCTTCTTCTCAATCTGCTGTCGCGGCGGTTCGCTGTTTCTTACGCGGAGGTGCGCGCGCCGGCAGAAGCGGGTACGCGAAGGACGGCCTGGGGCGATGAACTGTTGGATATCGTGTATTGGAGACCACCGCAAGCTAACATCAGTGAGTATTGAATAGAATGAGGCCGTAAGATCAACAAAAGTATAGCAACTTTCTTCTGAGATCTTCGATACGCTCTATAGTGTATAATCTAAGAAAAATTCTTGAATACAAATTTGTTTTTCGCAGGCATTTCGTTCACCATCATGCAATATGCGGGCACAGTTCGCCTGGCTGTGATGTCCGACGCTCGTCTCTCTCCCGGTCATCATATTCCCACCCTCCATTGGCCGCGGTATGTCGATGCCCTTGCCAAGGAGCTGGAGACGCCTACCCCGGACCCGGCACTCCTGCAACCACCGCAAGGCCACACCGTGAGTCCTCCACTCGTGAGGAGGAAGATAGAGAGGGACGAGTGATGAGCAGGACATGTCTTAGTCGTTTGAACGCTTCGTGGTTTAGTTTACTGTCTTTGCTTTCGTACTCCTAAAGTTCATTACAGTTAAAAGGAAGCTCGCTTTCGTCTATACTGTAAGGCAATTGGAACTCACGAGGAGAAGAAATATTTATCCTTACATCCAGTGTAAAGCGCTGGAAAAATTGCGAAGAGTGTGGCAAAATTAGTGTACAAACATTTTCCTTATTTGACAATTATTATTATAAGGTCCAAACTTTGGAAACTCCTACTGCAACAAGTAACCAATTAGAAAGAAAATTTTATTACAATTTTCCTTTTTCCCACAACCGTTTTATTTCATCGGAAAGACTCTGGTCCTGATTTTCATTGGTATTTGTTGCAAACATAGATTTTGTAGTGTAAATATCATTTTTATAACGTCTTTAATCGAAATTGTTAATTTTGAAACAACACTTTTGTACTTAGTAATAGAAGGCCATTAAACATTTACGAAGCCCGCGAAGTATGTTAAACACAATCGTATCGAATATTAATATAGGAGTAAGTAAATATTTAACATATTCATTGGGTCATTGTAAATATTTTGTTGTATCGATATGTTGCTGCACTGGTATGTTGTTTACCATTTATGATAAGTTTTTAAATGTTGATGATAATAAATAAATTTTTAGAAAATATTACAATAATGTCTTTAATTTCTAAAACTATTATTCAAATAATATTTTTCCCGTAAACAGATATTTTTGTGATTATTTCTTGCAGAAGATGAAGTGTCCTCTTTTGCAATTAATTCATTATTATCGACATATCCTAGATATGACAATTGCATAGTAAAAATGTTATACGGCAATCCTATTTTACAATTTTACTATGTTTTATCCGCAGCTTCGTCTGTTTGGATTTTCAATTAATGATGTCAGAATTTCATGCAGATTTTCAGCTTTCAAGATACGTGGCAATATATTTAATATACAGGTTTCGCCATTTATAGGAATCATGCAAGAAACATAGAGATTGCTTAAAATGGCAGAAGTAAGAACTTTTAATTACGTCTCTGTCAACATCTAACGCTAACTAAGTAAACTAAGTATTTTGATATTTAATGTAAAAAGGTTACATTACGAGTAAATATGCGATTCGATTAAAAAAAACTAAACAATGTACCGACTGTGCTTACGGATTATCAAAATGCTTTTAAATGACCCAATACCATATTTAGTCATTATACAATATATATATATATATATATATATATATATATATATATATATATATATATATATATATAAATATATATATATATATATATATATATATGTATATATGTATATATGTATATATATATATATATATATATATATATATTACAGGGATTTCACACCATCCAAAATGGTGGTCAGTCTTGCTTGCTACATGTTGGGAATTAAAACTTTAATACCTTACACATTTTTCACGAAATGCAACAGGCAATAGCGGCCACCATTTTGAATAAGCATTATGTGGGGTCTGTAGATTCTTATATTAAAATGGTGACCGGTATGAAAAAGGAGACCTTGGTTTCGAAAATTTGACGCCTCCCTTCGTTCTGGAGCACTTCGGATCAGCGACCACTTCTGATACGCACTTGGTGGAGCCCGTAGAACAATACTTCAAAATAGTGGAAAAATTACAAGATCGTTAACTTTGGGACTTTACAAGATAATCAAAATTTTGAACAAATCATAAAATTTGAATTTTTACCTTAAATTACCACTTTCACTGATTATGAAATCATAAGTGGCAATTTCAAAAATTACCCGAAACGAGTTACGATATACAAAAAATGTTGGGACTCTAATGTATAAACGGGATGGGGCTGCATCACAAAATGTCAACCGAAGTCTATTGCACTTTATTGTTTCTTGAAAATACAATAAAAAACAATGAACATAATTTTTTATTCTGAAATGCATCTTCATCAAATGCGGATAAGAACACATTATTAAATCCAATTTGCTATCGTGATTAGGTTTGTAAAATATTTTTATTTTTATTTGATTATTAGCTGCTAAAATTAAATTTACTCTCCTCCCGCCAAACTAAAGACAAGAAGGTATTTTCTTCAGCCTACAAAGGTCAAGCATCAGATGTAAGTAAGTAAAACTACATTACTTATTTGTTTTTATTTGTTTGAGTAACATCAGTTAAAATGTCATAAGCGTCTGAAAAGATACCAGGGACAAAAAACTTGAAGCGGAGAAAACAATGAGAAAATGATAACGAAAAATGTCCTTAACAGCTAATCAAACACCTCAAATTTAAAGGAAAATCCTGTTTAAGTCAAACAACAGACGACTGAATAATTACTTTAAAGGATGTTCTAGATAGTGTAGCGTAGTTTCGGGAAATACCCGATGGAGAAATATCCCATGATGCTCTTACATCTGCTGCTGAAGTAACAGTCATATCAACGACAACCACAGAAATATGTGTAGATATCACTTAATGGCAAAAAAGGGAAGATGCGGTACACTCTTACTTTATGTAAAAACAAAACGGGCATAGGTACAACTAAACGCACACAACCCTCACAGCTGCAATCACAAGTTGCCTACATGTAAAATTAACCGAAAGAGACAAAGCGATGCATTGTGACCGTAGCGCGAGTGAATCAAGGTCTTACAGCAATAGACAATTTGCACCGAACGCCCTGCTAGTGCCGTAGCTTCTCACGGTGCAAAGCTTGCGCATGCTGCTGTCATTCAAAGATAATGAAAGAAAATATTTTTTTGACAACTTATAACATTGTCATATAATTACGCATGAAAAGTAATTTCATGTGTCCTATTTTTGTTTTGTGAATGGTTAATGCATGTGTAAAAACACTAGAAGGCATTTTTGGATCGATTTCACTGAACATATTGGCAATTTTAATTTCAAGAACCCCACGAATATGTGAACCGCCGGTCTGCGTACGACTGACGCCCATATGCAAATTATTATTTATAAATTATTGAATATAAATTGAAGTGCATTCTTAGATTAAAACAAAAACGGGAAGATGCGGTACGCTTTAACGGTGCGCGGTCCGCGTAAACTAGGTTCAATTGACCTCTTTGTGTTTTGTACAATTCTCGCCCGTATGCGCCATACGAATTTATAACTGCATCAGCCATGACAAGTATCAGACTATGGCAGCCACGAGCATTAAAAAACGATCCGTGATACTTTTTCAAGCATATCAGTCTAATTGCCGTAAACGTTTTCTTTACAATTATTCAGGTTATTGTCGTCAACAATTTAGTTCAAAATATACCCCTTAGCCTTTCTGCGCTGGAATCGGTCACAGGTTTATAAGCCCAAAAGCATTGACGCACACAAAATTCATCAATATCAAAAAACCTAAATGTGACTCTTATTTCTTTGATGTGACTTATATCGAATGTGCAATCTAAAGTAATCAACAAATATTTGCCCTTTTAAATTTTGAAACGATCTGCCCTCTGACTTCGTTCCTTAAAAAATGTATTTATCATCCTCAAATAATAATGATTCGTTTCCTTGTGAATTTTACGTTGCAAATGCTCTGTCAGAACTCGATTAAATTTTTCCAATAATTGGACTGAACCGAGAAAGTTGGACAACTTCTTCTCGTGTATTTAATTTGTCACTACTGACACAAAAAGATAAGTTATGTTCCACTAAAAATAGTGTAATTGCCATTATTTTTTCAAGCACAGAATCCGATATAGATTTCTAATTCTCTAGTTGCCTTTGAAGGTTTTGTCAATTCAAGAACATGTCCCTATTTTTTTTTTAATTTTGGGTTTTCAGTAGTCGTCTGAATTATGTGAACTTTGGATACATGTGACCAATCTTCGAAGCTGGTGTTACCAAGTTTACAGGACTTAGACCGGTTAAATATATAGCAGCAATAACAATAATTTTTCTCTGTAACTTTGAATATATCAACCATTTTCGATTATAAATTTCGCCATATGATATGACTCGTTGAAAGTGCTCGTTAGGAAAATGGCGCCGTTTTTAATTTCATGAATAATCTTTATCTGCCAGTTTACCGTTGTGTGGACCTTGAATTATAGTCCATTGTTTTGGACGATAAAGAGTATGGAAAAGTAATAGGTAGGTACGTATAACTGTTACAAAATACTAGATTATACGCGCGCGCGTACTTTCTTGTCGGGAACACGCAACATAAACACTCGTCATAAAGTATCTTATATTTGTTTGCTTGTTACATTCTGGGATTTCTCATATTTTGGTCTGTCACTTATTTGAATGAAACTAAACAAAAAATTTCTGCAAAAACCTTTTGTCACGATAAGACTATGAATGAACATGTGTGCACCAAATGTAGATAGGTACACAATGAAGTTTAAACGGACTAGATATATAATACCTAGCACGAAGAAAGCGCAAAGTACGAGTATATGATATACTAGCTTGCCCAAGAGTATGATATGAACATGAGCCCATTATATGGAATATTTTTTGTTTCAGTCTTTCCGAAAAGGTGTTAATACGATGAACGGAATAACGTACTTATAGCCGTAATTGCTTTCTTTTCTTTTGCTCTTATAGTAGTTGAGTCATTACAAAAAGAGACAGAAAGCTGTGTATTTTGTAACAGTTATCTGCGGAATGTCATACGCTAGTACCTATGGATTACAATATATCCGTTCCAGTTCTAATATTTACAGCACTTAGTTGGGATTCGAAATATTAAAAACGTGTTTAATAATCTCAACAAACTAAAACCGAAAATGCTGTAATTTTTATGTTAAGTGAGTGCAAAATGTGCTTTGATGAAAGTTGTGTATAAAGATTTTTTTAAGGAATACAATACAGATAAATTAGTAAAACGAATAAAAGGGCCTAAAATTTGGTGCATTATGAAAATTATCAAAAATTAATGTTTAAATACATTCCAAATAAGAACAAAGTGAATGCATGTTACAGAGAAAAGAAGGTATGTGATAACTATGCAGAAATAGATCGATGAATGATATTTAAAATCACCCTGAAAAAGGCAACATTGGATGTTATAAAGATCTTGACAGTTATGTTAATTGGGTCCATTGAAATATCCATAGATAAAGACAGAACTGCACAATTTATATCATTCTGTAGGCTTAAAAATAATAGGGAGCAATTGTTACTAAATCATAGATGTAAAGACTGTTTTTTTATATAATGGCGTTCATTCTCTTTTAGACAGAGAACCTTTGCCAATATCAACTTGAGAAGAGGAAACTAGGCGATACTGACTAAATCATTTCCTGGATAACTGTCATTGTTGTTTGCTGATAAAAACAAAATGTTCTACATGCAGTTTTTCATTGTAAACTTTGAGTCATGAAGACACGATTGGTTATTATGTCTATTATTATATTTAAATAAATTTATAAACATTGCAAGCAAAGTAGTTTTGTGTGTAAGCAGTGTGTTGATAAAGAGGCACACAGATCATTTCATAAGTAATGAGTTATTGAAAAATTGTCAGGTTATATTCGTCATAAAAAATATTTTATTTAAGTTATTTATGAAATGACCTCACAATTTTTTACCACTTCTCCACTTACACACAAAACATATATTTACCATTATGCTTGTAATATTTATAAAATTAATAAATATGAATATCGCTCTTCATACTTTGTGTAAAATGTAAATGTAACACAAACATAATTTGTGAAAATGTCTACGGTGAAAACCAAACGAATTTCCCATAAACCCCTGGCTGTTGATGAAAGAGATAGCTATAGTCATCAACAATTGCTATTGCAAAAAGATTAATATTACTATGGGGTTATTTTTTTCTATTAACATTAAAGTTCTTCAAGAAATTGAAAGTACGGTAATAAATATCCTCGTTACCTTCTTCCCCATTTCAAAATTCAAGTCAGATATTAATTAGGTGCATTTTATAGATCTTTTAAAATAACAAGACATAATGTAAAAAATGTTTTTATTCATAAACATACAATATTATTCTGTCACACTACTTCTTCTTTTTTTTGCTCTTTGTTTCTGCAGTTCTTGGTTCATCTTTACGTTTAGCAGGCAATGCCTGCTCTGGTGTCACACTGAAGTCTGGGATTACAGGCTCGACCAGTCTGAAAACCAATTTCTGATGCTGCAGGTTGCTACTGTCCAGACACAACTGGATCATCAGCTCGTCAAATGTCTTTATGACTACTGAGCCACAGCGTTGGCTTTGCTCCTGAATATGAGATAAACATAAAATATTAAAGAAATAGATGGGTTCATTATAGAAACTGGGAAAAAAAAAATTAGGGAGGGTATTGAACCAAACATTTAGTAAGCAGCACATTTTAACTCCATGGAAGAATATAAATCTTGATTTAAGTTACATAAGCCAGTAATAGTTTCCCCTGCTCAGTAAAGTATTAGTCAATAATTGATATAAGAGTTCAAGTTTCGATCCAATTACACTCTGGTACTGATCAAACAATGATAATATATAACCAGAAGAATTTGTTTCTAAAAACTTACTACATTTTTCTTTATCGTCTATGAACTGGAAACTTTATTATATTTGTTTTCAATTTCTCTAGATATTAAACTTCAATGTATTCACTTCAGTACTCAGTACTTCAATTTTTTTATGTCTTTTTTTTTATTTTCATATAAAAGGAAAATTAAAATAGATATCTATAAAATAAGTAAAATTTTTATAATAAATGATAAAAAATTATGCCAAAATTGCTGCATGCACAATTATAATTCGACGCGAGTTCGAAACTCGGTTGTATGAGTGTAATAAAATTTTAGTGGGCTGAGCGTGAACCAAAAGTGGCTCATTAGTATATAGATCAATTTTAATTGCAAATTCAAAGCAAGCTTCAATGTTATGATCAGTATGGAGAAACTAACTAAACCTTTAATTAATTTAGCATCCTTTTTCATTCACAATTGAGGGATTTTATAGCACAATTAGATAAGTTGTATTCTCACTAATATTTCCCTATGTTGAAGACATATGTTATCTATAATCATTATAAGACATATTGTTCTAATTATATAGTGAAATATACTACAATTTTCTTGTTAAAGCAGCTGACACTAATGGTAGTATCAAGCTGTTAAATAAGTGTTGTACACTATAGTAACAAGTGGTTTGGAGATATACACTGCCATGGATATTGTTAAAGAAAGTGGACATTTTTATTTTGAAGGTTTCCGACAATTATGTATATATAATTTGACCTAAAATATACTCCTTTAAATTATATTTATTCCTATGATAGAAGAGTATAGTTGCCTATGACTGTGGTTGTGATAACTGTGGATATTTATTCCAATGATAGAAGAGTAAAGTTATCTGTAACTGTGGTTATGACGACTGCAGATAATTGATTACCCAATTATAGAATAGTGTATTTATCTGTGAAGGTGGCTGTGGCGACTGTGGATGTTTCCTACATATGATAGAAGAGCATACTTGTGTATGCCTGTGGAAACCAGGGATAATTAATCTAGTGATAGAATAGTACAGCTATTTGCGATAGTGGCTGTAGCGACTGTGGATATTTACTTCAATGATAAAAGAGTATTTTAGTCTGTGATTGTGGTTATGGCAATGGATAATTACTAGAACAATATAGTTAATTGCGGTTGTCTAATGGTACAAGAGTAAAGTCGCCTATGACAGTGGCGGTGGTGACAGTGGATATTTACTCCTTTGATAGACGAGTACAGTCATCTATGACTCTGACTGTGGTAACAGTGGATATTTACTCCTATGATAGAAGAGTACAGTCGTCTGACTATGGCTGTGGTAACAGTGGATATTTACTCCTATGATAGAAGAGTACTGTCGTCTATGACTGTGACTCTGGTAACAGTGGATATTTACTCCTATTATAGAAGAGTATAGTCAACTATGACTGTGGCTGTGGTAAAAGTGGATGTTTACTCTTATGATAGAAGAATACAGTTGTCTATGGCTGTGGTAACAGTGGATATTTACTCCTATGATAGAAGAGTTCAGTCGTCTATGACTGTCACTGTAGTAACAGTAGATATTTACTCCTATAATAGAAAAGTACAGTCCTCTATGACTGTGGTAACAGTGGATATTTACTCCTATGATAGAAGAGTACAGTCGACTATGACTGTGGCCGTGGTAACCAGTGGAAATTTACTCCAATAATAGAAGAGTATGTTGTCTATGACTGTGGCTGTGGTAACAGTGGATGTTTACTCCTATGATGGAAGAGTACAGCCGTATATGACTGTGGCTGTGGTAACAGTGATATTTACTCCAATTATAGGAGAGTACCCATGACTGTTATTGCAGGTGAGAGATATTCTCTTTTATGCTACCATGGATTTAGGTGTTCAGTGCCATAAAGTTAGGTGCAGCACAGAAGTCGTTAATTACAGCCAAATATTAATAGCATTCAGTATTTAACACAGAACACCACAAAACTGGTTAAGAATCTATGTAAAATTACCATTACTTTTCAGAGTAGTCATGTAATCCTATTGGAGGATGGCCGTAAGTATTTTTCTTTACTTTTATATATGGTTTGTTCAAAAAGGTACCTCAATTACAACATGTCACTCGTTAAGTCAAACAATAAGATAAAAAACTTACTTTTATTGCATATGGACTTCCTTCAGTTTATGTATAGTAAAAGCCTGTTGATGAAAACATTGGATTTTATTGTTTTAACCTTTACATACCTCTTCATTGTACAAGAACATCTCAGAAGGCAGATAGAGAGGTCCCTCCAGGCCATACTTGGGCACTAGCACCTGGAGGGCATTCCTGCGCACTGCTAGCACAACTCCAGCTTCCACAGCCACACGGCCACGGAACAGCAGCTGTATAAGTCAATAGTTATGATTATTATTATTTTGACATAAAAACGAGATCAACAAATCAAATTAGTCTTCAGTAAGATGCGAGTTATAAAATGTTTGTGTGTAGAACAGTTCCTTTTTAAATAAAAGTCTAAATTCTAAAACCCGAGGTGAAAATATCTATATGCTATTGAGTGCACTTCTGCTCATGGTATTGACTTTTAGGAGTCTAAGTAACTGTGCATAAATGGATGCATGGAACCTCATATGGCAAATCTAATTTATAACAAAATCAGAGTTCAAAAACAAGGGGGGTCAAAAAGTTCACGAAATGGGGTCAAAAAACATGATGTTTTTTCCTTTCCTATATATTCTCCTTAACCCTAATACATTTGGGACCAAATAAGTTGCAGGTGTGGCTCTATGACCATACTAATCTGGGCTGTAAGGTAGATACCGAAATATTTGAAAGCTGCACTTGCTAAGGGTAGGGTCACAATATGGCTCTTGTACACTCTGGATTTTGGTATTCAATGCCATAATGCCAGGTGCAGCATAGTACTCGTTGATACAAGATACAAGCATGTAAGTGCATTGTTGTGCTTTTGCACACAATGCGTAGTAATTTCCCTCCCCTTTTCTCCTTCAATGTTTCTTTATGGTGCTCCAGTAGGACAGCAAAGTATTCTCTCGTTATAGAAACATCCTTGTTTTTGTAGTCAAAGAGCAGGATATGCTTTGTGTCTGCCATGACTTTCGCCCGATTGTGACACTTTAAACTTCTTAGTGGGTGGGGTATCCTTTTTATGCCACTGCATGGATTGCTACTTGGATTAAGACTCGTAATGATGAATCAAGTTTTATTATCTGTAACAATTTGGCTCAAAATGTTATTCTTATCCTCTATACAGAGATCCAAAAAGTCACGTGTACACTCGACGGGTATGAAAAATATTCAGAAAGGTTATAGAAGATACTCCAACCGTTTCTTCTATCTGCTTCGTCTTTAATCAGTCATTTTCTAATAAAAGTTATTCAACTTTTTTAACAATGTCTGCTGTCCTGAGCGTGAGTTGTCTCGATCGAATCTCTACTTTGTTTGAAAAGATTATGCCATATGTAAATCACGGTTTCATTAGGCCAAGAGACCCCACAAACCAATGACATTTCCTTCAATATGACTTGTGGTGTTATTCCTCGCTTTGTCAGGAACTTTATGACAGCTTGAAATTTAATTTTCTCTATAGCCCATGATTTCTTCCCAAATAAGCTGCTTGATCAATGATAGGTCAGCAGTTAATGACACAATCAGCTGAAACTTGGTGTATATATATTTGTGATGAGTTGCTTTAGTAGGAACTATGTGAGTAGGCAACCTCTATTCCTTGCCATCTCCTCCATTCTACGAACTTTTTGGTCCACGCCAAAAAAAATTATTATGAACGGTTCAAGAAAATACTTAGCAATTTACCAGAAAAATCTTAGTGTTAAAATTGTATTGACTTCCATGAATATAGTTAGAAACAAATTTTAGCCAAAATTATAACAATCATGCTTCTTTCCTGGACAATGATTTGAATAATTTTTTACATAAGACTATCAGTAAAAATGTTATGTAGTATTTACCAATACATTGCTATATGCATTGTTATCAAAATGGTAATAAATTTTATACACAAATCACATATATGTCATAAAACATAGAGTTCGACTCACATGCGTATTGAGCGCGACAGATGCTCGACCAGCATATTGAGCTTGTCGATGCCTGTAGTTCAGGTTGTCGCAGATGGCACTGGCTGTGTTTGTGTCCAGCAGACTAGCGTGTGTTGTGTCCGCGCCTATTGATGCGGCTAGGAGCCGGTGTACCATTACATCTGCATATCTGATGACAGAAATCAGTGTTGGTCAAGGTGCGGAATAAACAAACCACAATAGAATTCAAAAATATAGTAGAATTATTTAACCCATTCAAAACAGGGTTAAATACAACAAAAGTAAGAAATATAGATACAGGTTGACTGGGAAATATGTAAATATAAAGAAAGGGTATCATAGTTGTAAGAGATTGGTCTTGTATCAATAACGTAGGTAAGATAACCATCCGAATGTTGCCATCTACTGTAAATACACTAAAAAGAGTAGTACTCAAACTGTATTATGAACTTTTACATGTACAAACATAAACCATGTCATGAGAATTGATCAATTCCACTCAATATCTTTAACACATACCTTCTGATTGGGGACGTGAAGTGAGTATAAATCGGACAAGCCAGCCCATAATGATAAAATTCTTCTTGTGTGAGTGTGCCACTGGGGAAATAGACAGCCTGCTGCATGCAGCGAGTACCCATTATACGCAGCAAAGTGTTAAAGTACGGTCGGTCAGGCAGTACTGCTGCGTCTAGCGAACGGGCAAGCGACGCGTTGGTTGTTACATCCAGTATTACACCCTGCATTAAAGAGAAAGTAAGACGTTTTACAATGAATTTAGCTGTGCATTTCATATAAATGATTTATTTTTGTTAAATAATGCTAATGTAAAACGAATATAATTTTGTTGATTTTTTTGTATTTTACAAAAGTGATCGTCAACAAAGTGTACACGATAATAACACAAGTGTATTTATAGTACTTGTCATGATTTACATGATTGACAATAACCCAACACATATTACAAGCTGACATATGCAATATGCCAACATACGTAGTGGCGGAATTCGCTTTAAAGAAAATCAACGATTCGGCTTCATGTACACACCTGTCAATGAAAGATGTGTAAATGAAATGTTGAATAATTATGTAAAGGTGCTCCCTCACCGGGAGAATTTGCCTGTAATGTAACCATTCAGATTCGATTTTGAGCATTATGTTATAATGCTGCCTCCCTGACTGAAGAGAATTCGCCTGTAATGTAACATTTCAGATTCGATTTTGAGCATTATGTTACAATGCTGCTTCCCTGACTGATGAGCATTTTCCTGTAATATAACATTACACTGTTATGTTGGCTACTAAGCGAGGCGAGGAGCATTCCGCGTCCGCGACACGGTCAATTACAAGTGGTGCGCATTGATGTTATAAGTTGTATCAAAATATTACAGATTGTATCATTACAGGTTATGTTCGGTTCTCCTCCCTCACTGATGTAATGCTCGAATCGGTTATATGTCTACATTACAGGTGAATGCTCCCGGTGAGGGAACACCTTAACAGTTTCATATTCTATTAAAATTAAAAATGTAGATGACTTTATATTGATATATTAATAACTAGCTACAAATGTTGTAGTAATGCCGCTCCCTCTTGCCAAGCGAAATTGGGTCTGGGATATTTATAGTTGGGATGATCAGTCAATACATATGCTGTTTTACCTCTAGTTTGTATCCTCAATATGGGAAGCACTTATTAAATAGTTAAACAATCTAGGGGACTCTCCTTTATATTTTATAACTGCGATGCCAATTCAGACATTAAATGAATTCTCATATACTAGATGGTTTTTTCACCACATACCAAAAATCAATTAAAAAAATTCAGTAGTTTAGTCACAGAAATATTTTAAGTGTTTTGTAATTTCAAATACCATGTTTTCGCTAGCACAAATTCGAATTCTACATCGTTTACCAAGATGTTGCTAGTCCAATATACGTTGCCACATTGGCACTTCCCATAAAGTTATATTATTTCTGTCATTATACAGGCGAATAGCAAAATAATTTTTATGCCTGTGTCATAAGAAACTAATGCCGCCGACTGTCACATTTTCGTAATGATACATTCAATACATATGAAAAAGACAAAATATAATTAGTCTGCTATGTAGAATGCCAAGATGAAGTTGGAAGAATGGAAATTTCCACAGTGACATGGCAAGCGGCTCACTGGAAAGATACATTTCGATTTATTTACTTCGTTTCACTGTACTACGTTTTCATTGTTTTTAACATATTGTGATCCCGACAGAATGTAATATAGTTTTAAATGTGAATGTGTAGTGTTATGACTATTCTTGTTTATAATTATAAGTATACGACATGCAATGTGGAATAAGTAAATTATGTTTTTTACTTTAGTTACTATTCAAAATCAGGTATTCATAATGCCTCGTATAAATTTCACGGATTCAGAATACACTGACATGGTTTTGACTTATGGAGAACGTCAGAGAAACGCGCTTGCTATATGAATATTTCTGAGACAGACATGAAAAATGCTCTTTAATTTCTTTTCAAAAAAAACTTATTCTTGGCGTGTTTATTTCCCTGTTTCAAAGTATTTATGACAACTAGTACTGCTTAGGTTGTCATTAAATGTCGAACAGTCAAATTCATATTGTATATTAGTATAAATACAGATTTATGAATCGTGGATTTAACAATACTAATATCATAGTTCTTATCAGTCTCTCTGTCCATACATTCAATACAATAAATTGTGCCTTTAATTCAAACAGCCTTAAAAAAATTTACAAACCTGCTGAGCAGCGGCTTTAACGAACTTCTCAAAATTAGCGGGTGGCGGCGAAGGATGCCTTCTTAGCAGCGCCGCTTGTGGAAACTCAGCCGCGAGGCGTTCAGCCACACTTACATTGGCCAATAACATGAATTCCTCCACCATGGAATTGGTGTCGCGCACTGCTTTTGTTACTACATCGATTGGATCATGCGTCTCCGAGTCAACCTAGACAGTGATGTAAATATATATTATATTAGAGGACCATGTAATGTCAGATAAATTTTGAAGTCATCTCTTTTTTTGTGCCAATCATTATCCTTTTATAACCATAAAATTAACAGGAAGGTAAAGATGAAAAATAGGAGAAATAAGACATTGAATACAAAGATCAAAATAAAGAAAAGTTTTACTTAAATGTTTAGAAGAAAATTTTAGAAGTTTGACCAGTATTTTTATTTTTTTTCTCCTAGGTTAGTGTCATTTTATCAGTGCTCAAAATTATTACTCATCTTTCTCTGAAAAGAAAACTCGAGTTTTCTTTAAGCACCTTCATTTTAGTTTAACCGTTTTAGTGCCATGGTTTTTTACTCATATATACTTAAAAATGCCAAAGAAATCTTTTGTTTTTGATGTCATTTACCCTTGTCTCGAGAAAACACTGTATCTCGTCCAAAAATTTTCCAATTTTAATAATTTTTTCGGTGTTTTCTTAATAAAAACTTGTACAAGGATAATAAAATACAAAGAAAATTATGGAAATATATATTGTGAACAAAAATTATAATAAAAACTGAAATCAAGGTCACATCGTATTTTCGCAGTCCGGTACATCCTCCGTATCAGCAAAATAATTGTTTTTGTCACTATTTTCACTATCACTCAAAATTTGCATTACGCCAAATTGTGAGCGCACCACAATGTCACTCCCACTATCACTTTCTTCACAACTTGAAAAACGATCATTTTCACTCTAATTATTTTCGTATTCCGACTTTATGGGTTAAAAATTTTCTTTTCCTGGATCCTTTTTATAATGTAATTACTAATAATATTATAATTTGAACTTTATGTAACACGTAGAAAGATAAAAAATTTGCGATATGTGTGAGCGACCTCCCCTACCGTGAGCTAAACAGCAACAGATTTCGCGAGTGCCATCGCGCTCGTGGTAAATTTAGTTAGTACACCACGATCGCGATGGTGCTCGTCGGCACTCAAACGGTTAAACAACTTTTTTATGGTATTATAAAAATGTAATTTATCATCATAAAAATATAATTTATCAATATGTCTAATTACCATAATATAATAGCTAGTTAGTTTCCTTCATAATTGCTTATTAGTTTAATTGGTGATATGTAATGTTAATGTGTCCTTCTTAAAACATGACATGGAATGTTACAAATCAAAATTATTCCGAAGGCTTGTATTGTTTATTTTCAATATATTTATATTTTTTTAACCGAATGGCATAAATAACCTGAAATCGAATCTCTGGAGATGCGAGCAGAAGAGCCCCGTTGTCGAGTCGCTTTTTCTTGAGCTTCTTAGCAAGCTTGTTCAGGATGCGCAGTGAAGAGGCTATCTCATCCTGGCGAGACGCATCGTCTATTGCAATCTGTGCCTCCTCATATGTCATGGCGGCCCTGGACTGTAATTGATAAAATGATAACCATAATAGTCTGTAAGTGGCAATATGATGATTATAATGACAAATGATATCATAATTATGTGACTTTTTGTCAAGCAAAATCAGATTTTTCACACAGGTAGTAACTTTGAAGGAATATAAAGATTAGTTCATTTTGGTATGTCTGGAAATAGAAACAATTTTGTAGCAATAAAATAAGAAACATATTAATAAAGAAATGACAGAATTTTCTTTTATAATGACAATTCGGTCACAAACAACTTAAAAAAATACAACTCTTAGAAATTTGTTCCAGAGAATTTTTAAGTTATTTTAGAATTTTATCAAATAGTCTTTTTGTAGGATATTTGTTACCACTCGAGTTGAGATAAAGATAATCAGGTGACACTACTTATTTACTTTTGTATAATATACCTAATTTTGCTTTGCCTCCATATAATCTTCTAGATTAACTTTGTGGTACATCACTGCAAATAGTTTTTGTCAAAAATTTGTTACTAATTAAGTTATTCACAACTAAATGAAACTACGTGATGTAGTATTATTTCTACTTTCTTTAAATTCTTTACCACGATCTAGGTTTCGTTGTATTACAACATCTTCAGATGGGCTATTAGCAAAGACGTTTCAAGTTTGCTATGTTTCATCTATAATGTTTTTTCATTTTCGCTAATAGCCCACCTGAAGATGTTGACATACAATGTAATCTAGGTTGTGGTAAAGAATTTTAATAAAGTAGAAATAATACTACATCACAATTAAATGAAACTACGTGATGTAGTATTCAAAGCTCATCTTTGCTAATACCCCACCTGAAGATGTTGTAATATAACGAAACCTGGGTCGTGGTAAAGAAATTAAAGAAAGTAGAAATAATACTACATCACGTAGTTTAATTTAATTGTGAATAATGAATTTCTACAAAATTAACGCTAAATATATTCAATACTACATCATGTAGTTTAATTTAATTGTGAATAATGAATTTCTACAAAAATGTTTAAATAAAGTGTTTAACCATTGACTTTCCACGTCAGGCTACGCTGGCAATGCAACATATTGATCTACAAATTATATTTAACCGGAACACAAACTTAACTGATAGTCTTCACTATTAGAACACTTAAATGCACGTCCAGTACATTTAAATCGTAAATTTTAAATGCTGTTTAGAGCAAGACTAAAATTATTTTAAATATCCTGAAGATTTTTTATCTTGTAGAATACTGTGAAATCCAAAATATTCTCAATTTGACACTTCTTGTCCATTCATATGTTGAAATTCAGCATAGTTTGACATTCTTATTGACAATAGGTTTCAGAGCTACCTTCTATGAGTAGAATAGAGTATTTATGAATATGCAAATGACAGATTACATTCTTCAAATCACAGATTTCCATTATACCAATATACTGGATTAGCTGTACACAACGTCACAATGATGCAATTTGATTTTCGCCACTTTGTCGCTGACAGTGAGCGTCCACATTGCACCCATATACGCCACATATGGACAAGACTGTCAGTCAGACTTACTGATAGTTAAAAATGGATTTCTGTTTCTCATTAACTCTCAGTCGAATCGGAACAAGAGTCTACTTTACCAACCGTGCCCTATTGCACGGTTGATAAAGTAGACTCTTGTTCCGACACAGTGTGACAAAATAAATTGATAAAAATTTTGATAGATTAATTGTTATGTTAATTTTGATAGTTTTCATTGATTTATTTATATGGTTAACCTAATAACACGCCGATAATACGTGTTTTCTATGAGCAGGAATAAAATATAATATATAAAGAAAAAAATACACATACATCATTGGCAAGCTCAAGTTTTTTGTATTAAAAAATTCCATATTAATATAAAGAACATCCTTAATATATAGCAAAAAAATTTTTTTGTTCCTGTATTTAGACAGATATCTATATATTTTGTGTTAATTTGTTTTACTAATATATGATTAGTTGCTGTATTTAGACAGATATATATATATTTTGAGTTAATTTGTTTTACATATTTTTATAATATATGAAAGTGGCTATTAAAATCATCTGCTACCATCTGCGAGTAAGAAAGGTACATACCTTAATAACAGAATATCTAGTTTACTTAAATTGATCTTGTAATTCAGGAAACAATGTTCTTGTTTTATATATTATCTTATATCGATACAATAAATTACAATATGATACATTGATACAAAAGAAAATTTTAGGCATCTCTGATTAATGTCAAATTTAATTTTCGAGATATTTGTGGTAGCACTTCAAATAAGCACAAAATATAACTGTCATTTTATGTTGTATAACCAGTCCAGCATACTAGTTTAATGAAAGAGGTCAATCCTTCAAGTGCACGCAGAATCTTTGAAGGAATGTGGAAAACATTCCGAATTCCGAGAAAGATGTATTAGTGCTACCGAACCACTTAAAAGATGATAATTTTATATACTGGTTGAATTTATCAAATCCATAATGTCGCCCTGCAATGTTTTGTATTAACAATTGTAATTCTGAAACATAGATATAGTTATTGTTAAAAAAACATTAGGGAATTCGAAAACATACAAATTGTCTGAGACTATAGACAGGGTTCAAAAATCTGCCCTCGAAAGGATAAAAAGCTCATCTTCCGTTATTTCCAACGAAGTATTTGATATAATAAAAGCATCAATTAAAGGTAGATTTTCTTTCAAAGGTCATCTTGTAACTGCAAAATTGAAGTTTTGTGAAAAATTTACTGAATATAGGAAACTTTCCTTACCCCGATTTAAACATTACTGTGTTAATTTCCTATTTTTTTACAAATTTAAGTTAAGAAATGAACCGAGACAATAAACGAGACAACCAAGAAATGAACCGAGACTTTGTCAACAGAGACAATTTTTACGAATGCTGAAGATGCTTTAGTTATTTTGCGGCTGTTTTATAATAATGATAATACAGATCCACTTTCCGGGTGTGTACAATTATTCAAATTTATATATACATTTCCAATGACTTCTGATGAAAGTAAAAGGTCTATTTCCATATTAAAATTAACTAAATCGTTTTTAAAAAACACAATGACTGAAGATAGGCTAAATATCCTTTCTGTATTAAGTATAGAAAAAAAAATTTATCCAAGCCATTTCAGAATTCAAAAGGAGCATGCTGGAACTGTGTGTTTAAATATTTACAAAAATAGATCACGGTTAAAGGCACATATTCCCACCTAGAGAATGAATGCCATAATATAAAAGATAACATCATGGTAAGATTCAACGTGCAATGCAATGTTTGCAATACCTACAACCTAGTGCAATGGTTTTTTATATTTGTATTTGTATTGTTCACTGAACTACATTGTTTATGATTCAATCATATGTTATTTGAAAGATTAAAATTATTTTAATCGTATATAATAAATATTTCATTACTAATTTGTAGAACTTTATAAATATTTGCAAAGGTAGATTTAGCGCCACCAAATATCTTTTAGTGCAATTTTCGAGTGATCTGCTTTACCATTCTATTTTTTATTTTTACGCTGCAGATATCATTGAACACCATTTTCAATAATTTATACACATTTATTATTTCATCTCATTCGCAGTCATTTTGAATGAGACAAAATAAATGACCCTATCATTTCACTCTTCATATACTCGTACGCATAAATAACACTTATCAAGAGACAATATAATGAAAATACTCAATAATGACAGTCAATATATTTAAGTTTTAATATTACGTTACTAGTATTTACATAATTATTAATATTCTCCACTACACTCTTAAAATTACATAAAAGTGTCATTGTATAAACAACCCATAGACCTTTTCTACCTTTCTGTTATAACAATAAACAGTTTATGACTTTACAGTCATTTCATTTATTATAACCACATCCAAATCGGAATCGTATCACTGAATACAATTAAATTATTTTATTTACACTAATATTGCATATGCGGCGATTATGCCAGGAACAGCAAAGACAAGTGTCATTATATAAACTGTCGATAGTCCATTTTCGCCTTTCTGTTACAACAATAAACAGTTGATGCATTTCAGTCTATTTGTTTTATTATAACCATATATACAAATGGTAATTGTATCATTAATATAACTAGATTACTTATTTCTACTAGTATTGCGTATACAGCGATTATGATGGGAACGAAATGGCATGTTTCTTATTTGTTCCATGCTGAATGACAGCAAAGTAGACGAAGTATTTGAACAGTCTTAAGTTACATTATCTTAAAATTTGCCTAAAGAAGGACTAGGTATAGTTGATTAGTTTGCGACAATTATAATTGTGCTTGAGGCGCAAGACCTTGACCCATGGTGATATTTCACATACTCACGAGTGTGTCGACTACAAATGCACTTATCATTTACTGTGTTCAAATGCACTTATTATTTACTGTGTGTGAAAACAATTCTACAAAAATTGAAAAATATCAAATATTTCTGGAAAATTTAGCAAAGCATCTCGTGCAAGAACAATGATATTTCCAGAACAATGTATTCAATGAAGTCGAAAGTCTCGATACAATTCACGGCACTAAATTCCTTTGCTTGCAGCATGCTATGGTATGCTATTTATGTGCTAAAAGTGAAAACTAGTTTTTCTTAACTGATTTGTATACGTTTCCGTTTCTATGTACAAATTTAAACGTTGATTTTAAATTTTAAATGGAAGATTTTTAATAATTACCGAATTTTGTTGCTTTTTTAAATTTATAATTATGTCGATTAAAGGTTTAAAAACAAGCTTAATTTTAATAAATAAAACATTACAAAGAAAAGTTTTTTAATATCAATCAGCTCCGTAAACTATATTGTATTAGGACAGTGCGCCAGACCGATGTTGATCGACATATACTCAGTATGTCTACAAATGACTCAAGAATATTGGAGATAACCAGAAGTAACATAAAAATTTAAGAAATATAAAACAAATTATTAGGTTAGGTTTGGTTGGTTAGTAGAATGAAGTGAAATATACAAAAGTAAATAACCTTAATGCATACTAGACCAATGTTGATTGATAAATACTTAGTGTCTACAAATGACTCAAGAATATTGGAGATATCTAGGAATAAAAACAAAAATTTTAGAAAAATATAACGAATTATTAGGTTAGGTTTAGTTGGTTAATAGAATATAGTGAAATATACAAAAGTAAAATTAAATAACCCTAATGCACACTAGACCAATGTTGATTGATAAATACTCAGTGTGTACAAATGACTCAAGAATATTGGAGCTATCCAGGAATAAACACAAAAATGTAAGAAAAATAAAACAAATGATTAGGTTAGGTTTGGTTGGTTAATAGAATAAAGTGAAATATACAAAAGTAAATAACCCTAGTGCACACTAGACCAATGTTGATTGATAAATACTTAGTGAGTCTACAAATGACTCAAGAATATTGGAGATATCCAGGAATAAACACAAAAATGTAAGAAAAATAAAACAAATTATTAGGTTAGGTTTGGTTGGTTAATAGAATAAAGTGAAATATACAAAAGTAAATAACCTTAATGCGCACTAGACCAATGTTGATTGATAAATACTCAGTGTGTCTACAAATGATTCAAGAATATTGGAGCTATCCAGGAATAAACACAAAAATGTAAGAAAAATAAAACAAATTATTAGGTTAGGTTTGGTTGGTTAATAGAATAAAGTGAAATATACAAAAGTAAATAACCTTAATGCGCACTTGACCAATGTTGATTGATAAATACTCAGTGTGTCTACAAATGATTCAAGAATATTGGAGCTATCCAGGAATAAACACAAAAATGTAAGAAAAATAAAACAAATTATTAGGTTAGGTTTGGTTGGTTAATAGAATAAAGTGAAATATACAAAAGTAAATAACCTTAATGCGCACTAGACCAATGTTGATTGATAAATACTCAGTGTGTCTACAAATGATTCAAGAATATTGGAGCTATCCAGGAATAAACACAAAAATGTACGAAAAATAAAACAAATTATTAGGTTAGGTTTGGTTGGTTAATAGAATAAAGTGAAATGTACAAAAGTAAATAACCTTAATGCGCACTAGACCAATGTTGATTGATAAATACTCAGTGTGTCTACAAATGATTCAAGAATATTGGAGCTATCCAGGAATAAACACAAAAATGTAAGAAAAATAAAACAAATTATTAGGTTAGGTTTGGTTGGTTAATAGAATAAAGTGAAATATACAAAAGTAAATAACCTTAATGCGCACTAGACCAATGTTGATTGATAAATACTCAGTGTGTCTACAAATGATTCAAGAATATTGGAGCTATCCAGGAATAAACACAAAAATGTAAGAAAAATAAAACAAATGATTAGGTTAGGTTTGGTTGGTTAATAGAATAAAGTGAAATGTACAAAAGTAAATAACCCTAATGCGCACTAGACCAATGTTGATTGATAAATACTCAGTGTGTCTACAAATGATTCAAGAATATTGGAGCTATCCAAGAATAAACACAAAAATGTAAGAAAAATTAAACAAATTATTAGGTTAGGTTTGGTTGGTTAATAGAATAAAGTGAAATATACAAAAGTAAATAACCTTAATGCGCACTAGACCAATGTTGATTGATAAATACTCAGTGTGTCTACAAATGATTCAAGAATATTGGAGCTATCCAGGAATAAACACAAAAATGTAAGAAAAATAAAAAAAAAATTATTAGGTTAGGTTTGGTTGGTTAATAGAATAAAGTGAAATATACAAAAGTAAATAACCTTAATGCGCACTAGACCAATGTTGATTGATAAATACTCAGTGTGTCTACAAATGATTCAAGAATATTGGAGCTATCCAGGAATAAACACAAAAATGTAAGAAAAATAAAACAAATTATTAGGTTAGGTTTGGTTGGTTAATAGAATAAAGTGAAATATACAAAAGTAAATAACCCTAGTGCACATTAGACCAATGTTGATTGATAAATACTTAGTGAGTCTACAAATGACTCAAGAATATTGGAGATATCCAGGAATAAACACAAAAATTTAAGAAAAATATAACGAATTATTAGGTTAGGTTTGGTTGGTTAATAGAATAAAGTGAAATATACAAAAGTAAATGACCTTAATGTGCACTAAACCAATGTTGATTGATAAATACTTAGTATGTCTACAAATGACTCAAGAATATTGGAGATATCCGGGAATAAACAGAAAAATATAAGAAAAATAAAACGTATTATCATTAGGTTTGGTTAGTTAATAGAGTAAAGTGAAATATACAAAAGTAAATAACCTTAATGACACTCTTGTGAAACTTAGTCGAGATAATGTTGGCGTTCTCATCGAGCTCCCACACGCAGGAAAATGCCAGCCTTTCTTCTCCACCACGCAGTGAACAAAGGTTGGAGCTCAGCAAATCTTAAATGTAAACGCTTTTTTATTAAAGTAATGCAATTTAGGTATCTAGTAGCAGACACAAAAACAAAATAGATCATATTTTTTTAATTATTGTGGTTTTCACTAAATGCGTTATTTTGAAAAAAGCAATTTGTGTTATATTTCATAAACGGTGTGGTTTACAATATCTGTTATTAATTTAAATATATGTTCAATTTATCCAGCGGTCTGGGAAATTTTTTTTGACTGATGATTTTTGAACTAAAGATAGAATACATTTGTATCTTTGGTAATGATGCAGACAAAAGAAAAATTCAAATCACCAAATAGAGAAAGCAAGTTAAGCAAAAAAAATTGAAAAACTGACTTTGCTTTCTTAAAAATTTTCTCCAATAAGATATAATAACCTATAAAATTTCTTTTATTCATAATTAAACAAAAAAAAACTTCAACCTACCAGGTACCATATCAATTCTCCTATCGACGAGATAGACTGTAGTGGAACGCAAGGCAGCTTCCTTGTCTAGTGCTGTGCTAGGCCTCACAAAATGCGTCACATCGGCTATGTGTACACCTACGTTGTAGCGACCAGGTGCGATGGGACGTGCGTGCAACGCATCATCTATATCAGTGCACCCAGGCGGGTCTACTGAACATACGCATATGTCGCGGAGATCCACACGCTTTGCTACCTCCTGTAAAGTGGAATTTCAAGATAAAATGTGATAAGGACAATGAGCAAATAATGAAAATAAGGAAATATAACATATATACAAAGAAAAATTAAATATTTTGGTGGGAAAATATAGTCCATATGTTTTCACATAATGCCATATTTACTGTTTGATTGCCAGCTTAGTAAATAAAACCTTTCATCACTTTTTAGTAATATTATATTTTGATTAGTATTTTAATGTAATCAAAATGTCACATTGTAAGCAAACATGATTTTTGGTCTTATTACAGTTTTTTTGTAATGAACATGAACTATACTTGATGAACATGGCACAATTGTATTGCATATTTCACGCTAAGTATGGACAATGTGTTTCTATTATCTTTCAGTGCAATGTAATTGAGTTGTCACCCTAAAATAATTTTTTGGTCTTATATTTTATAAGGGACCAATAACAAATATATTATCACAAACAGTAAGTAAAATGCAACACAGCAATCAAACGTGAAATTCGTTATGGCAAGTTTAAAAGAAGAGTGTGCTTGAAATTTTGTTTCCTGCTTAAAAAATTGGCAACAGAACCTTATCAAATGCTTCAACAGGCTTTCAAGGAGGATGCTTAAGTTGCACACAAGTTTTCAAGTGGTTTGGGCGCTTTAAACGTGGTGAGATGAGTGTTGAAGACCATGCTCATTCTGGGCATCTTCAACATCTTGAAATGAAAAAACATTGAAAAAAATCCACATTCCGCTGAACACGCTTTTGGGAGTTTTAAGACGTCTGCGAGAGGATGTGTGGAGAAAACGCCTGAAACTTTGGCGATCAGGTGACTGGTTCCTCCATCACAACAATGGATCCGCACACACGGCCTTACAAATGAACCGCTATATGGTCTCTCAGGGGTGTTCTGTCCCTCCCCTGAGGGGCCACCCAGTTTCCCATCCCCTCTATGTCTCCTCTGTGTGTTCCCACCCTCTGTAACACTTCAAAATAATGTATGACAAATAATGTTACTAATAAAACGATTGATTGATAGGCACTTCCTATTTAATTTACTGATAACGAGTTTGTTTTCAACACAAAGAGTTTGTTTTTAACAAGAAACATGAAGCATATATGACTATTTATTTACCACTTGCTACCTACTCGAAAATAATAACACCAATTTTAAAACCCAGGCCACTAGTGATTCGCCAGACCTAGCTCTGTGTGACTTTTTCCTGTTCCCGAGAATGAAGAAATATCTAAAAGGAAAGCGTTTTGATGATGTGGATGTGGTAAAAATAGCTTCGCAAAGGTGACTGGACGATATCAAAGTTGAAGAGTTCCAGAGGGGCTTCAAACAATGGCAAAAAACACTTGAGAAGTGCATCGCATCTAATGAAGAGTACTTTGAAGGTGACTGAAGGAATTTTGTAAAAAAGGTTATAAATAAATTTTTTCTAACAAAAATCCAGTTTTTTTGGGTCCCCCATCTCGTATATAACTTTGATTGTAAGCCTAGAAGTTTAAATACAGTGACGGGATAACTCTACATACTCTATAAATTAGCCTCGTTTAGTGTTACCTGAATAAAAAACTAAATAGTACGAATATATTTGTCAATTTCTCTTAAAACTTCTGGCAGAACACATACTAAAACACATACCGCCATCATCATCATATATAATAACTAAATTATCTTCAAAAACTAAATTACAGAAGGCACTCACTTCGTCAGTGATGTACCAATCATTAGGTGGTAGACAGTCCAAAACTGCTTCACTGAACTTGGCATGAGGGACATCATGCTCCAACAACAACACCTCATTCTCTGCGTCCTTATCGCCTGGAATTGTGCACAAAGTATTTTTAGTCAAATGGCATTGCTGTGTTTCTATCGTGAAATGCTTATGTTTAAATCATGGTGGCCCAAACACTTATTTCTACATCATGTTCAGCTTGACTTACAGTACTAAATTGCAATGTTTTAATTTAAAAATATGCATAGATTTAAAGTAAAAAAATAAAATAAAAATTAAAAAAAAATTTCCTAACACCTTCGCCAATGTCATCAGTGGCTCCTAGCAGGATTTCATTTTTTAGTCTGGCAACAAAGTTAAAGTATTTCATCAACATGTCAAAGTACTTAATGAATTGTCATGAAACATAGAGGTATATAAGACGAATTACTCGATGAAGACTGTAGTGATGATAAATTAAAAAAATAATTTATGCTTCCTAATAAGCAACAATCATTGTCTTTTTTATTTGTTGCCTCTTACTATATGCCACAATGTATTTCTAGTATTTTTAGTAGTTTTATATTAGTAAAAAACACAGTAAAATCCGTTTAAAATATACAGTAAAACCCGTTTAAGACGATTTCAAAGGGACCCAGCCAAAAACGCGTCTTAAGAGAGTCTCCGAGAAAGTGTATTATGCAGGATAGGTAAAATATATAAGTATAAAGTTGTTAGAAAGTTATTATAACGTTAAATATGTATTTTTAATTATGTTATATCATAGTGTTGTATTATTTAATGTATTCACATATTTTGGTTTGAAAAAAAGATTTTGATGCATTATCAACTACAAGATTTTTAACACATTGCAGAGAGTCTTCGCTTTCACCCAACGAAGCTACATAGCGCCTTAAACCGTTAATTGCTGATAATGCCTGGGCATTTAAAAAAAAATTAGAGTTGTCGCCTCTTTATCTTCATCATCATCACTTAGGACCTCTTTTTGTGTGTTATTCACATCTTCAATTGATTGGATTTCGTAAGGCGCAATATTGCCATCATTGGAAGAATATTCATGAAAACCCTGCAGTATCCTTCTTCTTCCAACACGACATCAACTTCGTTATTTCTGCTTTCTTGAAATAATTTTGTATGGTTTTAGACTTAATTGCTTCTCATGTCATTGTAATGTTAAGGATCGCATCATGGAAAGTCAGGGGTCGTTTGATAACAGGGTCTTCCTTTTCTTTAAGATAATGATGTATCAGTCATGTTCTGTAACCTTGTTTATGGACCTTTATAATGATTTTTCAACAAATGCAGATACAATATATAAGTAAACAAATGGCAGAAAAGGAATGAAGGGTGTGCGACACAACACATAAGTCAACAAATGAATCTAGAAAACGACTGCAAGCGGCAAGGTGCGTGACGACATGGGGGAAAAGCGCGGCGGAGGTG
Organism: Druceiella hillmani; assembly: GCA_039881145.1. NCBI lineage: Eukaryota > Metazoa > Arthropoda > Insecta > Lepidoptera > Hepialidae > Druceiella > Druceiella hillmani. Next base: position 37,173,145 of record JAYKKI010000017.1, on the reverse strand, counting down.
TGTGGGAATGTGAGTGTGCGCTATTGCGACCGGTAAGCACTCGCTCTGTTAGTCGGTGGCTGCTGCTGCCTGAGATAATACGTGTGCGTAGCACAGATGGCGTATTAAATGAGATGACGAATCGTATTAAGCATGAAAGAATGTATGAAAAAGTGCCTCAAGTTGCAGCGACTGACGTAAAATGACATGTTATGCGGGAAATTGTATTAAGCGTGATTGTATTAAGCGGGTTTTACTGTAGTTATTAAAAATTAATTTTGTTTTAGGCTTTATGGCTTACTTAACTAGTATTGAAAACCAATATTGGTTTTTTCTTTTTAAAGTGTCTAATACTAATAAACTAAATGTGATATGTACAAACATTTAATTTGATTTATCTACTAAGTTTAATAGAATACACAATTAAGGCCATTATTTTGTTTGCAAAACCCACATAAATATTATAAGAATTGGTTACGTACTTGCAGTTCAAGAAAAAACAGTACATCGCAATATGTTACAACACCTTACATTATTCCGGTGTGATCATGTACGGCCAAACTAGACTGTTATGTTTATTACTGCGATTGTGGCTAGCCGCCTTAATAGTATAAATGTGCCGACAAGGTGCATGCTAACTACACAGCTACAGAATTCACTGGATCATGGCCACTAGATTCGGTTAGGACGTTTGGTCACTAGCTACTGTAAGCAACGACCTTCATCAATCAGATTTGTTTGTAACGTATACAGTCTCCGCAATAGTGTACATGTGCCTTTACTTGTATTTTTCTCATGCTTGTGTAGTTTACGTTTTTCACTTCCTACTCAGTAGTGATCGTTATTGAACATTTTTTATTAATACAGTATTTGATTCTCGAGGTGCAAATAAATATATATCTATAATTATATTTATCGAGATAGAATTTTCTTTAGCGATGTAAGTCTCGAGAAGAAAATTGTCATGATATGATGTAGATTTGAGGACTGCAATGGAGACCAATTCGCAATTAGATTATAGAGAATTTTCCGTTTCTTTTAATGTAAGTTAGAAAACTAAAAAATCATATTTGCATCACCTCGGTAGGGGGTGGAGGTTGAGTATACAGGTGCATCATAAATTGAATTACAAAAACTAAATAACAACGGTTAACCACTAGTATACTACACACATTCTTTCAGTTTCCTAACTGCAGGCTGTTATTACAGCAATTTTTCCTGAACATGTTCTAGTTAATAACAATAATGGCTTTTAAGAAGTTCACCAGACAAGTGACATAACATTCTTAGGGTCAGGGTGTCTTGGGAATGTGTGCTAAACGGTTATTTGGTAATAACCAATAATAAGAAAGTTTATGATTCAAGTGTATGATGCATCTTTCAGTGACGTAAACAGAGCAAGAGTTACTTTATACTATTATTTATATATAAGGCAAACCTCTTATATAAAGTTTACCTATAGGACCGAGAGCTCGCACAAAATGTCCAAGTGGATATCTGCTATTCCTAGGCCAGGAGTCCAAGGCAACCACAATTCTTTGTGAGACTAAAGTCTCTGACTGTCTGGTGTCGATGCAGACTCGAGGTACGCGACGCTCGGCAGGCACAAACAGGTGGCGAGTCGCACCTAAAATAACATTTAAGAAATGGAAGTAGAATTCATTTATTTAAGTTATAGAAATTCAATACGTAATGCTTTCAGAAATAAATATTTTGGTAATAGCAAGTCAGCATAGATATACAGCTTGAAATGCAGTCTTATTGCTTTTAGGGCTCTGTAACCAAAATGTTCAAACAGAATTATATTGTCGTGCTGTCTGTCTATTTGTCATTTGTCTGTCTATCCATCAGAGGCCCTTAATATAAACAAAATAAGAAGGGATTTCAAATTTACACTTAACATGTAGTTCCTTTGGCCAAAGCTAGGAATTGTATTTAAAATTTTATTTCAGGGGGTCTACCTTACATGTCAAGGGACGCTGAACAATTTTTTTTGTGTAATATTGTTGGAACGAGCTCTTTGAGTAGAACAAAAATTTGTTTTTTTATTTTTTTTTGCTAAAAACCAGTGAATATTTATAATTTATAATCATCAATATTGTCATTTTTAGATCAATTTTGTCACAAAAGATATGTAGAAAGTTGTATTCTATTTTGACTATAAAGTTACTGTAAACTGAAAGTTGTTTTGATTCTATTTTTACAACAAATGCTATGAAGAGCTAAATAAAAAATGGTAAATAAAGTTTGAGAAATTCATGATATTTTTATGCCTATGAAATATATTTAAATATAAAAATAATATTCACGTTTGCAAATGCATTAAAAGAACCATTCTGTACACTTAAATGTTTAAATTTTTACATGTATCTAAGAGTGAACAGAACCTTCGTAATGTAAGTTCTAATTGTAATTGAATAGGTTTATTTCTTGATATCCATTTTTTTTTGTAAAACTAAACTTTTAATTAACTTTGAAAAAGTTTTAATCTAATTTAAAACTTTTTCATTTTTAGTATTCCGTATCACAAAAGAAAAAAAAAACAGAAATCTTACACGACACTCCTGTTTTTCTCAGAAACTAATCAATAGTGATAAAGTACATTAATCCGAATATATTTAAATAGTAAAAGAAATTTTTTTTATTTGTCATGTGTCACCTTGTCCACTCCATAAGATGACTGGAAATACAATACAACCGACTTAGTGTATAATACCTGTATTATATGGCCTAGAGAGAAATGCACTTTTGATTTTGCGCGCATTTTTAAACAACATGAGAGAGGGTAGCAGTGCGTAGCGCGGGCTTTGTAATTTTAGTCACCATGAGTTGTTACACGGGAGAGCAGCGCGCGTTTTGTGTCCGTGCATTTTATGAGAATGCTCAATCTTATGTGATTCTTAGGCGGCTTTACCGTGCTAAATTCGAAATGCGGCGCATCAGTGAGAGTCCAAACACTAATTTAATTAAACAATGGATCGAAAGATTTGAAAGAACAGGATCGACAAAAAAAATGCGGCCTCGCGGACGCCAAAGGACTTCACGGACTGTTCACTAATGTCGCAGCACAAACATTCGTCGACGTTGGGAGTCTTTAGATCGACATTGCAGCGAATTTTGTGGCTTATTTTAAAATTACATCCCTATAAGATACAGCTAGTGCAGGAACTAAAGGCAGCAGACTTCGAATCAAGGTTGAGATTTGCAAATGAAATGCGGGATGAGTTCAGCAATTTCAACAACATCCTGTTCTCGGATGAAGCCCATTTTTACCTGAATGGATTTGTAAACAGACAGAACTGTAGGTATTGGGCAGCAGAAAATCCTCGGTTGAAACATCAGCAGCTGCTACACTCACCAAAGGTTAAGTTTGGGTCGCCATTACATAATGGGGAATCATCGGACCATTTTTCTTTGAGAACAACCGTGGCCAAGCGGTGACCGTCAATTCAGAACGCTATACTGCCATGTCGAGAAGTTTTTTGATTCCAAAGCTGCAAGAATCGCGAGGCTATACTAGGAATACTTGGTTCCAGCAAGATGGGGCTACATGTCACACCTCTAATGAGAGCATCGAGGTGGTAAGATAAAAGTTCCCACAAAAATTAATTTCACGAAGGGGTGACATCTCCTGGCCACCAAGAAGCCCTGATCTCACTCCAGCAGACTTCTTTTTGTGGGGTTACCTTAAGAGTAGAGTATACTCTAATAATCCAACAATTATGCAGCAACTGAAGCTGAACATTCGGCAAGAAATGGAATCCATTTCGAGGGAAACGAAAGTTTTCAAAAATTTTGAAGCCAGATTGGAAGAATGCTGAAACCGTCAAGGACGTCATTTGGACGATGTAGTTTTTAAAAAATAAATTTCATTTAATTATCTTTGAATTATAATAAATACATTTGTACAAAAGTATACAGGTTTTTTTCCTTGAATTTTCAAAAGTGCATTTCTCTCTGGGCCACTCTGTAGCAGGGAGGTTTTGTTCTTATAAAGAAGGTATGTCTTGAAGTCGCTTTTCTTGGAAAGTTCTTATGGGACTATTAACAGAGTTGTACTAGGTTACTCTCTGTTGCGCAAGCTTTTTCCACCTATCTGTTGGAATGTCGCATGCGATAAGATGGTGTCCAAATATGACCGTGTAGTGCAGAAACTGAACCCTCGGTCTAGGCTTTCCCTCCGTCAGCTGTGAGTAAAACACAGACTTAAGCAGCTTGGATTCGCTCATAAATCATAATATTTTTTTTAATGGAATACTATGTACCTTTAAAAGTTTGAGTGCTTAAGTGTAAAAAAAATACTAGTAGTCCAAGTTTTACATGAACTTAAAATGTTTTTCATTGTTTTAAGTTAAATTGTCAGTGCATGTGTCAAACTATACAAAGTGGGAAAAAAAGACAAATGACAGTTTCTTATTAAGGTACATCAGTGTAAAAACCAACTTTAAACAATATTCTAGTTTGGGATGAAAGTAATTTCGTACAAAATCGTCAAATCTATAGAGCCTATAAAATGAGGCATTTTAGATTTTGCTCAGACTTAGTGAGAATTCTTTAGGGTCCTAAAGAAGGAAATTCGTCATTTAATTGTCACATGCGCCAGTCCTTGCTTACCTGACTAAAAACATTTAAAAAATGTAATTTTTATAATTTAATACTTTTACCCGCAAATGCACAAAAAGTGAATTTCAAAAAACGAGCATTGCAGATTTATCAAGTTCAAAGTAGGGACTAAATATTATGTAAGTGTCATATTTTTATCTCGTAGCCAATATATAAATATTATAGTCCAAACTATACGATTTTTTAAAATTTCGAACAGATTTTTTTTATAAAGAAATAGGTCGAATGAGTCAATTGTGGGTTTTATTTCTTCTACGATATGTGCACTTGATCTCTGAGAAATATCAGTTGTTTACATTGGAGTAGAGCCACTGGAGGCCGTTTAAAAATGATGTAAAATCAGTAAAAGAAACATATTTTCAGCGCCATGTTATTTTTCAGGGGTGTTAATTGTGTTAATTTAAATTTATACACAAAAGTATTATCTTTTAGCTTTAAAATATCATCTGGAATTTGTAGATATTTTAATTACAATAATTATAGATGTAAATATATAAGTTAAAAAAAGACTTTTTTGAATGTTTTAATTTAGCTAAGCGAGGACTGGCGCGGAGGCTGGAGGACTGGCATGCAAAAATTAAATGATGCTGGATATCCTTCTTTCTGAGAAAATTCTTGTTAAGCTGGAGGAAAATCAAAAGTTGGTGCAGCAACAAACATTTTTTTTAGACAGTTTCATATGGAATGACCCATAATAATAATTTTACCTGGCAACCGGCTTGGCTGAAGTATACCACAATATTGCCTCCACTTTCTGCGAATGATACCTACAACAGCACCGGTTGGTGTAATCTCATCATCTGTAGCTTTGCTTTTTTTAGCCTTAGCCTTCTCTAATACAATCTTCTCAACATCCGTCTCATCTTCTGGATCCTCTGTTTTATCTTCAAGCACAATACCACTCGGTTTACTCCATTGGTCTTCTGGGAAAATCTCGATGGCAACAACATCACCATCAACAGCACGGTTGATGCCATTATGGCCTTGTACTAAAATCTGTAATAAATTTGTTTTTAAAATATTTCTTTATAATTATATGTGTTTCTAAACTACCTGTGATAATGAATTTCTTTGAAACTCAGTTTATTCTAAATCTTGATTATTTTGCTTTATATTTTTATTATCAAAACTTACTTATATGTCTTGCATCAGAAACTAAAGGGTTTTTTAAATTGGAAAAAATAATGTATGGTAGATGTAGCAAAACTTCTGATTTTCTAGAATATAATTTTCGAAATATAGAAAATATGCCATTCAATACAGAAATTATGTAAAACGAATATAATCTAAAATGAAAGTTTAAAATGGAAGTCTGGTGTGACGGTAAATTGAAAAAAAATGTACTACTCACAGGTTTATCATAACCTTGGACATTAACTGTGCCCTCCAAGAAATTCTCACGGGATGCATGGAACGTTCCTTGATGCAATTGTCCTTTCCTTATATTGCCATGAATTTCTGAAGGTGTAAGATGAGCAGGAAACAGAGCATTTCTTGTACTGCTCTCTGGAGCCACATGTTTTGCCAATTTATCTTCCAGCCCAGGAAATCCTTCGAGACTTTTCACATAGTCACGAACTGTGGGTGGTAGAAATACTTTCATATTAATTATGACTCGAAAAGGCATCCACTTTTGTTATAGCTTATGATATCAATAAATAGTGCCAATTAATTTTAAGAAAGTAGCCATTTTAACTTTTCACTTGTCATTTTTAAAAATAATTACATCATCTTTAATTGTAAATAGGAAGAGCTATCCTCGGAGTGTTTCTGTGGGATAAAATTAAAAACAAGGAAATCTGATGTAGCACCAAAGTAGTCGACATAGCTTTAACATCAGCAAACTGAAGTGGTAATGTTATAGCTTATGATGTCAATAAATAGTGCCAATTAATTTTAAGAAAGTAGCCATTTTGACTTTTCACTTGTCATCTTTAAAATAATTATATCATCTTTAATAAGAATTGTAAATAGGAAGAGCCTCAGAGTGTTTCTGTGGGATAAAATTCGAAACAAGAAAATCGGATGTAGCACCAAAGTAGTCGACATAGCCTTTAACATAAGCAAACTGGAGTGTCATATTTGTGAATAGCAGGTCATATTTGTCAAAAAACTGGCAACTGAAGGAGTAGATGAGTTCTCGAGTGGACGATACAAACATTGAAGTGCAGGTTGGGACGCCCCAAGCCAGATGGATTGATGATCTAACAATATTGGCGGCTTGGGTACGGAAGGCAGAGGAACTTGGAAAAAGGCTAAGACCAGCAGTTGATAGTTAGAGGTGATGATGATGATTTCATTTGTTATATGAGAATAATTAGAATTTAATCACTTTTATTATGTTTAGCAATTTTTCCCAACTAAAATCTATAAAACACTAAAATTTGAAGAGTTTCATGAAGTCTATTTTGTCAATGAAAAAGGATGTATATAAACTGAATTGGGAAAAGTACTTTAGTTGCTTTTTCATAAATAAATTACTGATAGTTTGATTGCTATAACTTAAATGGTTATTCAGGAGATTACCTGTGCAGGCTATGAGACCTTCCTCTTCTGCCTTTGCTCGATTTTTTTCGTCATCAGTTAAAAGGATAATCTTTGGACCCGTATCAAGTTTCAGATGTTTGGAGTACCAAAGAGCAGCAACTCGGATTGCTCTGTCATTCCTATCATTTATCTTTTCCCCAGGCAAGCGTTCTATGTAAGTGTCCCTGGAAATACAGTAAAATTACATGAAAAAATATGACGTTTCTTGATAACATTTTTTCATGCTGGAGAACTGAAGTAATGATATAAATTTAATGCCCTATGTGATTGGTTAATGTTTTGTTTTTTAATATTAACCTTTTTTTTATTAAGTACAAATTTCCCAGAATATTCTTGATTATTTATAAGCCTGTAATATGACTAAGTTTTAATAATTTAGGGATCTGTACTAAAGGAACTGAAGAGAATTCTACTATTGTAATATCATACTTTGTTCATCAGTCGGTCAAGGACTTCTAGTTGCTAAATCAAATGAATTTGTTTAAATTTAAATTTTTTTGTCATGCACTGTTTCAATGTGCGCCAAGATGCCTCTCAGCTGAATGCTTTTTCTGACTTTATCTGCATTCATCATCACAGGTTGGGTACTTTACACTAACTATTGATAAATTATACATCTATAAAACTTCTTCGTCAATCATTCTAACCAATAATGACAAATGGAATAAAATTTGTTCAGTAGTTACTGAGAAAAGAGAGGTGGTGGGGGATTTTGTTTTATAATATGTATTGATGAGTAAAACAAACATAAGTTTTTTAGTTACAACTATCCTCTTTGATATCACTTTAAAATTTAGTGGATAAAAATAAAATTTGTGTGAACAATATATTATCGTTTATGGAACGTCTATGGAACTAAAGTGTAAAATATTACTTTAGATAATGCCACTTACAAGTGTTTATAGGTAATATAAACATCCAAACATTCTATAAAAATTGCATATTTGATTATTTTGTCAAAAATTAAAGATTACTGAAAATAAATCTTATCTAACAGAGATTTGAAAGTGTTTTATATTATAAATCCTATGTACACTTTGACTTAACTTAATTCTCACTAACATTAAATATAGTAATTATATTACTTACTTATGATGTTCATTGACAAAGGAATAAAATTTTCGCCTCTTGTTGGCTATTATATCCAGCAGTCTCTGATATACGGCTGTATTTCTATGCTTAACTTCCTCTAGTACGGTCTGTAGTATAATGACATTATACAAGGCATCTTCATCCAGAACATCAATCTGATGAAGAATCACGTTACTGTCTAAGACCAAATAGTGTGGATATGCGTAAGTCGAACTGTGAAACTCCGGTGTTTTATCTAAAGGCGGTAAATCATCCTGGATAGGACACGTCGAACATACCAATGAGCCGCACCATAAATCATCTCTAAGATAATGTTCCCGGACAATCTGAATGGAAATAAAGCGGATAATTAAAGTGATCATTCATAACCTTACTTCCGTAATAGTTTTTAATAATTGCAGTTTTAAACATACTTTTAAGATATTTCCTCTTTTTGTTTTAGTTAAAAACGTCTTAGTAGTCCACATTGTAGCGTGCGCTTAAAAATTATTAGCATTAAAATATTATCTAGGCATTAAAATATATATTCTAGCCCACAGAATAGATACGAGTTCTAACCTATATCACGTAAACAAAAAACATGTCAAGCTACTATTAATTTTTTGACGTTTACCATAAACAATGCTCTTTCTCTGTACTTATCTATGGCTCATCTCTAAATATTTGAGGTTTATACCATAAATTAATATAATATCACATTATATGTAAATAAAAATATATACTGTAATTTAAAATAATATGGCCATGTTTTTTGGAAGCCATTATGAAGTTTAAAATAAAAAGGTATATTAGTAAGCTTAAATATTCTAAACCAATATCTGATTACTTTTAGAAACTGAGATCTTTCGTAATTAAAAAAATATTATTTACAAAATATTTGTTTCTTTTACTAATTGTGTATAGCTTCTATGTCATTAGATACATGTTTACATGGTTTACAATTTAATCGTCTAATTTTCATAGTTTTCTGTTGTAGGAGAAAAATTCTCAAAATTTTATTGCAGATATATCCCGCAGGTAAAAAAATTCTTTCTGGTTCTGTACTAGTTAGTTAGTGATATTTATCATATATATTTTGTCTTAATTACAGTCATCTCATTCTATATATTTAGTTGAAGGTAATTTTCAAAAATTGTTTCAGTCAAACCTACTCAATATGTTTTCAGTCTGCACACTTACTCCATATGTTTTAGTACCGAACGTTTCTCTCCAAACCCAGTAAACAACTTGAAACGTTTTTAGTGAAAACTACGAAATTTCCGAAAATACTGGCAAATATCCCACTTCCTTAAAAGTTGAATACATTCAGGGAAATATCGAAGATTCCCCAATATTTTTGACGAGATTTCCCAGGAGCATGGCCTCTATGTAGATATAATACATTTTAGTACACAGCTAATAATTTCTGATTTAATCCCTGACAAAGAGCTAAAAAGATAAATAGATCATAGAATGGACAGACAGACAAAAATTAAACTAAGGTTTTTTTATGTTTACGTATTCTTTCAACAACTCAAACAGCCTAAAATCAGGCGTTTACTTCAAAATCAGCAGATACTTTAATTTTACTCCAATCCTTTCAACGATCACGTCATTATTATTTTCATAAGATTATGAAGCATACTGATGAAGAATATGTGCTTATGAATAGTCGAAAAGTTTTTAAAAGAGAAGTTATGTTTAAGAATGAAAATAATAACAAACAAATTAGACTGTTAGTTACGTTTTTTATATCAAAATTGTTTAAACACATAATAAAATTTCACTGTATGCAGTCGAGTTACATGTAATTGGATCACAGTTATAAATAAATTATTGGAATACTCGTATAGAGTTGATTCCTATCTTGATCCATTAGATCTTTTCAAGACGATGGAGGCGACCTCTGAAAATAATGTGCATTGTTGATATCAATAACATTCGAAATGCTAATTCGAAATAATTATAACACAATATATGCCATTAAAACTGATCAATATTTATATTTCTTAGCTCATATTAAAAAAAAAAGAAATTTCGCTTGAATAATTTGTAAATATTATATCTATAATAGTTTATATTCTTCGAATGTAACGTACATTCGAAGAAAATAAAGAAACAATAAATTCTTCATTATGAAAATTAATCAAGATGCATTGGAGACGGGTATTGTGACATTAAAGGTCGAAACTGTTTTGTCAGCACGGATCAGCACTGTGTCCACACTAAACGCGTGTTTTGTATCAGGCAGCATGCTTCAGCAACGGCAGCGTGCTTTCACAGGTCGTTCACATTAGCGTCAACTGATCGGTGTGATCGCACGCGTAAATATGGTGTCGCCACGCGAGAGACTACTTACGCGCTCTAATGCGTGCGTAAGACTACGAAAGGACGCGTCCGCACACTGAAGCATGTTTGCACAGCCGAGACAGAGCAAGGCATTCTGTTACAGAATAAATTCTTAAATACAGTACCCAAAAGTAATTTTATGCTGTTTTGTAGGTCTTTTTTTCTTTCTTTGGTTTTTTATTTCTTGCAAAATACATTATTCTGTCTTTTCTTCAAGCGTTGTATTCGTCTTGTGTTTGAGTGAATTGTGGCTTGCAAACTTACGAAATGCTTTGGCAAGTTTAAGCATACAATAGTACGCTTTCGCGTACATACGTGTGTTGAGAGCGCTGACGCATGCAGTGCAGTTCGGCGCGTACAAGTTTGGGTGATATGATTAGCACAACTCTAGATCGGGATATTTTTACAGTCGAATAATGTTTCACGAACGCAATTATCATTGTAAGAATTATACTAAAAAGCAATAAACAAATTGCTCGGTCAGACAGAATAACTAGCCCGGTTCAAATTTCCCTTTCTAGATAGCACAGCCCGATTTCATCAAGCGATATACTATGCGACGCATCTAACACCTTTGACCTTGAATAATGACTTCTTATTATTTCTCAGAAAGAAATATCATTTTGGTGATTCAGTGTATTTCTTAAAATTGTCAATACATGGAATTCTTATTAGTGACAAAGAGACGTTTAAATACATAGGTCAATTATCCAAAGCTGGAGCGTACAATACATTTGCACATTGCGCTCGGATAGTACCTGTGAATAGACACCTACATATCAATCAAAGGCTCCACATATGTGGGCATGACGTTACATTGTACCTATACAGATTACGAAAACTCCCTCTGTCTCTCTTGCGCGTTTACATCCGTATGAGTTTGACATCTACTATTGCATTCTTTATTGCTAGCGATGTAAAATACAGAGTGTTTTTTTTAATTGAATCATTTGAAATGGTCAGGTAGTTATCGATTAACGGGCATGAAACTGGCTGACGTGACGCCTTTTATATTATTTATTTGGTTTAGAGCTTAGTTGGATTAAAATGTTTTTTTTTAAAGGATTGGATCTGTTAAACTCTAAGAAGAAGATCTTGTAAAATTGTATATAACATTTTCGTACGTCCTGTCAGAACCTTCATCCACATCTTATCCCAAAAATTGAGTTGTTAGTTTGGCTATAAAAGAATAATTTATTTTATCCAGAAAAAAAACCAGAACCAGTTCTTTATGACGTATCGAAAAGCAATAAGCCAAAACACAAAAGAATATGTAATTCACTTAATCTACCGCGTCTACCGCCCTGCTAACCAGAACTAAACCCTATAGAATTATTATTAAAGTTAAAGTTATGTCATAAAATATTAAGTTTAACTCAAATATCGTTGAAGTTATTTAAAAGAAACGGAGTCTATTACTGTTGATTTGTTCCGAGACATTTGGAGCAAGACAAGACAGTATATATAAAAATATATCAATCTTGACCCAAAGGTATATAATTATAGTGACAACATCAAAATAAGAGTAGATTATTTCGATAACGAATCGTCTACGTTCGAGATGAAAAAGTACAAGTCGTCGATTAAAAAAGAACAGTTAATATAAAGGTAAAAATACATGTAAAATAAAATACGTAAGTAAAAAATGTTAACCGAGAAGGGCTTTTAAAAATACAACGAATTTTTTAAAAATACATCGGTTATTTTAGTGACATATTTAAAAAATTAGCATAAATGGCATATATTCTATGTATTTCATGTTTTTATGATACAGCATAATTAGCGTTAATGAATGTTTAACTTTTTTTTTCAACAAACTGAGTTAAAAATGTATTTGTATTAGAACTGTGAACGCGCCAGCTTTGAGTAATAGATTGAAAAGATGTTCAAAATGAAAAATATTTTATTATTTAAAATTAAATTATTTCTCATTAATAAAGGCCCAAATAAGAATAATTTCTTTGTTATATTGGCAAGATGAATTCGAAAAAATCTTACATACTAATAAACCAACATCTGTATATGTATCCGGATGTACACATGCCGGATATATATAGATGATACCAGATCTTACTTTATAGATTGCCTCAACGTATTTTTAAGTCAATCTTTGAAATTTTTTTACTTAGGCAAAGCTTTTTTAGGGACCCGGTTTGAAGGGTGATCGACCTCTCTTTCCATATATTATCTACATATTTTTTGTAAATATATTTATAGAAATTTTTCTAAAGCATTTACTGTACATGTATACTTTTTTTTCCATTTTGTACAATACGTGAAAAGCTAATTAGTCTTAAAGCCAATTTAGGTGGCCTAAATTAAATTTTTTGGAAAAATCAATTAGTTCACAGTATTATTTTCCTATTTTTATAGTTATAGAGCAAAATATCGTAAGTGATAAAAAGTAAATATTTTTTCTTTTTTTATTCATATTTTAATTAAAAAAAACATATTGCAATTTGAAAAGTCCAAAAAGTAGAACTCATATTCTCTTCGGCGAAACCCAGAGAACGTTTCAAACAAACTTTTTCATAATATTTCATATTTTCGCTTGTTAGGAAATATAAAATAAAATGGTAAACCAACGAACAGGTATTTTTCATGCAAAAACGATATTGAATAGAAAACTTTTCTCATTACGCCATCCGTAGCAGTGGATACAGTTCGACGTACCGTCAGATTATATATATATATATATATATATATATATATATATATATATATATATATATACATATATATATATATTATCTGTTATATGTATACTACTATTGACATGTATGTGAGAAGAGACAAAATAGACAAAAGAGAAAAACGTTAATATTTAAAAAATGTAATATTCTTTGGACGTTGTTTAAGTAATATAAATAATGAATATTTAAAAATTCTTAGTAAAAAGATGAGCAGTTTAAATAAACATTTATTATTAAGCTGTCTCCAATAGTTATGATAATTAAACTTTCGTAATATTAACTGAGTAGCAATAATCGTTACCAATAATGCAGCTCCTCTTTTATAGAAACTAATTAAATACTATGGGTTTTAACAAATGATATAGATATCATAGAGAATACTATAACCCTTTTTATCGATTGATGTCTTTGGATACAACAAAAATGAATGTGTAGAAAGAAAACAAATATTAAGTAGGACGATCGGTTTAATGTTTTTTTTAAAATTATATAGCTTGTTTTAACACATTGCTTTAATTGGAAAACATTGGAAAGAAATTTGTGTTCTCAAATCAAAGTTAATGAAACTTTATAATTACAATAAAATCTAAACTCGTAACAAAACAATTACTGGGATAAATGTCGATAATATCCATGACCAATTTATCATTGTGTAATGGTGTGAATTTATATTTCTGGTGTAGGTGCAGCCTTGAGTGATCTAATCAATCAGTCGGTTCGACCATGTCGACCTTTTCACAGTACTATCCGTACCGACTTACCTCGCCTTTAAATGCCATACACACCTTGTACCTTTGGATAACTGAATATCGCAAAAGCTTTCTAAGGGTTTATAACATTAAGGCCTTCGTAGAAATGAATATGACCTATGAGACAAAGACAGCTCAGTCGACGCTTAATGGAACAGTAACAATATTTTCTTCCATAACAGCAGGTGCGTTTATATTAGATAAAATGATAGTTCTCTGTATACTGTATACAAAATAACACAAATAACTTAAGCAATATATTTTTTATGATATTAAGTTTCACTTTCGTTAAATGCTTTTACCATAATCTACGTTTAGTCAAGAAGATATGTGTTATACTAAATATCACTTAAACAAAATAAATCGCCTTTAAAATTTGTCAATTAATTATATTTTTGGTTTTATATTCGTAGCTTGTGCTGTTAGATACGCGATTAAAAAGTAGATAGTGGATTTTGATAAATAAGGTTTTACTGTATAAGGTGGTAAACTTTGGTTTTTTATACAGTATTTATTGTACCAACAGGCGTGGTAGATAGGCATTATGTAGCAATTATAGTATTAACAAATATGGGTAGGCGAACGTGCAGTTGAGTGCATGGCGCGTGTGTGGTTGTGCGTGTGGGCATATTCATGAGCGTGAGTGCCTGAGTGCGTGCATGTGTGTTTGCTTACGATATATATATATATATATATATATATATATATATATATATATATATATATATATATATATATATGTATGTATAAATATTTGTATTGATAATCACCTAGAACTTTGTGCTGTCCATCACTACAGTGTAGGTGTGAACTGATATTCTGAATCTAGTATGCTTTGGGGGATTTTATTCTTGTTTGTATAGTTATCTATTATAGTATTTAAGAAAAAAGAAACTTAATTTTTAATCGCGTGGATTTCTAACAAAAGTGTTTAGGTATTTACATTAATAAGTTTCATATATAATGCGAATAATCCTATTTATTCGTTAAAATAAAAGTACACACACCAATGTATACAGGAGCGGAGTTGTCTATAAATGTTATTTATTCAACCAAGTAAAGATAATTTTTTTCATTTGTGCGGTGGACTACAAAATATTATGGACAAAATAAAACAAATTTAAGTAAGCACTGTAGAAATTGTGCCGCAACTTTCCACCTATACTACTTTTTTATAATAAATTCTCAAAATTTTTTAAAACTTTCCCATAAATTTCGCGACATTTCAAAAGTTTTATGATAAAATATTTTTCCTATTCAATATCACTATCACCAAATAATCTTTCTACATAAAACTTTTTGTAACTGAACTGCATGTAGTAAAGTTTACGAAACCAGAAAGAGATCGCGTTAATTTTATACAAATCTTTCCTGGTTTTTGATAAAGCATAATGCAAACAACATCAGATAGATGACAGTATTTTTTCATAATTTGGTTTAAATCTTCTGTAGTAAATAACATAATAAATCGTATGAAATTTAACTAAATTATTTAGAGCTATTATATTGAAGAGTTAGAAACTTGAAGTTTAGGGTCTAATTTATATTTAAAATGTTTAGAAGAGTTCAATTTGTCAAATGATCCTTTTTTATTACGCAATTACTAGTTTCAGAACGGCAAGTGTTAAAATTATGACATTTTCGATGCACCGTACTTTTGGAAGGGCACCAGGGTTTAATAATGCGGAATACACAGCCTTTCTTTAACAATTGATATAATAACAATAAAAAAATCAATAAAAAGCTTAACTTTGTATGTGAGAGAAATAAAAGAGTTTAAAGAAAACTGAGTGAGAGATGAGAAATGATTTGGGAAAATAAAAATGGGATTAAGAGAGATATAATTTTCAAGCATTTTCTTAACATGTGTACTGTAAAACAAGATACAATAATGATAAAATGCTCAATGAACATTGCCTTTTTAAATGCTTATTATAATAATATTTTTCGGTATGTGAGTATAGACAAAAAAAGTGTTACAAATGTGACATTTTCGATGCACCGTATTTTAGGAAGGGCACCCGTTTAATAATGCGGAATTCACAGTCCTTCATTAACAATTGATATTAAAAGTGTAAAAATGAGAGATGAGAAATAATTTGGGAAAATAAAAATGGGATTAAGAGAGATATAATTTTCAAGCATTTTCCTGATATGTGTAGTGTAATACGAGATATAAACAGTAATGATAAAACGCTCAATGAACATTGTGTTCTTAAGTGTTTAATATTATAATATTTTACGGTATGTGAGTGTAAACAAAAATGGGTTACGGTTAATGAGAACAGAATAAGGGAGGAGATTTAAATTCGGTGAGTATAAATGGGATTAAGAGAGGTACTATTTTTAGTCATTTCCGTATTATGTGCAGGTTATTTCTCGGAGAGATGACTGTTAGGGTAACTGCCAATAAAAATTCTTCTTTGTGACGTTGTAAAATTGGCAACACTATTTTGACTTTTTCCTCTGCGACTAATTTGGAACCAAGCTTTACATGCTGTAATTCGTCATAAAAATTTTTTTTTTCGTGGCTGTCATTTAAAGCCATGCAAAAATATTAAAAGAAGTAGGTTATTTTCACAATAAGGTATTTGTTTTCAAATTTTTATCAGAGTGTTGATTCTATTATTAAAAATGTCACCTCAACCTGACCTCAAGACTGTCTAAAGTTCTTTCTTTTTTTTTTAAATACTGTTGTGGCCATTCTCACCCAGACAGTCGGGGTAGATGGCCAAAAGACGAAAAACCTGTCATGCATCGCACTTCGAAAGTTCCGTGCACATTTAGGCACGTATAAACATTTAAAGTGTACCTTTCTATTTAAACTATTTACAAATATTAATCCATTATGCCAGTTTTCAAGGTAGTAGGTCGATGGAGGTACCCTATAGGTTTTGATGATCAGCGGGTAAGACTATTGAATGAATAAAAAAACGTTTTAAAGGGTCATAAGTTTTTGTTGAGTGAATCAAAAAACTTTTACAGCAATGTAAGGCTATAGGATTTGGTATATGATATTAATTTCAACTTGATATTTCAAGTCGTGTCAGAGAAAAAAAATTTTGACAGACAGAGGGACGGACAACCAAGTGATCCTACAATGGTTTCATTTTTAAATTTTGGGAAACGGAACACAAAAAGAAAAAAAACGACACTTTTATACGTAAAAGTAAAGAAAATAACAGGGTTTAGGATTTTCCGTTTATCAAATGTGCGTACGGCTGTCTCCCGTTTTAATAATATAAATTTTTTTTTAATTAAATGTTTATCTTTTTTTGTTGGTTTTCAGAGGTTAATAAATAAAGACATCAGTAATATAAATATTCATACTCTAATGGTTTCAGAACTAGTTTGAATACCATAATATAAAACTATGGCCGTCTCTCCCGGAATTACTCCAGTATAATATACAGTATTAACACTAATAATAAAAGCATTATATTATCGATAAGATAAAGACATTAATGTTATCGATATTGAATAAGATAAATGAATGAGATAAATAGAAAATATCACGTACGATATAATTACTTTTACATTTTTTTGCAGAATTATGAGATCGATACTGCGCATGATTTTTATTTTACCATCCTTCCCTTCCACTAAATTTTGTACAAGTTGGAACGTCTTCAAAATTTATGCATCCGGTATATCTTTGGCCTCAGAAAATATGATCATATTTCTGAGTACAGGCCACTTCTAAAATGGCTGAAGATCCGTGATTGAAGCCAACTTGACATACTTACACTTCTTAATATATTAAAAAATTCTCAGAAATTATCTTGGTGGAAAATTTAAAGATTTGTCTGCTCACGGCCTTGGGCTACGATTTCAAAGTTCACTCATCCTATTTATTCCTAAACATACCTGCAAAAAAGAAAGAAAAATCCTTCACTGTCCAAGCAGCAAAAATTTGGATCCTGACAGGAAAATCACGTCTCTAAATATTTTCAAAGATCGAGTGAAAAAGTCCTGCCTCCCCTGAAACCTTTTCCTTTGTGTTCTTGTCCTTTCCTGTCTTTTCCATCCCGAATCAGGTCAATAGTTTTTTTTACTTATACTTTCGTATGTTGTAAAAATTTTTTTTCGTCTAATGTGCTATAAAGAATTTTCATTGTAAAATCTTTTATAGGCTACCAACTAAATTTCAATATCAATTGTTATGGTTGACTGAAAGAGATTGCTCATGTAGCAATAAGTCTATACATAAAATATGATAAATAAATAAAATAAATAAATTCAGATCAGTAGCTGTAAGCATAAACACAAGTATTAATTAAATATAAGCAACTGGTGGTTTCAAACAACCTTGTTTCAAGCAACTCACAGTTCGCCACCCGTCAACTTGAGACTTTGATGGGCTTCTGGCCTACTTTTCAATTCTTGACAGATTTAAGGTTTCAAATTTTTATTAATGGTGGTTTTTGAGGTGGATGTTTAAAGAGTCATTCCGATTAATGATGCCGCAATGCAGAGGGGTCGATAAACGAACCTCGTCAAGAATAAATAGAATAGATTTTTTTTTAATCACAGTGAAAAAAATTGTAAATATTATATTTACGATACAACCAAATCGAGCAATACAGTAAGTATTGCATTTATCTACAACATAATGCCATCATTGAGTAGAAGTATATAGAGGATATATAGTCTCGTTGCATTTTCTTACCAATTTGACATTTTACAATTTCCCAAGGGTTTTTATTTATTAAGAGGTAAAAAGTAGAAAGGTCGGTGGAATAAGTAGCGTCTCAAAATGCCAAATGCTAGTACGTTTAGTACATTACATATGTACTTATAAATATAATCTTAGTAGTCACTTTTAGTTTAGTGTCATAAACAACCATTTATATATTTCATTGTTCTTTATGGAGCTGACATGTGTACATTAAACGCATGTGACAGCAAACGTATTGATGCTTTTCGAGATGTCACTACATTTTATGTAGAAAAATTGTTAAGGATATCATGGCTAACACACAAAACGAACATACAAATCTTTCAAAAATTAAAAATTGTAAGGTTATCCATCATTTGTCTTCAAAAATTGTAGAATATTGCTGAAAAAGGAGTATGCGTGGTAAAAAGAAAAGATGATGGAACCCGGAAGGTTGGTTCGACTACTCTCCATACATCCATGTTCTGCAGATTTCCAAAAACAGGAAAATTTTAGGAACATCGTGAGGGAGGAAACTTCTTCGTGGAGGAGTCTTAATCCCTCAATATTTAGGATTAAGACTGGAGGACGATAAATTATACGACTGTAATTAAAAGGCTATGGGTACAAATTACATCGAAATCAGCAAAAGATTTTCTAAGTTATAATGAATTTGAATTTCAGTGTATTAGAATAACTTGTATTTGTTATGTGGGGGACGTGAACGTGAAAGAGAAGTGAGACTCGTATGTTACTATGTATTTTCAAAAACACTCCAAGGCACTCAGCGAGTTTTGGGTACGATTACATCTTTGTTTTCTCTATGAACTTTGATTCATTATGAGGAGATCCGTCGAAGAACTGAGATTACTGACACAGTCCGTAGGGTTGACAGGCTGAAGTGGTAATGTGAAGGTCATAGAGAACGCAAAAGCGCCAATCGTTGAAGATCAGATTCTCGAATAGCGACCACGTATCGCAGTGGGACGGCCCGCCGCTAGGTTGACTGATGACTTGGTAAAAGTCGTGGGAAGCCATTGGACATAAGCTGTACGAGATACATTTTTGTGAGAGGTCTACGTTCAGCAGTGGAGGTCTTCCGCTTGATGTTGATGCACTAGAATAAAATTTTCTCAAGAAAATAACTAGGACAAGTAAAAAAAATAAGTAAATTCGTTATTTAAATCGCCTATACTGCTTCTATTTAGATTTTAAGATGACTTAGAGCTAGGATGGAAATTTAGTGTTAGAGTTTGTGCATCTGTGTAGTAGGTATATCACCATTTCTCATTTTAATGTTAAATTAATTTAGTAAAGTTAAAAACTATATTTCATCAGCAAAATTAAGATGATATAGAACGATTCCAAGTTTTTAGTAGGTTAACTTTGCCGATGCTTATAAATGAACAAGCAAGTAAAATGTACGATAACCTATGTCGAAATATGTGAGTGGTCGGATCGGTTGAATGACCGCGCTGAACAAGAGAATGTAAGATTGATGTAATGCCATTTTAATCGCTATGAATTATGTAATGTCAACAAATAGGTATACGTTACTTAGATACCCATTTAGTGGGTGATCGAAATAATACTTCCAGTATTAATTCATTAATTTATTTAATGGTATTAAAGTTTATTAAATAAATTAATGATTTAGTTTTTCACAACTAAATTCAACTACGTGATGTAGTATTATTTCTATTTTATTTAAATTCTTTACCACGATCTAGGTGGTGCAATCGTAAAGTGCTAGGTGGGCAATTTGTAAAGTTTGTTTTAATCTTTACAAACTGATGTTGTAATACAATGAAACCTCGGTCGTGGTAAAGAATTTAAATAAAGTAGAAATAATACTACATCACTTAGTTTTATTTAGTTGTGAAAAATTAAATTATAATAAATTTCTACAAAATTAACGACAAATATATTGAATAAATTAATGAATTAATACTGGCAGTATTGTTTCGATAACCCACGAAATTTATTCCGAAACGAAATTGTGATTCTGCAAGGAAGGTAGTCATATTATTGAAGTACTAGTCGGCCAGTTACGGCAACGCTTTCTTTCCCTCTTTCTTCCTTATTCACTTGCCCTTCTTTGCTATTCTTCCTCCATTCAGTAATCCCTCGCACTCTTTCGCCACTCATATAGTACTAACACTCCTGTGTGACTTCGCGCCGAATTTATACGACACTATATTCTATACGGGTCCACTCTTCATGCCAGGGCGTTGGCATGCTCGCATCTGCTGGTGACGCAACTGTCTCGCTGTTCATCCAATAATTTATCTTTGCATATTCAAAAACACGGTTCTTATCTTCCGAATTAATTATTGAAAGAACACGCGGTTAAGACAACGATTCATGTATGTGTATTACTTATGCTGTTCATTTAGTTTATTCTGTTAAAGATCAATTTTGAAATGAAAAAATAGAAACGTAAATTTCCGAGTTAATTTTAATTTTGTTTTTAAATAATATATAGGAATATTGCGGACTTTTCATAAAAGGAAGACAAAGTGTACATAGTACACATTTTTGTAGAACAATTGCATACAAATCTACACTTATCAGAATAAAACATAGCTTATGTTCATTAGGAAAAACGTATCTTTCTAATGTGTAAAGAATTTTCGGGATCGGCCCAGTGGTTTTTGAATTTATTTCTAACATATACACAAGTATTTATCGTTTATAATTGTCGATCGGTAATGATAGGATATAACAAAAGATTTTGTAAATAAAAATACAATAAATTATTGATATTAAAAATGGAATTATGAATCTGTTAGTGGAGATATAAAAAATTGTGTGGTGTACAGTGAGTCGCAATTTCCACCAAACGTTATTTAATTTAATTTTAAATCTAATTTCAAAGTAATTTCGGTTTAATAAAAAATTAAATTGATATAAGCAAAAATTTTTTGATACCAACTGATCAAAACTCTTTTTGTTATATATAACTGGCAAAAAAATAAGATTTTCTTATTTTTATTTTTGTAAACAATTCCTGACTATAACTAAAAACAATAGGAACCATCCGTGGATAAATATGAATAACCTCCAATTTTCCGAATTTAATCCAATTACTTTTTTTACGTTTTTGTAGGACATAGATTTCAGTTTTTTGTGGCGTAATTCAAGACAAGAATGGATTTACAAGCTCGGAAACTTGTCGTTTTCTTTATCCAACTGAACAGTGTTAATTAAAAATTTCGATAGTAAAAAAATTACAAGCTTTGAAAGCACATATAGGTACTTATACATTCATATATTCAGATTAAGATGAGATGCGTGCTTAACAACTAACATTTTTTTAGAAAACGGCCTTCTCCCCTTTGTTGAATCTTTCTTGTTTGTCAACCCAATACTTTCATAATTTTAATGAAAGTACAAAGCGAGAGGAGATTTCTGTCGTTCGTTTTGTTTGTTCATTTCTGTTTTTTTCCTTGTAGGATTATCAGTATTATTTTATCTTATTTTCCAATATTTGGAATATTATTCCCATAATTTATTAGATTTCATCATAATCGCCTATCTTTATGGACAAGTAAACGTGCTTATTCGTATTTTATTAATTAGTAATTATCAATTGTGATAATCGATTCATTTCCACTAATTAATGATTGATTTAGTAATATTATAAAAGCGCCATTAAACTACAGTAATTTTTTTTGGAAAATTTTATACTTCAAACCTTTATGTAGTAGAAATGCGTGGTGCACTCATGAATATTGATACATGAGGTAGAAAAGGGTAACAGCCAAAATTACTTTCACAATTTTTTTGGCGTAACGACTTGGATTTTGGCATAGTGATAAGGAATGTCAACCCACATGTGTCTTAATAAGTTAACTCAAAAATACTTAGGTCGAAATTATTGAAGAATAAAATATATGACTTTTTAAGATATATTCTACTGTATGGAGTACCAATTGAAAGAGAGACTTTAAGGACACCAAAATTATTTTTTTTAGCCTTTTATATAAAATGTTTTTAAGATATTGTCGTAAATTTACTTTAAAAATACAACCTCTTCTCCTGAAACCATATAGTCAAAATTATAAAAAAACAGTTTTTGCTAGAATTTTATATAAAGTTTAAGACAAAACTATATTCAAAATCTCATAATTTTTAAAAAATCAACAATATCTTTACTCCTGTGAAAGATATTCCAAGCAATATATTCACATTGTAAAAATTAATATAAATATTAATTAAATATTTTAAATTAATAAAATATTATCATATATTATTATATAGCGTAAATGATTTAACAAGAATCTCTCGGGGCGCGAGTTCTGTTTATATTTAACTGGTTTTATTTTTAAAAACTAAGCAGTGATTTTGCTATATAATAATTCTTGAAGAATAATCGTAATTAATATTATAAATGCGATAGCGAGTATATTTGTAGTTTTTTGTTACCTACTCACTTAAATTTTGCACACTTATAGCCTATGTTACGCTCGAAAAACGAAAAATTATTAGGGAATATTAATATCAAATATATAAAGACTTTTTCGCTTCTCGATATATGGCATTGCCGAGCACCTTATATATTGGGAAATGTAATTAGGAAATTCAAAGGCAATCCAGTCTTATGAAACTATTTTAGTATAAATAAATTAGCTTATGTGCTCTAAGTTTTATTTATCTATATAAGTAAATATTCTATTTTTGACGTAACGATCAGACCGGTGGTCTAAATTTGTTTTCTTTTCATTTCACGCGACTAAAATAAAAACACGTGAAAAAAAATAGTTTCCATGAAAATGTTCAAGAAAAAATCGAAAATATTGGAGTAATAGAAATTTCGTTAATTCGTAAAAACAAAGTCTCTTTTAAAGAAGTTTATTTCTAAGAGAAAACGGGTAAAAAATATAACTCTTGTACCTAACCAGACATAATTTTATTACGGGAGTGACTGAAAATAGATACATGGAAAATATAGGCGGAAAAACTGAATGTACATATTGACGTATACTTCTAAGCCGTATACAAATGTTAAAAGAAAATATTAACTTAATTCACACACAGTCACAACAATAACAACTATTTTTAAAATGAAATTGCCAATATAAATAATATTAGGATTTTAATAAGTAAAGAAATAATAAAAATGTACGTATAACAAAAATGCGTTATAATAAAGTATATATTTACTAAATTTCGCACAGTGGTCGTTATACACAGGCTTGCAATGTTTATTATTTGATAATGTCCTAAAATGTAAATTGTAATATTACATTTTTTACATAAATGGATAAAAGTTGCTTCGACTAATATACTCGTATATTCTTACATAAAGATATATATCTATTTAAAAATCGTCTTTGTAGGATTCCAAAAGCGGCTTATTATATTCCGGTAACGTATGATGTGATGATATGGATAGCTGGTTAAACTTTAATTTCGTGTAAACTATTCGCCGCATAAAGACACCACATCGCACAACATTATCATACTCCACCTTTTCCATTATAATAATAATAATCTCGCCGCTTTCCGCATTCACCAACTAATATATAATTTGTAGCGCGCCCTATCAGTTCTTTGAAGTGCAAAACAAATACCTGTAAGCCGCTCGTTGACGTCATAGGGCGGCGCGTGCGCTCTACGGCCTCTACGGCGCTCTACAGCGCGCCACTCCACACCGTCACCGCGCCGCCGCCGCACCGCGCGCCGCTACGACGCCACTTAGAACTTGTTGATCGCCCTAGCCGCTCGCTCGTGTCCCGCGATCTTGTTTGCCGAGTCGCGCTACGAGTTGATTGCGTGTCTTCTTCACTGCGTGTGTTACGGTGAGTTTATATTATTACATTGATCGATGTTACAATGACTATATTATTAAAATAATTATTTTGTTACTAATGAAATTTTGTAACAATATTTTCTAATTTTAAATAAGAAACATTATAAATATTCGCATCTTATATAAACTTCATTATTTGTTTAATAAGTGGCATTTCAAGGAAATAGTGGTAATATTATTTTATTAACTTTTAAATATTATTACTATATTATTAAAACAATCTCGTATATTTTGATTTTTTTGTTAAAATTGTTGGAATAATTTATGACTTTGATCATTTACCGTAAAAATGTTGCTACTTTATTATATTTTCTAAATTTCACAATTGGCCTTAAGACACCGGTTTATAATTGATTATATTATAAACATTTATAAATAAACTTCGCATCGAAATATTATGAGATATATAACGTGGTAATATATATTAAAAAAAAAACTTAAGCTGACTATTAACATATCATTTTTGAGTTGGGTCCAAATTTCTTTTTTCAACTGGATACAACATTAGGACACCATTTTTGTGTTATTTGTGAATGAATTATGTATAGCGATAATTTTAACTGTAAAGAAATTTCACAGTTTTATTTCTCAGCATGTAGTTTATAAATATTTAAAAGCAATTTGATTTATTTTGAGTTATTTACTACCTTCTTACAATTATCTTACTAGTTATTTTTATCTTACAATTATTTTATGTAGATCCAATATATTTATTCTTTCATGGAAGTACCAGATCTTCATATTGGATTATAAAGTAAAAAAGAAAAATCTTGAAACCTTTATAATGAAAATTTATTTTTATCGCCAGGTTAATAAGTTTACAAATATTTTAGGTCAACCCTTTCTTTTTTTAGTTAAGTACGGAATAAATTATTAACCTGAATCTATTTTAGGAATGTTTTAAAACAAGTTTTTGCGCATTTCAAAATAAGTTTCTCCGGAACTATATTCGAAATTATATTCTAGTTTTAAAGAATCTTTCATTAGAAAGCTTAAATTATCCTTCATCTGTTTTAGAAATTATATTCCCTATTAGAAATATAAATAAAATTAAATAAGTCACTTACTCAATGAAAATATTTCTGACTTTTTTACCATTTACTTCTGATAAGGAGCACTTTAAATAATCCTCCCACAGTTCTTAAAAGTGTAATACATTAAAGATGCGTCAATGCTGCAAAAATGCAATCTTTGGTATTGACCATTTCAATTATATGACATGTATATTATGTAATATTCGAATTGTATATTATCAACAGGAATTCCTTTTTTATACTCTCTCAATCTAATAAAATTCAATTTAGTGACTAACGCTAGACCCCTTTCGTACAAATATCTATAAAGGAATAAGAAAATAATATCGTGTAAGCACCTAAGCATACAACTTAAGTACCTTTCCGTTAAACCCGGCGGACTATCGCTGCCCGCCCATGAAAGGTTTATGTTAATATCCGGCACCCCGCAGGCGGTATTATGAATTTTAATATTAAGCCGACTATCTGGAGAAACAGTCACAAAAATATTATTCATTGTAATACAAAAAACCGTACCTTTTATCTGTATACGTCTGTTTGTAAAATTTGTTTATTTCTTATGTATAAAAAACAAAGAAATAAATGATAAAAGATTGTACGGGTTATTTTTGGTAATACTCTTATGTATACAGGTTCTATTAGCTTCGAATAACGGTTATGGCTTATTCTTATATTCAGTTGTGTAAATAAAATTAATAAACATCATTATAAAACTAAAATAAATATTTATGGAAAGGCTTTTACATAGCCCACATTTTCCGGAAATGATTTTACATGACCCACATTTTAATTTTAGTGGTCTTGTCCGAGTCTTGTACGTAGTCGACTTCAAAAATGTTGATAAATATAAAATGGAGAGATAGTATTTTTTAATGTGTTGATTATAGAACCCTTTCGTATCGCGCAAGCGCGCAAATTAGAAAGATGAATGAATGTGTTTGACAATGAATTGAAAACAGTCGTGTCTATTGAATGCACACTTCTAAGTATGTGATCAATAGATTCTACGTAAAACCCTTGGATTGTCTGTGAAAGATACCTTTAATTTGATTTTCCATTAATCATTCTTCAATCATTTGTAAGGGAGTTATTTGCCGTCTATTAAAAAAATCATTTTGAATTTTGCTGTTCATATCTCGTGAATACATGCTCGGATAAGAAAAGTGTAGGTGATTTGGAAAACCTGAAAAATTTCCCTTTAACAATGTGTATGTAAATTTTTAACTTTTTTAACAGTAAATTTTAACTTAAAAAAACTGTAAAAAAACTTTTTTAATCACATTATTTTTCAAAAAGTAACATTATATAAGAGTGAAAAATTCCAATTCGTACATAATTTTTTAATGGATATTGTGACCCAGAAAATAATAAAATAAAATAAATCTTATAAAGGAAATATTGTTTGATTTTAGACTCACTCATAACACTTTTGTACAATAATTTCTTTATGAGTTATGGGTGGTCATATTCAAAAATTTATTTTTTTTTATTTGACAGCAAATCTCTTACAAATAAACGTAGAATTATTAATAATAAACACGAAATTAAAGGGAATCGCTTATATTTTAAGATAAAATTAATTAAATTCCTAAGATAAAAATATTTCATTTTAAAATCTGACCCTTTAATCATTTACCGTAATAGGAGTAGTAGATAAAAAATATGCAAATTATGTATTAGAAAGAAAATAATTTGGACTTTAATATGGTTTATTTTAATTTTATTAGAACTACTTTTTGCAAAGTTACAGTTGTTTGGGGATGACTGAATAGTGTAGAATGATTAATTAATAGTGTGGAATTATTTGTATCTAGAGTGATAGAAAGACTTGCTTTACCTATGTGCTTTCATTATATCCATTCGCGAAGTTTGTCAATGAGTGGTTAAAGTCATCATGCCATCGTTTTAAGACGAATGCATTACTGATGGAAAAAAAGTAAAGTTATAAAGTTTTTTTCTGCAATAAAGGTCCGGTTTATTTTTTCAACTTATCCCTATTTCTCTTCTCTTAATCCACTCTGCCTTTTTTTAAATCATGTACTTCTGCTAATGGTGTCTCTACAACTAGCGAAGGTTGGCACTCAGCTCTGCGTACTTGGTTTTTTCCTTGGAAAGGCGAAAGAGTTCAACGGTACTAGTAATCCCTGTCCATTCTCGGATGTTGCGCAACCATGAATTTCTTCTACGATTGACTTTCCTTCTTCCAGCAACGTTTCCTATCATTATTAGTTGCAAGAGCTCGTATCTTCAAGAGTGGGATACGAGCAAGGGCTCGTCTCTTCAAGAGTGATATGCCTCATATATGTAACTTTACGTTGTATGTTGTGCAGTCCGTCTTAGAACCTCCTTATTAGTGACTTTCGGAGTCTAAGATGTGGATATGATGCATCTGTAGGCCTACATTTTGAATGTTTGTTTACATTTCCTGAGATTTTCCTTAATAGTTTGGGTTTTGTATCCGAATAGAAAATATTGGCCAGACATATCACTGGAGAAGACGAGTTCGAAATGGGATTTCAAGGCTAGGATTGCAGAGTACCTATTTAATTTTTTTCAAAAGCACTGCGGATAATTTTGATTCAAGTTCCAATCTCTATTTTACTGTCCTAGTTTTGAGTACCAGTTTCCGATGTAAAAGTCATGTTATGAACATAAAATTGCTTCTACTTGTTTGTTATTTAATCCGTGTCCTGGGCGATTGCGCTTCTTCATGCGTGTATAAAAATTTTCTTTTTTAAAAATTGTTTCCACATACTGCAAAAACAAACTGCAAGAAGTCATATAATAGAAGATACAAATACAAGAAATAATTGTCCATAATATTAGAGCATATATGTCTTTTGTTTCCTGTAAATTTATGAAGTTTTTTTTACAATTATTTGCATTTATAAAGTTTATAAATATTCATATAACTCAAGATTGACTTTTATACAAATCATTTTTTGCACCGCTTAAAAAACCATTAGAATCGCAAGAATTTTTCCCATTTGGAAAAATGTCTGGTACTAAAAGGGTAAATAACTCTGCAACAAAACTACGAATCAGTACCAAATTCGATGTACCACAGTTTATGTAATGAAGTAACATGTAGGTTTTGGTCTCGCTCTCTTGGTATACTAATGCCATTAAAATGTCTTTGAATGTAGTTACTTTATCACGTTTAAATAGCCACTTAAAGATCTATTTTCATAAAACTAAGTATAAACATAGTCTAAAATTCGAATAAATATATAGATTACTTTCCAAACGGTGAAATAGAAATCCTTGTAAATTCTATAACATGGAGAAAAAAAGAGAAGCAATAATATGCTTATAAATAGAAAGTATATATTAAATATTATGCCCACTTCTCTTGAGAGCTAGATACCTATATATATAATTTCACCGCCTTAACTGAATATGCACGCAGGTGAAACCGCGGGTAAAAACTATAGTGTTATGTTTGTGGAAAATAACATCTTTAACTATATCGATATGGAAAATATTCAATTTAATGATTGAAACTTGGTTTCCAAGGTTAAATACCTTTTTTTATAACAATTTACTATCGTATTTAATGCAAACATCGACACATTGTTGACGTAAAGAGTTTACTCTGTGCGGCTAGTTTTTGCATGCGCATTTTATCTGAGCAGTAAACGAAACTCAGCCGTCACGCTCGGATTGGTGACGATGAATCGGATAAACTCGACTCCGGCATCGGTCAAGCGACTTCACTCTTTAGGGAAACTCGGCTTTCTTTGGTATGGGCCAAGCGAGTTCACTGTCTAACACGGAGTGCATCATTTAAAGAATTACGTCTTATTGCATATAAATATTTTAAAATTATAAAAGTTTTCACTTCTATCATGTGGTCATAAGAACACACCAGTATTTTTTTTATTAAATCAATCCAGGGAAATATAAAATTACAGACTTACAAAAAACTTTTTCAAGTAAAAATGAAAGGTCATTCTTTTTACTACAAAGTCCAACAATTTCCATTGAATTTTCTTCGTATGACCAGCTGTTTTCAAGATATTTGTAAAAAACATTTATCAGAATGGCGGCATACGTCACACTCCCACACACGCCAACTTGGTTTTATAACGCGTAATAGATTCACAACAAATTTCAAATAAAAATTTGCTGTAGCATTTTAATGTATTTTGGGTCTCTTTTTTTCGACTTGCCAACTGAGTTAGAAGTAAAAAAATATACAAAAATTAAAGTTAAAAAATTATGCATTTAAATTTAAAAAAATCTTTACAAAGTTAAAAAAAATTGTATTTGAATTACCAGTATTTCTCTATCTCCTATGTGTTCTCTTTCTCTCCTGTTCTTTCGCGTAGATTTTTGGAATCGATTTCTAATATTGAAAATAATGTTTTCTTCCACACATTATTTATGATTTTCCTTCTTGAATATCCTTATTGTTATTGAGCATGTCTTTATTGCTTATCCTTATTGAGTATCTGTACATATTTAGAAGTAGAATGAAAGCTTTTTTCTATAGGCGTCTTAAATTAATTCAATAAGCGGGAAAGATACCCAAAAGGGTGACCATAATTTCAACTGGACATAACTTCAACGCAATGGCTATAAGCTCAATGCGACAGGCTTATGAACTTTGATCGCCAATCGTACAGCCTCATTGCCCTTGACACGTATTCTTGACGTCGCTTCATCCGAATCCGATCACGAACATTACTTTCAGAGGAAAATTGGAACGATCCTATTACCGTTGACCCCTTACTATGAGAGAAAATGTTCCGGAAAACCGGATGTACAAGGCGCAAGGCGGTGACTTATTTGAGAAAATGTTAATATCAATCTCGCACGGGCTTTATACGAGTCCTTCGATGTGCTTAAAGCTTTGTAATTTACGCGTCAATTTTGCGAAAGGGCAATCTTTGGTAGGCTTTAATACGTTTATGATAGATCAAAGGGTCTTTTAAATGTTTAGAATTATTAACAACATGCTCATGGTTGAACAGGGGTGTTATAATTTAAAAAACGTCAGCCAAATACATATATTTAATCTTTTAATATATTCATATATGTTAAACGAATTCATATCTTCCACAGAATCATTTTTCCAAGGACTGAATCTTAAAAATATGGCTATTCTAAGCGAATCAAATATGCTCCAAAGTTCAATATGTATAATTCATATTTGTTTATGCGTTTTATATGAAAATATCATATTTTCATACATTAAAATGGGCACACAAACTGTATAAAATATAATATAAAAACATAATATAAAATTAAAATTATTTTAGCGCGATAAATTTGTCTGTTCGGCTATTGCACCACGATATTTCGTTAAATATTTGAAAAAAATGTGAAATGTAAACTGGAAAGAAAATTTAAATCAGAAGACAGGTATAATTTTATTTAAAAATTATTTGTTTTTTATTAGAAACCTAAAAATGATTATTGGGAACAGAACATTAACTGGTATGATGATGATATTAAAGATAAGTTCACTATATAAAGAATCAAATTTAGAAAAAAAGCTCTAAAATCTATGTCAAGATACTTATTTTCTATTTTATTCAAACATTTAATATAATTCAATGTAAAATGTCAAGGTGTATTATAAAAAATTAATAAATTGTAAAAAATATGTTAAATTTATTATAATGTTCCATTTGAAGCTATCGTAAATAAGCAATGTAAATATACTATTATAATGAGTTTTCTGATCTTCAAGTTCGGTTAACATTATAGAAACTTAACTACTTACTAACATTATATACACGAAATATTTTGATATATTTCATAAGTTTTCGAAAACTCGAGTGGGGCTTCTTCAAACATATATACATACGCTAGAGGAGGATCAGATCCAACCTCACTATTAAGTTACTTTTCCCGCTTTCCATTAGTAAAGCGAATATGTCGGTGCTTATCGGCTCAACAGTGAAATTAGTTAAGCTAACACCCCGAAGCGGTAAAACCATGGCCGTAACTCAATTGTGTGCAGAAACATTTTCCTAATCAAACTCAAAGCCGAAGTAAGAAATGGCGTTTTTCCCTTAGCTCTTTACCTGTTGACGACTTAGCTAAGTTTTAACATATTGTTTAGTCACGTAGGCTAACGGAATAATTTTGTTAGCTTAGTATCTAAATATTTGTTTGATTGAAATTCTATTTATAAAAAAATCTTATCAGCTTTCCTTTTAGGAAAAGAAAATTATTTTGAATTTTCCAACAATGAATAATTATAACATGAACACATGTTATAGATATTATATTGGCATTTTTGCTGGTTTTATTTGCGTCGTGCGTTTGCACTACTAGCACCATCTAGTTAGTTTTTTTGCATGTCGATATAAATAGACATATTTAGATTTTATTATCAAACAAGCTCAGTCATAATATTTTGCCTATATATTCTAGATTTTGCAAATACAAATGCTTCTCTCCGGATCTGATAATTAACGTTTGAAATTTTGTAGATGGCGTTCAAATATTGTATGTACTCATTACATGAACAGTTTTAAAAGGAAAAATATTTTTTTTTCAGCTACGTTTAATAAGAAAATATCAAATTCTTTTTTTGTTAAAAAAGTTTGCGCCACTGACTTTTGTTATAATTAGGTAAAAAAGTGATAATTTTTCCAGATATTTACAACGCATGAATTATATAACAACCAAGTTTCCAGTTTAATTAGAAATGTCCATGTAAAGTTATTACATAATCGCTCAAAAAGATTTCATAGTAGTCTCCAACGATAAAATATAACTCCAGCAAAAAAATTCAGTAAATGTTGGGATTAAAAGTTCAAGAACTATTGCATATTATATTACGAACTCTAGTTCATAACAACTTAAAACATTTCTTAACCAATCAAGCACTCGATTTTTTTTAGTTCAATGTAGGGCATCTTTAAAAGGGCTAGTTACAAGGGTGTCAAAAGTAAACATAGCATAATATCTCATAATTGTTAGTAGTATTTTCAGAGATTTAGTGAAAAATACGCAACAAAATACGTTGATTTCTCCCCTCCTTACCCTGTTTGTGAAGCTACTATACCCAAAAGTTATGAAAACATGGTTTTTAGAAGTCTAGGCAAAGATTTCATGAAACTATAACAATGACTCTAGATATTTTAGTTTTTAAGATATTCACGATCGATAATATATATCCCACCCCCTTCTTTCATTATATTAGTTATTATTAA
This sequence comes from Druceiella hillmani, assembly GCA_039881145.1. NCBI lineage: Eukaryota > Metazoa > Arthropoda > Insecta > Lepidoptera > Hepialidae > Druceiella > Druceiella hillmani. Next base: position 37,140,456 of record JAYKKI010000017.1, on the reverse strand, counting down.
ATGTTTACTGCGTTAGGACGCCCATATTAGTAACGACTTATGGTAATGAATATATTCGTAGTTAAGTTTGTAAAAATTCATTACCACTTAATTTTTGTTAACAAGTAAATAAAACTACGTGATATCTAATTTATTTAAATACTTAACCGTGACCTAGGTTTCGTTATATAAACATGACCTAGGTTTCGTTGTATGACAGCATTTATTTGTTTATGAAAATTGAGCGAGTTTATAATAAATAAAAAAATTGACTTCAAACGAGATATGGAATCTTCGATGCGCGCGTCAGACTTGCACTTGGCCGCTTGCTTGACTTTACATTCACTTAAAGTTAACTCCTATTGAAATATACGTAACTCCAAGATTACATTTTTATAGTTCTTTTATGTCTCGATCCAGAAGTTCTAACAGTTGTTTTTTTCTAAAAGAACTCCATTATATAACTATACAATATATCATAGCACCTGATAGTATGTCTATTTAATTTTTTGTCTTTTAATGATTTTTTCTTGATTCTTTATTTACAATAAAATGTAAAATGGAAATGTTGAATAACTATTCATGAAACGCTTTTTCTGAATTTGAGTTCGAGGTCTTTTACTTTTATTTCTTTACATTATTTTCACAATTAAATGAAACTAACTACGCGATGTCTGCTAATATCCCACCTGAATATGTTGTAATACAACGAAACCAAGTCGTGGTAAAGAACTTAAAGAAAGTAGGAATAATACTACATCACGTAGTTTCATTTAATTGTGAATAATGAATTTCTACAAAATTAACGCCAAATATATTCAATTACATTATGTTATCAATCCATAATACCATAACATAAACTAAGAATGATGGTTGAGTTACAGCTTATTTAACTTTGTGGGCCTAGGTCATAAAGCAGACAAAAAATCGTGATCTACTGCAAAATCTGACAGTCGCAGTACAAGAATAAGAACCCTCAAACAGAAACCAGATGAATACTTTAATTTTAAGTTTCCGTTTTCTCGTTTTACAACTGGTAATGAATTAACTTTACAATGTAACTTTATAGCCTAAAAACAGACAGTAAGAAATACGAGTTAAGACCAAAACCGTAATCCTTTTATCGTTAAACTTACTTCGAAATAACTTGTTCAATTATAATTTTGTCAACTGAGACGGAATTCTGTCGTTTTACAGTTTATAAATTCATGTAACTTTTATTCCTCTCAAACGATGACTTCTGTTAAGCAAGTACTTCGAAGCTTCCACTCCTTTAATTCCATAAGAAGGCTTCAAGTTTGTGCTTACATTAATTATGAACTAAAACTTTAAATGGACTTACATAAAGTATTTCTAATACTTTGTGTTCGAAGCTTTATCAATGTTAATGTTCGAGACAATTATAAGTTTCGACGAATGGAGACATTTACATGATAGTATTGACTACGATCACTGATTAACCATTGTCAATCACTTGATTTTTGTGTTTTCTTTTCTAAAATTTCTGTTTGAGAATGTTGAAAATAACCATTTAATTCTGTGAGCGGTTCATATTTTTGTTTATAATAATTGAATATATCTTTTTTCCGCAACTTTGGAAAATGAATAAAATTTGGCATTTTATGTCAACCATAATACCAATTTTCTTGACGGCTCTCTATAATGAAGTAATGACTACAATATTCAGATTTTAACATATTTCACATAGAAATGAGTTTTTAATCCAATTTGAAATATTTTGAAAATACTATCGTTAATTTACAAGTCTAACCTTCGACCACGATTTTCATTTATTGAAAAATAAAAACGTAACTTTCTTAGCGACTCAGGGACAATATTATCTGATTTAAACGTCTTTAATATCATGATTATATATTATATACTAATACCATACATATATTAAAAGTTGATTCTATTTATAGGTAAAGAAGTCGTTCTTGTTCATTTCTCTACGTTATATGTGTTTAGTTGAGTTATTTACAATATTTTGAAAGCCTACTTCACGTGTAAAAAATACAACAGTATTTTTGTATCGTGTTCTGTTATTTTATTCGATGAAGATGTTTCAGTTATTCAAATTCGTTTATTGTTCTTTATTTATAGGTATAGAAATTTAAAAAGTATTTTGTATTCTCCAGAAAATGTTGTGATTTATTTATTATTGAATATATTTGGCGTTAATTTTGTAGAAATTCATTATTCACAATTAAATGAAACTACCTGATGTAGTATTATTTCTACTTTCTTTAAGTTCTTTACCACGACCTAGGTTTCGTTGTAATGTCTTTGCTAATATCCCACCTGAAGATGTTGTAATACAACAAAACCTAGGTCGTGGTAAAGAATTTAAAGAAAGTAGAAATAATACTGCATCACGTAGTTTCATTTAATTGTGATTTATTTATTGTATAATATTTCTTGCTCGCAGCTCTGCTCCCGTCGAGTGAAGTCTGCTCGCGATTATGAAGTCTAAATTTAATAATAGAACGACTTCTCCCTCGCTACTGAGTCCACTGTCTTCACCATTCGTAGCTTGCTTGTCCACACTTTGGGATACGCTTCATAAATATTAGAATCCGTAAATCAACATCTATACTAATGTGTCATACCGTGTTGCTATTATTTAAATAAAGAAGTAGGGAAAATTGTAATAAACTTTTGTTATTTTATGGTCAATAAAATTTTTTTTAATTATTTCAAACATAAAACGATTTTCACACCAGGTAATCAAAGTGACCCCACTGGCTAAGTAGTTTTATAGTAAATCTCAAAAACGTAACTTATTATTGCTTTGTTGTTTTCGTTTCGTATTATCCTGACAAAATTAAATTTTTCCTATTAAAATAAAGTTTAAAAAATTAAATAAGCAAAATTTCATGAACGGTTTTATTGACTACAAATGTTTATAAACACGCAACTAGCGCGTAACGAGCTCAATTCCCCTTCTTTGACGTAGAGCTTCTACGCCGTAGCTAATTCCCTTAACGAATCGATGTTCCTGAGGGTCAAATTTATACCGGCATTATGCACGGTCGATGAGGCCCGCTTTGATGATTAGCTTTGTAACTCTCAAAATATATAATCATGATATTAAAGACGTTTAAATCAGATAAGATTGTCTCTGAGTCGCTAACAAAGGTATTTTTTTAGTTTTCAATAAATGAAAATCGTAGTCGAAGGCTAGACGTGTAAATTAACGAAAGTATTTTCAAATCATGCAAATTGGATTAAAAACTCATTTCTATGTTAAATAATTTGTAACCTTAATGTTATTTTAAAATCTGAATATTGTAGTCATTATTTCATTATAGAGAGCCGTCAAGAAAATTCTTGTTATGGTTAATATAAAATGATAAATTTTATCCATATTCTAAAGTTACAGAAAAAATATTCGTAACCGCAATGTTTATTATAAGTAAAACTTCTTTATGTATTACTGTTATCGAAAGAAAATGGGAAATATACTGGTAATTGGGTAATAAAAAGAAATCATTTACAGGTAAGATACGGGACTATTCTGAAATTTCTGTATAAGGCACTAATATAAATGAATACTTTTAATCAATATTATTAATCATCAAATTAAGTTCTTTACCACTTAGTGGTAAAGAACTTAAAGAAAGTAGAAATAATACTACATTACGTAGTTTCATTTAATTGTGAATAATGAATTTCTACAAAATTAACGCCAAATATATTCAATATTATTAATACAAGATACATTATAACGTATGTATGCTTTTCCAAGACCGAGAGTATAATGAAAACTGAAGCAAGCTAGGTTTAGTTAGTGGTGATCTGCTATTCATTAACGCGCTGAGTGGATGATAGCGGAGAAAGAAACTATATTCATTGCTCGTTTTTTCCAACGTCGATGCTTCTCATTGTTCGTTACGGTCTCATTAATTAACATCTCATTTATCACGTTAATGAAATGGTCGCTTTACTTCTTGGATAAGGTAATTTCTTCCTGCATCTATTTGTTAGTATCTACGTTTTTCTGTTAGTTTTTTTTTCTTTTTCACACTACCGTGATTTATTCAAGCTTCTATATGTATTCCTTTTTCCAGATCATCTTCAATTTTTTTATTCCTCGAAAAGAAAGTTTCGAAATAAAAATTTTTCAACATAAAATAGATTCCTTTTCGCTAAGGTTTGCAGCTTCTATTCGTGCCGGATATCTATTTTGCCCTAATTTCTAGGCTATCGTAGTTAAAAAGGGAATAATTGAACCCCTATAAGATCACTAGCGTAACCGTTGTATGTTTGTCACAGTCGTTTCAGAAACCGTTTATGTTAGAAACATTAAATTTGGCACAGTAACAAAGCATATTAACCTGCATATATTTAAACAGTAAAATATTTATTTAGAAGCTTCAGAAAGTGTAAATTGTATAATAGATTCAAAGTGGTGTAGTACATGTGGAGTACATGTATAAAGTGATTCTAGAAATATTGTTGGACATTTTTGCAAAAAAATATCACCTTCACCTATCTCCGAAATTTCTAAAGTCAAAATTAGGAAGATACTATCCAGTAACAATGAACTTTTACCGAAAAACTACAGCAATGATTCCAAACCTGATAGTTATTGAGAAATTCAAGATATCTTTACACTTGTGAAAGATATGATAGGCAATATGTTTAAAGGCTGAAAAATAATATTTACATTTGTAAAGAGTTTATTAGAAATACTATGTATCATCCAACGTATCTCAGTGCGAGTTCTACTTGTAATTAATAGATTTTATGATATGAACTTTTCCTTCATACGTATTGACACTAAAAGTTGATTCTACTCTGAGTGATGATAATTTAGACGGTAAAAGAATACAATCATTTGTTTGTATTAAACACGAAAGAATAATATTTCTTAGTTCGATTTAAGTTAACTTACACAAATATAAATTTATTGAATAACTAACCGGTACCAAAATTTAACTTTTCTATTAAATCAGACCAAAATTATTTCTACTAAATTTGTTCTCTAACCTCTTTATCTTAAATAAAATCTTTTGGATCTTCCCGCCATCATAATACGCATAGTATTGGGAGCATCCAGGAACCTCCCCTAATAGTAAGGAAAGAAGGGCGATTTTAAAGGAAATGTTAATAGGTAAGCATGTTAATATGTAATCACATCCGACTTTATATATATATATATATATATATATATATATATATATATATACATATACATATATATATATATATATATATATATATATAAGAGCAAAAGGTCATATGCTTCCTAGTTTCTTTTTAAGTTATCCCACCCAAAAATGTAAGTCTTTGCCCAAATGAACTAAAGGAAATTAATTGGATCTTAACTGGAGAAAATTCAAGCTAATCGTATTGGTCCATAGATTGTATCTATTATTTTAAGTTATCTGAAAATTATTTCTGGTGGTAAAGGCAAAAAACTGCATTCTTTCCTTTCATTTACTGGCAGACCGTGTATGTACATTAGAAAAAGATAACTGCCGGGTTTTCTTTTTCTATGTTTCTTTGTGTGACTTCTCATATTATAGAGGTAATCCTTTTCTGTTACAATACTGATAAGTTTGTTACTCTTCATGTAATATTGTCCATTATTTTGATAAAAGATTTGTTTGGCGGAATTTTCGTCAGATCTCTCGTTTAAATTGCTGTAAGCATTTTATTTATGATCATTTTTTCGATCAAAGTCAATCGAATTGTCAACTTTTTAAATTTACTTAATGCAATTAGAAGTTTCATTAGTGACTTGGCAGCACTTTTCTATGTATGACCATTTTTTCTATCAGTCAATCGAATTGTCAACTTTTTAAATTTACCTTCTATTTTAAGTAGAGAATGAAGTTTCATTAGTCAATTAGTCATTCAGCGAGCTATCAGAACTTTTCTATTCATGACCATTTTTGAATCACAGTCAATGGAATTGTCAACTTTTTAAATTTAGTTACTATTTTAAGTAGAGAAAGAAGTTTCATTAGTGTAAGATTCAGCGAGTTATTAGCACTTTTCTATCTATGACAATTTTTTCGGTCAGACTCAACGGAATTGTCAATTTTTTAAATTTACTTACTATTTTAAGTAGCGAAAGAAGTTTTATTAGTGTCAGATTCAGCGATCTGTCAGCACTTTTCTATGACAATTTTTTCTATGTATGACTATTTTTTCTATCAGTCAATCGAATTGTCAACCTTTTAAATTTACTTAATATTTTAAGTACAGAAAGAAATTTCATTACTTTGAGATTCAGTGAGCTGTCAACACTTCTCTATCCGTGACTATTTTTTTGATTAGAGTCAATTGAATTGTTAACTTTTTAAATTTACTTACTATTTTAAGTAAAGAAAGAAGTTTTATTAGTGTCTGATTCAGTGAGCTGTCAGTACTTTTATATCAATGACCATTTTTTCGGTCGGAATCATTGTGAATAAGAGTCAATCAAATCGTCAATTTTTTTTAATTTACTTACTATTTTAAGTAGAAAAAGAAGTTTCATTAAGGTGAAGTTCAGCGAGCTGTCACTTTTATATCTATGAATATTTTTTTCTATTAGAGTCAGACGAATTGTCGATCAGAATCGATAAAATTTTAAATTTTAAAACTTTTAAAATTAATTTACTAATTTAAGTAGAAAAAACCTCATTAGTGCGAGGCTCAAGGAGCAGTCAGCACTTTTATATCCATGACCATTTTCTCGATCAGAGTCAATCGAAATGTCAACTTTTTAAATTTGTTCACTATTCAAGTAGAAAAACAGGTTTTATTAGTGTAAGGTTTAGCGAGCTGGCAAGTTTTCATGTGAATTTGGTCTTGTATTTTGGAAAAAAAATTGACAGCTTAGGAAATTAATGAAGCAATAAGTTTTTTTCATTTCAAACATAAAGACATGTTTTCTGATTATTTCCCAAAGGTGTTGAAATAACACAAAATTATGGTTGTAATCAATTTAAATATCGTGTTTAGCCATATTTATAAAGTAGAGATTGGTATTATAACAATTTGATAATGGACTTTCTGCTAATTTAAAATTTCCGGGAACTTATGTATTCTAATCCAACAATTTTAGGCTAATTCCAAAAAATCTCGGTTTTGTGGACTTATTTAAAATCTCATCGATAATACTTCAATATTTGGGTACCTTTCGATTATTATACTTGAGTTTATTTCTGCAGTAATTCAGTTGACCTTATTATTCGTTATTATTGAAGTTTAATTGTTATTAATTCGAGTAATTTACTATTTTCATGTTATCCCATGTTCTGTTATTACGATATAATGAAACAATAACAAACTGACAACTAATTATAATTGTTAACACGGTTTGGAATACATTAAAGATGGAATAGAGTTAGGTAATGCCAAAAGTCATAATAATAATCGAGTGTACATTTTGGCTTGTAATTAATAAAATATGTAGAAATATTGAATATATTTGGGGTTAATTTTATAGAAATTCATTATACACAATTAAATGAAACTACGTGATGTAGTATTATTTCTACTTTCTTTAATTTCTTTATCACGACCTAGGTTTCGTTGTATTGCAACATCTTCAGGTGGGATATTAGCAAAGATTTCATTTAATTGTGAATTGGGAATATATGTAGGTATAATTTATAGGTTAAATAATAAATAATACTGTGAAAAACCGGTAAAATCCTGGTGAATACGTTTTTATTTTTAGGTTTCCGCACCTGAAAAAAAAAACAGAACCCGTAGGATGGTTACTCACGTGTCCTTTTGTTTCTCCGTCACAGCTGTTTTTCTCAAAAACCACTAGACGTAGAAAGTTTAAATTTTTAATTGTAATAACACATGTTAACTTCCATATATCTCCGTAGCTGAAATCTGAAATTTTTTTTGTGTAAATTTTAGAGGGGCAAATTAAGTACTAAATTTTTTTTATTTGAAAAAATTATAAGAAATACAAAAATATTTGATTACCATAACTTTAAATTGCATAATTAAAGAGATGTTTCATAAAATATGTGGAAACATAGCATTTCTTGTTTCTGAAGTTATTGAGACAAATATCGTGAAGAAAACGGCTTTGGTAAAATCTGGCTAGAGGGAAACTATAGCTATTGCTCTAGACCTTATAATTTTTTTAATATGCGTTGACTGACGCTTAATAAATATTTATTATACATATGGGTTTATTGCCAAGTAAGTTATAAGTCCCCTAAGTTATTTGAAGTTCGCGCGAGATCAAATAAAGGTTGGAGATTGAACGTTCCCAAAAGACTTTCAATCGATACATGAGACGGTGTGGTTATTGCCATTTTCTATATCCTACCAGTTTTCCTCGAGATATTAAGTATTTATAGCTTAGAGGAGAGACATCACATAAGAAATTTATTTTGCAATGTTGAACGGTAAGATTTCGTATCCTGTTATATTGAGAAAAGTTTCATTCTTTGAAAATAATTTTTTTCCACATGAATTGCATAAAAATTAATTATTTACAAATTTTAATAGTAATTTACAGTAACACTTGTCTGCACAATTACGTGCTTAAATGAAGTAGCTATGAAAGCAGCTGAACTGATTTGACAAAGTCATAAAGATCTTTGCGGAGGTTTTAAAAAGTAATGTAATAAAATATTATTAGTTAAGATAGTAATAAAACGATAACACTTAATAGTGTATTTCACATCACAGAAATAAAATTTCTACTATAACTTCATCGAACGTAACTAAGAACATTACATGTTGTTTCGGTCAGGAATTAATTATTCACAATTGCAAAACGAATATATCAAATATTCGTCAAAGACACTGTTTAAATCTAAATTTGAATAAAAAATATTCTAGAAGCTTCGAAACAAACCGCTAAATTTGTTTATGCACTCGCTTACAAGAAGACTTTCGAATCGAACATATTTTATTTTAAATCGAATGTATAATATTTAAACTTCGAATTAATAAATAAATTATTATAACTCTCTGATTCTAGAAACCTCGAACTCAGTATAAATAGCCATGATCGCGGGAGTAAGCTGTCAGTTTTATTTAAAACATTGAGGCGGTAACTCTGGATGTCTATCAAGAAATATCTAGCTAAATATTCGATTATCAGAATAATCGGCTACTTTACTGAATTTCATCTTTACCATTTAGTGATCTGTTTCATCTTTCTTCATTCATTAAACATTTTTATATCGTGCAGTGGGTAACTGGATCACAGTTAGGATAAAGGTAACTACCACAGTAGGGATACGGGTAACTACCAGTAGTACTATAATAGTTACCATGCCATATTTACTACCCAATCTCATAAAATCTATTAATTTAAAGAATTCTACTGTAGACTGTAATTCTCTTAATTATGATTATTACTCTTTCTTAATTATACGCATTTTATTTATGCATTACATTTATTTAAAAAAAAATAGATATCGTAGTTCCCATTTAAGGCTTTTATACCCGATACAATAGCGACGATGATCATTCAAGATAACCTTCGTTCTTTAAAAATACTGTTATCAATGCTTCCACAAATTGACCGATAGATGGCACCACTATACCATTATATGTCGTAGAATGACTCTTCAAAAGTTCGCGTATCAAAATAAAATGTTTCGTTTAGAAAAAAAAGGCTTTTAATTACAGGTGACACAGATATTGATTTGCGCAGAAAGCCGTGGTACGATATGTACTTTGCATTCATATGGAAATATATTTGATGTTAAGCGGGAGACAAGTCGCACAATGGGGGTAGCTACTAGGTACTATTCCAAAGTAAATGTTGTGGTAAATCATTTAACCAGTTGCGAAACTTAGTTGGGAGTTGGACTGTTTCAAGGTGTCTTGTATTAGCATAATCTGTACGACCCCTTTTGTAGTTTCGGCAGTTGTGAACAAATGGAATAATACTACCTGTTGAAGGATAATGAATACACCTTGTATTTTCTGACGTTATATTTATTAGATATATTCAAAATAGAGATTGCATTATTTGATATAATTTGTAGATATACACATTTTACACCTAGAATATATATTATATTTTTAAAGCGACCTTCAACCACCAGAATATGATAATATATTTAAAGTATTTTTAATTAATATAACTAAACATTGTATAACACAATATCGCTGGAGAATCATTTTCCAATCGTAATAAAATGAGTTTCGTTACATATTTGCACTTCGCGTTTGATATTCAGTATTATTGTGTTTGATGAAAATGGTCGGGAAAATATGGATACCATTTCGCCGTAGCAATTTCGTCACAAACATTTACTTAATTAGATAAAGGCGAACAGTTTATTTTGTTGATCAGATGCGACGTTATGTTTATATGTGATTTGAGGAATTGTTTGAATAATCGTTTTAGTGATCACGGGACATATATTCTATTTTTGATGTACCAGCTTTTGCTGGCGACTCTGCAAGCGTTTATAAAATATAGTGATAACCTTAGTTTCGTGTCAAATTTATTGGTTAATAAACGCTACTTCTCGTGAAAACTAACATCACTTATGATGCAGCCCGAGATTAATGAGCAGACATTTCGATAATATTTTTGTTCGTATAAGAAATTACACCGCTTTCAATGATATTATTAATAAAAATGAAAACCGAATAGCGTCAAAATTCGTTTAGCGTTACTCGAGTTAAAAGTGAAAAATACAGATGTTAAATAATGTAAATGTTCATAACATCATACTTTCGGCAAACAGACATTTCTAGTAATAAAGCAAGTTGAGCAAAAGAAATACGCTTTAACGATTAAATTAGAACTGCTTCTACGTTTGAACGGATCAAAAAGTTTTAACGTCAAAACTTTTCTCCCCGTTCGTATCGAAATTTTTCGAAATGATTTTACTCAAAAGTATGACTGTAACTTAATTATTCTATATTATTTAATAATAAATGAAAATGATAGCGGAAGTGGGATTGACTTCCTAGTAATGAATATTTAATTACACGTAATATGATTGGAAGGGGGGGGGGGATGAGCGGCTGGCGTATACTTAATCGCGAATATCTCAAAAACTATTGCCTTTAGAATCAACGTTGTAGTTTTCCTCCAACCTTTGGGCAGGCTTCGAAAAGCTTTTTTTCCATAACTTTACGTTCAGTAGTTTCAGGAATATAGAGGAAAGGAGGCGTATGACTTTGAAACGCCATAGAGACATATGTCTTTCAAACGATATTCCATATGGAGCGTCAGCCTTTCAATTGATACTCCATAGGAACGTATACTTTACAAATGATAACCCATACGGGGTTTACGTTTGACAAACGATATCCTATAAGGACGTATGCCTTTCAAACGATACGCCATAGGGACATATGCCTTTCAAACGATACCCCATATGAAGTGTATGCCTTGCAAATGATACCTTGTACCTTTCGAATTATACTTCATAGGGGAGTATGCCTTTCAAACTATGCCCCATAAGGACGTATGCCTTTCAAAAGATACCCTAACGTTATATTTGGAATTTAATTTTTTTGAGTGTCCACCTCCTATAATTTTCATGTAAATATTTCTGAAAGTTAGGTATTGAGATATAGGCGGGTCAATATGCTATTACTCTGCTTATTTTCAACTAGCTATGTCAAGCGGTTTCTGAGAAAAAACGGCCGGAAAAATGAATACGTGAGCGATCTTGTATTATATATATATATATATATATATATATATATATATCTATATACATATTTTGGTTTTTGTTATATTTAGTTCTGTTAATATAGTTATACTCTTGCGTAACTCGTGTATAACTTATAAGTAATTATGTTTTCTTTTGTATTTTTACTAAGTCTCTCGTCTTTTTCATTCAAACTGCCAATTCACACGAAATTTATTTTCAAAACTAAAAGATTCTCCGGTATTAAGGAAAATAGAATCCAAGCAGAAAAAGCCAGAACAGAATTTTTCAAAATGATAATATCATACGTGGAAATTACGTCACTCTAAAACTAAAAATAAGTCTTCGGCTTCCTTTTTCAGAACAGCTACCAATAAAGTTATTACAGCTAACATGATAGCTATCGCATGATACGTTATAGTATGCACAGAAAATCTAGAAAATACTTTCTTTCAATTCATATTAGCAACCAAGTTGGTTACTGCCTCCATACATAGTTAATATCAGTATTATGTTACTGGCACCGTTCTAAAATAGATTTTCTTTTAGTTCATTTTAAATAACCAAGTTGATTACGTACCTCTGCACATAGTTGATAACAACATTATAATATATACATGGGTTTAGATAATACACTTTCAGTTCACATTAAACAACGAAGTGGAGTATACGCCTGCATACATGAATTATATTAGTATTATATTACACAAAGCGGTCTAGGAGAGAGCCTTTTTAAGTTCATATTAAACAACTAAGTCGATTATTGCCTCCATACATAGTTGATATCAGCGTTATATTACACACGGTGGTTTAGAAGAGATTATAATTTAGTACATATTAAACAACCAAGTTGATTAAATGCCTCCATACATAGTTGATATTAACGTTACAGTATGTGCAGTGTTTGAGAAGAGATTCCCTTTCAGTTCATTTTAAATAACCAAGTTGATTACATTACGCCTTCATACATAGTTGAAATCAGCACTATATTATAAAAAGCCGTGCAGAAGAGATCCTGTTGCAGTTTATATTAAACAATCAGGTTGATGTTATGCCTTCATACATAGATGATGTCAGTTTTACGTTACATACAGCGATGTAGAAAACAATCTCTTCTAATTCGTGTTAAATAAACCAGTTGATTTCACTCCTCCGTACATAATTTTTATCAGCAATATATGCACGGTATCCGGAAAAAGAATGAAGAAGATTTTTTAAGTTTATAAACAAAAAAAGAGTGTGTCAGAGGACGCAAGATAGAAGTGAAATCTATCAAATTAAACAATCCAGATGATAACATGTCTGCGTGCATGATTTATATCAGTATAATATAATGTACAGATGTCTATAAGAGCTTATCTTTTAATTCATATTACATACATAAATTATATGAGCATTATATTATGCATAGCGGCCTAATAGAGGTTATATTTCAATTCATATTAAACAATCAAGTCAGTTACATGCCACTATACATAGTTGAGATCAGCACTGTACTCACAGCACAGCGCGGCGGTCTAATCCTCTTAAATTCGATTCGAATGAAATCCGATTAATAATGGTCTTTAAAGTATTTATTGATTTATTCTTTTTAAAAATCACAACTCTATGTACTTTTTATCTTTTAGTTTATGGCATTAATTCTATTTTGGAGAGAAAACCTTTGCCAATGTCAAGATGAAAAGGAGGCTATTCAACACTGATTAAATAATTTCCTGAATACTTTTGTTGTTCCCTTGTTACAGGAAAAAAAACTGTAGACCAAAACAAAAATTATTTATATATAATACTAATAAAACTCAAATATATGGACGAATACAAAAGTATGTATATATACATAAAAACATAGGCAAACGTAAAAATATAGATACACACGTATTTATGATATCCTAGATTTTGATGTCCTTATTCTGTATGTATTGTAAGATTACTACTTTAATGGGCATATTGGCTATTGCTAATAAATTAATTGGAAGTTAATAACACATAGACAACAACTTTGAGAATGGCATTCTATGTATTGTCAGCAAAAGAAAAAAAATGCCACTTCCGTAAGTATGTCACCGTATTTAATATTGCATTCCGATCACATTTCATTCTCTCCAAACATTTTGACTCTACAAGTATTTACAAGTATTTTTCTTTACAAATATTCTTTGGAGGAAACATTCTTTCTACAATATTATACAAAGAAAGCCAACGCGAGACAAAATAAAAACATTGTAAGGTTCCTTTCGGAATTTACCTTTCAGCGGTTTCATAACTCTAAGCTTTTAACGAAATTCTTACTAATGGCTGCACGTTTTTAGAAGGTGCAACGGAATTTTGTCTCATTCTTTTTGACGAAAATAAATAACAAATTTTATTTAATAAATTTTAAACACCCGGTTTTAAATATAGTTTAGATAGTAAATTCTGCCACGATGATCGTAGAAATAATTTTTTTGCAGACTACATAAAAAACTGTAAACAATTATTATCGATGAAAAGTTTTCAATGTTTCATTTTTAACTCCATCTTTAGATTTTATAATATACTCAATACACATAATACATCGTTAGCTAGGTACTAGGATTAAAGGTTGAATGAAAAAGTTAACTTAAGTTAGTTAGTCCGACCATTGATTGTATATCGAGGCACTCCGTCGTGTCGCTCTCGCCAGTTTACTTTCGTATATTATTCTCAGAATAATATTTTCACAAAAATTTCAATCTAATTTCTTTAAAAATTTGGATAACCCTATGTTATCAAGACCGGTCCAGCCCTTTAGATTCTAGATTAGAACAGGAACACCTTTACTGTGATTGCTAGTATTTATGTTAGTATGTAAGGGACAGATGACAAACATATGGCATGATGTGTCCCGTTTTTAAAATATCTTTTCACACGTGCCATTTAAAACTATTATATGAAAAAATGTTTTTATTCCTCACAACAAGCATTTCCAAATGATATCGTATATAATGTGTAAAATTAAAAACAATTAAAGACTTTATTTATCCCGTCATTGATTCCTATATGAATATTTAAAAAAGTTAGCTAGTGAAAAATATGTGGTTTAATAAGAATATTACAAAGAAGATCCTATTGTTTTTGAGAAAATCGGTTGTGAATACAGAGAATGTAAATATTGCCTGTTATATCTTCGATAGGTGTAAAACATAATGCATATTTAAAAATTACGTCATCACTATTATTCTCCTACACATTTTTATGTGGGCTTCCAAAACACATATTTTTTAAAAATTTTTGATTCAGCATTTTTGAAAATAAAGGGGTTGGGGGGCGGGGAGGAGGCATTCGCATATTTTCCATTATATTTCTGAAAACATATTACCTAAAATTATGAAACAATTTTTTAGACACTTACAACTATCTCTTTCAAACCAACCCCCATATTACACATAGAATTTAAAAAAATGATTTCGTGTAGAATTTTAGCAACTGAGATACGTGCGGGTTAATACGTTTTATAGCTGAGGTTTGAGGAAGACTGTGATAGATGGACGGACAAACATGTGAGTGACATTATAGGAGTTTTGTTTCTTCTATCGAGGTACCCTAAGAAGTAAAATAAATACACAACTTCTTAATTAAATACGGTACAGAAATAACACGAGGAAAATTATTTTTTATTTTTTAAATTCTTGAATGTCACATATTGTAATTGACATTAGAATCATTTTTATATTTTAATGAAAATTGCGTTTATTTCGGGAAGCTTAGATGGGGACTAGAGTAGTTCTAGATCCAATATTTACTTGCAGCTTTCGTTCACTCTCCATTAACATGAACGTCACCCACTCTATTTATTTCTTTACGATTTGTTCACTGCGATTTTTTGAAAATCTGGAGTACTGTTTTGGCAGGAAACTTAAAGTAGAACTAAAAATATGGGAAGTTCCGGGAGTATGGTACGTCTGGTAACCCTAAGGTTACACATACACACACACACACACACATATATATATATATATATATATATATATATATATATATACACATAAGCTTATACATAAAATAAGGAAAACTCTTCTTTCGACTTTGCCGTGGTTGAGTATGAATAAATTGGTTCACATTATACATTTACTGTAACTCGTATATCATAGCGCAACAATAAAAAAGGTCGTGTTTGAATAAATGAATACAAAATTCATTTCATACTATAAGTTACACTGAGCAAGGACGTATAAAGTAGTTTTATTGAGGTAAAGTTTTAAACTTTATATTCAATTGCTCTACTTCATAATATGGTGGGCACGCTACTGTTGCGTGCAATACTGACCGAGTAAGAAGTTAGTTGACGAAGTAGCGGCCACTTGGTTAAGTTACAGTCGAAGTAAGTTATTTAGAATATACCAAGTAGTTAAATTTAATATGGACTAAGTAAGACGAACGTTTTAAACGTATGTGGGTAATTGTTCATATTGTAAATTAATATTAAACGAAATTATAAATTAAATGACAATATTTTTTTTTAAATCCGATAATTTGTAAATAATATGACATATACATATTAATTTACATCAAGAAATTCAACTCTTAAGTTATTTTTAATAGTTATGAAATAAATCGTAAAGAAATAAACGTGCTTAGTATTAATTCATAGTAAGATTATATAGGAACATTGAAAATGTTTATAGTCGTTACGAACTCACTGAGTAAGTACTCAAATCGGCAAAAAGAAGGTAAACAAAAGTATTTTGAATATTTGGTTGGTTGGTGTCAAATTAGTGTAAGTTTCGGTTTGAACTCAAATTAGTGTCAGATTAATCCGTGTGCCAAGATCACAGCTTTGGAAATGTCCACAATTTTATTGTTGTATGTCCGCAAATTCATCAATAGATCCGTAGGCTTTTAATGATGACTGGGCAGTTGACAATGTGCTGTGGGGTGAGTTCTTCCCCTAGACAATTTCGACATGATTTATAGGATCTAGTGCCATCTGTATTTATAGCCATTCCACTTAGGTGTTTGGTTCTGAGTATAGAAACAGTCTTAGTAATATTTTGTCTGCATTGATGTCGCATACTTGTCATCCTTTTTGATGTAGTTTTCTTTCAGTCTATGTCTAGCAATGGCATTAGCGTCTCCTAAAGTTATGACGTTTAGACCTTCAGAATTAAAGTTTCTGGCCTCTTTCGCTAACCTATCTGCATTCTCATTCCTTTTCTTAGAACTGTTGTTTTAAAATAAACTTATAGTTGTAAAGAATTTAAGACTGTCTTTAAATTTCCACATTTGAACTGTATATATGTTTTTACATGTGTTTACATTAAATGTATAATATGGAGAAGATTTATGTACATATATATTGGGTTGGGTAATAAGTTTTTAATCCCGAGTTGCTGGCAACAATTTTTATTAAGAAACTTATATATTACACTAAATTTAATTTAAGTATGCACCATTATTATCTACTACTTGTCGCCATCTAGTTGGGAGTGACAATATGCTTTTTTTGTAAAATTCCGGTGACTTTAATTAAAAAAACTGTTGAAGGTCGTTTTGGAGATCTTCTTTAATGGCGAAATTTTTTTCACTTAAATGGTTACTTAGAGCCCTGATAAATGGTAATCGTAGGACGCAATGTTCAGTGATTAGTGAAAAGAAACCAGCGGAGCTCCTCTAATTTACCACGAATACGTCTAGCATTATCATATAGAAAATAAACTCGATCATGTTGACTACTCAATTTGTTATCTAATTGGTCCCATTGTTTACAGTAAATATCTGCATTAATTGTAGATCCCTCTGGAAGCAAGTTCCAATGAATAATGCCCTTAACATTTCAACAGCAACTGAGCATCACGTTTTTGGCGCTTATTTCAGGTTTGAATTCTGAAACTCCCGTTTCTTCGATACCCAGCCATTGAAGTTTGCATATAGGTTAACGTATGTACCCGCTTTTCATCGCCAGCTACTAACTGATTCAGCGATTCGAAGTTACGTTTCAATATCAATAAGTGTTGACAAGTATCAACTCTTTTTTTTCAAATTCATGCAAATGTGTTTCTATGGTGTTATGACTGCAATGTAGCTGATCTGTCAATTGAGGAGTCGTCAGTAGAGAATCCCCTCAATAAGGCGTCGTAATCCTTGTATGTCCAATTCAACACGACGTCCCGTACGGGGTTCGTCCTCAAGTTCGTGGTCCTCATTCCTCAACTTTCTGAATCAAATCTTTGGCGTCGCCTAAAACATCGTGGACTTGATCATCGTATGAAATATATTATTTATGCCAGTCTTTGCATCGTGATCCAGACGAAATTCATAAAGTAATAGAATCCGCATTTCATATTGATTGAAATTAATTATCTTTTATGTAATTCACTTAAAGCTTCGGCGCTGACTGTTGGCAACCGACTGCACTTTGGCCTATTTTCCTACAGTAAAACTAGAAGTTTCGAGAATTTTTCTAGAAAAGTCCCAAAGTTGTAGCTAAAAACTTACTACCCAATCTAATATATATATCTATATATATATATATATATATATATATATATATATACACACATACACACACACACATATATATAATTTCTTCTAAAGTAATTAAAAATACTAACATTATTTTTTGTCAATGTCTAACCTTGTATATTTTACGTAGGCGTAAAAAAATTGATTTTCCATTGGTACCTACACACAAAATAGGAAATTAATGAAAAACGACGAAACAGGTGTACAAATGAAACAGATGTACATATCCAGATAAACGAAGTCGCGACGCAATAAGGGAAAGAGGAAGTTAGGGTAGGCTTATGTACAATAATGGACCCCAACCATATCTCAATGCTAACGATGACGGCAAATGTCCTGCGCCATCCTCAGTATTTTATAGGGATTCGTTATTGCGGCTTCAAGAGATTTGCACAATATACGTTTATATAAGTAACTATATAAATAAACTTAATGAAAGATATATACCCGTAACCATATATCTCGCTAAAAATAAAACGGCCTAAAACAGCGGAAACATGCGAGGACCTCACTGACCTAATCGGGCAGTGAGCCTCCCACCCCGTGTAATTAAATTCTATGCGTTCATTTGTCCAAATAAGGTTCATAAATACGCCGGTTGCGAAAAGTAAATGTACGCAGCTCTAAACACACTTGACACCGCAGTTCATAGGTTGGCCGTGCGAGAGCCCATTATATTTATTACGTTCGCAGCGCCGCGTGAGGCTCGTTCCCTTCATCCACTTACTGATTAAAAGCTTTTTCATTTCGTTCCCTTTCCAGCTTCCCACCGCACAGTGCTCTCGTTATTGGGGCTATGTTTATCTCCCTGTACGATTCAACATTTCCAACGGAGAAAAATGACGGTATTTGCTTCGTCGTCTGGAAGGTGCTAAAATTTCCTTTGTGGTTAGGTAAAATGTACGTCTTTTAGTAGAATATTTAGTACACATTAAATGCTATTGCAGCATTAGCATAGAAATGAATAATTGCGCATTATATTATACGTACGGCTATACTTAAACTTTTCTGATATCGTCAATACAACTACGTTCAACATTTCCAACGGAGAAAAATGACGGTACCCGCTTCGTCGTCTGGAAGGTGATAAAATTTCCTTTGTGGTTACGTAAAATGTACGTCTCGTAGTAGAATATTTAGTAGACATTAAATGTTCTTGCAGCATTAGCATGGAAATGAATACTTGCGCATTGTGTTCTTATATTATACGTACGGCTATATTTAAACTTTCTGATATTGTTAGCACAACTACATTCACCAACATATTTGTTTTGTTTTGGTTAACTACATTA
Source organism: Druceiella hillmani (assembly GCA_039881145.1). Classification (NCBI taxonomy): domain Eukaryota; kingdom Metazoa; phylum Arthropoda; class Insecta; order Lepidoptera; family Hepialidae; genus Druceiella; species Druceiella hillmani. The sequence goes on along the minus strand of JAYKKI010000017.1, from coordinate 37,121,108 downwards.
TATTACATCACGCAATTTACTTTGCATAAACATCTTAAAGAGAAAAGCTGTATATAATGGTGTATCTGTGTTAATACACTATGACAGCGAACTTTAAGTAACGCTCTACTAGTATGCATATACGATAGTTAAAAAAGAGTCAACGCAAAATCATTTTTAATAATTTTAAATCATCACGAAATATCAGTAATAGAACTTCGTTTCATGAGAAAACGAACAAAGTTTGAGCTCTTAGGTAACGGTTCGTCTAAAGATAGGTGTATAAAAACATTGAAATGCTTTTCGGACTGCTTATAAGTTAGGGCTTCGAAGTCATTTCACAAAATATTACATTGTAAATATTTTATAAATTCTTATGTCGTGCTCATACGTTCCCGTAAGGGTCCATGGTAACTGAATAAATATTTTTATACCCCGACAGTTGGACCTACTATTGCAATTCGTTTTCTGTATATATTTTTAATTAAACATTGCGATACATTAACAAATTCACCTTAAGTATGCTTATTAATTTTCAACTGCTTTATTTCCGCGTGAGAGTCTTAAACGAATGAAGTTCGATTACTGGAAATAATTTAATTTGAAAGTACTTAGAAAAATCTATTTCCCGGCTTTGCAAACTGTTATTGTTCACAGTGGGGTTACAATATGTAAAAACTGTAGCTGAATTCAGCTACCAAACAGTAACGACCCACCGCACAAATCATATATTCAATTACTTGTGTCTTCGCTTCCATTAGTGCATAAGACTCCGCGATCTGAGCGTAGAATCTGGATACCGCTACGTTTCGCTTGATGGAGAGTCTTGTAGTTGCACTCACACCACCAGACAAAAGCGATGACCACATTAGAAGTTAAAGCGCAGGATTATCTCGACTAAGAAAATTCTAAATGATGAAATATAAGACAATCCCAAATAATGGAACTCGAGGGCAATGTCATAGCTGGAGCCCCGTGAATTGTAACGCTTCGATTTGAGTGCAACACGAGTGGTGGAGCTGTCATTCAATGTGGCGCGCGTAGAGCTCTACACGTATCAGGGGTCAGGTGGCGAAAAGAAATAAGCGCAAGAGGTGAGGGCCTATTTGTTCAATCTGCAGCGTGGGGTGCGAGGCCACCACGAAGTGTGCTGTTTCATTCAGCGATCTTCCGTGTCTGTCGTAGTCCCGCTGTCTCAAGTATTTGCCGTTTTTGTTCGAGCGTATAAAATAGCATGTCGTGATATGAACATTAATTCAGCATTCGCTATTTGGGTTCCCATCATCTTACGTCGTAATCTATACCTGATTTCAAGAAAAATATTTGCTTCACCACTGAAGGTGGGGATTTTGAAGCTTAATATTTTGTAAACGGGACTAACAAATAAAAAGTGGTAAATGGGACGTAAATTTAATTTTGAAAAATTCTTTTTAGCGATATCCAAGATATCATGGAGCATGGAAAATTCTTATTCCGTCCCCATTTTTTAAGGGGAGGTACCTTAAAAATAGGAAAAATATTTTTTTTAGATATTAATTGACATCTATATCTGAAGCATATACTTTCAAAAGCATATGTACCTAAAGCTTTAGATATTATATATGATGAAACAGTTAACCTTTACATATCAAATACATATTAAAACGTAATCTTATTATTTCCATCCAAAAAATCGTGTGATATCTTTGAGATGATTTTTTGAAGATTTCATCTTTAAAAATTTAAATACACTTTAAAATTTTCCGAAGCTACTAGAATGTTCAAAAGAATACTTTTTGACGAATCGTTAATGTGAGGTAAGAAACAATTTCTTTGTCAAAGAGATATTGAGACAAGATATTTTGTTTCACCCAAATAACGAGTCTCGTTTTGTGTCGACAATATCTTATTGTGTTTTATCTCTTTAGCTTTTATTTAATTGATTGAGGGCATCATGTTCCAAAATTAACAAAAAAGGAATTCAACGGAAAAATAATTTTCATCAAATTGTTTTGCTGTCAAAATGGTTTAATAATACATATTTACAATTAAAAGAAACTACGTGATGTAGTATTATTTCTACTTTCTTTAAGTTCTTTACCACGACCTAGGTTTCGTTGTGTTACAATATCTTCAGGTGAGCTATTAGCACAAATATACCATGTATTACCTTTGCTAATAGCCCAACTAAACCTGTTGTAATACAACGAAGATGTTGTAATACAACGACACTAAGTCATGGTAAAGAAATTAAAGAAAGTAGAAATAATACTACATAACGTAGTTTCATTTAATTGTGAATAATGCATTTCTACAAAATTAACGTCAAATATATTCAATATATATTTATGTAATCGTGTATATATGATATGTAAAGTAGCAATACTTGAAATAAATAGTCTAGTATATGGACGATATGTGTATATACCGTATATTATCTTGTAAAGGAGATTTTTCAAACAGTTTAAAAATAATTTAAAAGAAAGAGGAAATTCTAAGTTTAACGTGTTTCCATTCTGAAGGATAAGTGGTGTTAAGTTAATGCTCTGTACAGAGTTTTTATAAGTACAAAGTATATATATCTACTAATATGTTTATATTTAATCAATTTCCGATACTACCAATACTTACTCATTCCAATGCTATTCAAAATTTATGTATAAGTAGAATTGACACAAGAATATATTTAGTTAATTTCGCCATTCAATCATAAGATTATTATCATTTATTTTACGTTTATATTGCACGATTTAAACAAAAGAATATTAAAAGACACTACACCTTTAATACATTTTTAACGTTAGAACAATAAACAATTTTATAAACCAGAAAATTTTGACGGAAATTATATGCATTACATAAAAAATTGTTCAGCAACTAGCATCGTATTGCCAAAGTCCTATTTGAACTTATTTACGGTAGCAAAAAATATCACGTATGTGAAATACGAAAATAGCAAAACCAGATTTAGAGTAGAATACTCTAAATCTAAAAACTTTAGGCCCTCGGTCAGAATAGAACTAAGCCATTACTCCACACTTAATTTCATGGCTTGACCTGTAACACATTTTAAAACATCTGTAAACACATTTTAAAACCAATAACTCAGATTCAATATTGAATATATTTGGCGTTAATTTTCAGGTGGTTAATTTTCATTTGGTTAATTTGGCGTTAATTTTCACATCTTCAGGTGGGAATATCTTTGCTAATAGCCCACCTGAAGATGTTGTAATACAACGAAACCTAAGTCGTGGTAAAGAACTTAAAGAAAGTAGAAATAATACTACATCACGTAGTTTCATTTAATCGTGAACTTAGATTAAATCCAGCATTTAAGAAATACTGTGTTTCAGCATAAGAAAAGTTTACGAAAAAACTGGCTCCAATGTATTTTTAGAATTGCTTTAGAAAAAAAACAGAAGAACTTCAAACTTGGAAAGATAAATTTTAATTTCATTCGTTTATCTATTTTTAGATAAAAGGGAATAAAATGACAATTTAATTTAGTAATTCTCCTTTTTATATTATTTTCTTCGTCGTAAATTTAAATATCAAGCATATTAAATAAACACGGAAGAATTAAAGACACAAAATGATATACTTAAAAAGACACTTCCAAAATTACTAACAGCAAAAAACAGAACGTATCCCTTATAGTTTCATGTCTGTTCACATATCTGTCATTGTCTGTCACACTCTTCCAATTTATGTAATTCCGAATAAAATTTTACAAACTGACGTTTTTTATCATAAATCTCAATCTATATACAGTAAAATGTGAAAATTTTTTTTAATGTACCTCTTCGTTAATATAGAGTGGGATGCCATTCTGCAGGTATTTATAATTTTTTAATTTAAAGAAATATTAAGCTTCACTAACGTTGTCACGCTCAATATCCACGGTCGTGTCGTTGACACAGCCGTGTTTTCAATGCCAGTAAAGTATCCCATATAGAAAACCGTTAAACTAAGAATTTCCTCTTTCTTTTAAATTATTTTTAAACAACTTAAAAGTAAATTAGGATCCCAATTGGTTCAATTAATTATAAACGATATTGAATATATTTGGCGTTAATTGTGTTTTGTATTTCAAAGACTAATCTTTGCTAATTGCCCATCTGAAGATGTTGTAATACAACGAAACCTAGGTCGTGGAAAAAAATGTAAATAAAGTAGAAATAATACTACAGTTAGTAGTAAATAATAGTACTTTCATTTAATTGTGAATAAACAATATTGTTCTAAGGTTACTTTTTATGATTTTATCATCGCAGAATTAAAATATCGTATTAAATAAATCATTAAAAGTTTTGATTGAATTAATATAAATTTATTTATTTTAAAAATATGAAAAAAAATAAGTTGGTTCCTTTTTGGTTTTAATGTGTCCTATACTAAAGTTGAAAAAAAAACTGGTTTATGTCTCTAAACACCGTTAATGCAGGTTAATTATAGCGAATATTAGTAAAGTTTGTGAAAAAGTGTAAGTGAACTTCGAAACTTGTATATTTTTCATATCACCTACCTATACTAAATAGCATGTTTCAGTGACACACATTTAATCAAATCAAGTAAAATTACATTCAAATTTTAAAACTCATTGAAATACTGATAAAAATAAACATACCACATCCTAAAATGATTTTGATTTTTTTCAATGTAGACGTTGTCACGCTGAACACTCGCAGTCGTGTCGTTGACAGAGCCGTGGGTGTTGAGCGTGATAACGTCTTTGAAGCTTAATATTTCGCTAGTCGAGCTTTAAATTCAAAAATGGTAAATGACTTTATAAAATATCTTCACAATGGCTTTCCACTCTATATTAATGGAAACTGGAATTTGTGATTTTACTATATATAAATCGAGATTTACGATAAAACATCAGTTTGAAAAATTTTATACATTTAGATCCAAATTGCAGAAATTGGAAGAGTGTGACAGTGTGGCGGGGACAGAAATGATGGATTATAAGAGATACGTTCTATTTTTGCTGTTAGCAATTTTGAAAGTGACTCTTTAACTATAACACATTGCATCTTTAATTCTTCCGTGTGTATTTAATATGCTTGATATTTAAAATTTACGCCGCAGAAAATAATATAAAAATCAAAATTACTAAAATTGGATTGTCATTTTATTTCATTTTATAAAAAATAGATAAATGGATGAAATTAAAACTTATCTTTTCAAGTTCGAAGATTTTAACTACATTGGAGTCAGTTTTTTCGTACACATTTCCCATGCTGAGACACAGTATTTCTTAAATGCTGGATTTAATCTAAATTATTGGTTTTAAAATATGGTTAAAGATATGAGATCAAGTCATGAAATGAGCTATGGAATAATGGCTTTGTCCTATCCTGACTGAGATCCAAAACTTTTTTTACTATTTTCATGTTTCACATACATGATATTCTTTTTGTCATCGTAAAAAAGTTCAAAAATGACTTTAGCAATACAATGCTAGTTACTGCACATTATGAGTAATGCGTGTAATTTCCCTCAAAGAATTTTCTGATTTGTAACATTATTTATTGTTCTAACATTAAAAATGTACGCAATTAAATGAAACTACGCTAAATTTTTGCTAATAGTCTTTAAGTCTAATAGCTAAGATCTTTGCTAATAACCTACCTGAAGATGTTGTAATACAACGAGACCTAGGTCGTGGTAAAGAACTTAAAGAAAGTACAAATAATACTACATCACGTAGTTTCATTTAATTGTGAATAATGAATTTCTACAAAATTAACGCCAAATATATTCAATTTTAAAATGTATTAAGTGCGTAGTGTGTTTTAACATTCTTTTGTATAAATCGTGCAATATGAACGTAAACTAAATGATAATTTTGTAATGGATGAATGTCGAAATTAACGAAATTTATTCCTCGTGTTCTTATTTTTAATAACATTGGCATGAGTAGGAATCTATCGTTAAGGCTTACTTTTGTGAGTAATATCGGAAGATGACTCAAATGCTGCTTATATTAGTAGATATCGATACTTTGTACGTATAAAAACTTCTCTGTGCAGGGCATTAATTTAATACCACTTGTCCTTCAAAGTAGTTGAGTTAGTCATTTCCTATAGTAAATGTTTGCAATTCTTTAATGTATACAAATGACACGTAAGTTGTACTTATTACTACGAGAACAATCTATTACAGTCAACTATGACATTGGCCCAGCTCCGTTCGATGAGCGGCCTGGAAACGAACCCGAGTCGCCTCGGTGCACCGAGTTGTCGAAGGTTGTATGCCTTGTGATCAACACTCCACCGCGACGTCTGTTCCATCTGTTACATTTTTCCAACTTAACCATTTTCATTACGACGTGCATTTGTAATGTAAAATAATTAATATCTTCTGGCCAGAAGCCTAAAGCGTTATCCATTATTCCTTAACATGTCACTTGACTACAGCAGTGTCTCAAAATAAAGTCCATAAATCTTGATGTAAGGGCGAAACCTTGAAGTATTGTTTACACCTCTATTGCAAGGAGTGACGTGAGCGAGTCACGCCATCACCTGTGGAGTGCCTGCTACGCGAGCCGCCTTGAAGCTATAAAACTAACGTAGCTGTTCATAGATTGTTTGCTTCTACGAGTATCTAATTTTCATATATAAATGGCACCTCGTTTGTCTGTATATATTTTTGTATTATAAATTGTGCCATAAGATATCGAAATTAAAACAAAAAGGCATCTTGGCAACTTGTACATTTTTAAATTGTGTTTTTTTTTCGGTTATTTTGAGGTTTTAGAAACTATTCAATAAATTACTAAAACAGGACTAATTGGAATTGCCAATCGTGATTCTATAAGCTTTAAAATAAGATCGGTTACGTTAAAGCTAATTTTATGTGTTTGAAAGAACAGAATTATTGTAGGGTAAATAATGTCTCCAAATGAACGATAAGGTTTTCTTAGTACTTTTTTCCACAAACTGTAACTTTGTTAACGCGCTGTCTGTCAATATTTATCCGGATGAGTATATAGTGGTTTTTTCAATAAAAATATCAATAAAACTTCAGTAAAAGTGAGTTATTTACTGTTTTTCTTTACATAAACCAAAGAAAACTTACAGAAAACAAAATATTAAAATAGCATTAAGGGTTACGCATAATTAATTTAGTAAAGTTATGTCCCTTAACAGGGAAAAAATGACGTGTACCATTCCACCTATAATAATATTTTTTAAATTATTAACTTTTCGATTTTACCATTTTTAAATATTGTGTATGACGCTCTTAATACAACATATGAATTTAACAGTTCGACATTAAATGAATCCACATATACTATATGGTGTTCCTCAACAGTACACCAAATATCAATTGACATAATTTAGTAGTTTATTCACACTAATAGTTTTAAGTGGTTTGTCATCTTAAGCACACTAGAAACCACTTAAAACGATACTACCCTGTACATTTTAAATTCCACGTACAGGGTAGTATCGTTTGAAGTGGTTTCTTTTAATGACCTCTATATTTTATATAGAGTATAGAGATACTTATAATCAGCTGTTTCAATAATTAAAATTTTTTTCATAATATTAAGAAGTTCATCTTTAGGATATACTGAAAAATAGGCAAAGAGTATGTCCCCCTCTCCCTCATGTTCGAAACTATTTATTCTAAAACTATGAGTTTTTAGAAGTCTACTTGAAGATCATAAGACAACTATAACAACGGTTCTGAATTTCATAATTGTTAAAACACTCACAGTAATATGTGCATCCGATACGTTATGATATTTAATAATACCGATAAATATATTTGGTATTATTAAATATGTATTGCGCTAGAAAGGACTTATTAGTGATGACTTATGATAAATAAACTAATTTTATTACACAGAAACTTTGATATGCGAGCCAGTCACGCACTTGACCGCTTTTTATTTTTTCACATTGTATTAAAAAGGAAATTTATTGAAACCCGCTGTCATTACTTTCATTGTGCATTTATTACAATTAATTAATCAAAAAATTGCTAAGGCTATCGATAAAATTAGATTTATGGCAACATTTATGAAGAATTGTATTTTCTTTATAATATAATTAAATATTAAAAGGTTATTGTTTTTGTATTTTATTAAAAATGAATTATGATAAATAAATTCATAAAAACAATTTCTTCTTTTCCCGTATTTTTTCCCTGTCTTTTCCCGTACGGTTAAATCATTAACAGGAAAGAATAGTGATTTTGATGCTGAGAAAAATCGGGTCGTCGCAGCTAGCATTCGCGTAAGGGCGGAAAACATGTTACGAGACAGCGCTAAACATAAAGTGATAGGCGCGCTCGTCACGGGCGGTTGGGCTACCTTTATAGTACCGTGCGGAGTATTGTTATGTTTTGTTTTATATCCTGATGCTTTGCCGGTTAGTATTTTTATTTACAAATAAATGAGAACAAAATAACATGATATTGTGAATAATATTTTGAAAGTTAATGTTCTATTAATAGCTTGACTGGAGATAGTAAAGCAGTTGAAATCGGTTAAATATGTAGGTCATTGGTTAGGATTTATTTTCTCGTCGAGTTCGCTCTGATTCGAGACCCGGTTGACCTAAATCTTGACTTACTTTTTATTAATATTTGTCGACTGATTCTGTTAAGTAGGTTAAAAATAATTTATGATGACTTGGATATTATTTTTTGTAAAAGACGTTGTAATCATCAAAGAAATATGCATTAAACTATATTCACGCAACATCATTAAACATGAAACTTACGAACTACACGTTTTGTAATTCCAATTCTGATTTAGAGTTTTGTTCAGACAATTGTCGAAGCAAAATAGATTTAATAGCGAACCACATGACATGACGTAATTTGACACGTCCTGCTTTTGACGATTTTGGTTACAATGATCTTCGTTACGTACATGTAAATAATTACAAAAGTCAATCGTTGTCTGTTATTTTCTTAATTTTATCCTCGCCGTCTCTATTTATAATCTAATAGTATTATAAGATATTATCTTTCCTGTCTCTATTTTATCCTTGATGTCTCTTTTCTTTTATTTCAGTCTCAATGTAATACCATAATTTATTTCAAAGTAGGTAGATCCAGTTTAGAATTTTCTTTTAATAGATCACGAATAATTGAACTATTTCTTAATTTGATTAATTATTTCAGAAGCATGACAGTGTAATTCGAACTTAATGTAGTTGCCTATTTATTTCTTTCTTAGTTTTGTTCTTTTGCCTATATATTCTTTCTTCTTGCAAGCTAAAAATGTAAAAATTAAAATTATATCTTTTAAAAAAATGAAATGAAAAATTGACCAAGAGCAAGACGGAACATTTAAAGAATAGGGTTTCGTAGCTATGTATCTTGAAATTATTAAAGCAGCGGATGCCAACGGTTAAAAAGAAGGAAAGGAGAAAATTTATTGCATGCCATTTTGAGACATAATATTTTTCAAACAAGGCTTATAAATGAAAAAAAAAACGTTAAACTCAATTGCATTTCCATAGGTTTATACAGTAGTTACATTTTTATCCATTCCTATTTGGGAAGCATATTTTGAAACTTGTTTTACGGAGCATCTAAATGGTAAAAATTTTATATATATGGATCTAAAACTGTAAAAAATATAAAGCTGTAACAAAAGGACAGGGAGAAAAATATTACAAAATTATAAGGTTTCTTTATTTCACTCCAGAACACTTAAAATGATGAAAATAAATCTTGTATTTGGTCGCCGTCTGTTCGCTTGTCTATCTACTTTTCTACTGTAATACCAAACACAATTACTTTAATTGAAGCTTTTAACAAATTGTTGTCAAAAAATCTCAGAATAAAGCAACAAAAGTTTAATTAAATAGCAATAAGTTATACAAAGCTTTCAGAAGATAAGTTGCCCTTGTCCTTGGTCACAGCGACTAATTGAGGAGGAAATATTAATGGCGGTGCCCTGGGATAACCAATGAAAATGAAACTAAGTCAAGGTAATCGACGACGTAACAGGAATTTTAGATTAAGAAATTTTCGATCCACTTTGTTAATATTCCATAATTAGACAAGATCGCTGGCGAATTATATTTAATACAATAGATATTGCCACTTTACTTTCGTTGAATTATCAGTTTTAAATTTAATTATTGGAAAAGAAATTTACGTTTTGATTTACAAAATGATAGACAGAAAATACAATATATGACCACAAACGTTACAATGTTATTAAAGATGCCTTTATCCGATATATAATGTATCTAAGTATCACTTTAGTCCGTTTTTTTAAAAGTGGTAGAAAAATATATATGGTAGTCTAGATAACAAAGGAACATTTTGTTTACGTTGGTTATTGTAATTATCTAGTACGTAATTTTTTAAAATGTATGTATAAATCTGCCGCATATTGTAGACATCCTGCACGATCCATTATCGCAGCGCACTGACCGAAAATATATACATATCTTTATGGTGACAAAATCACCTTGTCACAGTGACAGGACGTTGACATGAAAATGGCGGTGACAAAATCACTGTCGGTGACTTAGTGACTCACCACCTCTAGTCTCACCAGTTGTTCAACGACTTCATTCTTGTGTGCATGCGCGCTTACTATTGAAGCAATAATATATAGCACTGACTTCGTGAAAAATTGTTAATGTGTTAATTTTGTTAATTTTACACAAGATCTGTTTGATGGAATGGAACCCGACCGAACCGAGCAATGCATTCTATTTTTATCCGTTATATGTTATAGGAATATAAATGGAAACTCAAGAGCGAATGCTATCTTTAAGCTTATTTACTTATCTTTTAATTTTTTAAGTCAAACCTTACTTCTAAATTACCGGAATAAAATATTAGTGTCTATTGTAGACATACTTGTTTTTTAATTGTTATTTTTAAACAACTAATGTTCTTCACTATTTATTAAAATTAAACGCTAAACACTTTAAATAACTAGAAATATTTTAAATATTACTAACTTGCATAGAAAAAGTATTTTAAAATATTTATATAACGGAAGTCACCATATTTCCCTTTACCAAATATCAGCCTGTCTCATGAATTTGAACGAGCTTCCAAACAAAATTTGATATATTACTAATATATTCGAAAAGTTTGCAACATCAACGAAAATGAAAACGCTTTTCATAAGTTTTTTCTTTAAAAAACTTGAACCCATATAATAACATACGCAACCTTTGAACTACCGAAGTTGGCTAGCAGCTAAACTTATTTCGGCTCCAGATTTACTGCCCTAGTTGCTCATTACTTTTGATTTCGTTTCAAAAACCTCCTGAGGAAAATATTTCTGGGCACGTTAACAGGTGTCATGAGTCCATGTAGACTATAATGTTGATAAGTTGTCATATGAAGTTTATCAGTTTAAACGCTTTGCCAAGAAACGGTTATTAAATAAATTTTAAAAAGTTGTTAACCTCATATGCCTTTACTATTACCATCGCTCTTTTCCAAAGGTCTTGCGTTCTTGTCCTCATTAACTTACCTCTTTCTACTGCTGCCTTTTCTTTATTATTTTCGTATTCTTTTATAGCCCAAGAAGTTTTGAAAATTGATCTTTTACCCCAAATAACTACCATCTACCAGTAATCGAATAAGGCTACATCATACATGCAGCTAAAATGTGAATTATATTTTAAGTTATGAAGCTTTGTCATGGCCATGAATCTTGGGCATTAAGCTTCGCTTTACTCCAAGTCATTCAATCGCTTTTCATATCCGCTAGCAAAATTCATCGTCTGCTCTTCTTCAGGCTCCTCTAGGGTTCCGATACATTTAGGAATATTGATACCTTCAACAGCGGTTAATTCAGTTCTACTAGCGGTTGTTTTGCTTAATTGGAATTTTCCTGCATCCTTTTAGCAAGTTTGCTTTAAGTACTTTTCGTTCGATGATAATCGGAGAATATGTCTAAGGCATCGATTAACGAAGAGTTGGAGTCGTCACGTGGAGTTTTTGGATATTATTATGTGCCACATCTATGGAACAACACGGTTCTGATGTTAGATCCAAATGTTAGTTTCAGTTTTTTACGTTCCGTGATGGCCACATAAGTCGCTTGAAAATTGCTTTAATTTTGAAAATTCATGAAGTGACGTCCTCTTTAGTACATTCGTTCCAGATACGTAAATTGGTGAACATATTTCACTTGCTCTAGCAAGGATGTTGTGTATGAACTAAATTATGTCCTAGTATTCGAAACGTATAGTTGATTTATGCTTTAAAGTTATTTACATTATTTTTCTTATCCATTTTTTCCCGTTCATTTTCTGTTTCTTTTAAGGAGTAGTATCTAATTTATTATCAACATGCATTATAAAATAGCAAGTATATATATATATATATATATATACATATATATACAAATAACATATTTGGAGGAAGAATGAATCCAGGGACTATAATTAAGCTAGAGAACAGAACATAATTATTATTGGTTTTATTTGATCATCTGTAATGTCCATTTAATCATGCATTACGTAAAATCTACTGGATGTATTCAGTTGGGGTATGTTACAATATTGAATTTCCTAGAAACTGAGGAAAATATGTAGAATTGGGCGTTTTCACAATTTTATTCAGTTGGAATGTTTGTCAGTGTATTTGTGTGTATTCGTTTAATTAATATCCATAATTAAATTCCATATAGATGACATTTCCGTTATCGAGAAAATTTTTCTCAAATGTATTTTACACTTGAATGGAAAACGTTTTTTGGGTAGTTGTATGTCATTATTTAAAATGAGTAAATAAGTGTTGGCTTTGATTTTCAACTATAAATTTGCAGAAAATTTATATTTTGTGGATTCTTTCTCAGGTCAGCAAAATAATAGATAAAATTAATGGATTTTTAAATATCAATTTGATTAACTCTAATCCCTGCTGATTGATCAACACCATGACCAACCGATTTCGAGAAACTGGCACATCGTTTGTGCGCCGATTACGAAACAATGTGCAACGCACGCATCGACTTTCAAAAAAGGTGCAAGAAACCTAATGTCTATTCGCCCACCAATTCACGAGCCTATGCACCAACTCACGAACTCCCCCTTCTCTCCATGCTTATCTATTAAGAGTGGAGTATAATATCTTGTATGAGAAGGTAAAGAGGTAGGTTGACGCTAATGTCATATTGAGAGATATGAGGTTAGTGTCAACTTATGAAATGTGATATCACATAGTTAAAAATAAAGAAAGCTCTATTGTCTTATTAAAGATCACAATACGATTAAGTTCAGATTGTAACCATTGGATTCGGACGAGTGCGATCGTACTTTTCGATGCATGTGCGTAAAATACTACATACTTTTGCCCCAGTAAAGTGAAATAATGAACTTCTTTGTACAATAAATATAATAAAAAATAGTGATGCAGCTATATCTTTCTATTTGGAAAAAAAATGTACTGTAAATAACTGCATACAGTATCCCAGCACGTGTGTCAATTATTGCATATCAGTTTGTAATAATAGTTTCGAAATTTGAATTAGCTACTGAGTCTCATGAAAAATATTATGCCAAGTTATCTAAACAAATTTTGTAAAATAACTTTAATCTATACATATAACAAAATTGTAACAGAGTGGAATCTGTACATGGAAAATATTTTAAAAAGAGAGATTTTTTCAGCACATAGAATTTTTGTCTTTCTTTCTGTCTGTGCGTTAATTTGTTCTTCAATCACACAAAATCTACTGCACAGATTTTAATGAAATTTGATCTGACCATAGTTCTTGTCCTTGTGCAACATATAGGATAGATTTTTATCTGGGTATTAGAGATATTTTTTTATATCAAATTCCACGCAATCGAAGCGCATCGGCATAGCTAGTATAATATAAAGCACTTCCAACAACATAATAAAACCTATGAAAACTGCTGGAATTTTGCGCACTTATGTATAGAAAAAATCTTTGGTACTCAAAGGTTTAATACTATTAACAACCTGGTAAATGAAGTAGCTTTTTGTACCGTATTTCAATTCGTTATTATTTACTTAATTATATGTGTACTGTATTTCAGTTCGTTGTCATTTGTTTAATTTTTGTATTCAATTCCGGAAAGTATCTTTAAATTGTATTTTCTTGCAAGGTAGTATTTTTCTGTCTTCGTTAACATTTTCAATAATCTGCGTAGCATAAAGGCTGGAAAAAAATATTCAGCCGTCAAATTACCAAACATAGGATGTCATTTTACGAAAAGTAATCTCACGTCTACGCCGAATATATGGAATAAATTGGAACTTGATATAAAAAAGCGTCTTTGATATTCTTTTTTCCACACATATTTTTAAAAAGCTTATCTAGTGATATCCACTTTTCAATCCTGGTGTGTGTGCTTGGCTCTATATTATAATAATATCTTTACATGTACCTATTTTGATTATCATTTTTATTCTAAGCATCATCATATTTCTGTATAGTATCATTATATTAGATTCTCTACAATGAGGAACGTAGTCGAGTTGTATTATATATTATCTAATGCGTTGAACTGCCTAGTACAGTTAAAGGTATTAAACAATGTATATAGTATATAAAACAATATATATTATATACAAATAAAAAATCTAGCCTTAGTAGTTTTTTATTTGAAATCGTGCAAGGCATACAAATAATATACAATTTTTAGATTGACAATATAATGTTTATACATTTTCAATGAGATACTTGTCCAATTTGGGTCTTAATGCCAATACTTTGAGCAAGTTCGTTTATACATCTTATAAAAGAGTGAAAGTAAAAAACAGTCTGTACATAAAAAACAATTTGAAAAAATTGATTCCGGAGAACTATAAATAAAATATAGAAAAAAATCGACCTTTTTAGGGATTCATATCTCAAAAGGATAACTGAATCCTTGTAGAATCATTCACTGTCTATCTGTATGTATTTCAGCTATTTATCTCAGAAACCTCCCGATGAAGAAACTTCAAATTTGTTATAGTAATGAAACTTATCAACTCGCACATGTCTCAATAGCTAACACTTTCATAGAAATTATATTATATGGAACTTATATGGAAATCATATTATGTGGAACTTATGTAGAAATTATAATAGGAGGGAAAAATTAAGTGATTGGATTTTTTAATTTCCATATACAGTGTGGGCGTTTGAAAGGGCTAATAATAAAGACTTCAAAACATTGTTTCATATGTATTAAGAAATATACTGTAAGATACACTAAGCTATGTTCATTTCCTCTTAATTTCGAAATACTCAACCTAAAATTATGAAAAAATAAGGTTTCCAGAAGCCTACACAAATATTAATTATAATATATCTTATAATTTTTCAACTATGCACCATATTTTAACAACTGTGAAAGCTATAAGAGGCAATATACTTAAGTTGGAAAAAATTATATATGAAAATGGTTTTATGGAAATACTATGTATTTTAATAACAGGGGATGGATCACAAACTAATGTGACGATACAGGGATCCATTTACGAAATATTAAGTTTTAAAGTGGTAATTTTTGTTAGAATAACGTATCTCACTTTGTACCAGCTAAACGGCTATTTTTGAATATCTGAAGAGTATTCACAATAGTTACCAAATGAAAGTAAAAGTGTCACATTTAAATAGGCCACATTAGTTAGACGATAAAGGGATCCATTTACGAAATAATAAGTTTTAAAGTGGTCATTTTTGTTAGAGTTACGTGTTCCATCTAAGTAGGCTACATTAGTTTAAGAAAAGAGCTAAAGTATAGTTTGATCCTTAACATTTTACAGAAACTACATGGAAGTGACTTATATCAACCATAAAAATAAATTTGTATTTTTAAATGAATCTTAAGATACATCTTCATCATAGATATATCTTTATTATATCTGTGTTTAAATATTCACAATATTTTACGTTCCTGAAAGTTATAGTTTGCAATATATTTACGCTATTAAAAATGAGTATGTTCTAAATAATTTAATAGAAATACTAAATGCCCTTAAATGTTTATTAGCGCCCGAGGTGTACGGATCCTCGTAGTGCGAGTTCCACACGTACTTGACAGATTTTTTAATAAATTGTTTTGCAAATAATTTCCGTCTTCCATGGATTTTAGTCATGCCACAAATATTATTAATACGATAAAAGAAATGATCATTTCACTCTGGAATAAAATATAACAAACATTCCTTGAGAGTTTTCCACCGTTTTTCATTAAAAGCAAAAAAACGAAAGCATAAAAAAAGCTTTGCCATTTTCTCAGCAGTCGATAGCCACCCCTCATAGCTTATTCACCACGTGTCGCTGCAAGCGAAACATTGTTTACAAATTAGTTTCTTCGTCGGCCTCATTCATCCCTCGTGCGGCCGTTCAAACTTTTAATTATACGTCACCCGCTTCGACTGCGTCCATTAGGGGAAGGGAAGCTTTAGGTGAATGTCAAATTTCGATCCCTTTTTGAAGCTCATTGCTGTGTTATGAAGTGAATATATTCGTATCTTAAGTAATATTGACACCAAAATCGATATTTTCAAATTGAATAAATTGAAGTGAGATCGAAGTTTTCCGATATAGGTATATATGAGGAATTCCTATTCTATTCATATTTACATATATCTTCTTGCTATTTTTCACCTACACAGTAATACTAAAGAAACTTGTTATAAAGAAAAATGTGTACATGACCCTCTTATAAGGTATATCGTGGAAAACGTATCAAGTATGAGTAGAATTCGCACTATGAATATATGTGTATATATATATATATACATATATATATATGTATATATATATATATATATATATATATATATTTATCTATATATATATATATATATATATATATATATATATATATACCTTTACATATTTAAAAAATTATAAGATCTGGAATAATTGTTATAGGATTCCGGTAATATTCTAATTATATTTTACAATTTTTTTAAAGTGTTTGATTCATTTCTTTCGGCGGTGGGGGAATGCTTTATTTTCGTACATTTTTAGAATATGTTTTCAAATATGAAATTTAAAATTTATTAAATATGAAATTTAAAATTTATATATTCGCACATATTTAGACATTTATAAACATTTAATGGTACATAATGTTCCTATTAAAATAGTTTATAAAATTTTAGTTTTTTAGAACGAAAGTACATTGCTCACTACATCTTTCAAAGACTTTTTTAAATATTTTTTTATGTAATATAACTACAAATCAATGATTTTCGGATTTTTCCAAATTTCATTATTCTAGGTCAAAGGGACGTACCCTATTTACTTACGATTGTCTAAATATACGGCATAAATTGACTTGCCAGTATCAAAATATGCGGCATAAATGGTCGTATTTTTTGATAACGTTGACTTAGAAGCTTTATTTTTTCAGCTCCAAGGGACCGAAGACAAATTTTGAAGAAGTATTTGATAGAAAAACGGTCTTGACAGACAGACGTAGTGACCTTATAAGAGTTTCTTTTTATCTTTTTGAGGTATGGAACCCTCAAAATGAGTATTTAAAAAAGCTAAAAAAACTGACGTATTTTAAAGAATTAATATAACATTTTTATTAAAAAAAGTTTGTTTAAAAGTAACGTCTTTCTAAAATAAGTATTTTGTTAGTTCAAAGTTATAAAATTGTTACAAAATATTTTTTAAAAAGGTTTTTTAAACTTCAATCGTTTTTAAGACATTTCACTTGGAATTAAAGAATTAATTGATTTTCAGCGATTTACAAATTTTTGAAAATCCGCGGATTTATAAATTTTTGAAGTCTTAGCATTTGTCCTTCAATAGATCACAAGCTCACGTAAGTAAACATTATATCATTTGTATATTATTTTAACTTTTAAATAAATTATAATCGTTAAATAATTTGTAATAGTCTCTATAAAATAGTTAATTATCGAGAACAAAGTAGTATTGAAATTTCGCCCAGGTATTAACTTACCTAAACAGCGTTTTAGTTGAGATTTACTTTGAACATTTTATGCTTAATCATCGTTACAGTGTTGTTTATCGAACTACGTTGATCAGTTAACGCTTAATCTTCATTTAAGTGTTGTTTACTGAGCTCATAATTAAACACCATTAGTTTACCTGAATTAACTTTATCACTGAATTAGGGTCGAAGTGGTAACTATCGAACTGTAGTATGGTATACTTTTTCATTTTCCGTACAAGAAGGGTTCAAAAGAAACGTTATTTTTCTAACAACCCTTTATCTAACAGAGGCGTCTAGCTTTACACTAGACATAAAGTAAGTTGTAGGCTTAAATAATATACATGCACAAATTGATTTAACACAAAACACAACATCGTATTTAAAATGACGTTCAATTTAATCGTAGGGTGGCAGATTCTTTCTGTTTAGATGTGTGGAAATCGTTGGAAAAGCTTTTAGATAATAATGCAAATATATAAAAAAAAATATTGAACTATGTACAGGACCGTCAAAACTTTGTTTTCAGGCTTTATTTTAAGGACTGGAGCACACCAGACGCGTTGCATGCGCAGCACAGCATATCTGTAGCAGTAGCGTTAAGTCAAATGTCACTCTGGCCGGATGACTCGCTATGCTGTGCTGCAGCATGCATGGCGGTTATTTGGAATCATGTCTGAGGATGGCGTGTCTAGCATTTCTGACAAAAGATGGTTAAACACATGTATAATTATTCTATCACTTACATCAGCAGAACGGTGAATATAAATTAAGCTCGCGCACGAAAAACTAAATGCGCTGTTATTAATTTTAAAATTAGTGGAACATGCCACATTTAACGAGCCAAATTCATTGGTAGATTTTTGCGCAGCATTTTGTCCAGAATACCATTGCATAACTCGTGCAGCGCGTTACGCTGTACCACAACATATCTTAAAAATCTGATCGGGCAAGTTATATTTAAAACATTTCTAATCTCATAAATGCAAAACTGGCTTAAACCTATTTCTTTGAAAATATATAAACCAATTTCTT
The DNA here is from genome assembly GCA_039881145.1 of Druceiella hillmani. Classification (NCBI taxonomy): domain Eukaryota; kingdom Metazoa; phylum Arthropoda; class Insecta; order Lepidoptera; family Hepialidae; genus Druceiella; species Druceiella hillmani. The sequence continues at coordinate 37,102,227 of JAYKKI010000017.1, read as the reverse complement.
TGAAAGAAAAGTTCTTTTCATTTTCTTAAACTCATAGACGTCTAGTAATTAAACGAGTAGAGTAAAGGGAGATCAGAGTTACTCCTTTCTCCTTGTATTGCAAAAGGGTGGTCTTCATTATTTCCAAAATTAATTACATTGCAAAATACTTTTGAAGTGAATACGTCTTTAAATTTGCTACCATACGGGGGCAATCCAAAAAACCTAATGATAACAAAATCGGGGGATAAAGTTTGGCGTAGCAGTTTCTATCTATCATCTACATCAAAAATTAAATTATACCACTGGGTAGCTAAAGGATCAAAGAATTCATTACGATAAAGCGAAATAGTGATGTGAAACAAAAATAGTGACGCATCGCGCGCGGTGGAGGGGGAAGCGCCGCCATTTGAGGTTATTTTGCTGCGTATCGAGATTTGAAATTAGTATAACTTTTGATTGGGAAAAGCTACGATGTTTGTTTAAGTTTTAATCGTCAGCTGTCGTCAAAATCTATCGATTGTATATAAAACATTAGTTTAAAGTAGTGACAGTGAAGACAATAAGGAGTTAGAATAAAAAAAATATTACCAAAAATATATAACACAATAATTATTTGTTTCCTTGCTTTTATCCTAAATACATAAATAAAAATATTTTATTTAAAAAATATACCCGTTACATAGATGTATTCACGTACAACACACGGCCGTATCCATGCCACAGCCACACCCAGTTTTTTTTGTTTTTGTTATGTATTACTTAATGTATCAGTGCGAATATATAATGCGGAAAAGTTTGTTTGTTCATTAGTATGTTCTGGCTAATCTTTTCTTCTATTTCAAGGCCCATAATTTGAGAAATATATCATTACGTTATGTTTTATATGGCTAGAAAACATGTGACAAAAAAAAATCGAGCCGTCATGGAACGCTTGGCAGATGTGAAATATCTAAATTTTATAAATATTGGCTAGACCCAAATAAACCTGATAAAGTAGTAGTGCAAGCATAGATTTTAACCATGCTCTCAGTATAGCGCTATCTACCAAAAATATTGCCAAAAATATTTTATATTTAAAAATAATTTATTTAAAAAAAAATAAGCTTAGCAATGTATATCAAAATATCAAGAATCACAACAATGCCTTTTTGGTCTAAGGGTATGATTTTCTCTTAGGGTGCGAGCGGTCCAGGGTTCAAATCCCGGCTGTGCTCCACTATATTTACGTAATGCTTTACTGCAATACACCGATATAAACGAGCTGGCCGTATTAGGCCGGAAAGAGCCGGCAAGACGCAAAGTTCGAAGACGAATTAACTCGGAAAGAGTTAACTATACCCCAAAGCTGGCCGAATAGAGAATTAGGTTGGAAAAAGCCGGCAATACAGAGGCTAGCCGAATGTCAGGCGCGTCTTGCCATCAGATCGTTTTAACTATCATTCTAACCTGCCATTAGATGTTTAACATTAAAAATGTAACAAAAGTCAGGGAACACCTCTTAATAGACGCGGGGTAGAGAGAGACGGGACTACTTATTGACTGATTGTACCGAGTATTCTTGCCGATGTACCCAAACCCGATGGAGCGTAGGCGTTTAATGACCACATGGGGCAGCATAATTAAGATAATTCTAAGCGGTCGAAATCGCAGACGTGTCTATTAAACAGCAGGCCTATTTCAAAAAGTACTCTTGCAAAGGTATCATATACTTCATTAACTAATTAAAGTACATTCATTGAAATACTAAAAGATACAGAGTAGAGAGCAAGTACTTGACTCAAAGCACATACAATTAATTTTGATGAAACAATTTGTTAAAATTTACCTCGTACATCAAGGAAATAAGTCAATGTGACACAAAATGGCTGTTGAAATTTTGCTTGGAATAGCTTCGTGTATTGGCATAATTAAAAAAAAACTTTCAATACATCCATTAAAGTAATAAAGAAGAGAGTAGAAAGCGAGTACTTGGCTCAAAATGCAGACAACTCAATGAAACAATTTTTTTTTAAATTTGCTTCGGATTTCAAGAAAATTAAAAAAGGATGACCTGAAAAGAGTTTTAAGATTGCCCTGACAATGATTTAATGCACGGTTCCTAAAATAATTACATTACATCCATTAAAGTAAGATAATAAACAGAGTAGAGAGCGAGTACTTGACTCAAAATGCATACAACTCATTGAAACAATTTTTTTGATATTTGCTTCGAATTTCAAGAAAATTAAACATGGATGATGTAAAAAGAGTGTTAAGATTGCCCTAACAATGACTTAATGCATTAGCACGGTTCCTAAAATAATTACATTACATCCATTAAAGTAATATATTAAAGAGAGCAGAATGCGAGTAGTTTTAATGTTCTCTCTAAATTCCAATGAAAGCTAAAAAGACGTTGTGAAATTAAACAAGGCTTGAAATTTTGTCTTTAACTCTTAATTCCGACATAGTGTAAACTGTCATATACTCTTCCAACGTACTACATATAACGAATATATTACTCCTACATACAACTATTAAGACTTCAATAAAGTTTCCACTGTCAGATAGCTTATTACACTCAACAATAATGGCGTTAGTAACGATGTCAGAATTATAGTGGTAGTTCACGAAGGAAATACCAAAACATACTTTATCGAGATTAATACATACCTTACTATCAAACATACATACCTATTGCTGACATATTCTTAATATTACCTATACATCATAGGCATCGAAATTTATGTATTAAATGTGTATCACATGAATTACAGTCTCGAGTTTATTATACACATACGCATTCGCATATATCATTATAGACTTTGCTCTCCGTGCCTTTCATTACATGGGAGAAGGAACCCAGAGCGGACCCGCGCTAGCACTCTGCGAATGCCGTGAGTTATTGCCATTAAACTGTGTGACAATACAATTTATGAAGCGCTATTTTTAGCTCAGACGTAGAGGAAAGTTTTCCTCCAAATGTTAAAGGTGAAAGCGTGAATCAAAGCGCTTATATTGTGTAGCTCGAAGCTTCCTTTTCTCGTCGAGCTTTTCCGTTGACGCTAACGTGACGTTACATTTAGGTAACTTCTGATGAGGGTAGTGGCTGATAAATTCACTAATTACCTAAACTTTTTTATTAACATATTTATTAGGCGGGTTTATGCTGAAGAGAAGCCTTAAGGACGTTATGTGGACACATTGTTGTGATAGTCTCTTTATTTTTACAGATAACTATAATTCTTTCAATCTATTTTCGAAAAATTTATTTTGATGGTCTATTTTTCAGGTATGGTTTGGTTTAAACAACATGGTACTGCTATTACCAAGATAATGCTTCACTCATTTTAATGCTGCGACAACGAGAAAATTGCGATTGAGAGCAATAAATTATATATATATGTATATATATATATATATATATATATATATATATATATATATATATATATATATATATATATATATATATATATATCAGTCACATTAGTAGCTAAATCACCTTAAATAATGGGAAAGTAAAATACAAGACCCTATCATGTTATGTATCTATTGAATATATTTGGCGTTAATTTTGTAGAAATTCATTATAATTAGATTTTTCTCAACTAAATGAAACTACATGATGTAATATTATTTCTACTTTGTTTAAATTCTTTACCACGACCTAGGTTTCGTTGTATGACATCTTCAGGTGGGCAATTTGTAAAGATTGACTCTTAGAAACTATTATACAAAACAACAGCGGAAACGAAATTTGCGCGGGTTTTTCCACTGTTTACTTTAGTGAGTTTATTGTAGGGGAGCGGTGTAGTTTTTATTATATCTTCGAAAGTTATCCAATATACAAGTATTTTAGTGAGGGTAATAAATTAAATTGATGTTATTCTATGAGGTTATACAATGCAAGTGTTCCGGTGTATGTAATGAATTAAATGGTTGTTATTCTTAATAATATATTTATACAATAGCAAGGGTATCTGGTGATTGGAACAAAGTTATACTACTAATTATTTATATGGAAAATATGTATTTATATCTTTGCAAATAATTACGAAAAATAAGAGAGTTTATATACATTATGTTTCGAAAACGACTATGGTACTAATTTTATGATATATACAATAATTTAATGCATTGACTTGTATATAATGATTCCAGACTTAGAGGAGTTGATTCTTACTTCTCACAAATGCAATCGCATTAGGTGCTTGGGTACTTAAATATCATTTTAAATCCGATATAACTAAAACAACAAAATAGTTTACAAGTTGTTGAATAATTTCAGTTCAGAATATTTAGTTTGATGGATGCTTTTATTTAAATTTCAACTGGCAGTGGAAACTGTTTACGCTGCCAGTGAAAACTATTTCCATAAGAGTCTTATAAGACTAACAAGAAACTTCAGTTTAGCCGACAAACTTTTAATCGTTATGTAAATCTTAACATAAAAATTTGTACTCAAATTATTTTTAAAGTTTTCTTTTTCAGTTGCAACTTTGGAAACGATTATGTAATAATTTTTCACGAGTTTTATAGAGTTGAAATAATAATAAAGTAAACACAATGATCAAAGAAATACATAATTTTTCAATATTTCTTTATCTCAACTTTATATTAGTGTTTAGAATATTTAGTGTGTCAAAAGGGATAGATATAAAAGATGGTGAATATTTTAAATAAAAGAAAACGTCACAAAAATTGAAGAGACCATGGAAGAATATATCGAGTTCATCTCCAAGTGAGTTACCAATATGTAAATTTTCCCATGATATCCTCACTGAATTTTCGAGTAATCAACTGATATTTCGGAGATTTTCCGGAGACTGTCACGACACGTGTTTAATAGTCGTACAGACGTTGCCATGTCAAAATAGGCCAACCACCAAAGGTATTCGATCAAATATCCGAAACGCGTTTGCATCGAGTAACGCGATCCAATATGTAATAAACTCCGTCAGTCCTAAGTGTCACCTCCGATTTCGTCTATCGGCGTTGACTTTCCGGTTGTGAGACGCTTTACTGACAGCTTATTGCGTTTTTTCATCAGCCCGCCATCGCCTACACATCACAACGCCCTAAGCGGCCTCGTATTTATGCCCATTTGTTACATGAAGCCCTGATATAATTGTATTGAGGTAAAACAACGTCTGAATTTTTATGAAGGCGTTTTAAATTAACATTTTGATGTCCATAGATCGTTTATCGTTGCGATAATAATTATCGAGAGTATCAAATATTTTCTTTATCAAAATTTTTTATCGCTATTGTGGTAGATATATTTAGATATCTTTTATGTTTTTTAAACAAAAAGGAGTTAAAAAAGCAATCAGCTGTAATATTTTAGCTTATTTTTCAGACTCCATTGTCCTGTTGGGTAAGTTATTTTAACGATACAAAAAAAAAATCAATAAAACATTTTTAACTATAATTTTCACAATATTGAAGCTTTTTTTAGTTTCTGAGCATGGTGAGGAAATTTACTAATTTCAGACTCTTTGTCTGGGCGATACATTAGATGAAATGTAATATAGAAACATGAATATATTGTGTAATATGCCACCAGCGTGTGAACATGAACACTGTCACAAACGTGTTAAAAACGGTTGAACACATTGACTTGAAACTTTATGTATGGGATTTTGTCATTTTTATTTCCATAAGTAATACCAAAAATAAGCGTTTATTGGAATTCAACCTTTCCTTAGCGGATGATGGTACAAAATCTAGTAAGTTTCCCCACTTCATTATCACATTTTATTTCATAATTTAACATTTCACAGTACGAATAACCATCAAATTATTTTATCCATCAGCCATTGATGATTTGCTACCATCTAATTAACTTACAAATCGATGGTGAAAATCGCATATTTCCTTATAGCTATACATTAGGGGGAAATAGGAAACTTTTTTATTTTATTAATCTTGATGTAAATACTTAAAAAAAAACACCGTCCTATAAGCTTTTTCCCAGTATCTCCACAGCTATAATAAGGTATTTAATTCAAGTAGTTATATATTGTCCTTTGTCACTATTGTTTTATGCTTTAAGGCCATTTGTGGCTTTGGGTACTCCATAATTTGGGCTCGGAGTTTTCAACAAAAAAGTCATAAATATTAAGAGTAATCTGTAACCGAATCAGTCTGGATGACTAAACTATCAGCTATATAAGTATATTACTAAAAATTGTAAATCATATGTCAACGACATATAAAACAATATTGGTTTTGTATGTCACTGATATTTGATTTAAGATTTTTGGTAATTTTTGGTACTTATGTACATAAGTAATGTATATTACCAAAAAGTAGTTTTACCAAAAAATAAAAATTAGTCCAAAAATTAATGTTGTTTTGTTATAAAATAAGGTATTTAAAAAAAAATATTTTTGGTATAATTTCATATTAAAACTGTCCCTCATGTGATGTAGATTAAAAATATATATTACAAGCTTTTTGCTCGCTGCATCGTTTGCATGGATTTTATACATACATATATATATATATATATATATATATATATATATATATATATATATATATATATATATGTACACATTTACCGTACTTGTACAGAAACAATTGCTATTTAAATGTTCTACTTCGAATGATGCTAGTGGACTTGTTAATTATTTCCTTGGATAAGTTGAAACATAAATATTAATTAGAGTTAAATTAAAATTACATAACTTCTAATGTTTGTATCGATATAACAATATTAGTAAATATAAACCACATTTGTTGAACATATTATAATAGATATATTAACAGTTTCAAAGTGATATAGACTCACTATTTCAATGGAGTTTGAGCAAAAAGCTACAATTTGATGTGAGTAAATGCGCAATGATGATATATTTACGCCAACGTGGAACCTTGAGGGATAATTACAAGTTAAATGGAACGGAGCTTGAAAGGGTATCATCCTTGCAGAATCTCGATGTAATTATGGATAACCATCTAAAATTTCATGATCATACCACTAAAACCTATCAGAAGGCCTACAAGATGTTAGGATTTCTCATGCTATATTCCCACGTTTTCCATGATATCCGTCTAATTTTTAGTTCGACCTTGTCTTATTTTTAGTTCGAAGTATCCTTGAAACTAATGCAGTAATCTGGTCTCCAGATGAAGTAACTTACATACTTATGTTGGAGAAAGTATTAAAGAAGTTTAATCGATTTTTATATTTAAAAAAACGAAGAAGTACTGTACCCATTTGTTTCCTTCAGATTAAATAATGTAATTCATTATTTAAACTGAAGTATTCATTTCAACTCCACGGAGAATTTCTTCCGATCATCCATTTTTTAAATTACTAAATAATTATGTTGATAACTCTTTCTTTGGTTTTGGTAACGCTTTGTGCTCCTGACTGCGACGTGAGAGGATGGAGTTATAATTTATTTCATATCTCTATAGCGGACCCAAGTATCGTGCAGCATTCATCAGTTTTAACGCACTTATGTTGATCAACGAGGCATTGCGAGAGGCTGATATTTTTTCTGCTTCATTGACCGCTTTGGGAATGCGATTATGGAGTTGCTTGGTAGTTCACTGTTGATATTTAGTTTTATGTTCAATTTGTATTTCAATCAGTAATTTTAGTGTTTGCACATGTGCAGTGCTTTGGGGATATAAGGTTATTATGATAGATAAATAAATAAATAACAGGTTTTCAACTTCAATAAGCATGACCGAAGCCTGCATGGTGCATCTAGTAGGATATATTAATAGAGGTTGCATTATTCCTTACGAAATATTTTCACAGGGGCGGTTCGTTTCATTAAAATGAAAAAAAAGTAAAAATTAAAATTTTTTTTAATAAATTCAGTTTTTCGTTTTTCCAAGTCAGTCAACTCTGTAAACAAAAAATCGTCATCAGGTCTTATTATTGATATTTAATTTTGAAAAAGGTTTCTCTGGTAATTGTTTCAATTTCGTTTTCCTGGAAATAGGGTTTTATATAATTAACGTATTGAAGATATTTTGCGATAAAAATTTTATTTTTCTTTAATTTAGTACTTTGAAAATGATTATCACGAAAACGGTTGGGTTTTTTGACATTCACCGTAAATGTTTTATGTTCGAAATCATGAGACGAATCATCCTTGTGATAAGCAAAATATATTATAAGCAAAATTACAGTCTGTATTGTATATTATTAGGTATAAAAAAGTATACATTTTCTGGAATTGGTAAATATTAAAGGGAAGCTCTGCGGTAACACAGAAATGTAAAGTTTTAATCCAAAAAGCGTCTCGATGAACCATATTGCATTAGCCCTTATCATTGGTTAAAGTTTGTTTAACAGTCACTTTTAATTGCCTTTCGGTCTTATCTCTTTTCATAATATTGAAGAAGTGGTTTTGTTGGGAGGCCTTAACCCTAATAACGAATGGTAATGGATATAAAAGGAAAATCAAATTGTCTTTTCATGAACAAGTTCCATGAGGAAGCCATTACATTCCAATAATGTTACTTTTAAAGTTTCGTAGTTAAATCTAAAAAAAACGGAAGCTTAATAATACTGTTCCTTCTGTCGATCCGTCAGTATATTTCTAAAAATTGGAATATAGTATCCTAATATATATTTCATTTTCAAGGATATCTAGGTAAATAATTAAAGTTATATTTTTTTTCATTATCGATATTATATATTAATTACATCGATATTAATTACATTTATCGAACTTATATATTAATTACAATTTGTTACCTTAATTTGATGCAAATATATTATTCGCTTCAATTATACATGGCTTAAAATCGTCGTTTATAAAAACGAATAGTACACTTATCAAACTAACGCTAATATTAGTTTATAGATAAAAAGCTCTAAGTTAAAAGTAAACAGACATTACAATTTGTCGGCTGACGGCTGTTAAAAGGAATTGGATGCTTTATTTTCAACTTGGTGGACTGATTTGTTACGTTGGTGGAGCAAATCAAAAGATAGCTTTTGAAGAAGCTTACTTGTAAAGCACTGACTTGAGAAGTTATGCCAATTGTATGACCAATTATTCATTTCAATCTTTGAATATTTTTCTCAAATTTTGTTGGGTTCGCTACTAAGTTCTGAGCCATGAGTGTGGAACTTGATTAGAAAGGTTCTTGTATGTTCCAGAATATTTTATTATAAGATATTAATAGGGCATTCGATTAATGACAGTTAGCGCCAAGCCTTTACGTGCATGACATAGAAAGTAGATTTAAATCGACTTCAAATACGGATTATATTACTTTACGAATTAATATTTGTTAATAATTATTGACATTTAAAGATATCTTCGATTGTGTAGTATAGGGTATTTAATTATTTTTTGTTTGTTTTATAAATCACAATTCCTCCGAATATACAACCTGACGAGAAGTAAAAAAAATTGCAAATCTTAAAAAAAATTAAAACATTTGCAAAAGGCTTTAATTGACGTTTGACAAGGATAACAATATTATATTGTGACGTTATTTTCAAGTAAAGCTTATTGTATTCTAGAAGAGCGAATGAGATAAGGAGATATGCATTGAATAGTTGACCGTTGAACCATTTAAAGCTTATAAACTGATTATTTTTTATCAATTTTTATAACTTTTTCGCTAGTGGTTATCAATTACCATATATGTTTATAACATTTGACTAAAAATAAAAATGATTAGGAGTAGAAACCTACCCTATTAGTAATTGATTCTGAGACGTGTGTAAGGGATGCTAATCACACACGCAAATGAAAATGGCTTATTTTATGAAAAAACAGGAGTTTCAGTATCCAAATTGGCTCTTCAGAGCTCTGAGCTATGATTTACCGAATAAGAAATTCAACTGTATGGAGAAATAACTTCAAAATAATCTTTGTCAACTTTTTTAATCTAAGTCATTGTATTTTTAACCTGAAAGTATATTTTACTACCTTCTAAATAGGGGTAAGTAGTCAAATACCTACTAACCAATCCAATTCTTTGAGTTCTTACTTCGATATCTAGGTTGCAGTGAACGGATTCAAGTTACATGTTAATACCCTTACTCATCTGTCAGGAGACTTAAAACGAAACGAATTTGAAATTCAATTGCAAAATGTGCAGCTAACGGATTCGATTAAAACCGTACAGGACGTAGAGCGGGTGACCCAGATTAACAAAGCGGATCACCGCGCAGCGAGTGGATCGACCCATCTCGGAGCTTTTAGCAAATGAAAGCTTAAAGCTCACCGCTACTGACGTCACGTCCGGAATTGATCCGGCCTCGGGTATAATTTGCCTAGTAAATACCTTTAAACGATTAATAATGATTAAAGTGAAATGTAATTTTTCGGATACAAGGCCGGTGTTTAACAACGTTCGGGTTAAGGTTGAAAACGTTCCATTAATCGAGTATGCTTTGTCTACAAGCTATATCCGATTAATGACAGACGGAAGTAATTTTGGTCATTATGATATATATCGATTCCATCTAAACGAAGCGTTAAAAAATTATACACATTACAAATAGCATATAGCAAAGGCATGAGCTACATTATTGCCAATTTTCACTATTAAATGCCCTGCTATCTTCGTAATAGTGAAAATTTCCATTCAATAGTGAAAATTGCCATTCACTACCTGTCACTTTGTTAATCTGTGTCACCCGCTCCACGTCCTGTACGGTTTTAATTGGCAATAATGTAGCTCATGCCTTTGCTATATGCTATTTGTAATGTGTATAATTGTTTAACGCTATGTTTAAATGGAATCGATATATACCATAATGAACAAAATCTAGTCAAAAAACAAAGTTATTTAGCGAGGCGCGATTTTGTAATAACTAGACTAGTTGTTACTTGTAAACTCTTTTTTAAATCTTTTTTGTTACTAAAGATATTTTCACCATAATAAAGTTTTTCCCGTTAAGAGACATGCTAAGTATTACTTACCGAAATAAAAGATTCTGGTTAGGTTGTATCTGTTTCGACAATAAGTTTATCATCATGGGAATATAAAGTATTGAGTGCGAGGTATATTTGATGTATCTTATGATTTAATTTAGAAATATTCAATGGGGCTTACTAACATCAACATATCCTGTATAATCGAAGTTAAATATACCGTTATAACGATTATAACTGAATTTAGATGTGGATACCATAAGGAACACAAGAAGTAAGAACCGACTATAGTGAAAATAAGATCATTTAGGAAAATTTAAGACTTTAAACTCTTGTAGAGTGAAATATAGGTTAGTAAGGAAAAAATGTCATAAAAATAAAACAAAATAGAGCACGAGTAGAACTTGCACTAAGAGGGTTTTGTATTCAATTAGGTATATGTCCTTTACATTTTAAATGATATTTCTTTTTAATTAGTGGTTTCCCTTTTTTGCCATCCGAAAGTTTAATAATGTCATTATAAAAAAATGTTAAACGTTCTTCTTATTTGATATACAACAAGTATCTCGCCATCTATTGACATCTTGTAGAAGTAAAGTTTTATTATTGACTGAAAATACCTAGTTTCCTCCTATAGGAATTATGCCTTTAAATTTAATTTAATTTCTTTAAATTTATATTTCAATACTTACTTTATTTTCCTACATCAAAATTTTCATATCGATATTATAATAATGGTTTCGGAGAAAAACAGTTGTGACAGACGGACGGACGGAGTTATATTATAAAGATCCCGTTTTTTTCATTTGAGATCGTGTGTATGACATTAAGATATCACATAAAGCAAAGCATAGACAACATGAATATGTTTATATTATTTCTGTAAATCGGCAAATAAACATTACATAGCCCATCGCTTTTTAACGTATACAAGCAGGATATCAACATTTTAATTACTAATGAACATTGCAAATAGTTTGTATACGTTAATATCTTACTACAAATTTACAATTTAGAATTCCATTCACGTCGTTTAAATGGTAACTGTATTAAGATCAAAGAGAAGCGAAATTGCGATACCCGAGACGATGATTAGTTTCATCTCAGGTATCGCAATTATGCTTCTCTGTAATCTAAATACAGTTACAATTTAAGATTGTAAACCAAATTAAAATTCATGGACTTGTAGGAGAATAACAATAAAGTGACATTTACAAAAGTCAGTCCTACAAAAGATTGAAGCGACTCTGGCTGACTCTCACCGACTCGAGCGTTACGTTTTAAAATGAATGCCCTAAAGGAGAAGAAGATAGAATATGCATCTGAAGACGTGTTAACGAAGATACCAGAGCATTTAATCGGCGGCGCGAGTCTTTTACTTGTGCGGAAGTCGGTGCAAAGTTACAGCTGATATTTTTCCACAAAAATCAGCAGTTGTCGGCCGCTGACTAACCGTCTACAAAAGTAGCCTTAATGACTTGCATAGACTGAAAATTATGTATTTGAATCTAACCCAAAGATGTAAACATAAGTTACTAAAGTTGCGTAGACAGTTATTGCGTAGGAATACTACGCAATGTTCAGCTTGTGTAGACAGTTATTGCGTAGGAATACTACGCAATGTTCAGCTAAGTAATGTGAATAGGTTACGGGAATAACTTGTTACGTACTTTGGCATAGTTGTGTTTATATTTTTTATTGACTTTAATCGTACATTCTTTAGATGTTTATTTCACGTAAGAATTTTCAAAGTTTTACCGTGACATTTTCACTTGGAAAACTACTTTGCTCTGAAACTCAAATTTCTCGTTTTCATTGCAATCGGCTTCCCGTTTCTTGAAAAATTCGTATCTATTTCAGTTTCCATTTCTAACTGGTAAACATTTTTCCACGGTAACGAGAAATAAAAATAAATATTACGACACAATTATTATTTCTATTTTATATTAATTCTTTATAAAGTTCAGCATGCCGGCGGTGGATTTATTAATTTATAATTTACTAGTTTTTATCTACATTTTAGCTTACGCGAACTATTATATTTTATAAAAAATAAAACATCATTTGATTTTATCTAAGATTTTAAAAATATAATAATGGTATTTTATTTAAATTCATAGAGTTATTTTTAAGTGATACGAGCACAGACAGACCAAAAATATTTTATTTATCATTAGTGTATAGTTTTTTTAACCTTACTATATTATACGAATAGATTATCATTAGGAGTCTGTGAGATCAAGAAGTATTAATATGGTACAAATCTTCCAATGTATGTTTAAAGTAAAAAAACTTTATCCAAATTATGAAAGGAATTTAATTAATCTATTAAATGGTGTAAATATTTTAATTTTCTTACCACTAGCATATTAAAATAAATATTTTAATTTTCTTACCACTAGCATATTAAATTTTCTTACCACTAGTATATTAAAATATCCGAGTTCAATATTATGCTTAAATAGAAAAATTAATAACACTTAAAATACTTTTAAGATCTATGTGTTATAAGGTTACCAAAAACACGTGTTATTGTTATAAATCACCAAGTTTTCATGGTTCAAACGCTGAAAATATCATGTTTATTTATATACATAAGGCATTTTCCTATCGCATTTAGTAAAATGTATTGAATGCTCTGAAATTTAGTAAATTTGTTTTGAAATGCTCCATGTTTTGAAGCCATTTACCTGAAATTCAATGTACTTCTTGAAAGTTACTACCGTCTCAATAATCTCAAGTTATTTGAAGTCACCGCGCAGAACAGAAATCGAAGGCAGTAATTGGCTTCCTTCAATCAATTATCTTACGATACACTTCCCCTTTAAGAGGCTCCCTTAGACGGTAGACGCTGAGTGGTCCAATAAACGATCGGCAGGTTGATTCCATTATCAATGGGAGCGCACCTCGACTTCAGGACTTAATTGGTGGAATGAAAACTGGCATAATTATATTATGCCCCTTTTGCCTACCGCTATACCTGTGTTGATGTAGTTGTCATCATTTATATACAAAGAAATCACAAATGAGCTATTATAATCGAATTAGGAGTTTTCAACAATGTGTTCATATGCCTTATTATACCTTAATAGGTTTTGGAAATTCTACATTTTCTACATTTTATATATTATGTATATATTTATGTATATATATATATATATATATATATATATACATATATATACACATGTGTGTTTACATCGAACTACTTCAAATGTCTGTATGCGTCGTGCGTTGAGGGGTTTCTTACATATAGACGTACGTAAATTTAATGTATTGTAAATGAACACTTTCCAATCCCAGGATGAGCTTAAAAAATTTTAAATGATGTTTTATACATCCTGGAAAGAGCCTTTTCGAATAATATTTTAAACGACGTGTTTGTATTAAAAGCTAAATTAATGTGAATTTAAGTGTTTTTTTAAATTTACTACTACGAAATATAATAAAACTTAACTTTGACCAGTATGGGAAATTTTATTTGGATAATTTCAATCAGTTTCGTGTAGAAAGTATCAGATATGGATATGTTTTGGTAATAACATTTTAATTGATGTTAAAAAATTAGACTGCACATCACAAAAACGCTAGTTATTGCCCACATCGCGGGTGTGTGCTTTATTGAAAACTAGAGCGCCAACCTTGCGTTTTAACGATAGAAATAATTAGGCTCGGGTAATTTTATAAGTAATCAACCTTTAATATCATTTTAGAGCGAAATCTAGCTTTTTGTAAAGACTAGATTTCGCTCTAAAATGATATCATTATTTAAGGTCAAAATTTACCTTTGAAAAATGACAAGTGTCTCCGCCCATTGGTCTGTGATTATGCACGTATGTATGTATGTACGTATGCCCTTATATACGTATGTACGTATGCACGTATATACGTATGCATTTATATATGTATGTACGTATGTGCATATGCACATATGTATGTATGTACGTATGCACGTATTTACATATGTATGTAAGCACGTATTTATGTATCTACGTATGTGCGTATGCATGTAAGGACTTATGCACATATGTATGTACGTATGCACGTATACACGTATGTACGTATTTACGTATGTACGCATGTACGTATGCACCTATGTATGCTTGTAAATTTGCACATATGTACGTGCGAGGTCATACGAGGTGTGATTGGAAAGTTCTAAGAATGGATCCGCGACGGCTTACTTATTTGAAGGGCAGGTGCAAGGAGGGTGGAGAGTGAGTCATTGCCTTGTCCTTAAACACCCTTTAACAGAAAAATGTATTTCCTTTATTCTGTTCACTGTGGCAGCTGGTTGAGTGCGGGTTTGTTAGTGCTTGTTGCCGGATTCTGTCTGCGTTAAAATGGACGTAAAAACGGAGCAACGAGTTTGTGTGAAATTTTGTTTCAAAACCGATTACAGGTGACGAAACATGGGGACGAAATATGGATATGATCCTGAAACAAAAATGCAATCTTCGCAGTGGTAGACTCCAACTCCACCACGGCCGAAAAAAGCACGGCAAACTCGGTCGAAGGTGAAGACAATGTTAGTGATTTTTTTTTATTCTACCGGTATTGTGCATCATAAATTTACCCCTGGAGAGCAGACAATTAACCAGGAATACTACAAACGTGTTCTTGAGCGTTTGCGCAAAAATGTGCAGAAGAAAAGGTGTGCATTGTGGAAAGACAAGAGTTGGGTGCTACACCATGACAATGCTCCGGCTCATCGTGCCTTCTCCATCGTTGATTTTTTAACCGAATTCAAAATTCCTGTCCTTCCACAACCGCCATATTCGCCTGATTTGGCGCCTGCGGACTTCCACCTGTTTCCTAAACTTAAATTTTCACTGAAAGGGAAGCGATTTGACTCGATTGAAGACATCCAGGCAAATACGGAGAGCGTCCTTAACACACTTCAGGAAAAAATTTTTCAGGAATGCTTCCAAAAGTGCAAAAAACACCGTTGGAGTCGGTGTGTTCAGTCAGAAGGAGACTACTTTGAAGGAGATGCATCACAGTAGCATGTGATTACCACCATTGTACCATTGCAAACCCATTTTTAAAACTTTCCAATCACACCTCGTACTACAGGTCACAATATTTAATCGATTTTGGTGATTCTTTTTTCTGTCGATCGGTTAACTATCAGAATAAAAGTTCTACTTGCGCTTTCTCCCTGCTCTTAGCTGTTTTTTTGTTACTTTTTATTTTTATCTTTTCACAGTTGCTTATTTAATAAACAATAAAAATATCCATATTTTGCACTCTTCATTTTACCATCGATATTTAATCTTCAAAAGAATTGCATATTGGAAAATGTGAATGGTATTCTATTTCCTTCTACTTGTTGCGACAGTTGATGTTATTACTAAGTTTTCAGGCTTGAGTTTAATTTTGGGTTTCCTTACTTTGTCCAGGGTATTCATGTGAATTTTAAGCATAGTGTGATTATCGACGTTTGGATAAGTAATTACTTATTTTAAATTACTGCTGTTCAATTGAGAAGTAGCTTTCCCTCTACGCAGTATATTTAAAAGTTTCTTATTTTTATTAATAACCATCATTAACTGTTTAATATCTAATACTTATTGTTGATATTTCTAATTATATCTTTAAAATTATTTTATACCATTTACGATATGAATTGAAAGAATAAATCATAAAGAAAATTTTTATACTTTATTCTTTCTATTCATATCGCACATAGTACATAAAACGAAAAAGAACGTACTTTATTTGCGGCTTCCAAAATTTCCTTATAAATATTTTTCAGCGATAAACATTGAAATATTTGTGAATTAAGCTTTGTCACAATACAATATTTCTATATAAATCGGTTTCTGAAAAAAAAAATCAAAAAATAATGCTGGAACTATTTAAATTGTCATCTGCAGAATTGAATATTCCATTTACTCCTTCGAACGTAAATGATGGAGGCACTTAAATATTTCGTCAATTAAAAATTCGCAATGTTTTGAGTCATAATTTTTGAGAAACGTACGTATACATGCGTGATAATATGCTTATCATTAAACGTATACATGCAAAGTTTCAAGTTTCTACTTCAGATGCTTCCTGATAAAAAAACTGTGACAGATCGATAATTATTACAGGTAGTACGGATACGTGGTTAATCTTGTGAGGGTTTCGTTTTTTTACATAATAGTCGATTCTATGTGTTATATTTTTGAGAAATCCGTGGTAATTTGACAGCTGAGAAGTATATATTAAACAATATATTTACGTGATAAACAGTAGTATTATTTTAATAGAAATGGAATGTATCCTTAAATCTTGAAACTGCCATGAGAAATGAGTAAAACTTTCGTAAGAAGTAAGTGTTTAAAATTGCTGCTGACGAGTCTGAGTAGGTACGGAATTCTAACATTGCACGTTCTGAAGATAATTGTTTGTTCTTAATAAAATTTTCGTTATCAAATACTACGATATTATTTACAAACGATTTCGTAGTCGCTACAAAATCAATTACGGGAGAGTCTTTATTATTCGAAAAAATAAATGTTTACAAACTGCGAAATAATTAGGCTTCTGTAATTGTTAAATATTTTCGTCGAAAGGGTGGATTGCGAATTTTCAATTGACGAAATATTTAAATGCCTCCAGCATTTACGTTCTTTGACTCATTATTTACAGAAGAAAGATTCCTCCACAACGAAATTAAAAACATTCCATTAAATTGATTGATTTTCGTGGCCTACAGTGGCTTAGGTCTTTAACTTAATTTTTCTTTGCTATTTCAATTTAGAAATTATTTGGAAAACGCAGCTGTTATTGTATACTATTTCATACATAATTTTATCAACAACAAAATTAAGAGCCACATCGTTGTCTGGCTCTGCTTAAACTTCCGTCTGTCGATGGGGCAAATTTAAACAGCAGACTTTTTAAATTCTATGTTTGATTAACATTAACCACATTTTTACCAGCGCGTGGTAACGCAAAATTTTTCTGTAATGAAGTCCAAGTAGGACCTCAAATGTCGTTAATATTTTAATTTGCAAAATATATGTACAGAAAAATGGAAATATTATTTTTATGTTACACGTTTATGTTTCATCGATTTCAGTTTTGAAAATAAAAAAAAAACACTTTGCCAGGTGAGGTTGGCCATGTTATAAGGCTACAAATAAAAATAAATACAATTTACGGATGGAAAGCGACTTAAACGTGGTCGCTTTATTATATTATTACATGTGTAGACACTCTACATATTTTCTCGCTAAGCTTCATGTTCTTTCAAGATTTTTTAAAGAAAATCTTTATGTATTCTATTACATAAAGCAAACATAATTGCATATTTATTTCTCAATTTTGTTTTGAAAACGGATTAAACGACATTGATGAAATGAGAAAAATCAACCGTTTTCAACCGCGATGCGAGGAAGCGATATTGGGAAATCACGTTTTCTTTCTGTAGTTCACCAAGCAAAACTCGTTCATCCAAATACTTCTTTCAATAGTACTCGTTCGCTAAGTTGCGTTCTAAAAGCGAAGCCTTCTAAATTCTTGTCGATAAATAACGCCCACATGATTATAATATTTTATAGCTGACGGTCATTAAAACGAACTTAAATACACTTTAGATTATTTTAAATATTCTTGGACTTACTATGACATTAAGAATATTTTTTTAAAATTTTTCTACAACCTTTGAGTAGGTTTCTAAAAACCTCACTTTTCATAATTTTAGGTTCAGTAGTTTAAAAAAAGAGAGGGCGGGCGTATATTTTTATGTGTTTCAGTATATTTCTGAAAACATACTACCTAAAATTAGGACAACACTTTAATATACTACTACTATCTTCATTACAGAAAAATTTTGTGTTACCACATACATATGTAACATATTTCAATGAAAACTGAAAACAATAAGGCATATCAAAAAGATATCAAGTTGTGATTTCTACTACATATTCGGCTAGCGTGCTAATCTAAAATGAAGCCCACACCGATGAATTCGTGTTTCATTTTAGATCAGCGCGTCAGCTTCAAGCTTTCACGATAGAAATAATTGTAACTTGGATAATTTAATATATAATTAATGTTATTATAACTTTTTGAAAGCAAAAGGCATTTCTCAAAAAAAGGTACTATTTCAATTTGTTTAATGCGTATTATTATTAAATTTGTCTTTGAAAAACGACCTGCGGGTTGATCTACTATACGTGCCTAAATACGTATGAGAACCTGCTACAGATCGCAATTCTTAAACGATTTTAGTGAAGCGTGTTTAGGTCCGCGATCTCAAAAGTATTTTGAATAGAAGCCTATTTAATATTTAATAAAAATATAAAAATAGGTTAGTTTTTAAGTTTCGTATTACAAAAAGAAAAATGAAAACATTACAAGATAACTTACGTGGTCTATTGTTCGCCTGTGACAGCGGTTTTTATGAAACCGCTTAACATATAAACTTGAAATTTTGAGTAATAATAAAACATATTAACCCACATACATCGAAACAGCTGACACTCAAAAATATTTATATGAAAATTTTAAAAGCGCGGGGCAATTTGAGTTCTCAAAATTTTTAAAACCCCATTTAATAGCGTAGGGTATTGTTTCAGTAGGCTATTAAAGTGTTGTCCTAATTTTAGGTAGTATGTTTTTAGAAATATACTGAAACGCATATAAAAATATACGTCCCGCCCTCCCTTTTTTTAAACTACTGAACCTAAAATTATGAAAAGTGAGTTTTTTAGAAGCCTACTCAAAGTTTGTATAAAAATTAAAAACAAAATTGTTAATGTCATAGTATTTGAGGTATTGACGGTAAAATATATATATATATATATATATATATATATATATATATATATATATATATATATATATATATATATATATATATATATATATATCCTTCCTTAATTACTTTTAAATATTAATTGCTGCAGGAAGTTCATATTAATGATGACTTACGATAAATAAAATTATATCACTACAAACGAGACAAGAAAACCCTGATACGCTAGCTAGACTTGCATTCAACGTTTTATATTTTTAAAGAGATAAAAAACAAAGAAAAATTCACTTTTGTAAAAGGGCGTTTTAAAGTGTTGTTATATCCGCTATATAAATTTTTAAGACAGCATCATGTCTATTGAATTTTTCGAAGATGTGAAATGTTAAACACATTCATGAATATCAGTATTTAGTATTACATTTAGTATTTAAAAAAAATGTTTAAAAACATACTTTCCTTCAGCGAAAGTTTAAATTATACCTATATATACTATAATCAAAAGGTTAAAATGTACCTTCGTAATATACAGGTCGCCTACATATGTTAGTATTTTTATATAGAAGCTTCGTGGTCTACATTACTGTAGCCTATATGTCAATTCTCAAGAGATTTACTTGGTCCATAGTAATGTAACCTATATGCAAATTTTTAGGCAAATTTAATAACAATATGTATTTAAAGAAAATAAAAATTATTTTAGAGAAATATTATTTCTTTTCAAAACGTTATAATGACATTGATTATATATACAATTATAAAAGTTATAATTACTTCTATCATCAAAACTCGAAGCTGGTGCGCTAATCTAGAATGAAATACGAACTCACCAGTGTGGGCTTCATTTTAGCTAGCCGATTATGTAGTCGAAATCTTGATATCTTTTCGATTCGCCCCATTCTTTTCAGTTTTCATTGAAATAGGTTACATATGTAAATAAGTACAGAAATATTTAAAATAATCTAAAGTGTATTTAAGTTTGTTTTAATGACCGTCGGCTATAAAATATTATAATCATGTGGGCGTTGTTTACTGACAAGAATTTAGAAGGCTACGCTTTTAGAAGGCGCCATAGGGAACAGGTAGTATTAAAGGAAATATTTGGATAAACGAATTTTGCTTGGGGAATTACAGAAGGAAAACAAAAATTGGTTTCTCAAAATCGCTTCCTCGCATTGCTGTTGAAAGTCGTTTAATCCGTTTTCGAAACAAAATTGATAAATAAATAAGCAATTATGTTTGCTTTATATAATATAATAAATAAAGGTTTTCTTAAGAAAATCTTGAAAGAACCTGAAGCTTAGTGGGAAAATATGTAGGGCGTCTACGCATATAATAGAACGACCACGTTCAGGTCGCTTTCCATCCGTAAATTGAAATAATTTTTGTTCCTAGCCTTGTAACACGGCCGACCTCACCTGGCAAAGTGATTGATTATTTTTGTTTTCAAAACTGAAATGAATGTCAAACGCATAATATAAAAGAAGTATTTCCATTTTTTTGTTAAGAACATACATCTTTTGGAAATTAGAATATAAACGGCATTTGAGGTCCTACTTGAACTTCATTAAAGAAAAATTTTGTGTTATCACGCGCTGGGAAAAATGTGTTTATTTGTTAATCAGACATAGAATTTAAAACGTCTGCTGTTTAAATTTGCCAAAAAGTCTATCAAAAGATTGACGTTTAGTACCACAGAGCAAATGGTAGCCCATTCCTAATTTTTTTCAACTATGACCAGCCAACGAAGTTGGTATTTGAGTATTTGGGTACCCTAGATTAAAACTTATAATCCCGACAGTACATCAAGTATTGGCTCATGATCGATCGAGTAGTTACTATGTTGCCATTTATGTATATTGAAATACTCTATTGATTAAATAATTTTGAATTTATATTACGGACAGGCAGGCAGTGAAGTCGCCTGAAAATTTCGTTGAATGTCAGCTTATAAGTGTTACCAGCAAAGTATTTTAAAATTAATGAGATCATGGCGCATTCAAGTTCTATTTCTTCAAGCAATATTCTATTAAAATCTGGAATTTTATCTTCTCGTCATGGCTTTGCTTTCGTCAAACACATTATGAAAACTGTCCAGTATCTCCAGTTATTTTTATAACTCATTGTACTTATATTCATTATTTCAATAGTACTCATTTTTATTACAAGCCTTTTTACTATCCCTTCTTAAACTATGGATATAAGCATATATGTGCATCTAACTAAAGATGGATTAAAAATTCAAAATTGTTGACCACGTTTCTTAGAATTGATAAAAATTGTGCCCGCCCAGCTGAAGTTGTTGGAACCACCTAAGCGATGCAATCAGCGCCTTTCAAAGAATCTACACAAGCTGGTCTTAGGTTTGCTTATGGCTTCTGAATGTGTTTCTTCGTTTCCTTTTTGACAATCCTAAGAAATTTCCTTACAATTCTTTAGAACCAATACAATCAATTTATTTATTTTTCATCCATTTATTTATTTTATCGTAGTTTCGCCTTTACGAACATTCTTTACTAAATGCGCTTTTACATCAAATATCAAATAACCTGCATTTAAGATTCAGAATATATCGTTAATTCAAAACAGTCTTGAAATTTTTTCCATCGCTTTTCCCACCTATATGTTTCCTTTCATCATTATTCCATAATATATAATATATTCTTGGAAATATATTTAATTGTTGCTCTCATGATTTCTTGGTTTTCCTTTTTCTTAATCTATGCTAATACAAAGATAGAGCGTGAGTTTTTTTTTATTTGCTGACATGTTAGAAATAAGCTCGAAAATTACTGGTCATTTTTAAAATTACTGTCTCTATAAAAAGCTATATTAATCCAAAGAGATAGTTTTATTCTTAAAAGTTTAGTATTTTGTAAGATACAGCAATATTTATAACGGACCAAAACCATCAAATTGACTGCTTTCTTGGCTTAGACCCAGCCTAAGTCAAGAGGACAATTACAGATATAACAAAATAACGTAAGAATAAATTATTTATCTTAATGAGATCTATAAAATAGTTTCTGATGCAAAATATCTATCTTTTATGGAAAGTTTGCAATATTTGTATTTTTGATTAAAAACACATTAAATTAACTTGAGACTTTACGGATTTGTTCGTCATTTGTATTTTATGTACATATAAACAATTACCTGAACTGTATGTGTAGCAATAGATCGACTATTGTAATAATCTGCAACACACACTATTTTAATTTCTCCAATTCTTTAAGTAAACTTTTGTTGACTGTAAGAGGTTAGTCGTGTTATAACACATTTGTTAAATAGGTACATTTAAATATTCGAATTATATTGAAGAAATTAATAATTTATTTACATTACAGATATATGCTGTGTTTCAATTTTGAAACTATCACCCAATATAATCTTAAATAAATATTTCACAAAATATTTGATTAAACCTCGGGCGTAACATTATTCTTACATCAACGTCGTATGAGATCGTGAAACACTCCATTAAAATCTTAATGATGAGTGACGCCACAAAATTAATGACGGGATGCTACTTGTTGAATCAATTTACGCCGCTGAAATATAATTTATCTTGACATTAGTCGAGGCGGTCTGACACGCACTTCTACCGGTTGGCAAATGATGTCAATTTTCCTAATGATTTTTTTGTGTTGTTGTTATGAGTATCATGCTCTGAAAGCAAACAGCTTTCAGAAGTTTTTCAGTTAACTTTAAATAAAGCTTATTATAATGTGAATGAAAGAAATAAGTAACTTTAACAAACATAGATTACGGAAATGTAAATAATATTAATTGTATTTTGGAAATGTAAATAATATTAACTGTATTATGGAAATTTAAATAATATTAACTGTATTATGGAAATGTAAATAATATTAACTGTATTATGGAAATGTAAATAATATAAAATGTACTATGCAAATGTAAATAATATTAACTGTATTATGGAAATGTAAATAATATTAACTGTATTATGGAAATGTAAATAATATTAACTGTATTATGGAAATGTAAATAATATTAACTGTATTATGGAAATGTAAATAATATTAACTGTATTATGGAAATTTAAATAATATTAACTGTATTATGGAAATGTAAATAATATTAACTGTATTATGCAAATTTAAATAACATTAACTGTATTATGGAAATGTAAATAATATTAACTGTATTATGGAAATGTAAATAATATTAACTGTATTATGGAAATGTAAATAATTTTAACTGTATTATGGAAATGTAAATCATATTATAAATGTCAGAGTCTGGATGGATGGACTTATGGACAAACGTTACTTACTCTATAACTTGGTAATTTTTGATTGGATTTACACAAAATTTGTTATATTAATAGATTAAAGTCTGGATTAATATATAAACTTTTTTCCCGAAATAGAAAGTCTTTCCCGAAAGGTAGCACGAGGATAGATGGTGTTATTTGGTTAATTAGGGAAATCCTGCAAGTTTGATTATGCCATATATTCACTTATACTGGGTAAACTAAACTTTCAAATACGAGCGTGATTCTGTGGAATAGCATATAATTTTCTCTCGCTTTTCTCGATCATGATGTTACCAATGAACGCGAACGGATTTTGGAAAAATTAGAGCATAGAAAATTGTGGCTTAGTTTGATATATAGTTACATTTTGTATTTTAGTCTAGGCGAAAGAAGTCGCGGGCAGAAGTTAGTATGCTTTAAAAACAGGAAATTCTATTTTTTAATCGTTTGAAGTTATGTATCAAATGATTAATACCTGATTTATACGAACGATGTCATCTTGCTTACACGCATTGAACGTTATTACAGAATCTAGACGCAAATATGTCAGAAATACTTTGACAGTGCAGGAGTGGCCGAAAATATAACCAACGGTTTATATATTGATTTGCTTATATAACCTCTTATAGTGTTATAAAGATACATAATAATAATAATAATAATAAATATTATTTTAAGCCGTTTATTCCCATAATGACATTTTCAAGAATTACGAACATGCAGGTTTATTATATAATAAGATTGGATTTCACGTTTCTTATATATTTAACATGCTATTATTAGAACATAATTGAAGAAAAGATATATCTATATAATTAAACAATTTAATTTATAATTTAAGCAAAAAAATAAAAAGACATTCAGATAGCAATCGTTTCGTGTATCAAAAATTCACACGCAATGGAGCACATCAAATCAGCTTTTCTAAAGTCGCAAACTGCACCAAATATATATATATATATATATATATATATATATATATTATATATATGTATATATATATATATATATATATATATATATATATATATATATATATATATATAAATGTATATATTTGATTTCAAACTGTTCCTGAATAAAGTCGTTATCAGCAATTAAATATGTTTACCAAATTTAAAAACTAAGCATAATCATATTTATTCCTTGAATTTAATATGAATTAAACTATTGTACTTTAAATTAATAATATTTGGGTACCCATTTTCCTATAAAAGCCTACATTATTTATTTTGTATTTATAAATATGTAAACAACTTCTAATTGAATTATTTAACTATTTGGAATTTATACTTTGGTAATTATATTTTGGGGTTCATTCTCAATCACTACCCTATTCCTTCTTTCCTATCCTATAATTTTCACTATCTATATTGATACTTAAATTATTTGGTGATTTAGTTACTATTAGATTTAACTTTGTTACATAGATATGTTATCAATTGTTGCATTGTAATGAATAGTCTCGGACTAATCGTCTCGACTCACATAGCAATAAGTTAACTAAATGTATAAATACGTTGAAGTATAAAAAATAAATTTGAAAAAAATATCTGATAAAATAAGATATATTTGAAATTAATGAATAGGGGAAGACTGATAAAAGTAATTGAGAACATGTCCGGAAAAAGATATTCGTTGGCTTTAAAAATCTTAATAATTGGTATTAGAATCTATTATTATGGAGCTTTATTATAAACAACTAAATTTCAAGGATTTTAAAATTTAGTAATTCAAGTTTTGTGTAATTTTTGTATTTAAGATTAAATACATATTGAAATGTAAGAAAAAGTTGATTTTAATTCTTCGGCTATTAAAAAGTTCTTTCCAAAAAACTTTATTTTGATGGCAAACAGTAGATAAGTCGGCTGAGTTGTTGACGCAGAATTCCTAGTGCTTTTCGCAGCTTTATAAATTTTGCATATTTAATGTTACAACAGTTTCTATAAAGATGAAAGGGTTTAGATTTCCCTGGAGATCGCAAATTTTCTTTTCGTCGAATTTTACCGATTTTATGTAGAAAATAGTTTCAAGGTGAAATATAAGAGGCTTTATGATGTCTTTACTTTATTTGAACGGTCTTAATACGGCCACATGTCAAAGAATTTCATTTTCACATATTGCGAACTAGGAATTGGACATAAAGTTTTGTTAGTATGTGTCATAACCTACATTTCTAGAACCGGAAAATTTTCCAGCTGCGGATGGAAATTAGATGAATCACTTACCAGAGAACAGGAGATTACAAGAATTGAGTTGCATTTGCCTATGAACGAATGACTATATTACATTATATTCGGAATAAAGAAATTTTACCTATGTGGAAAACGGGTCTGGTTTCACCTTTTCTATTCAAAAATGTTTTCCGGTTTTCGTACTTCGGGGCTAAAATGATTTTTTGTTCATCTTTTATACTCATTACAAAATGTTGTAAGCTTTGAAGACACAATGCTATAATTATATCATATTGTGATTTTTCACAATGTCTTAATTAAGAGTAAAATGTATGATTAAAGGCACTATTTTAATAGCAATGAATTAATTTTAAAATTTTGAATCAAAAAATTAAATAAAAACTAATTGGATTCAGGCGGGCAAATTGCAGGCTATTTGTATTTGTCCAGAGATGGTATCTATTATTTTAAGTTACAATCGGAAAGGTATTTCTAGAGGTAAATGCAAAAACTGAGTTTTTTGCGTGACAGTTACGGTTGAATTACTGATATTTTATAATAGTCAAAAAATATATTGCTCCGCTTAATTTCTTGTTAACCCCTGGGGCGTTCCTGTCTCATATATGGGATGCAACTAGCGCCCATTAAACGTAGCACGAAATAGTCTGATTAAAATGAAACAAATATATAGAAAATTATGTATCATGGAAAAGAAAACGAAATAACAACTATAATAAGAATATATTCGTCTATCGCTGGCGTTATTTTGCCATAATCATTTTTAAAATCGTATGCTAATGCCTTTTTAAATTTTGTGTTTATTATTATGAAATGAATGTAAGTATATATTTATTATTTGATATGTATTTATTATTGTCGTAATTTCTGTTTTACATTTATTGATATATTTTTATAATAAACAATGTTTTTTTTTCTAAAACTGACAAAATATATGAGAAGGGCGCAAAAATATCACTTTTGTTTACGCAAAATATCATTAATATTATTTTATTGTGCATACTAGAATAAAAAAAAGGGTGCGTGCACTTATGTACGCGCGTGAGAAGTTATACTTCTTTTGCATCATTAAATAATACATATGGATAGATAACCTCAATTATATTGGAGCGCTTGAAAAAGTCTATAAACACAATTTTTTCACTAATATTTACGAATAGTAAATATATTAATCAAAATATTGAATTTAAATCACTACAGAATATAATTTATCGGCACGTATATAAATCGCACTTATATGAAACTAAAACACGTGTGTGAATGTAGACACTAGAAACATGTGGGTAAATACTATGAATATGAAAACAATGAACAGAGGCGACTATGGTGCCAATAGTTTTTGTTTCGAGACTGCAACCGCTGCAACTTCATACTGTAACTTTTGTGTGACGAATCTTAAAATTTCACTCTCATCATTTTTTCATAACGCGCCTAAAGAAGTATAACTTCAAAAATGTCATTATAAATGTGAGAAAATAATTTATTTATTATTTGAGACAACATTTTATCTCCATTGCCAATTGAATTTTACCCATTTTAAATTTGTTATATTGTTTATATTTTCTACGTAAAATATTTTTTTTTATAATAATGGAAACGTTATTTTATGCTCATTTGTAGCAGTACATAATGTCTTTTACTTATTTTCATTCATATATAAGCAAAACATTTAGTTTAAAAATATTTTTCGATTTATTTTTCGACTTTTTTAAACTATAGAAAGTTTTAAAAGTATTTCGTTTGAAAGCATTTGAAAGTTTTTAAAGTTTTCCAAATGTACTTTGAAGAATTTGAACAAAAGGGCATAAAACCATCTATCTCCATTCAATTTGATAAATTTATAACCAAGACTGAAATTAAACATTTTACGTTCAAGTCGTCATTTGTCGTTCAGGTGATTTGTATTTCTTATTAAATTTTATACTTAACTTATATACTGTCTCTCTGTATCTTATACACTGTCTTTCTGTATCTTATATACTGTCTTTTTAGCAATAATATTAATTCCCCTTCAATTTCTCCTGAGAGCGACGCGTGGGTAGACACTTATTGTCACCACTTCGAATAAAATTTAATTAAAAGAAGAAAGAAAATCGTCGAAATTTTCATCGCTTACTTTAATAAAGAACTGGAAGTTACATAAGGAGAAAATGAAAACGGGTTAGAGAAATTAATGGTCGGAAAATGTACTCGCTAGCTACACTAAAGATTCACTGAGATAGGGCTCGGTGATTGTGAAAGTTCATAAAATTATTCTCCTGTCTGAGCAGCGGAATTTACTTATTTATGGTTATTATTTCTAACGTAATTGCTCGTAATTTTTCTTTAAGAACCCTTTCATCTATCATCTTTTTTTCTCTTAATCCGGATATTACGATTAATATTTAAATACAGATCTTAACAAGTTTTTTTTTGTATAAACCCAAGTTTATGAACATTTATAAAATTTTTTTTTTGCTTGTTGTATGGTAGTGCCCTTATATGGTGCGTTTAATTTGAAGAAAGATATGGTGGATTTGAATGTCATCCACTTCCAAATAATATAAACTGTTTATTATATATTTGCTAATTTAAAAAAAAAATTATGTCCGTGCCCTTCATCGTCCAAAAATGTGGCGAAGTAGATTATAATTTACATTTTCCTGGCGGTATATTCAATAATAGTTTGTCAGTAGCAAAATTTAGTTTAATTTTTATTTATTTGAACATAATTTTCTAAATATTAGTGCATTTGAAATGAGCTAAAGAAATGAAGTTTCTGAAATCGAAGCCGACATCACGCGTTGCTTCCATATATTTATTAATAGATCCGAAGTTGCCTAACTTTGACGATCGGAAAACAATTGGAAGTTTTCACAGCTATAAAGTAAACATATTTATAGTAAATAATTTTCGCGGTTTGGAAAAGAAATTTATTATATAAACAGTGACCTGCATGTTTATTATTTTTATATACATTTAATGTTTTGCAACAATGATGTTCAATTAGGCTAAACTCGCATAATTAATCACAAAAGGAAATTATGGTTCTCATATATGTGTAATAAATTTAAATGAGGTCGGTCGATGATTGAGTTAGTATTTAATTCTTGACGATCTTCGATTGAGTTTTCGTTATGAAAAATGTAACTGATCGAAATAAGCGTAACTTTGAAACATATTTTAGATTGATTTTCTTAATAAGTAATTTTTATATTTTACTACTTTAAGTACTGCCTAAAAACATTAAAAATTCTCTTAATGTAACAGACATTCACAGATATTTTAGACTTTTTTAGATTTTAGGAGGAAATTTTGGAATGACATAAATGTGATAAAGTATAAGAATAATTCACTAGAATTTAATAAAAATTTTAAATGACAAAATATATCACAATTAAATGAAACTAAATGTAGTATTTTTCCTACTTTCTTTAAGTTCTTTACCACGACCTACAATCATCATCTGGTTGGCTAAATCCTAGATCTGTTGAATTAATTAAATTGTAAAATAAATTAAATTATACTTAACTATATATTTTAATACAAATTTTAATACAATATTTGCTAATATCCAACCTGAATATCTTCAGATTGGCTATTAGCAAATATTGTATTAAAATATATAATTAAGATATTATTTATATTGCTCCTCATATACCAACACAATTAAAATTAGATTTTATAACATCAGAAAAGTCCTTGGCGATATTTCTAAAGCTCTTAACACCATCTTCAACAAGTGTTACCCGTTGTCAAAGTATTTACACAATATTACTTAAGTTTAACCATCGTAGTTGCAAATCCAATTTTTGATTGCCAAAGTTATCAAATGATCAGAACTTAAGGGGGTTTTGCTGTGTACGCCACTAGTAGGGCTTACGGTGATGTATGTTATCCAGACCTTGCTGAGAAACGTTTTAAATAATTAGGATGCCTTCAAAATTTGTTCATTCTAATATTTAGCTGTAAAAGCTATGAACGTATTCTACAATGCAGTGCGTCGATTAAACGGATCGACGCCCGTGATCGACTTGATTTATACATACATACACTTCTTTATAACATTTTGTACAATTTAATTTATCCAACAGATCTAAGATTGAATTACTTGTCTGCGTGTCTACCCCAAATATTCAATTACCTTATACGAAAAGTCCTTTATTGTCAAAGCTGCGAAACTCTGAAATCAATTGGTTCCTGATACCAGGAACTCACCCTCTTGAATCTTTTTAAAGATCTGGAAAATATTCTTTCTCTCATAATCACTTAGTTTTACCCCTTTTTTACATTTGTCTCTTTGTTTTTCGTTTATCGGTTTTTGATGACTTTTTTGCTTTTTATTTAAAGACTATATATTTTGATTTGTAAATATTGTAATAAAATAGGTTAATTTTTAAGGTTTTCCACATTATTAAATTCACATATTTAACCATTTAGACAAGCTGAAAGAGATTGCTCGTGGAGCAATAAACTCGTCAAATGTATAGTTTTATTTGTATACTAAAACTTTTAAATAAATAAAGGACAAATAAATGGCAAAACATCTTACCTGTCAGAATATTGAACTTTTTTTATAAAATTAAAGCCACATACATGGAAAAGAAAAATAATAAAGGTGATTTCAAACAAACCGTGTTGTAACGAATTGTTCGCAGATTGTATTAAAAGTTTCATGAAAATGCCTACGTAATCAAGTGTTTTACTTATTAACTCAGCTTATACTTAACGTTAATTAAACTTTAACATTGAAGTTTTTAATTTCCACTTCTTTAGTTGCAAAAAGCTTTCTTTGCGATCTTTCTCGATTGAAAGTTTTGTTGTAGCCGATAATTGGCTTAAAGAAATGTTAAAAACCCAGATCACCTACAGAGTACTTGTTAATATGAATATTTAAATTGAAATTCATATCAGATTCATATCAATTATATTGCATCAGAAATTTAATCCTAGACTGAAATATTAATTCACTAACGGCCCGTCGTGACTTCGAACATGTAGCCAAATATTTGACCCTGGACCCGCCAATGCATGAAAGCTGGCGCATATCATTTTTCTTAAACACAGTCATCATTTTTAAACTATTCGTTAGAAAACTGTAGTATGCAATTAAAAATTTAATCTGCAAAGTTGATGAAGATAACATTAAAATTAAATTTGATAAGGATTAAGACAGTTTTTAAGAATAAACTAGAAAATTGAGTAGAAAAATTTATTTTTTAAACAGTAGAACCTTTATTTGGATTTTATGTATCTACATACTAGGTTGTCGCAAAATGTTCGGAAGATCTTTTTTAGAAAATAAATTTCCCATTCATAATTTCCATGAATTTATAACGATTTAAATAGCACACGCCTTGATACCTCACCAACAAATTGTTGTTTCGACATTCATTGTTAGAGGTCGGGTAATTTGCATTAAACGTTCATAAATTATACATTTTAATCTTCCTCGTCAATAAATATATCTACTAATGAAAATCGGAATAAAATCTTTTTAGTAGTTCCTGAGAAAATAATATACGTACAGATAGACGCAATAGAGGATTTTATTTTATAATACGTATTGATACAATACCTCATATATGTATATATATATATATATATATATATATATATATATACAATATATATATATATATATATATATATATATATATATATATATATATACATATGTATATCATATAGTTTAGGACAAAAAATTAAGTCTTCAATTTTAATTCAATTTATATCAGCGTCACCAATTCACATAATTCCGATGCCTACGTCAACCATTCGTATTAAAAGGGTTAGTACACGACGAATAATTTTCAATAACATGAATTAAATATTTACGCAATATTTACTTGTTACTCAAATTCCATTCCGTTCCACAAATTGAACGGAATGGAATATTAGTTTGCTGAGTTAACAAGTGATATCTTGATTCGCTCTGGGGGAACGGATTATTCATTTAAACAAAACTATAAGATACATATATACATGTATGGATTTAAAGAAGAGGCTGTGTTAAAAAGAGCTATATCAATGAACAAAATATAAGAGAAAATTATAAAAAAAGTAGCGTTCGTTGAAGGTTGCAATATATCTTAATAACAATTAAATGAAATTACGTGATGTAGTATTATTTCTACTTTCTTTAAGTTCTTTACCACGACCTAGTTTCGTTGTATTACAACATCTTCAGGTGGGT